>CM062818.1:497048400-498511022 GCA_031772625.1 Pinus tabuliformis | reverse complement strand
TGTAGAATAAACCATTTCTCCCCATCTGCTTTTGGAGTTCAATCCGTCCATTGGATGAATGTCATTGGCTATGACACTCTATGTTTGTTTCCCCCTATATAATCTGCTGCAGATCGGGTTTGTTGTATCTTTGGCTTCAAATAACTCATAATCATTTTGCCTTCCTTAATGTCATAGGTAGACATTAACCTTTGCTGGTTTAAGGGGGCCATCTTCAAGTATTGATTATACATTTGAATTCTCACAGGATCATTTTTTGCCTTAATTTCTGTAAAATTCCATTTGATGTCAGAGGACTGTTTGCTCTGTGGCCTGGTAGATGACACTTCTACACTGTGTTTCCTTTCTAGCTCCTGTCTATGTGAGCTAGTTGATGTATCCACCACGGGGGAAGTCTGCTGGCTGACTACCCTCTCACCTCTTATATTATCTGTCATTTCTTCATTGATTTCCTCTTCTGACAGAGGATGCAGTCTTTGTCTCTTTGCTCCCGGTTGCTCAGCAGGTCCACTGATAGGTGTGGCCTCTTCTCTGTCTCTTTTCTTGATTTTTTTCCTCATTTAGAGGAGTTTGTAGTGCTGGGATTTCTGCTGCTTTAGATTGGGTTGGAGGAATTTGTACTTGTTCCTGTTCTTTGGACCCCCCTGGCTGGTCAGTCATTATTGGCTGTTATGTTGTTTCCACATATTTTCCCTTTGAAGTCCCTGTGACTGATGCGCTGGTTCTTTGTGCAGGCTGCTGAGAAGTTCCAGCAGAGGATGTCCCAACTCCTGGTTGCTGGGGCCACTTGAAAGATACCTGTCCAAAAGATTCCAGGTTAAGGGTTTTTTCAAGATCTTTCATATCTTTTTCCATCTTTTCTTGTTCAGTAATTTCTTCTATTAAAGTCCCTTCTACCCATTCTTCCTGATTTGCATACTGTTCTATTCTGGGATCCTATGATGTATATACATTGATAACCTGTACCTTACCCTTCTGCCACTTATGAAACTACATGGGT
Organism: Pinus tabuliformis; assembly: GCA_031772625.1. Taxonomy (NCBI): domain Eukaryota; kingdom Viridiplantae; phylum Streptophyta; class Pinopsida; order Pinales; family Pinaceae; genus Pinus; species Pinus tabuliformis. The sequence continues at coordinate 498,510,022 of CM062818.1, read as the reverse complement.
CATATGGCACCCACCAAAAACTTCTTCTTCAATTTGAGGTGGTCTTCTAAGATCTGTTCAGCATCTTTCCACGCATCCCTATCATGGATAAAATAAGGGCCTAACTAGTTTTTGATTCTCAACTGAGCCTTCTTCTTTACATTACAAAAGTGGGTTAAATCTGCATTGATGATCTGCCTAAAATATTCTAATGAAAATAACCTCATGGGCACATATCTAAGCAACTTGAAGGGGCAAAGTTCACATCCATATATTCTGATTTCTATGTGATTCTTGTAGAGGTACCAGTCACCTATTCTATAGTTTTTGGAAAGCTGCAAAATCTTCTTCATGTCACCAGTAATTCTAGGAGGAGGAGCTCCTATCAACAGAGTGGAGGCTGGGTGTACAAATAAGTCAATGAATTCACTATAGGTATAAGGGGAGTCACAGTCATGGAAGATTGAGCTCCAAAAGATCACAGACCTCTGATTTACTTTTGAGTCTAATTTACTGATGGGAAATGGAAAGCTGTCTGGCTGATAATATAACAACAGATGGTATATACAAGAAGTATATTTGAAAACTCCTTCTCTATCCAAATTCAGGAATTGGTCATGGATTTTGTTGGCTATAAAAGTGGCATAGTCATACTTGACAGCAGGGGGTTGTCCTGGAGTAAAGATAGATAATAGAACCAGGGTGATATCATCCAAAAATTCACAGATCTAAATCCCAAAATCAAGGATATCATGTCAAGAATGAGTTTTCCAGTCTCAGTGAAAAAGGCGCGCAAATAAGGAGGAGGGCCTTTAGGTTGGTGTGTTGGTATCATGAACATCTGGGCAATGCGAGTTATCTCTGAGTTAGGCAATTAAGAAGCCTTTTCAAGCAAAATTCCCATGGAAAGACGAGAAAGGGGCTTAGTGGAATGGAAATGTATCATCTCATTGATGGATTCAGCAGTTACGGAAAAAATGACAATTTGGGAAGGTGACATAACTGCTCTGTGGACAGGGTCATAGCTGGCATAGCATTGGTGAATGATATCCTAGAAAACATAGACTGAGGGAAGAAAGTACATGGGAAGGTTTGATTCCCATAGTCCAAAAATGTCAGAGTTGCTTAGATGACTATCTCTGATTTGGCAGAAGGTCTGCAGATGATTCCTGTCACCAGTTATGTCTTTTATTTGGAAATCTCTGTTGGCCAAGGGTAGATAATTCAAGTCTTTATGAGGCGCATTGATAGGTGCGACATTGAGGGCTATGGGGGCTTCCATGTTTGGTTCTTGTGTATTCAAACAGGAATTTGGGCTTTCTGTGGAGAATTGGACTGAACAATAGGTTTCAGGGTCTCTTATGGACTATACAGACTATTTTTAACTCAAGTTGGCTTTTTCAGGTAGAATTCTCTGTGGAAAAGTGAAATTGCAGATTGGCAGGGTAAAAACGGATAAATACCTGGATTGCAGAGGTAAAACTGCGAATTTGCAAGTCGAATGGCGGACTACTGAGCACGACGCTGGAGTTTCTTGGCCACATGACGGGCTAACTACTCGAACAGTCGACTGGACTTGCTTTGCATGGAGCACAGTTTGCAAAAAATCGGGGCGAAAATGACATTTTATTATATTTAACGAAAATCGACTTGGCGGGTATTTTTGGCATTTATTGGGCGGATGACGTCAGCATGACAGGACATGTTGTCGCGTAGTGGAGGGTACGTGACGGTGACGTGGCAGATGGTCAGCAGGAGGGCAGTAAGTGGTTTACCCTAGACTGCTTATGGGCCAAAGTGGTTTCGGATGGGAGGGCCACGAGCAGCGCAGGAATGTGACACGCGTCTGGGTACGGGCAGGAATACCACCAACCTCTTGGGCGTTATTTCTCGACAACGGAGTGGAGCGTGATATAGATCTCGGCCGTTGGATCTAGGGTCGTTGATCTGACGGTCGGCGGTCAATGGAGGTGATAGATGGTTACGGCGCGAGGGCCCGATGTAATAAATATTAATAAATCATATCGGGGCGATGTTTATTGGTTGGCGGAGTGTTTTAGTTAGGTTATTAAATAACGTGGGGTTAATTAATCCCGAGGTTGCGCACGAAGGTTTATTACAAGGTTTCGGATAAACCTGTAATTCCCAATTACATAATGATATGGTTTATAATAAAACTGGGGCGGGATATTTAATGTTTGGGGATTTGTACAAATATACATATTATGGGTTTTGGGAAAGGTTTATATGGGATTTAAATAATAAATTTATTTTGTTAATATGAAACTTGAAAAATGAATGGGCTAAGTACAATATTAGGAAACTTGGGCAAAAGGGGAAAATAGGGATATATATGAGAAATGAGGCCATTTCCCTAAGTAATAATGGGGTTTTACTTAGGCATCTGATGGAAAGGGGATGATTGACCTTAAGGAGATTAAGTAGAGCTTAATACCTTGGGGGAGATTAATAAATGATTTAGGGAAATAGTATGAAGGGGGATTAGTCATGCTTCGCTTGAGTTGCTCCAAAATACAAAACTGCCATGGTACCTGTGATAGAAATAAGATTAACATTCTGAGAAACAATACCTATCACAAGTCTCTTTCAACAACACCAAAACTGCCTACCCAGCCTACTGTACCTAACACTTTTTCTTCTTTTTCCATGGGTGCATTTAGACTAGCAAACCCTCATCAATTTTCTTTTCTTTACATGGGAATCATACCTAAGTATGCAATTATTTCTTCCAGAGCTCAGATTAAACTGTTGAGCTCCTTGCTTCTCTACCTATCTACTTACCTGCCAACATTAAACAATTTGGACAGATTTTTATTCTCTATCTATAAAACAGGAAATTCAAACATGAGCTAGCCAGGATTAAGCTATGTGGCCAGTCATCAACTGTGGTAAAACTTCAACAAGTTGTACATGATGCTTTACTTACAGAAAAATGAAGTAGCAGTGGCATTTGGACTTGCACACTTTCCTGGTCTTTTTCTTTTTGGGGTTCATTCCTTTTTATTTTTTCTTTTGACCATTTATCTTTTCACCCTTTGATTTTTTCTGTTAGGGTATACCCTCTTTACATTTTTTAAATTTTTTGATTTTTTGAGAATATGGAAAACCTTTGCAACAAGAAAAGGTATGTACATATTGCAGAGCTAATCAATTCAATCATGAAATATGATACCTATTGATATAGGAGCATAACAGGTATCATCCCTCCCCTTATGTCCTTCCCCTAATACTGGGCCTTTAAGCTACAATGGGTGGGCTCTGGAACACCAACAAGCTCTCTTCCACCACCAGAATCTTAACCCATAGAAAAATTTCCCTTAACAGTCTTCCCCTAGCTTGAACATAACCTCATCCTTAGAGAAGTATTGATGTCCTTCCACAAAAAACTCAATAATGTACCCCTAATGTGTTTGCACCCAGAAATCAAAATCTCATGTCAAATCTGCATCAAGTTGATGTAATTCAAAAAGATCTGCTTGAGTTGAGGTACGAAGAGATTAGCTTTGTCTGTCAGCCTTTTCCATTATTTGCAATCTCCGCAACCCTAACTTGAACATGACCTCAGCCTTAGAGAAGGACTAATGACCTTCTGTAAAAAACTCAATAATATACCCCTTTAATGTGGTTTACACCTATAAATCAACTGCTTGCGTCAAATCTATGTCAAGCTGATGTAGTTCAATAATATCTACTTGAGTCCAGGTATGAAGAGATCGACTCTGTCTGTTGGCCTTTCCCTTTATTTGCAATCTCTACAACGAATTGTAGAGCTCCTCTAGAAACTTGCATTGGAAGATCTTGTATTGATCACTTATAGGTTCTGCATACAAGATTTCTCCCTTCATCTTCCTCACACTTTGACAAAGGAATTGAGCCTGTTGAGAGGTGAATTTCTCTACTTATTCATGCCACCAATCTTGCAGATCCATATTAAATATCCTCGACACCATATTCTAGACCCCTTTTGGAAATTTTGAGTTCCCGACAATGGAACCATTTGTTGGCAGAAAAATAATGGATGGGTTGAGACCCTGGGTTTAGGCATAGGGGCCACCAAAGTCTTCGTTGTAGTCTAGCACAATACCAACATTTTCACTTTATTTAGGAAGATTAAGGCATGCATGACCTTAGTTATTTAAGGGGATGGAATCCAATATCAGGATGAACCGCATGGAGGTTATTAGTACCTAATAAAACCAGAAGTAGAACATTTAGAAATCCACTCATAACAACTCAAGCATTCAAGGAAAAAGTATATTACACATGTAAAAACATATTAAATTTTTAAAATCCACATAAATTCATACGCAAAGGTTCTCATATATCCCTGTAACTCTTTCTTCTATTAATTTCCATAACAATACAATAGTACATCTAGCTCGAAGGCCTCATTGACATAACATAAACTAGCATGATAGAACAATACATAAGTAAGATGACATAGGACAGTGCAGGCTTGAAAGGCTCCACAACAACATTTTGATATCCTCCTTTACTCTCTCCTCTTTTTGGCTTTTCCCCTCGGCCTTCTTAAACCCTTCACTTTCTTGGACTACTACTTCTCCCTTGCATGCTTTGCCTTTTTCATTTTTTAGCTGCCTCTATTGCTTGGCTGCATCTGCTTCCTTGGGTTTCAATGTTCCTTTCAGCTTGGCTGTGGCTACCTGAGTCTTTATTTCTCTGGACATTCTTCTGCAACTGCTAGTCTTTGGTGTGTCCCTTCTCCATCTCAATTTGTCTCCTTCGCGACTTCCCAACGGTTACCTCTCGGAAAAATGTGGTCAACCTCTAAACATGTCAAAAATTGGTTCTCAAAATGAAGGACCCAACAGATCCCTCCGGATTTCTTCACCTACACCGTGAGGAATTTTCCTATCTCCACCTCGAGGCTTTACCACATCTACCACCATATACCAGTTAAGGGATTTCTAGGCCTTTTGGATTTTTCCTAAAACCACCTCAATCAATTTTGAAACCATATGACAATCCATCTCAACCAAGTAAGAGAACCCCATCACACTATGGCTATCTGGAAATGGAAAGGCAAGGCTAAAGCCACTGTCACACCTAGAAAAACCCATGCCAATGACAGCAAGAGAACCAAATACATACAAGCATGTACCATGCATCCATAAACCAGCTAGGAAATAACACATGCAACCTATTCCCTGTAATTATTCCTGCTGAAGATGCGTGATACCAACTTTTCCTTGCTTGATCCTTGATTTACTTTTCTTTCTTGTCTCTCCTTTTCCTTCCTTTCTCCAATGCTAGAGTACTCCGAGAATTCTCTAAGTGTGCAAGAGTATGAGAAAGAGAATAGAGAGAGAGCTCCAACCCAAAGCTATCAAAAAGGCATGAACTGATACTCATAATCCCTTTTACTATTGAGGCCTCTATTTTCTTCAATTTCCCTCTCATTCAAATCTATGACCTTTAACCTCCCTTCTCTCCTAGTTTCCTTTATTTTCATAAATAAAATACCAATTAATGTCTCTTTGCCTTTCCAATGCCTTTTCCAATTTCCTTAGCCATAATAAACCAAAATGAACACCCATTAGGATGTTTTTCCCAACATTTAGCTTGGAATACGTGTGCCATGACATTGGTCTTATATTTTTTTACATGAATTTTTAACTGGGGTTGTTATAGGAAGGTAATCATGATCATCTATTTCCTAACCAAACTTATAACTTGGGCAATCAACATCAATTTGTGAAATAGGGATCCAATCATTACATGGGGGATCTAGGAGCTTCACCATCTCTAACATCACCAACACTAGTGTGGGAAATTATTAATCTACATGATAGGGGTCTAGGTGTTGATTTGTGCTTCCACTTTCAAATCTAGCAACCTTCTTAATGCACAGGGGCTTCACTAGGGGAGAAATTCCATACCACGTGCGTTCATATTGGGGGATATATATTGAGGAAAAAATGACAATAAATTGAGCATATAATAGGGGTAAAGAGCTTTATATTGGTAGGTATAAAAAATGGAGCTCAAAGTTAATGAAAAAATATAAAGGGGTATAAAAAATGTTAATGAAAAAATGGATAACTACAATATCTAGTGAAAGTAGGGGATTTTTAAATTGGGAAGGTGTATTGGGTTCATATTTGTAGGGGGGTAAAAATGTGATTTTTAGAGGTATTTTCCAACATGTAGTAAAATTAAGGGCATTGTTTAGTATGCCATGAACGCATGTGATATGTTAGAGGTTCATTAAGCAAAGCCCCCGTATCTTGTTGGTGGGACAAACTATGGGTAAAGCCAACCAAGTCAATGGACTTGGAGCAAGTTTAGCTAAGTTGAGAGACATGCTTATGTGGACTTGATTGGAAAAAAATATGGGGGGATACCCACTTGGTGGCTTTGGAGGTACGTTACTCATGGTACAAGGGGGCCCAAATGGTAATAATCTAGAAGCTAATAGAGGTGCTACATTTCTAGTTGTGCCTTTCAAAACTATACCTCAATTTTCATAATCAAATTGAGATGTGATAGAGTTGCATCATACCAGAATAATTAGATATATGACACATTACTTCCAAATACAAAAGAGTAGTTCAACTCTAATAAGCATCTAAGAGGTCTGAAACTTTATGGTCCACGGAAGATGATTGTCGAATAAGGAAACTTTCTTAGAGAGGAAGGAATACAAAAAATACTAGCACATAAACTTGACCCAACCCCAAACTTTCCTAGCAAGTAGAAAAATCTATAAGGGGTGTTTGAAGCATTTAGCTCAACCATGATAAGGACAATGTAAGTTATGAACCCCTTAGTAAGTTGATATTCTATAAAAAAGAGGCCCCACACTATCATGCTCTAGGAAAAAGAAAATATTTCTTAGATTCAATCATAAGTTTCTAATTATACTAATAATGTAAAATAACCAAGTTTTTCATTTTGAACATAAGCACTAGATCTTGTTGAGTCATCCTTCTAGATAGGGTTTGGAACATAGGAACTTGTATCCCACTCAACTTATAATAAGTGAAGGTAATTGATTTTTCCCATTGCTAGTCTCACCAAGAGTGTGAGGTGGAAAGACATGAAGCTTACGTTATAAGTGGTGTTGTCCCTTAAGAAACCAATTTCTTGGCTATGTAGAAATTGTGCTTAAGACATTAATTTTTATTATTATTGTCACTTATTTGTATGATGTATCCTTAAGTCAAGGACCTGAATTCTAACCCTTAATACTTAGGTGATATGAAAGTATCAGAATGCCATTTGATTGCTGAATAAAAATGTTGAGTGAAGAATTCTTTGAGAAGTTAGAGACAATATGTTTTTTTTTGCAGAAACTATTATCTGTAACACTTTGGGAAGTTAGAGACAATATGTTGTTTTACACATAAACTATTATCTGTAACTTAGAAGAAATGTAGAAGGAGGAACTTTAAGTACAGGAGTGCTCTTTTAAGGAATTTTAACTTCATTCACATAAGTAAAAAAAGACCTGCAGCTTCATTACCATACTTAAAGAAAGGAAGATACATGATGACACATAATAGAGAAATCACAAATCATACCCAACAATGTGTGGAAAACTCCTGATTCTTTCATTAATCATCAGTTTGATAAAGAATCTAATAGCCTAGTCTCCAGGTTCTTTAAAATTCAAACCCTTTTCTATAATTTTGCCTCTTTTTATACATCATGAGACAGTTGGTAATCACCAAAACTGTCAAACTGCTTAACTATCTCCTAACTGTATAAAGTAAAAGTCATTACAGAATATTACATTTGAGGGTAAAAGACACCTCATTCTTCTCAAGAAAATAAAATAACAAGAAGTAACAAAAATTAGAAGGTGATGGCTGCTCGTTGTTCGAATCTGTGGCTTGACTATTGATGAAGTTTCTCTGTAGATGTTTTGATGATAGCTAGACTATCTTAACACAACAAACTGCATCTTTACAAAACTCTGTGCGTGGACTTGTGGGTTATGGGCCCACGTATATATCGGAAGTGTTTTGATTGGCGGAAACACAAAGAAACCCAACCAATCACCGTTGCCTTTGGAGTTTCAGTCATCCGCCTTTAATTTTAGTTATTTCTCTAAAACAATGGAATTGGTTGATTTACAAGGAATATGGAAATCCTTCAGTTACCATGGAACTAAAATAATTAAAACTCTGGTTCATAATCTTATCGTGTCCACCTTTTCCACAAACCTTTACCTTCCCCACGGAACCGAGAAGAAACAAAACTACAGTTCATAGACTTCTTGGGTCCGAAATTTATAATAAAACCCATGCACTTTTTGACGCGATATCCGTCAGATCTCGTCCCTTTTTGATGAGTGGCTATGATCAATCCAGACTTCAACAGATTAAATTACATTCCATAAACCATTGCGCCCGTTTTCTGAATTAAACCTCATCCTTATTAACCACACGATTACCGTCAAATCCACATGATTACCATCAGATTTGAATCCTTCAAGCGGACGACCCCGATTAACTGAGGTTTTAACTCAGTTTTATAATTTCTCGCATCCGATTTTGAATTAAACCTTGTCCTTGTTAACCACGCGATTACCGTTAGATCTGCTGCCTGTTGATCAGATGGCTCAGATCTTCTCCTAGGTTTCTCACATTCGCAAGCCATCAATAACATAAAACAAATCATTTCTTTCAAATTTCTGCATTCTCTTTTATTTCCATTATAACATAATATTTGATTTTTTTCATTTTTGCGATAAAATTGAAAATAAAATTAAAATGACAATGGATGCTACAACATTTGGCTCCACCTGGGGATAGTTATTTTGCCACAGAAGCACTAAGAACCACAAATCAGTTCCTTCACCTCGGGCATGGAGTCATATATTTCTTAGCCAATTTAAATTCTATGGAATTTGTACAACGAATTCACTCCAGTATCTACAATGACAGGATGCTTGTGCTTTAGAACATGAAATAATGTTTGAGGTACAACCCATTGACAAGCAGTTGTAAAGATTCACCATCAAGATTCTCCAGGAAGAATGTATTATTTGCCCTTGCTTCTATAATTCTGAATGGGCCATACCAAAGAGGATCAAACTTCCCATGTTTGCCCTTATCTTCTCTTCTAGTATCCCACCTTAATACTAGGTCTCCAACTTTAAAATCAATTTCTTTGGCCTTTCTGTAAAAAATACCCTTCATCTTTGATTGATACATAATCAAATTATTTCTTACCTTATCCTTGCTTTCATTCATCTCCACTACCTTATGCATCCTTCTTATCAAAGCATTGGGCTCTTCTTTTGCCTCCCGAATCATTGAAATCACAAGCTTCACAAGCTGAGTAGGGAATAGAGCTTGAGTTCCATACACTAACTCAAAAGGTGATTTGCCTATAGACATTCTTGTAGTCACTCAGACAACCCATAGTGAAAACTTTAATTTAGAATCCCAGACTTTCTGATTCTTTGCAATAGTTTTCTTAAGGATCATCATCAATGTTTTGTTAGTGGATTCAGCCAATCCATTTCCCTGTGGATGATAAGTTGTTGGATGAGATAAAATAACATTATACTCCTGACAAAAAGCATCAAACTTACTTGAATTGAACACTAGAGCATTATCTGTTACGATTTTGATAAGGCATCCAAATCTGCTGAAAATATTTTCCTCTAAGAACTTTATCACCACCTAGTCATTTGCCCTTTTAGATAGCTTCTACCCACTTGGTGAAATAATCAGTAGCAGTGAGAACCCGCTTGTGTTGTCCACTTGAAGGTGGGTTAATTTCTCCAACAAAATCTAGTCCTTATTGTCTAAATGGTTCTTCTATGAAGACTGTGATCAAAGTCAAGGGAGCTAGCCTCTTCTTCTTAGCAAAAAGCTAACACTTATGACAGCTTCTAAAAAAATTATATGTATCACCAAATAGGGTGGGAAAATAAAGCCCTGCTTGGAGGATTTTATGTGCAGTATCCTTCCATCTATAATGTCCACCAAATAACTTCTCATGATAATTTTTAATGGTCTCCGTAAATCCATCCTCTGTTAAACATAGCAATAAAATTCCCACAGGATCCTTCCAATACAATTTGCCCTCAACAATCACATATGGTTGTGCTTTGATTTTTAATGCTCTATATTTTGTTCTATCCAAAGATTGAGGACAAGAGAGAAAACATAAATAATGGACTATGTGCTTGTACCATTCTGAACATAAAAATTTATATCGGATCTTCATACCTGGGTTTGATTTTTCTTCACCTTCTTCAATTACTTCCTCATTTGCAGGTGTTAGCAAGTTGATTCCCAATGCCTGAAAATTTGACTCTGTCAACATCTTTGCCAATCCCTGCCCTTTCACCAGCTTTGTGGGCTTTATGTCCAGGTCATACTCTTGAATCTTGGTTATCCATTTTCCTCTTTTTCCTTCCACATCACTCTGGACTAAGACATCCTTTACTGTAGCATTTTGGCACATAAGCAATGATCTGTGACCGCAGCACATAAGTCGTGAAGGCCTTTAGGGCTTTTACCAAAGCATATACCTGTTTTTCAATAATATTGTACTTTAGTTCAACATCTCTGAGAATCTTTCTACAGAAAGCAACTGGTTGCTCCTTCTCTTCATCATTTTTCTATAACAGAACAACAGTTATTGAATTAGGTGATGCAAATGAAAAAACTCGAAAAGGTTTTTGATAATCAGGGCTAATTAAAACTAGAGCGACTTGTAATGCTTCTTTAATCCTGGAGAATGACTCTCTGGCTTCCTTGGTCTAATACACTTCATTTTCCTTCTTCAACATATTGGTAACTTCTTTTACAAATTCAGCATAATTGGACACGAACCTCCTTAAAAAGTTTGTTTTTCCCAGAAATTTTTGAATGTCTTGCTTACTCCTGGGCAGTGGTATTTTCTGCACAACTTGCACCCTTGCTAGATCTATCTTCACTCCATCTCTAGAAACAATGTGCCCCAGCAGTTTGCCCTCTTCTAGAGCCAAAATAGGCTTCTTAGGATTCAAAGAAAGCCCAAATTTTCTACATTTCTCAAAAGTCATTTTAAGATGGTCCAGACGCTCCTCATGAGACTTAGAGAAAACAGTGATGTCATCCAAGTATATCACTACAAACTTATCACCTACAAATGCAATGTCCATAGCCCTTTGAAATGTTGCACCTGCATTCATCAACCCAAAAGGCATTCGAGCATACATGAAGGTTCCCCAAGGAGTTGTGAATGCAGTCTTTTTCTGGTCTTCTTTATCAACAGCCACCTGGTTATACCCAGAGAACCCATCCAGCATTGACATTCTGAATGATCTTGTTACCTTCTGCAACACATGATCCATTTTAGGTAATGGGTAGTTATCTTTTAAGGAAGCCCTATTTAGATTTCTAAAGTCCACACATAGCCTTATTTCTCCATTTTTCTTCCTTACAGGCACTAAATTGGCCACCCAATCAGAGTACCTAAGTGGAAATATTATCTTTGCATCAAGCATCTTTTTGACTTCTTTCTCAATCAATGGTAAAAGCAAAGGGTTTATCTGCCTGAGTTTCTTCTTAAATGGTTTAATCCCTTCTTTCAAGGGAATCTTGTGCTGAATAATACTTACATCATATGTTTTGAGATCCTCATAGGACCAAGCAAAAACATCAATATAGTCCCTGAAAAGCTTAAGATATCTCTCCTTATAATTAAGTGGAACTCCATTAAATAATTTGACTAACTTGGGCTCCTTCTGGGTTCCAATATTGTGATCTTGAATCTGTTCATCCTATGGAATTTTCTCTAAACTAACAGCTACATCATTGGAGTTAAAAAGTCTTTCAAGAGGGACAAGCCCCCTTGGCAGAATATTATCTTTCAATTGAATAATTTTTTGATTAACTATAGAATTTTTCAAACCACTTACTTCTGCACCTTCTGTTATTTCATCTTCATCTTGATCAATCTTTGTGCCCTAAAAATCTTCAATCATAGTCAAGAATTCCTTAATCTGTTGATCATCTTCAAAAAACTGCCAGTGTTTTATATTATCTGGAACAGAAGGCCTGTGCCTCATTTCAACCTCATATCTTAGCTTTGGATTTATGGGAGGCCTAAAAGTACTAGCAGCCACAACCAAAGAGTCTGCTAATCTATTCCCATCTCTTGGAATGAACTGTATGTTGAAAGTCTCAAAAAATTTCTCAACTAAATCCCACACTTCATTTCTGTATGCCCTAAGCCTAGGGTGTTTTGTTTGACAATGGTTCTTTATTTGCTTTATAATCAGCTCTGAATCTCCAAAAATAGAAATTGACTGGACTCCCATTTGTTTTGCTTTTTGCAGAGCAATGATCAAGGATTCATATTCTGCCACATTATTTGTTGCTTCGAACTCCAGTTTAAAAGAAAAAGGGATCATATTACCTCCAGGTATAATAAGAAGAAAACCGACACTTGTTCCTTCTTTAGAATAAGCTCCATCAAAGAAGCACTTCCACACCCCTTTTGTTTGCAACTCTATATTTACATTGGTTGAAGTAAGCTGCCTCTGGTTATCTTTAGCCAACTCCGCATTATCATGCAGCATGAAGCAAGAAAAGTCATCTTTCTCTTGGCTATATACAAGTGAATTACTTGCTCCGTTCTTTGTGATTATTTTTACAAATCTTGTTTCTCTGTACAACCTCCTTTCTTCTCCACCAAAAATTGGTATGACAGCATAAGTAAAATCCAGTTTCAAAACACCACCCAATTTAGCCCCCCATGACCTAGATAGTAACATTCCAAACCTAGCAGGGATATCTGCTACCACTACATCCATTACCAAGCTTCTAGCTAGGATTTGGGCTAGTGACACCACCATATCTTTAATGACCCCCAGACACTTGACTTTATTTGAATCAAAAGAATACAGGTCTCTGTAAGGTTTAGTAACTTGTAGGTTTAGTTGTTTCATCACTGATAATGGCATAAGGTTATGTGAAGCTCCTGAATCAAACATACAATTATGCAAGAGGAAATCATGAATCAATAAAGAAATGTAGAAAGGAGGTGTTGAAGAATCTACCTCCTCCACATGTGGACCAAAAACCACTACTGGTTTATCTTCTTGCATATTCACAATGTCATTTATATTCACATTCTCTTTTAGATTGATAAACTCAACAATCTCTCTTTGATAAACTGGTGTTTTAACCAACTCTGTGAGGGGCACTTGAATTCTTTAGTAAGACTAAACACATGGACCTGTTTAGTATTCCTTTCATTTTCATCTTCACTTTTCTTCATCACTGAAATCTCTTGTGGAATGGAAACAAGTTTTTCTAAAGGAATTTTATCACTTTTGTCTTGAGAAGACTCACCTTGAAGTATTTGAGTCTTGCTATTTGTATTCTGTTGTTGCTTTCCTTTATTTAATTGTTTTGTAGGTTGTGGTTCTTGTGGAGTCGCCTTTTGTAGGGGAGCTGGAACTTGCTGCTCACCTTCATTTTCTTGAACTCTAGATCTTTTCCTTGATCTCAAGTCATATTTCTTATGTAATTTTGCCTGCATAAAATCAAAAAACTGCTTCCAATATTCATCAATTTCATTCTCATCATAAATGGCATCTGTTTCAGTATATTCATATTCTTCTCCCTCAACACCTAGTTCATCTTCATCTACTGCATACAATGTAGAAATATGATCATCATGGTCCTTGGAATGCTCTGGTACTTCATCAGGATCTGCCTCTAAGTAAAGTGGTGCTTGAACTTGATCTTGATCTTTTCTCTCCTTCTGCAAAATTTGCAGAGGTTGTCTTCTATATTGAGGATTAAAGTTTCTGTTTTATTTTGCTTGCCTCTGAGAATTCTTACTCTCCAATTCCAATTCAATCAATTCATTAGACAAAATTTTAATTACATTATTCATATAATCTAATGTTTGACTTTGACATGATTCCACTTTAGCCTTTCCCTTATCTTGGATAGGTTGTGTCTCTGGTGCTTTACCTGTAGCCACCAAATTTGCTTCTATTTCTAAGGCATCATTTTGGATCTGATCAAGGGTTGCAGACCTTCTCTCCCACAATGTGAACCCAAAATCTGATTCAAATGCCCCTGCAAAAGTTATTTTTGCACCAGCAAGAAGGGGCTTAATCTCAACTAGAAGACTATTGTACATTTTATTGAACCTTCTAATGAACTCAACAACACTTTCATCAAATTTCTTCTTAATAGCATTAAACTCTATGAGTGAATACCCATGGTCTCTTTTCTCTCCCCATCTCTGGGTGAATAGGCGCTCCATCTCTTTCCATGTAGGAATAGAGTTATTAGGAAGCCCTTTAAACCACTTCCTTGCTTCTCCATCCAAGGATTGCACAAAAAGTCTTAAAACAACATCCAAGTGTTCAACATTGAGATTTTCTGCAAAATTACAAAACACTGCTATATGCTTCTCTGTTGTTTGTTCATCCTCCCCTGAGAAACGAGGAAGAATCTTCAAGTATTCTTGAGGCATTTGATTCAACTGTTGTGGCAATTGAATAGGTGCATACCTATTCAACAAGAATGCAGGTGCTGCCATGTTTGCTCTTGAACTTACTAAACTTTGAGTACCAGTAGGTGTAGAACCTGTCTGAGGAGTAAATGGAGTATGAAAAGGTGGCAATGTAGTTATAGGTTCAGGTTGAATAACTATAGTAGATACTGAAAAAGAAACAAACTCTAAAGACTGTTCTTAACAGTTGGGTTCTTGAAATGAAGTGGATGTAAATGGTATCTCTTGGTCAAATAAAGGTGAATGTTTGGATGACAGATGTGTTGAACTGCTGCTAGATGTAGACAGTGTAGGACTTGCTGTAACTGGATTTTTTGGCCTCCCAACCCTCTTGGAAACTAGTCTCTCAGGGTCTGAAAGGACTTGAACCTTTTTCTGTGAGGTATTTGACCTCGTATGAGGCCTCTTTGAAGCAAGAGTTATTGATTTATGTTCAATACATCCAAATATTTCCTCCTCACTGAACAACCAGAGGAAAATATTAAAAACTGAGGGAAAAGTGTTCTTGACTTCTCTCCCCGACAATAGCGCCAATTAATTTTGTCCCTTAAGAAACCAATTTCTTGGCTATGTAGAAATTGTGCTTAAGACATTAATGTTTATTATCATTATCACTTATTTGTATTATGTATCCTCAAGTGAAGGACCTGAAGGGCCTAACTTTTAACCCTTAATACTTAGGTGATATGAAAGTCTCAGAATGCCATTTGATTGCTGAATAAAAATGCTGAGTGAAGAATGCTTTGAGAAGTTAGAGACAATATGTTGTTTTTCATAGAAACTATTATCTGTAACACTTTGGGAAGTTAAAGACAATATGATGTTTTACACAGAAACTATTATCTATAACTTAGAAGAAATGTAGAAGTAGGAACTTTAAGTACAGGAGCGCTCTTTTAAGGAATTTTAACTTCATTCACATAAGTAAACAAAGACCTGTAGCTTCATTACCATACTTAAAGAAAGGAAGATACATGATGACACATAACAGAGAAATCACAAATCATACCCAACAATGTGTGGAAAACTCCTGATTCTTTCATTAATCATTAGTTTTATCAAGAATCCAATAGCCTAGTCTCCAGGTTCTTCAAAATTCGAACCCTTTTTCTATAATTTTGCCTCTTTTTATACATCATGAGACAATTGGTAATCACCAAAACTGTCAAACTGCTTAACTATCTCCTAACTGTCTAAAGTAAAAGCCATTACAGAATATTACATTGGAGGGTAAAAGACACCTCATTCTTCTCTAGTGAACAAAATAACAAGAAGTAACAGAAATTAAAAGGTGATTGCTGCTCATTCTTCGAATCTGTGGCTTGACTATTGATGAAGTTTCTCTGTAGATTTTCTGATAATAGTTAGACTATCTTAACACAACAAACTAATCTTTACAAAACTCCATGCGTGGACTTGTGGGTTATGGGCCCACGTATATATCGGAAGTGTTCTGATTGGCACAAACACAAAGAAACCTGACCAATCAATGTCGACATTGGAGTTTCAGTCATTCGCCTCTAATTTTAGTTATTTTGCTAAAACAGCAGAATTGGTTGATTTACACGGAATATGGCAAACCTTCAGTTACTACGAAACCAAAAGAATTAAAACTACAGTTCATAATATTATCACGTCCTCCTTTCCCACAAACCTTTACTTTCCCCACAGAATCGAGAAGATACAAAATTGCAGTTCATAGACTTCTCGAGTCTGAAATTTATAATAAAACCCGTGCACCTTTTGATGCAATATCCATCGGATCTCATCCCTTTTTGATGAGCGGTTGTGATCGATCCGGACTTCAACAGATTAAATTACATTCCATAAACCATCGCGTCCGTTTTCTGAATTAAACCTCATCCTTGTTAACCACGCGATTACCATCGAATCTGAATCCTTCAAGCAGACGACCCTGATTAACTGAGGTTTTAACTCAGTTTTATAATTTCTCACGTCCGATTTTGAATTAAACCTCATCCTTGTTAACCATGCGATTACCATTAGATCTACTGCTTGTCAATCGGACGGCTCAGATCTTCTCCTGGGTTTCTCACGTTCGCAAGCCATCAATAACATAAAACAAATCATTTCTTTCAAATTTCCACATTCTCTTTTATTTCTGTTATAACATAATATTTGATTTTTTTTTCATTTTTGCGATAAAACTGAAAATAAAATTAAAATGACAATGGATGCTACAACAAGTGGTTTAGGATGAGTCCCTATATTTGTTTCAAATAATCCTTTTAGCATCTCCCAATTTGAAGTTAAGCTTCAAGTCAATCCACATAATTTAGGTATAGTAGGGTTATTAACGATATCTATGGAAGAGTGAATGACACATCTAGATAGCTTCAATGACAAAAACTAAGAGACCTCAACCAAAGGATTTCCCATAAATAAGATCAATAATGGTAATTAGAGGTATTTCCTACTAAATGTTAATCTATTCCTAAGAGACAACTCTTTCCAAGCTAGGAAGGGTTTGAGTGACTCCTAAGGCTTCTGATTACTCTACAAAATAATCCTACTTTGAATCTAGACCTTTGAGGGGGTCAATAAAATAGTTTGAAAATATTTTTCTGGCCATATGTTGGGCAAGGGATCCCCCAAGGCAAGTTTTGGGGCTTAGAACCCAAGTTTTGACTAAGTCTAATATAAAGACTCCACGATGTGTGGGCACGGAGCGTGAAGATTGTAAAATAGTCAAAGGGTTGTCCACCGTCATTTTTGTAATGTAATTTCAGCTTGAGAGATCTACCCATGGTCCGCGGACCATGGGATTGTATAAATAAAGTGAGGCTCTAAGTTGTAAAAGAAAGACAAGAAGGAAAGAATGGAATGAATGACAATGAATTAAGTCTGATCTAATTATTGGGTGAGTCGTTGGGTCGTAGAGTAGGAGAAGGCTCTGCAGCTGAGTGCGCAGAGGCCTAGTAGTCCACAGCTGAGTGCGCGGACCCCTGTAACTGAGTGCGCATGGAAGGTTGAGTCTGTAACCAATTGAAGCAATAATAAAGAGAAGTTTTACATTATTTCTGTGTATTATTTCATGTTTTATGCTTTGAAGTATATTGGGCATGAATTGTAAGGTTACTATTTATTTGTTGCATGCATTTATATGAATATGTTGAATAAGTGAATATAAGATAAGGCATTTGTTTACGCGAAGATAGCTAACTATTATAAGAAGATAAGTAAGATCCACAATGTAACTTGGGAAAAGAGTGCAGATCGCTGCTCTAGCAGTGCGAAAGCTCCATAGCCCCCGCTTAGGGTTGCGCGAAGGTGAATATAATAGGGTGCGAAGACCTTGCAGGCCAGGAAAGTGCGCAGAGTAACCTGCGCGAAGGTATTCATAGTTGGACTAAATCGACCCCTCAGACATCTAAAGGGTGCGGAAACCTGGTTCTAGCATCCCCCCATACTGCTTCGGGTGAGACCTCAGTCCGCGCTTTGCAGGTTATTGCCGAAAGGGCCAATAGTATAGGGATTTGTTTAGCTAAATAATTCTGAACCTGGGTGAGGCCCCATCAAGCCAACACCATGCTTTCTACCCAATAGCCACCCTTTCTTGATACAATGTGGAAGGAGGATTTTCCCCAACCCTTCAAACACCTAAGAGGTACATTATAATATACAAATATATTGATGGAAGTTAGATCACTTGTTAGGTTTAGACCAAAGAAATTTAGGAATAACTTTTCCCAATTTCTCATATGGTGCCTTAAATAACACTTAGTAAAAGGAACAATACACAAAGAAGGTCTCCAACACTTTGGCATAGATATAAAATTTAATAACCAATACAAGAGGCTTAACATCATATTTATCAATTCTCTTTTCCACCCGGCTAAATAACCACATCCCAAAGTTCTAGAGGAATAACTTAGAAAGAAAAAAGAATGGAGTTGTCTATAATGCGACTTTTTGGAGATTTCGGTGACGGAATTCGGCGGAAGAAATTGAGGTTAAATCTTGATTTGTTGCAGTTAAAATGGTTTTTTAACTGCGTATTTGGATTAAGCACCCTAGAAAACCCCTGGGACGCTTTGATTGTGCAGAAACTAGCTATCAAACTTGCGATTCCAATAAATTGCTACCGGATTTTGACCGGAAAAACCCACCGGAAAGGCTTCCAAAATGTCGCATTATAGACAACTGCAAAAAAAATACCAAGAAATTTGAAAATCTAGAATGCCATTAATTCTATTTATAACATTGAGTCTAAAAAAATAATCACCCAATTCATAATATAATATTTAATTTTATTAATAACTATTATATTTAATTATTATTTTTTTAAATAATAAATTTAACTTTTTAATTTTTCATTATTTTACCATGTTAACATAATTATAATAGGTTTCATAATAGTTTCATATGGTACAATGTTAGCATTGATGTAGTCATTTTTATCATAGCCATTTCATTTGTTGTAATGCTACCGTCAATAAAAATAAAAAACAAATAGAAAGACCCGGATTTTATTGCAGGGAAAGAGTCATATAAACTCTATGAACCCTTTGGGATTGTAGTGTGATCATTTGTTGTCCAAATGGATATGTTAGTACAATGTGAATTACCCATATATGGTTTTCTTTGTTAACTTGTATGATTATTTAAAAAATAACTTGTATGAATATTTAAAAAAAATGTTTTCAAATTATTAAGATAATTTATCAATAATATAGGGATTTTTAATTGTTGTTGTATGATTATTTAAAAAATAACTTGTATGAATATTTAAAAAAAAATGTTTCCAAATATAACATAATGTTTTGAAAATTAAAATTAAATTTAATATAATAATATTTATAAATATATGGTCATTATAATAATACTTCTTATCATCATATTAAGCATATGCTCGGGTTTTGGGGGTTTATTCTCTTCATTCCAGCTCTGCCATTCTCCGTCCATTGTCGCGTTTAGATCACCTAACGATCCAGTCAGGTTGTGGACTTGCAACAATGGTTAAGGGACCTGGCTTGTTCTCTGAAATTGGCAAGAAAAGTCGAGGTCTCTTTTAGAAATATTTCTTCGTTGATCAAAAGTTTAGTCCAACACCTATACTCCCACCGGATTGGTCTTTACATCCACTGGTACCAAGAAAGGGGAGTTTTTCCTGAGTAACGATTAACTATTACCTCAATAAAAATATATAATTCAATGAAAATATAGAAAATACTTGTATCTTGCAAACAAATTGCTCTCAGGCTCGTTTTTAGGGTTCTTATTTATATTATTACTTTATAGTTATTATTCATTTTAAGAACTCAGGGTTTGGGCTAAGGCTAGCTACAGAGTACTGAAACCAAGTACAAAATGCTTCCAAATTAGAGTAAGAGGTCAGTTCTTTGCACGGAGATAAATTTGATGGCCATAGTTTAACTCGCTGGAAATTGCTATCATATTTAGAGAAAATCCGGCTAGCATTTTTATAAATCTAAATTATAGTTGTTAAACTTCAAAATTTTAGGTGTCTTAGACGTTTTTGATGGTGCTGAATCCATTTCCACCATCAAAAACACCATTGAAACACTGACGCTACAAGATTTTTTGAAATTTTTTACCTAGATTCCCATGACTTTTGGCAGTCCACTTTTGGCCGTCCAAGCAATTCCTCCACCTTTATAAACTCCAATTTGATGTGGAAATTCTCTGATCAAAATTAATTTGGAACAATGAATTTTATAATATTAAATTCAAACCGAATATTGTAAATTTGTGGGTGAAAAATTTAAAGTGGGGACTCTAAAATAAAAATTACTATTTTTTAATGTGTGCAACCATTAAGTCAATTGTTCATAATTTATATTTTATTTTGTTCCGGCTTATAGTTTTAATCTTTTTTCTTTCTATTGTAGACTGGTAAGAACACTAAATAGATTCTTACAGCAAACTATGTTGAATATAATGGAATTCGATGCATGAGTTCATATACTCGCAGAGTAAGAAAGGAAAAAGGGGACGAAACAATAAGACCTTTCCATTAAAAATTGGAGGTATAATGTTCGAAACGGTTCTCTTTTGCGGCATTTATTTAAATCTTTTTCGGTAGGTCAATTGGGTTGTAATTACTTTGCGGAAAAATAATTATTGGCTTTTTCCGAATATGGGACATTAATGAAATGTTTAGTGAATTAGCAGGTGTTTAAAATGGCAAAGGTTTTTTTTTTTTAAATGGGAGGGTTAGTTCTTAGAAAAAGCATTTATGGGCTTTCTTTTTTGTACATATATTATATATCTGTTAAAGCTGAGGTCACATCTCATTACAATCTTCAATGAAAATGGCAAGGTTATTAAAAGTAGTTTTTTTTTTCTATTTTTAATGATAGAGAATCGAGATCAAGGTTGTGGAAATCCATATGGATGGAGAAAATTAAGGATATTGATAGTGGGGAGGCGACTAGTGAGTGACAAGGTCAATGGAAGTCATTGGGTGATAAAAAAATATTTGATATAGAAAATTTCAATTATTGTTTGAGCTTGAATTTTTTTATAAAAACTAATAATTATTTCATTTTAATGATTATATCAATTTGACAATTGAAAACAAATAAAAAAAATATAATTAGATTATCTAATTAAATTAAGGAAGATTTTGATATTTAAATTTGACAGGCATAAAATTAAATTAAATTTTGAAATAAATTAGAATAATACGATATTTATTTGAATGATTATATCAATTTGACAATTGAAATAAATAAATAAATACAATTATATCTACATTATTTAAATGTTATTGAATTAAGGAAGATCTTGGTATTTAAATTTGACAAATAGACAATTTGACTATGCATTAAAGTTTAAAGCAATTTCAATAATATAGTTATTTTGATACCTTTCTTCCTATGGTAAGGATAAGTCTTATTGATGGCAATCATTCTCTCAAATAATGATTATATCAATTTGATAATTGAAATAAATAAATAAATACAATTATAACTACATTATTTAAATGTAATTGAATTAAGGAAGATTTTGATATTTAAATTTGACAAATAGACAATTTGACTATGCATTAATGTTTAAAGCAATTCCAATAATATAGTTCTTTTTATACCTTTCTTCCTATGGTAAGGATAAGTCTTATTGATGACAATCATTCTCTCAAATAATTTCAACATTTACGAACCACTTACATAATATGATTATTCAAATAATTTCAACATCTACCGACTATTTAGACAATATAATTATGTATAAGTTTAAAAAGTAAAAGAGAATTAAATATTGATATGAATGTTATATGAATATAATGTTAGAATATGTGAATTCCACCAGGTTTTATGTTCAAATCTCATTTGGAGGAGTTAAATATGGAAGTCACTTGAGGAATTAAACTATCAAAGGAGAATCCAAGCTTGACAAGTCTCCCATAATCCTTGTGATAACATCCCACTAGTGGACAATACGTTCTTACATCCAATAGACAGGTTGACCTAGGTCTAACCTTTGCCTAGTTACAAAACAAAATAAAAATAAAATAGAATAGATAAAATGTTGTAGAGTGATTATGATGATAAATGTGTTTATTATTATAATGACAATGGTGTATAACATTTAAATATATTATTTTATTAGAGACATTAATGTATATATAATAGAATATTGTTAATTTTATAAAATTATTTATATGTATTTTTTTTATTTAAATAGATCATAATGTGTTTTCATTACTTTAATGTGAGTTTAATATGTGAATTTCTTTTATTCATTTTAATATGATGGCATTAGATTTTTCAAAAAATGTTATCAAAAAAAATATTCAGATCTATTCTGTAAAGTAATGATGCATATAATGTACAATCAAATTTGATTTTACCAAACAAATTGATACAAGGGGTGTTCGATCATGAATGACTTTGGACTATAAATAGACATAGTCATATGAAGTTGGAATTACACATTGATTTATGATCTAAGCACTTAGAGTTGAATAGTCAAAATTATACATCTAGATCTTCTAGCTTGATTTAAAGATGAGTATTGTGTCTTTTTAATAGTTGGTTTCCCTCCTAATATTCTACTTTCTTTGCACTATTTTTTTTTTTCCCCTAGGAAAAAGTCGTAATTTTATTCATATGTTGATAAAATTACATTTTGTAGATGCCCAAGGCATATGCAAATGGCTGAACCTGTAATGTCAGGCAGCGGACAAAATGAAAAAGCAGTAACATTGGTAGCAAAGTAACTAATCCTGAAAATCAGGAAACACAGAGTAACAGTAAAAAGAAAATTGTATGTTCCAGCTGGCCTATTCTTTCCTTCCCTTCTTCTTTTCCACCCGACGCCATCCTCCTGTGTCAGCATTGGGTGTAATGATGGCTAGCTGGTTTTCCATTGTGTTCATTTGAGGTTCTTTGCCTGATTCTGAGCCCGATGAGCTGTGGGTTCTCTTTATGCCACTTATTTCCAATTGAAGCTCCTGATGCAGATCTGTGATAATCGGCCCCGCTTGAGTGGTAGGGGTGTTCTCTGCCTGTTTCTGTCCTGCTTGAGTGGCTGGTTCCCTCAGGTTCTCTGTAGGCTCCTCATTTATGTCCTCTTCATCTATAGGATCTGTATTCTGCCAGCCTCTGGGTTTTTTAGTTTGTTTCCTAGTTTTTCTGGAGTCCTTTCGTGCCATTGGGCAGCTGTTTTGAAGGTGTCCAGTCTGTAAACAGGTCCTGCATCGGAATGCTGTGTTTTCATAATCTAGCTGCTGTATCCATTGAGTATTATTAAAGTTCAGCGTGATGTGGTCAGGTAGTCCTTCACTCAAGTCCACTTCTACACAGATTCTGGCAAAAGTGAATAATCCCCTGGTGGCTCTTTCATCATCCATTTTTAGGAATTTGCCCAGTGAGTTCCCTATGGCAATTAACACTTTGGGGTGCCAGAAATGGAGTGGAAGTCCATGTAGTCTCACCCATACAGGCATTCTTGAGACTATCATTGTTGTGGCATCAAAATCCGAGAACCAGGGGGTGGTGAAGAGACCGGCACTGCCCCAGAACCAAGGGCCCTGATTCATGATGCTGTCTCTTTCCTGCTCTGTGTTAAATCTAACTATGAAAAAACCTTTAGGGCAGAGGTATATTTCACAGTTAGATGACCAAGTTGAGTAGATCCATTGATGCAGGGCATCTGATTTAGGCCAAAAGCCATTGAATCTGCAAATAACAGCAGTATTGGATAAATCGGCATATATATCACTTACCTCAGGCATGGTAACTTGTAGGGTTGGTGATTCTGGCCTTTGTTCTACTATGTATGGCCCAGGAAGCTCTGATGGTTGTGTTGTTTTGCTTTCCATCTTTTTCCCCTTTACTGCATCCCGGAATGAGCTGGTGTTTTTTGAGCTGGTACCGCTGCTTCCTCCACGCAGTCGTAGGTTTAGAATGATGGTTGAATCGCTGGTTATGCCGTAGTGCTGGAGTGTTTGGCTGTCCTGTAAACAGTATCCAGAATATATGAGGTTTTGGTATTGTGCTGGGGTTCCAATATGCTCCTGAATCCTTTTCTTTAATTCGTGGACGCTCGTTCCTTTGCTAAGTCTTAAGCAGAAATGTTTGCCTTCAATGGATTTAATGAAGATCTGGAGCAGATTTATGCTGGTGGAGAGTAGTCCCTGATTTACAGGTTTATTGTCTAGATCTGACGGAAAAATAATATCAGGGCTCTCTGTTATCGGGCCTGAACCGCCTCTTCTTCGTCCGCCTGGAGTTGGGGAGGCTATATTCCGTGTGGCCCCTGCTTGTGCGGCCCATTCTGTCCATACCGTTCCATTTTTACCCCTTAATGCAATCAGAAGGTGCGATTCGTGGTGGTAATGCGCTGTCAGTTGCAGGTCTGTGTTTTGATAAACCTCCGGCCTCTGCACTTCATACATTTCCTTGTTCGCATTCAAAAGGCACGGATCAAGGTGGGATGGCGCTATCATCGGCAGATCTGGACAAAATCGGTCTGATTCCAGCGTCGGAGTGTTATGGGCCCAGATCTGCATAGTGAAGGGCTTAAGGGACTCCACGTACCGCTGAAGCAGCTCCATATCCCCGTTTCGTATTAGATCTATAATCTTAACAGTTGAAAACCGCCCTAGGACGGCGGATCTATTCTGCAACGCATCATAATAGCCCTTGGGACCTGGGCACGCGATTTCTGGTTTCGCCCTCAGGAAGAATCTCTGTACCCTGACAATGGTGAAACACTCCGGTTGCGGATTCCTTTGGTTTCCACCGCAATAAGCCTTCCCCTCACCAGATCCGGCCCCGGACCAGAAGAAACCAGCGAGCTCATGAGATCCGGTGGCCAATCGACTTGCCAATCCGTAGCAGCACAGTTCTTTTGAGGTAGCGACGGCGCAGAAAGCTTCCCCTGAAACCCTAGATCCAGAAATCGCCTCCATCGCTCCGTTCCTATTTCCATCTTTGCACTAATTTTTATATGAATACTTCTTTGTTTTTCTCTTAGAATTTGTGTTTTACGTGTCATCTATATTTGTTAAGAGCAATTTAAATTTGAATACTTTCAATTTTATAATTTCAAAGTTGTTTGGTTCAATTTGGAATTATGATTATTTTTGAAATATACCATATATATATGATTGACTTATGATTATTTGAATTTTGAATTCCAAATTTAATTATAATTTTAGTTTTGTTATAAGATTTAAATTTAATTTCATCAAATTTTGAAAAATTGAAAGTGATATAAATAGTTTTGAAGAAAGGTAGAGATTGAGAAAGTATTAAAGTCCATCTTCGCAAATCTCATGAAAATTTTCAAAGAAGTGTTTCTCTTTAAATTCATTCAACAATTTTAAAGGAAACTTTATTTTTACATGGAGTGCTTTGAAAGGAAAATTAGAACCAAGGAGCATGAGCTAACTAATTAGTATCTTTTTTCGAAGGATGTTCTATGTTAAAGCTTTACTAGTTAAAAGTGAACTCATGAAGATTTTTATTTGGAAATGCATTTGAATTTCCAAAGAAACTTTAGTCACTTGTTCATGGGTTGTTCATATCATCAATTGGAAAGGATTTGGTATCATAGTCTAGGCTCATAGACCTTTCTAAGATTCAAACTAAATGGTTCCATCTTCATTATTCAAATTTACTGTACTTATGATAGATTATGGCAATTTGAGATTTTCAACATCCTTGAGTTCAAAAGATTCATATTTTGACTTCAACTTGATCTTCTTATAATTTATCCAAAATCATTCGAGGTGGGTCACTATGATATGATCCACACTATGATCTATCCACAACATACAAATCAAAAACATAATGATAAAAATGTTTGCTAGAGTTTGAATTGGGGGGGCAATGTAAATGGATCTAAATGAAACCCAACAAAGCTATATCAATTGCAAGAAATCTTGAATCCAATTAAAGTTGGCATATACAAATAGGTTGTGGATAAATTCCTACCATTCAACTAGGAAAATAATTGAAACACAAGAGTTTCAAGTGAAAATACATATGGATATCTAACTAAAAGACCAAATCAAGGTCGTTTGGTCAATAACTGCTAAGGATAGAGATATTAGTTATCTCTACAATGCATTCTTTGGCAACTACATGAAATAACCAAAAAGAGAGAACCTTATATTGTGGATACTCTTGTCATGTCAACTATGCAATTCCTGAGACCAACCTCTTTAACTAAGATCCAAAATTCTACTTACACCTTTTGGCACTTTCAGTATCATCATAGAAGAGTAACAATTTAATGCTCTTTCCTAGCTACTGCCCTACAAAGTTTACTTTACAACATCGGGTGCAATTACTAATATACTTCCTGAGAAATCTGTGTTGTCAAAAATATTAATGTTGTGAGAAATGTTAATGACAAAATTGAAGGGGGTGGTTTACTTGTTTTGAATACAAAGATAATGCCAAACGAGTTTTTTTGGAACCACGTTGTAATTTAAGTGAATTGAAAAAAAAATGATCTCATTAATGTGCCTGCAGAAGAAAGGAATGGGGAGGGTGGTGCGGAGGTAGAGAACAATTTGAAGAATTCAAATATCGAGAGTTTCAAGATTTCTGTCCAGATTTCGCTGTGTCCAAGGTGATGGAATTGCAGAAAGCTATTCATGAAAATGCTATAATCCAACGAACCGTTTCAGCATATTCTCCCGGTGCTCCACACTAATGTTGATGGATGCCAAAAGATAATATTTACATTGACATCCATTAGGTGTATCAGTCGTTGTTTCGCTAATCTTGACTGCAAGAATGCAAATGGCCACATAATTTTTTTAATTTTTGTCTCTCTGTTTGGGTTGTAGTCGCAGGCAAGGTTTACTCATGATGTTGCGTTCTCATTTACGGCTGTGCACAGCAAACTATGCTTATTCAACGTTCAATCTCCGCTATTTTCAATTTAATATATTGTTTGGTTTAATATATTGCAGGTTTGTTTAAAAAATATTATAGATTTGATTTTAATATATTTTCGTTTCATATATCGCCGTTTCACTTTAATTTATTCAAGGTTTGATTTTTTTATTTTATACTCTCTATTTGAGATAATTAAAGGTTTGTTTTTTTAATATACATCTATATAGATATATAACAATTATATATATATAAAAAAGAGTTATTTTTTTAAATGAAAATTACTCTTATATATATTTGGAAAAAAAAAACTAAATTTTAATATAAAACTTATTTATTATATATTTTCTTTTAATTTTATTGATAACAATAATTAAACTCAATCCTAAAATCTAGGATCCAATTTTTTAACATATTTGTCTATGTGTACCACATTACAACAATTAAATCCTTAAAGTAAAAACTTTGTATTCTCTTTATAGGTGAGACATTAAAACTCTATCTGCCATTTTAAACTTACAATCATTAATGCAATTTTGCCATGCCAAAAAACTACAATCCTTACATTGGACTTATATGCTTATTTTTTCGTATATTTGTTGTAGGTGTATTTCTATTAATAAATAACAATGTTTAAATTTGACTTATAAAAAATCAAACTTTTTATTAAGTGAATAAAAAGTTATAAAGTGAATATTGTTAGCTCTGCTACATACTTCAGCATTTGGAGGACCAAATACCAGCTTGTCCATGTGTTTATGCTCAGAAGGCAGATTGCAGCAGTCTTTTCCTTCCTTCTCCTTCATTTTCCTTATACTTCCATAGTCCCGCTATCTTTGTTTTCCTTCCTAAACCTCCCCATTCCCTGTTTAAACCCTTCAAAATCCATCTAAGCCCCTGTTTAACCCCCAGTCCTTAATCGCGAAGCGCAAAACCTTCCATAGGACCCAACCATATAGCTTGGCACTTTTACGTCACAATCGGAGCTTTCAGTGGGTCTTTCATAGGCCATGTCTTTAACAATTGCCGATTTCCGATTACCGATTACCCCTTTGGACGCGATATGATTTTAAACTGTGGCTAATTCCTTTATCGGGTCCGATGTCTCATCGTTATCAGAAAATTAGTATAAGGCAACACCCCTTGACTTTCGCCGATGCGATATTAGGCGCCGGACCCGATATAACTCACCACTCCCGTGTATAAAATTTCAGGTCTGCCTTCCTCCTCCGATAGTGTATTTTCCATATTACATAGTTCTCCCCGCTCGTTAAGCCCCATCTATTTCCTCCACCATTTAAACATCCGCCATAAGATCCAACGGCATTTGCTCATTCTAGTCCCGCAACTTGCCCACGCAATAACTCGCGATAAAGTGGTTTTCCCCCTGTCCCGTCTGCCACGCATCATCACTTGAATGGAATTGTTGGCCTCTGTACGATAACCGCCCGACCTCCGAAAGCAGTGCAATAAATACATCTTACCGCCCTTT
The DNA here is from genome assembly GCA_031772625.1 of Pinus tabuliformis. Lineage (NCBI taxonomy): Eukaryota > Viridiplantae > Streptophyta > Pinopsida > Pinales > Pinaceae > Pinus > Pinus tabuliformis. The sequence continues at coordinate 498,481,684 of CM062818.1, read as the reverse complement.
CGCCTGTCCCCGCTTGTTATCGCCCATGTATTTTTCCTGCACGATAACCGTTGGATCTGCCCGCCCGGGATCCAATGGCTCATGATTGTTTGCTCCCGTTTCTTCCAATTTTTCCCGTTGTGTCATATCCAATGTCCATCTGTGTGATCCAATGGCTGATATCCCTCCTCTGTTGTGCATTCCTCTCGCCCCGATCACTACATGCTCCCGAAGGACGAAGGCTGTGCAGTTACTCCGCAACAACTGCATTTAACAAGAAAGCATGGCCGAGAACAAAAAGGACATGCCTCGAGCAATTAACTTTATTTATCAGTTATGGAACTCCAATCCACATTATACTCCACCTGCAGGAAGGACAGCAGCGCATCTGAGAAGATCACATTCATTTGCAGACGCGGCCAGATTGCAGCAGAGACCCATATCAGATAGTTAAAATGGTTGGTGGCCCATTATGACCCCTCCACGCACAAAGATAGTAGAGAATTTTTGTAATGAAACTCTATATATATCCAGCAAACAGATGTAATGAGGGTTGATGGTTGTTATTTTGATGCAAGGTTCAACTTTTGGAGACTGTAACTACCTTGATACTTGCAGCGTCTGGTCTTTATTTTCAGCTAATACAAGCTTCTTTTGCTGTTAATTTCTCACTTTCCATTTCTGCTCTGTTCTAGGCTGTGCTTGTTATGCATTTGTTCATGTGCTCTTGATATTTAGCATTAGAGGGGTTGTCATCCCACCTCTATGTTGGAATCTAGTATGTATCATTGAATATGTTATGCAGGTTTCTATTATATTAATGCTAGAGAGCTGTCATCTTGTCTGTGTATTAAGAAATAGATTTGCAGACCTCTTTACTGGTTGCAGCCAGCCATCACATGGTCTTATGCATCTGCTGGTGTGATCAGTATTATCCATGTTCACCTTCCTTAAATTTTGAGTAATTGGTGGTCTAAATCCTTGTGGTCTGGGGGTATTCACCCATGTCTGGAGTTAAGCATAGTAGAAGTGGTTATCTGGCTTGAACAAGCATCATTCCTTCCATTCATCCATTTCCAACAATTTTGTTGAGTTTGTAATGTTCCTGAGCATCTCTGAGATACAACCTAGGAGAGTTTCTTGGGGTGATAACATTAATTGGCGTCGTTGTCGAGGAGAGGAGATTGAAGCTCAGCTTTTGTGGGAAAACAACACAGTTTAAGATTTTGATGATAGACAAAGTCTGGGCACATTTCTAGTTGTAATCATCTATCTGGAGACTCCACTCGAGGAAGACCAACCTTTGGCAACTCCACATTGAAGTTCTGGCTCAGTTTGTGAGGCATACACGGGGAAATCCTCAGAAATCACCAGCTGACTCAGTGCCTGACCCTGAGAAGATCGGTAAGCAGAAGAAAACTCACAGAAAGGAGCACCAGGATCAGGTAAGCCTAAGAAATCTTATTTGTCTCTGCATGAGAAGTTTTTAGTTGAAGATACATAGCTCGAGGATCTAGAACCTGGTACTGATAGTGAAGAATCAACTGTAGAGATTTATAAAGCTCCTTGTTCATTTAGTTCCCCTTTGGATCTTATTCCAAAGAAAGCGTCCCATACCGTCCATAATATCCCCTTATTGCTTCAAACTACTTAATCTTCCAGTATCCTTCCACATACCCCATTCATGGCGAGACAACAAGCACTTACGAAGATAGAAAGAATTGTCGCCGCTAGATATGGACCTTTGGTCTTGCCTGCTCCTTTAAATGCCATGCCTACAGGGGATTATAAGAATGTATGCATAAATTTACTGGTACCGAAGGAGTAACGGTTGAAGAGCACCTTGAGTCCTTTTATAACTATGCTGATAACCTGGATATCCATGAAAATGATGTGTGGATGAGGGTTTTTGTCCAAAGCCTTGATGGGGAAGCTAGAAAATGGTTCAAAGAATTAACGCCTAGGTCTATAGCAGACATTGAGGCCTTAGATTATGTGTTCCTAAAGCACTGGGGGGATAAGAAGGATCTGCTCTTTTATCATACTGAATTTGGGAACTTGCAGAGGGAGAGTGGTGAACTGTTGTTCGATTTCACCAAGAGGTTCAATCATATGTACAACAGAATACCATATGAAGTGAAACCCACCCCTAATTCTGCTATGATTACTTATGCTAATGCCTTTGATTCTCATTTCTACATGCTATTAAGAGAAAGAAGATGTGCTTATTTGGCTGATATGCAAGATGCAGCCTTTGAAGTGGAATCAAACATCATAGCTGTAGAGAAACTCGGAGGAGATGCTGAAAGGAGAAGACAAGGGGGTGAGTCCTCATCATCCTCAGATCCTAAGATCGATAAATTGGCCAGGATGATAGAGTTTTTAGCCTCTGAAGTTTCCAGATTAGAGGCTGAGAAGTATTTTGAGGAAGCAGGAGCTTTCGGTACCTTTGCTCTACCAAATCCAAATCCATATAGAGGAACAAAGGAGCAGTTGCAGATTTTGCAAAGAAACAAAAATGCAAACGAAGACCAAAGGTGAAAACCCTTTTTCAGAGTATAGTCATGGAAGAAAATCAATTTGAAGAGGAGGATGAGGTCCATGATTTGGAAGATAAGGGTAGTGCCCCTTTCTTAATCAGAGCTGCCTATGAAGCGTCATTATCTAAAGGCGTTGCTCACGAGTTTGTTGTACCTGCAAAACAACAAGCTTATCAGCACAAGCAGCCAGCAGCAGGTCCTATTATCCTCGAAGACCTTGAGCTTGAAGCCAACCCATCTTCCCATGACTATGCAGATCTGAAAATTGACCAAGCTGCTGATATCCCCAACCTAGTGATCAAAGAGGGTGAAATCAATTCCCCATCATCTTATGTTTCTATGTCTATCCAAGTGACAATCCCTCATAGTTGCCTCCTAGACACTGAGGCAGGCCATGATTCAATGCCCAAGGCTTATATTGATAATCTAAGTCTTGATGTTCCAAAGACTGCTCAGGTGGCCTCCACATAGCTTAAAAGGGCAGCTTGTTAGATGACAGAGGAGGAAGGTGCACAGTTTTGGGACTCCTTCGTGGACTGTTCTAAGGAAGATGCAAGAGCAGATGATGTCTTTCTGTCCTCCACACAAGAATGCATTGGTTCGCCATTTGTATTAATTGTGCAGGCCACAGATGCCAAAGATCAGTACACAGCAACCATAGTTATTCAGCAGGTGTACAAAGGCTCCCATGAAGAACATTCAAGGATTAGAATATGCAGAGATGGGATGAAATATGAATCATCTCTACATAATAAGGTCAAATGACCCAAAATTTTTGAATTAGAGGATCAAATAAATCCAGTTCTGTAGCTCTTTGATGAACCGGTTGATAGGCCGGCCCAGAGGAGGAGAAATAGTTTTGATGGTCCAGCAGGTGGCCAGTTTTTGAAAATTCATGTTGTTTAAGGTTTTCGGGCCTTAATGATTGTAACCATGTTCTTTTACAGGTTTTAGCGTATACTTAATTAGACTCCATGCCCAATGGAATACCAGGCAATGTTTTTTAAGCTTGTTTTGTTTGAAGGCATTGGTCTGCAGTTCTTGAGACCTCACAGGGAGGATCTCATCCCCAGAAGGAGCCAGTGTTAGCTTTGCTACATACTTCAGCATTTGGAGGACCAAATACCAGCTTGGCCATGTGTTTATGCTCAGAAGGCAGATCACATCAGTCTTTTCCTTCCTTCTCCTTCATTTTCCTTATACTTCCATAGCCCCGCTATCTCTGTTTTCCTTCCTAAACCTCCCCATTCCCTGTTTAAACCCTCCAAAATCCATCAAAGCCCCTGTTTAGCCCCGAGTCCTTAATCACAAAGCGCAAAACCTTCCATAGGACCCAACCATATAGCTTGGCGCTTTCACGTCGCAATCAGAGCTTTCAGCGGGTCTTTCATAAGCCATGTCTTTAACAATCATCGATTGCCGATTACCGATTGCCCCTTCGGATGCGATATGATTTTAAACTGTGGCTAATTCCTTTATCGGGTACGATGTCTCATCGCTATCAAAAAATCGCTATAAGGAAACACCCCTTGACTTCGCCGATGCGATATTAGGCGCCAGACCCGATATAACTCACCACTCCCGTGTATAAAATTTCAGGTCCGCCTTCCTCCTCCGATAGTGTATTTGCCATATTACATAGTTCTCCCCACTCGTTAACCCCCGTCTATTTCCTCCATCATTCAAACATCCGCCATAAGATCCAATGGCATTCGCTTGTTCCACTCCCGCAAGCCGCCCACGTGATAACTCGCAATAAAGTGGTTTCCCCCCTATCCCATCCGCCACGTGTCATCACCTGAATGGAATCGCTAGCCTCTGTACGATTACCGCCCGACCTCCAAAAGCGATGCAATAAATATAGCTTACCGACCTTTCGCCCGTCCTTGCTCGTTATCGCCCATGTATCTTTCCTGCCCGATAGCCATTGGATTTGCCCGCTCAAGATCCAATGGCTCACGATTGTTTGCTCCCGTTTCTTCCAATTTTTCCCGCTGTGTCATATCCGTCGTCCATCTATGCGATCCAATGGCTGATATCCCTCCTCCACCATGCATTCCTCTCTCCCCGATCACTACATGCTCTCGAAGGATGAAGGTTGTGCAATTACTCTGCAACAAATGCATTTAACAAGAAAGCATGGCCGAGAACGAAAAGGACATGCCTCGAGCAGTTGAATTCATTTATCAGTTATGGAACTCCAATCCACATTATACTCCACCTGTAGGAAGGACAACAACGCATCCGAGAAGATCACATTCATTAGTAGACGTGACCAAATTGCAGCATAGACCCATATCAGATAGTTAAAATGGTTGGTGGTCCATTATGACCCCTCCACGCACAGGATAACAAAGCATTTCTGTAATGAAACTCTATATATACCCAACAAACAGATGTAATGAGGGTTGATAGTTGTTATTTTGATGCAAGGTTCAACTTCTGGAGACTGTAACTACCTTAATACTTGCAGCGTCTGGTCTTTATTTTCAGCTAATACAAGCTTCTTTTGCTGTTAATTGCTCACTTTCCATTTCTGCTCTATTCTAGGCTATGCTTGTTATGCATTTGTTCATGTGCTCTTGATATTTAGCATTAGAGGGGCTGTCATCCCACCTCTGTGTTGGAATCTAGTATGTATCATTGAATATGTTATGCAGGTTTCTATTATCTTAATGCCAAAGAGTTGTCATCCTGTCTGTGTATTAAGAAATAGATTTGCAGACCTCTTTACTGGTTGTAGTCGGCCATCACATGGTCTTGTGCATCTGCTGGTGTGATCAATATTCTCCATGTTCACCTATTCCTTAAATTGTGAGTAATTGGTGGTCTAAAGCCTTGTGGTCTGGGGGTATTCACCCATGTCTGGAGTTAAGCATAGTAGAAGTGGTTATCTGGCTTGAACAAGCATCATTCCTTCCATTCATCCATTTCCAACAATTTTGTTGAGTTTATAATGTTCCCAAGCATCTCTAAGATACAACCTAGGAGAGTTTCTTGGGGTGATAACAAATACATTGAAGTATTTACGAATAGCCTTTGAGATTTGAGTTCAACATACGCAGTAATTGAAATCAACAACATAATGAGAAAAGAGTGGATAACATACTTACTCAAAACAAATATATCACCATAGGTAACCATGAAAAGAAGAGAACATGAAAGGAAACGGGCCTCTCCGAACAATCGGAGAAAAACAACCCAAACCAGTATCCAAAAATCAACATATCTAGGACAAGTCCATAAACCAAAAATATACATAATCAACATGATAGCAATAACCCATAAATAGTCCCCAAAGAGCCTGATAGAGCAAAAAAAAAAGTTGAGAAACCATATGAAGAGATTATAAATAAAAAAAGCTGAGAAAACATATGAAGAGATTATAAATAAGGAGCCCGATCAGAAATTGTGAGCCGCCTGTTGTCCGAATCGATTATGTACGAGGAGTCCAAAACCTACTGTAAACCTTCTTTAGAGAGATAATCTGCCTCCATTTTCCTCTCCTTGTAAATGTGACAAAATGATAAATCGTCAAAAGTTGTTTTGAGAAATAAAATTTCATCTAATATAGGCATTAGAGTAAGATTTTGACAACACTGCACATTATTTGCCCAATTGATCACATTCAAAGAGTCATCAAAAACCTGAGAAGAAAGCACCCCCAGCTGCCTTAACCAACATAAAATAATTTTCAAGGTAAACAGTTCAGCAAAGTTATTTGAACCATGCCCAATACCCACAAAATAATTTATGATTTTATGTTCATTCAAGTGTATGATGATCCCCACCCCACAACGATTACGGGCATCAGAAGTCCCATCAAAATAAGCCCATGGTATATCTGTTATGATGATTTCTACTTGAATATTCCAAGGAGTAGCAGGAATGTTGTGAGGGATCAACTCATAAATGGAAGCACATTGAATACCTATAACATATGGGTCTAATAGCTTATCCCTGAAAATGTTTTTGTTCCAAGCCACCCAAATGGCCTGGCTGATAATCGGGGGAATATTTCGATAATGAGGATCAGAAGTATGAGCCCACCAGTTTTGCCAAGCAATCTCCATAAAATTCCCAGACCAATTTGAGGCGATACCAACTGATTTTAAGAAATGTTCCCAAGTTTTAGAGGCAAAAGAACATGAAAAGAAGAGATGATAAGAGATTTCTCCAGAGGATTTGCACAGGGTACACCAACCAGGACCATGTTTGTTCCTCTTTTGTAGGTTAGCCTAGGTTGGGAATTTATTCCCAAGAATGCACCAGAATAAGAGTCTAGATTTAGGGGGACAACTGAGCTTCCACAAATACTTAGATCACCAGTGTCGAGCATCCCCTAACCTTCTTCCCATTTGATAAGTGTAACCATATTTTAGAGCATATAGACCACTAGGAGAGTTTACCCAACAAACATCATCAACCCTATCCTTTAGACAAACATTTGATCTTTGAAGTTCCTTTATGTAATCCCTCCAAACCCCCATCCACTGAGGCTCAAGCCCTAATGCCTCCACAGACTTCCAACACTGATACCAAAAATTAGTAGACTCTTCATGAGAAACATTGTTGAGTGAAAAAACCCCCTTAACAGCAAGTGACTCAACCAATCCCCTAGTAAGAACGAAAGGCTCATTACAACCAACCCATGGATCAATTCACACTGAACATTAGTACCATTGCCAACCAACCATGATAACCCATCAACAATAATATCAAAAGAATCAGTTGTGGCCTTCCAAATAACCGAAGAATTTCTATGAGACTTCTCTGGAGCTCTCAACCAAACCATCAAATCAATGGGATTAATGTATTTTATTTTTATCACTGAAGTCCATAAATTGTTCTTCATTAAGAGACTCCATCCCGATTTTTCTACAAGTGAGAGAGAAAAACAGGGAAGGTCCTTTATGCCCCACCCTCTTTTCTATTTAGGGCAAGAAATTGTTTCCTATGCCACCCAAGGAAGTACATCCTCCACTTTTGATCCTACCTAGAGAAACGACCACAAATGTTCCAGATTTGTGAAAGGATACCTTTTGGAACCTATGAAAGAGCAATCTAGTAAACTGGAATAACCTGTAAAACTGATTTAATGAGGAACAAGCGCCTAGCCAGAGAAAGTCACTTGAAACTCCATTGCTTGACTCTATTTTCAATTTTTGTAACTAATCATTTCCAATCAAATTTTTTGTAGGAGTTCAACTTCAAGAGAAACCCCATATATTTAAGGCTTTCCATTAGTGGCATGACTACAAAGGGAAAAAAAGATGTCTATCTAGTAAGATCAGCCTTAGAAAGACCATTGTGAGTAATAGAAGATTTTTGTGTGTTTATACTCATTCATGTTGCTTTTAGAAATAACTCCATAATTGACTAAAGCTTAGAAAGGCCCACCCTAGAGCCATCATAAAAATGTAAGATGTCATCCACAAAGAGAATATGTGTGATGAAAAGATTTATGGTGATTTCAATGTAGGTTTTGACCTTGTACAAAAATTACCTGCATACGAATTCTTAAACAAAGAAAATAAACAATGCGAGAGCATAACCCATAAAACACATATGCACAGAGATTTTTACCTGGATCCCAAAACCGAGACTACCAGCTTAATTTTTCATTATGCTCCTTTCAATGTTACAATACATATTTATACATGCCGAAGCATCCAATACCATGGACCGAAAACCATCGCGTCCAATACCATGGACCAAAAACCATCGCGTCCAAAAAACATGTGCGAAAATCATGCACAAAACCATAGGTGGGTCCGCCCAACCTAACATATGGTCCAAAACCAAAATTTTGCCCTTCAAACCCCCTATTAACTACGTGGAAAGAATATAACACAACCCAACAATCTCCCACTTGCTGTTTTCTTTCCACAGGGGGCCACAAGAGAGCTTAGTCATTTTTCAGCCCTGAGATTCCCATTGCTTCTCTACACCAAGAGAACTTCTCAGAGCTCACAGATTTTGTCAATGCATCTGCAGTATTCTTCAAAGTGTCCACCTTTACCAGCAACACCTTTCTGTCTTCTATCATATCCCTCACAAAGTGATATTGAACATCAATGTGCTTTGTCTTTGAATGATAAGCAGGGTTCTTTGCCAAGAAAATTGCACTTTGGCTGTCACAGTCTATTCTTATAGCTCCCTGTACTAACCCCATACTTGAACACAATCTCTGCAACCAAACTGCTTCCTTGCTTGCATGAGTGGCTGCCATGTATTCTGCCTCTGCATTTGATAGTGCCACTACATATTGTTTCTTACTCATCCAACTGACTGCACCTCCAAATAGGTTAAACACATACCCACTTGTAGATCTTCTCTGATCCAGATCTCCAGCCCAGTCTGCATCAACAAAGCCATGAATATCCAACACTCTGTCCAATCCTGGTCTTCCTTGGTAGCACAAACCATAATCACTAGTGCCACGCAAATACCTGAAAACCCGCTTCACTGTTGTCCAGTGCTCCTTCCTAGGTTTTGACATAAACCTGCTCAATACTCCCACTGCATGTGCAATGTCTGGTCTAGTACAGACCATTGCATACATCAGGCTACCCACTGCACTTGCATATGGAACACGGGACATGTCCTCTTCCTCTTCTTGTGTCTTGGGACACTGTTCAACAGATAACCTCACACCTACAGGAATAGGAACCTTCACCAGTTTACTATCCTGCATATTAAACCTCTGGAGTATTGTCTCGACATACTTCCTCTGGTTTAACCAGAGCTTCCTCTTTGACCGATCTCTTTTAATTTCCATTCCCAAAATATAGTTTGCAGCACCAAGATCTTTCATGTCGAATTTGGAGGACAATTGGGTCTTCAAATCCTGGATAATTTCTTTGTCATTTCCAACCAGCAACATATCATCCACATACAAGACCAGATAAATAATACGGTCACCAATTAATTTAAAATACACACAATGATCTGATTTGCTTCTGGTGAAGCCAAGTCCCCGTATAAATGTATCAAATTTCTGATACCACATCCTTGGTGACTGATTTAACCCATACAGAGACTTTAACTTGCATACCAGTTCTTTCTTACCCTTCACCGCAAAGCCTTCAGGTTGCTTCATGTAGATTTCCTCTTCCAAATCCCCGTGAAGAAATGTTGTATTCACATCCATCTGTTCTACCTCAAAATCAAAAGCAGCAGCAACAGATGAAGTAATCTAATAGAAGTTACCTTGGCAACAGGAGAAAAAATATCACCAAAATCAATTCCCGACACCTGGGAATAACCTTTTGCTACCAACCGAGCTTTGTATTTCTCCACCTTTCCTTCTGCATTTTTCTTCTTCTTGAACACCCATTTGCTGCCAATGGGTTTCCTTCCAGCCGACAACTCCACTAGATCCCAAGCCTCATTTTTGTGCAAAGATGCCATTTCATCGACCATGTCCTCTTTCCAGAGTTTTCCATCCTCTGAATCCACTGCTTCCTTCACAGTTCTGGGATCATTATTAGTAATAGACAAAGCAAAATTTGAACTGAAAGCAGATGGACTATACCTTTCTGGCTGCCTTCTTTCTCGAACTGATCTTCTCACAGCCGGAGTTTGTGGCTCTTCATCTTCTGATTCCTCCTCTGCTGCAGAGTCTGATTCTTCCTCCTTTGGCTCAAACTCTATCTTCTCAGGTTCCTTTGGTTGGACTTCATGTTGAATAACATCTTTTACCTCTCTGAACAACACATCTCGGCTGTACACAACCTTCCATGTGACTGGGTTCCAAAGCTTATAACCCTTTAAACCATCCTTTTACCCAATAAAGATGCACTTTTCAGATTTACTATCCAACTTGGTTCGTTTCTCCTTTGGAACAAGTACATATGCATCACATCCAAATACCCTTAGATGTGAAAGAGAGGGTTTCTTACCAGTCCATACTTCTTGTGGAGTCTTATCCTCCAACGCTGATGAAGGTGATCTGTTGATCAGGTAACATGCAGTATCCACCGTCTCTGCCCAGAATTCCTGTCCTAACCCGGCACCACTGAGCATGCTTCTTGCCCTTTCCATCAACGTCTTGTTCATTCTTTCTGCGACTCCATTTTGCTGAGGTGTATATGGAGTAGTCTTTTGTCGTGCTATACCACACTTCTTACAAAATTCTTCAAATTCCTTGCTGCAAAATTCTCCACCATTATCTATCCTCAGCACCTTTATCTTCTTCTCTATCTGATTTTCCACCAGAGCCTTAAATTCTTTAAACCTGTCAAAGACTTCAGATTTCTTCTTAAGAAAATATATCCATGTATTCCTTGAGAATTCATCTATGAATGATACATAGTACACAGACTTACCCAGTGATGGAACCTTCACAGGTCCAAACACATCACTGTGCACAAGCTCTAATATATGTTTCGTCCTCTTACCACCAGAGGGGAAACTCACCCGATTCTGCTTCCAATATACACAATTTTCACAGAAATCAAAATCCAGAGAGCTATTATTCATACCTTCTACCATACCTTTACCATGAAGTATTCGAAGGCCCTTCTCTCCAATATGTCCAAGCCTTTGATGCCACAACATGGTCTTCTCTCCAGAGACCACTAGATTCTCTACTCCATTTTCAGGAACCATAGAACTATTGCACCCATCAACAACAGTGCTACCTTGCAGCTTGTACAGAGTTCCAATCCGAACTCCCTGCATTAATATGAGTGCTCCTCGAACCATCTTGTAGGTATCTTTCTCGAACACCGTCTTTACACCTGCATCATCCAACTTGGTTACAGAAATCAGATTTCTGGCCAATGCAGGAATATGTAGAACACCCGGAAGTGTTCTAACTGTTCCACCTTGCAACTTCAACTTTACTTTTCCCCGACCAATGATTCTAGCCTTCCTATCATCTCCTAAGAAGACATCACCACCATCGTATTTATCATACTCGCAGAACCACTCTCTATGGGGAGTGAAGTGAAAGGATGCACCTGAGTCAATCAACCATGCCTCATGATCTACATGTGTACTTGAAGAAGCCAAGTACACATCCCCACCTTCATCTGAGGTGGTTTTCGCCTCTGCAGAAGGAGCATCATCAGATCCCTTTCCTTTATCAGGAGATTTAGATTTACAATCCCTTCTGAAGTGCCCTTCCTTTCCGCATTTCCAGCACACCACCTTTGTAGGTTTTCCTGGAGATTTAGATCTCCCTCTAGATTTAGATCTCCCACTCGATGACTTACTTTTGTTTATGTTCTGGGACTATCCTCGTACAGACAAGGCATCACCATTCTGGCTGTCCATATTTTTCCGTCTCATCTCCTCTGTCAGCAAGGCTGAGACTATTTCATCAAACTGCAAAGTAGTTGCATTGCTACCTATTGCAATAACCAGACTATCCCACGAATCGGGTAGAGAACACAGCATACTGATGCACTTATCTTCATCTGAAATTTTAATATCAACAGATAATAACTGACTTACCACAGTATTAAACGCATTCAGATGCTCTGTCACCGAGTCTCCATCTTTCATCCTCAGGTTATACAGCTTTTTCCGCAGGAACAGTTTATTCACCAGAGACTTAGATTGGTACAAAGTCCCTAACTTGACCCACAAAGCCTTTGTCGTAGCTTCCCTTGATACATTCAACAATACTGAATCTGAGACACACAATCGTATTGTGCTCTTTGCCTTCCGATCCAACTTCTTCCATTCTTCATCGGTCACTCCCGATGGTTTAGTACCCGGATCTACCGCGATCCACTGATCTTTATCCACCAATAGATCCTCCATCTTGAGTTTCCACAACTCAAAATTCTGACCATTGAACTTCTCAATCTCTATCTTTCCACTGCTCGCCATCTTCTTTCACCACCAGAATCGATCTCGCAGATCTCCCATTGAACAGGGTCTACCACAGGCCCGAGCGAAACCCCTCAGCAACAAAGGCGTCCCCTTGAAGCCAAAACAGCTCTGATACCAAATGTAGGTTTTAACCCCGTATAGAAATTACCTGCATACGAATTCTTAAACAAAGAAAATAAACAATGTGAGAGCATAACCCATAAAACACATATGCACAGAGATTTTTCCCTGGATCCCAAAACCGGGACTACCAGCTTGATTTTTCATTATGTTCCTTTCAATGTTACAATACATATTTATACATGCCAAAGCATCCAATACCATGGACCGAAAACCATCGCGTCCAAAAAACATGTGCGAAAATCATGCACAAAACCATAGGTGGGTCCCCCCAACCTAACATACCATAAAGTGGGGTTACGGGTGCCCTTCAAACCCCCTATTAACTACGTGGAAAGAATATAACACAACCCAACATTCAATGCCTTTATATTCTCCCCTTCTAATGTCAAGGTGAATCAAACGGCTCAAATGCACCACAGCTAAAAGGAATAGAAGAGGAGATAAAGGGCATCCTTGTTGAAGGCCTCTTAAACAATGAAAAAAGGAGAAGATGCCACATTAATAAGAACATCAAATCTCACATTGGTAATACATCCCATGACCCAATTAATAAAACCAATGTTGAAACCCAGGCGAGTCATTAGAAGACGTAAATACATCTAGCTAATCTTCTCATATGCCTCTGAGAGATTGATCTTGACAATCATTCATTTTTTATTATTTCTTTTGATATTATGCAAGGATTCCAATGCCACACCAATGGCTTCATGAATTTTCCTACCTTCAAGGAAGCCAAACTATTCCATGGAAATGGTTTTTCAAAGAATAGGTTTTAGCCGATGAGCAATGGTTTTTGCAATAATTTTGTAGGTGCAATTGCATAAGGAGATGGGTTTGAAATCATCGAAACATTGGGGTTCATCAGACTTTGGGATGAAATCTAGAAAAGTAGAGTTAATAGGATCATGGACAAAACCCCTGTGCCTGGATTCCTCCATCAATCCAACAATATCGTCCCCAATGATGTCAAAAAAGTGTTGGAATAATTCCATCTTCCAACCATCATGACCTGGGCTCTTCTCTTTCTACGTAGTGTGAAGGACCCCCTCCATTTCACCCTTTGTGACTGGACCCATCAAGGTCTCATTATCATCTTCATCCACAAACCTAGGGAAAACTTGAGCAACCTGGATGACTTTAGCAATAGTGGTCTTAAGGGGAGCTTCGATTTTTTTTTTAAATGATTGACCCCTATAGATGATAACTTGTTGAAAGAAGAAGTCGACTCCCCTTCTTCATTTTTCAATTCCCAAATCAAATTAGAGTTTTTCCTTCCCTTGGCACAGTTCTAGAAAAATTTCGAGTTTTCATCTCTTGCCTTAAGCCAAATGGCTCTACTTTTCAACCTCCATTGTTCTTCATTTTCTTTCAGGATCATGTGCCTTTCACCCTCCATAGATTTTATCTCTCTCTTTTTTTCCTCCATCTCATACCCATCTCCCTCCAAGCTTTCAATATCCTCCAGTTAGATTTTAGAGCAGCCTCATCCCTAATAGAATTTTCCTTTGCCCAGGAGATCGAAGCATGCTTCTGTTTTTTAATTTTCTCCATAAAGGACCATGTAAGGGATAAAGTTGAGGAGATATTCTAAGCCCTCCAAATCTCACGAACTAATTTATTGAAAAACAAATCTTTTAACCACGACTAATTGAATTTAAAAGGCGATTCAGGTTTCCTACTAGCCCCTTTTAGTTCCATATAAATAGGGAAGTGGTCAGAGTCACCCCCAGTGCCAACTCATTGGCGGAAAAAGGAATACATGCAACCAAATTATCTTTTATCAGAAAGAAGTCTAATCTCTTAGCAACCCTTGCCTCACCCACCCTCCTATTCCTCTAGGTGGGAGTTTCTTTGATAATATTAACATCAATAAGACGCCCCATTCTTATTTTGTTTAAGAAGAAATTTTCTAGAGGTTACATCTATGCATTAGGTCCCCATGACTTAGATATCCCTAGTTTGACATTTAGACCCCCTCCAGTCACAAGGTTTGGACAATTTAGTAGATATTTTGCAAACAAATTATTCCAAAAAGAAATACGGTCCTCACAGGAGCCATATAAGTTAAGAAAAAGTTAATTTTGAACATATTTCGGATGAGTATACCTCCACTCCCAACATCGAATCCAAGCCCCAGGAGTTTAAGAGTTTTAAGTTGTTGTCTTTTATGCCTAAATCCAAACCCCCTGAATGACCAATTGAGGGCCACAAATGACCACCAGGAAACATATTTCCCAAAATATTTATAATAGACTCCCCTGAACCCAAGGTCTCTTGCATCATAATCACATTACACTTCACATTCATAAACAAGTGTTTTAATGCCAACTTCTCCTAGGGATTGGAAACCCCCCTGCAATTGAAGGACAACAAGATCATTTGGAAACCAACACTTGGGTCATCGTTGCTATAAGCGACCCTTTTAGGGATATATGTTTGCCATCGATGATATCAAGTTTGGCTTTAAGCTCGGTTTTAGAAAAGTTTGATATACTACTCCAAGATTTTGGGGGGCCAGCAGAGTCCTATAGAAGACCAAAGCCTCCCATCGGATCATCCGGATGAAGTATTTTTTCCCAAGGCCTGAGATTGTAAAAAGGTTTAATAAGGTTCAATACATCGGAAGAAATAAAAACAAAGCCCCGCGATGGACTAGAAAGGATTAGAGTCGGAATGGACATAATAATTTTGTCAAGGGCCAAATAGATATTTCTTTGTGGAGAGAGAAAACCAATAGAAGGCTTGGAGGGACTAGGCCCATTACAAGGATCCATAGAGGGCGAGACCAAAACTGAAAAAGAGGAATGGACATAAAGAGAAATACGCACAGGGAGAGATGCCTCCTCCACTGTCATCTCATCCACCAAGTGTATAGGAGAACTCCCTTCAGGCACAACAACTATAGCCTACTGGTTTTCATTGTTTTCATTTTGTAAAATGACCTCCGCTTGATGGTCCCTAAATGGAAAAGATGTTCCATATCATCATCCACTAGTAGTTCCTGAATTTCCCGAACTCGTTCCACCCGATTCTTCCTCCTGTGCTTGAAACCCAAAAGGAAGTCCCTTGCCAAGTGACCATGTTTATGATAGCGGTGGAAACGATATGGAAATTGTTTATAATCCAGGGTCTGTGTCAGGTTTTATCCCACCACTTGAATCTCCATATCCGCCAACCCTTCCCTCGTGTCCAAATGAACTATAATAGGAGCCACTTTCCTTTCATTTGTTACTTGGAAGGACATATATGCTTCCAAAAAAGTGCCCAGGGTATTCCTAATAGCCTTAAAAACATCCCGGAACTAGAGTTGAGGAGTAAGTGAAGGAAGGCGCAACCAGACTAGAATCTCATGCAATATTTCTCTTTGTCCATCAAATAAGAGGTGCCATCTCTTGAAGAAAATAAGGAATTTCCCGAAACACCAATTCTGTCCTAGAACCCAATCAACAACTTCTGCATTTGAGAAGCGGACCATAAACCACCCCCTTGCCCAGCTGATAACCACTGTCTGAGAATCTGGCCCCAATGCCCATTCCTTATTAATCCATTTCTTAACATAGTTAATAGAAAATTGTTTACCTTTTACCCTACCCACAAGAATTCGCTCAGCTGCATCCATTGCCTCATTCATCTAAATATCCACCCCTAAAATTAATTTAGTTTTCCCCTCCTTTTTCCTTATTACCTTTCCTTTTTTCCTCTTCTGCCCAGAGGACAAAACATTCATCAACGAAGTGATAGAGGCATTTTCTTCACCCACTTGGTTTCCCAAGCCCTGTTCACTACCCACTAGCTTATCCAAAGAAAATAGAGAGTTTTTCAGGCCTTCTAGAACCAAATCCTGTCCACCATTTCCGCTAGTGAGGGGTTGTCCACCTTCCCTCGACCCCAAAGACCCCAACTCCAGAAAACCACCCTGGTCCAAATATTTTCTTGGGAAATCATGGAACCCTAACCTAACATTTTCTTATGGTTCCTGTAAAGGAAACCCTACCGAAATATTTATCTTTGAAAACCCATTAAAGGTTTTCAAACCAACAACCCCAGGCTCTGCCTCAACCGGAAAAGAATTTGAGAGTTTAATCACACAATTCATAACAGGGATTTGGTAGTTCAAACTTTTGTAAAGACTCGGACCCTCGGTCGACTTCCCAGCCCCCATAAACTCATTAAGGCAATAATGAATCCCTTCCTGCCTCTTTAAGCCACTGCTCCTAATAGTGTCTTCCAATCCACCTGTTAAAACCCCAGAAATAGAGACAACAATAGGGGATGTGGAACTTACCAGTAAACCCGTTGACGACCCAACAGAGATGCCTACCAAAACTTCCCCTTTAAGAACTTCATGAATTCAAGAGTCTGGAAACCCAAAAAAATCCTTTGTGGAGGGGGTTTTTGACTCTTCCCACAAGCCTATACCACCACCATAATTGCATGCTAGCTCCCTACATAAACTTTTTCCAAGTGGTGACTTAGCTTGGATAACCCTCTTCACTATCGCTAGGTTCTTCGCTATCGGTTGCTACCCCCACGCCGATAGGATGTCCTCTGGGGTTGGGCCCAAGTCTACAAAGTCAGATGGAATCACCATCACTCATAACAGTGGGTAGGATATGCAGAAAAACAAACAAAAATACTGTTGTGGCCAGTAAAAGGCCCGGTGAGAACCCGCAAGCCAAAACCCTGAGACAACGGGAAAAACCCCGCACCGCACAAGCCATGGTTACTAACTTCCCTAGAAGTGAATGCCCCAAGGTAAAATAAAACATTAAAGGAAAGAGAGCACAGTGAAACCAGAGCAAGTATCCAATACATAAACTCCGGTTAGAAAAAACGAAAGAAACCTCACGACATACAAACTGGGAGAAGGGAGGAAAACTTCATATTTTATCCCACCTCGAGCACAACACTTATAAACACATCCCCCTGCTCCATTTTGTTTCGTCCTCCGCATGTCTACACCCAACTACTGACAAGCAGCAAGTGTCCAAATTTTTTGTACATTCGTTGTAACGATCTTTCTATTAATAAATTTTTATGGGTTGCATATAATGTTTTTCAGTTATCTGCATACTATGGTGGATGTTTTATATTTAGATTTTAACAGAAGTTTTGGAAATTACTTTCATTAGTTTGATATTTCCAATTCATTCACACACACACACAGACATATATATATATTTGTGATATTATTGGAATTTTTTTAACATATTATTTAATAATATATATCATGATTTATATATTGTGTACTTTTTCTTTTTAGCAATAACATTATCAATAAGTTAATTATTGATATTAATATTAATAATTTTATTTTATTAATTTTCATCTATATTTAGTAATTTTGTAATTAGCTTGATACGTGATAGAATTTGGAAATGCATTTTCTATACCTTTTTAATTGATTAATATATTTTTTCTTTTAATAAGAGAATTAATTATTATGATCAATTTTTTTATAATCATATGAGATTAAGGGAAGGTTTGATGAGGAAATAGAGATATGATATGCATGGGGTTGGGAAGTGCTATTACTAATCAAGCCAATTTTTTATCTTTGTGGCAAGGGTTAGAATTGACTACCTCAAATAGAATTTGATAGTTAAAGGTGTATGGAGACTCGATGATAGTCATTCAATAGGTGTGTAAGCTCAAAGAGAATTTGAGTCAGGTTCAATCCTCAATTTTTCAAAGAATAAACCTAAAAATAGAAAAAATTGAGTTTGCAAAGTTATACCATGTCAATATGCATCTCAACTCAAAGGTGGATGCATTAATAAATAAGGGATTCTCCTTAGAACAAGGGATATTGGTTTAGGATGAAAGAAATGGCATGTATAAAGCTTTACCATGAAAATCCCAAACATTAATAAGAGATTAGGTGTATTGAACTTTTTAAGCAATAATAAAGGGGGAATAAATTGGTTGGTGGTTCGATGGTTTCATGTAGGTCCACAATCATGTTGTTTGAGCCTACAAATTCCCTCTCCAATATTTTGGTAGCTACCATTCATCATTGGGATCTGGGTTTGCGGATACACTTGACTTGTCCATGTGATCTCAAGAAATGCTAGGAACAGATGGAAGCTTGTTCAATTCCTTAATAAACGTGGGAGGAAGCATTGCGCCATTATTTTAATATCAGAGAAGAAGCAAAAATGCTTGGGGTAGAGAGTTTAATGGTGAAGGGAGGGATTTTCATTGATATTAATACATAAATCGAATGTTTGGTTTACAAGATTTACATGGCAGTTTGTTGCACTCAAGATGGAAAGAAAATTGATGGCTTGGTGGGGGAAAGCATGTTTGGTTAAAAGCGTGTTCACTTGTCACCATCTCATTTGAATTTTGGGTTTAGTTCACCAAAGCCAAAACAAGGAAGTCAAAGTGTCATGCAGGTGTAAACATGGAAACACCATCTAGCTTAGAGAAGGAAGAATTTAATCGACATCTGGACTACCTCACAACAATAATGGAGTACATTTTGTCTTTGATAAACAAGCAGGGGGAAATGGGGGTCATAGAGGTTCAAGCTCAATTAGCTCCTCTCAATCAAAAGATAGGCTTAATATAAGCCAATATGGACAGAGTATAGACAAAAAACGAACTTTTGGACCTCTGCCTTGCAAGAATGGAATCCTTGAATGGGAATGGTGTAGAAATATTTGATGTGGAAGAGGATAGGAGTGTGGCGAAGAAGGTGCATCACAACATGGGCCAAAAAAAATTAATAGGGATGAAGAGGTGGTGGACGAGATCTAGGCTCCTGTTCCACTACAACCAAGTTAGCCTATCGAGGATAATGAAGAAGTTAACCTTGAACCTAATTTAACCAGTGCAGTCTAGTTCGCTTCTTGTCTTAAATTATGTATTGAAAAATATGTATTAGTTTTAGGAGCCTTTTGGAAGGTTTATATGAAATATCATGAATTTAGGATCACAGTATGCAGATAGTGTAGTAAGAAATCAAGTATTTTTTGGCCACTTTTCAACTCCGTTGATGAAGACCCTGTTGTAGATGTAAAAGGTTCTGGCCTCGAAACCAGATTGGAACAATATAGAAAACCTAATCATTTCATTTAAAATAATAATAATAGTAATAATAATAACATGAGATTAATAATTATCATTTAGGAATTATCAACAATAATGTGGGAAATGGTCAACAATCATCACCATTATTGCTATATTGTTGATGACAATGTTAAAGTGGTATTTACCATAAGCAGTTACCACAATGTGTTTTTGTGACATTCATTTACTATCATAACTATATTTGGTGACATGTTTTAAGTGATTTTTGTGGGCGTTTTTGGCTTGTTGTATTTGGTAGTGGTATTGACATGTTTTAAGTGACTTTTACTAGTGTTTTGACTTACTTGCATTTGGTAGTGGTTGATGATTGGTATTAAAAAGTTGTGTTGAAAATACGTTGTGAATGACCTTTCCCTTATGGACAATGAGACATGCAATAATTTTTCTTCTTTCACGTTAAAAGAAAAAATATGAGTGAAATGTAAGTGCAAATGATAGAAATTTAAGTGATTTTTTTTGGAAAAATGAAAATTGGGAAATCAATTTTTTGAAAAAAAAAGCAAAATTAGTCAAATGTTGAAATTTAACACTTAAAATTTTCCTAATTGTGATCAAATCATTTATATATTACCAAAAAGACCCATCACCATCCTCACTTTTGACATAGATACTAGATTGAGTTAGACTTGTTTTGAATCGATTATCTCTTAAATATTTGTAAAATTGAATTTAATAAAACCTATCTCATTTAAAATCAGGGAAATCCTTGACCAATCCATATACCAGGTTTTTTTTCCTATTATCCAATCTAAAAATCCTAAATTTGGAGCATGAAAATTTACTTTTCTGAATAACCATTGAAGAAAGAGATTTAACTTCCATTTGTTAAGTATTACAACCAATTGTGCAACAAGAGTTATAACTAACATAATTATGAACACCCTATAATTGAGGTAAACTCATTTAACAACGTAAGTATTTTAATTGACGCATCATATTCTAGTGGCATGGATTTCTTTCATTTTGGGACTACTTTATTTCACTACAATAAAATAATTTACTACCACTAAGTTTAACATTAATTTGTAGTGTTTTTTTCCTTTGGGCATTTTTCTAATGCAAAAGTTAGGATTAAAGTGATTTTTTGTATTTAGCATCAAGTTTAGTGTTAACTTTAGCATTTAGTGTAACATTAGGTATAGTACATGAGTTAGCATTAGATTTCGTATTGGGTTTGGAATTAGATTTAGTACTAGATTTAATGTTAATTTTAATATCTATTGTTAAGTTACAAATTGGAAATGGAGACTCTTTGTTTTTGGTAGTTATTTTGACTAGAGGTATTAGACTTGCAATAGCTTTTGTTTTTTACAGTTTTGTTCTTACAAACCTGCAATGCAACAAAAAATTCTCTTTTTTTTCTCTTTTTTGTATTGTTTTGTTTTTATAAAAGAACTAGGGCGCTTAGATAGGTTTTCACCCTAATTTCCTGCCCTAGGCTCCTCCAAGAGAGGTTATCACCCAGAGATCTTATTTTTCTCTTTTATTTTCATCACTGGGCCACCTAAGAAGAGGTTTTCAACCCAATGATGGGATTCAAGTGCCTCATGGAGGTTTGCACATGAGTCCTTATTATTTTTTCTCTTATTTTTCATTTTTTTGTCCTACCCTACCCTACTTGAAAAATAAAATCACTTTCAAGTATAAGAATACTTCCAATAGAGCCATGTGCACATCAAGATGATAGAAAAAATGATGTGGAGGCTTGAAATGTATGCTTTGACATGTACCTGGATTTTAGAGACCAAATGATTTGACTTTGAAAGGATCAAGCATAGTTGAGGAAGAGAGTGATGTTGCAACTTAGTGACTATCTAGAACCATATTTCAATATAGTTGTGATGTCCTTGGTCCTTTTGCTGATCTGGATCATTCTTCATGTCTTCTTCTACCATGACCTTCACATCTTCCTCTTTTTGCTGATTTTTCTCTTGAATACATGGAGGATTTGATGGTAACCATGAGGGAGCTCTCTCGATCTCTGGTTTTGATGTCTTCTCTTTATCAAGTGTAGCCCATGGTTCTTTGATCTTCTCTTTTGAATCTTGTTCTTCTGGATGTGGTCCTTCAATGATATCAATATAATCTCTTTTTTGCAATACTCTTCCTGAGCTATGGTGAATATCATTGAGCTCAAGAGGAGTTGTTTGGAATTGTTGTACCTCAGCATTGTGAATGGGTTGAGCTACTTCAATGTGTGGGTTTTAAAATGGTGGTACAGTTAGTCGAGTGGGAGTGTATATTTGAGATGGATGTGGATGGGGTTGTGGTTGGGTAGGTGGTGGAGGCAGAAGAGTGGGAAGAGAGATGTATTGGGGCCTCCACCCCTGATGAGATGCATTCCACTGAGGTTGCGGCTGAGCATAGGGTTGAAATGAATGGGTGGCTGGTTGGGCATGATATGGAGATGTGAATGACCAAGGAGGAGGTGTGGACCAGGAAGGATGAGCAAGGGGGCCCCAAGAAGGTATGGATGTGACTTGGTTGGGGTTGTAGTATGCTTGAGATGCCCCTTTCATCCCTTGCTGATATGGTCTAGGTCCATGTGGCCTTCTTTGGTTTATGTAATAGATCTATTCAGTAGCTCCTTCGGCCCCTTAGTATATAGCTTTAAGTCTGGGCAAGGAAGGGCACTTATCTGTAGAATGATTTTATTCAAAGATTGAACAAACCTCTATAGAGTTCAATGGGCATTCATTCCTAGGATGCCTCCTAGTGCATCTAGGGAAAAAAAAGGCCAAAGCCCTCTCTGCTTCCTCTTGTTTTCTTTTGATATGTAAGGTATCCATTTGCATGGAAAGAATCTGCAGCATCTCGCTCTTGAAATCTTCCAACATGTTTCCAATTTCACCTTTAATGGATGAATTGGAAGAAGAGGTACTGCCCCCAGCATTTCTGTTTTCAGTGATTGGCTCTAGGGGAATGTTTTCTTCTTCTTCCTTCCCAATAGGTTATTCAAATATGTCTTGCTATGCACTTAAGGGTTCTTCTTGATCGCAGCCACCGAAGAAAAGAGAAGGTTGGCTGTGTGAAGCAGTGGGGGTGTTGGGAAAAATTTTCCCTGAGTTATCTCCATTCCTACATGGCATGAAAGGAAATCTTTTTGGTTTGTTTTTGTTTCTTTTTCCCCACACTGATAATACCTGAAAAACTGAAATTGATTGAACAAAAAAAATTGCAACTAACTGAAATGAACTCGCTGAAATCAAATTTGCAAAATTGAAAAGAAAAGCAAGGAAATGCAGAACTTGAAAGGAAAGGAAATGACTATTCTACTATTGCTGAAATAAACTATTAGCAAAATGTTGCAAGAAGAAAATAGAAGAAAGCAGTAATCACAGAATACTCTAACGCTTCCCCAGCAACGATGCCAAAAAGTGGTGAGAACCAGTATTGTAGCAATAATGTTGCAACTCCTGGGCTGCCTACTTTACTCTTATTAACCCAATAGTTCGTAACAAACTTGGAAGCAATGGTGTTGTATGCACAAGTACTAGTTATTATTGCAGGTTCTCACTTGGTCAACCAATGCAAGATCACTAGGAGCTCAAGCCAACTTCTATGGATTCCAGAAAAAGCTCTATATGTGATGAAAGAAGAGATTACTCTACAGAGGCTACTCTAATTGCATAAAGGAGAAAGATTGAAATGCAAAGCAAACCTAGTAAACCCTAATTAACCAACTAATCCTAATTTTGCAGAAAGCACTATGAAAACCATGAAATGAATGCCATTACCTACTCAAAGAAGTAAACAACATCTACTCAAGCTATTTCTAGAAGTAAATGAGAAAAAAACATCTTTTTGGTTTTCTATGTATTTTTATGTGAATTTTACATGCATGTATTTTATTGTGTGTGAAGGTGGAAGTGAAGAAGTGGGGTTGTAGGGTGACTTTAGGTCATGAGAGGATGTAGGATGATGTGGATGGATCCTAGGAGGTCTCAGGTGGCCTTCTGGAGGCTTTTCCTACACTCAGCCTTCAAAAGAAGGCCTACAGGAAAATCTACAAGAAGACACAGGGTATCTACAGGAGGTCTACAAGACGAGGCCGAGAGTAGTTTTCATGGTTTTGAGGGTATGAGAGTGGGTGGAAAAGGTGGATGAAGGTTGGAATGAGGTGTCAAGGTGCCTAGGGTCTCTCAAGAATCACCAGGATAGAGAAAGATTATTGGGTTTGCTCAAGGAGAGAGGAAGAAGTTCTATGGAAAAATGCAGAAAACTAAGGCAGATTTGAGGTGAGCTTTGGGTGACCTGTAAGGCATGGATCAAAGAGAGGATGTGATGGTTGATAGGCTGTCCTGTTGTTAGAAGAGATCTGCTATAAAAGAACTAACAGTCAACCGATAAGATCAAACAAGTAATGGAACGAGTGCATCTATAAAAACAGAATTTTGCATCAAGCTAGTCTAAACTATGATCTATGAAAGAAAATGTTGAGAAATGCTACAAGAAAGAAATCATGGAAGAAGACTTATTGAAAATAAAGAAGTGAGCCTGGTGGAAAAGATCTAAAGCAAAGCATTAACCTTATAACAAACTGCAAACATTGGAAGTCCTATGAATGAGGAAAATCTGTGTTTTTAGGGCGACAAGAGGGTCTTTGCCTCAATTCATTGTCCCAAAGGGAGGAAGAGAGGCCAAGGCACTATTGCTAGCCTTTTGAATCTTCTTTTTATCATTGCTTAACCTGCTATAGAAAGCACAAATGGAAGCAAACTCCTAAATTATCAAAAGCAACCTATTTTTAACCATGAAAGAGATACATCAAACAAGAACTAATCGACAAACTAAAACAAAGCATATAAATACAAATAAAGAGGAGAATGGTTGCTTGGATTGGGCCCTAACCCAAGAGCTGCAGCCCTCTGAGGTAACTCAGTGCTAGCTCAAAAGGTATTCCATCTTTATTATCAAAACAATAACAAGATTACATGAAATTGTCACAAAAATAAGCTCGAAGTTGAGCAGAGTTTACATAAGCAAAACTGTAGCAAAAATCCAAAAAAAATCCAACCCTAGTGAGGCCCTAAGCCTCTCTACTTATACAACTGAAGCTACCAACAACTTCCTTAAAATCAGGGAGGCTTGGCTCCCAAAACTCGAGATAATCATCAGTTATCCTCCACTTGCTCGACTGCCTCCTAGTGCATTGATTTGGTTGTTTGTACTCTGAGCTGAATGAAGGGGAATTCGAAATGGGGAGTAATAAATGAGGGGGATTCACTCCTATGATTCCTCTCCTTTATCCACTTCGAGTTATTGCTGCCATTTGTCAACTGAATCTTTGACTTTGTCTCCAAAATTCAACAATAAGTTGCATTAAACACATATTAGACCACATGGCATCATAACTAACTCAACTCACTCCATAAGCATAAATATAATAAAAAATCATACAATAAGCTAAGAGAATAGTTGATTTGACTATGTTAAGAGGTAAAATGAGCCCATATAATTACCCATTTATGGGGCTTATCATTTGTCTCTGGGGTATTTCTCTGGGATTACCTCCTGCCTCGACCCAACATCAAAAGGGCTTGGGGAATGGTAGGTCTCAACTTCATTTCTAGGTTATGTCTTTTTGAATTTCCTTGGGGAAGGTCGGGGTTTTTCCGCTGGATATATTGGAGCAGAGTTAATCTTAGTGGGTTCTGTCTCTACGGGCTCTATGGTATCTGCCCCTGTGGGCGCTGTCTCTAGCATATGTTTGTGCCTCACCTCTGGTTTTGGAACATGGTTTGTTTATGTGGATTAATCTTATGTGTTTTCTCCATACTAATTATCAATTGTTATGTTATCTAGCTCTTGGAAATGGGGGTTGCATCTATGTTAGGGTCAGTCAGTAAGGGATGTTTGTAATGGAAGAGGAGGGGGGTGATCCGTCAGGTTCTATATTGGAAATTATTGGTTCATGTTTCTTCTATGGAAGGTGTGTGGGGTGGTAGTGTCTCCTGGAAGCTGGGAGCTTCTAGGCTTGGGCTACCACATGTGCAAGTAACTATATTAGTCACAACTTCCACAAGAAAGTGTAGGTGTAAGGCAATGGTTTGGTCGGTGACAACAAAGGCAAGAAGACCATCCTTGAGGGGCCATAGTAGAAGAACTAGGGGGCTTCAACAATAAGGCATCCTAGCTCTTTTGGGGGCAGAACATGGGGCCGAAAGCTAGTCTCCAACATCATAAATGATGTGGCTACTACCTATCATGAAGGCACGTCGTAAGAAATTCAGTAGTTAATGGAGGAATGGGAAGCAGATCTAAACAAGTAGGTTGACACGATGGAAATTGATGCGGAAGACTGGCAAGCTATGGTTTCAGACCCAGGGCACACCCGAGGTTGTGTCACTCAATTTAAAAGAACTCTATTCTTGTATTGGTGTATGAAGTGTATCCTGGAAAAATATTTGGAACATATTTCTGTGGGTATGGTAGCAGCAGTACATGATTTTCTTGACTACAAATAGCAATTTCAGAAGCTCCAGTTTCATATGCAAAAGAAGGATGACTGACTTCGACGTATTGTAGAACGTCTTCCTTGTATTCTCCCATAGACGAAGCTCCTGGGATCCAATGCTAAGGACCTGACTCCGGTGGACTGTGTGTGTGTTGATGGTGCAAAGTAGTTTGATAGTTGGTCTCTTAGGTTTTTTTTTTTTTTTTTGTATCTGGGAATCATTTAGTTTTTAGTATGCTGATAGTTATGTTTTAGGTATATAGAATTCAAGTAATGCAAAGACAATGAGACTTATTTATTTTGGTTAGAAATACTTGTTATTTTTTGTTATTGGATGGCATATCATGTTGTTAAATGGTCGACGACCTTGGTTTCCCTTTGGGCAAGTTGAAGCCACCTAATGATCTGTGTGTGGATATGATTTGATTTTTATATATTAATGAAAAAAAACCTACCAAGTTTACAAAAAAAATACTCAAATAAATATTACTTTCCAAACCCAAACTTACCCTTTTAATTTAAAATTAACAAACTTGTTAACAAACATGTATCTCCTTTGAAGTATCACCTCTGTAAAATACTCAACACCAAAACCAATTATGTTTTCCTTATTGTTAATAAACAATCAACTTGAAAGAAAATTTAATGAATATACTAATGAGTTTCAATATGAAAAGAGTGATGTGCAAACACTTATTTGGCTGAAGACTGTTATTCTCTATATATTTTCTGGGGTAAAATAGTTGATATTGTTTAGTCATGAAAAACATTAATGGTTTTGACTTGTGCGATCACAAAAATTTAATGTTATTGCATATAAAAAACAATAAGAAATCTTTAATGGTTTTTTGACTTCACCATTGAGATAAGTATTTTTGGATAATCAATAATTTTTTATAATCAATTTATTGATAGGAAAATATTAAGATTATGATAAAATCCTCTTAACTTCCATATTTTTACTTTGTTAACAAAACCAACCTAGGAAGTTGATTACAATTTAATCACAAACGAGGGAGAAACCATAATTTTTGAGCTCAAAAATTTGTGACCAAATTATTTGCATTCATGCATGGACACAATTTCCTCTAAAATGTAGGCCGTGATTTTCGTGGAATTACAATAATTTATTTTTAATTGCGAGTTACATTTACCATGATCAGTAGCCTTTTCTGATTAATTAAAAAACAAGTAATTAGAAAGAAAAAAAAGAATTCATCTATTTGCATTTCATCTTACTTCTTCTTAATTCCTATGGTTTCTTTGACGCTAACACCATTATATCTCATGCAATTGGTTAATTCATTAAAAGAATTGGTAGGTATTAGATGATTGTTGTACTCATTTTAAATTCCAAGTGGAAGACCAATGATGATAAATTCATGTTTTTACATTTTCTTTTCTATAATGTTATGAGAGCATGTCTTATATCTATGTTAAAAAAAATATTAATATATTTGTTTTTATATAATTATTTATGGTTGGAGTTCACATTTTTATAGTATAGTTTAATTATTTTATATTTTTTAGTTTTTATGGCATCATTTTATTTGAAATTTAATAGAGATATGTTGGTAGTGTAAAATTGAATTATGCATTTAAAATTTAGTTGTTTTTTTTGAAGTGTTGAATTTATTTATGCAATAAAAAATAAAATTTGTATTTCCTAATTTTAAGATAAAAGGTAAAAAAATAGAATAGTTATATTATACTTATTTTTTTTTTGTTAATTTATGAAACCAATTACAAATATTATACCACAAGGAATCACTATATATTGACCACATTTTCTATTAAAAAAAATTATTAAAAAAGACTTACAATTTTATGAATTTAATTTTTCCTATCAACCTACATCACCAAGTGTTTCATGAATTGACTTTTACTTATCAACCTACATCAAGAGAACTTATTACACACACAATTTAATTGAAAGCTTTCTGCATGTGTTAAAACCACTGATATTTCCTTCATTTAAGCCTGTTTTACTAGCCTAGAGAACATAAATTGAATTTAATTACTAGGTAATTGTTGTTGGTTGTCAAACCACTTAGTGTTTTCTTGTAAGTTGTGAAATCACTAGTGCTTGCCATTTTTTGTTAAACCACCTAATCACTGAGTGCTTACTTGAATGTTTTTAAACCACCTGACTACTGAGTGCTTGTTCTTGGCTATAAAACCACAAGTTCTTGTTAATCTATGGTTAAAACACCTACAAAAGTGGAATCAATCATATGAGGTTGAGTAATGCACTCCTTTATAATTTGGGTGAATCCCTGTGTATTGAAGCTCCTGAAGAGCTTGACCAAGCCATTGGTGTGAATTTACCCCTATGCGAGCAGTTCCTTGGACTTTGGATCAGACTAGTTGGTGGTCAACTGCAAGACATATTACAGTGTAGTTGAATTATGGTTGGGTGGAGAGTGGAAGTCCCTTCTTGAGTTTCCATTTCATTCAACACATTTAGATAAGTAGAAATTCCAAGACCAAACAAAACATACCAATACAAAGTATCATTTGATTCAACATTAAGGCCAAGACTATTCACCTATAACATTGTTCCACAAATTTGCAAATAACGAACATATTCACCAAAGCACTTGGAAGAGAAAAGTTTGAAAGGTCCAAAATGATGCTTGGACTTACAAACCCCCCATCAGATTAAGGGGGGAATGTTAGACACCCAATCCTTCGGGATTGAGTAATTGAAAAACATCTCCACGTCCTAATAGATTTAACACATTAATACATTCATACAAAATACCTCTTAAAAATATAGTTTTAATAGTCTCGGGATCTAGTTATTGCTCCTTGGACTGTTGAATATTGTACAAAAACATTTTAAGATAATCCTCAAGACTCTCATCTTCTCTTTGTGTCATTTTAAAAATTTCTTCCCTCAACTTACAAGGTTTGCAATACTCTTAGTATTTTTATAGGAAAACTCTTTGCCTCTCATCCCATGTCTGGATAATATTCCCTTCCAACCCCATGAACCACCATAAAATTCCATCCTTAAGGGTGGAAATAATTTTTTTAAGCTTCTAAGCATCATATGAATAATCATAAATCTTGCATAAAATATCAAACTAAAAAAGAAATGTATTAGGGTCCTGATGGGTCATTCCATAAAAGTGTGTTAGAACAAATGGGGGAATGTTCTTCATTTGCACTATTGAATTAGGATCCACAATAGGGAACCCAAAATTGATTTCCCCCTCTGCATTTTTTTCTCCCCATCATTCACCATTTGCTCCATTAATCACTTCTTTCTCATCTTCCATTATGTTGTTTCCAAATAGACTATATTCATTCTATGAAAGTCTTAACCAAGTTTAATTAATTCCTACCTTTGGATATCTCCTCCTTGCCTGCTTGGATACAACATAGGAGCCAATTGTGGGAGTTGTCTTCTTGTCTCTTGTAGGTTGAGATACTCTAGAGTTTCTTTCTTCAAAATCCAGGTGCAGGATTATAGCCTCATTTTTCTGATTTTGTTTAGATACTTTACCTGCAATTGATCCAACATTAGAAAAAGGGATTCCAAGGATATCATAATTACCTTTACCCCTAGTTTTCAATTTGGTACCTTTTCCCCTAGTCATACATATTTATAATAAAAAAAGAAATTTCATAAAAAAGAAGGTAAAGAATCAAACTAGACCACTGTCCCCTAACAATTTTAACTTAGTTAGCTTCAACAAAATTGCATTTACTGATAAAAATCACAACCGGCCAGAAAAATAAAATCCATTTGCAAGAAAAGTTAAAGAAGCAAACGAGACTATCATCTCCTGACAATTATAACTCAATTAGCTTCAACAAAAAATTGTTTGCTTGAATGAAACCACACTGTGTGAAAAAACATGAAATGCGCGACACATCGAAGGTGGTAGTACACAGTCTTGCCTCCCCTTCTCCTCTGAGTCTTAAATGTTGTGGAATCAAGTCGAGAAAACTTAGATCATCAAGGTTTTATCTCTCAATTTCCTCCCCAATAGTGACGTAAAAATGTTGGGTGAGTGATGAGCACCAGTATTGAAGCAAGGATCATACAACTCCTGGGCTACCTACTTTACTTCATCAACCCAGGGTTCATACAAAATTGGAGGTGACAGTGATGTATACACAAATATATGTAATTGGTCTAGTCTTTGTCACTACTAAGCTGGGGCGATAGACCACTAAGGTTTCTCAATTCAGCCTTATATTGACTGGAAGAAATCTGATTACCAGCTTGGAGAAGGGGAATTTACCCTAATTGGAAGAAAAGAAATGTTGTCCAATGTCTATTGCATGAGGGAAAGACTGAAAGAAATGCTTGCAAAACAACATGAAATCCTCTATCTACTTGCTAACATACTTTTCTTGCAAAAGAAACCTACTTTAACATATGTGAAATTTTAACTAATCCAAGCATGAAATTTGATATAGAGAGTGTTAACTGTTGTGTGCAAGAATAAATATAAGAGAACTTTTTCTTTTTATCTTTTTGCTTGAAAAATGTAAATGCTAATCTTGCTTGGTTCTTTGGCAGGGGAGATAGGTGTGGAGGATAAGGAGTGCGATGGTGCGTATGGTTTGGAGGGAAAGTAGGGGCCTAATCATAATAAAAGTAGTTCGAGAAAACCAACCTATAATAAAAGTAGTTCCTTGAGACGGTATCTTCTAGCACTTGTTGCGCCTGCGAGCGTCTTCTGCACCTTGGCCTCTCCTCAAGCACTTCTCTCAGCAGCTTTACGAATGCCTCTGTTGCAGTCTTACTGATACTTAGAAGAAGATATCAAGCGAACAACTCAATTTAGAGTAAAAAGGTGCGCGAAGCTTTTATTAACTCAAAAGGGAAACTTACAGAGCATTACAACATGAAAACCAGAAATCTCAGAGTTTTTTAAGCACTCAGTTTAACCACGCGTGCTTGTCTTCTGCCGATTTCTAATTTTATAGACTCTTTTTTTTTTTTGGACATGACACAAAGTGAAATAATTGAGGGTCCTGTCAGCATTTCCATAGTCCGACGTGTCTACTCAATATTTCAGTACAATAATTCAAAAACACACTAAGGACAATAATTCAAAGTGGAAATATTTGAGGGTCCTGTCGGCATTGTCATAGTCCGACGGTGTCTACTCAATATTCCAGTACAATAATTCAAACTTTCAACTATTTACAAGGAATGTAAGGACTATCGCCATGGTCCCTTAGGGCTGCGGTCTGAGTCATAATCATCGAACTCGTCAGAAGATGGATTCTCTCGTAGATATGCCTCCTCCATTATCTTTAGATATTTTTCTTCATAGTCCGGCTCGATGGGGTCTTGAGCATCTTGGTACACATCTAAATACAAAACGTCCTTTCCTTTTGAGGATGTTGTTTCTGTAGATGTTGTAGCTGCTTTAGAGGGCTGTCCTACTTCCAACTTTATTTGATCTTTGTAGGGATGATGGCTTTGGTAGGGTAACTTGAATGGGTCATCTTTCTTTCTCCATCTATTGATGTAAGATGTTGGATTTATCTCAATATCTAAGAAAGAATCTTTATGTGCTTTTGAGAAAGCTAGCATCTGTAGCACTGGTAGTTCTATCCCATCCAATAATTCCCATTTAAAAATCTGGAACATACTAGTAGCTGTTTCGATGGTGTGTTGTACCCAAATTTTGCAGTGATCACTAACACCTTCCTTTTCTTACCATCCAAACTCAAAATTAAATGTTGTGCATACCCTGGTTGATAATAAAATACTAATTAGACATATAGTTTCTGCAGTCCAATTTCCTGAACTTACTCCAACTGTGATTAGTGCCTTTTGATTCACAGAAAACTTTAAAACATGATACTTCCCTTGCGATTCGGTCAATTTTTTGATAATATGAATTTTTTTTAGCCAATTTTTGCATGGGGAATTCTTTTAACCAGCCCAAAACTCTCATCCTTATTTTCTGCAAATACGAAATGAAAAAGGATTTGGCTCGATAGCATTCCTTATTTCTAGGCTATTAAAATCCCATGGAGTAAAAAAGATTTCCTTATTTCTGGGCTATTAAAATCCCATGGTGTAGAAAAGATTTTAATATACTGTAGAGTTCTTTCTACACATTGAGATTGTCTTTCAACCTGTTTCTTTTTGCAGTAACCATTCTTGATTTCCCAATCTGCAAAGGGCTCGAAGATTTCATATTGAGGAAAAATATATGAATGCATATAATCTGGATCTCTTCTTTGTAGATATGATGCTTCCATTTCGAACAAGGAATTTTATAATATTAAATTCAAACCGAATAGTGTAAATGTGTGGGTGAGAAATTTAAAGTGGCCACTCTAAAATAAAAATGACTATTTTTTATTTTGTGCAACCATTAAGTGAATTGTTCATAATTTATATTTTATTTTGTTCCGGCTTATAGTTTTAATCTTTTTTCTTTCTATTGTAGACTGGTAAGAACACTGAATAGATTCTTACAGCAAACTATGTTGAATATAATGGAATTCAATGCATGAGTTCATATACTTGCAGAGTTAGAAAATAAAAAGGGGACGAAACTTTAAGACCTTTCCATTAAAAATTGGAGGTATAATGTTTGAAACGGTTCTCTTTCGCGGCATTTATTCAAATCTTTTTCGGTAGGTCAATTGGTTTGTTATTACTTTGCGGAAAAATAATTGTTGGCTTTTTTAGAATATGGGACATTAATGAAATGTTTAGTGAATTAGTAAGTGTTTAAAATGGCAAGATTATTAAAGGTAGTTTTTTTTTTTCTTACCATTTTAATGACGGAGAATCGAGATCAAGGTGGCGGAAATCCATGTGGATGGAGAAAATTAGGGACATTGACAGTGGCGACTGGCAAGGTGACTAGTGAGTGACAAAGCCAATGGAAGTCATCAGGTCATCAAAAAAATATTTGATATAGAAAATTTTAATTATGGTTTGAGCTTGAAATTTTTTATAAAAATTAATAATTTTTTTATTGTAATGATTATATCAATTTGATAATGGAAAACCAATAAAAAAAATATTACTAGATTATTTAATTAAATTAAAGAATATTTTGATATTTAAATTTGACACATAAAATTAAATTAAATTTTGAAATAAATTAGAATAATATGATATTTATTTGAATGATTATATCAATTTGATAATTGAAATAAATAAATAAATAAATACAATTATAACTACATTATTTAAATGTAATTGAATTAAGGAAGATTTTGATATTTAAATTTGACAAGTAGATAATTTGATTATGCATTAAAGTTTAAAGCAATTCCAATAATATAGCTCTTTTGATACCTTTCTTTTTATGGTAGGGATAAGTCTTACTAATACAATCATTCTCTCAAATAATTCAATATTTACGAACCACTTACATAATATGATTATGCAAATAATTTCAACATCTACCAACTATTTAGACAATACAATTATGTATAAGTTTAACAAGTAAAAGAGAATTAAATATTGATATGAATGTTTTATGAATATAATGTTAGAATATGTGAATTCCACCAGGTTTTATGTTCAAATCTCATTTGGAGGAGTTAAATATGGAAGTCACTTGAGGAATTAAACTATCAAAGGAGAATCCAAGCTTGACAAATCTCCCACAATCCTTGTGATAACATCCCACTAGTGGACAATACGTTCTTACATCCAATAGACGGGTTGACCTAGGTCTAACCTTAGCCTAGTTACAAAACAAAATAAAAAAAATAGAATAGATAAAATGTTGTAGAGTGATTATGATGATAAATGTGTTTATTATTATAATGACACTGGTGTATAATATTTAAATATATTATTTTATTAGAGACATAAATGTATATATAATAGAATATTGTTAATTTTATAAAATTATTTATATGTATTTTTTTATCTAAATAGATCCTAATGTGTTTTCATTACTTTAATGTGAGTTTAATATGTGAATTTCTTTTATTCATTTTAATATGATGGCATTAGATTTTTCAAAAAAATGTTATCAAAAAAATATTCAAATCTATGCTGTAAAGTAATGATGCATATAATGTATAATCAAATTTGATTTTACCAAACAAATTGATACAAGGGGTGTTCGATCATGAATGACTTTGGACTATAAATAGACATAGTTATATGAAGCTGGAATTACACATTGATTTATGATCTAAGCACTTAGAGTTGAATAGTCAAAATTATACATCTAGATCTTCTAGCTTGATTTAAAGATGAGTATTGTGTCTTTTTAATAGCTGGTTTCCCTCCTAATATTCTACTTTCTTTGCACTAATTTTTATATGAATACTTCTTTGTCTTTCTCTTAGAATTTGTGTTTTAGGTGTCATCTATATTTATTAAGAGCAATTTAAATTTGAATACTTTCAATTTTATGATTTCAAAGTTGTTTGGTTCAATTTGGAATTATAATTATTTTTGAAATAAAGTTTTAGGTAAATACAATATATATGATTGAATTATGATTATTTGAATTTTGAATTCCAAATTTAATATTAATTTTAGTTTTATTATAAAATTTAAATTTAATTTCATCAAATTTTGAAAAATTGAAGGTGATATAAATAGTTTTGAAAAAAGGTAGAGGTTGAGAAAGTATTAAAGCCTATCTTTACAAATCTCATGAAAATTTTCAAAGAAGTGTTTCTCTTTAAATTCATTCAACAATTTTAAGGGAAACTTTATTTTTACATGGAGTGCTTTGAAAGGAAAATTAGAACCAAGGAGCATGAGCTAACTAATTAGTATCTTTTTCAAAGGATGTTCTATGTTAAAACTTTATTAGTTAAAAGTGAACTCATGAAGATTTTTATTTGGAAATGCATTTAATTCCAAAGAAACTTTAGTAACTTGTTCATGGGTTGTTGATATCATCAATTGGAAAGGATTTGGTATCGTAGTCTAAGCTCATAGACCTTTCTAAGATTCAATAATTAAATGGTTCCATCTTCATTATTCAAATTTACTATACTTATGATAGATTATGGCAATTTGACATTTTCAACATCCTTGAGTTCAAAAGATTCATATTTTGACTTCAACTTGATCTTCTTATAATTTATCCAAGATCATTCGAGGTGGGTCACTATGATATGATCCACACTATGATCTATCCACAACATACTGATCAAAAACATAATGATACAAATGTTTGCTAGAGTTTAAATTGGGGGGGACAATGTAAATGGATCTAAATGAAATCCAAAAAAGCTATATCAATTGCAAGAAATCTTGAATCCAATTAAAGTTGGCATATACAAATAGGTTGTGGATAAATTCCTACCATTCAACTAGGAAAATAATTCAAACACAAGAGTTTCAAGTGAAAATACATATGGATATCTAACTAAAAGACCAAATCAAGGTCTTTTGGTCAATAACTGCTAAGGATAGAGATATTAGCTATCTCTACAATGCATTCTTTGGCAACTACACCAAATAACCAAAAAAAGAGAACCGCATATTATGGATACTCTTGTCATGTCAACTATGCAATTCTTGAGACCCGCCTCTTTAACTAAGATCCAAAATTCTACTTACACCTTTTGGCACTTTCACTGTCATCATGGAAGGGTAACAATTTAATGCTCTTTCCTAGCTACTGCCTTACAACGTTTACTTTACAACATCTGGTGCAATTGCTAATACTTTATGAAAGAGAAGTGTTAATGACAAAATAGATGGAGTTGGTTTATTTGTTTTGAATACAAAGATAATCCCAAAAGAGTTTTTTTTGGAACCACGTTGTAATTCAAGTGAATTGAAAGAAAAATGATAATCTATTCATTTACACCTATCTCATTAATGTGCCTATAGAAGAAAGGAATGGGGAGGGTGGTGCCCAGGTAGAGAACAAATTGAAGAATTCAAATATCGAGAGTTTCAAGATTTCTGTCCAGATTTCGTTGTGTCCAAGGTGATCGAATTGCAGAAAGCTATTCATGAAAATGCTATAATCCAACAGTTTCAGCACATTCTCCTGGTGCTCAACACTAATGTTGATGGATGCCAAAAGATAATATTTACATTGACATCCATTAGGTGTATCAGTCGTTGTTTCGCTAATCTTGACTGCAAGAATGCAAATGGCTACATAAATTTTTTAATTTTTGTCTCTCTGCTTATATTGTAGTTGCAGACAAGGTTTACTCATGATGTTGCATTCTCATTTAGGGTTGTGCATAGCAAACTATGCTTATTCAACGTTCAATCTCCGCTATTTTCAATTTAATATATTGTTTGGTTTAATATATTGCAGGTTTGTTTTTTTTATATACATCTATATAGATATATAACAATTATCTATATATATATATATATATATATATATATATATATATATATATATATATATATATATATATATATATATATGAGTTATTTTTTAAATGAAAATTACTCCTAATATATTATAAAAAAAAAAACTAATTTTTAATATAAAACTTAGTTATTATATATATTTTTTAATTTTATTGATAACCATAACTAAACTCAATCTTAAAATCTAGGATCCAATTTTTTAACATATTTGTCTCTGTGTACCACATTACAACAATTAGATCTTTAAATTAGAAACTTTGTATTCTCTTTATAGGTGAGACATTAAAACTCTATATGCCATTTTAAACTTACAATCAATAATGCAATTTTGCCAAGCCAAAAAAACAACAATCCTTACATTTGACTTATATGCTTATTTTTTTGTACATTTGCTCTAGGTGTATTTCTATTAATAAATAACAATGTTTAAATTTGACTTATAAAAAATCAAACTTTTTATTAAGTGAATAAAAAGTTATAAAGTGAATACATTGAAGTATTCATGAATATCCTGTGAGATTTGAGTTCAACATATGCAGTAAGTGAAATCAACAACATAATGAGAAAAGAGTGGATAACATACTCAAAACAAATATATCACCATAGGTAAACATGAAAAGAAGAGAACATGAAAGGAAACGGGCCTCTCTGAACAATCGGAGAAAAGCAACCCAAACCAGTATCCAAAAACCAACATGTCTAGGACAAGTCCATAAACCAAAAATATACATAATCAACATGATACCAATAACCCATAAATAGCCCCCAAAGAGCCCGATAGAGCAAAAAGAAAAGTTGAGAAACCATATGAAGAGATTATAAATAACAAAAGTTGAGAAATCATATGAGGAGATTATAAATAAGGAGCCTGACCAGAAATTGTGAGCCGCCTGTTGTCTGAATCGGTTAAGTACGAGGAATCCAAAACCCGTTGTAAACCTTTTTTAGAGAGATAATCTGCCTCCATATTCCTCTCGTAAATGTGACAAAATGATAAATCGTCAAAAGCTGTTTTGAGAAATAAAATTTCATCTAATATAGGAATTAGAGTAAGATTTTGACAACACTGCACATTATTTGCCCAACTGATCACATTCAAAGAGTCACCAAAAACTTGAGAAGAAAGCACCCCCAATTGTCTTAACCAACATATTATATTTTTCAAGGTAAATAGTTCAACAAAGTTATTTGAACCATGCCCAATACCCACAAAAGAATTTATGGTTTTATGTTCATTCAAGTGTATGACGATCCCCGCCCCACAACGATTGTGGGCATCAGAAGTCCCATCAAAATAAGCCCACGGTATATCAGTTATGATGGTTTCTACTTGAATATTCCAAGAAGGAGTAGCAGGAATGTTGTGAGGGATCAACTCATAAATGGAAACACATTGAATACCTATAACATATGGGTCTGATGGTTTATCCACGAAAATGCTTTTGTTCCAAGCCACCCAAATGGCCTGGCTGATAATCGGGGGAATATTTCGATAATGAGGATCAGAAGTATGAGCCCACCAGTTTTGCCAAGCATTCTCCATAAAGTTCCCAGACCAATTTGAGGCGATACCAACTGATTTTAAGAAATGTTCCCAAGTTTTAGAGGCAAAAGAACATGACAAGAAGAGATGATAAGAGATTTCTTCAGAGGATTTGCACAGGGTACACCAACCAGGACCATATTTGTTCCTCTTTTGTAGGTTATCCCAGGTTGGGAATTTGTTCCCAGGAATGCACCAGAATAAGAGTCTAGATTTAGGGGGACAACTGAGCTTCCACAAATACTTAGACCACTAGTGTCGAGCATCCCCTAACCTTCTTCCCATTTGATAAGTGTAACCATATTTTAGAGCATATAGACCACTAGGAGAGTTTACCCAACAAACATCATCAACCCTATCCTTTAGACAAACATTTGATCTTTGAAGTTCCTTTATGCAATCCCTCCAAACCCCCATCCACTGAGTCTCAAGCCCTAACGCCTCCGCAGACTTCCAACCCTGATTCCAAAAAGTAGTAGACTCTTCATGAGAAACATGGTTGAGTGAAAAAACCCCCTTAACAGCAAGTGACTCAACCAGTCCCCTAGTAAGAATGAAAGGCTCATTACAACCAACCCATGGATCAATTCCCACTGAACATTAGTACCATTGCCAACCAACCATGATAACCCATCAACAATAATATCAAAAGAGTCAGTCGTGGCCTTCCAAATAACCGAAGAATTTCTATGAGACTTCTCTAGAGCTCTCAACCAAACCATCAAATCAATGGGATTAATGTATTTTCTTTTTATCACGGAAGTCCATAAATTGTTCTTCGTTAAGAGACTTCATCCCAATTTTTCTACCAGTGAGAGAGAAAAACAGGGAAGGTCCTTTATGCCCCACCCTCTTTTCTATTTAGGGTAGGCAATTGTTTCCTATGCCACCCAAGGAAGTACATCCTCCACTTTTTATCTTGCCTAGAGAAACGACCACAAATGTTCTAGATTTGTGAAAGGATACCTTTTGGAACCTATGAAAGAGCAATCTAGTAAACTAGAATAGCCTGTAAAACTGATTTAATGAGGAACACGCGCCTAGCCTGAGAAAGTCACTTGAAACTCCATTGCTTGACTCTATTTTCAATTTTTGTAACTAATCATTTCCAGTCCGATTTTTTGTAGGAGTTCGGCTTCAAGAGAAACCCCATATATTTAAGGCTTTCCATTAGTGGCATGACTACAAAGGGGAAAAAAGATGTCTATCTAGTAAGATCAACCTTAGAAAGGCCATTTTGAGTAATAGAAGATTTTTTTTGCGTTTATACTCATTCTTGTAGCTTTTAGAAATAAATCCATAATTGACTGAAGCTTAGAAAGTCC
The DNA here is from genome assembly GCA_031772625.1 of Pinus tabuliformis. Taxonomy (NCBI): domain Eukaryota; kingdom Viridiplantae; phylum Streptophyta; class Pinopsida; order Pinales; family Pinaceae; genus Pinus; species Pinus tabuliformis. Next base: position 498,442,461 of record CM062818.1, on the reverse strand, counting down.
CCCCCTAAAGACATCATAAAAATGTAAGATGTCGTCCAAAAAGAGAATACGTGTGATGAAAAGAATTATGGTGATTTCAATGCCTTTATATTCTCCCCTTCTAATGTCAAGGTGAATCAAACGGCTCAAATGCTCCGCAACTAAAAGGAACAGAAGAGGAGATAAAGGGCATCCTTGTTGAAGGCCTCTCAGACAATGAAAAAAGGAGAAGATGCCACATTAATAAGAACATCAAATCTCACATTGGTAATACATCCCATGACCCAATTAATAAAACCAATGTTGAAACCCAGGTGAGTCATTAGAAGACGTAAATACATCCAGCTAATCTTATCATATGCCTCTGAGAGATTGATCTTGACAATCTTTCGTTTTTTATTATTTCTTTTGATATTATGCAAGGATTCTAGGGCCACACCAATGGCTTCATGAATTTTCCTACCTTCAAGGAAGCCAAGCTGTTCCATGGAAATGGCTTTTCAAATAATAGGTTTTAGTCGACGAGCAATGGTTTTTGCAATAATTTTGTAGGTGCAATTGCATAAGGAGATGGTTTTGAAATCATCAAAACATTGGGGTTCATCAGACTTTGGGATGAAATCTAGAAAAGTAGATTTAATAGGATCATGGACAAAACCCCTGTGCTTGGATTCCTCCACCAATCCAACGATATCATCCCCAATGATGTCAAAAAAGTGTTGGAATAAATCCATCTTCCAACCATCAGGACCCAGGCTCTTCTCTTTCTGCATAGTGTGAAGGACCCCCTCCACTTCACCCCTTGTGACCGGACCCATCAGGGTCTCATTATCATCTTCATCCACAAACCTAGGGAAAACTTGAGCAACCCGAATGACTTCAGAAATAGGTGGTCTTAATGGGAGCTTTGAACAATTTTTTAAAATGACTGACCCCTATAGATAATAACTCGTTGAAAGAAGAAGTCAACTCACCTTCTTCATTTTTCAATTCCTAGATCGAATTAGAGTTTTTCCTTCCCTTGGCATAGTTCTGGAAAAATTTTGAGTTTTCATCTCTTGCCTTAAGCCAAATGGCTCTACTTTTCAACCTCCATTTTTCTTCATTTTCTTTCAGGATCATGTGCCTTTCACCCTCCATAGATTTTATCTCTCTCTTTTTTTCCTCCATCTCATACCCATCTCCCTCCAAGCTTTCAAGATCCTCCAGTTCAAATTCAATAGATTTTAGAGCAGCCTCATCCCTAATAGAATTTGCCTTTGCCCAAGAGATCGAAGCATGCTTATGTTTTTTAATTTTCTCCATAAAGCACCGTGCAAGGGATAAAGCTGAGGAGCTATTCTGAGCACTCCAAATCTCACGAACTAATTTATTGAAAGACAAATCTTTTAACCACAACTAATTGAATTTAAAAGGCAAGTCAGGCTTCCTACTAGCCCCTTTTAGTTCCATATAAATAGGGAAGCAGTCATAGTCACCCCTAGTGCCAACCCATTGGCGAAAAAAAGGAATATATGTAGCCAAATTATCTTTTATCATAAAGAAATCTAATCTCTTAGTAACCCTTGCCTCACCCACCCTCCTTTTCCTCTAGGTGGGAGTTTCTTTGATAATATTAACATCAATAAGATGCCCCATCCGTACTTTGTTTAAGAAGAAATTTTCCAGAGGATACACCTGTGCATTAGGTCCCCGTGACTCAAATATCCCTAGTTTGACATTTAGACCCCCTCCAGTCACAAGGTTTGGACAATTTAGTATATATTTTGCAAGAAAATTATTCCAAAAAGAAATACAGTCCTGATAGGAGCCATATAAGTTAAGAAAAGTTAAGTTTGAACATAGTTCGGATGAGTATACCTCCACTCCCAACATCGAATCCAAGCCCCAAGAGTTTAAGAGTTTTAAGTTGTTGTCATTTATGCCTAAAGCCAAACCCCTTGAATGACCAATAGCATCGAGGGCCACAAATGACCACCCAGGAAATATATTTCCCAAAATATTTATAACGGACTCCCCTGAACCCAGGGTCTCTTGGATCATAATCACATTACACTTCACATTCATAAACAAGTGTTTTAATGCCAACTTCTCTCGGGGATTGTAAATCCCCCTGCAATTGAAGGACAACAAGATCATTTGGAAACCACCAATTGGGTCATCGTTGCTATAATTGACCCTTTTAGGGATATATGTTTGCCATCGATGATATCAAGTTTGGCTTTAAGCTCGGCTTTAGAAAAGTTTGATTTACTACCCCAAATTTTGGGGGGCCAGCAGAGTCTTGTAGAAGACCAAAGCCTCCCATCGGATCATCTGGATGAAGTATTTCTTTCCCAAGGCCTGAGATTGTAAAAAGGTTTAATAGGGTTCAATACATTAGAAGAAATAAAAACAGAGCCCCGCGATGGACCAGAAAGGATTAGAGTCGGAATGGACGTAATAATTTTGTCAAGGGCCAAATAGATATTGCTTTGTGAAGAGAGAAAACCAATAGAAGGCTTGGAGAGACCAAGCCCATTACAAGGATCCATAGAGGGCGAGACCAAAACTGAAAAAGAGGAATGGAGATAAAGAGAAATACGCATAGGGAGAGATGCCTCCTCCGCTGTCATCTCATCCACCAAGTGTACAGGTTAACTCCCTTCAGGCACAACAACTACAGCCTACTGGTTTTCATTATTTTCATTTTATAAAATGATCTCCGCTCGATGGTCCCCCAAATGTACAAAATGTTCCATATCATCATCCACTAGTAGTTCCTGAATTTCCCGAACTCGTTCCACCCAATTCTTCCTCCTGCGCTTGAAACCCAAAAGGAAGTCCCTTGACAAGTGGTCGTGTTTATGATAGCAGTGGAAACAATATGGAAATTGTTCATAATCCAGGGTTTGTGTTAGGTTTTATCCCACCACTTGAATCTCCATCATATCCGCTAACCCTTCCCTTGAGTCCAAATGAACCAAAATACGAGCCACTTTCCTTTCATTTGTTACTTGGAAGGACATATATGCTTCCAAACAAGTGCCCAGGGTATTCCCAATAACCTTAAGAACATCCAGGAACTAGAGTTGAGGAGTAAGTGAAGGGAGGTGCAACCAGACTAGAATATCACGCAATATTTCTCTTTGTCCATCAAATAAGAGGTGCCATCTCTTGAAGAAAATATGGAATTTCTCGAAACACCAGTTCTGTCCTACAACCCAATCAACAACTTCTGCATTTGAGAAGCGGACAATAAACCACCCCCTTTCCCAACTGATAACCATTGTCTGAGAATCCAGCCATAATGCCCATTCCTTATTAATCCATTTCTTAATATAGTTAATAGAAAATTGTTTACCTTTTACCCTACCCACAAGAATTCACTCAGCTACATCCATTGCCTCATCCATCTAAATATCCACCCCTAAAATTACTTTAGGTTTCCCCTCATTTTTCCTTATTACCTTTCCTTTTTTCCTCTTCTGCCCAGAGGACAAAACATTCATCGACGGAGTGATAGAGGCATTTTCTTCACCCACTTGGTTTCCCAAGCCCTGTTCACTACCCACTAGCTTATCCGAAGAAAATAGAGAGTTTTTCAGGCCTTCTAGAACCAAATCCTATCCACCATTTCCACTAGTAAGGGGTTGTCCGCCTTCCCTCGACCCCAAAGACCCCAACTCCAGAAAACCACCCTAGTCCAAATATTTTCTTGGGAAATCATGGAACCGTAACCCAAAATTCTCATATGGTTCCTGTAAAGGAAACCCTACCGAAATATTTATCTTTGAAAACCCGTTAAAGATTTTCAAACCAGCAACCCCAGGCTCCACCTGAACCCGAAAAGAATTTTAGAGTTTAATCGCAAAATTCGTAACAGGTATTTGGTAATTCAAAGTTTTGTAAAGACTTGGGCCCTCGATTGACTTCCCAGCCCCCATCTCATTAAGGCAATAATGAATCCCTTCCTGCCTCTTTAAACCACTGCTCCTAACAGTGTCTTCCAATCCACCTGTTAAAACCTCGGAAATAGAGACAACAACAGGGGATGTGGGACTTACCAGTAAACCCGCTGACGACCCAACAAAGATACCGGCCAAAAATTCCCCTTTAAGAACTTAATGAATTCCAGAGTCTGGAAACCCACAAAACTCCTTTGTGGAGGGGGTTTTTGACTCTTCCAACTAGCCTGTACCACCACCATAATTCCAGCTATCCCCATACATAAAATTTTTCTTAGTGGTGACTTAGCTTGGATAACCCCCTTCACTATCGCTAGGTTCTTTGCTATCAGTTCCTACCCCCACACCGATAGGATGTCCTCTGGGGTTGGCCCCAAGTCTTCAAAGTCAGACAGAATCACCATCACTCATAACAGTGGGTAGGATATGCAGAAAAACAAACAAAAATATTGTTGTGGGCGGTAAAAGGCCCGGTGAGAACCCGCAAGCCAAAACCCTGAGACAACGGGAAAAACCCCGCACCGTACAAGCCATGGTTTCTAACTTCCCTAGAAGTGAATGCCCAAAGGTAAAATAAAACATTAAAGGAAAGAGAGCACAATGAAACCGAAGTAGGTAGCTAGAACATAAACTCTGGTTAGAAAAAATGAAAGAAACCTCACAACATACAAACCAGGAGAAGGGAGGAAAACTTCATATTTTATCCCACCTCGAGCACAACACTTATAAACACATCCCCCTGCTCCATTCTATTTCGTCCTCCGCGTGTCTACACCGAACTACTGACAAGCAACAAGTGTCCAAATTTTTTGTATATTCATTGTAATTATCTTTCTACTAATAAATTTCTACGGGTTGCATATAATGTTTTTCAGTTATTTGCATATTGTGGTGGATGTTTTATATTTAGATTTTAACACAAGTTTTGGAAATTACTTTCATTAGTTTGATATTTCCAATTCATTCACACACACACACACATATAATTGTGACATTATTGGAATTTTTTTAACATATTATTTAATAATGTATATCATGATTTATATATCGTGTACTTTTTCTTTTTAGCAATAACATTATTAATAGGTTAATTATTGATATTAATATTAATAATTTTATTTTATTAATTTTCATCTATATTTAGTAATTTCGTAATTAGCTTGATACGTGATAGAATTTGGCAATGCATTTTCCATACCTTTTTAATTGATTAATATATTTTTTATTTTAATAAGAGAATTAATTATTATGATCAATTTTTTTATAATCATATGAGATTAAGGGAAGGTTTGATGAAGAAATAGAGATATGATATGTATGGGATTGGGAAGTGCTATTACTAATCAAGCCAATTTTTTTTCTTTGTGGCAAGGGTTAGAATTGACTATCTCCAATAGAATTTGATAGTTAAAGGTGTATGGAGACTCGATGATAGTCATTCAATAGGTGTGTAAGCTCAAAGAGAATTTGAATCAGGTTCAATCCTCAATTTTGCAAATAATAAACCTAGAAATAGAAAAAATTGAGTTTGCAAAGTTCTACCATGTCAATATGCATCTCAACTCAAAGGTGGATGCATTAACAAATAAGGGATTCTCCTTAGAACAAGGGATATTGGTTCAGGATGAAAGAAATGGCGTGTATAAAGCTTTACCATGAAAATCTCAAACATTAATAAGAGATTAGGTGTATTGAACTTTTAAAGCAGTAATAAAGGGGGAATAAATTGGTTGGTGGTTCGATGGTCTCATGTAGGTCCACAATCATGTTGTTTGAGCCTACAAATTCCCTCTCCAATATTTTGGAATCTACCATTCATCATTGGGATCTAGGTTTGCGGATACACTTGACTTGTCCATGTGATCTCGAGAAAGGCTAGGGACAGATGGAAGCTTGTTCAATTCCTTAATAAACGTGGGAGGAAGCACTGGGCCATTATTTTAATATCAGAGAAGAAGCAAAAATGCTTGGGGTAGAGAGTTTTAATGGTGAAGGGAGGGATTTTCATTGATATTAATACATAAATCGAATGTTTGGTTTAGAAGACTTACATGGCAGTTTGTTGCACTCAAGATGGAAAGAAAATTGATGGCTTGATGGGGGAAAGCATGTTTGGTTAAAGGCATGGTCACTTGTCAACATCTCATTTGAATTTTGGGTTTAGTTCACCAAAGCCAAAACAAGGAAGGGAAAGTGTCATGCAGGTGTAAACATGGAAACATCATCTGGCTTAGATAAGGAAGAATTTAATCGACATCTGGACTACCTCACAACAATAATGGAGTACATTTTGTCTTTGATAAACAAGCAGGGGGATATGGTGGTCGTATAGGTTCAAGCTCAATTAGCTCCTCTCAATCAAAAGATAGGCTTAATATAAGCCAAGATGGACAAAGTAAAGACAAAAAATGAACTTTTGGAGCTCTGCCTTGCAAGAATGGAATCCTTGAATGGGAAAGGTGTAGAAATATTTGATATGGAAAAGGATAGGAGTGTGGCGATGAAGGTGCATCACAACATGGGCCCAAAAAAATTAATAGGGATGATGAGGTGGTGGATGAGATCTAGGCTCTTGTTCCACTACAACCAAGTTAACCTATCGAGGATAATGAAGAAGTTAACCTTGAACCTGATTTAACCAGTGCAGCCTAGTTCGCTTCTTGTCTTAAATTATGTATTAAAAAATATGTATTGGTTTTAGGAGCCTTTTGGAAGGTTTATATGAAATATCATGAGTTTAGGATCACAGTATGCAGATAGTGTAGTATGAAATCAAGTATTTTTTGGCCACTTTTCAACCCAGTTTATGAAGACCTTGTTGTAGATGTAAAAGGTTTTGGCCTCAAAACCAGATTAGAACAATATAGAAAACATAATCACTTCATTTAAAATAATAATAATAGTAATAATAATAACACGAGATTAATAATTATCATTTAGGAATTATCAACAATAATGTGGGAAATGGTCAACAATCATCACCATTATTGCTATATTGTTGATGACAATGTTAAAGTGGTATTTACCATAAGCAGTTACCACAATGTGTTTTTGTGGCATTCATTTACTATCATAAGTATATTTGGTGACATGTTTTAAGTGATTTTTGTGGGTGTTTTTGGCTTGCTGTATTTGGTAGTGGTATTGACATGTTTTAAGTGACTTTTACTAGTGTTTTGACTTACTTGCATTTGTTAGTGGTTGATGATTGGTATTAAAAAGTTGTGTTGAAAATACGTTGTGAATGACTTTTCCTTTATGGATAATGAGACATGCAATATTTTTTCTTCTTTCACGTTAAAAGAAAAAATATGAGTGAAATGTAAGTGCAAATGATAGAAATTTAAGTGATTTTTTTTGGAAAAATGAAATTTGGGAAATCAATTTTTTGAAAAAAAGAAGCAAAATTAGTCAACTGTTGAAATTTAACACTTAAAATTTCCCTAATTGTGATCAAATCATTTATATATTACCAAAATGACCCCATCACCATCCTCACTTTTGACATAGATACTAGATTGAGTTAGACTTCTTTTGAATCCATTATCTCTTAAATATTTGTAAAATTGAATTTAATAAAACCTAAAATCTCATTTAAAATCAGGGCAATCCTTGACCAATCCATATACCACGTTTTTTTTCCTATTATCCAATCTAAAAATCCTAAATTCGGAACATGCAAATTTACTTTCTGAATAACCATTGAAGAAAAAGATTTATCATCCATCTGTTAAGTATTACAACCAATTGTGCAACAAGAGTTATAACTAACATAATTATGACCACCCTATAATTGGGGTAAACACATTTAACAACGTAAGTATTTTAATTGTCGCATCATATTCTAGTGGCATGGATTTCTTTCATTTTGGACCTACTTTATTTCACTACAATAAAATAATTTACTACCACTGAGTTTAACATTAAATTGTAGTGTTTTTTTCCTTTGGGCATTTTTCTAATGCAAAAGTTAGGATTAAAGTGATTTTTTGTATTTAGCATCAAGTTTAGTGTTAACTTTAGCATTTGGTGTAACATTAGGTATAGTACATGAGTTAGCATTAGATTTTTTATTGGGTTTGGAATTAGATTTAGTACTAGGTTTAATGTTAATTTTAATATCTATTGTTAAGTTACAAATTGGAAATGGAGACTCTTTGTCTTTGGTAGTTATTTTGACTAGAGGTATTAGACTTGCAGTAGCTTTTGTTTTTTACAATTTTGTTCAGTGTTGTCAACACATTTATGGTCTGGTGGATTTCAAAGCATTATCATGGTCAATCAAGGTTGGTTCATACGACTCTCCAAGACATTTCTGCTTTCATTCTACGCTCTCTATGTTGGCATTATGACACAGGTTTGGCACTATGGCACAAGTTTTGTCCTTGATGGCAACTCACTCAGCAAATCCTCAGATGACAGTTCAGGCTCTTAGGCTCTCAAAAGAAAGGAAACGGAGGTATATGCAAGTTCCTGTTGCCCAAGCCGCGTATAGACGCAGATTCACAGACAAAAAGGTGTGTATGCATATACACGCACTTTCATGCACAAATGGAAAACTTGGTTTTTGGTCCTTGGTATTTGGACCTATGGTTTTGGACCATGGTATCTCGTCTGAAGTGTTGAACCCAGGTATTGGTTCTAAGTGGTTTTGAACCATGGTATTGAATAAGGCCTAAGACTATAAAAGGGGAAGGAGATCATTAGGCAAAGACACTCAAGGATTGAATATCTAACGAAGAGCAAGATCTAGAATACTGGTCATTGGGTTATGGTGCATAGCTGGATCTGGATCAAGGAGGAACCTGAGCACTAGAAGAAGGATAAGTTCTATTGATGGGTCAAGATCTTAAGGCTTGAAGAGAAGTATCTTTGTGTGATTTTGATCTGATATATTTGGCGCATGACTTGATCTATAAATCTGATGATCTGGGTATAATTGATGTCTGAATAGTTGAAAAGGGTAAATTATCTTTTACAGATCTGTACACAGGTTCAGCATAGCAAAGGCGTGTATACACGCTGGCTCGGTAATTCAGAACTGCGTATATGCAGGTCTGCCTTAATATAATAGCGTATGCCCGCAGATTCTGCATATTGAAGTAGTGTACGTCTCATAAAATATGTTTTAGCTACTTCTGTTTATTGCTGCAATGTTTTGGGTTCAAGATTGGTTTATGGTTACTGTTACTATACTCTGGTTACAACATTTAGAGAAGTGAGTGTTTGATTCAGTTTTTGGTTGGTGCAAAGGAGATAGGTTGATGTAGATATATTTGATGGTTGATTGATGTTATTGATGGATCCAATCTGAAAATTTATGAAACGTGGTCCCTGGAAGAAAAGAGAAGGTTGTAGCCTTCTGTAGGTCAACACCTACGTACTAGTACATTAGCTAGTACAAGAGCAAAGGGGGTTGTAGCTCCCTTCCAGGAGAAGCTGGAGAACGAGAGAAGGTGGTAGCCTTCTGCAGGTAGAAGCCTGCGTACTGGTATAAGACTGCACCAGTACAAAAATATTGTAAAAAGAAGTTTCTTGTAGAGTTGAGGCTTCTGTGATCCATAACAAGTTTATGATAGATTTTTCGGCGAAAATCACATGAGAAATCATTTGTCGACGCGTTTCGAACCAACCAGTGTGGTTCATCGTCAGGACAAGTTGAAGAGCAGATCCAGCTTAGCCTGTTTAAATAAGCTAGATCAGTCTTCAACCTTGAAACCTGCAAGCGTGCCCTCTCAAATTGATGGACCTTCGTAGCAATGGCTTTTCCGTGCAGGGATTCAATTGTAGAGTTGAGGCTTCTGTGATCCATAACAAGTTTATGATAGATTTTTCGGCGAAAATCACATGAGAAATCATTTGTCGACGCGTTTCGAACCAACCAGTGTGGTTCATCGTCAGGACAAGTTGAAGAGCAGATCCAGCTTAGCCTGTTTAAATAAGCTAGATCAGTCTTCAACCTTGAAACCTGCAAGCGTGCCCTCTCAAATTGATGGACCTTCGTAGCAATGGCTTTTCCGTGCAGGGATTCAATTGTAGAGTTGAGGCTTCTGTGATCCATAACAATTTTATGATAGATTTTTCGGCGAAAATCACATGAGAAATCATTTTTCGACGCGTTTCGAACCAACCAGTGTGGTTCATTGTAAGGACAAGTTGAAGAGCAGATCCAACTTAGCCTGTTTAAATAAGCTAGATCAGTCTTCAACCTTGAAACCTGCAAGCGTGCCCTCTCAAATTGATGGACCTTCGTAGCAATGGCTTTTCCGTGCAGGGATTCAATTGTAGAGTTGAGGCTTTTGTGATCCATAACAAGTTTATGATAGATTTTTCAGCGAAAATCACATGAGAAATCATTTGTCGACGCGTTTCGAACCAACCAGTGTGGTTCATCGTCAGGACAAGTTGAAGAGCAGATCCAGCTTAGCCTGTTTAAATAAGCTAGATCAGTCTTCAACCTTGAAACCTGCAAGCGTGCCCTCTCAAATTGATGGACCTTCGTAGCAATGGCTTTTCCGTGCAGGGATTCAATTGTAGAGTTGAGGCTTCTATGATCCATAACAAGTTTATGATAGATTTTTCGGCGAAAATCACATGAGAAATCATTTGTCGACGCGTTTCGAACCAACCAGTGTGGTTCATCGTCAGGACAAGTTGAAGAGCAGATCCAGCTTAGCCTGTTTAAATAAGCTAGATCAGTCTTCAACCTTGAAACCTGCCAGCGTGCCCTCTCAAATTGATGGACCTTCGTAGCAATGGCTTTTTTGTGCAGGGATTCAATTGCAGAGTTGAGGCTTCTGTGATCCATAACAAGTTTATGATAGATTTTTCGGCGAAAATCACATGAGAAATCATTTGTCGACGCGTTTCGAACCAACCAGTGTGGTTCATCGTCAAGACAAGTTGAAGAGCAAATCCAGCTTAGCCTGTTTAAATAAGCTAGATCAGTCTTCAACCTTGAAACCTGCAAGCGTGCCCTCAAGATAGAGACGAATTGCAGCAGGTGGTTTTCACCCACATTGGGTTTCCACCTTATATCTTGCGTTCATGTGTGTGATTTTCTGTACTGTTTACTGCACTTGATTATTGTTTTATGGTTCTGATACACAGATTAAGATCAGCTAACTAAATTAGAAGTTTGCAAGATATACGTGGTTTTCTCTAGAAACCGTTGTGTATATAAGCAGGTTTAATTAACAGAAGTAGCATATATCAATTTGTTTATGGAAATGAAAAATTGTTAAATTGTTAAATTGCTAATATTGATTCACCCCCCCCCCCCCCTCTCAGTATTATTTCCAACAATTGGTATCATAGCAGGTCCTTCAAAAGAAGCTTGATCGCTTGAAGGAAGGTCTATCATCATGAGAAACTACGAAAAAGAGGCTTCCATCAGGCCACCAATCTTTGATGGGAGCAACTTCGTTTATTGGAAGGTAAGAACCACATCCTATCTTCAATCTCTTGGTACAGAATTTTGGGATATCGTGGAAGGAGGATACACATTTCCATCAAAAACTCCTACAGATATGGTTGGTAAAAAGCAGTATGAAACAAATGCAAAGGCTATCAATACTCTATTGGGGAGTCTATCTCAATCAGAATTCGTCAAGGTTATGCAGCTCAAAACCGCCAAAGAAATATGGGACAAGATCATCCTAAGTTATGAAGGAGATGATCAGGTAAAACATGAAAAACTACAATCTCTCAGAATTCAATATGAAACTCTCAGAATGCAAAGTGATGAAAGTGTCGCCAATTATTTTTTACGTATAGATGAGATTGTTAATCGCATGAAAAACTTGCCTGAAGAGATAAAAGAAGTTACTTTAGTTGAAAAGGTTCTAAGATCTTTATCTTCTAAGTTTGAATTAAAATTTTCTACCATAGAAGAAAAGCAGAATCTTCAGAGTATTACCATGTCACAGCTGCACGGAATCCTAACTGCTTTCAAAATAAGAAAAGGGGGTCCATTAGACATGAGAGAAGCCGCATTCAAAGCTTCAAGAAAAGGAGAATACAATGAGTCAGGACATACGTTAGAAGGAGAGGAAGAATCAAATTTTGTCAAAAACCTTCAACGGGGTTATGGAAGATTCAGAGGTAAGTTACCTTTCAAATGCTTTGCTTGTGGAAGAGTCGGTCACTATGCAGCCAAATGTCCTCATAAAGATAAGCTTGATAAAGGTAAGGAACCGGTTAAATGGAATAGAAAACAAAGCGTAAGTAAGAAGAACTATTATACACATGAAGACAATGATGGATTTTCAAATAGTGATGAAGATGAACATGGTAATGATTATAGACTTTTGATGGCTTTTGAAGATGATGATTTCCTGGATGCCATAGATGAAGATGATCTCTATGAAGAAATATCTAAACTTAAAATCTGTTTAGAAGAAAAGAGTATGATTATAGATACTCTGACATTCCAACTTGCTGAAAGGGAAAAACACAATGAAAAGTTAGAATGTGAAATTGTGGGACTTAGAAAAGACATTGAGAAAACAAAAGCTCTTAATCTTAGATTTGCTAAAGGATCTGAAACTGTAGATGAGATTATCAAAGTGCATCGTTCTCCTCTAATAAAGACAGGTCTTAGATATACTGAAGAAGCATCTCAAGCCCAGAATCCATCCACCTCCAAAAGTTATCTTGATGCAACAAGAAGAAGTGAACATGTTGACAATCGTCGGCAAAGGCATAAAGCAGATCACCGAGTAAATCAGGGTCAATCTACTTCAAGGATGAACATAAGCTACAACCAACCGCAAGTAAATCATTCCCAATTTTCTTCAAGAATGAATGCCAATGGAAATTACCATCACATGGTCAATAGATTTGATAATCGCAGGAATTTCTTTAATCGACAATGTTTCTCATGTCATAACTTTGGACACAAAGTTGATCAATGTGTTGCCTACAAGACCATCATAACTAGAGAAGCACGAAATCAAAGGAGTGTGACTGGGATCATGAAGAGGACCTACAATAACTTTTCTGCTCTTGAAAATGAAATAGAATTCTCTATTTGTAACAACTTCGATCATGAAGATTCTGAATGCAAGAGCAAGTTTCGGCAAACAGCTCAAAAGGAGCAAGCTTCATTGGGTCCCAAAACATGGAGAAAGAAAGAACCGCAACCAGAAAGATGTGGTATAGCCTTATATGTAGAAGGACAGGAAAATTAGTGGTACATCGACAGTGGATGCTCGAAACATATGACAGGTGATAAAGAAAAACTTCAGTCATATAGTGCCTTAGAAAAGGAAATGAAGGTCTCATTTGGAAATGACACCCTTGCACTCATAAAAGGTAAAGGCTCTGTTCTTTTAAAAGAAAAGGTCAAAGTTGGAAATGTTATGTATGTTGATGGGTTAAATCATAATCTATTGAGTGTTAGTCAAATGTGTGATCAAGGAAATGAGGTAATATTTCGATCAAATGGATGTATTGTTTGTGAGCTTGATACAGGAGAAATAGTGATCAAAGGCATAAGAACTCCAAATAATTTATACATACTCAGGGGAGGACAGTAACAATGTTATCTAAGAAAAAATGATGAACATTGGCTATGACACAGAAGACTGGGACATCTAAGCTTCCCTCAGATAAGGAAAGCATGCAAATATCAGGTTGTTCGTGATCTTCCTGACATCAGAATTCCAGACAATACAATATGCAAATCATGTCAGTTTGGTAAGCAAACCAGAACTCATTTCCCTGAGAAGGAAGGATCAGCTAGTAAGCCACTTGAACTTGTCCATACTGATTTATGTGGTCCATCAAGGAAAAAGTCACCTCGAGGAGAAGAGTACTTTATATTGTTCATTGACGACTTTTCTAGGATGTGTTGGATAGGAATTCTGAAGCATAAAGATGAAGCTTTCGAAAAATTCAAAGCGTTCAAAGCCTTGGTTGAAAATGAATCAGATCACAAAATCAAATGCCTCAGGTCTGATCAAGGAGGGGAAGTTACCTCGGATGAATTTTTCGACTTTTGTGAAGAACATGGAATAAGAAGGGAATTATCTACTGCAAGGACTCCTCAGCAAAATGGAGTGGTGGAAAGGATGAACAGAACGGTTCAACAAATGGCTCGTGCTATGCTTGATGAGTCTGGAACTCCTGCAACCTTCTGGGGTGAAGCTGCATTTGTTACCGTTACTATTCGAGCAACAAAACAAACGTCCAGGTAAACAACACTCAAACTCCTCATGAACTTTGGTATGGTGAGACTCCTACTGTTAAATACTTTAAAGTTTTTGGAAGCAAATGTTACATCAAAAGGTCTGATGAAAATCTTGGCAAGTTTGAACCTAGAGCAGATGAAGGCATTCTCCTCGATTACTCTTCCTGAAGTAAAGGATATAAGTGTTACAATAAAAGACATGGAAAAATTGTTGAAAGTATTGATGTGGTGGTTGATGAAGGAGGCGACAATCCAAAGTAGATAAAAACCGAAGATTTTGAAGATGAAGAGGACTGTCCTTCAACATCAAATCAGACTAATGCTGAAGAAGAAACTTATGAGGCACCAAAAGAATAGATAAGAGTATAAGAAAAGACTCCACCATAAGTGTTACAATAAAATACTTGGAAAAATTGTTGAAAGTATTGATGTGGTGGTTGATGAAGTAGGCGACAATCCAAAGCAGATAAAAACCGAAGATTTTGAAGATGAAGAGGATTGTCCTTTAACATCAAATCAGACTAATGCTGAAGAAGAAACCTATGAGGCACCATAAGAACAAATAAGAGTAGAATAAAAGACTCCATCCAGGTATGCTTAGAAGAACCATCCAGAGACTCAAATTTTGGGGCAGAAAGAGGCAGGTGTACAAACAAGAAGAACTATTACAGAAGCTTCAAGCTATCTAGCATTGCTCTCCTCCATCGAACCAAAAAATATAAGTGAAGCATGCAAAGATGAATGCTAGGTCAAGGCCATCAATGAAGAACTTGAGTAGATTGAAAAGAATAACACTTGGGAATTGGTTCCTATACCTAATGATAAGAATGTCATAGGGACCAAATGGATATTCAAAAACAAGCTAAATGAAAATGGAGATGTTATTAGAAACAAGGCCAGACTTGTTTGTAAAGGGTATGCTCAACAAGAAGGTATAGACTTTGAAGAATATTTTGCACCGGTTGGTAGACTTGAAGCCATAAGAATGTTCCTTGCTCTTTCTAGCTTTCAGAAGTTCAAAGTATATCAAATGGATGTCAAATCTACCTTTCTAAATGGAGACATAGAAGAAGAAGTGTATATTGAGCAACCAAATGGATTCATCCTTGGAAATGATCCAAAACTTGTATACAGACTTAGAAAGGCACTCTATGGTCTTAAACAAACTCCAACGGCTAGGTATTATCGTCTGGAAAAATACCTCCATCAACAAGGTTTTTCAAAAGGATCAACAGATAACAATCTATATATAAAAATTGATAATGATAAATTGCTAATACTTGTTGTGTATGTTGATGATATCATCTTTGGTAGCAATGAAGAAGCCATGAGTCAAAGCTTTGCTTTGGTGATGCAGAAAGAATTTGAAATGTCCCTACTTGGTGAGCTCACATATTTCCTTGGTTTACAAGTACAACAAAAAATGACAATATCTTTCTATCACAAAAAAAGTACCTCAAGCAGATCTTGAAGAAATATGGCATGGAATATTTGAAACCAGTATGTACCCCTATGGTAACAGGTTGCAGCCTCAACGCAAATGATGAATCAGCAGCCGTACATCAACCAACCTATAGATCCATGATTGGTAGTCTGCTCTATCTAACGGGTACCCATCCAAACATCATGCATGCAGTGGGAATAGTTGGAATATTTCAGGCAAATCCAAAGGAATCACACCTTCAAGCAATTAAAAGGATTTTCAAATATCTTCAAGTAACACAAAACTATGGCTTATGGTATCCTAGAGACACAGATCTCACACTTCATGCATATACAGATGCAGATTGGGCGGGAAGCGTGGATGACAGAAAAAAGCACTAGTTGTGGTGCATTTTTTATGGGTTCCAAATTAGTATCTTGGTTCAGCAAGAAACAAATTTCAATTGCATTATCTACAACTGAAGCAGAATATGTGGCTGCTGCATCTTGCTGCACACAACTCCTTTGGATGATGCAAACATTGCAAGACATTCAAATCACCTGTGCTCCACCGATCTCCATTTTATGTGATAATACAAGTGCAATCAGTATTTCAGAGAATCAATCATGCATTCAAAGACCAAGCACGTACCGATCAAATATCATTTTCTCTGGGAACAAGTGCTTGAACAAAAGGTCAAATTGGAGTATGTTCCCTCCAAGGAACAAGTTGTTGATATATTCAACAAACCATTGCCCAAGGAGACATTTGAATACCTCATACAGAATCTGTGAGTAGTTGATGCATCATCTTATTGTTGACACTTATTTGTTTCAGAGAAAAGTGGGTGTACGTGAGTTTCATGAAGAGCATCTGTGTACATACGCCTGTTTCTGTGGATACAGTTGCGTATATGTTGGTTTGAAGGAAATCAGTGGGCCAGACTCAGGATGAAAAGAGTCTGATATGGGTCTATCAGTGATCATCTGGCACAGGTTCAGGGGGAGCATATAATGCATTATCATTGTTGGAATTACCCTAGAAGATCTTGGTACAATTTCACAGTTGTTTTGATTCAGGTGGAACATGTGCAGAGGGAGATCATGGTTGTTGGTCTGGATGGTGATTGACAGATGTTGCTAATGACTGTCATAGTCTTGTCTTAGATATTTGGTCTCTATGTCATGTATTTCTTTTATTTAGGTCATGTAATTACCTATTTTGTTCCCCACTTTGCCTAGGATGGATGTATGTATGAGCCTTTGGTGATAGGAAGGTCATTTATGATGTATAGAGTCATGTTCTTTCTTGAAGAACATCTTTTTGCAGACCTTGCCTACCATTATGGGGAGCATGGACAGCACAGTAGAGCAGAGATTTCAGCATGTACTCAGGGGGAGCATAACCCTTTTCCCTTGATGACAAAGGGGGAGAATGACTTTGAGTATCTTGGGGTTGCCATCAAGTCCAAAGGGGGAGATTGTGGGCATTATGACACAGGTTTGGCATTATGGCACAGGTTTTGTCCTTGATGGAAACTCACTCGAAAAACCCTCAGATGACAGTTTAGGCTCTCAAGCTCTCAGAAGAAAGTAAAAGGAGGTATACGCAGGTTCCCATTTCCCAAGCCACACATACACGTAGATTCACAGACAAAAAGGCGCGTATGCGTATACACGCACTTTCATGCATAGAAAAGCACATACAGTTTGGAAAACTTGGTTTTTGGTCCTTGGTATTTGGACCTATGGTTTTGGACCATGGTATCTCATCTGAAGTGTTGAACCCAGGTATTTGGACCCAGGTATTGGTTCTAAGTGGTTTTGAACCATGGGATTGAGTAAGGCCTAAGACTATAAAAGGGGAAGGAGATCATTAAGCAAAGGCACTCAAGGATTGAATATCTAATGAAGAGCAAAATCTAGAATACTGGTCATTGGGTTACAGTGCATAGCTAGATCTGGATCAAGGAGAAACCTAAGCACTAGAAGAAGGATAAGTTCTATTGATGGGTCAAGATCTTAAGGCTTGAAGAGAAGCATCTTTGTGTGATTTTGATCTGATATATTTGGCGCATGACTTGATCTATAAATCTGATGATCTGGGTATAATTGATGTCTGAATAGTTGAAAAGGGTAAATTATCTTTTATGGATCTGTATGCAGGTTTAGCATAGCAAAGGCGTGTATACAAGCTAGTTTGGTAATTCAGAATTGCGTATACGCAGCTCTGCCTTAATATAATAGCGTATGCACGCAGATTCTGCATATTGAAGTAGCGTACGTCTCATAAAATATGTTTTAGCTACTTCTGTTTATTGCTGCAGTGTTCTGGGTTCAGGATTGGTTTCTAGTTACTTTTACTATACTCTAGTCATAGCATTCAGAGAAGTGAGTGTTTGATTCAGTTTTTGGTTGGTGCAAAGGAGATAGGTTGATGCAAATATATTTGATGGTTGATTGATGTTATTGATGGATCCAGTCTGAAAATTTTTGAAACGTGGTCCCTGGAAGAAAAGAGAAGGTTGTAGCCTTCTGTAGGTCAGCAGCTACATACTAGTACATCAGTTAGTACAAGAGAAGAGGGGGTTGTAGCTCCCTTCCAGGAGAAACTGGAGAACGAGAGAAGGTGGTAGCCTTCTGTAGGTAGAAGCCTGCGTACTGGTATAAGACTGCACCAGTACAGAAATATTGTAAAAATAATTTTCTTATTAAAAGAAGATAGAGACGAATTGCAGCAGGCGGTTTTCACCCACATTGGGTTTCCACCTTATATCTTGTGTTCATGTGTGTGATTGTATGTATTGTTTACTGCACTTGATTACTGTTTTATGGCTCTAATACACATATTAAGATCAACTAACTAAATTAGAAGTCTGCAAGATATACGTGGTTTTCTATAAACACAGTTGCGTATATATGTAGGTTTAATTAAAAAAAATAGTGTATATCAATTTGTTTATGGAAATGAAAAATTGTTAAACTGCTAATACTGATTCACATCCCCCCTCTCAGTATTATTTCCAACACTCTATTTGTGTTTTCTTTTTGTTTCTTTGTGCTGAGAAGCTAGATATTTGTATTAGACACATCTAATGGAATCTCATGAGTAATGCCTAATTTGATATTGCTAAAGGATGGGACAGGTAGCTTTTTTGTTACACAATGTTATGGTTAAAGAGTGCTTTTCACTTTCAGATGGTGCCACTGATATCCATGTACTTTTTGTAAACATCTTTTGATTAATGGAATTTTGGTGCTCATTTACAAAATAAAAATTACAATTTCGAAATTTAAAAAAGGAAAATGGCAAAAAAGAAAAATATGGAATTGAAAGTGGTAAACAATATGGATGGAAAAATGGTAAGGGAATGGTGGGATTTGAACCAATAGATATCTTCTTGAGCTACATTCCCACAAAAATATACCATTAAAAGCACAAGTTTGACTTGAAACTAGACTAACCTAGCGCAACTTAAAATTTATGGTAACACAAAGAGATAATGGTAAAAAATGAAAACATAAATGGAAAATGATAAGGTAACATTGGAATTTGAACCTAGATCACTTGTTTAGTTACATTCCCATAAATATGTGTCATTACAAGTGTATATCTAAATTCAAACTATCCGTACTTATGCATAACAAGTGAATAATGCATATTTGAGATAAGTGTCAATATTTAATACTAAGGAAAAAGTGAGTAATGAGAGATAGATGGGTGTTGGGATTTGAACCCAATCCTCTTTATGGGAATGTGATATCCCTTCTTAGACCACATCCATAAACTATATCTATTCATTAAGTGAATCCCACTATACGTATTTTCTCTTATTCTTTTTTTCATTCAACAATAAAACATAAAAAATATATATTAGAAAATCAATAAAGGAAAAGAAAATAAAAAGAGGAAGGCGTGAGGATAAGGGTAAGGAGAAGCCATTATTTGTTATAAAGGTTTCTCCGTGAAACCCTAGTATCCATGCATGGAAGCATAAACTTTCAATAACAAAAGAGCAATAAGAATTACCAAATCAATTGAGTAAAATAAAGGTAAAAGCGAGGAATGAGAAGGGAAGGGATAAGTCATTACCTTCTTCATGGAGATTCATCCATGATATCTTAGCTTCCATGCATGAAAAAATAAAGCTACAACAACAAAAGAACCATAAACATTAAAAATTTAATAAAGGTAAAAAAATCAAGGTAAGAGGAAGGAAAGAAGGAAGGAATGGAAGGGATGGAGGAAGGAAGAGAAAGGAAGGGAGAATCTATTCCCTTACTCATAGAGGTTTCTCTTTGAAATTGAAACCATAACCTCTTATTGATTCTTGGAAATGGCACCGACATTTGGGAGATCACCTTGTCAAATTCCCAATTGGACCCTTATTCATTTGAGATGGTGATTTCGATCATTATGTGGGCCTAGTTTCCTTCTAGAGACTTTGTTCCAAAAGCTAGAGAATTCGTAAAAGAATGAAGTTATAAAATAGATTATGAAAGATTGATATAAACTAAAGACTAAAATATAACTAAAATATTAATACTATATTATATCACAGGATTATTGTTATTATCATGCATGAATTCAAAAAGACCAACAATAAGCTTAATGTTTATAGCATCAGATTGATAGCATAAATGAGCTCCACTGTAAATGAAATTAAAGTATATTAAATAGTTACTTGAATTAAATGCATTCTTAGCATTCATACTGTATCCTTCATTCAATCATTTTTCTAATCTAATTAAATGACTGGTTAACAGTAACTAATCAATTACATAAGATATCGATGAAATCAAGCAAAGTGATATTTTGATTTTGCTTAAAAATGACAAATGAAATTATGAAAAGAATACCATATTCATTTGATACACAACAACTGGAATCATTCTTCCTATAGTATTTATTGCTCAATTATAATGGTGGCTTTGTTAGTAATTATTTTCTTCAATACTTCCTTTGTCAAGACTTCTATAGCCTGTTCAACAATAGCTAGAGGTTCATTTTCAATTACACTAGGATCAAAAGAAACATGTCGTGAAGCTGCATGAGCTTCGATTTCCTTGGGATTTTCTTGAGTATCTAAGATAATAGATGAACTCCCAACCTTAGGAAGGACATGCTCTACAACTTGGTTTTGCAATATTGTTGGAAGACATTTCCTCATACCCCTATGAAAACTCAAAAATTTCATCGTTGAATCTTTAGGAAGCTGTTGATTCTTTATAGGACTACTGAGTATGTCTCCACCCTTTTGAAAATGTCATCATAGGGAGACTCCTCATCTACATGCCTTCTAAATGAGGCCTATGAACAATTCTCAAATAAATCTTTAAAGGATTATGAGCTTTAAACTCAATACAACTTAGTTTCACGAAAGTGAGAGTTGTGGTTTCTTTGTTGTTGTGGATGAGATTTTCAATAACATAAGGGCCAACCTATAAAGGAAAAGATGGCCACACCTTCTTACAATCTTTGGTTAATTCTTTTCCAATTCCAATGCCTTTCTCCGTTGTTTGGTTGGCTATGTCCTTGTAAATAAGTTTATTTGGTGTATATAAGAGAAGGGCGTGAAAATGAGCTTGATACCCTATTGTGAAGTCTACATAAAAATAATTCGTCATTTTATTGAAAATAAAATAGGAAAAAAATATAGTTTATTTTATTTTAAAATTTTCATTATAAATAAACCATTTTTATTTTTATTTTAAATCACTTTAAAAATTCAAAAATATAAGAAATTTCCGAATAAACTTAAAAATTCTTTAAAATCAAAAGATCCAGATGTATAAACACCTTGATTTCATCGTGTGTCCACTCCCAAACTCGGCCCTAGTGTCCCTAGACCATGGCTTTAATGGTTTGTTCTACATTTGTGTTTTTGGACCTTTTGATATATTCGGGGATCCAACCCCATTTCTTTTATTTCACTTAAATTCTTTCTTGACCGTGCCTTTAATAAAGTTTTATTTTTCTATTATTTTATTAATTTATGATTGAGGGAAAAGTGTGAGACTTTTTATAAAACTCCATATGTTTTTATTCCAAACTCCCCGACTTCTACACCTTCGGTTTGAATAATTTTTTTTATTTTTATTTATTTTTAGCTTTTCGCCATTATGTTCGATTTTTTATTTTTATCTATCTCTTCAATAAAATTTATTTAACTACCTATATTCCGAAACTGAGCGATATTTTTTACAAAGTGAATTTTAATTAGACCCCAACCTGAGTATTTACGACTTTTGATATTTCAGTGATAATTTTGGTAGCAAGTTGTTATTAGTCTCGCATGAGAATTGTATTACTTATTTCTTTTGTAAATAAGACTTTTGACCTTTGGCTATAAAATATTTTCAGAACATAATGCACATCTGAATGCTCGATCTTCTCCACTTTGTGTATATTTTTTGAAATATAATTAAAAGAAATTAATCTTAATTCTATATATAAGTTTTTCAGATTAATTACATTAATAAGATTTGGTCGACGTTTCAAACCAATTAATGTGGTCCATCTTTAAGTTCCAAATGTCTACTAAATCTTATCAATGTGATTAATCCGAAAGACTTATATCTACATTATAGATCACAAAAGTCTTAGATCTAACAATCTTAATTCTTTTATTTTTAATTTAAATAAATCCATTCAGCACAAGGCCTTATGTTTAGATGTTTATGTCGTGAAATAGCCCATACCCCTACATCCTTTCACTAAAATGATAATTAGTTTGACATTTATGGTAAACTTAATGGTTGTTAACATTTTATCTCCAGTGTTAATGTGTTTTGTACTTAGAATATTTTTATAAAATTTATATTTATCAATTTTAGAATGCATTCAAATTGCTGCACAATAAAAGGGTTTTTAAATTTCTAGTTGTTTATTGTGGTTTATATGCTCCAATTTTAAAAATTTGTGAGAGAATTAGTAGTTTATTCAAGAATTTAAACTCATATGATTAGTAATTGTGTTGATTTTCCTTTAAATTCATCTTTTGTTTTCAATTTGTTTATATTATCATGCTTTATAGCTTTTCTAGGGTTTTCAGGATTTGTGTATGATCAAAAATAAAAAAACCCTCATGGCAGCCTAAACTATCATTGTGTCTGAGTTTAACAGGTCCATGGTTCATTTGTCGAATTATTCAACTTGCTATCAGATTTGGTTCATGACCTCAAGTTTTATTTATAGTTTCGAGTGAGTATCCCCTCAAGCATGCAACACTTGGCCTTTCAAGGTAAGCAACTGGATGATGCTACCCCTCTCTAAGTTTGCAACATTGGTAAAGATGTTATTCTATTTATGGTTCTTCGTCTATGAGGGGGGCTAGAAGTAAGCCTTCCTCCTCTCAGACTTTTTCTTATAAAGCTTCCATCCATGTTTCCCCCCACCCTAAGGAAAATTAGGCTCAGACAACTCTGGGACCTTTTTTGGTCAAAAAAAACTGAGGAATTTCCCTCCTTAGAAATATCTCAATTAGATTTGGAGGATCTTCACCAGATGTATTCATAGGCAACCCTAATAATTCATTTTAATGGGTTTTAGCCTCACATAATTGATCTCTACCAGTGGGTCCATCCCATATGGACTAATAATTACAAGGTTGTTTTCTACTCAAGGGACTTCTTCATTGTGTTATTTGAGAAATATGAAGATTATCAAAAAGCTTTATGTAAAGGGCCTTTATTTTGGGGAAATGCTAGATTATTTTTAACACCCTGGTTTCCATATTTTTACCATTCCACAATTATCATTACCAATATGCTAATATGGGTCAGGCTTCCTAATCTTCGAGCTCACCTGTGGCACTAAACAATCTTTCAGGGCATTGGAGACTCTTTAGATCATTATCTTACTACTAATGTCTCTTGTGGGAAGCTTGGTGTATACACTTATGGAAAAAATTGTGTTGAAATCAATATCAATAAAGGGCTTCCCGCTCAAATCAATTTAAAAATCAATGATTTTCACTTGACTTGGACTCTAAAATATAAGAATACTAATTTTCATTGCCACTTATTTCTCATCAAACATGTCACTTGCATAACTCTTTACCAATGTTTAATTCGCAATGGAAGCAGAACTTCCGCAATTCCGAATCTAAAAGTTGGAATCCTTGTAACCCTCTCCTTATGGAGGGTAATGCCTTTATGTCAAAGAAGGACGATGAAGAAGCTGATGATGAAATCCATCCCAGGGACAAGGTCCAAGATTCAAGGCCTCAAACATATCTTGTGATTCCTGGTGTGGACCGTGGTCCTTCAAAAAGCACAAATATATTGAATAATAATGCTTCTCCGGGTATATATAGAGGAGCTCATGAGTCAACTTCTTTAGATTCTAACAAGGAATATCTTTTAGGATGCAATGATAATTTATAGATCACATTGATCAAACTGCCTTTTAAAGGTTGGATCAAGTTTAAAAAAAAAAAAAGGAAAGAAATGTCACCTTGAGGATCAACCCCAATTTGGGTGACTCTCCTCTTTAGTTGTGTCTTATCTCCCTTTACGTTTTCTTTGCTATTATCTATATCATTCATCTATGCCTTAATACAACTACTATATGGCACATAGTGTTAGGAAAAAATTAATGTGCTAAATGTTTTAACTTTTTCTATTTGATCAATAAAAATTTTAGACTTACAAAAAAAATTGAATACAAGCTACAAAACCTATAGTATAAAATATTAAAATGAAGATGAAAATGACAGAGGTCCAAATTCCAGAGGAGAAAATCCCAATTCAACTTTCTTCTCAGACACAACATTCAAAGCACAGAAGGCAGACACTATTTCTTGGGAAGGGATATACAACTTCTTTGAAAATAGTGAATGGAAGGACCCACAAAGTTCAAAGGAAGACTTGTCTCTCGACTCTTGAAGCAATCATAAAGATACAACTGCATAAAATTTTCATGAGGCCGACCATGTTCCTATATTATGACATGGTGAGTTGGATTATCTCATATGCTCATATAAGAATGTATTCAATTGTTGATAATGTAAAACATGTTATTGCTTCCTGGAGACCTAAGGTACTATAATCTATCTATGAAATCAATCCTCCCGAAGTTTTCCTATACAAGGATTATTTGATTGGTTTTGATAACAATGTACTTAAGAAAAAGAACGCGGATTATGCTACATATATTAAAAATTGGCTAGAGGATCTAGAGGGTTTCAAGATGAAATCAATATAAATCTATCCAACATGTTTATTTAAGAACCCTCAAATATTTATAATCAAAATGCTTTCAATATTTTTTGGTGATCCAAACCCTTAGCGTTGTAAATTTGAGTGGGTTCTGCTAATTTATGGTATTTTGAAAAACTCCTAGAGGTTTAATTGGGTGGATATTCTATCCCAAAACTCGATTGAAGCAATCAAACTTTCTCAATCTACCCCTTCAGGGTTCGGATAGGGGTTTTTCATGTCATCTTATCTTGTAGACATTGTCATTGCATATGTACCTTTTCCATTAATGGAATGGAGTTATTCTCCAAGTCACGACCAAACTATTCAATAGTTGTATTCAATTTTATGGGAGATTCAATACAAAAATCATTTTTATGATATCCGCAACAATATTACTCTTTATTTTCATGAAATTATATTTGGAAAATATCCACCAAGACTTAATAAAGAAGTTTAGTCTGCATTACAACAAGTTGGAGACTGGTGTGTTGAGGATAAATTTTCTTATATTAGATTTTATGATTTTAAAGTAGGTCCACATGTTCTTCTCAATATATTCCAGATAGAGTTACTCTAAGAGAGATAGAAAATCAAATAACGATTAATGGAATTATTAGATTTTTATACAAAAAATCAAAGAATATATGACCTTGTTTTCCGATTAAGGCTGGCTAGATTATTTTAAAGGACACATGACATGTTGTGGTGGAGGAAAAAGGTTTACAAGAAATACGGTTTCATTTTCTCCCCCACTACAAATATGACCCTAAAAATATTATTCTTAATCATTTAAAGTTGGTAGGTATTCAAAAAGTTATGTTCACTAGAAACGACCTTTTGACTATGTTTTTATAGAGTCTAACACTTTTGATCAAGCAATATTGAAGGCTTATTTATGAGTAAGAAGGAGAAACAAAAATTGTAGTATTTTAGCCAGGATGCATATAAATTTTATCTAAAGTAGAGAAGTGGAGTTTCATGCTTGCCTCTTCTAAGGCTACGCTTGTTGGAAGGAATAAGATTGTCCTTCACAAATATCATCACATAAATTGATTTTCAATCTACATTTGAGTAGAGTGTGTAAGAAATAAATGTGTTGGGATTGCTTTGACAAAAAAAATTGATAGGGAAACATCATACTCAAATAGGCCATGAAGGAATAGAAAAAGAGTTAGGTCAAGCAGAAATATCAAAACAACCACAAGACGTAGACCAATTAATGGCTCAGGAACAAATGTCAAACATTATTCTTAAAGAAAGAGTAGTAATATAAATTGAATCACCTGAGTAGGTAAAACAGTCTAATGATAAAATGGATGTTGAATCCTTCTTAGATAGATTAAGTTAAAGAATCAATTTAGGTAGAAGAAATTCTTCAGAAAACTACTTAGAAAATTGTTTAGGAAACTGTTTAAGAAACTGCTAAGGTAATTGAGAAAAGACTAGAACTTTTAGTTCAGGCAACTAAAACCATTTCTCCTCAAACAATTATCAATCCTAAAACATCACAAAATTCACAAGATATTCTAAAGGATCCAGTTCAACAGATCTTGCATAACCATGTTTCATTTATTCACGTAACAAATGAAGTTTCTCTAGGAATATTTGTTACTCTTATTTCAACTAATATTTCATTCTTTTCTTCTATTTTCAAACCAGTTTATAAACTATGGACTTTACACCATCACCAAGATTGTGGGTGACAGCTCTTTTGAGCTAAATACCGCCCCCTTCATTGTCTTGCACCTAGTGTTCAGTGCAAATTACCTTTGGCCATACTTTCCATAATTGTTGGACACATCGAGATCACAAAGCAATTGACACTAACAAAGTTCAACCCAGATTGCATTAAAAATGCCACAATTGATCAAATTGTGGTCATATATTAGGAAGACTCTCCAAATAAAGCATCCAGCTGTATCGAGTTGTCAAAGCAAGCCAACTCCTGTACCAAGGTAAGAGGCTTACTAGGGGCCAAGTTCAACAACAATTTCCTAATCTCATTAAAGCACTCAACACAATGGAGGCCATTGCTTCCTAAGGGGGAGGACTAAGTCAGGTGGATATTGGTGGTCACCCACCTATTCCACTGACTCATAACACAATTTTTCTATTTTTGCAGTTTTCTGTTTTTTGAAAATTGTAGGGCCTGAACTTTGGAGCCATTTTGAGGCCCTAAACAACATTTTTGGGGAAAATAGGCCAATTTTAATCCTTGATTAATTTCGGTAGTCGGAAAACGTACTTCTCAATTAGACCTTTCCAATGGGCTATCATGGGCACCAAATGAAGATCATATGTCAAAGTTATGACCCTAGTAAGTTGGCATTCGAACTTACCCCATTAGAGCCCAAAAGCCTTTTGTGCTTTATCTCCTAGTGTTAGGTCTTTGGATTTTTAGGGTTTATCATTGCTTATTTATGATAAAAATGTCTCCAAGCCTCATTGTAACTCATTTTGGTGAAGGTGTGTAGTCATCACATCTCTTCTCAGAGATAAGCTACCACCATTTGAGCTAGTTTGCTTTCATTCTGCATGTATATAGTTTTAACACTTTTTATTTATTAATAGAAGTTAAGTTTCACTATATCTTTGTGTTTTGGTTATAAATGTATATATCATTTCATTCCCTTCATAAATTCATATGATTTGTTCCCTTTCTACCCTGACTCTCCCCACCATTTTATGTTGATTTATGTTATTCCTATTTCCCCTGCGTTTCTTTTCCTGATATAGGTTTTTCTAAGTCATTTGACCTCATGACTAGGAGGTTCCTTTCAACCTTACATCATAGAGGGAGGAGAAGATGATTAGGTCCCTCCCTAGCCTCCACCTCCCCTACTCCTATCACTTGTCAAACTTGAGCCGAATTAGTTGCCCATACTGCCATGCCTAGGTACAAAAACATCATTCCTAAAGTGGTTCAAAGAGTTATCTCTAAAGTGGAAGACTAGGTGCAACAGGGGTAAAAGGTTCATTCCTAACAAACATGTTGACAAAGAAACTAGGGATTGGATTCTTTATGTAGGTATCACTACGAGGGCACGTTCCTCATCAAACATATAAGCGATCAATCTATACTGGCATATCAAAACTTTCATGGGTAGAGTACTTATTGACAAAGTTGACACCCAACAAAAGTTGCTAATATGCATGGCTGAAATTGTGGACAAAGTTGAGAGACTTAATTGAAAAGTCACAAGGCTTGCAAAGACATTGATAAATTATGATATTTCTTCCTTTGACAATTATAGTGAATAATAGACACATCTCTAAGTGGACTCTCCTCCTGAAGTATGACAAAGCTAGCCAATTGTTTGATGAAAACCATAGCTATTGAAGCAATCAACTTATTGTTATAAGTTTATGTTTTCGGTTAGTTGGTAGTTTTAATTTCACTCTAACAAATAGTATGGCCATCCACAACACTTTCAAAAAAAAAATTTGAACTTATATTACTAGTCTAGTTTCCCAAATGACAAACTAATAAATAATTCTATAGTTTTAATTTCACTCTAACAAATAATATGATCATCCACAACACTTAAAAAAAAAATGAACTTATATTACTAGACTAATTTCCCAAATAACAAACTAATAAATAGCTCTATATATGTTTAACTACACATTAATCCTTAAAAAAAAATTATTAAAAAAATTAAACTTCATTTTAATTAATCATTTAAAAAAAATTAAGCTTCATTTTATATAGTTTCTCCATAACAAAAGGCTAATGTTGCCGTTGCTATTATTCGAAATGATAGGATAGTGTATTTTCTTTATCAGTTTTCTTTGACTCTAATCATGGCACTAAGCTAAGGGTTACTAATGAAAAGGCTAATGTTGTCGTTGCTATTATTCGAAATGATAGGATAGCGTATTTTTTTTTATCAGTTTTCTTTGACTCTAATCATGGCACTAAGCTAAGGGTTACTAACGCTGATTGAATTAGTATATGTAGTAAAATTATTCGGGAAAGGATTTCAACTCAGCCATGAAGGAGTTAAGTTAAGGTGTATAATTATATTTTGGTTTAAATTTGGTAATATAATTATATTATAATTTTTTTAATTTAAATTATATTTTTATATTATATATATTTTAAATTTTAAATAAATGGAGTGTTTTGAAAAAAAATTATAACATTTAAATTATATAAACTATATAATTTACAGAGAGTCAAATTTATATTTAAGATCGTGAATTTATATAATTTAGGAGTAGTCAAAATTATAGATAAAATTGTGATTTTTTTTGTTATTTAAATATTTTTTTGAATGCATAAACAGATTCAACATCCTCAAATTTGAGGGACATTGGTATTCTACTGATTAAACAATTTAATTTGACTTTTTAGAAATCTCCCCAAATTTAATTAAATTAACTAGAAAAAATGCCCAGGAAAAAATATTTCATTTATAAATTAAGATATACCTATAATTTAAACTTACAACTTTAACAAATTCATAATTATAAAAATAATATACATAAATTTTTTTTTTTAAATCAAGTTTGAAACTCAAACTCCAATATATAATGATGGAGGCTACTTGGTAATTTAAATTAAAAGTAAATTTATTTTTATAATATTAATATAGATAAATAAAAAATCAATCATAAAATGGTTTACCTAAATTTTTTACTTTCATTAAATATTTGTATTTTTTATATATTTTTTACAAAAATATTAATTTATATTTTATGGACTTATTTCAAGTAAGATTTTGATTGAGATTGTGATTTTTTGTTATTTAAAATATATTTTTGAATACATAAATAGTTCAACGTGAGTTTCTAAATTGTGATTTACAATTTTAAGTGAGATTGTGATTTTTTGTTATTTAAAATATATTTTTGAATACATAAATAGTTCAAAGTTTCTAAATATCTTTGTCAAATTTTATTAAATAAAAACTTAAAAAAAATCATTATTATGAAAAAAAAGTTTTGAAAAGTCAGTAATTAGTTAAAATAATCTAGAGAGGATCAGATCAAACCTATTATCAAAAGGAGTTGTCTAACGAGGCGAAGGAATTGCCCGGACGGCCAAAAGTTGCCGGAATCCGGGCAAAGAAATTTCAAAAAATCTTGTAGAGGGAGTATTTGAATTGTATTTTTGATGGTGGAAATGGATTCAGAACCATCAAAAACTTATAAGACACTTAAAATTTTGAAGTTTAACAATTATAATTTAGATTTACAAAAATCTTTGCGAGATTTTCTATAGAATTTTCATAACTTTCCGTGCAACTCCTCCACGTCATTAGACTAAACGATTATAAAAACAATTATTACCGTTGTCATTAATCATATGCTAAAAAGCAACGCCTTTCTTTAATCAAAATGCAGTTGTTACAGAAAGACACCCGAGTCCCACATACATGTGTGTTCTGAAAAACTTCACCATTGCCATATGCTGGCTGCCGCCGAAAATTCAAACAGATCGTAAGTGTTATGAAGTAATTGGTGTTCCTTAGGACGGTGATAATGATGATGGAATAAAAAGTCAACTCAGGGTTGAAATTTGCAGAACGCAATGATGACAGCAGTCTGCTTCTTGGAGTAAAGAACACAGACCAACCACCGGTCCACCATACAGTACTGTCTCCTAAAACCCTAATTTATCTCTCCGAGGGAACAATAGTGAGCCGTCCCTGCATCCCTATGGAACACAGTTACGGCAACAAGAAGTCCATCCATTCATCTGCGCGCCCACCAAGGCCATTCATACACACAGACTCCAGAGCCATCAATCAAATAGTCAAAATGGTTAGGTGGGTAATGTGGTTCAATGCCGAGTTGCTCTAAGCACTATTTATTTCTTAGGTTGGAAAAATAAATCAAAATCATACCAGATTACCACCAGGACGAAGAATTATAAAACGAAGCTATGGCGAATTGGTATAATAGCTGCCCTAGTTTCTGAGCTTAGCCACCCGGCCGGGATGATATGATATTTGCAGAATTCATCCAAACTTAATTATTGTCTTCATGGCGAAGGGGGCACCGTCGAACAGCCGTAGGAGGCGAAGGTCAGAGAGGGAAGGGGAGCAGTTATCAAATTTGAACACATCAGAGCCCTTCAAAGGGCCTCTGGCACGTCACAGAAGTGGGGAGAAAATTTTACTAGTCAAAAAAAATTTAAAATTTGAATTTTGCCATTTTAAAAAGAAATTGGGATAATATTATAAAAATTTTTAAGAAGGGCTGTTAAGTTGTCAACTCGTCTAATTTTTTTTTTTTTAATTTCATTTTTTCTGAAATCTAGACTTTGAGAATTTCAATTTCCAAGTGTCAGTGCACTGTGCCTCTATCACAAATTACAATAGTTAAACTTGTAAATTTCCTTTCTCAACTGATGTTAAATCCCATTTCAGAAACAACAGTTTCCGAGTTGCTCCCATTTCAAAAACAACAGTTTCCTTTTGAATTGTATTTTCTAATTTGGGCCTAAAGCTTTCCATGCTAGCTTCAAATGAAATAAAGCTAGATTCAAATGGAATAAAGCTTTCCATGCTAGATTTTACAGAAAGTTGGTGACGATCCAGATTAGGGCCAACCAGTGCAGAATGAAGAGGAAAACATTTCGGAAACAAAAGTATTTCAATGAAACACATTAGGTTGTTCCTATGTTGAATGGATGGATGAATTAGCTCGTTTCTATGTTGAATGGATGCATAAGGTACGAGAGATCTAAACTTTCTTCATATTAATATGAACAGCAATTGGAATCTCTAATTTTTCTGGTTTCTGTTTCAGTAATTCATTTGTTATTTGTAGGTGTTTCTGGATTAACATTTCTTTGTCAATTTGTTTTTAATTTCTTTATTCCAGCTTAGAGGGTAGAGCATTGGGTGCAAAGCTCCTAGTGAATAGTAACAATACTACTCGAATTTCTTGATTCCAGTGTCTAGGGCAGAGCATTGGGTGCAAAGCGCCTAGTGAATAGTAAGAATATTACTATAGAGTCATACTTTTTTAAGGTACTTTATAGTGTGGTGTTTATCGATTTGATTTCTTTGTGAACAATAATTCATCTAATTATTTTCAAAATTGGTAAGGTGATTTGTTTGTTCATTCATTGTTTTCAGCGACTTTGTTGAGTGTGTAGGGTGGAGAGTTTCCTGTACAAAGATTCCGGTGAGCACTGTTTCTCTCAAGCAATATCGTTCTAAGGTACCTTCCCAACTTGTCTAGACTTTTCTCTAGACTTCTACTCTTATTCTTCATGATTTGGCTCATGTTGGCGCAGTCTGTTCAATGAGCAATTATCTCACAAGAGAGCTGCATTTTTTTCAAATTTTGCCATTATTATTTTTATCTATTACTAATAAAAACCATTAAGGCTTGATAGCTTTCGATTTGATAATGGTAAAAATCACCGTGTCTTAATATCTTTTCATTTATAAGTCTATGTGCTCAGCAATAGCAAGGTGTGGTTATACTATGTTTTAGAGTTTTTAATTGAGATTTGGTAAAACAATTTTTGTTGGATTATGTTATTTCAATGATCCATGTTGTTATATCATGTTTTGGAATTTTTACTTAGAATTTAGCAAAATCATTTTTATTAGATTATATTTTTTATTTATTAATATATAAATAAATTATATATATATATATATATATATATATATATATTCAATGAAAAATCAAACTATGATTCTAATAAATTTCTGCCAAACAAATTTGATGGAAAATATCATAAAAAACCTGACAACATAGAATAGTTACACCAGCACTTCACAATCAATAGTTGTAAGTGTGAGATGTTACAACAGATTCGATTTTGACAATTTTACTTGTATGGAATTGGAAGAATTGAGGTATTGAATTAAACATTGTACTAAATACTAATATAGTGAAGTTATAAAAGAAACTTTGGTATGCACAGGAGAAACAATCTATCATAAACATCTTACAAGCTAGAATGAAAGTTTTCCATACAACATTGCTGGAATTGGAGGTATTGTATTGAACAGTGTACTACATACATACACACACTGATATATATATGTGTGTGTGTGTGTGGAGGTATTGAACAGTGTACCATATATATATATATATACACACGATGTGCTCAGTGGAAAGATTCTATCATTAAGTAAAATTGTTAATCTCGCAAAGTCTCAAACAACAAATCCATAAACAATACACATTAACCTCACAAATTCTCAAACAACAAATCCATAAACAATACACATTAACATCACAAATTCTCAAACAACATATAAGAAACGACATGCTAAGCATTGGAGAATTATTACATTTGAACTTGGAACTGTTGTATAAAAGAAAAGTTCAATATATAAAAAAATGAAGCTTTTCAAACGCTGGCAATTGAAGATTTTTAGAAGATCAAAGATCATGCCTTGAGTTTAGATTAATTACCATATGCAAAAATTATATACTCTATTGTAAATGCAAATTAGTAGGTCTTCAAGCTATTCTTGTTGGAAGGGAAGTCTAGTGAGAGGAAACACCAATTCCTACTCCAAATAGATTAGTACAAGTTCCTTCTCTAGGTGAATTAGTACAAAGACCAAGAAGTAATGATACAACAAGATAAATGTCAAACCACAAAAGCAAAGGCAGCAAGACATTACAAAATATGCATGATAGAAATTAGTTGTGGTAAGGGAATTCCTGGCCCCCAAGAGTGGAATTGTAAGTTGTTGAAATGAAACAGATAAAGAAGGGCAGAACTGCCATTTTCATGAAGTCCAAACAACAGAGAATGCAACAAACATGTTAAAAAGAGGCCATTCTTGATGTTGTAAGGCAAGGGAGAAGAGTTTCTTTTATCAAAGAAAAAAAAAATGCTATGATGTGGTAAGCATGTTTTTCTTAACTTTATGAGTATTATCATAAAGTTTAGTTTAGTTGGGTAACATTTAAGGAATAACTCTTCAACTAAGGTGTTGAGTGTGGGTGAAGGTATTTATTCCACCAAAGATACTCAGTTAATCCCAGAAACTATTGAAATCTGTTTATATGAGCAAAATGGCCCAGTTGCTCCCAGAAAATTGAAGAAATCTAGCTATCTGAGCAAAATGGCCCACAGATGG
The DNA here is from genome assembly GCA_031772625.1 of Pinus tabuliformis. Lineage (NCBI taxonomy): Eukaryota > Viridiplantae > Streptophyta > Pinopsida > Pinales > Pinaceae > Pinus > Pinus tabuliformis. The sequence continues at coordinate 498,408,649 of CM062818.1, read as the reverse complement.
CAAACATGTCCTATTGGGGAAGTTGAATTGATGTAAAATATAACCATTCCTTAGAGCAACAAGGAGTTCCATCTCCTTAGATACTTTATTCAAATGCCACATCTATTTTACTCATCATTCGAAAACTACCAAAAACACTCTTTCACTCCAATGTAGCATGTTTGGAATTACAAATCCCATTAACCATAGTTTGATCATGCATTGAAATAATTTCCTTTTACTATTTGGATAACATTGTATTTCTTACACATATTTTCTTCACTACTCGTATCAATTTAATATGGCAATTTCCCATACCACGTCAAATGACTCTTGGCATAGTGGAATTTGTGCTGTGAAATCATCTTATTGAGGCTCTTTTGCCCCATGCTTTCTTCAACTGCATGTTGAGATGTAAAGTTTTTCTTTCATCTCAAACTAATTCTTTTTTGGATGTTCTTACACCAATCTATGCGTAATATAATAGTAATTCAAAGACAAAAAACATAACATTTGGCGAACATAAATGTTATGAACACAGTTGCCCTATCACTTGTTAGTTACAATGCGTATGAAGTGTACCATGAATATTAGACTAGCAGATGTGTTGGAAGGGGTTATTTTTCTTGATAAACTGAGGAATATCTTGTAGCTTGCAACATTGTAAAGGCATTGAAACCAATAGTAAGTTGTCTTCGAACTCAATATTAGTTCCAAACTATTACCGATTCACCATGTGTTAAAAAAAAAATTTGAAGATAATTTACTGTTGTCAATTGAATTGCTTCTTTTTTTTATGCTTTTCATTATGGAAGGGCCTCCTAAATTTGCACCCTTCTAAATAAAATTAAGACCTGCCCTTCAAATTTGATCACTGAAGGGGAGCGTAGCAAGGCTAGAAAATTTAGCAGATCATCCTTATCTTCATTACAGCATTCCAAGAAAATGTCGTTTAAAGCGGAGGATGAGATTATTTTCTCAGACCTAACCAACAATATCCTCAACTTGGCTTCGGACTCCATGAATGATTTCAGCAGCTCTCTATTTGATTCATATGAAATTAAAGCTTTGTCCAAGTATGTATTATCCCTCAATCCTCCTGCTACCTATAACGATGATGGTGGTGTAGGTGGAAAGAGTTTGGTTTTTCTTATAATGATTGCCTTCCCAGCGCCGGTATGCGAGGGTTTAGATTCGGCAGCAGAGGCAGAAAGAGGCGGTTCCTGCATGTCTGGTTTCCCATGGAGAAATAAGGGTCTGGGCAACTAGATCTCACAGGGCGAGTAATGATAGCTTGTGATGAAATATGCCACAGGGTAGGGTATGCTTATTCATAGTGGCGAGAATGTAGGTCTGGGAACGACGGAGGATGGTATGGCAGGATTTCAAAGTCCAATGTGGTAGGATAGTAGGGTTTCTAATAAGTTATTTCTGGTTGAAATTTGTCTCTGCTTTTGCAATTTAGTTTCTTTAAAAAATTATTGCTTTGTTATGGTTTCTGTCATGAAGTCTTCCTCAGAGGCTTTGAAAAAATTGGGTTAAATATTTTTGAGAATGGATTTAGCTATTAGAATATACTGTGTTATACTGTATTAGAACTTTGAGAGTTGGTTTAAATTGAGGAATCTGTTACAAGTTTAATTGGGTAGATTTTAACCGCTAATGGTTTTGTGGATTGCTTTTGTTTCAATCAACAAAAAAATATTGTATACATTTATTTATTGGTTTAATTGGTTAAATCGTATATATTTATGTATTGGTTTAATTTCATTGTTATTTTAAAATTATACATCATAATGTGAGGAAATATGAAGTAATAGAATGATTAAGAAGTGGGATAGTCATTTATGAGTAGCTGACACATTGTTAGTAATAGAAAAACCATGTAACCTGCAATGATTTATTTATTATTTATTGGTTATTGAGATATAATTTTATTTTTATTAGGTATTTCTAGATGTTGGACAAACAATTTAAATTTTTTTATTTTTTTTTAAATCTTTCTATTAAACAAAAATATTTGAATTTAGGCTTCTGTGATCTATATCAAGTTCGAGAAGATTTTTCGGCAAAAATCACATAGAGATACTTTTGTCAAGGCGTTTCGAACCAACCAATGTGGTTCATCGTAAGGACAAGTTGAATGAACAGATTTCACTTTGCAAACATCCAACGACTGTGGTTCATCGTCAGGACAAGTTGAATGAACACATCTAGCTTTGCATATTAAATAGATAGGGCAGAACGTCACGACAAGTTGAATGAAGAGATCTAGCTTTGCATATTAAATAGATAGGGCAGAACATCCAACGACGTTGGATGTTCTGCCCTATCTATTTAATATGCAAAGCTAGATCTGTTCATTCAACTTGTCCTGACGATGAACTACTCTATCTATTTAATATCCAAAGCGAAATCTGTTCATTCAACTTGTCCTGACCATGAACCACACTGGTTGGTTCGAAACGCATCGACAAAAATATCTCTATATAATTTTCGCCGAATAATCTTCTTAAACAAAAACATATTAAAAATATACTATAATTTAAAATTATATTATTATTAAATTAAATTAAATATTAAAAAAATAATTATATTATATAAATTAATTTATATAAAATCAATACGTAATGCATGATTAACTCATAATTCATTATTTTATTTAAGTTATTGATACATACAATATGACACTAATGAATATATAAAAATAATGTAAAAAATTGAAGTTGGTTATGCTTTTTAACCATTACCACTAAAAGCACTAATTTATTTCCATAACACAAAAGATAACATGATTGGGATAAAAATAGTTATTTCCATAACACAAAAGATAACATGATTGGAATAAAAATAGTTAATGCATTTGTATGAACAAAATATTTGTCAATTTTATTGAATTGTAAAGTATTCATTTATCTTTATATAAAAAAAGACAATGTGAATTGGACAGAAATAGTTAGAATATGTGTATGAACAAAATATCATAATTATGACAATTTTGTCAACTTTAGTGAATTGTAAAGTACCAATTTATCTCTATAAGAAAAAAGACAATTTATCTGGACAAAAGACAATGTGATTTAGATAAAAATAATTAGCTCATTTGTATTAACAAAATATATTAATTATAAGACTTATGTTAATTTGTTTATATATATATATATAATTTTTAAAATCTTAAATTGTTTTATATAATTAAAAATATATTTTAAATAATAAAACATTATAATTTCAGCTCCAAATTTTAATATGAAAAATCGAAAAAAATCAAAATATATTATATTGTATTTTTTTTATTTTATAAATTTATTAATTTTAATAATAATTACTTAAATTTTTATTTTTTTATGTAATATATTTTAAGTTTATGGCACTTTCATATTTTATAAATTTATTAATTTCAGATCCGGGCAGTTGGTTCCTTCCGTGGGTTCAGGTTCATTGGTCAGGTGGACGTGACGAGTTGGGAGCGCATTTACAGAACGCTCTAGGTCGATGTGGGCACAGGGGCAGATCGGCTTTGAACCTGGCCTAGTAGGCGTAGGCTTTAACAAAGTTGAAACCTTAGGCGTGGTACGGGAGCAGATGTCTTAGCGACACTCTTTAACCAAGGAGAGGTACTTTAGCTGGTTATGGCTCCTCGTCAAGCAGGGTTGGGCTGGCTCCTCATCACGCTAGTGTTGGGCTGCTCCGGCTTTTGATTGAGTTATACGTATTCCTTCCGGTGGGAATCATCGGTTGGGGAGGAGGGAAGGAAAGAGTTTGATAGGGGAAGAATCACTCAATGGAAGTTAGCTCACACATCCGAGGCTATTCCTTCAAGCCAATGTGAATCCACTTAATAAATAAACTACACAGTATTCCAATTTATAAGATTATACAATTTTTTTTCAAATTTCATTTTTAATTAAATTATATTTTTTATAATATATTTATTTATTTATTATTAATTAAATAAATTTTTTTTTTATTAATTTTCATAATACCATTTAAAAAATTCATAATATATATATATTTTTAATTAAGTTATTATTATTATTATTTTAATTATAAAATTATCATAATCAGTCTTTCTAAGTTAACTTATATAGAATTATTTAAAAAGAAAAATTAAGATAAAAATAAATTAAGAATCAAATCAAATTTAAGAATTATAATGAAACTATTTTCCTATGTTGCTTTGTTAACTTTAGTAAATAATTTGACATAGTGCCCAAAACTAACCTATGGAATAGATTCAAAAAGGTATAAGTCTCTTTCAAGTTGAGTGTTGTAGTAATAAGACTGTACAAGAATGTTATTGCCAAGTTTAAGAACACTAAAGGCTATTTGGAAGAATTAATTGTAAAATAGGAAATAAGGAGGATTATCCTATATCGCCCTTTTGGGCCTATGCATACACAATTTAGAGTATTTCTTGGGAGAAGCAAGATGTGTCAACATATTTCTAGTTTGAATAATAATCATTTTTCTTATTTAGGTTAGGACAAGTAATTGAAGTTTCTCAAGGATTTTTTATCTAGTATGAGTATGGTTACTAACATTAAGGAAATGAAGATTACCATAATCAAATCCAAAAAGATCACTTATGCTAATATCATGTATGACAATAATAACTCTATGTAAGTGTCTTGAAACAAATATCTTACAATCTATCTTCATCACAAACTCAATTGAAACTATAACCTTGAGAAAAAAGATAAATATGTCTGGCTTAACCCATGGTATTGGCTCTTTGGCTCATACAACTTAGCAAACAACAATAACAACAACAAAAATAATAATAAAATTAAGTTAGAGTTATACTTTAGTTAATTTTTATGATTTTTGTGTTGAGAGGCTTTTCTAGCCTAGTATGGTAGAGATGTTATAATGTAATGTTTTGTTTAACATTTTGACTTGGTTAAAATACATAAAAAATAATAATAATGGTTAATACCTAAACCTGACTAGATCCTTCTTAACCAAAAATCTACCTAAGAGGGATCAAAATCTCTAGAGATGCAAACCTTTTTTAGAGTGAAAACAAAGTTGATCGCTCGTGGAGCTTGGTAGATCAGAAGTTAAGATGGATCTATGCTGGTTTAATTTTAGCAAAGTTAAATGTATTAGGAAGTGATTGTTTGGATGTTCACTTACCGACCATTTAATTTATATGGCTTTCTTAGTGTAATGTATGTATAATTTATTTTAGTACTTTCCTAGGAGACAAGAAAATTAATACTCCCAAAAAAAACCAAATATAGAACAATCAGACTATGCTATTAGTGACTCATGGTCAAACTCCAATATAATGGTGGAGGCTAGTTACAAGTACTTGAAATTAAAGCTATTTAGAGTTGCCTTTAAGTGCCACTTTTTGAAAAAAAATCTGTATTATTTTCCTGTCTAATTTGTCTAGAATCATGTAGGGATTCATTGAAACCACAAATTTGACTAGTGAACTCTGCCCAATCGAAGTGCCCATGGGCTTTTCAAGGTGTTAAATCCATATATGCAGTCAAAAAACTAGTTTAAACAACACAAATCAAGATTTAACCACAATTTTTTTCATAAGATTCTCACTAGAAATCTGCAAAAAATACTCCAAAAAATCACACTTAAAGACAACTACAATACCCACTGATTTTTGAAAATGTTAAATCCATATATACAAATAGACAACTCTATTAAAATATTATTATAAACAAACATAACCATATAATTTAAATAATTGATAAACACCAATAAATATCAATCTATAATAAATACCATAATACATTTCAATTATAAAAATAATTTAACAAACCTACATTCATGAAACAAACCCTGAAAATTTCTTAACCCCCAAACACTACCTTACAAAACCCAAACCTTCATCAAAATAATTATTACAATTATCAGCTTATAGCTTCGATCCACCCTATTATTTAGGGTGAAGTTGGGAACGGAATCCACCCCCGACATACATGTGCGTTAAAAAAAATCACGATTAGCACATGCACGTTGTCGCCCAAAATTCAAACCGATCGTAACTGTTGTCAGGTAATCGGTGTGCTTGGGACAGTGATGATGCAAGAAAAAACCTAACGAACAACTCCAGGGTTGAATTTTGCAGAACTTAATAATGACAGCAGTGTGCTTCTTTGTTGGAGTAAACAGAACAGAGCAACCACCAGTCCACAACACTGTGTCTCCTAAAACCCTAATTTATCTCTCCCAGGCAAGGAATATTGAGCCGTCCTTGCATCTGTCTCCTAAAACCCTAATTTATCTCTCCCAGACAAGGAATAGTACCCAGACAAGGAATATTGCGTACTAGCATCCATATGGAACATCATTACAGCCACAAAATGGTTACCAATATTCTAACTGTACCGAAATATTGAAAGGAAGCCAACTATAGATACTTGTACATTAGTACTTAAAAAAATGGTAAATACGTTTTTAACTTTGTATGTATGGAATTTAAAATACATTTTCCAAATCAACACCAGTTATAATTATAGATTAATTTATCTAACTGTGCTATTTATTTATGTTAAATACTATTCAATGGTAAATTTTAACATGTTATATTGGAATTAAATTATACCAAGAGGCGTTCAAGCTCAATCTAGCTTGGTATAATTCTTGTGATATTGATATTATTTCTTGGAAATGTTTAGCTAAATGTTTTCTTTGGGGTTCAATGTTTTTGGGTTAGAAACATATCAATAATGAACATTCTCATACTTTTGATGGAAACATATATAATATAATTTTGTGGTAATGTACTCAGATGTTGGAAAGATGGTTCTAGATATACATTTCCTCCATGTATTGTTGTGAGACTCCTTAAATGAGGGCTTTTATGTATAATTATAATGTCACTAACCACAAATATGCTTCGGTGGATATGTAAGACTTGGTTTGATTTTTTGGTTATGTACACATCACACTTGTTTGATCCCTTGGTTAAGGATTCATACATATGTTGTGGAAGAGCTTGCTAGCTTTCACAAAGTTTGGTTCTTTTTTATTATTCCACTAAAAGATAAATACTATCATATCTACATAAAATTGAGGTTTATATATTGCTTATACCTAATAGTATTAACTAGACTTTTACAAAACATTTTAAATACTAGTTACCTTTGCAAAGCTTAAAAATATAGAGCTCAAAAATCTCATCATGAAAGTGGTCAACAAACTACTAAAGTAATGATAGAGGTTATGGAGAATATGTAGATTACTATCAAAGAACATGTAAGACAAACGCTTGGCATCAAATAATTTATATGTAAGACAAACACTTTGTCTCAATATTCAGAGTGAAACATTTCTAATTTCAGAGTCTCTAGTTAGATGAATTTGTTTGATTTTTTACTTGTTTTCTATACAAAGAGAGAGAGAGGGAGTTTGAGTGATTTGCATTTATTTCTATTCTAGGTCACAACATTGCTCATAATTTGGGGCAATGGGAAGAATATGTGTTAGAATATGGGAAGAATTTGGTTGCCAAGGCAGGCAACCCATTTTTTCATCTTGGCTACAACAACCTGGGAGTTTTTGCAACTATAAACCATCTACAGTTCCACTTAAGTCCAATATTTTAGTTGCAACATGTTGCCTTAAAAATGTCATCTTTTTAAGATAAATGCATATGACACAACTGAAGCTTGTTAATATAGGAATTTTACTGAACAACATCACTTCCATTCCCAGTAAGGACAATGTTCACTGAGCTCTCGCCCATTTTTCAGTAAAGAAAAAGCAAACATAGGAAACCATTAGGAGTACTCATGGGAGAGGATGTACAAGGTCTAAAAAAATGTTCACTGAGCTCTTCACCCATTTTTCCAAAGATACATTTGTATGAAAATTCAGTAAAGAGAAAGAAATCATAGGAAATCATTAGGAGTATTCATGGGAGAGGATGTACATGGTATAAAAAGACCGTATCAGGTGAAGAAAAAACACATTGACGAGTTGCAAGTACAATTTTGAAACTACTAAGCATTCCCTCAATTGACATATTGCAACTCAAGTCAATAGGATAGCGAAAGAGGAGTTCACTTTACTTTTAACACCATGTTATTTCTCTCACTCATATTGTAACATATCACGTTTGCCTTCATCCATGCTCTTTCTCCATATAATATAGCATTGAGGCGTTTCCTTTGCAACCTCTCATGCAATTACTAGTTTATCTCCCTCAGACAAAAAAAAATATTAAAGCGTACTACCATCGATATGGAACATCATTACGGCCACAAAATGGTTACCAATATTCTATTGTGGGGCTGCCTAAATCCAAGAGTGAGATTGGCCACAAAAAGTCCCTCCATTCATGTTCCGACCCACCAAAGCCATTCACACACAGACAGTCATCAACAACGTACGCACAATCAAACAGTCAAAAACTTCGATGGATGGATGGGGTTAATATAAAAAAATAAGCGAAATATTACCAGAAGTTCATGCTTTATTTTTATATTCGGAACCAAAACCAGACTACCATGAGCGCGGAGAATTATAAAACGAAGCTATGGCGAATTGGTATAATCGCTACCGTAGTTTTTGAGAGTCACCCGGCCTGTAGTTTTTGAGATTAGTCACCCGGCCTGGATGACATGATCTGATATTTGCAGAAATCTTCAAAACCTAATTGTCTTCATGGCGAAGTGGGCACCGTCGAACAGCGGTAACAAAAGAAAATCAAAGAGGGAATGGGAGCGCAGCAGGGCGAGAAGAATAAGCAGATCATCATTATCTTCAGTACACCATTCCAACAGAATGCCGTTTAAAGCGGAGGGCTTAGTGAATATCATCTATAAGAATATCACGAAAAAATGGTGAATTTTATTGAAATGTATTTATTTATGTTTAGTATAGTTTAATTATTAGATTTTTTTAAGAGAAAATATTTAGATTTGGTTCAAAAAAATTACTGAAATTGTTGCTAGTCTTAATTTTTTTTTATCTTCAGTACACCATTCCAACAGAATGTCGTTTAAAGCGGAGGACTTAGTGAATATCATCTATAAGAATATCACGAAAAAAATTAGTGAATTTTATTGAAATGTATTTGTTTATATTTAGTATAGTTTAATTATTAGATTTTTTTAAGAAAAAATATTTAGATTTTGTTAAAAAAATGACTGAAATTGTTGCTAGTCTTAATTTTTTTAGGTGTAGTTTAAATAGTGGACGATTTCACTCACTAAAAATGGATTTTTTTTAGCACAATTTTGATGAAATCAGGCTGAAATTTTTGGAAAGTTTTTTGACCAGCAAAGAAACTTAACAGCCTTTCGGGAGTTTGTTCCTTTAAGAATTTGATATGAGGAGCTCCAAAGTTTTAAGATGTAAAAATTTAAGGGTTAGGGGGGCTATTTAACAGCTATAACACGTGGTCCTCTCCATCTTGGAGTTATCGAAAGTTTTTTGACCAGCAAAGAAACTTAAGAGCTTTTAGGGAGTTTGTTCCTTTAAGAATTTGATATGAGGAGCTGCAAAGTTTTAAAATGTAAAAATTTAGGGGTTAGGGGGGCTATTTAACAGCTATAACACGTGGGCCTCTCCATCTTGGAGTCAGCGAGAGCTCTGATTGCTCTCACAATTAAAAAGTGTTACTTTTCTCCTTGAGAAAAGTAGACAATCTGATAGCAACTTGAAACTTCAAAGCAAGTTGGCAATAATATTGATTACAAAATTATATACTTACCAATAATAAGATTATGAAATTTTTTCTTTATGCAAATCTTTTTATTTTAAATAAGTTATATTTCTAAAAAATAGCAGGGTAAAAATCATGAGGTTTCATAACTTTCGATTTAGAATACCACAAATAGCTTGATCAAGTCAAGTTTACTAGACCACCCCAATATCTTAGAAACAAATAAAGTATAATATGTAGACTAGTGACTAGATTAATGATAATTATCAAATTAAAATAATAATTTTAATTTTAATTTGATTAATCAACATAATGTTAATTTTTATTTTTATTATTTTAATTTGATCTAGCCAATATAAAATTACATTACATAATACATTGCACTACGTAACATTTTACAACTTGACTTCCATACTATGTTGTAGAGCATCTCTCAGTGGAATATATATATATATATATATATATAGATATATGAGCTAAATATACATATATCTTAAAAAAATATGGATATAGGTTTGAAACATATATGATATACCTTTTTTAAATTCTATATATATTTAAGATATTTATTATTTTTTTAAATTATTAATAATCATTTAAAATAAAGTTACTTTTGTCCACGAGGTATTCGATAGATGGTGATTGGGTGCTCAATGAATACACTCCTTGATGTGAAGTCACCGGTTCAATTACCTGCCTTGATCGGGGTGATATATTGTACATGATGAAGATAGTCTTGTGAAGCTTACCAAAAAAATGATTTTTTTTTTGTCTTGAAAATTTGAGCTTTATTTTTAGGCAAGTATCTTGGTCTTCATTATAAATTGATATTTATAAGTTTAGTTATTTAATTTATATAACTATACTAATTATAATGAATTGATACTTATTTAAGGAGCATTCTTTAAACCCTGAATCCCACAAAACAAATTGTGGTCAAATCTTGATTTGTGTTGTTTACACTGGTTTTTTGACTGCATATAAGGATTCAACACCCTAAAAACCCCTAGGGCACTTCGATTGTGAAGATTTCACCTATCAAACTTGTGATTTCAATGAATCTCTACTAGATTCTAATCGGAAAATAAACTGGAAAAAATTCCAAAAAATTCACACTTAAAAACTAGTTGCTTAATTAAATTAACCTGAACAAAACCATAATCAAAATAATTATTACAACATTATGATTAAAAGTATCAATGGACTCAATCTGGATCTAGTCGTGATAAGGAGCCCCACTGTTCCAAAAAAAAACAAAAAATTCTATCATTGGCAAATGTTGTTTGCCACTCTGAATTCAAATGGATCATCATTATTGTGAACTGATTATGGATTTAATGTACCTTTTCGCAATGATGATGATGGAAGAAAAAAGTAATGACTCAAGGTTGAATTTTGTAGAGCTCAATAATGACAACATTGTGGTTTTTGGAGTAAACAAAAGTGAACAACAACCACACTCTATCTTCTAAAAGCCTAATTTATCTTATCGAGGCAAGAATATTGAGTTTGCATCCGTATCGAACACAGTTACAGAAACAAGAAGTCCCTCAATTTGTCTTCAGGCTTACCAAGAGCATTCATACACACACACATCGTACACACAATTATTGCTTGGTAATTTTCTGGTGGTCGGATAAAATACACCAAGGTAACTTCGAACCAATCTTTGGGATTGGAAATTGGCCTTTCCAATCTAGATGGGGCTCCCTCTATAACTTAGTTATCCCATATCACTTCAAAAATTGGTTATGTAATGAAACAATGGTCAAATATTCAATGGAATAGGGCCTATAAATTTGGTAGCGCTAAGAAGCAAATACCATTGGGTATGGAGTCAAAAAGGTGTGAAAATTAATCAAGTGGTCTCCAAGATGTTGGTGTGTGGACAAGTAAATTGCAAAGGCAAGGTAGATGATATTTCCTTAGACAAATTGATCATCGAGTATGGTGGTGGGATAAAGAAGACAACCCATCAAAGCAGAGCATCATAGACGAATTATACATTCATATTAGAGGGAAAATGGTGGAAGTGTAAGTTTGTGATGAAATCATAGCATCAAAGATGATTCATGAGTCATTTTCTTTCATTAAAACATTAAAAATAGCATGTCAAATGGAATACTGAAAAGAAACAATCATTGAAAATAATAATAGAAAATACCAACACAATAATCTTTGGTTTCAATTGCTCAAGTGCTTCTGATCTTGGCCACTTTGATTAAATGCAGACAATATTTACATACACAATAGTCTTTCTTTATCCAATTCCCACACCTCTGAATATTACAAAATAATAACTTAAATAGAGCTTCGAAATCCTAGACAAATGAGTTATGAGTGAATCAGGGTCTTTCACACTTTGATAGGCATTTCTTCCTCTCGAGCATTTTTCATTTTGTTATTGTTGTGGGATATTGTTAGGCACTCTTTGCAGGATGCCAAACATGATTGATCTTATGTGATTTCTTCTGAAAGACTTTGCTTAAATGATTTCTCTTGCTAGACAATTGAAATTCTAGTTATTTTTTCTATGTTTTTTGGATAAAAGAACATTTTGCTCATTTTTTGTCACATTTTTTTAATTTTAAGTTGATAGAGAACATGGTAGCTTACAAGATCTATGTGCATGTAACAATATTTAGATTTAATGAAAGATTTTTTTTTTCTCTTTAAAAAAAGACTTAACTAGGAATATGTATTCTCAATTTGTTTTTAAATTTTTTGAAAAAAATAATAATAAACTAATAATAAACCGAATCAAGGAAAGGTTGCAATGTCTCTTTAATGGATGAAGATGGAGTCCAATTCCCATGCAGTGTAAATGTTTTAGACTTAAAGAAGTTTGGGAAGAACATGTGTGTACTTTTTGCACTTATGGGGCAGTGGAATAAAAAAAACATTTCATTTTGGAATGTGATGCTTTCGAAGACATCAGAGACAATTATGGAAATATGTTAGCATTGGTCCCTTCACATTGTCTTTTCAATGAGGGGACTCTCAAAAGGTTGGGTCATCTTATCATAAATTTGAATAAGAAAAAGGATTTAATTGCAAAAGGAGAAAAACAAGGAGGCTGGTGGTCCCATAAACTATTTTTACTTGTGGATGTTAAAATATCATTCATTCATTCATTATTACTCATTAGTTATCATTGGTCATTGATTTCCACCTGTTGATTTTGATGTCTTGGACATACTAAATTGATCCTCTAAAAACGAATGTAATTTTTGCTACTAGTTGTCTTTTTGACTGATGATTCATCCTCTTGAAATTTGGCGTCTTCTTGAAATAAATACAATGGAGCACAACTTCTTCAAGCGCTCTTGATGCTTGGCATCATCACGGTATTATCATAACAGTTGTATTATGCTTCCTCAACACTTTGGACACTTGAAGTCTTGACATTCAAATTGCAGTTGGGCGTGCCAAGGTTTGGCATTCGCTTAGGCTTGATTGTTGGGATTTGGACTTTTCAAAAACTGGAAACGATTGGCATTTAACGATCCTCCTGTTTGAACCCCAAAAACTGATCCAAGATGGATTTTGATTGATTTTAGTGATGTTAGCTATGTAATGTTTGAGACCACGATGGTCATAGATAGCAACAGTTTCCCACATGCTCAAAATTTTACAGTCCCATATGCTCATGAAACTAGCACCAAGTCGAAGAGCTCGTCGCGTTGATTCCGACAGTATGTTCGATTTGCAAAATGGACTTCATACGAAGAAGTTATGCAAACTCAAAGTTTAGGTCAAGCTGGGCTAAAAGTCAAAGTCAATAGTCAATGCTCACAGTTCCAGCAAGCAAGGTCCCGCTTCAAGGTTCTGTGGTCAAGGTTCTAGAACTAATGGAAGGTTGACAAATGTCTCCTTTTGGTTGGTCGAATTTTGCAGGTTAGTGATTGGTTGGTTGATTTTTAAATTGGAAAATAATGGAATGCCATGTGGGCCAATGGATGGCTATCACGTGGCCTCGCTCTAGCCTGTTAAAATTTGTTTGAGTCTACAGGGTCTTCATGAGCTTTCAACTTGTGATCAGCACCAAGCAACTCTAGTTCTAAACCACCAGGCCACTGCATGTTCGTTGGTATACATGGGCACCAAAGTTATATTTAATGTTATTGTGTTTGAATGGTGGGGTAAGGGCTGGCGGAGCCTGCCAACCTACCAGCCTCGCCAACCCCGTGGACAACGTATTGACATTCCAACGAAGTGAGATGTAGCCACCATCGGATTTGTTGATAACCAAATGTTATCACAATTTTACCAACCTCCACAGTTGGTGCAGAATTTACATAGGTTTGTTATACATTTCAATGGTAATATGCCACGGGTTGAATTCTGTATACACCACCAAAGTATTAACTATGTTATAAACATACTCCAAGTGACACGAGAATCAACACCAGTATAACCAGTCACGGATGGTGCGGGGTGTATAGCCAATGATAAAACATTTCATATGGCATGTAGAGACTATGGTTACCACCGCCAAGGGTTATACATGGTATATTAATTATAACCATCAAAACATCTACCGGTATATTATTGTTATGTGCAATGTTGGGTTATATTTGTTAAACCATGTCACAGGGTCTATGGTCGACCGTTGGAGTTATTACGCCGTAATACGTTTCCCTCTGGGAAGAACTCCCTTATATGCCACCGTGTTCTATTTTCGACCTTTGATCTGATGTGTTAGACGATTAAAAGAAATTGTATCGTTGGATTAGATCATTATAGTTGAAATTTTAATCAGCGCTGATTGAATTCCCTGTTTATCTCATGCTGAAGAGATTACCCGCTCGAAACCCTTTGCAGACAGTAGTGATGGCTTCGCTGGAGTTTCGATTTCCTTGGCATCTTCTTTTTTAGTGATGTCCTCCCGCCGCGGCATGCCAGCTACATCGCCGGAGGGCTGTTGTCACCTATGGTCTGTAATTATGATGTATCGCCGAAGGGCTGTTGTCACCTATGGTCTGTAATTATGATGTACCAGAGATCTGTGATCTAATGCCCAATTCGGTATGGCGCATTCAATCTCTCAATTTATGCAGCGTCTGCCCCGATATTGAGCCAACATCACTAGAATTTCAGGACCTTCTAATTCACTGCGTTGGGTATTTGTTCTACGTCTGTAACTATTCTTTGTTTTCTCCTGAGGGTTCACGTGAGCGGTTTGATGCTGCCATACCTGAAGCAAAGAATGGAAGGGCATACAAACCCCAGGAAGCGCTGCAAATTAACGTCATCGTGGGACGTCCTTCCATCACAGTTTCAGGTTAGTTTTCTGTTTTTGAATATCTTGATCTGTAACAAGTTTTTTTCTAGATCCACTTGTTAGCATTTAGAGCACTAGGTTTCCACTACCCTGGCATTCAAGCTTTCATGAAATATGTTTAAAGGGTTTTGTATCCTTATGGGAAATGGAGAAACCGGTTTGCGTGTAGGTCCAGCCAACACTGATATTTACTAGGAAAGATTTTGGTATTAGAAGTACGACAGAGAGCTCCACCTCTGGTTCAGACAATATTCAGTCTACGTCTTCCAATATAAAGCCCAAGGAAGAGGGCTCTCGCACTGGCTCACCACCATGGCAACAACGAAAAGAATGGCAACTACATGTTCGAACTTGGAGAGAATTTGACGCCTCGATGTAAGAACACATCTTTCATCACGGTTTTGCTCGTTTGTGATGGGATTTTCCTTTTGGAGTCTTAGATCTAAAGGAGGGTTATGTTGCTGATATTAAAATGTAGTTTATAAATAGCCTTTTGACCTGATCTACTCTACTAATCTGGCAAAAATATCTTGTTGTTTTGTTGACAAAATACTTAGTAAAATGGGTGAAGTTAGCCATTTAGGACTCCAGATTTCTTGTTATTATTATATCTCAACCTAGGTAACAGTATATAATTCGTGATCAAAATAAAAACAACAAAGTCTAGAAATCTTACCCATTTAACTCAGCCACCACTAAAGTTCCTGGGGTGAGTTCGATTCCCAAGCTCATGTACTGTTCTTGGCTTAATGGCTATCTGTAATTTGCAGGAAGAGATTGTAATAAATTGATACAATTATTAAAAATATTGATTTAAAATTTGACTGTCATTTGGCGTATGCATCTATACTGTATACTGCTACTAGTTTTATTTTTTCCATACGACAATATTCAGTAGGAGCCAAGTAGCTTTGGCCCATGTAATTTCACTTGATTTCCTTCCCACGAGATATCATGGCTTATGCAAATAGCTTAAGAAATTTCTCTGGCAGGTTGACTAATAATAGTTCTGCAGGTAACTATTTGACTTTACCCAATGAGGTTGCAGGAGCTCCTCAGTCTCTTATGCCTTCCCAAAGTACAAATTCAACACAGAATGCATTTTCGGGAGGGATTGGGACTGGTAACTTTGTTCTCACCTTTGTTGTAGTTTCATTTGGATAAGAAGTTTTATTAGTATACGAGGTGTTCTTTCATCACGGTTTTGCTCGTTTGTGATGGGATTTTCCTTTTGGAGTCTTAGATCTAAAGGAGGGTTATGTTGCTGATATTAAAATGTAGTTTATAAATAGCCTTTTGACCTGATCTACTCTACTAATCTGGCAAAAATATCTTGTTGTTTTGTTGACAAAATACTTAGTAAAATGGGTGAAGTTAGGCATTTAGGACTCCAGATTTCTTGTTATTATTATATCTCAACATAGGTAACAGTATATAATTCGTGATCAAAATAAAAACAACAAAGTCTGGAAATCTTACCCATTTAACTCAGCCACCACTAAAGTTCCTGGGGTGAGTTCGATTCCCAAGCTCATGTACTGTTCTTGGCTTAATGGCTATCTGTAATTTGTAGGAAGAGATTGTAATAAATTGATACAATTATTAAAAATATTGATTTAAAATTTGACTGTCATTTGGCGTATGCATCTATATTGTATACTGCTACTAGTTTTATTTTTTCCATACGACAATATTCAGTAGGAGCCAAGTAGCCCTGGCCCATGTAATTTCACTGATTTCCTTCCCACGAGATATCATGGCTTATGCAAATAGCTTAAGAAATTTCTCTGGCAGGTTGACTAATAATAGTTCTGCAGGTAACTATTTGACTTTACCCAATGAGGTTGCAGGAGCTCCTCAGTCTCTTATGCCTTCCCAAAGTACAAATTCAACACAGAATGCATTTTCAGGAGGGATTGGGACTGGTAACTCTGTTCTCACCTTTGTTGTAGTTTCATTTGGATAAGAAGTTTTATTAGTATACGAGGTGTTCTGGCCCTATAAAGTCAACCAACATCTTGCAGTTGGATATATGGATTCTTGGTACAAGAAATCCAGAACCCATCTCCTCATTTTCTCTCATAGGTTTACGTTTTCATTTTTCTTCTACCCTATGTGTGGATTTTACTAAAAATCCATTGACTGACTATCATAACTATGAATTTCCCGGTGTAAGAAGTTCATAACCCATGGGCATTAGGCCTATTTGAATGATTTTCCATCCCATCTTGATTTAGTTGGCAATTTTTACTTCCTTGGCTGCGAGTTACCATCATTTACCCATTACCCATCTGGGCCATCTCTAACTATGTTTCGTGGGGTGAGAAGTTCATAACAACCTATTGGCATTAAGACTTCTTGAATGATATATTATCCCATTTGCATTTAGACAACTGTTTCACTTCCTTGCCAGGCGAGTTACCATCATCTATTCATGATCATACTCAGTAAACCCAATTTTATAGACATGATGGATTGGAGAATTTTGAATTTTTGTAATAATCCAAATATTTTACTGCCTCCTTTATGGGATTTGAGTATGGAATCACAAGAAATATGAACTATACTATTTTTTGAGTGCTTTGTTCATGGGTTTTTACCATTGATTTAGACCTAGAAATTGAGCAGACAATTCCACTAAAATTTGCTGCCCTGTTTTTGGGTTTATTACCGGGAATATGAAATCCACTCACGACATTTCCATCTTTCTGTACCATTAAAAATCGAAGAGCCTGTTTGTTTGTTTGTTTTTTTTTGGCTTCTTTCTTTTATGTTTTTACTGTGAAACTCCCCTACTAATCTACTCTAGCGAAGGCCGTTTGTCTAATCCACTTAGACACCCCTTGTATTTAAGAGTGCTGAAGGTAGTTAAGGTTTAATACATGTGCTTGTTTGTTGCAGATGTCAGTGAATCTCTTCTTTATGAAGAGATATGGCATGCATGTGCTGGTCCACTTGTTACTTTGCCTCGTATTGGGGAGAGAGCTTTTCACTTTCCTCAAGGCCACATAGAGTAGGTATGGTGAAATTAATGGAAATGTTGATATGTGTTTCAGGGCAACAACTCAAATTGCATAGGGTTTTGAAAATCTATTTCCAATGGATCTTTCAAAATATAAACAATCTAATCATATTTATTGATTGTGTACACCATAATAGGTTATGCATAAACAAACCAAGGGGTTGATAAGCATATGCCACTGTATAATTACGCCGTAAGGCGTTTCCCTCTGGGAAGAACTCCCTTATATGCCACCGTGTCCTATTTTCGACCATTGATCTGATGTGTTAGATGATTGAAAGAGATTGTGCCGTTGGATCAGATCATTATATTTGGAATTTTAGTCAGCGCTGGTTGAACTCCCTGTTTATCTCATGCTGGAGAGATTACCCGCTCGAAACCCTTCGCAGACAGTAGTGATGGCTTCGCTGGAGTTTCGATTTCCTTGGCATCTTCTGAATTTTCTATATTTATCTGTAGACAAATTTCCTGGTTGCCTGCTCAGTTTGAAAATCCCAATTCAGTGCGGATAGACCGCTTCAATTTTCTGTCCGAGTGCAAAGATCTGCGGGCCCTGAGCGGAATTTTGGATTCCCTCAAATCTGAGGGTTTTGTTTTGCCATTCAGTACCCGCAAACAACTTTGCTCTCAGCTGCTCCGCCGAGCCCTTAACTCCAATTCCGTTGTCGAGGCCCAGAGTTTGGTGGATTACGCCAAATGCATTGTAGATTTCAGTTTTCATGCCCTCACGGAAGCAATGTTCGAATTAGGGTTTGGCAAATCCTCGAATGAGAAGATGCTTTATGTTGTGGAGGAGAAGATTTGTAGCTCCATTTTCGATCAAGATCATCTTTTAGAGGTATTTAATTTACCTCATTTAAGGTTCAGGATTGAATTTTAAAGTTCAGTAGAGATCGACCAGGTTCGTGATTCATATCTTAGAATTTAAACTGCAACGATAGGTTGGGGTTCATGATTTCAGTTTTAAGGATCCATTAACATTGTGTTTAGAGTATAAATGATGTATTTTAAACTGCATATCTGACTTAGGAGTCTAGGGTTTAGACTTGAGAACGCCAACAACAAACGGCTCTGTTCTAGAGTGCAGGTTTTAGATTTTATAATTCGAAGGTAGCCGAGTGTTAACGTTTAGGATTTATTATTAAAAATGGGGGTTTAGCGTTTAGCGTTTAACGTTTATGTTCAGAAGTTAATGGTTATTTCATTTTGGTGATTTTTAGTATGTGCTGGAGAAAGAGGCAAAGGAGGAGGAGGAAGCTTTGATGAAGTCTAGACTAGCAATTTATCTTGGAAATGGATTGCAATCTAAAGATTCAGAGACCAGGTTGTTGGCACTTAAATTGGCATGCTCCTGCTGCTTCAATTCCAGACTCATTTTTTTCGGGCTTCTACCTATATTTGAGACGACACTCTATCATGAGGATTGTTCCATGCGTGAATACGTGCTGGCATGTCTGATGGATTTGATCTTTATCCACCATTCAACTATTCGTTTACAAACTGTCTTCCATTTTATTTCCCCCTTCCTGTATGCTCCAACACCTACCCTTCAGCTTGCGGCTGTTATTGGTTGCGGTAAGTTCTGTTCATCTGTGTCTAGAATACATTTGTTTTGATGCCACATTTGGTGTGGGACTGGCTCTCTTTCCCAAGGGTAATAATCAAATTGTAAATCTCTCCTTGCAGAAAGTTTAAAGCCCTGGTTGCCCTTGTGTTGCACACAGATAGGGCACTCCTCAGACAATTTAATTACCTGCACCAACAAAATTCACAGAAATGGCAGCCTGAATCAGTTATATATGTTCTTTCAAAAATATATGGATTTAATAATGCAAATGAGTGCTTGGTTTATCTCACCTTTGGCACACATTTGAAACAAAATAAGTGGCTACATGCTAATTGCTTCGGCTCCACAACGGCATCTGCACATAGATTTATGGGTAGAAGTTTCAGATTTTGTTGTCTGTTGTTAGAATACAGATAAATCATTGAAATAACAATGTAAAAAAAATTAATATTCTAAGTACCTAGGCATATAGAACAAGTAAGTTCCTTATCGATAGCAGATTTTGATGATGCTTGTGTTAAAACTTTGGAAATAGTGGGCATGTTCCCCATTGTTTTCTCTGTAGTATATAATACTGTTTTAATACCATTGGATCCATTAAGATTTGAAAATGGACTCTCTGGAAGGTTATGTCCATAGCTGTTGCAAGGAAAGAAACTCACTGATCATTACCTTTTTATAATAATCACCAAAACAAAACAAAGTAGCTTCTATTCAACTACTTCTAGGAACCCATTATTGACAGCTTGTTTTCTAAGTAAATCTTTGTCATGTTCTTTATTTTACAGAACTGCAGACTGTGGATGATGGTCTCTACTTTTCTTGATCATCATTGTCCTGCTTAGGCTTATCTTCGTTATTCTCCAGTACCTCAAGCAGGTACCCAAGATGATCGGTTGAAGGAAACTTGTTGAGATCTGCATAAGAGGATGAATGAAATTACTTAAATGCAAAGTGACAGTCTCTAGAGAACAGATTGGAAAGTTATCCATATATCAGGAAATTAACAGCTTGACATATCCATCCCCAATAAGATTTTGTATGAATGAGTTAAATTTTACTCTCGATGGAAACACTGAAGCACTTGTGGCCAGTGGAATGTGTGTCCATGGAGGGTAAGATTTTAGTAACCGTTACCAAACTATTGTGAAATGTATTCCAGAATATCTAGTAAGGATTTGTGAGATTGTCTTTTCTAGTGATGGTCACAAATCATGACCACAACAATGCAATTCAGTCAGATCTTTGAGGACCAATGTTAACAATCTATGTGAAACGCCATCTGTACAAATAAAAAATAAATGCCCAAAAGGGTTTAAAATGATATATTGAACGATAAATGGACTGCTGCAACATTTTAATTTTGATGATAAAATGTAAAATATTTTAATTTCAATTACATATATATTATATATCATTTAACTTTTTTATAAATTTTTATGGTTAAAATATTTATTTCATTATATATATATATTTTTTGACATTCAAAGATATAATTTAAATTATGAAAATCAACACGTTCTATTTTTCACTCTAAAGAAGTTTGCAGGTGAAAAAATTTGAGATCCTTTTCCAGTGAAAAAAATTGATCTTTCTCGTTAGATCGCGTACTTAAAATGGATCTATACAATTTGATTTTTCTTGACTTAGGTTAGATCCGTACTTAAAATAAATCTATGTTAATTTTACAGATCAAATATATTTTTAATAATATAGTAATATTAAAAAAATTCTATCCTCAACTTAATCTAAATCACTACAGCAAATTAACAATCCACTATCGTAAAAAATGTTAACCACATATTTTCAACCCAACCTAACTCAACTCAACTCAAATTTCAACAGAACGAGCAACTTAGGTTCATGGATGGGCGTTCAGATCTCTCAAATGCAGCACATTTCGAGGCTAGGTCAGTTACGGTTCTGAAACCATGAGGAAATTTTTCACGTACTAAAACATGTGAATCTCTAATTGACTCCAAGTCATTCTCCTGAAATTTGAGATTGACCTATTTATACAGAGAAAAAATAATAATATCCATCGGTCCATGGGAGTCAGAATTTAATGGCCATAATAGGTCGGTTGGAGTCAAAAATTTTAATAGGAGCATCACTCTGAATTCCCTCCCTTTTATCTCACAAATAAAAAAAAGACTTGTAGATAAAGTATTTAAGTGGTAGCAACCAAGTATACTGATGGATGCCACAACCAAGTATACTGATAAAATCCTTGATGTATCTCGGGGCACTCCTCAGACAATTTAATTACCTGCACCAACAAAATTCATAGAAATGGCAGCCTGAATCAGTTATATATGTTCTTTCAAAAATATATTGATTTAATAATGAAAATGAG
This sequence comes from Pinus tabuliformis, assembly GCA_031772625.1. Taxonomy (NCBI): domain Eukaryota; kingdom Viridiplantae; phylum Streptophyta; class Pinopsida; order Pinales; family Pinaceae; genus Pinus; species Pinus tabuliformis. The sequence goes on along the minus strand of CM062818.1, from coordinate 498,386,801 downwards.
TGCTTGGTTTATCTCACCTTTGGCACACATTTGAAACAAAATAAGTGGCTACACGCTAATTGCTTCGGTTCCACAACGGCATTTGCACATAGATTTATGGGTAGAAGTTTCAGACTTTGTTGTCTTTTGTTAGAATACAGATAAATCATTGAAATAACAATGTAAAAAAAACTATTATTCTAAGTACCCAGGCATATAGAACAAGTAAGTTCCTTATCGATAGCAGATGTTCATGATGCTTGTGTTAAAACTTTGGAAATAGTGGGCATATTCCCCATTGTTTTCTCTGTAGTATATAATATTGTTTTAATATCATTGGATCCATTAAGATTTGAAAATGGACTCTCTGGAAGGTTATGTCCATAGCTTTTGCAAGGAAAGAAACTCACTGATCATTACCTTTTTATAATAATCACCAAAACAAAACAAAGTAGCTTCTATTCAACTACTTCCAGGAACCCATTATTGACAGCTTGTTTTCTAAGTAAAATCTTTGTCATGTTCTTTATTTTACAGAACTGCAGACTGTGGATGAGGGCCTCTACCTTTCTTGATCATCATTGTCCCGCTTAGGTTCATCTTCGTTATTCTCCAGTACCTCAAGCAGGTACCCAAGATGATCGGTTGAAGGAAACTTGTTGAGATCTGCATAAGAGGATGAATGAAATTACTTAAATGCAAAGTGACAGTCTCTAGAGAACATGTCTTGAATAAGTGGGTATCCTAGGTTTACCTTTTGATGCCTTGGATTCTATTTCAAACTGTGGGAATCCATTAGTGAATCTATTCTCGAGGGGGTGAGAAACAATAATAGGTAGTGATGTTGTAGGCACATTTGGGTAAATATCCATTTCTTTCTTTACACCAGCTCTTTCCTTAGGAAAATAAATGTCATTTATAATCAAGCCTTCATAAAACTAGCTGCTATCATATTTCAGGTATCTGGCTCCAGAATATTTCATGTATGGCAAGGTTAACGAGAAGATGGACGTGTATTCCTTTGGAGTAGTTCTTCTAGAGCTAATAACTGGAAGAAAACCAATCAATGACAAGAATCCTAAAGGCCAAGAAATCTTGGTTATGTGGGTAGGGCTCTAGTGTCCTTGCTTGTTTTGTATTTGATAATTTTGGATTCTTTTGGTTTCTTTGTCTTGGTTCATAATCTTAATCTCTTGTAAATTTCAAAATTTAGGCAAGGCTGCTTGTTTTGTATTTGATAATTTTTTATTCTTTTGGTTTCTTTGTCTTGGTTCAGAATCTTAATCTCTTGTAAATTTCAAAATTTAGGCAAGGCCATTACTGGCAGCTGGCTCTGTAAAAGAACTTGTAGATCCACTTTTGGAAGATGCTTATGACATGAGGAAGATGAAGAGAATGGTCATTGGTGCAGCATGTTGTCTGAGACAGGGAGCTTAGTTTCGACCTCGAATGAACAGAGTAATTACTCTTATTCTAATTAGTTGCATATATATGTTTCAGTTTCTGATCTTATGTCAAATTTAGTTGCTTGAAGACATTTCCTTTCCTATGAGGAGTTAGTGCTAGAATTTTTTTTTCCCATAATGAAGAATGGCACATGAAATATCGAGTTGATATCCTTCTGTCATAGAGTAAAGGGTGTTTAGACCTAGTGTTTAGGGTTGTAATCTAAACATTTGTTTAGTAGTTCAATTTGTAAAATCATCACCCTTAAACAGGTTAGCCCTAAATGCTGATGGTGGATTATGCAAAATATTCAAAGCCTCAATTGCCAATAATCTATTTTTCCATTAATGAAATATAATATTCTTTGAATATTAGCAAAAGAGATTACATCATATCTCAAACCAAAGCTTCAGTATGCAAATTACCCCTCCCTGAATAGGCAAGAAGAGCCAGCATATCTGCTTTCGCTCCAATATCAAGAGAGTATATAGCTTTCCTGAGAATCACTATCCTAGCTGAAATCTGGATTGCAAGATTTGAATTGAAAGCTTTGGTTTCCCCAAATAAAGTGGCTTACCTTTGCATTATACTGACTTTGTGAAATTTTAAACAATGGATAAATGTTAATGTAAGAACGTGAACTTATTCTTCCTCATTGTTTGTCTGTAACTTATTATTGCAGACTTTGAAATTACTACGAGGAGAAGGAGATGACCTACCTTATTGGACCAAGAGGTAATTGACAATGTCCATGGAATTAGATGAATTGATTGAGGATGAATCTGGAGAAAACTCTGGGAGTTGTGACATCCAAACTCATCTATCACTTGCAATGCTTGGAGTTGATGATGGTTTGGTATCAAACAGTTGTCCAGATCAAAGTGTAAATCTTGTACATGAGAGCAGAACATTGGAAGATTATTTCTATGGACATTATAGTCGTTCAACAAGCTTTGATTGATTTAAATCTACTTCTCTGAGCTTCATAATTTTTCTTACTCCTTGCTTCTGTAAAAGCTTAAATATTTTATACTTGGTGTATTACTGTGAGCCAATGCCACTACTTAGCTATGTTCAATTTCAATCACTCTCCATATTGGCTGAAGCTGTGTCTGAAGTTGAGTGGAGTCCATGTAAAGTCCCTTGCCAATTCCTTGTATAAATGTGAAAGCCATTAGTGGTCACTCGTTTTGGTGACCCACTGGTGCTCACTAGAGCTGAAAAATTTTCTTGTCCTTGCCTTTGGAGCAATTGTATGTATGTGGAAGGAAAAGCAATTATGATATCGCTATTGATATGCCAAACCATTGTTATGTAATTTTTTAGGTTTGAAGATGTGTAACTTATGGTTTAGCTTGGTACATTCTCTTGTATACCAGTTTACTTTGAATTTGTCAATATCATAAGCCCAATAGCGATTTAAGTGTATGTCTGCATGGCATAACTGCATTGCGGTTGAACTTTTTCTAAAATTAAGTTGTATTTAAAGAAATATGGTGTCTAAAAAGCATAGAACTCCAAACATCAAATCTCTTTGCTCCTTGTAGGCTTGAACCAACATCTCTTCTAGAGAAATTCAACAATTCTAATTTAATAATCCTATCGGCCTCTCTTTGTACCTTTTGAGACAATTGCTAGTTCTAGATGGGACATATAACTCCAATGTGCTTTGTCCTTGTTACAGAGAACACAAAAATATTAATGCAGGGTATAACAACTATACCACTAGCACTACAAATCATTTCTGCTCAAAAAGGGGGATTTAAATCATGCAGCAGCTTAGGAGGGGAAGGGTCCAGCTTAAGAGGGGCAGGGTCCAGTTTCAAAAATAGCCTTACAATTGGACTAATCAAAATAAAATCTGATTCACTTCATAGGCGTAGAGTAAACAGGTACCAATGAGGTAACGTGCAAGTGGACAATTAAATCATATTCAGCACAAGACCAGCCCTCGGCATACAATGCAATTGAAAGTCTTGTGTTATGAGCTCCGAACAAGATCACAAATGATATATTATTCACCAAATTTTAATCTTCCACAAAGAGACAGATTGATCCTCTCTAATTTGTCAAACAAATAAAAAAATACCAAAATTATGCATAGAATCATCTTTGAACTGTAAACACTATAGTATATAGTAACCTGGGAAAGTGATGAAGCACTCAATACCATAAAAAAATAAAATTCCTTAATAGAAGATTCCTTAATAGAAGAAAACACCACTGAAAATTGTGAAAAGCTGCCAAATGAACTTTGCCAATCTTTTAGATTTACAGAAACAAAGTAAAAAAACCTCTTCAAAGTTAAGTGCTTACTACCAGCCACATCCAATAGAAAAGGTTTTATGGGGCCTGATAAGATCAGAACTTGCTTGACCACGGTAAGATAAACACCGTACCTACCTAATGTATAAAAGAAGACTGATAAGTTGGAGGAGGGGCAGGCAGTATACTGCCAAAGTGATGGTTGTTGTAATTAGTAGAGGAATTGTAAGAATCGGAACCCAACAACGAAGGCCCCATGTTATCTGATGGATACATATATGGCCTTGAGAGCGAGACTGGAGTCCTATTTCCAACACCATAGCCTGCTCCATATAATCCTTGGTTTGATCTGTCATATGCATTTTGGCCCTGTAGGTTGTAGGATGTAACACCTGGAGCTGCACCAGAATATTGTACTCTATCCAAAGACCTATAAAAGCTTCTGTCGACACCATTGGAAGAAGCATAAAGAGTCGGAGTTCTTTCATCTGCACTTAACGGAGGCATATATACACCAGCATTTCCTCCATTGGCACGAGGACGCTTAGGTTGAGACTTAACAGCACCTGCAGACCTTTTTCTGTCAGCCTTAGATTTCTCTAGCTGAGCTACACGCTTTTGAAGAGGATCTGGTGAGAACTGTGATTCAAGTTTGTGCTCCTTAATGCACTTTATAACAGCTCTATAAGCAGAAAGCTCTTTTGTATTTACTTCATTCTGTAGCAGCAAATAAAAATATCGGTCAAAAAAGGAACTTCCGATATAACCAACAATACTAAGCCAAAATGATCATCACATAACAAGACATTTTGTATAACAGTAATACAATTGTACTTGTGCAATAGTAGAGTTATTCCCGCGTTTTAAACTTGCCTGAGAAGCTTTCTTAGCATCTTTCAGATATTCCTTCAAAAAAGGAACATGTGCAAACTTCTCTGTCAGCCCAAATGCATGAGCAAAGTTGACTGCCTCAATTTGTTTTCAACAAAGGAACAGGTGCAAACTTCTCTGTCAGGCCAAATGCATGAGCAAAGTTGACTGCCTCAATTTGTTTTCCACTATTGACCAGGGTTTCTATAACATCTGCATGAAATTGTCAGAAAATTTTCAGTTAATCTGAATATGTCACAAACATTTGAAATACCAAAAGACAGTTTACTGTGAAAGAAAAAACAATACAGACAACTTCAACGGATTTGTCAATAAAGATAATAGCTATGCCAGCTTGAGACCATTTTCGTAAGTAAACAGTTCCCCACTCATGAAAGGCCTTATGACACTTTACCATAGCTGATCATCTTCAGGTGCCTTTATTAATATCAACAAAATAACTTACATACAACTTTCTACCTCATAAAAAGATGTCTACCTAGTAGAGGCCACTCAGTGTCTGCCTTGCATATGAAATGTTGAGATCTAAAGAAATGACTACCAACCCTGTCAACTTAGAAACCCGTTCACTGGACTAAACAAAAAACGTTGGGAAGGTTTACTACAGCCAAGATTACCAACATTTATCTTCCACTCAATCAGCCACAACCAAGTATACAGATAAAATCCACCAATCCCTCAAAAAAACCAAGCTAGCCATGAATGCCAGAAAAACAACAAAAAGCCTATCTACCAAAATGGATGGAAATTTTGCCAGTCTAGCCACTGAGGCTAACATTACAGAACACCAGCCAACCAAGCTGGCATTTTTGATTCAAGTCCAAGGGAACGACAGAGTTCAGGTGTCTGCCTGCACCGTGCAAATGCAAGAACAAGCTTGCATAAGTCATCTTTATCAAACTCTGACACAATTCCAAAAGTAGCTAGAAGTTGCAAGAAGGCCTGGGCCTCCAACGAATTGCCATTGGCAACATCTCCTTCAAGGTTTATCTTCGACTTCCATTCATGTGCAATACTTTTGGCTTGCTCCTTTATATTTAAGGGCAGAACTGAATGTTCAACACCCAAAATAGGATCTGCCAAAACAGGTACAAGAGATTCCAGTAATAATGTACAGGCCCAGTGTAGAGCCGGGAGCCCAGACTCTTTCTTGTCACTTGACTTTTGTTCAAGAGAATAAAACCCCTCCAAGGACTCCAACACTAACCGTGGTGGGTCAGTTGCAGAGTTTAATGCAGAGGGAACCTAATTGCAAAGCCCTATTTCCAATTGCAAAAGTCATTAAGAATGGGAAGAAAGGATTTAGGGATTATAATATCTGAAAATTTCTATTTTTAAAGTATTATAAAATGAGTTTAGATATTTATATAACAATAATAAGTGGAAATCAGAAAAAGAAAAAGAAAAGAAAAGAAATTGATTGGAGATAAACTTTTTATAATTTTGTAAATGTTATTGAGTTCCAATGCTCAAACAAAATATTTAGAAAAGGTAATTCACTGGTCTGTCGATGAAGCAAGCATTTGGAGGCTAATTCGTGAAGTCTGACAATAAAAGAGGTGAAATTAGAATGAGTAATGATAAGACAGACATCCTTGTATAGAAATTGCAATGAGGTTCTTCTTAAAGGTGACTTAATTGTATCACATTGATTTTGACATGACAACATCAACAAAATGATATAAAAGTCGTTGCAACTAGTACATCTGTGTTTGGTGCATTAATCACTATATGAGATTGAAGGAATCTGGCGCATTCTCGATCAGAACTATTGCTTGATTGGCAACAACATGAGTCTTGTGTTGTACAAAAATTGTATAATTGGTGTATTAATCACTGTATGAGATTGAAGGAATTTGGTCGCATTCTCAATCAGAACTATTGACAACAGCATGGGCCTTATGTTGTACAACAATTGTATAATTTGATTGTGAAGGATTTAAGGAGAAGTAATGTTGTTTTTTCTGATCCTAGCAAGGATTAGCAAATATACTATTTATTGGTCCCTGTGGTATACATTGTTTGGACCTTGTTTTCTCCCTTAATTGTAAGTGCATAAAAATATTAGATTCATAGGACAGGGTACCATTAATCATGTGATCCAATGATCTTGGACGTTTTTTATTGAATTCTTCAAAACTTATTTCCATTTGATCTTCCAAAATGTGAAGATAGTTTTATTGGTTGGAACAATGCTACAACTTACAAGTTATAATAACAGAGATTTTGTTCTGCATAATGCTTTCCACCTTGCAATCTTTTTGTGGATATGGTTAAGCAATATTCTCTTCGAGTAAAGAATAAATTATTGTGTGTAGAGTCATTGGGTTTACTATAGTAATGATCGTAACATTTTGTAGTATTTTGTTTGTTGTTATGTGGTTTAGTGGTTGAGACAGTGCATTACCATGTTAATGACCCAAAGTCAAACTTAGAGATCAGAGCCCTCAATTATAAGTTGGTTGAATTTTATGAGATTTATATGCAATATTAATTCAATAATTAAAAAAAAATATAGACTTAAGCACCCTAAATAAACTTCAATTTATACATCTTTAGAATCTCATTTATGCTACATATCTGCATCTTATGTACATTTTCCCATTCCCATGTCGGAATTGTTCCTCAATTTATGCCTTACGGCGTTTCCTTTGCAACATTTGGTGCAAATGCTAGTGTTAACTATTCTTCCACGAGAATGATGCGTCAACACCAATGTACAAATGAAGTGCCACGGGTCTGTCGGTCCGACGATAGTATAAAGAATGTTATAACTACATGCTATGTTAGCATTTGGTTAAAACAATAGTCGATATATATATATATATATATGAGGTGTAGTTGCAACCTAATGCTATGGTTAGAACATATGTCCATATGTCGAACCTTTGGAGCGGAGTCACATTGGATAAGGGTCATGAGCCATGAAGTTTATACATTGCATGCGTAAAGGTATGGATGGTAAATACATTTGAGTGGTTATACAGGTGGCACATTTGTTATGAACCATAAGATATGTATTTATCCGCCAACTTTGGTCTAACCAAATATTTGATATAATTTGACAACCATACAATTGATATATTGTTATATGGTTGTAACATGTCATAAAAATTTGCTAATATTTCAAATTTGTTACACTAAACTCTAAAATTAGAATTCTGAAACCTTATAAAAGGTTGCCAATGCACCAAAGAAAAGTGGAGGAAAATGAAGTGAAGTTGTGAGCTAGCTTCTAAGTAGCAATTGAAATTGGCATTCTAAGGTCATACGAAAGCCAAATTGAGCGTTTAAAGAACTGAAACAAGGGTTTTGGTGCCCTTCGGATACACTGGAAAAGTCTGTTTGACAATTGCAGTAGTCAATTGTTAGGCCCCTATACTACTAGTGTAACCCCTTATTGTTATTAGTACAACCCCCTTATTATATTGTTGTACCCATGTAGTCCCCATATTGTTACTATTCTGCCCCACAGAAGCCCACTATTGTTATTATTATGTCCTTACATTATTATTGTTATGTCGTCTCTGATTATATTATGACCCCTTAGACTCCTATATATAGAAAGGAGGTATTTTCATTTGTATCATCCAAGAATTGTTCATTTGTGTAATGTAAAGGAGGTTTCCCCCTCGAAGAGGCTAAATTCTAAGGTGTTCAACTATCTTTTCTATCTTTTTGTGAGCTGGTTTCATAACATTTAGAATCAGAGCTATGGATTCTAGGGTTTCACTACTCCAAACAGGTCATCATGGGATTTTCGCTATAACTATTTCACTACGAAGTTTCAGAAACTAAGAAAAAACCCATTTGATAAAAAATCGGTCTGAACCTTGGCTCCGAATTTTAGATCCTCTCTTGCTATATTTTTGGAGATATAGTCTGAGGAAGTTAGGGTTTTTGCAGACTCTTGAAGTACATTCCAAACAGGTTACTTGGGGAAAATTGTCATAACCTTCTCTTTGAGCATCAGATTGAAATTTCGTAAGAAGTTACAAAAAGAGGACAGACTGTAGTTTCTTGTGTACATTGTTTAGATCCAAAGGTCAAAATAATGACACGTGACACGTCATACAAGTTCTCTCTATTGAACTAGTCTATAATCAGGTCACCATGGGAGATTTGGCACAAATCTTCCTTGGAGATTCCAATTTGGATCAGACTAGTGGCATTGGAAAAAGGACGCAAAGGGCTACTGTAGGTCGCAATTTCAAAACTAGAAGATCTGAAATTACATAGTTAAAGTTGTTTCAAGATCGACCTCCTAAAATCAAGAAAATTGGAGATGAGGAAGTTTGATGGCAAGGATCCGGTAAAATGGATACTACAGATGGAGAAATATTTTGATCTAAATGGTGTACCACTATTACAAAAGGTATATATTGCATCTAATTATTTAGAACCGAGTAAATTTTTATGGTATAAAGGGCTTTGTTCTCGTAAACCACTTGTCATGTGGTCAATTTTCACGAAGGAAATGATAGCACATTATGAGGATACAAAGAGAAACTCCTTCTTTAGCCAATTGATAAATCTCAAACAAAAGGGCTCAATGGAAGAGCACATTGAAGACTTTCAAAAATTGAATAGAAGGGTAAACTATATTCTAGAGAAGCAAAGGATTGATGTCTTCATAGGGACTTTAAAGGATAACGTTCAACATGAGGTTCGTTTTTGGGAGCCTGATTCATTAGAGGAGGCATTCGAGTTGGCAAGAAAAATTGAAAGCAAAATTATGAAAACAAGGAATCCCACCACTCATGACTATAATTATGGAAGTGTTTCTTCTCCTAGCCTTCCACAACCTGCAAGGCTTACACCACAACAATTTGAAGAAAAAAGAGAAAAAGGGCTTTGTTACAATTGTGATAGAAAATTCACTAAAGGTCATAAGTGTGCTGAGAATAAATTGTTTTACATAGAGTATGAAGAGGAGGAAGAAAAGGATCAAGAAACATCAAAAGAAGAGGATATATGCCAGGACCCAACCCCAGAGAAAGAAGAAGTGAATTTGACCATATCTTGTAAAGCATTGGCAAGAATTACCACTCAAACTCTCATGATAGAAGGACATATGAAGAAGAAAAAGGTTCAAGAAGTGAAAGATCACATCGAGAAAGAAGAAATGAATCCAACCATATCTTGTAATGCATTGGCCGGAATTACTACTGCTCAAACTATCAATATAGAAGGACATATCAAAAAGAAAAATGTTCGAGAAGTGAAAGATCACATCGAGCATCAAGAAATGAATCTGACCATATCTTGTAAAGCATTGGAAGAAATTAACACTCCTCAAACTCTCAAGATAGAAGGAAATATCAATAAGAAAAAGGTTCAAGCAGTGAAAGATCACATCGAGCATCAACAACAAGTTCTCCAACTTTTAAAGGATAACGCCACTTTGGTGCAGAATCGAATGAAAAAACAGGTAGATCAACATCGTAGTGAAAAATGTTTTGATGTAGGTGATTGGGTATTTTTATGGTTACATCTCAAGCAAGCTATTTATGAGAAGGAAATGTTGGCAATACTACATGCACTTAAGAAATGGCGACCTTACCAAATGGAAAGACACTTCAAGGTAAAAATGGATCATGATAGTCTTAAATACATTTTAGAACAAATATTATCATTATAAGAACATAAAAAATGGGTCACAAATATGTTGGGTTATGAATTTGACATCATCTACAGAAAAGGGAAGAATTTTTTTGTTGCAAATGCACTCTCAAGAAAGGATGAGGATGTGGAAGCATTATTTTGTGCTATTTCTATTATCCAACCAAATTGGATAAACGAAGTAAAGGATGAATGGAAGAAGGACAAAGAAGTGTGGCCACTCATTCAAAAGTTGCAGAATGTCCCAATTCAAACAATATTGCCAGAACTTGAAGAGGAAGGAAAAATCATATTGGAACCTGGAGCAGTCATAGAAACAAGAACCTGACATCTAGAAAATCGATCAATTTCAGAGTATCTCATCAAGTGGAAGAACTTACCCGCTGAATATTCCACATGGGAGGACAAAATTTTTATAAAGAAGCATCAAAAACTACTCAAGCATTGAGGACAACACTTTTTGAAGGAGATGGGCATGTTAGGCCCCTATACTACTAGTGTAACCCCTTATTGTTATTAGTACAACCCCCTTATTATATTGTTGTACCCATGTAGTCCCCATATTGTTATTATTCTGCCCCATAGAAGCCCACTATTGTTATTATTATGCCCTTACATTATTATTGTTATGTCGGCTCTGATTATATTGTGACCCTTCAGACTCCTATATATAGAAAGGAGGTATTTTCATTTGTATCATCCAAGAATTGTTCATTTGTGTAATGTAAAGGAGGCTACCCCCTCAAAAAGGCTGAATTCTAAGGCGTTCAACTATCTTTTCTATCATTTTGTGAGCTGGTTTCATAAAATCGATACTTCATAATTCAGTACATGGACAATTGTCTCTCGAATTCAAGTGGAGGCAAGTAGTTGAATTATGTACTCGTTGATGCATGATTGCTCATTTTCAGTTGAGGTCTAGAGTCCTTGCAGGAGACTCTTTATATTGTTGTAGTTGACACGGTGATTGCAGGTTGTCATATTATTTTGTGAGAGTTCTCTGCAGGAAAACATTTCCTTGAAGGGGAAATAACCACATTGTAAAAAACAAATTAATGTACCTCATTTTTAAACACTGAAATATGAGCGCCCTGGCATTTTGAGCAGGGCCCGAAGACATAACCCAAGAGGGATGAAATCCGTCATCAACCTTTGTGTTGTTATTATTGATGTTTGCATGAATTATATGTGTCATGTTCTGTATAGTTAATTTTCACATGAAAACTAATTCGTGCTTAAAGGAACACCAAAATTAACATGTTTTTCTAAAGACCCATTTCCAAGCTTGCAAAGTGTCAGAAGACGATCTTCATATTCCACGTTTTCAGATCAGAAACTGAAATGAACAAACCATGAAGAGCCAAAAATATTTTGGTAACCAATGACATTCAACGACGTGTTTCACTGACTTTTCCTATCCAAAAATTAAAATGAAAATTAAATCCCCTACAATTCAATTTCCGTAATGGTCTCCATAATCATCGATCAAATATTATGCACACATATATTTGACATTTGGCACTTACCTGTTGTGTTCTCTTTTATTTTTTTTTATTTTGTGTTATGGGATTTACCCCACATCAACAAAATGACAATTCTTATTAACCTTTATATTCACTTAGGCTTATGAGTATTATCAACGTGTATTCCAATTTATTATGGACCCTTGTGGGAGTGTAGCAAGGCAATAAGAAATCATAATTATCTTCAGCAGAACCCTCTAAGAGAATGTATTTTCAGTAGAACATTCCAAGTGAATGTCATGAAAGCATTATCTTCATTATCTTCAGTACAACATTCCAAGTGAATGTCATTTAAAACGGAGGTTGAGGTTATTTTCTCAGACTTTACCAACAATATCAGTCTGTTATTTTCTCATACTTTACCAACAATATCGGTTAAGTTTTCTTCAGAATCCATGAATAATTTCAGCAACACTCTGTTTGATTCTGTTGGAATTAATGGAGAAAGCTAAACTTAGATTACTGTTATGGTGATGATAGGATTGAGACTCTAATCTTAGATCTTAGATCTTAGATCCTACTATCTAGGGAGTGGTTGAAACCACCGTGATTGTGTGAAAGCCTATATGTACTAGGTTGTTCTCTTGATTGAGACATAATGTATTGTGTGTAGTGCCTGGGCACTCTCCAGGTATCTCACCTAGAGAGCCAATTAACTAATAGAATATTGATTTAGGGTTTTCTCGGCTAACCCTAAACCATGCCAGCAAGAGTTAAAAAATTCCATGGTTTAGGGTTAGCCGAGAAAGCCCTAAAATCGATATTCTGTTAGTTAATTGGGGACCTAAGACATTCTAGCCAGATGAAAATGGAGCTAAGACATCTAATTTTAGGGACCTTGTTGGTATGGCGACTCAACATTTTAGATCACTCTTCTCGGCTCCTCAACATTCCACATTAGTTGCAATCATGTGAATTGCTAGATTCTTTGCTCATTTTTTTGATGAGGATAGCAATAGAGAGCTTATGGCTCTGATCACTTGGGATAATTGGACTTTGTGATGGTTCAAGAAAGACAAAATTCTTGGGCCGGATGGCTGGCTAGTGGAAGTCTACTAGGGTTTCTATGAGTTGATTGGGCCGATTTATTGAAAATTGTTGAGCAATGAGAAATCTCGAGGAGAATGTATGACGCTTTTAACACAACCTTCATCGCCCTCATTCCAAAGACTAATGACCTGAAATCATTCAATGACTTCAGAACCATTTCGCTATGTAATTTTATTTACAAAATCATAGCTAAAATCATTGTCAACGGGGTTCGGTCCGTCATCCCCCAACATATATCTTATGATAAATTTGCCTTTCGGGATAACATACAAACACACACAGAGATTGGAGTTTCACCAGAAGGATTACACAGCCTAAAAATTAAAAGAATGGAAATGTATGATATTAAAGATTGAACTATTGAAAGCTTTTGACAAAGAAAATTGGCTATATATCTAGATGATGCTCATGCACTTGGGATTCAATTTTCACCAGAAGGATTACACAGCGTAAAAATTAAAAGAATGGAAATGTATGATATTAAAGATTGAATTATCGAAAGCTTTTGACAAAGAAAATTGGTTATATATCTAGATGATGCTCATGCACTTGGGATTCAACATCAATTTTATCAATTGGATTATGTGTTGTATCTCTTCCTCTACCTTTGCAATTTTAATCAACGATGCTGCATCAGATATCTTCCATGATCAATGGGGCTTACATCAAGGATTCCCTCTATATCCTCTACTCTTTCTCTTGATCATGGAAGGACTCATGTGAATGGTTAGGGAGGCCAAGAGAAGGAGGAATCTATCTGGAGTGTTGGTGGCACATAACATCAATTTAACACACATACTCTTTGTTGAAAATGTCCTCATTTTCTTGGATGACTTTCGTTACGATATTGATGCATTTAAAGGTATGATTAATTTAATCTATAAAGCCACTAGAATGAATGCTAATCATTTGAAATCTACTCTTTATGCCATAGGTTTCTCTCAATAAGATATGACTTATGTGCTCGAATAGTTTCCATTCCAGCATATCAACTTTGAACAAGGTCTTAAATACTTGGGTTTCCATTTAAAGCCCAGTGACTAAGAAAGTTGATTGGATGTGGTTAATAGCCAAAATAAAAAAAGGCTCAGCTCATGGAGTTACCGGTGGTTATCACTATTTGGTCGACTCATCCTCATTAAGTTTGTCTTAGAAGTCATTCCTATGTATGAGATGTCATTGTCATGGATTCCTAAAAACATCCTAAACAATATTCAAAGATGTTGTTGCGGGTTATTGTGGAGGGGGACTAAGGAAGGTAGAATATGTGCTCCGGTCAGATGGGACAAAATTTCCCTGCCCAAAAAATGCGGAGGATGGGGCCTCAAAAATCTTATCAGCTTCTCTCAGGCCCTTGCTGCCAAGAGTGGCCGAAGATTACAATCCACGAATAACTTACAGACTCTGGTAGTCACACAAAAATATATTCACCCGCTCTCTCTAAACCATTGGATATGTCTCCCGAGAAAAAATCGCATCAACGTATCGACAATTTGGAAAGCCATACGAATTCGACTGACTCTTTAGAAATAAGAAAAAAAAAAGAAATGTACCCCCCAAAAAGGATCAAGGGAACAGAAGTATCAAGGGACCAAAAGTTTGGGACCCCCTTAAAGTTTGGGAATAGTAGAGTCAGCTTCTTTGTTTTATAAGAGTCATAGCCTGGTTAAAAGAGATAACTCAGCTTCTGGGGACTCTCCAGAGGACAAACAAGACAGCTGAACGACATACTGGATAAGTTATCTATTTTATTTTTTTTCAGTCGTCGCCGATTTTAAGTGTATAGTTGCGAAAACCTTCACGATTACTTGGTAGCTAAAACGCGTCGATCTTGAGCTGAAAAAACAGACTGCACGTTGTTTGAAAAGCCTGCGTGCTTGGACAAATGGCTGAGAACCTCTTGGTATCGCCGCGGATTTCCGTGTGAAGGGCCGCAAGTAGATGTGCTGAGAACTGTCGTGGAGGACCATGGTGTTTGAATTGATAGAGTATATATATTGATTTTTTGAGAAGGGCTCGTTTGTCGAAGCTCTCAAGGCGTCTAGTTTCTTGTATTGCGTTTTCTTTATCGCCTTGTGTTGTGGGGGAAAGTATCCAACTCGGAATGACCCTAACCCACTCTAAGGGTGACAGTTCCTTAGCAACAGCTGAAAGCAAAGCTATCTAAAGTTTCTTCTTTATGACATGCAAGAGATAAAAGGGAGAGATCCACTTACCAATGTCTTGCGCAAATGGTTGATCCAATCTCCTTTGTTTGCCGCTTGCTCCCAGCTCCAAGTCTTTTCACGGGCCCAGCTACACGAGATCCTACAAATAAGATAAGAAAAGGAAACTACAAGAAGCATGCATTCATAATCGATTCAAGGATTAGCATAAATCAAAGACGCAAGTAAGACAATACACCATTGAAACACATGCGAATAGAAGAACCTCAAATGCTTTATTAATATATGGAAGTAAGGTTCAGGCGGTGATACAACCATGAGAGGTCCAATCCAGCATCACCTTCCCGACGGAGAGAAATATCTTCTTCACCTCCCTCAAGCAATCACCCAATACTCTCGATTGTAAACCAACAGCAATTCTTTGCACTAAATTCCGGCCTCCATATCCCATGGGATGAGATCCTTATATAGAGTTTTGGAGTGAAGATAAGTCAGCTTGATGTGTGACTTGTTGTCCTCTTCAACTCCAGTTGTTCTTCAGTTCTTCACTCGGAGTTTCTATCTTCTACTTGGAGTTTTAGAAGCTCTTAACTCATCATTAGGCGAATCTTATGATCAAGTGTCTTTTTGGAAGCTTCCTGGGCACTGGCACATTGAGAGCAAGATTCCTCCACATGTCAAAGTACGCCCAACGCAGGTAGCCTTTGTTGCACTTGCAATGCAGCGCAGGTAGCCTTTGTTGCACTTGCTATGCAACGCAGGTAGCCTTTGGAGCAGCTGCTTTGATCCAAAATTGACCTGTTTTTGAGTCTTTTTCAGTGGAGAACTGATTTGCAGTGCTGTGGTTTGCTGACCTTGTTCCTCTAAGGGTAAGAACAACATGTTTAGGGACTTTGGATCCCTTAGATTATTGACATTTCATGCTCTATGCTGTAAGGCACAAAAATGTCTATAACAGTTGCCCCCTAAAGTATGAGGTCGTTTATCGGGTGAAATGCGTTATTAGGAGGATCCGAAGTTCATTAAATCGCCGGGAGGTGACCTGTAACAAAATACAATACAATACATTATCTTTTCATACTTTCTTTTCATGATCTAGCTGATGCGAGCATTTCCCATACTCAGCTTTATAAATACAGTTGTTGTACATAAACAGACGATCGTCTGATAATAGACTGATAATTCTCTGCTTTTAATTATCATCCTTTTAGTAGGATGATCATCTGCTGCACATGCCTATGTTTTTATCTCCTGAATATATATCGCAGCCCGGATGGATGAAACTAGATCCGGGGTCTTCAAATTTGTCCGATCTTCACTCTAGTACAAGTCGATCCATGTGAGAATTTCTTGAAGTCGAACATGGAAAGACATCGCTTGATTACCAGTCAATAATGTAAACTGTTAACAAGCGCGAGAGGAATCACCGATAATGATGATGACCCTCAAGGTACTGCAGCACAATTCACGTGGTGTGAATATAGGATCTGACGTCGAACACCACGCAAAGTCCCCCGGTCGAAGGTCATTAATGTATACCTATCGCCGGAAGTGAGAAACTTGCCATTGAGGCATGCAAGCTTCAAAGTACTGAGGGGGTGTTCCTAGATCAACTTCTTGGATAATGAGCTGATGTCGACAAGAAGTGATCCGTCAAAGGAGGGCCTTAATGAATCCCACATCAGTGACACGGAACGGAGCTAGTGATGATGGTGAAAACGATCTGTGAAATATGATTCAGGGTGGCGGTCATGGAAGGATGAAAGATGATGTACGGTAGTGGATGGGACCCGGTTGACACTTTCTGAATGACATCTCTTGAACATATAACGACACTGATGTGATGGATCGGTAGCATTACCCCATGTATGGATGGTATGGCGAGACCATGGTGAAGGGACCGGTGAATGATAATAACCCAACCCGATATTTACGGAGGCAAAAGTGTCATGTTCAAGAGTGACTTGCTACCATTAAGCTTTGAGGTTCTTCCCAATTTTTCCCCAGTCATTTCTGACCAGTACCTCTTTATTTTTGTCAAGCTTGAGGAGGATAACATATGCTTGATCTATAACCTGCCCTTCGGGCAAGCCCATCGCTATGTTTTAACGAGCCTAGCGATAGGGAAACTCGTTCTCGTCTAAAGACAAGTTTGTCGCTATCTAATATTTTTAACGAGCTCAGCGACAAAGACAACTCGGTCCTTTTCATTTTTAGAGAGTCTGAAAAGGGTACATAAAGTGGACTCCTGGTTGAAGGGAAAATACCCCTAGGGTCCTTTGGGCTAAGACTCTACCAGACTGAAAATTGCTTATACAAAGAAACACACACACACAGCCATCTTTTTTACTTTTAAGCAAATTCTAATGTTTAGGGTACATACCTAAGGTCCTACGTCCGAGAAGACCGTTAGGGTGCAAACCCTTCTTGGAGTTCCCTTCTTCTTTCTCTGATCTGCAAGACAAACAAATCAAAGAATACAACAGTACATGTATAGAAGTTTATGTATAAATCATCTTTATGCTATAAAGTTAGTTATGAAAATCTTTAAGTAACTACTTTCATAAGAATTCAACACAAGAATCTCATAAGCATAAAGAAAGATTATTCGGGAACAAAGACGTGTTTCTTTATATATAAAGGCAAATAAAGTACATATATCGGAAAGATATCACCTGAACACCTTCAGCAGGCTCCAAGCAAGCTTCCTCCCGGATTTGTTCCAGCCTCCAGCCTTCAACAAGAGCTCCTTCCAAGTCTTACTCAATGATGATGTCAAGGATGAATGATCACCAATACACATGGAAACAAGGGTTTCCTATGCAAAATGGGGGAAGTGCAGGATGCACCAAGGACTTCAGACCTGGTCTAAGGGAAAAATCTCAGCATAATAATCTTGCTCTCCTTTCTCTCCCCCTTTGGCCTTCCCTTTGATGTCTTTTTATACCCTCTCCAAAGTAGTTTTTTAGTTAGGAGTTGGTTGGGAACAGTTGGGCCACGGGCACTAACAGGTGATCCAGCAGGTAAACCCGCGATCACCGCCCGAAAAAGAGGAAATTATATTTTTTTAAGTGTTTTAATAGATACACGCGGGTTGGGTATGACAGACCCGCGTGTACACGCGTTTAACACAGGGCAAAGTCGCGTATAGGGAATAAAACACTGTTTTTTAAATTTTTGGACCAGGTCTGGAAGGAGGGGTTGCCCTAGGCCATAAGTGCAGCATCACAAACCATAAGAGTGAGATTTGGAGCTATAACATATGCCCCCTAATGTATGAGGTCAGAAGGGGAACATGATGGCCGAAATACATTAAGTAAGTACAAGGAAAGGAACTCTGCCGAAAAACCGAGGAGGACTTCACCAGAATTCAGCCTGCCAAGCCACCGAAAGGAGATCAGAAAGAAACACTGTCTGAGGCGGGCATACCCATGCTCAGGAAAAGTAAAGCATGTCCGCATATCAAGTACAAGCGGATCCACTAAGTATACAAGTATAAATGACTGTAAAATACATAATGGATCATCTGATCATAATGAGTAAGTACATGTCTGAATATCACATATAAAACTGTCAATGATGCTGAAAGATGCAACGGATCACTGAAATCAAAGACTGATCCCATAAGGTACCAACTGAACATGATGGAATAGGATGGTACTACACTGCAAACTCAGGTGCCAGCATATAGCCATGACTGACTGCAACATATAAGGTGGAATGGTATCAACTAGCAGCAACAGGAGCAACTGTCAAGTGAACCAATGAATGCTGATACAACCTGAGGTCTTCACCGACCGCCGTGGTACATTTCTACACCATGGGAATAAATGATCTGAAGTTGACCATGTGAGAAATCGTTTGATTACCGGTCATTGATGTATACCGTTAACAAACGCGAGACTACTCACCGATAATGATAATGAGCGTCAAGGTACCCAGTACAATCTAACAAGTGTGAATAGATGAGCTGAAGTCGAACACCTGTAAGAATCTATCAATCAGGAGACAATGATGGTTTCCCACTGTCGATAGCGAGGAATCTGCCACTAATGACTGCAAACCCCAAGGTACTGCCAAATGGACTCTAGATCTTTGCCCCAGAGCAATGAGTCGGAGTCGATAGGGAAAGATCCGCTAGAAGGAAGGCATTAAGGCATCCTCCATCAATCTAGCGCGAGTGTAACCCGTAGGCCAATAATGTGGAAGGAATCGGACGAAAAAGATGTAGTAACCCAACCGAAGTACGTTTCCGGCGTACACAAGATGTGGCTAGCGCACGGCAGAAACCCTCTGAACCAACCAATAATGAAAGCTGACACAGAGGCGAGGTATCCACCAATAGGGTCAAATGGAAACCAAGGTACTGCACGAATCCCAATGTGTGATAATGTATGCTGATGTCGAACACAAGGGAAACCACTCAGTCAAAGACCCATGATACTGATCGATGCTGAGCACAAGGTGACCTATCAATAATGAAAATAGGGCCAGGGTGCGGTCTCTAGGTCTGCCCTCAGAGCAATGTGTCGTCGTCGATAAGGACAAGACCCGCCAGCAAGAAGTCAATGGGGACCTTCTCAAACCGGCACGAGTGAAGGACCAATATAACTGATGTGATGATAGACATGACACTGACAACCAGGGATGGCCGACTGAAAAATGAGTCAAGAGACACCGCGGAAAGGCCGACTCAGGCTAACTTCCCTTGAACAAAAGCACGACTCAATGTGACTATGTGGCAGCATATAATGAATCTGTATAAGTTCGTCATGCAGGAGGCACGAACGAACCCTCCATATGATTGGAAGAGATAACCAACCGGGGGAGAACTGACTCGATAACAAGGTTATGGCTTACCTAAGTCAAACTAAATCCCACCCATGCGGAGGAGACTTTGTTTTGAGTGCTTTGTTCAAGGGCGACACGACTGACTCTAGCTGCCAACAATAAATGGAAGTAATGTCCCTGTTCTCGCTCTTTTTGGAATATTTAATTTTTTTGTCTTTTTCTGATAAGCCGGAAAAAGAATAAAAGAATGCTATGGTACAGTGGAAAGAACGAGTGTCGGTGAAACAGATGATCTAGTTCCTGGGAAAGGAACATTCCTATGCTCAATGCAGGGAGGTGAAAAACTGGTCAGTGACACTCAGAAGTATGTCCCTTCCACGGACCTGGGTATGTCAAGCTGCAGAGGTCAAGGGTAGGCAAGGTTGATTTTTGCAGACGTCATGGTCAAAAGTGGGCTTAAACACGAGTCCAAGTGAAGCCGGCTATAGGCCAAAAGGTGCAAATGGTCAACATGCAATGCAGAAGTACAACTCAACACACATAGGAGCCTCTAGGGTATAAGGCCAGAACGAAACGAAGAAGCAAAGAAGAATGAGTCTTCAACGCATAAGTCATGGCGGGACTACAGAGGGCTCCCGAGCCTAGTGACAAAAAATCAGCATGAGTGCCAAGTGACAATCAGGTACTAACTAGGGCACCCATGATAAGGTAGGCTCTACCACACAAGTCATGACACTTCTAAGCAATGAGAAGGTTCCGCACCATAACTTGGTGGGGTCGATCCTAAGGCCAGATGGGAAAGGAAACTGATAAGTGGACAATGCAGGCGGAAGAACCTAACCTATATGCCAGTTTCGAGAACCAATACCTGTCAGAACGGACCAACCATAAACTTCCAAAGGAGAAATCTTCCAAGTTCTGTAAACATAAATAGGAACACTAGACACGAAGTTAATACATCCCACATATAAACTCCATATAAAATCTTTGTGTTATAAGATACAAAACTTGAAAATGCGTACCTCATATATACAATATGGTACAGGGAACCACACAGCCTTGCGGCTTACGTATAATAGTTCTGCTGAACAAACCCCTTGCAGGGCTCAGGCCAAGGGTTCCTTTGGTAGTCATAACTCATGGCTTCAAAGAATTCCTCCTGTGAAGGCAAAACAAGATCTGAGAAATCATGAGAACTACAAGGATCAAAAGAGGGAATTAAAGGGTCCCATGTCCTTATAGGAAGAATCTCTCGGTCAACTGCCGGGACCAAGTCCCAAGAAGGAAAATAATAAGTCAAAGGATCCTTCTTAGAAGCGATTGAACATTGAGGATTCAATGCCACATAATTCACCCGTGGCAGGGTAGAGTCTACTTGAACACTTGGAACAAACCAAGGGGCATTCTGCAGTAAAGTCGAATTAGGGTGATGATTATCAGATGCAAGCTGATCAATAGTGACAATATTCCCGTTATGAGGAAAGCACATTACTCGAAAGAGTGAAGACACCACAGCATTCATAGCATAGACATAATCACGCCCAAGTAGCATATTAAAGTCTAAAGGGCTATCAACCACCATCATATCGATTAAGACAGTCTTCCCACCTAAAGTGATAGGCACTTGAGGAAGAACACCCATAGATTCACCAGGTCTTCTATCATAGGCTAACAACTGACTCTGAGCTGTCAACAACTTTGGGGAACCCAAAGCTTTCCAAGTCAAAGAGGATATAATACTTGTAGAGGATCCTTCATCCACTATACATCGATAGACATTTGTGGAATTAACCCTGACCTTTATTTGGAAAGGTGCAGCGGAAGGAAGACGAGGCTCAACAAGACTATCCCAATCAAAGGAAACACTCTTAGAACTTGGAGGGGGAACATTCGAAGAAACCGGAATGCCCCCTATACTAGAAGACTCTATACTAGAGATCAAACAGACTCTTTTGTTAGGCACTTCACCCCCCAAAAGAGGAGTGTAATCGGCCAGCGATTGCACTGACTCTACCACATTTTCAACCGATGGTTGATGGGATTGATGAGAAACCAAATCAGATCTAGGAGCAGAAGTACTTTCAGACTCGGCCCATATCCTTTGAACCTCTGGAATACCAGGGCATAAATGAGTAAGATGGTCTCCCTTGCATATCTTACAAGGGAACTTAGGTTTAAAACTTCTATGTCCAGGTTTCTTATCAACCTCCATTCCACCAACATAACTAGCAGTGGTTTGCGGAGAGTCCTGAACATGACTTGCAGAGGTCGGTGACTCTTTGCTAGTATGACTCGCAGTGACTAGACTCGTGCCCCCAGCATGACTCGCAGCGGCTGAAGACTCATCTCCAACATGACTCGCAGAGGTTGAAGATGAAGTGATAGTATGACTCACAGGGACTAGACTTATGCCCCCAGCATGACTTGCAGCGGCTGAAGACTCATCTCCAACATGACTCGCAGAGGTTGAAGACTCATCTCCAACATGACTCGCAGAGGTTGAAGATGAAGTGATAGAATTATTCTTCTTCTTTGACTTCCTTTTTCTCCTCTTTTTAGATTTCTTGTTACAAGAAGGAGGAGAAGAAGGAATCCCAGATTTCTCTTTGAGAGAAGATGAACAATTAGCACCCATATGATGCCCCTGAAATAAAGCATTCAACTGAGAAGCTTCAAGAGCATTCGGAATATTCGGAGTGGACCACAGCCAAACGGGTAGTCCAACATTCAACCCAGGAATATTCAAAGTGGCCATCAAGGGAGTACCAACGTTTCCAAAGAAAGGAAAAGCACAAGGATCCCCTTTTGGAAGGGTACCTTGGTTAGTTTCCACAGGAATATTAGCCATATTTAACTGATCCAAAGACCCTTCCCTTGCGGGAATATAGAAATAACCCTTCAAAGAATATGGATAAGCAATCAAAACCTTTGCCCTTGAGGAGGCAACTCCACAACTTCTGAAAGAACGACCAAAAGCCTTTCAAGATCGGTAGAGTGGCAAGCCAGTCACTCAGAACACAAAGTCCAAATGTGACTAGACAAAAATACCTAAAGCCAACTATATACAAGGAGCAAAGAGCACTCACTATAAAGTCCCTAAAGAAACAGTCAGTCAAACAACTTCCAAGTATTTCCGCTCCGGGTGGTGAGGACCGGACACCAAAATACAAGAAAGTGGAGTCAGAGGCCTTCCGAAGATAGTCTGGGATAATGACGGCCCAGTCCTATCAGCGAAGGTAACAGAGGAAGTTACGCTGACCTCCTAACCACATCCTGCGCCGGTGCAAGCCCCCAAGCTTCGCAAGGGTGCCCTCCAGAAGTACTGTCGAGAGTGATACAACGTCGACCTCAGGTGCCACGGGATTCCCCTCCGCAGCCACCTATACAGATCCCTAGGAGAGGCAACTATGGGTACCAACTCGTCGCAGAAGCCAGGCGGAACAGTCGTGAGGTAAGTTCGGACAAGTAGGAGAGGGGGTATCTCTCTTCCCTGTCTTCACAGACCCTCGTGCTTAACTCCCAGATCCGGAGCTTTCCTGGTCTTCCTAACGCTATTGGATTTACTCTCGTTAATCAGACTCTTATGTTTGACGTTTTGTGTGGCCTTGGAGAGTTAACTCTCCACTCGCCTAATCCAAGGCCCTAAAATCCTAAACTTGTTGGTGTAATAACTAAAACAAAAAGTTCTAGTGGATTTTAATTAAGCGCTTGATTTTATTAGGCTGTTCTTTAAGTCAGAGGTAACGGAAGTGAAACTTGTGGTGTTTTTAGGACGCAAAAAGAAACTATCCTAACTACATGCACATGCACTTTTTCGTTTCGATGAAGAGCAATTTCTATGAGGTTCAGATGTACTTGAAATTAAACAAAGTTTTTTGCTTTCTTTTCAAACTCCACACTCACAAAAGCTAACAAAACTATGCATGCCTAAAAGAGGATGCAAAGCTATGCTAATGCAAGAACTATATGTGAATGCAAGATTTTAAGACTACTCTGCAAACAAAGAAGGAAAGTTGCTGCTTTACCAAATTTTGTCTTGCCACTAAAATGCTTAGATAGAAGATGATGTGTTACCAATCATTTCGTCCAAACAATAAAAACAAGTTTTAAGATAAAAACAAAGCACTTTCACTTCGCAAAAAAAGGAAATCAGATGAGAAGCAAGTTTAAGAAAGCGAAACTCAAAAACTTTCAAAAGATTTTCTTTCAATCAAACCAAAAAGTCTTTTTCAAAGGAAAACTCTCAAAAAAAACTGACACTAATGATTGATAAACAAGCCACCAAACACTTTTGTGAATTGACACCTTCCAAATGATGAGAACTCAACAAAAATAAAATGTGTTCGAAAACGCTTTTGACAATCAAAAGCAGCAATGAAAGTCCAAGAAATCAAAAGACAAGTTTCAAGGAAATGGTAACAAACAACTTTCCCGAAACGAAGGAGCAAATGGTCATAAAAATGATTTCGTTAAGCAAACACAAATGTCATGAAAACAAAATGGACACAAAGATTTTAAGACAATCTTCCCACTCTGCCGAAACAGAGCAATCAAGATTCTTAAACAGAAACCTTGTGTGTCAAAAATCAATGACGCTTGCAATCAACGAAAAACAAGACTAGCACTCCTAGAGAGAGTTCGAAACAAGATGCCCCCTGTTAAACAGAGAACTGTCACTGGGAATTGACTGCTTTAAACTGACCCAAACCACCAGACAGACATTCAGCCAAAAGAAAAATTATAAATCTTGAAAATTATGTGATATACGCGCCTGCAATTATTTGCAGAATGCGTGTACACGCAACTGTAACTAAGGAAACCTGCGTATACGCGGGTTTACTTAGTGCAACTTGCGTATATACGCTTCTGTAATCCAGAAAAAGTGCGTATATGAAGTGTTTCAAGAAAAATAAAAAACACAAACTGAAAAACTGGAAAAGCTTGGAGTTCAAGAAAATATCAGACAGTCAGAACCAACAAACAGAGGGACTGAGCCTTGATTGGCTTGAGGACTACCCAAACTAGGAACAACAAGAGTGTTGTCCCCAGTGGAGTCGCCAATTCTGGTTGAAGGGAAAATACCCCTAGGGTTCTTTGGGCTAAGACTCTACCAGACTGAAAATTGCTTATACAAAGAAACACACACACACAGCCATCTTTTTTACTTTTAAGCAAATTCTAATGTTTAGGGTACATACCTAAGGTCCTACGTCCGAGAAGACCGTTAGGGTGCAAACCCTTCTTGGAGTTCCCTTCTTCTTTCTCTGATCTGCAAGACAAACAAATCAAAGAATACAACAGTACATGTATAGAAGTTTATGTATAAATCATCTTTATGCTATAAAGTTAGTTATGAAAATCTTTAAGTAACTACTTTCATAAGAATTCAACACAAGAATCTCATAAGCATAAAGAAAGATTATTCGGGAACAAAGACGTGTTTCTTTATATATAAAGGCAAATAAAGTACATATATCGGAAAGATATCACCTGAACACCTTCAGCAGGCTCCAAGCAAGCTTCCTCCCGGATTCGTTCCAGCCTCCAGCCTTCAACAAGAGCTCCTTCCAAGTCTTACTCAATGATGATGTCAAGGATGAATGATCACCAATACACATGGAAACAAGGGTTTCCTATGCAAAATGGGGGAAGTGCAGGATGCACCAAGGACTTCAGACCTGGTCTAAGGGAAAAATCTCAGCATAATAATCTTGCTCTCCTTTCTCTCCCCCTTTGGCCTTCCCTTTGATGTCTTTTTATACCCTCTCCAAAGTAGTTTTTTAGTTAGGAGTTGGTTGGGAACAGTTGGGCCACGGGCACTAACAGGTGATCCAGCAGGTAAACCCGCGATCACCGCCCGAAAAAGAGGAAATTATATTTTTTTAAGTGTTTTAATAGATACACGCGGGTTGGGTATGACAGACCCGCGTGTACACGCGTTTAACACAGGGCAAAGTCGCGTATAGGGAATAAAACACTGTTTTTTAAATTTTTGGACCAGGTCTGGAAGGAGGGGTTGCCCTAGGCCATAAGTGCAGCATCACAAACCATAAGAGTGAGATTTGGAGCTATAACAACTCCAGGGGTCCTTTTTCGTCATCTAATCCCTTAAGTCTGAAAAAGTATAAAACAATACAGAAGGGATGAATGTTCGATATCTTTATCGAGCCGAACTAGACAAGCGCTCGATCTTTTTGTGCAATAATCCCTCAAGTCCACAAAGATTAAAATCTAGAGGAGGGATAGCCCTTCCGGTCCTTTTAACGAGCTGGAAGGCCAAAACTCGGCAAACTTTTCATTTTTTACGAGTCAGTGAAAAGAGCTCAAAGAAGACTCGTCTTTTGAGGAACGAGTGATAAACAGGGATAGCAGCAGATTCCAGGTACAGGTTGGAATTTTCCAATCACGGCAGTATTACAAGGATGGCTAGGTGGGATAACTCTTCGCAGCTATTCCTCAAAATAGGTAAACAATCAAGTGGATGTGAATGATCGGCCAAACGACAAATGGAGGTGACGGTGCACAAACACGACCAAGGCTTTTATGGCTGATGAATTTACGGTCTCAAATGGTCATTTACCGGTTCATTTTTTCTGAATGAGCTTGAACTCTGGGGGAAAGCCTGCTCACAAGCTTATGTTTATTTTTTAACGAGCATGAATTTCCGCATTAAAACTGCTCGGATCTTGCGTTTATTTTTTAACGAGCATGAACTTTGCCAAAACTGCTCGTTTTTACCAGTCATAAAGTAGGAAGGTCTCATGGAAGATCTCTATTTTTTAAGGAGCTTCATCTCCCTACGCTTTGCTCCGTATCCTCCCTTTATGCAAGCTGGGTATCGGCTAATCCTACGAGTTTAACAGGTTAGACCTACAGGTTTAAAGGGAGGACCTAAAAAACTAAAAAACAAAATAGCCGTCCGTGCTTGCATTCCAAGAGGTTTGCATGCCCCCAGGTGTAAGTCTAATTTCAAGGCTGCCCCTACTTTTCCGTTGAAAACCTTTGTTTTCAACAGGTGAGGCTTACCTCTTTCAGGTTACCCAAAGATCGTTCTGCTAATCCTTTCAAACAAAACTTTCTTCGGCGACGCCGACTAGGCGACAGTGAATGACGACGCTCCGCCACACACTTAACTTTAACAAAAGAATCTTTTTCCAGAACAACCCCATTCCTAACTGCCCCTTCTTCCACATGAGAGTTCTTCCCGGCTCTTCTGTTTTACGAAGAAGAAGGAGGGGAAGGGGTACGGACTAGTCATATTCTCCCGCGAAAATTCTACTTTACACCCAAGGTTTCTTCTGCCTCCAGAGCAGACCAGGATGCATGCCCCCTGGGTTCCGGCCTTCCTTTCCCGAATTACTCGCATTCATCGGGAAGAAGAACCGGAGGTAGAGACCTTTCTTGATCAAATAGACCATTCAGGATAGGTATGTGACTATTTGCGATGCGTGATCCCGGAAATGAAAGTTGGTCTACGAGCTTGACCATTCTTCCTTCGTATGGAAAACACATTATTCGAAAGAGTGAGGAGACTATTGCTTCCATGCAATATATGTAGTCTCGTCCAAGGAGTAGGTTATAATCCAAGGGTCCTTAGATGACCATCAAATTCATCTTGACAGCCTTCCCTTTCAGTGTAATAGGCACATTAGGTAGAATCCCTAATGGTCGACTGGTTCCTCTGTCAAAACCCGAGAGATTTCTTGTCTCGGGAAAAAGCATCGGGCAACCCAGTGCTTTCCAAGCAATAGAGGACAGGATACTCACAGATGCCCCTTCATCAATGATAGTTCCAGCCATCACCATTTTGTATATTTGGACTATAATTCTAAATGGTATACTGGCTGGTAACCGGGGTCTGCCTAGTTGGTTCCAATCAAAGGACACAACTAGGTTGCTTGGTGGTGGGACCGAATATACGGCCGGATATGATCCTGACGACGCTCCTTCCTGCGATAAAGGAGTGGGCACATTGCCCCGATGTTCATCAGAATCGATGTTGACGAAGAGAACCTGGACGGTGTCATCCTTACTCTCTTCGGTGAGGGTGTCAACTAAAGATGAATCCTCAGTGACTGTGGTATTTGAAGATGAAACTTCTGAAGGGAGAACCGGGTCAACTGCCGTTTCGACCTTTGGACTTTCGTCCGGTCCGGATTCAGTAGGTTCACTTTCAGCGACTGACACTTCAGCTGGCCCTATGGGCGGGGCAGCTGCATTTTCGACCAACGAAGGACTTGGCGCGAGTTTTTGATATCCAGGAGGAAGTAGCACTGGTGCCACCGGTTGATCTTCCAAAACTCTCTTTGCTTTGTCTAAAAAGGGACAACGGCGAAGGGTGTGATTTCCTTCACACAGTTCGCAGGGGAATCTCATTCCCCTTCGTCGTCTACGACCTCCACTTTCGTTGGTCGACGGTAAGCATTCAACCTGGTTGTCAGAGGTTGACGCTTCCGAGTCATGCAAACGAGGGGACCAGTCCCTTAGTATCCGGGGAATACTGGGACAATCACTGTGGAAGTGGTCTCCTCTACATATGACACATGGCGATTTGGGCCCAGTCCGTGCTGTGTGTGGGTTTTCGTTAGATGCCTTTTGCTTGCCCCCAGGTGCCTTGGCTCCTTCTGCTTCTTTTCTTTCTTCTTCTTTTCCTTCTTCTTTTCTATGGGAGCTGCGCTTTTGGCGGCTTGACCTTTCGAAGAAGAAGGATCGGAGGAAGGTGTATAAGAAGTGGAAGGCTGGAGGGTAGCTCTAGACTGGTCTAACTGTTGACTCGACCGTTCAGGAACCGTGGTGGTCTGAACTACAGCGGTTGAGAATAGCCAAACTGGCAGGCCAATTGTCAGCCCTGGAAGTGACAATGTGGCCATGTGGGGCGCACCAACTTCTCCCCAAGAGGAGAAAGGGCTAGGGGTCCCATCATGTGGAATCCCTTTGTTGGTGTGTTCCATGTTCTCAACTTTAAGATCAACGTAGGAATCAGGGGTAATTATGTTCCGTTTAAGATGAATTTTATATGACGACGCTTTAGACACAACTTTCTTTTTCACTTTTTAAGAGTCGAGAAAAAGCTAAAGATGACTCTAGTCTCCTTCAATGTATTAACGAGCCCGAAGTGACAAATGCTCGAATGGACTTTTTCAGTTATAGAGTTTGAAAAAGGCCAAAAGAAACTACTCTGGAGTTCTAGGCAAGGGTGTGCCAAACCTTTCGCAAAACCACAGAATACGTTTTACGGTACGAGTGGTCGATCTTCGTGAATGCTGTGTTCACTGCATCGCGATCAGTAGGGTGGCCGACACGGCTTCCTATGGATAAAGGCTTTGTTCCTATAGGGGTCCCCCAATATACGCGATGGTACGCGGGGGCACAAGTCCGTATTAGTGCTATCGTCCCTCAGGAGGAATCACCCACCTTCGTAGAGATCGACAGTCACTATGTTTAACGACGCCGATTCACGTCTCTACCTAGACCTCTACTGTGTTTCGTTATGTTTCAAAGCGTTGTTAGATAAATTCAGTTCTTTTTAGGTTGATCTTGCTTAGCAGTTTGCCTTTATGGATCACCACGTGATGTATGATACAACTCCTAAATGCAGTCTAAGAATGATAAGCAAGCTTTTTTCAATTCTTTCAACTTATGAAAACCTTAACTACTGAAGGAAAAGAAAGACATCATCTTTTCAAACAGATCATAGAGCACACACTGATGCACTTTTCCTAAATCGACATGCAAACTGTCAAAATGCACATGCACAATGCAAGTATTTCTTTTCTTCTCCCTTAATGTTGGTGTATAACAAAAAGAAAGCTGTTGTATAATTTCGAATTCGATTTCAAGCGTAAGCAAACAAGTTTTGTCCAATAATCAAAAGAACACCTTAAGATTCACTCGTTTCAACACAAGAAATACTGAAATTCGAACCATATAATGAAGAAAATGCTCAAGCAGCTATGAACAACAATAAACTAGCTCTTAGAATCACAACGACACTTTCTCATAGGTCTAGATCCAAGAGGTCATAGCAAGACTAGTTCACTTTCGCTATGGGAAACTGTGAATGACAACAAGAAATACAATAAGAACAATCACGGTTTCTTCATACAACTGAGGCGGAATGAAGGCAAAGAGAAGTGGTTTCAGCTGGGTATACAGGTTGACAACAGGTTGCAAAAACAATACTGAAAACTGGGCAACAGACAGTGGAGAATCCAAGTTGCACAAGGCAAAACTGGATCAACGCAGGTGTTGCACTGTCAATCTGAGATGCAGCGCAGGTAGCCCCTTCGGGACCTGCGTTGCAGTGCAGGTAGCCTTTGTTGCAGCTGCACTGATGAGACAACTCTCGTCTCTCTCAGATTCCGGGTCACAGTTTGCTAAAAAATGAACGGTTTTTGGCCAAATCAGAGGCTATCAGTCAAGTATACACTAGAGGATGATTAAAGGAAGATGAACACTATCACAAAGAGCTAAAAAGAGTCCTTGTGGATCAGCTCTTCAAATCATAAACATGCCCAGCATTGGGCTAGAGTAGCTGCCCTCTACTTTTCATTCGAAGGACTCGAATGCAGTTCGATTCGGTACTCTTTTGTTTAAGAAATGAATAGCAAGAAACACAAGCTACCAACAAGACACGATCCCCAGCGGAGTCGCCAGTCTGTTGTGGGGGAAAGTATCCAACTCGGAATGACCCTAACCCACTCTAAGGGTGACAGTTCCTTAGCAACAGCTGAAAGCAAAGCTATCTAAAGTTTCTTCTTTATGACATGCAAGAGATAAAAGGGAGAGATCCACTTACCGATGTCTTGCGTAAATGGTCGATCCAATCTCCTTTGTTTGCCGCTTGCTCCCAGCTCCAAGTCTTTTCACGGGCCTAGCTACACGAGATCCTGCAAATAAGACAAGAAAAGGAAACTACAAGAAGCATGCATTCATAATCGATTCAAGGATTAGCATAAATCAAAGACGCAAGTAAGACAATACACCATTGAAACACATGCGAATAGAAGAACCTCAAATGCTTTATTAATATATGGAAGTAAGGTTCAGGCGGTGATACAACCATGAGAGGTCCAATCCAGCATCACCTTCCCGACGGAGAGAAATCTCTTCTTCACCTCCCTCAAGCAATCACCCAATACTCTTGACTGTAAACCAACAGCAATTCTTTGCACTAAATTCCGGCCTCCAGATCCCATGGGATGAGATCCTTATATAGAGTTTTGGAGTGAAGATAATTCAGCTTGATGTGTGACTTGTTGTCCTCTTCAACTCCAGTTGTTCTTCAGTTCTTCACTCGGAGTTTCTACCTTCTACTTGGAGTTTTAGAAGCTCTTAACTCATCATTAGGTGAATCTTATGATCAAGTGTCTTTTTGGAAGCTTCCTGGGCACTGGCACATTGAGAGCAAGATTCCTCCACATGTCAAAGTACACCCAACGCAGGTAGCCTTTGTTGCACTTGCAATGCAGCGCAGGTAGCCTTTGTTGCACTTGCTATGCAACGCAGGTAGCCTTTGGAGTAGCTGCTTTGATCCAAAATTGACCTGTTTTTGAGTCTTTTTCAGTGGAGAACTGATTTGCAGTGCTGTGGTTTGCTGACCTTGTTCCTCTAAGGGTAAGAACAACATGTTTAGGGACTTTGGATCCCTTAGATTATTGACATTTCATGCTCTATGCTGTAAGGCACAAAAATGTCTATAACACCTTGGCCTCCGAATCTACCGAGGAGCTCGAAGGTGCGTGATCTTTAGCCGATGTTGGCACGGGAATCGAAACTGGAGAAGCGGATTCGGGATTGTTGTTAGGTGGACTGGCAGGCAACAAATGTTACTTCATCACAGCGGGCATGTAAATACTTCTCGTCTGGACCGTTGAACAATACAATACCATATAAGAATGTATATATCGCTTGTGCTGTTAGTGAATATACTGTCGCATTACTCGATCTTTAAACTGGAACTCTGTCCGCGTGGATCCATCCAACCAGCCCTAGGCTTAACTTGGAAACTCAATTTATGTCGCAGATCCGCAATTAGACAGTGTCTTCTTAAAATTTCCAGCTATTTCGATCCCAATTCTATAGATTCGAAAGACAAGCGCACTATCGTTATGTTTAGTGAGTGTGCATTGTTGCGTGTTGATTCGAAAGGGGAGTGCAGTGATGCATTGTTTTATTTCTATTTTTTTCATAAGGGAAATCTCTCCGACTAGGATTTCAAGATGCATCACCAAATTGATATGTTCTTTGTGTGGAGACCCGAGCGGTGTTACCCGCAATTTTAAGGACCATCACCTTTATCGAAAAATCTAAGCCAAAAGGATAAGCTATAAAGGTGGACTAGTGGGGTGAGAGAGAGGCATCACGTATCTCTTTAGTAGGGAGTTGTATGCATTCCTGCATGTTGACTAGGACTGAAGCTGCTACAACATTAAAAATTTAGCGAGTATTTTGAATAGAGATACTACCAAGGTTGTGCCTCGAATGCTGCAAAGATCAGGCGGCCGAGAGGTGATTGGCTGTTTCACTCTGTGACAGATAAATAATCCAACTCAGCTGATCGTAGCTGGATCTGGTGGCTTCTCCGTGTAAGATAAATGCTCCAAGTTAAACATCAAAGATCTGGTAATTGAAAGCTGGACGGTGGCAAAAATCTGTAAGCCTGGAAGGCTGTGAGCGGCCACATTGGAACTAGTTGATTGGAGACTATCTAATCTGTCTGTGGAGCCATAGAGGCGGTGGAGATATTTGCTAGTGGGAAATTTGACTGTGGTGCAGCGGAACAGTTTGAGCCTTTGTGGCATTGTTGGTGTTTTACCGCACCGGTTATCAACATGTCTGTATTTTTAGATATTTTTGATTCGGATGATGATTTTTTATCATGTTGGCATTTGGAATTAGCATGGGCAGTATGTTCGAGTCACAAGAAATTTCAGAAAAATGTGATTTTGTTGATGATCACGAGAATCAAGAGGCACAGTGTGTTGTGCAAGATTCACAAGTTGATCTTCAGGAAGGGTGTGAAGAGGAACAAAGTGTTGAAGATCAATGAAACGAGCCACATGAAGCTGACCGCAAAGACGTGGCAGAAGAAGATAAAGCTGGAGAGAATTTAAATTATGATGATCTCATTAATATTTTTGTGTGTGAAGTTACATCAATGAATGATGAAGACATCATAACTGACTTTCACATGGTTGACACCAAAAATAGTGAGAGAGAAAATTCTCCTATCCAACCTGTCACAATCTTGAGAAGGACGAGAATAAAAATTAAAAATTTCCATCACTCGGGAAGATATGAGGTGAAGATACATCACTACCTCATGGCGAGGAAAGTGAAGATGAAGAGGTGAAGATACATCACTACCTCATGGCAAGGAAAGTGAAGATGAAGCCTCGATTCAAGATGAACAAGTCTGGTCTCTACTGCAAGAAGACAAAAATGAAAACCTCTGTTACCGAGTTGTTTCATGTTTTAATTGTAAGCCTCGCTGAGACTAGACCAGTAGGCATTGTAAGCCTAGCTGAGACTAGACCAGCAGACATGTTATTTTTTCAGTACCGTTTCTCCATTAAGCAGGAGTGTTGGAATTAATGGAGAAAGCTAAACTTAGATTACTATTATGGTGATGATAGGATTGAGACTCTAATCTTAGATCTCAGATCCTACTATCTAGGGAGTGGTTGAAACCACCCTGATTGTGTGAAACCCTATATGTACTAGGTTGTTCTCCTAATTGAAATATAGAATATCAATTTTTATGAGATTCATTATAGCCTATAAGGTTATAAAGCTTGTAATGATGATGATGGTGTGAGTAGGAAAGGGTGGAAAGTGTTTGATTCATTATAGCCTATAAGGTTATAAACCTTATAATGATGATGATGGTGTGAGCAGGAAAGAGCCTGGTTTTTCTTTATGATGAGTGACTTACCACTGGCGGCATGAGAGGATTCAGGTTCAGTAGCAAATCCAAAAAGAGTTTGGTTTTTCTTTATGGTGAGTGCCTTCCCAGTGGTGCGATGAGAGAATTTAGGTTCGGCACCATAGCCAGAAAGAGGCAGTTTCTGCATGTATGGTTTCCCCATGAAGGAGTAAGGGTTTGGGCAACTAAATCTCATTGTGCCAATAATGATGGCCTGTGATGAAATATGCCACAGGGTTGGTTATGATTACTCATAGTGGTGAGAATGTAAGTTGGTAACGACAGAGGATGGTCGTATAAAATTTCAATGGTAGATGTGGTAGGGTAATAGGGTCTCTGCTAAGTTATTCCTAATTGACATCCTTTTTTGCTTCGAAAATATAATTTATTTAAAACTTATAGTTTTGATAAGGCTTCTTAATTAGCATTTTTCATTAGAATCTTTATTTTTAAAAATGGGTTAAATATATTTTAGAATGGGTTTAACTATTACAATATATTAATATGTTGGTTTATTCATAATGTATGATGCAATGGATTTGTATGGTTTTTTTAATGCAAATGGTAGAGCCAGGGTTGATGATGAAGGTTATTTTTAGAGCATTAAATTATCTTCAAAATAATCCACTTAATATTAGATAGATTATTTTTCTATCTAATGTTGAAATTGACTCAATTTAATTATAAAACCTAGGGTAAAATTTTAAAATTTAAATTAAATTACAGGAAAAAACCTATATATAAATTATTAAATTGAAATTTTGAAAAAAATAAATTTTAGAAGTATAATTTTAAGTTTTAATAATTACATGATTGTGTTGAGAAATTTTTAAAACAAATAACAAAAAATTAATATATCAATTTAGTGTTTAATTTAATTATTATTTTAAAATTATATGTGTTCTTTAGAGATGACTATATGTTTAATCTTTGGCTTGAAAAACTGTGACTTAGGGGTATTTAAGCCATCAAAATCACGAGAGAAGGTGCTTGGCCAGGCCATATTGACCCAGGGCAAACCAACCCTTAACATGATTGGAGTTTGGAACATGTGACCTTCATATTAAAGAATGACTTAACAATACACACAATCACGATCTATGACTTAACAATACACATCGCCACAATCTATTCTACGCCTCATAAACATTTTAAAATTATATTATTCATGGAAAATTTTAGGGGCTAATGTTCGTCCAGTGGGCTAATTTTCCATGATTTTTCCACAAAAAAGATTCGCCAATTTCCAATTTTATAAAAGACGATTCGCCCAAATTTTAGAATATAAAATTATTTTACCTTAAAAATCGCCAACATTATAGAGAGACTATATATAAAATAATTATAAATTTGATTAATTTTACAAATATATCAATAAACATTTATAATTTGCATATTAGGGATTAGTGAGATTCGCCAATGTTTTAAACTTCAAGAAAATTTTCCATCCTTAAAATTTTCCTTGATATTATTATTATTAAATTAAATATTTTATTTTTAAAAATAATTGAAAATAGAATTTAATAATTAAAACTATATTATATGAATCATTTGGTTAACATCAATATATATGTAATCTATGATTAAGCCATTATTCATTACTTTTACGTTTTAAAAAATCTAAAATAAATTATTATTATTTTTAAATCAAATATAAATTATTTTACATTAAAGTTGAATTTACAATTCAATAATGTTATGGATTTTGAAGAAATAATTATTGAAATTGTTGTTTTCTTATTTTTCTTAGAAGTCTATGATTTCGCTCAAAGGAATGGTTTTTCTGGAAAATGTTGATGAAACGCAGTAGAATTTTTTGGGAATTCAGGTTATAGTTGTCAAGCTTAAAAATGTTGGGTGGCTCATGGTTCTTGAAGGTGCTAAAACCTTTTCAACCATTAAAACAACAATTCAATCACTCTGAGATTCATTTTTTTTGAAAAAAATCAATAAATTTTGACTAGAAAATCATTTTCTAAGTAAAATTGTGACCTGTTTAGAAAATTTTTATTTTTTAATAGAGTTTTCGAATCCAATGCTGCCCTCAATTTCTTCTATTACTGACCCTTTCCTTGTTACTGGTCGCGTACTTTCGGTAGATGAAAGCATGCCCATACACTACAAATCTAATGTCCCTCAAAGCTCAAATATATTCATTGCAAATCATACACTACAAATTTAATGTCCCTCAAAGCTCAAATATATTCATTGCAAATAAAAAATATTAGCTCAAAAATTATTTATCTTCTTACTATTTTGTTCATATACTTTTTTTTTTTAAACTATTAATAATAATTTAGAATAAATCTCTGATTTTTTTTTCTTTTGAAAATGTTGATTGCCACCCCAGATTCAAATAGATTTTCATTGTTGTGAGTGATTATGGATTTGATGTACCTTTCCACAGTGATGATGGTGGAAGAAAAAAGTAACGACTCAATGATTAATTTTGCAAAGATCAATAATGACAGTAGTGTGGTTCTTGTTGAAATTATAATTCCAACTACCACGTCGTTTATTTCAGAAAAATGCCTGTTTTTTCCTTGCGATGTGATCTAATCGCAGATCGCAAATCGCATCCATGCCCACTTCCTCCGTCTATTCCCTTGAATTCTTCCGATGCAATGTTGCGATGCGATTTGATCGCCATATCGCAGATCGCAGCCATATGTGTCAAGCCTCCCCCTTGTTTTGCGCCGAATGCGATTTCGCGATGCGATCAAATCGCAAATCGCATACTTCAATGGTTGAAGTACAGGCCTACAACATGAAATTGACGTGGAGTAAAAGTTTCATTTTGACCACCAGTAAAACATTTAATGAAATTTACTATGGGTTGGTAAATGTAGGTAAGTTTTTAATTTTATTAGTTTTTTATCCACGGGTGTAGTTTTTTGGTTTTATGACACAAGTAAAACATATGTATTGTTATGTTTTTGTGCTTATTGCGTATGTAATGAAAGTGAAAAATACGCACAGCAGTGCGAAGTAAAAAAGGAGCATGCAGCAATGTGAATGTAATTTCTGTTGGTGAATATGCAATGTAATATGTGAAAAATGCAGCAGCATATGTAAGAATTTGTTTTTACACAGCAGTGTGAAGATTTGCAAGGTGAAACAGAGTAATTTTTTTTTAACTGCATCTGAAGCAGTCTTGGAGAATCCCTCTGTTGGAGAAAGAATGTTTTTGTAACAACTGTTGTTTTATTAATGAATACAAGTTATTTAATGGGTGTGAATCTATGTTCTCTGGAAACAAATTTTTAGCTTCCCTGTGTTAAGATCATGTGATAAAACAGAGCATTATTCTCTCTTCTGTTATTTTGTTTGGAATTACCAGAAATTCCCGACATGGTATCGGAGCTTGTCCAGGCTCTTTGAAAGTGTCAAAGAAGCTGAAGGAAGGATTTCTTGTTGAAGCAGCTTCTTCAGCGGAGTGAAGACTCAGTCAAGAAAAATCCAAGGTATTTCTCAAGTTAGTTTTTGTATTACTGTTGAAGATAGTCAATTATTTTAATACACAATCAAGTATTTTGAAGAGTGCAAGAATGGCTGGAGCCAGCACTAGCATGGGTATCTTTAATGGAGTTGTCTATAATGCGACTTTTTGAGATTCCGGTGACGGAATCCGGCGGAAGAAATTGAGATGAAATCATGATTTGTTGCAGTTAAAATGGTTTTTTAACTGCATATTCGGATTCAGCACCCTGAAAAACCCCTGGGACGGTTTCATTGTGCAGAAATTAGCTATCAAACTTGGATTCCAATAAATTACTGCCGGATTTTCACCGGAAAAAATCGCTGGAAAGGCTTTCAAAAAGTCGCGTTAAAGGCTACTCCATCTTTAATACTCAGCTCCCGCAATTTAATGGGAAAAACTATGACTATTGGGCAATAACCATGAAAGCTTTGCTTGCTTCTCAAGACTTATGGGAATTTGTTGAAGATGGTTTTGAAGAACCAGCAGATGAAAATGAGTTTAATAGGTTAACTCAGGCAGAGAAAGATCTGTTGAAGAGCTATAAGAAGAAGGACTCAAAAGCCCTCTGCTTTTTGTATCAAGCAGTGCATGAGAGTGTGTTTCCAAGGATAGTAGCAACCAAGATATCCAAAGAAGCATGGCAAACTCTCAAGACAGCCCATCAAGGCATGGAGAAAGTGAAGATAGCAAAACTACAGTTGCTGAGGAGAGATTTTGAGAATTTTTGCATGAAGGAGTCAGATAATATTGACTCGTTCTTCACACATGTGATTGGTCTGGTCACACAGATAAGGTCTCATGGAGATATTTTTGAAAAAATGAGGATTGTGGAGAGACTATTGAGGATCCTACCCTCAAGGTTCGATGTGATTGTCACCACCATAGAAGAGACAAAGGATCTCACAAACTTCTTAGTTGATGAACTACACGCATCACTGATAACACATGAGCAGAGAGTGAGTAGAAATGAAAACTCATCTCTAGAGCATGCCTTTAAGACCCAAATTTTCTTTGGAAGAGGAAGAGGTCAAGGCAGAGGAAACAAAAGAGGAAGAGGCAGAAACCAAAACAGAGGTGGAAGAAATAGTCCAGCAAATGCTCAAGGAAGAGGCAGCAATCCAAATCAGAACCAAGGCCAAGGCAGCAACCAACAAAGTGGACAACATCATGCTCAAGGACAAAGGTATGATAAATCCAATGTCCAATGTCACTATTGTAAAAAATATGGGCATTATGCAAATGAATGTAGGAAGAAGCAGCATGATATGAATAATAGAACTAATGCAAATTTCACTAGAGAGAATATCAGCCAAAATAAATTGTTTTTAGCTTGTAATATGGCTGAAGAAAAGAGTGAAGATGTGTGGTTTCTAGACTCCTGTTGCAGTAACCATATGACAGGAAACATAGCCCTGTTTTCTATGTTAGATCAGAATGTGAAGTCACAAATCACACTAGGGACCGATAATAAAGTTTATGTTATGGGAAAAGGAGAAGTAAAAGTTTTAACACCATCATGGATAGAGCACCCAGCAAACAGTGTATTGCTGAAGTGAAGATGACAAGGAACAGGATGTTCCCTCTCAGAATGAAAGCAGATTTAAAAAATAAAGAAGAAATAGAAACAGTGACTCAAGAAGCTTTCCAAAGCGAACCAAAGGATGAAAATTGGTTGTGGCACTTGAGATTTGGAAATCTCAACTTTGGAGGTCTTAACTTGTTGAATAGAAAAGGAATGGTAAGAAGATTACCATTGATAGAGAAACCAGACAGCCTTTGTGAAGGTTGCATCTTGGGGAAACAACACAGAGAAAGTTTTCCATCAGGGAAAAGCATAAGGGCAAAAGCACCCTTAGAGATTTATGTGGACCGATGCAAACTCCATCACTTGTTATAGATATAACCCAGAAATATATGAAAATAGAAATAAACCCAAGAATAACAAGATCTGAATATAGATAGCAATGATTCACTTTATTAGTAAAACCCTTAAGGTAGGGCAACACCATACATTCACTCCTTAAGGAAGGAGAACACTCCACAAGCCATATGCTCGTTCATACAATAATACTTCACTTCATATCCCTCCATGTGGAGTCTCTAGCCTTTATATAGGCTTCATACATACAATACCATGGGTCATTACCATGGTTCCCTCATACCATCAACTAATACCATGGGCCCATTACATTATTATTAACTACTTGTGGTCCCTTACATGACATAGGTTAACCACCTTATTTATTACTATGGCCCATCCCATTATTACATTATTACCTTGGGTACCTCCCTTGGTACCCCATATTATCCCCCCTAGGTATATAACATTCCACCCCCCTAAGCATGTTTCGTCCCCGAAACATGGGAAGAACACAAATAATAAGATCTACTCAAAAGAGTAGTCCACTGATACCATGCACGTGCATCTAGCCATCCAAGAGAAAGGTGAACCCTCGATCTCGCTGGTGCCTCGCTCGCTTGAGATGGAAGTTGACTGTGGCAGCTCTTCTGTGTTGATGTGTAGTAGGTGGATCTTCTCTCCTCGATATCCGTCATGTGACTACTTGGTTTCCATCTTTATGGTTGTCTTGCGGGGTGATGTGGGTGATGATATGTTGAATTTTTAACCCACGATGGCTTTTTCTTTACTTCACCCTGTTGTGGTGCCTGTTGTGGTGTCTTCTTTTTCAATATGACTTCAACCACTGAGCCCTCCTCAGATGTGTCATCACCTGTTACCTTTTCGTCTTCAGCCTCTGTTTGTGTTTGATTGTCGACCATCAACTGCTCATCATCTGATATGTCATTCCCTGGAACATCTTCTGCTTCAGCCTCCTTGGACTCTACCTGTTTATTAATGGAAATATCCTGTAATGTAATTTTTTTCTTTTTATACCAGAGCTTCAGGAATTTCTTCTGTACATTAATATTGATAGTACCCACTGATTCCATCCAAGGGTATCCCAAAACAACATCCATGCTATCCTTATCTGAAGCATAAAAATCCCCATGCAACACATACTTATCCATAGAAAGCTTCAAATCCTTATAAATTTGAATAGCCTCATCATCAACCTGTGTATTTTCAATTTGTTTTGCTGGAACTTGCAATTTTTTTGCCAAATTAA
Source organism: Pinus tabuliformis (assembly GCA_031772625.1). Taxonomy (NCBI): domain Eukaryota; kingdom Viridiplantae; phylum Streptophyta; class Pinopsida; order Pinales; family Pinaceae; genus Pinus; species Pinus tabuliformis. The sequence goes on along the minus strand of CM062818.1, from coordinate 498,346,533 downwards.
CATTGATGAAATTATGCTTGCAACTAGGATTTATAGAAACAATGATCTTCTCTTTCTGAATCAATCCATGTACCTGCAATAAGGAGATACCTGTAGCAAATAATCCCTTATGTGTCGCATTCTCCTTTTTTCTAGCCCTAGACCATTTGTCCAAAAAGACTTTTTCAAATTTTGCATCTGAAAGTTTGGTCAACTGCTTTTGGTCAAGTGATGACCACCAATTTTCAGCCTCATCTCTTAGATTAAGCGTCATTGAAAACTTCCAATATGTCCCATGTATGGACTTGTGTCTCTGTATGAATTCTTCAATAGTAGGACCATCATCTTTCCCTGTAAAATATAGCATCTCCATGAAGAGGGTTTGAGAAAAATTCCTCACTTGGCGAAAATTTAAAGTGGCCACAGTTTAGTCAATATTGCTCAGAATCTTTATTATGACCTGTTTTCGGAAATGGAATGACCATTCTGCATCTGCCCATGTGATATAAATCCTGATCCAGGCAATAAAATTCCAGATCTGCGCTGCAACTCTCCCGCCGTCACCAAAATTTCTGCAAAAAAGAGCTGATTTTAAATCAGCGATATCTCCCTCATCCGGACTCCGATTCAACTGATTGTTTTTTTGAAATTGAGTGTTTTTTCACATAGAATCCAAATCTACAATTATATTTTTCAGATCTTGCACCAAGAAGTCCAGATCTGTGCCGCAAATTCGCTGCCCCAAACAATTGTCTACAACACCACTGATTTTAAATCAGCGATATCTCCTTCATCTGGACTCCGATTCGACCGATTTTTTTTTTGAAATCGGGTATTTTTTTACATAGAATCCAGATCTGCAATTAGAATTTACAGATCTTTCACCAAAACTTACAGATCTGATCTTCAAACTCGCCGCCCCCGAAACCTTGCAAAAAATTAAAAAAAAATTCTCCACGGTTTGCCCAAGAAAGTGCTCTGATACCAATTGTTGTAGATATAACCCAGAAATATATGAAAATAGAAATAAACCCAAGAATAACAAGATCTGAATATAGATAGAAATGATTCACTTTATTAGTAAAACCCTTAAGGTAGGGCAACACCGTACATTCACTCTTTAAGGAAGGAGAACACTCCACAAGCCATATGCTCGTTCATGCAATAATACTTCACTTCATATCCCTCCATGTGGAGTCTCTAGCCTTTATATAGGCCTCATACATACAATACCATGGGTCATTACCATGGTTTCCTCATACCATCAACTAATACCATGGGCCCATTACATTATTATTAACTACTTGTGGTCCCTTACATGACATGGGTAAACCACCTTATTTATTACTATGGCCCATCCCATTATTACATTATTACCTTGGGTACCTCCCTTGGTACCCCATATTTCCCCCCTAGGTATATAACATCACTTGCAGGCAGCCACTATATTCTAACATTTATTGATGATTTTACAAGAAAAACTTGGATTTATTTCCTGAAGAACAAAAGTGAAGTGTTTGAAAGATTTTGCAATTTCAAAGCACTTGTAGAAAACCAAAGCGGGTTTCATATCAAAGTTTTAAGAACTGATAGAGGAGGTGAGTATATCTCCAAGGAATTTCTACGTTTTTGTAGAGAAAATGGAATTCATAAACAGTTTACCACTAGGTACACTCCGCAGCAAAATGGAGTTGTAGAATGGAAGAATAGGACAATCATGGATATGGCGAGGAGTATGTTAAAGGCAAAGCATTTGCCAAATGATTATTGGGCTGAAGCTGTACACTGTGTAGCGTACATTTTGAATAGATGCCCTACAAAAGCAGTCATGAACAGAGTGCCGGAAGAAGCATGGAGTGGGACAAAGCAAGGAGTCACCCAAATGAAAGTTTTTGGATGTGTGGCCTATGCACACATTCCAGATCAGCTAAGGAAGAAGTTGGATAGCAAAGGGGAGAAATGTATTTTCATTGGATACAGTGAGGAATCCAAAGCTTACAGGTTGTATAACCCATCCCCCAAGAAGCTTATTGTGAGTAGAGATGTTCAGTTCATTGAAGAGGAAGCTTGGGATGGAAGCATAGAGAAAAGAGCGAATGTTAAAAACTCTTTGTCACATGATGAAGATGATGAGGAGATGGCTGAAATACATCCCCAAACAGTAGCACCAACACAAGGGCAGCAAGGGACACCCTTGAGGAGAAATGAAAGTGCTTCTCCAAGCACATTACAAGGAGGAAATTCAAGTGCTTCTTCAAGCACTTGTACACCAAATGAAAGAGGTAAGAAGTTCAGAAATTTAAGTGATATTTATGAGCACGAGGCAGCAAATGAAGGTGTGAATTCTTTGTTTGCATTATATTGTCATGTTGATGACCCTGTTCATTTCAAAGAAGCAATTAAGGATAAGAAATGGATAGAAGCTATGGATGAGGAGATCAATGCCATAGAAAGAAACAAGACATGGGATTTAGTTGAATTACTAAAAGAAAAGGAAGTCAATGGAGTTAAATGGGTCTACAAGACCAAGAGTAATGCTGAAGGCAAAATAGAAAGACACAAGGCAAGACTTGTTGTCAAAGGATACAAGCGACAGTATGGGAGAGACTATGAGGAAACTTTCGCACCAGTTGCTAGAATGGAAACAGTGAGAGCAGTGTTGTCCATAGCAGAACAAAACAAGTGGAAAGTTTACCAAATGGACGTGAAGTCAGCATTCCTAAATGGAGTGTTAATGGAATAGGTTTACATTGAACAACCTCTAGGCTATGAAAAGAAAGGTCAAGAGCACAAAGTGTACAGATTGAAGAAAGCTCTTTATGGGCTGAAGCAAGCACCAAGAGCATGGTACAATAGGATAGATTCCTATCTATTGGAAAATGGATTTGAAAAGTGTGAGGGAGAACCCACTCTCTACATTAAAGAAAAGGATGGTAAAATACTAATTGTTGTGTTATATGTTGATGATGTTATTTCACAAGTAATGATGATTATTTTATTGAAAACTTCAAAACAGTCATGAAAGAAGAATTTGAAATGACTAACATGGGTTTGCTGAGATACTTCTTAGGAAAAGAAGTAGAACAAAATGGAAATGGGATTTTTATCTCACAGGTGAAATATGTTAATGAAGTGTTGAAAAGATTTAATATGCAGGAGAGCAAGGCAGCAATCGCTCCCACAGTGATGGGATTAAAACTCAGCAAAGAGGACAGCAGCAAGGATTTTGATCCTAGGTTGTATAAAAGCATAGTTGGCAGCCTCATGTATTTGACTGCAACTAGGCCGGATATAATGCATGCTGTTAGTTTAATTTCCAGATTCATGGAGAGGCCAAAAGAATCACATTGACAAGCAACAAAAAGGATTATGAGAATCCCTCTGTTGGAGGAAGAATGTTTTTGTAACAGCTGTTGTTTTATTAATGAATACAAGTTATTTAATGGGTGTGAATCTCTATTCTCTGGAAACAAATTTTTAGCTTCCCTGTGTTAAGATCCTGTGATAAAACACAACATTATTCTCTCTTCTATTCTTTTGTTTGGAATTACCAGAAATTCCTGACAGTTCTTAGAGTAAACAAAACTGAGCAACAACCACACTTAGTCTTATAAAAGCCCAATTTATTTTATTGAGGTAAGAATATTGCTTCTTCCTTGCATCCGTATCGAACACAGTTACAACAACAAGTTCCTCCATTCATCTTCGATCTTACCAAGGACATTCATACAAACACATTGTACACACTATTATGAATTGGTAATTTTCGGGGGTTTGAGAAAATACACCAAAATCAGTTTTTGGGATTGGAAATTGGCCTTCCCAATCCATAAGGGCTCCCTCTACAACTCAACTATTCAATGCCACTTTAACAATTGGCTATGTAATGAAACAATGTTCATATCTTCAATGAACAAGGCTTATAAATTTGGTAGGGCAGAGAAGCAAAGACCATTGAGCATGGAGTCAAAAGGGTCTGAAAATTAATCAAAACCTCTCCAAGATGCTGGTGTGTGGACAAAGAAATTATAGAGGTAAGTTAGGCGGTATTTCCTTAGACAAATTGATCATCGAGTATAGTGGCAGAATAAAGAAGATAACCCATGAAAGCAGAGCATCATAGATGAATTATGTAATGATTTTCGAGGGAAAAGGGTGAAAGTGTAAGATTGTAATAATGGTGAAAGTGTCAGATTGTAATGAAATCAGAGCATCAAATATGAATCCCAAACCATTTGATTTTATTCAAACACTAAAGAAAACATATCAAATGGAATACTGAAGAGAAACAATCATTGAAAAGAAGACTGGAAAATACCAACACTAGAATCTCTGGTTTCAATTGCTCAAGTACACTTTGATTAAATGTAAACAATATTTACATACATAGTAGTCTTTCTTTCTACAAATCCCCCCACCCTTGAATATTAAAAAATAATAACATAAATAGAAATTTGCATTCTAAATATGTTTCTAATTTTCTGGAAACAAAAATTAAATAATAAACTAAATTAAGGAAAGGTTTCAATGTCTCTCGAATGGATGAAGGAGTCAAATTCCCATGTAGTGTAAATGCTCATAAGATTTCATTTGTCACTGATTTCCACCTGCTGATTTTGATGTCCTGGACATACTATACTGATACTTCTAAATCTGAATGTAATTTTCTGTTGCTAGGTGTATTTTTGACTAATGATTCATCCTCCTGAAATATGGTTTATTCTCCAAATAAATACCATGGAGCAGAACATCCTTCAAGTGCTCTTGAGGCTTAGCGTCATCAGGCTATTACCATAATAGTTTTATTTTTCTTCCTCAACAATTGGACACTTTAAGTTTCGACATTCAAATCACAGTGGGCACTTTAAGTTTCGACATTCAAATCACAGCTGGGTGCGCGAGGGTTTGGCATTCCCTTAGGCTTGATCATTGGCATTTGGACTTTTCAAAAACTTTTTCAACTGGCAATGGCTAGAATTTAGCGATCCTCTTGTTTGAACCCAAAAAATTAAAATGAAGAAACCATGAAGAGCCAAAAATATTTTCGTAACGAATAACATTCAATGGCGTGTTGCATTGAATATTCCCATCCAGAAGTAAAAATGAAAATTAAACCAATAACATTCAATGGCGTGTTGCTTCAATTTTCGTTAAGGGCAACGAATCTAGAAAGAGGCAGTTCCTGCGTGTTTGGTTTCCATGAAGAAGTATGGGTTTATGAAACTAGATTTCATTGTGCTAGTAATGATATCTTGTGATGAAACAGGCCACAGGGTGGGTTGGGTATGATTACTCATATCAACAGCCATGCAAGTTTGGAATGACAGAAGATGGTATTACAGTATTTTAAAGTCATATGTGGTAAGTTAGTAAGGTTTCTGATAAATTATTTCTGATTGAAATTTATTTTCGCTTCTACAAATTTAATTTCGTTAAAAAATATCGTTTTGTTATGGTTTCTGGCATCTGCAGTCTTTGTTGGAAGCTATACAAAATTGGGTTAAATATTCTTGAGAATGGGTTTAGTTATTAGAATATACTACGTTGTACTGTATTAGGAGTTTTGAGAGTTGGTTTAAATTGAGGAATATGTTTTCTTTTCTCAATAGGGAAACCTTGTCTAGAGAAGTGTTTAGGCATACATACTCTTGCCTGGGATTGGCCAATAAAACTTGTGAGAACCAAATCTCCCCACTTAACCATTAGATCACATCCTCAAGACTTAAATTAAGGAAGATATTACATGTATAATTTTGTAGATTTTAGCAAAGTTAAATTGTTGTATATTGGTTTTGTTTCTCTAAATGATTTTAATTTGGTGGTTTAATTTCATTGTTATAATAATAAAATAATCAAGCAGTAAGAACACTAATTTCTGATCATTAATTTTAAATGTCAATTCACACATTGTTATTATGGGAAAAACTATATCACTTGTAATGATATATTGGTATTCAATAAGAGGCAAGGTTTTACTCTTACTAAATACTTGGGAGTTGGGATAGTTACTTATTTGCAAAAAAAAAAAAAGAACTCAAACAAAAGCAATTTTAAAAGATATTGTCATTTAAAATTATATTATTATTTTTCTCCGAGGAAAATTGCTAATTTTCATTATATAGAATAGTGAAAATTACATGTTGTAGATATGTATAACATATCATGATATTTCCTGTTACTCACTCAACAAACATGTGAGTGATAAACATCCATGTATAAAACTGTCAAAAAATTGTTATGTAACTATTCTTTTATCTACATATACAAAATACTGCTAGAAAGTCCTTGTCAATATCAGAATAAAAACTTCTATGTAGCCACTATCCCGAAACAAAAACTGAAAGTCTGTCTGCATCATAGTCATATCAACAGAGTAAGATAAAGTGTCATTCAGTTCATGTATTTAGTTGCAATGGATTAATGAAGGGGCGATGATAATATTAAAGTGTTCATCACCATTATGCTCAGTAATAATCCATGTCCCATGAGCCACTTGCGCGCCTTCCATGGAAAGTCAGTCAAAAAGGATGTTCATTTCCCTGTAAATATGTTGACAAGTAATAATATCAAATTAAGATTTAATCATGAGAACATCCTCTAGTAATGATATGAGTGTGTGCATGTAGCAAGTAGATTGTAGATTGAACCAGTCATTAATAACACGAGAACCACCAAAGACCCATAGTTGCCTACAACCCTCTTCAAGAGAAAATAATAGAAGTAACTTAAGGTTGTGTAATTCAGAAAAATTATATGTGCCAGAGCCTAGGTCATATTGTAATTTGACGTAATGATCATGATTGAGGTATAAAACAACCCCTCCTCCACATTGTCCATTTTTTGCAGATCCATCGAAATATGCGTAAGTAAAAGTATGAATGACGTTCTCAGGGAGGAAAGTGCGAGGTTTGTTCCTTATGTTGTTGTCAGGTAAGAGATGGTAAATAGCTAGGATCTAAGAAAAAATAAGTTGAATATGATAATCAACTTATGCAAAAACCTTTCGGTTACAACCAAGCCATATAACCCAGCATACCAAAAGAGGTATATCTTTTAGCTCGTCGGGGGAGGCCTCATTCTACCAACTGTACCAAACATCATTAAAATAATCACCTCACCACCTGATGCTGATGTTTAGAGCTTGATATACAAATTCCCAAATAGTAACAATACAATGACAAGCTATGAAAAGATGATCTACGAATTCTTCAGCACAGTGACAAAGTTCACACCAAGAAGGTCTATGGAAGGATATCTTCATGATATTGTTGCTCGTAGGAAAAAAAATTCAAGGAGACACCAAATGAAGAGCTTGGTTTTACTCAGATGCTTCAACTTCCAGGAATGCTTCCACCACCACTTGTGCTCCTCTGGTTTTTTATCCACTTAAATGAATAGGTAGCCTTCCTTCGAAGTGTAATGACCTCTCTTTGAGTGAGTCCAGAGGAGCTCATCCTCCCTGTTTTGTAGCCTATTGTGAGAAGAGGTAAGGGCTATGATGTAATCTCACCAAACTCGGTGCCATTGTATAGGAATATTGAGAGCCTAAGCCAACAACCAACTCTGTCCCCAAATTGTGGTATTCTCCTGATCAGTAATCTAGTCAATAGTGAGTTTTCCTAGATCAGCCAAAAAAGTCGTCAGGTCTGGAGGAAGAATATACTGACCATCTCTACCCAGCCAAGGGTCAGTACCAATACAGACCTGTGATCTTGAGCCAATTTTCCATGCAAGACTAGAACCAACGATGTGGAATGTGTCAAGAATGGCTTTCCAGATTGTGGATACATTGATGTAATTTTTTCTCGGTAGACATATCCATTGGTTTAGAGAGAGCGGGTGAATATATTTCTGTGTGACTACCTGAGTCAATAAGTTATCTGTGGATTGTAATCTTCGGCCACTCTTGGCAGCAAGGGCCTAAGAGAAGCTGATAAGATTTTTGAGGCCCCATCCTCCCCATTTTTTGGGTAGGGAAATTTTGTCCCATCTGACCCGTGAAAAATTTCTACCTTCCTTAGTCCCCCTCCATAAGAACCCGCAACAACATCTTTGAATATTGTTCAGGATGCCTTTGGGAATCCAGGACAATGACATCTAATACACAGGAATGAGTTCTAAGATAAACTTGATGAGGACGAGTCGACCAAACAATGATAAACATCAGTAACTCCATGAGCTGAGCCTTTTTTTATTTTGGCTATTAACCACATCCAATCAAATTTCTTATAGTCACTGGGATTTAGATGGAAACCCAAGTATTTAAGGCCTTGCTCAAATTTGATATGCTGGAATGGAAACTATTCGAGCACATAAGTGATATCTGCTCGAGAGAAACCTGTGGCAGATAGAGTAGATTTCAAATGATTAACATCCATTCTAGTGGATTTATAGAATAAATTAATCATACCTTTAAATGCATCAATATCGTAACAAGAGCCATCCAAGAAAATGAGGAGATTGTCAACAAAGATTAGGTGAGTTAAATTGATGTTGTTTGCCACCAACACTCCAACCAGATTCCTCCTTCTCTTGGCCTCCCTAAACATTCAGATGAGTCCTTCCATGATCAAGAGAAAGAGTAGATGATATAGAGGGCATCCTTGATGTAAGCCCCATTAAGCATGGAAGATATCTGATGCAGCGTCGTTGATTAAAATTGCAAAGGTAGAGGAAGAGATACAACACATAATCCAATTGATAAAATTGATGTTGAATCCCAAGCGTGTGAGTAGCATTCAGATATATAGCCAATTTTCTTTGTCAAAATCTTTTGATAATTCAATAATTAATATCATACATTTCCATTATTTTAACTTTTAGGTTGTGTAATCCTTCTTGTGAAACTCCAATAGCTTCGTGTATTTGTATGTTATCCCAAAATGAAAATTTATCATAAGATGTATGTTGGGAGATGATGGGCTGAATCCCGTTGACAATGATTTTAGCTATGATTTTTTAAATAAAATTACATAGCGAAATGGGTGTGAAGTCATTGAATGATTTCGGGTCATCAGCATTTGGAATGAGGGCGATGAAGGTTGTGTTCAAAGAGTCATACATTCTCATAGAGGTTTTGCATTCCTCAACAACTTTTAATAAATTCGGCCCAATCAAATCATAGAAACCCTAGTAGACTTCCACTCGCAAGCCATCCGGCCCAAGAATTTTTTCTTTCTTGAACCATCACAAAGTCCAATTCTCCCAAGTGATTAGAGCCATAAGCTCTCTATTGTTATCCTCATCAACAAAATGAGCAAAGAATCTAGAAATTCACATGATTGCAACTAATGTGGAATGTCAAGGAGCCGATAAGAGTGATCTAAAATGTTGAGTCCCCATACCAACAAGGTCCCTAAAATTAGATGTCTTAGCTCCATTTTTGTCCTCTAGTGACCAAATGGCGTTAATAGCCTTCCTACCCTTGACATATTGTTGAAAAAAATTGTATTATCATCTCCATCATTTAACCAAATTTCTCTGTTCCTAAGCTTCCATGCTTCCTCTCTAGCTTAAAACAACCATATTATTTTTTCTTCCAACTTAGTAACCCACATTTTAGATTCTAGAGAATCATAGCCTCCATCGCCAAGCTACTCTAAGAGCTCCAGTTTAGTTCCAATGTGTTTTATTGATTCCTCCTCCCTCTTCTTCCTTTTCCCAGCCCACTCAATAGTCTTTCTATTAAGCCTTTAGAGATTACTGGAAAATTTCCTAGCCACATAAAGCTCTCCCTCATTGGTGCATGTTCACCGGGTATACCGAACCAAAGCCCAAAACTCCTCCTCCTTCAACCAACTTGCATTGAACTTAAAGGGAGCCCTTAGCTTGTTAATGTTGTCAGACATCTCCAAGTAGATGGGGTGATGATTAGTTATACCTCCTATCCCCACCCATTGTCTAAATAAAGGTATGGCTTGTGTCAAAGATTCCTTCACAGAGAATTGATCAAGTTTTCGAGAAATCATAACTTCACCTAATCTCTAATTCTTCCAAGTGGGAAATATCTTGGACATATTAATATTTATCATATTGTATTTGTATGTCAACTGTGTAAAGAAATCTCAGAGTGAGTCCACATGGGCATGATCTCCCCAGGTTTCTGATATGCCTAGGGAGAAATTAAGGTCTCCCCAAAGGATCAGGTTATCCACTTTCATGAATGAATGCCCCATCAAATTATTCCAAAACACAACTCTTCTAGTGCAAGGCCCACATGCATTGATGATATGAATTTCCATGCCCAAGTCTTCCGATATATGTCTACGGAAATAATGCCTTCCCCTCCCCAGGTACTTAAAATATTGATGGATTTTCATTTGGCCCTAAGAGCCAAACTACCAAAACACCCTCGGGCATCAATGGCTAAAAAGGTCCAATCCTTAAACATGTCTTACAATGCATTTATAGTGTGAGAGTTGTGCCCAAGGGTTTCTTGCAGGATGATGATATTTAGATATTCCGATGAGATCAAACACTCCAAAGCTAGGTTTTTGGGGTCACTAGCTAACCCAAGACAGTTGAATGAAAGGCACTTCATTAGGGACCATATTCTGGGGTGTGCTTTGCTCTACGAACCCCATCTAAAGATAATTAGCAGTAAACAACAATATCCTGGAAAGCCTTATGAATGGATTTAGATATGTGTGATTGATGACCTATATGAATCTTAGGCAATTTAGAGGGATAAAGGGCGCCTAAGCCAAGTCTAGAATCTTGCTGACAGGAAAATATATGGGGAGGGCGAGATAAAGAATGGAGGTTGTAATGAGGTTGACTATTAATCTCATAAGAAACCTCCTTAGAAGGTGGGAACAAAGGGGCGGGAGTCGGGTAACATACAATAACATTTTCAATTTGACATGATACAATGCCCAACCCATAATAAGATAAAGGAGCCCCAATGAGAGTGGGTGTAGGAAAATGAAAACAAAAAATAGAGTGATAAATGTGCAGAGAGGGGGGAGGATATTTTCTTGCAGAAAAGGAGGCCACCACGAAGCCGAACCAGGCCCCAATTCCATTGTTAGTTCCCTAGGACACCCTCCTCTCCACATAGGGACACTACTTAGATGCCTCATGTAGAGGTGAGTCATGCATGAGTGATGTAGACTTGGCTTGTCTCCTAGACTCCATACCTGCCTAGAGCTTGGCCTCCTCAGCTCAAATCTTATTAGATTTTTTGTTAAGGAGAGGAAAATCTCTATATACATGGTTGACCTCATGGCAACAATGGCATCAAAATGGTACACCTTCGTAGTCCAATTTTTGCAAATGAACAAGCCCCTTGTAATGCAACACTGTTTTGGCCACCAATCCCTCTCTTGTGTCTAGATGAACCAAGATCCCGACATAAGAATTATTACCCGATTCAAGATACCCTTCGTCGTAGTCCAGGAATTGACCCAAATCATCCCCAATGCAACGAAGGATATCTTAAGACCATAAATGTAAAGGTAGTTGAGACAACCTTACCCATATAGGTCCAACCCCTAGTTATTCCCTCTATGGATCAAACAGAGGAGTTCATGGCTTAAAATGTATGGGGGTCATTTCAATGGACCAATACCTAGAAAGGGACCAACTCTCCTATTCCTCTTTGCAGAATTTGAAGCCGAACCAACCCTTGGACATGGTGAATACCTCTGGCATCACATCCATCAATAGACTCCAAACTTCTTGTACCCATTTCCTGAGATGTGGGGATGATTATTTCCTACCTCGAACCTAAACAAACAACACCATGTTAGCATTTTCCATGATATTGTCGAATCCGATACCGTCACCGAGAATTAGAACTTATCGCTCTATTTTAACTTTGTTCATTTCATCTTTTTTCCTTCCCTTTGTGAAGCTACTCCATCATCGATGCCAAGGGAGGGTACTCTTGTAGGAGAGGGTGAAATATTCGTCGAAACCCAAGGATATACAACCCATGCATCCTTGACTACCCCTTCCGATAGTAATCCCTCAAAGGTACCCACAGATTATGAAAACCCTAATCCCGATAAGGGAGCTTCAGCACTAGAAGAAAACCTTATGGAAATCAGTTCTCCAGTAGACGCATGAGTCCTCAAGCCTCCAGAAAGTCCAATTACCCCTTCTATAGAGAACCCTAGGTCACCAAGTGGACCAGAGGGGGTCCCGACGAGCGACGGGCGTACATTAGGGCTATTAGGGAAAATGCAGTTATCAACAAAAGTCAGAGCATCCAAAGAAGTACCAGAAATACTAATCCCTAATTCTTGTGACCCCGACCATATGAACTCCTTTAACGTTGTAATCCCTTAACTGAGCCGGAAATCGGAAAAGTGACTGGTCGAGGTAGAACCAAGAGAAAGATGAAGTTGAAAATCTCCTCCAGGGTTAGTGAACGATGAATAAAACCCAACGTTCAGGGAGGTAGATGGCAAAGGTTGAATCAAATCCCGATTTTGATGTGTCAAGTCTTGCCAGATGGACACCGCCTCAAGTGGGTCGACATAATAATATACTATATCTTCCTCCATCTTGACATTGGAACTTATCCTCATGCAGTAGGGGAAATCCCCACAACCAGTGGAGAATGATCACAGATAGTCAAGTGTAAGAGGCGGGGGAGGCATTGACCAGAAAACATCAATAGAACTGTTTAAAACTGCAAATAACCGCAATGATATAGCTTCAACCTGAAAGAAACTAGACATACAACTAAAATTGGGTACGATCATTGTAGGGCTATAATGAACCCCCTCCCCCCACCATGAAAAAATGCTAATCGCGTCTTAATGATATCGTAGACGAATTCCAAATCGTAGAGCCATCTTCCTCATGCAAAAAAAAACTCAAAATATTTTCCAAAATTATATTATTATTATCAATAAATTAAATATTACATTTATTTACTTAAAATCAATGAATATATGTAATTTATGATTAACTTATTATTTAATATTCTAGCCCAAAAGGTTAACTCAATTAGTCAAAAACAGGTTAATAATTTTTAAGTTAAAGAAAATCTAAAATATATTATAATTTAAAATTGTATTATTATTATTATTATTATTATTATTAAAATATTAAATTAATTTACTTAAAATCCATAAATATATGTAATTTATGATTAATTTATTATTTAACATTTCTATTGGAAAGAGTTAACTTAATTAGTCAAAAACGTCTCACGTCTCATAAATAGGAAGTCAATTCTCCTCAAAATTCTTAGATTAAGTTCTATTAATAAACCGGAGAAAAGTGATCTCTTCAAGTTATTAAATATTCATTATGTTTTTAGAAATCTAAATTATGAATTTTCATTATTATTCTTTTATGAAGATCATTTTTTTAAACTCTAAATTATGAATTTTCATTATTATTCTTTTATAAAGATTATTTTATTATTAGTTTTTGATGAAATATAAAATTAAAGTAAAAAATTGAATTTAAAATTCAATAATAATATTATTGATATATTTCTTAGACAATTACCACTAAAACGACTTATTATTCTTTTATGAAGATCATTTTTTTTAAATCTAAATTATGAATTTTCATTATTATTCTTTTATAAAGATTATTTTATTATTAGTTTTTGATGAAATATAAAATTAAAGTAAAAAATTGAATTTAAAATTCAATAATAATATTATTGATATATTTCTTAGACAATTACCACTAAAACGACTCATTTATTTCCGTAGGACAAAAGGCAACGAGCATTTGTATCAAAATATCATTATCAGGAGAATTTGTTAAATTTATTGAATTGTAAAATCTTATTTAGTTTAAGTATTTGATGTTTTATATATGTAAAAGATAAATTTGAGTTATGTAATTTATATAATTTTAATGGGAGTTGTTTTTAGCATGAGTTATGTAATTTATTTTAAGTATTTGATGTTTTACATATGTAAAAGATAAATTTGAGTTATGTAATTTATATCATTTTAATGGGAGTTGTTTTTAGCATGATTTTTTATTATTATTTAGTGTTGGAATTGTATATGGATTTAACACTTCAAAAAAATTAAGATATTAGGGATTACTTATCAAACTTGTGATTTCAATACATTTTTGTCAAATTTTAGAGAAATTAAACCTAAAAAAACCACTAAACTTTTTTTCAAAATATCTCAGTAAAAACAACAAGATTTTAATGTTTTATAAAATTTTCTAAAAATTGAATTTTTATATATATTAAAAAAATACATCTCTAATAATATAAAATCATAATTTTATTAAAAAATTCACCTTCAAATTTTAATTAAAAAAATCAAAATACTTAAATAATTAAACCACATTTTTATATTTTGTATTTTATTAAAAGTAATTACAATTATATAAACTTTAATATATATTTTTATTTTTTATATAGTATATTCATATAAAAATATTTTTTAATTAAATTTAGTTTAAATAATTGAAATGAATATCCATTATCTTCTCCACTTAAATTTATTTTCTTTTAAAAGAAATATTAAGCTTTTAATTAACTTATTATTATAATAATCTTAAACCCTGAGTTGATAAAATCTCAAAGTTGACAAATCTTTCACGAACTCACTTAATAAATAAATTATACAATATTTCTATTTATAAATTTTATTTTTTTTAATTCTTCACTAAATCTACTTGGAATGCATTTTTTAATTTTTACAATTTTTTTCATTCTTTTATGTATTTATGTTTTTCACATATTTTACATGTATTTATTTATATGTATTATTAATTAAATATATTATTTAAATTTTATTTATTAATTTTCATTGTACTTCATTTTTCCTACGTTACCTGATTTTTTTATAAGTTTTAACTATAGATTCACTGTAATTACTTTTCTTTTAATCAAGTTATATAAAATTATTTTAAATAAAATAGATTTATTTAAAAAAAAAATTAAGATATAGTTAAAAAAAAAAATAATATTAGTATTAGAAATTATTATTCAATTATAGACGAGTTTGTTACACTTAGGATTATTAGGGAGGAGTATGACAATAATGAAATTAATGTTATATGTTGCATTGTTGAGTTTAGAAAATAATTTGATATAGTGCCCAAAACTAATCTTTGGAATAAATTAAGACAGCCAAAAATCCTTTTCAAGTTGAGAATTGTTGTAATAAGGTTCTACAAGAATGTTATTACCTAATTTAATAACACTAAGGGCTAGTTCATAGAATTAATTGTAAAATATGAATTAAGAAAGACAACCCTCTATCCCCTACGCTTTTTGGCCTATACTTATAAAATTTAGAGGATTTCCTGGGAGAAGCAAGATGTGTCAACACATCTCTAGTTTGAATAATAATCATCCTTCTTGTTTGCATTAGCAAATTGTTCTTATAGTAGGGAGTTTGTATAACCTTGACAAGCAATTGAAGTTTCTCAAGGATTTTTCTCTAGTATGATTATGACTTCTAACATTAACAAAATTAAGGTTATGATAATCAAATCTAAAAGAATCACTTACGCTAATTTCATGTATCACAATAATAACTCGATGTAAGTGACTTGAAACAAAAATCTTACAATCTATCATCATGATAAGCTCAATTGCAACTATAACATTCAGGAAAGGGTAAATGTGTTGAACTTAAGGCACCTAAGTTACTCCTCATATATAAAAAGTCAAAATGTAAATTCAACTATACATCTAAATTAAATTAAAATATCACTTAATATAACCTTTAAAGAGCACAAGAAAACTCAAATATTATAAAATAAGCAACAACACAACATAAAGAATTAGACTGCACACAAATATTTTATCTTGGAAACTTTTAACTGGAAAATCCAACTAACCCTTAAGCTCCACCACTCGTATATTCTCAAACAAATCATGGTCAGTCTACTATGAATGTTGACCTTGGGCCATACCTAACACCAATGCATTCATTTTGCATCATCTCATCTTTTATCATCTCTCATCATAATTATATCATGTTTATTTATAGGCATAAGAAAACCATAATTCATAGCATCTCAAATCACTATAGGTGATTGAAGATCATTGGCTAAGATCCTAAGAATCTTGGGACTCATAACTATTTTTAGATTTTAGTTGATTCCCTTTAGACCACTAATCGAACATTGTTCTAAGTCATCTATGTAGTTACACTTGATTGTGATCCCTTGGACTGCTCTAATCAACTATCAACTTCTTTCAATTGCTCGATTACCCATCAATTTCGACCAAAGTCGCTATTCTTCCAACTTGACTATTGACCTATCGACTTGACCTTCGACTTATCTTCCTAGTTGATTTGTTCTTGACAAAAATTATTGAGATTCATTCCTAGTCATGTTTCCCAACCAAATTGTTCGATTAACTAAACTCCAATTGATGAATTACCTACAAAAAGCAAACACTTCAAAAAGATAAAGGGTGGAAAGTTTATTATAAACTTGAAAATTGTTGTAAATCAATAAACTTTTGGCTTTGGGACTTAGATATAACTCCTCTTTAGGATCCTCGTCACTAATAATATATTATATGGTTGTGAAGTTTGGGGTTTCGATACTTCTTGAGAGTAAGGAGAAACATAACATAAATTTGAAAGCATTATATAGCTTATAATCTTAAAATTAAAGGTAATGAAAATTATCATAACATTGTCGTAAAAGTGAAACTTTGCTTGATCCAGGTGGATATTGGTGGCCACCCACCTGTTCCACTTGGACCCCCAACATTATTTCTTTTCAGTTTCCTTAATTTTAGCACAACTTTCTATTTTTGGAAAATTTTCAGGTCCTAAACTTCTGGAGCCACTTTGAGGCCCTAAATGATGTTTTTTTTCGAAAATGTAGCAAGCCCGTAGCCTCTAGGGTAGGAGCTTGAGAGGAAAACTTATTTTCCTCGGATAGATATTTTTAACGAGGTATGATGTGTGCCAAATAGATGTCATATGTCTAAATTATGATCCCAAGAAGATGGTGTTCCAACTAATCCTAACATGCCCCACAAACTTTTGTCGCTTCATCCCTTAAGGTTAGGTTTTTAGATGTTTAGGGTTTTCCATTACTCCTCAATAATGAAAAGGCCTCTGAGTGTCATTATTACATAGTCCAGAAAGCATGGAGCCATCACATCTCTCCTCAGAGATAAGCTACCATCGTCTAAGCTAGTTTATTTACATTTTGCAAGTAAACAATTTTCAGTATTAATTATTAGTGAATTGAAGGTCATTTTTCGTTGTAGATCTATGTTTCTATTTAAATCTATATTTCATTTCGTTCCTACCCAGATCAGTGGTATCAGAGCGGTCTGTTCTTTCTCTATTGTTTTGTTCATGTCCCCAAAAAGGTCGAGGTATAAGGAGTTAGGACTTGAGCTAGTTGAACCCTTTCAAGATTGGCTTCACCGACCCTAACAACCTCCCAAAGTGGAAGAAAATAAAGATGAGGGAGCAGGAGATCCTTTCAAAATGCTACTTGAAGAGGCTCTAAAGTGACAAGGGAACAAGATGATGGATAACTTTTCTGAGATCCTTTGACAGGTATCAGTGGGAAAATCATCTTCATCTGACCGTCACTTCGGAGGCACCACTGCCTTTAAGGTACAAGTTAACTTTGAAATTCCTATATTTGAAGCCCAAATAGATGCAAATCTCTTAGATAAATGGTTAAATATGTTGGAAGGATATTTTTTAGTCCATAATTTTTCCAATAATGTAAATATTACTTTTAGACTCCTCAAAGCTACCCCCCATATCAAGGGCTTGTGGGAAACCTAATATGAGCAAAAGGACAAGAAGGAACCCTCACTATTTCCAGCTGCACCCACTTGGAATTCTTTTTGAGACACATTTAAGGAAAATATTACCTTGTCGAGAGCTATGAAGATAAGTATAAAATGGACCACACTATGGCAGGAAAGGGACCAAGACGTTTTAGAGTTCACAAATATATTTCATACCCTTTGCATGAATATGGATATCAAGGATTCTGAGCAGCATCTAGTACTCAAGTATTGCGACTATCTTCACAAGTACATCTAGGTAGAGATGGAATTAATGGACATATCCTTGCTTAGTGTAGCATATTCATATGTTGTCAAGGTTGAGCAAAAAATTAAATATAAGAAGCGAGACCTTGGATCTGCGAATCCGAAGCACGGAAAAGGCACCTCCAAACCACAAAATAAAGGAAAAACATAAGGTGAGGTGACCCAGGACAACCCATTGAAGCCACAAGAAAATAATAACACCATGAAGACAAAGGACGACATAGGAAAATGGTGTGAGTTCCACAAGAACCCAACTCACAAAACAAATCAGTGTCATGCCAAGCAGTCACTGGTGGACGAGCTAAAAGCTTCATAGTTAGATGCATTTTCTAACTCTGAATGAGAACCCAACAAGGGGACTGGAAAGGGGAAGAATATTATCGATGAAAATCCTTTTTCCATTATTTCCACCACCAAGGTCTAGAATATTGAGTGCGAAGATCCATAGGAGGGGGAGCATCTCTTTCACTCACAGATATGGGTGAAGCATTCTTTGCTACAACTCATTATCAACAGCAGGAACCAAAAGAATCTCATCTCAGTTGAGGTCATGAAGAGGTTGGACCTATCGAAGACACCACATTTACAACCATACACCATCAGATGGTTGCACGAAGGGCAAGATCTCTACATCAGCTACCAGTGTCGCCTACCCTACAACATCAAGCCCTTCACGGATGAAGTATTATGTGATGTTTCTCCCGTTGAATTTTTTGATGTATTATTAATCCAATCATACTTGTGGAAGCATCAGGTTGTGTATGAGTCCAGGACTCGCACAGTTTTTATTAATTTGGGTAGTAATCTATATAGGATACCGAAGGTAGCCCCACCTACCATTATTTCATTTAGTCTATGCTAAGCAATATAGTAATATCATCTCCCAGACCAGGAAATTTGTTTTCTTTCTGATTCACTCTCAAAGTAAGGGGAATATCATAATGACATCCACGGCCCCTGGGAACGGTACCTCCATGCAACAAAAGTAGGTGGATAAGATCGTGGAAGAATACAGGACATCTTCTCCTTACGCACAGGTGTACCTTTGCACTATCGATTCAAGTATTCGATTGATATGACTCTTGAGGCACCTCTACCCAATGGTCTAATATACTGTCGCTCTCTTCTGGAAAACGAAGAAATCAAGTGGCAGATCCAGGATTTACTACAAAAAGGGCACATTTGAACAAGTTCCTCACCTCTTGGGAGCCCAATTGTACTAGTACAGAATAAGGATGGGACTTGGAGACTTTGAATTGATTATCGAGCACTAAATAAAATCATTATCAGGAACAAGTATCCAGTCCCAAGAATTGATGACCTTCTTGACCAACTCAAGGGGGCCAACCACTTCATCAAGATTGATTTGAATTATAACTATGTTGGGACAAGGTTCCCTAGGGTCAATTTTGAGGTGAAAGCCCAAGTTTTGTGGTAGAAAGCACAAGTTTTTGTTATGTAAAGTATAAAGTCTAGCAAGTTGTGGTCGCAGAGCGCGTAGATAGTAAAGTGTCATAAATGGTTTTACCCTTTTTTTATGTAAGTTTTGTCAGCTTTAGAAGATCTACCCATGGTCCTTGGACCATGGGATTGTATAAAAAGGAGAGTCTTGGAGAGTCTAAGGCATCATAATGATAAGTGATGATGAAGATGAATGTAATGTGTCAGTAGAAGAGAAGAGCAAAGAAGTCTTAGAGTGAGCGATAGGCTCTGCAGCTGAGTGTGTAGTGGCCTAGAGTAGAGTCCGCAGTTGAGTGCCCGAACCCCTGTAGCTAAGTGCGCAGGGTAGTCTTGAGTTTGTAAGCAGAACTAGAGTATCAATAAAGAGATTATTCCATAAATATCTGTGTTTTGTCTATTTACTTTTGTTATGAATGAATGCGTTATTATGTTATGATGGGTTTATGGTTTAAGACTGTATTTATGCGCGATTTTGCATGATTACATTGTTACATGAACACAAGTAATAATAATTGTTTACTCGAACAATATCTTAATGCATGTTAAAGTTATCAAATACTTAAGTTGATCTGGGTAAATATATAAGTAGGAGTAATCACAGAGCCACATAAGTGGTTGATTCACCTGTTTAGGGTCCGCGAAAGACAATCGTAGACCTTCGCAAAGTTTAGAGGTCGATTAAGAGAAGTATATCGATAAGCCCTAAAAGGCTTATCAATCTGCGTGAAGGGATATTTAGGGCATAAAACGACATTACACTAATCTTTGGGTGCAAAAACTTGGTTCCAGCATCCCGCCATACTACTTTGGGTGAGACTTCAATCCGTGCTCCACGAGTTGATGCTGAAAAGGCCAATAGTGTAGGGATTTGTTTGGAAAACTTAACTCTGAACTAGGGTCACAACCCACTAAGCCAACAAATGGTTTCATTGCCAAGAATGGGATCTGCATAAAGAGATGTGTGATGTCACATCACTGGAATCCAACTATAAAGGAAATTGAGTGTTGGTTGGATAGAAAGATCCACGAATTTGCGGCGTAAGAAAACGGAAATCCGAAATTGACGAAAGAACAGTGGTTGGATAGGTATCTATACACAGAGATACATGAAATTTTCTTCTGTTCATTTTCGATCAAACTATACGAGTGGATCGCTAAATTGGCGGACGTCCAAGGAAGGTGGAGGCTTGACAGTCCGATAGCGTGGACCCCGGAGTTAGTGCGTAGATTAGAAGCCTGTGAAGATAAGAGCGTACACACCGTCGATCACTGGCTTGATTGCATCATAAGAGGATTTGTGACAGAATTGACGGTTGATACCTCAGTCAGCTACAACGAAGCAGAGTGACGCTTCTTCAAGGGACTGTGAGGTAAGTATTTAAGGTCTTTGAATACTTGGATCAAAATCCTCTTGTGTGAAAAGTGGGTTATGCAATTACCTTGATTTTTGGAGCTATGCGAAGTGGAAAGAGCTTTAGGGATAAAGGGAGAACAAGCCCTGAATACAGCCCGCTGATTGGGCCTCCTCTGAGCGACGACAAGGAAGCAGCACGGGCTTCTCCGCAGAGCATTGTCCAATTAATACAAGGATTTCATGAATACCTCATCCACCCATGCCACCTCCGTATTCACCTCCACAGCATACACCTTCGCGCACATCGCCACCACCTCCACCACCGTTCGATATGACGAATACGATGAAATTGCCTATTTTCAAGGGCCTGGGAAATGAGGACCCGAACCAGTTTTGGTTCATTGCGAAGGTCATATGGACAACCCAAAATATTATATATGATCAGATGAAGAAAGCAACGTTGGTTACTACTCTACAGGATTATGCATTAACCTGGTACATTAAGTACTGCACTAACCCGACAGCTCCATTAGTAGACATCCAGACCACGTTGAATAAGGAATTCAGTAGGCCCAAATCTGAATCACAATAAGTTATTGAATTCAAGGAAATCATGATGAGGCCTGGTGAAACACCCTAGGAGATGGATTAGAGATTGAAATTCCAAATCTGTGAACCTAATATGAATCTTACGAATGGGTAGCACCACGTATGGTTTGTAACTTACCTCTTGCCTCACCTAAGGGTTGCCTTATCACATCAAAAGATTGGGACTCAAGCAGAAGCCCTAGAAATTACGATGAGGTTGCATGAGACACTGATTCAAGATGCTGCTTTGGAAGTTCAACAGATTCACACGGAGTTGCAGAATCTTTGCCGAGAGTTTCAAAGTCTAAAGAATGATATAGTGGCTCGGCTAGAGGTGCACGAAGAAGTTTGGTGCCTGAAATGCAAGAGTCAGAGCCATGACAGAGATCACTTCCTAGTCTTCGCGAATTATGTTATAGGAGGAGGGCCAATGCCTTTGAGGCCGGAATCTTAAGCAAGGCCAAGTACATGGCCCGTGCTGTGGTGCATTATCTTTTAGGTTGTTGGAAAACATGTGACAGAAAATTGTCACTTCCTGCAGAAATTTGTGCAGACATCGCAACAACTCTTCTACAACTTCTGTAAATCGGTGGGCCACGAGGAGCGTAACTGTCATAGCTATGAGTTGATGATGGAATGAACGCTTGCGTATCGAATGCAGATAGAAACTCGGCCTTCGGATCAAGGCACTAGGGAGCACGAGGAGGATATAAGGGATGCGGTCGAGGCCGAGGAGGAGGAGGACCTGGTAGAGGTCGAGGACAGGTTATTTGCTACAATTGCGAAGTGTCAGGACACTACGCGTGAGAGTGTACGAGCCCGACATGCCTGTCGTGCAAATATTGCACTCAGTTTGATCACACCATAGAAAACTGCCCTGTATTAATAACTAAGATGCAAGAGAAGGGGACACAGCCTCACCAGCCTACCCAGAACCTACAGATGATGAGGGTTGAACTGTGCAAAGATGATTCTAATGTGAATATCATGCTACGAAGCAGAATGAAGACTGGCGAAGATAAAGGAAAGAAGCTAGAAGAAAGTGAGTGGGTCTGCAAAGCTCCAAAAAAGGAGGTTGGGTTTGATTTGGAGCGCGCAAGGGAAACTTTCATGGAAGCAAAGAGAATCTTCACTGAGGACTCTACCTCAGGAAGTCAGGATAAGCTATTTAAAGAAATGGACCCCTCTATGCTTACTACCTTCTTGGAGACCTTTATGAAGCTGATTCGCGATAGAAAGGCCATAAAAGGATTAGAGGAATTGATAAATAAGTGTGACAGAAAAGAAAATGTTCTTGAGGGACCGTGCATAGTTAGGAAAATTGGTAAGCATAAGGCAAGAATGGGGCATGAGATGGGGCTCACTACGCAGATAGGAGAGTATGAGATGGATCAAGTTATTCTGGATCTGGGGTCAGATGCAAATGTTTTGCCTAAACAAATGTGGGAGAGAATGGGGAGACATATGTTGCAGTGGTCTCTGATTCAACTGAGGATGGCAAATCAACAGAAGATTATCCCCATGGGAAGATTACAAGGAGTAATAGTAGATATTTAAGGCACGAGCGTGTTGGCTGATTTTGAGGTGATCAAGATCATTGTTGATAGCAATCCATACCCTACACTCCTTAGGATTGATTGGGATATTGACATGAATGAGATAATTAATTTGAAGAAGAGAACGATGTTATTTGAAAGGAAATCACTCAGCATAGTGGTACTTTTGGACCATGCAGAAGGATCGCGCTATACTGAACTAGTTGCGATTATGAAAGTGACGATGATTTGCACCAAATCTATAAAAGAACAGCGCAAGATCAAGACTGGGTGCTTCCGACAACAAATGGACGCATTGCATGGGACCACAAAATTTCTTGTACATTAGATTCAGATGAGGTATTGGAACACTGGTAGAATAGGTTGCACGAAGTATCTACGCTGCACTGCAACATGATGACTAAATTGTTGTGCTGTGTATCTTCGGAGCTAAGAAGTTTGTCTTATTATGATGGTTTAATTGATGTTCATAAATTTTTGGATGCATTTTAAAGAGAAGTGCCAAATAAGCATCACTTCCAAGCCTTGGACTTGGCGCTACACCCGCAAGATGGTGGGGTACGCATAAAGATAGTTTTGATGGATGGCGCGAGTATAGAAAAATGATGAGGTTGCGGTTTGGTCGCCCAAAAGTACGGCTAACAAAGAAATATGATGGAAGGAATGATCCGTGCAATCATTTGGCAAAATGGATTGAGGTTTATGGAGCAGAGCCACAACCTGAGTGGGTGCATTTATTCTGTTATACTTTGAATGTAATACCAATGAATTGGTACGTGGAAACAGAGCTCCGCCATGGCACTGAAGAGTGGGACGTTTTGGGAAAGGGATTTTTTATGACATTCAACTTTGAGGATGGATTCAAATGTATTAATGAGGCATTACAAGAGGTCAAGGCAACGATCTTCAGAATACCGCAGGATCCTTTGGATTTGATTCAACCAGATTAGACCACCCAACTGCACCCGCTGGAATGCTGCAATGTGACTGCTGAAGAAGAAGACAAGGATCCTAGGAACATTAATATCCCAGAGGCAAAAGGCCACCACAAAATGGAGGGACCACAAATAGAGAATCTAGATATCACCGCACCACTGAAGACTAGACAAGTGAACATAGCCATAGAAGCGCAGCCAAAGTTTGCGAGGATTGAGGACTATTGGGATGATGTCATAGTAGATAAGGTCGTTGAATTGCTCCGTGAGTATCAAGATTTTTTCCCTACGAAGTTTTCAAACTTGAAAGGAATAATAGGGGAGTTGGGTGTCATGAAGATTACCTTGAA
Organism: Pinus tabuliformis; assembly: GCA_031772625.1. NCBI lineage: Eukaryota > Viridiplantae > Streptophyta > Pinopsida > Pinales > Pinaceae > Pinus > Pinus tabuliformis. The sequence continues at coordinate 498,322,324 of CM062818.1, read as the reverse complement.
GCCAGACGCAACGCTGATTAAGCAAAGGTGCTATCACCTTAATCCAAAGTATAAAGAGAAGGTTCGCTTGGAGTTAGATAAAATGCTTGCAGCAGGTATTATTTAACTGGTAGAGGAATCTAATTGGGTGAGCCCAATGGTAGTTTAGGAAAAGAACCAAAAGGATGAAATAAGGATATGCGTAGATCTCAAGAAGTTGAACGATGCTTGCATTCATGATCATTTTCCAACTCTGTTCACCGCTGAAGTGTTGGATAATGTTGGCGGGTAGGAGGCTTATTAATTCACTGATGGGTTCTCGGGGTACCATCAAATTAAGATCTGCGTTGGAGGACAAGAGTAAGACGACCTTCGTGACCGAGTGGGGATGTTTTCAGTATACTGTAATGCCTTTTGGACTTAATAATGTGCCGGCGATCATCTCGTGTGTAGTCATCGCAGCGTTCAAAGAATTCATTCACAAGTTTTTGGAGGTGTACTTTGATGATTGGACAGTGTTTAGATTGGTAAAGCGCCATGTGGCTAGTTTGTGCTTGATGTTGGATACATGTCGAAGGTATCAAATTGCGCTAAACTTGAAAAAATGCTTATTTTGTGTCCCTTTCAGAATCTTGTTGGGTCATGTGGTATACAAGCAAGGATTAATGGTGTACCCTACTAAGATCGTGGTTATAATCAATTTGGAGGTGCCAAGGAGTGTTAAACAGCTGCGCGCAATACTGGTTCATACCAGATACTATCGGAAGTTTATCAAAAGTTATGCCCAAAATATCGCACTGATGGAAAAGCTACTAAAGAAGGATGCTACACTCTGTTGGGATGAAGAATTCCAGCAAAGTCTGGATATATTAAAAGAAAAATGATCACTGCGTCGATCCTAGTCTTCCCGGATTGGAAGAAAGAATTTCATGTGCATGTGGATGCGTCATGTATTGCCCTGGGAGCAGTGCTGACATAGGCCAGTGAAGGAGAGTTGGATCACCTAATAGCGTTTGCAAGCAGGAAGTTGTCTAGGGCTGAATATAATTATTCAACGATAGAGCGTGAAGGTTTGGCTATGGTGTAGACACTCCGGAAGTTTAGACATTACCTGCTAGGCAGAGACTTTAAGATGTATACAAACCATTCTGCATTAAAGTACCTAGTTAACAAGCCTGTGTTGGGGGGCGAATATGCAGATGGTTGTTGTTGTTTTAGGAGTATGATTTCGAAGTAATTGTGAAGCCAGGATGATTGAATGCAGGGCTAGATCATCTGTCACGCATTGAAATAGGAGAGGAGCCTACCAATTTAGAGGAGGGGTTGCCTAACACGCAACTCTTTGTGGTGCATGTAGCAAATGATCACTTTGCAGACATTATCCACTTCCTAACTACATGAACGACTCCAGAGGGGTACACTAGTCAACAAAAGAAGCAATTGGTGGTGTGCGTGGCAAACGTTTATGTTATTGCGGACCATTTGTATAAAATGGGATCGAATGAAATATTGTGACGCTATGTTCCTGAGTTTGAACGAGACAGTGTCCTTGCTGAGGCTCATGAAGGAGTTGCAGGAGGCCATTATGTAGGAAAAGCAACAGTGCAGAAGATTTTACGTGCTGGGTTGTGGTGGCCAACACTGCATAAGGATTCCAAATCATATTGTAGGGTGTGAAATGCATGTCAGAGAATCGGCAGGCCATCGGGGAGGGATGAGCAGCCTTTGAATCCACATATGTCATTACAACCATTTGAAAAATGGGCGATTTATTTTGTAGGAATAATTCAACCTCCAGGAAAGAAGACGGGTGCGCAGTATATCATCATGCGACTGAGAATTTTACTAGATGGGCGAACGCACATCTCGTGAAGGACTGTACAGGGGCAACAATAGCGAAGTTCCTATTTGAATAGGTGTTGACCTGGTTTGGTTACCCGAATATTTTGATGAGTGATCGCGGTATGCATTTCCTTAATGAAACAATCAGCGTGCTGACAAAGGAATTCCAAGTTTATCATCAGAAGAGTACGCCATATCATCCTCAAGCCAATGGGGTAGTTGAAATGTTTAATAAGATATTGGAAAACGCGCAGAGGAATGATTGCGACGTGCACGTACCAGCATTACTATGGGCTTATAGAACTACTTATAAGAAGCTGACTGGTCAGACACCTTTCAGGCTGGTCTATGGTGTAGAAGTTGTGACGCCGATGGAGTACATTGTGCCTAGTCTATGCATAGCGGCATTCACAGGAATGGTAGACCGCGAAGACTTAGAAGAGAGGTTCGCGCAGCTGTCAGAGCTCGAGGAAGATAGATTTTTGGTTGGATTCTATCGGCAAGTTCAAAAGGAGCACAAAAAACAATGGTACAATCGGCACATCAATTTGTGCACCTTCAAGGTAAACGATTTAGTTTTATTATATGACAAAAAGTTTGATAAGTTTCCAGGAAAATTTCAGATGCATTGGCTGGGGCCATACATTATCAAAGAGATTAACGATGGTGGAGAAGTTTAGCTTGTGAAATTGAATGGAGATCAAATTCTAGGAAAAGTAAATGGAATCTGATTGAAGCCAGCCACCAAGGATCTGGCTAGATGACTAAATGAAGGTAGCATAGTCTTAGCGCTCTAGGAAGCTGCAAGGAGGCATGGGACTATAAACTAAACTGCTTGGGGGCATCAACAGAAGCGTGAAGGGAGCTTCACTATAGGAGGAGAGACCACACGAGCTGCAGATCCAGATGACGATAATTCAGATACGTGTAGGGAAGAGCAGCCCGGCATTAACAAGTTTGGCACCGGGGACCACTCAAGCAGTAGAGTTGGTTCAATCATTAGATCTTTGGGCAATTGCATTCCTTGATCGAGCTCTGAGCATGGAGGTGGACGCTAAAAAGGCTATTGTTTGCAGTTTGAAGAATATTGGTCTGAACTTGGCTACGCTCCCCAGTGAATTCCTTCACATACTGCAACCAGGTGTGATCATAGAGATTCAGGCCTGAGAGCAGTGCGCAATAAGCTTGATCAGTGAATATAAAGTCAACAACGAACAGATGTTCTTGGAGAAATCAGTGGTGCTAGAAGCGTGGAAGAAGGTTCAGGATCAGAATGATCGAACTGCAGTTGTGGTGGCCGAATGATGCAGAACAATTCCTAAACTGCATATACCTAAAGAAGCATCATTAGAGGCTAAGATTAGGAAGTTGGTTGCAGGCATGCACAACACGAAAATAAAAGTGGCCAAGGTTCAGTTTGAACTGAACCTGAAGATAATAGAGCTTGAGTTGAAGTCACAACCTTCAACTCTGCCAGAGGTCTGAGAACAGCGTGAAGCCACTACGAAGGATGGAGTCGTCGCAGTATATGTCGCGGTGGTGGAGTGCACTGCACTCTTCAAGCAATCTATGGAGGTACTTAAGGCTCTCCAGGGAGATCCTAAATTGTAGAGGTTAAACACAAAGGCCCGTGAATTGAAACAACAATACGATGAAGCAAGAGCAATGACACGCACCGTCGCTATAACGCAAAGATTGGCAATGTTGTAGGAGGCAAAGAAATTGCTCGAGCAAGTGGAAGCAGCGCAGAAGAAAGAGGCAGTCCTCAAGGCTAGAATGGGGCCTTGGTTGGATGAGGCCTATGTTATCTCTGCCACCATTGAGGATAAGTTTGCAAGCCTACAAAGAACGTAACAGATGATCAAGGAAGCCAATGCAGGACCAGCAACAGAGCAGCTAGTGGAGCAAATCAAACAGGAAGCCACGCAGAGCGTGACTGAGGTAGCAGTGGCGTAATTGGAGCTGGGAGGTCTCTGCAGTAAGATCTTTGTGCTAGCAGAGTGACTCGAGGGCGATTTACGATATTTTTTTTGGGGACCAGTTGGGACAGGGTCCCCTAGGATCAATTTTAGGGCGAAAGCCCAAGTTTTTGTTATGTAAAGTGTAAAGTCTCTACAAGTTGTGGTCATGGAGCACGTAGATAGGAAAGTGTCATAAATGTTTTTACCCTTCTTTTATGTAAGTTGTGTTAGCTTTAGAAGATCTACCCATGGTCTGCAGACCATGGGATTGTATAAAAATGAGAGTCTTAGAGAGTCTAAGGCCTCATAATGATAAGTGAAGATGAAGATGAATGTAATGGGTCAGTAGAAGAGAAGAACGAAAAAGTCTTAGAGTAAGAGAGAGGCTCTGTAGCTGAGTGTGCAGAGGCCTAGAGTAGAGTTGACAGCTGAGTGCATGGACCCCTGCAGCTGAGTGTGTAGGGTAGTCTTGAGTCTGTAAGCATAACTGAAGTATCAATAAAGAGATTATTCCAGAAATATCTGTGTTTTGTCTATTTAATTCTGTTATGAATGAATATGCTATTATGTTATGATGGGTTTATGGTTTAATATTGTATTAATGCGGGATTTTGCATGATCACATTGTTACATGAACACAAGTAATAATAACTATTTACACAAAGAATATCTTAATGTATGTTAAAGTTATCAGATACTTAAGCTGATCTGGGTAAATAAAGAAGTAAGAGTAATCACAGAGGCGCATAAGTGGTTGATTCACCTGTTTAGGGTCTGCGAAAGACAGTCGTATACCTTCGTGAAGGTCTAGAGGTTGATTAAGAGAAGTATATCGATAAGCCCTAAAAGGATTATCGATCTACATGAAAGGAGATTTATGGCATAAAATGATATTACATTAATCTCTGGGTGCAGAAACTTGGTTCCAGCATCCCCCCATACTGCTTCGGGTGAGACTTCAGTCCGCACTTCGCGGGTTGATGCTGAAAGGGCCAGTAGTGTAGGGATTTGTTTGGAAAACTTAACTCTGAACCTGGGTTAGGACCCACTAAGCGAACAAACTATCACCAAGTTCTAATAGAGCCCACAAATGTATGGAAGACCGCCTTCAAATCTAAGGAGGGCCTTTTTGAGTGGTTGGTCATGCCTTTCAGGTTGAAAAATTCCCCTGGAACTTTTATGAGGCTGATGGATGATATCTTATGACCCTTCACCAACTCATTTATGGTTGTATATCTGGATGACACCCTTGTGTTTAGAAAGAGTTGGGAAGAGCACTTGCAACACATTATGTAGGTCCTTCAAACACTACGACAACACAAACAATGTGCTAACTGGAGAAATGAACCTTTGGCATGTAACAGGTCCAATATATGGGTTACATTATTGATGAGCAAGGTGTGCATGTGGATCTAGCTAAGATCCAAGTCATTCAGGATTGGCTAACCCCAACCACTCTAAAAGAGCTCCACAACTTTCTAGGCCTTGCTAATTTCTATCGAAGGTTCATGTTGGGATTATGTCATATCACTTGGCCTTTGAGTCAAGTTATTAAGGGCAGATCAAAAGAAAAAAAATTCTGGTCCAAGTTCCAACAAAATGCGTTCGTTGAGCTGAACCACCGCCTTTGCTCTACACCAATAGTCAAATTACTAGAGCTGCAACAACCATTTGAAATTGAGACAAATACCTCTAACTATGATATTGGTGTAGTTCTCACCCAACAAGGGATTCTTGTGGCCTATCATAGTGAGGCACTCTCCGATACAATTCGAAAATACCCCACCTATGATAAAGATATATTTTCCATCATGCAGGCTTGATGATAGTGGAAACATTACATTCCGGGGAAGGAGACGATCATTCACATAAATCAATAACCTCTTTAGTTTATACAAACACAAGGGAAGCTGTAGAATGATTTCCATCAGAAATGGTCCACATGTCTGCAACAAATTCATATGAAAATCAAGTACAAGAAGGGTAGCACCAATAATGTCGCAGATTGCCTCACTCAGCCACCGGTTGCATTGTTGACCATTGTTCTTGACTCTTGTAGGCATGAGACTTCTGGTTGTTACAACTTTACAAAAATGATCTAGAATTTTCCACCACATATCGGATGTTGATGGATGGAAAGCCATTTCTAGACTTCCACCTCCAGGACACACTTTTATGCCACCTAGAACAACTTTGTGTTCCTTCAAGCGAGTGTGCCAAGATGCTTTGGGAGGCGCACTACAGACAATTTGTAGGACACTTCGATGTAGAGAAGACAATAGTAGTACTACAAAAGTATTTTTATTGGCCAAATCTCTAACATGATGTTGGAAAAAATATCAAATGCTAGATTGTTTGTGCCATCACCTTGCTGACCATTAAGAAACATGGCTTGTATAAGTTCCTCTGCCTACTCCTGACCGCCCCTGGGAATCCATGACCATGGACTATATGTCTGGCCCCTTCCTTCTACCAAGCATGGAAATGAATGTGTATTTGTGGTTTTCAATAGATTTGCTAAGATGGCCATATTGGTTGCGTGCAAGAAGAGTATCACGGCAGAAGCCACTGCCAAACTCTTCTTTGAACAAGTGTGGACGCATTTCAGGATCCCGCAATCCATTATATTAAATCAATATAATAGGTTCCTAAGTGCATTCCATGGTATTTTTCAAGGATTTACTATTTTACCCATATATAGTATTGTAGGTGACTATTCTAGTTTCAAAATTCATATGTATAAAATGTAGGAAATTATACAATAAAAAAACTGTAATTTACTTATAAAATAGGATTTTTTTGGCGAATATCATCCATTTAATCATATATATGTAAAAAAAGACAAATTTTTAATGAAATTGGCAAATAGTTTTTTTTTAAATGTCCCAAAAATAGCCAATTTGTGAAATTTCTCCCCTAAAACTTTCCCTAGTGCATTATGTTCGAGCCTTTGGTCATTTTTGGATAGCAAGCTCACCAAGTTTACTAAATTCCACCCCTAGACTAATGGTGAGACAAAGATCATCAACAGGATGATTATGCATATACTTTGCATGTTCAACTCTAAGCATCCGCGAACATGGGATGAGAGTCTTCCCTATGTGAAACACTATCATAATAGGGCTCTCCATAGCTCAATTGACCACAACCCTTATCTAGTGGGCATAGAGTTTCATCCATTATGTCCCATTGATGTTGCACTGCCTTTTACAACTACACAGGAAGGATATGCCCATGTTCAACGTGAAGCTAATAAAGCCACTAGGTTTATTGGACACATTCATCAAATCCGCCATTAAGTTCACAACATCTTGAATGAAGCTAATGCTAAGTACAAACAATGACATGATCAACATTGTGTGGCACATAAGTTTCAATTGGGTAAAAAAGTGTGGTTGCATTTGCAGAAGGAACGCCTTGTTTGAGCTCATCGGAATATTTTTTCACTCTGATATGGGCCTTACAACATCATCAAAGTTGTGTGAGACCACACTTCCAAGCTCATTATCAACCCATTTGGTATGCACTCCATATTCAATGTGGACCGCCTTCATCCATACTTTCAACCATTGCTTGACACATCATACATTGCTTACCAGCTAACACCAATAGAGCTCAACCTAGACTGCATTGAACAGGTTGCAACCGATCGGATCATGAACACACAGATCAATAACACTCGCCATCAGAGGATCTAACTTTATCGGGTTGTTAAAGAAGGCCAGCTCCTACACCAAGGCAAGTCGCTCATCAGGGACCACGTTTAGCAAAAGTTTCCCCATCTCATGGAGGCTCTCAATGTAATGGGGATCATTGCTTCCTAAGGGGGGTAGGGGGGGGGGGGGAGGATAATCCAAGTGCATATTGGTGGCCACCCACCTATTCTACTTATACCCCCAACACTGTTTATTTTTAGTTTCCTTAATTCTAGCACAACATTATATTTTTGGTGGTTTTTTGGGTCCTGAAGGTCGAGAGTTGGTTTGATGCCCTAAATGACATTTTTTAGAATATGCACCAAGCCTGTAGCCCATAGGTGAGGGGCTTGCTGAGAAAACTTGTTTTCCTTAAATAGATCTTTCTAACGAGGTATCATGTGCGTCAAACGAAGATCATATGCCTAAATTACCACCCTCGGAAGTTAGCATTCCAACTAATCCCAACGAGGCCCACAAAATTTTGGTACTTCATCTCCTAAGGTTAGGTTTTTGGACATTTAGGGTTTTCCATTGTTTCTCAATAATAGAAATGCCTCTAATACTCATTGCAACATAGTTCAGAAGACATACAACCATCACATCTCTCCTTGGATTTAAGCTACCATTGCCCGAGTTAGTTTATTTCCATTTTGCATGCAAACCGTTTTCAATTTTTGTTTTTAATGAATTGAAGTTCAATTTTCTCTGTATCTTTGTGTTTCTGTTTAAATTTGTATTTCATTTTGTTCCTGCATAAATCTCGGGGATCATTGCCCCATTAAGAGCATGGTTGTGACTAGGTCCTTAATGTACATGAACAAGATAAACAACAAGAAAGATAATACGATTCCTAAGGTTGCCTCAAAATCCAATCAATACTACTTGTGTGTCAAGTAAGAGTGGGATAAAGATGAAAAGTCTTAAATAAATCATTGGCATATGAAGGAAGAGGTCACTTGCAAAATAAAAATAATATTAAAACTATTATTTTATCCAAATTCAAGGATACACTATGGCACGATGAAGAATAAAATGATAAGAGAAAAATAAGGCATTACAATGAGGTGATCAACCTTAATATAGAAAATCAAAAGTATCTCTCTATTATAGTTATTGTAAAAAAAGAAAATCAACATTGCTATTGAAATAAAAACAAAATCATTATTTCCATAGTGATTGAACAATTTTAAAATGTTGTGGGTGGAAAGAATTTGTCATATTTGTTATATTAAAATGGTTGAAGAGAAAACAATTATTTTCTCTTAAAATTTCTTACTTCTTATATTAAATTATGTCAATTTCAAAATATTTATTATAATATTAGATTTTTTTATTTTTTATTTTTTTCTCGTTAAGACTATGCTATTCTATTATGTACAGAAACAGGAAAACAGTTACAGTCATGAGGTCATATTGCCAGAGGCCGAGGATGGCACTCTGGACTGACAGTGATCATAAAAACCGCCCACGCAGGGGCTACACCACTAAGACAAATCACCCGCGCAGGGGCCCTACCACAGAGACAAGTCACCCACGCAGGGGCATAACCACTGAGACAAATCACCCACGCAGGGGCACCACCACTGAGACAGGTCACCCACGCAGGGGCGTTAAACCATTGAGGTGCAGTAAGAGCAAAAATTGACATCCCACGCAGGGGCACAGAAAAGAAAAAGAAGACCTTCATCAGAATCCCTTGCATGGGCATTGACAGACCTTGAACAGTATATATCTCGAGCCAAACAGAAACAGCCAAAACATACAGTAAGCCATTGTAGCAAAAGTAGCAAGTAATAGGAAAACCTGAGCAGCATCTGAAGGGGAGAGCCTGAGCGAACGGACAACTATTCGTCTGGCTCCTCCTCGATAATCCAGCACATACCTTCTGGGAGCGAGTCCCAAGCGGCCTTGTCCTTCTCTGAAGAAGGTGCTGCCTGAGTCGAAGGTGGAACGACAGCCGGCTCTGGGCTGCCCTCTGGCAGACCCTCAGCATCCCTGGAGCTTCCAGCCTGGTGCAGCTTTGTGCTGGGTTGTTCCTCGCCCTCCTCCTTCGGTTCTTCAAGAAACAAGACCGAGACATGGGCGTTGATACGAGAATTGCCCTGGGAATTGCTGAAGGAGAAGACTGCAGTTCCAAACGCAGGTAGCGGAGCCGAGCCCGAGTCTGGATTGCTGGAGTCCATGAACTGGCTAGACTGGATGGGATGAGCCTCTGCGACTTGGTGGCATAGACATCGACAGCAGCGGGAGGGGGGAGTTGCGACTGAGGGGCGTGAGGATCCGCCTCTACCAGAGCCTCGACGGCTGAGAAGGCGCTGTCGAGGCTTGACCATGATTCCCCTAATAGCAAGAAAACGAAACAGAGCAGGATGAGAGGAGATGGATAGTTTGAAACACCCTTCACCCTCCCTTGCAGACCTGAAACCACCGTCAATTGCCAAAGGGGCGACGTGAGCATACGCTCTGAGAGCCGTCGACCATAAACCCAATTCCGAAATCTGAGCTCGACCCAACACTTGACCTTCCATACCTTCACCATTCTTATGCTCCTCTGCTCTTCCTCGATCCTCGTATGCCATAACTGCCCTCTGCATTCGCAATTGAAACCCGGACAAGGCAATGAATTGTCGTCCCTTAACGCACCTGCACCCACGCTTAAGCTCCATGGCGGCGGAGCGCAGTAAATGCGAGTTTTATGCTTGGGGCTGCCCATGGTAACCATGTGGCATTCCATTCTTCGCTGTCGTGTCACCCGCATCCGGGGATAATATTAGCTTTCTTAACGGCTTAACTCATCAAAATTAGCTTATATTAAAAATGTCTCTCTTAAAGCTTTTCCCACCAATAAAATTAAAAATAAAATAAAAAAAATATTTATATTTATTTTCTCTTTTGTCTTTTTAAAAATAATAAATTTATATTAAACTCAATGAATAATGATAACTACCACCATCACTATCATCATCTTTATCTTTAAAAAAATTTGTTATTTCTTTTTATTTTAGTTTTTTTTGGTTCATATAGTGAAAAGTTAAAATTTATATTTTCTAGTTATATAATATATATATTTCAAAAATTGTAAGTATCAAAATTAAAAATATATACACTTACTTTTTAATTTTCAATTAAAAAATAATTATTTTTATTTATTTACTTTATATTTTAATTAAAAAAGCCCCCCTATTTTATGAACTCTTCTTTTTTTCAATTTCTATAAAATTCTTCGAATTTTGATTCTTATTCTTTTGTACACAGTTTAGTTTTATTATTTATTTTGTCCAATAACCAATAAGTTCCCTTCTCTTTTATTAGTTTTAATTTTAGTTTACTTTATTAAAAAATAAGAATTTAAAATTTATTTAAAAAATAATAAATTGTAAAATTATAAATTAAATTTAAAATATAAAATAAGCCGCTTATAAAATGTTAAAAAGTTAGTAAAATACAATGTATGGTATATAAAAAATTTAAAATTAATCTAATGAAGATATTGAATATTTTTTCATTATTTTTTTAATATTTTTTTTCGGATAAGGTTAAGTTTATATTATTTTAGAATTTCAAAATATTAATATACATTGTTCATTTATTTATAATTTTTTAAGTTTGTGGAAGGAAATTTCCATTTTTCACTAGAGACATATATTGACCACTTTTAAAAAAGAAAGTTATATCAATAAAATAGTAACCAAAAATCAACCAATCTATTAACTAGAAAATTAAAGAGGAAAATATCTTTAGAAAACATAAGAACTTCAAAAGTTTGAGGAGGTCATAGAAGTAGGGTATTTGGAGTTAGAGCCTAGAGGAGCTAAAGGATTTGGCTCACATTGTAGGTGGCTCTCAAGGTGAGCTAGCTAGGAGTCCAAGCTTTCTAGACATGAATTTTGAAATATTTGAGCACATTTGATGTCATTCATGGCAACAAATATGCATGTCGTATTTGTTCCTATTGTGTCTCCTTTAATACTTTGTGAAGAAGAGTTTTGAGTTGCCAAGAGTTATTGAGTTAATATATTATTTTTGTCTTCCCCTACTATAACCAGGGTTGGTAAACCAATGGGAAAAATCGTCAAGAATATCTGAGTTCAAAAAAACAAGATATTCATCACTAGACATAGTCTCAAGGCGTCGAATCTTTACTCAAATCTCAGGTGGAACAATGTAATGGTAGATATCCTCAACCTCATCAGCTTGTTCTTGGGCATAGGTTCCAATATGAGGATTTCACACACCCTCACCTCTGCGGCCACCTCACCCACCTCGGTGACTGCGCATGTGCCGTGAAGGTTGGGTACTCATATTGTATAGACACTTGGGGATCAATGCGACTACTGCAGAACTAATAGGCGAGGAATAGAAGAGGGATAGACCTGAGGAAAAAATTGAAAGCATGTTTGTAGATAGAGAGCAGGAAATGAATGGAGCAAGTAGAGAAGATAAATATTACCAAAAAAAACTCTAGGAAATAAAATCCATGCCAACCTTCTTAGCCACAAAATGTAACGTCAACATAACATATAACCATGAAAAAACCTACAATTGAGCTTCCAAAAACAAGAGGAGTTGAGATAGAGAACACAGAAAGTTCCATCAATAGAGTTAGTCAGCTCGGTCGAAGGATTGAACTAAAGCAAACCTTTGAATACTCCACAAAAACAATAGAGGAAAGAAACAAAGTACCAACCAATCCACCAACAAGTAAAGGACTAGCCACACTCCTATAGGCCCTGGTTCCTCCCACTCTGATAAGACTCCACCTCAAGAAGACCACACACTTGAAATCTCATAAAACAAAACACTACTACCAATTAAGCTCCACATATGTTTTTAGACTGAATTGTAACCGAGGATGAGATGAGAAGAAACACTAGAACTATGGGATAATGAATTCTCAGTGTAAATTTGTAAATCTCTGGCCACAAACCCACCCATGCCAAATAGAGGAATAACTCATCATTGCTAACTCTCTACCTTAGCTGACTGGTAATCGAAGCTAAATTGGATATAGAAATCACCACCTCCGTCTACATTAAATTCATTCACATGCATGTGCATATGGGGGGCAAGTCATGCTACCTCCCTCTTAAATATTTCTTAAGATAATGAGGTGACAGCGTCACCCAACACCCTACCATTTGCGCTTGGCACCCCATGAGAGAATTCTTTTCATTAATATTATAAAATTTTAATAAATTTAACTATTAATTATTTTATTTATTTAATTGTTAAATTTAAAATATATAAATAATAATAATTAAATTATATACATATATTATATATAATTATATTATTAAGTAATTAATTCCAACATTAAAAATAATTAATTTTTCAATTTTCTATTTTTAATTTAACTCATAAATTTGGAAATAAATTTAAAAAGGATGCTATAAAATTATAATTCAAAAGACTATATAAACAAACCTTAAACAAATAAATCTTAAACCTTTATAAAAATTCCATATATTTCACGTACTCCAATAAAAACAAATATATACTAATAATTATAAATCATTTAATTTGTAATCTAAAAATATATGGATGCTTTTCCCCTTATAATATATAAGGGAGTGATCCTAACGAAAGTGGAATGTTTTTACCCTTAGCCAACTAATTAAACACTTGGCTGGAATTCATCCATTGTGCAAGAACATTTTTGACCGATTGGTTCTTTTGTATTTTTTCACTTTTCACTATTTGCTTATCATTTTTTTTTAAATTAACTAAATATTTTTATTTTTATTTTTAATCATAATTATATATTCAAATTCAAGCTTCTGATTTATATCATAATATATAAAATATTTTTGGGAAGAAGTCATACAGAAGATTTTAGTTTTTGAACCAACAAGTGTGATTCATTTTTAGGGCACATACTTATATATTTATATTTAATTATTATATTTCAATATATTTTTTACTGATTTAGATAATATTATTTATTAATTAAATATTTTCAACAACTATATAATATCATTAGATATTAGATTTTGATTTCTTTTATTAATCTATATAATGTCATTTATTTCTAGCATATTTTCAGTTTGGAAATGAGAAAAGCCAATATCTTTAGTTAATCTCTTCTCCAAGGATAACACACTTTCAATTTGGAAATGGGAAAATCCAATACCCTTAGTTAATTCCTTCTCTGAAGATGTCCCATTATTTCAAGCCTTTAAGGATCACTTTTGTTTTTCTTTTTTTGAGGTTATGGTATTATTATTATAAATGGATATATGCCAACTCTATGAAATCTCAAATACATGTTCACCTAAGTTGGAATTTTTAATTAATTTACATTTTTTTTTCAAAATAATAAAATCTTAAAATCATTTTAAATTGTTGAAAATTTTCAAGTTATACTCGACCATATTCTAAAACTTATATATCTTAAAAATTTGGTTATCTTCTTGAAGTACTAGGACCTCCTCCCCATATATATCATGAAAAGAAGAAGACTATTAATTTAAAATTTACTTTAAAAATAACGAACAACTATAATTATTTTAAAAAATAAAAGTAAGAAAATGACACAAAGAATATATAATAATACTCAAACAAAGAATATATTTCAGAGAGAGTTCATGAATCACTCTTAGGTTTTCTGAAGGAAAACTCTGTACATTCTGCAACAAAATCACGATCACGGCATTGTACCTAACCATCTGACCACACTGCAATCTAATGCACTGACAGACGGAATGAGTGCGTTTGCAGAGAGGGGAGAGATCCCCTCCTACTGGAATATCGCGACAGGAGAAACGAGTGCCCAAGGTGTGAGGATGACTGCTGGTAACGAGAACAAAAACAAGAAGGGATCCCCATTCCTTGGTGCCCAATGGCAAGCTCGTATGTGAGGTCAATGCCTTCCACGGGCGGTTAAAAAACCAAGATTTGTAATACCCAACAACAAACTGGTGACCTACTAAAAGTTTATGAAGGATCATGGACTAATTTGTAATTTTATTGGGGTTTTCCCTACTGAAAGAGATTTGGTAAAATGGATTCAGCACAAATGGCAACCAAAAGGCCACATAGAGCTGAAGTTGGTGGCTAGAGGGTTCTTTATAGTAATTTTCACCAGTTTAGAGGATAAGGAAAGGGTCTTTGAAAATGGGCCTTACTTCTTCAACAATGGGGGGCTTTTCATGAGGCACTGGGAAGAGTGTTATAACCTTGACCAGGAGAAATTTCTGGCAGCCCTAATGTGGGTTAGGTTATTTGCCCTACTGGTATATTTATGGGACATCAACATCCTAGAAGGAATTGAGAACTCTATTTGGAGCTTTGTTAAATTTGCAGACTCAACACACCAGGGAAGGTACACCTCTTATGCTAGGATCTTTGTGCACATTAATATAACAGAGCCTCTACCAGAATTCATTGAGCTAGAATACCATGATGAGGTATGGCAAAAATGCCTAGACTATGAACATATTCCCTTCAGGTGTCGTAGATGCCATGAATATGGACATATATATCGTGACTGCCCGCTAAACCAATAATACCCCCAAGCACCTCCTAACACCAATGGTCAGGCCAATCCACGAGAGGATGCCAAGGGTTTTTAGGAAGTTCAAAGGAAAAAATTGAATCAGAATATTTCACAGACCCTGCCTCAACCGCCACCCAGCTAAGGTCTACATAATAACAATAGATATGACATCCTCGCGAAGGAGGAAGAAGCCATTATTGATCATATTTCATCTCCAGGCTAAGAAAATCACACAACTCTGTAGAAAGGAGGAAACAATACAAAAAGAAAGGCAGAAGAGGAACCCCAGGACAAAGAGGCCCCCACACAACCAATAGAACAAGCTAACATGGAGATCGATAGCCAAAAGGAGGGTCTCAGTACAAAGGAATAGGTCATGCAAAGGTTGTTGAATGAATGGAGGCATTTGGACGAACGGTTCATACCAGAGGATCAGAAACAATTATATAAAGAAACCTTTCAACAATACAAAGCCAACCAAGGGACGATAGCTTTAGATCAACCTGAAAAATTGGGATCCAAAATAACCCAAGGGGGGAACAGGGACTTCATGGAAAAAGAGGAAAGAAACACGGGAGAAAGAATTTGAATGAGTCCATCCAAGTGGTAGGTGAAATATTGGTTAATTTAGGAAGAGTGGTGTCATTATTGGCAGTCTTCCACCAACTCAACAAACCTTCTAAATGATTATTACATCCTGGAATGTAAGAGGCCTCAACAGTAGAGGAAAACAAAGATATTTGAAAGATAGGCTCAAAAGAGATAAATCCAGTATCATGGTGATCCAAGAAACTAATATTTCAGAAATAAAGTTAAAGGATATTGTGAATATTTGTAAGCCCCGGTACGAGGTAGTTTCTCAGGATGCTAGGGGTAGTGTTGGAGGCCTTTCTATCCTCAGAAACCCTGTGGAAATAATCTTTGAGGACTAGGTCAGCCTCCCCAGAATTATTTCCAGAAAATTCTGACACATTGGAACCAGATTCTGGGCTCTATTGTCAGGGGTATATGGGCCTCACATTCCAGGAGAAAAAGGGGGTTTTCTCCAAAATATTGAAATACTGAGAAAAGTATATCTAGAATATCTCTGGATAGTAGGAGGAGACTTCAACATAATCTCATCCTTAAACGAGAAAAAAGGGGGAATTTGAAGACCAAATGCGGACATGGAGGCATTTGGAGAAATAATCGTTCATTTTCACCTTATGGACATGCTAACGAATAATGGAGTCTATACTTGGCATACCAGGAGGGTGGGCACACATCAAATCACATCTTGTTTGGACCACTTTCTGATTTCTGAGCAGGTGATCAGCCATGATATCTTCCTTGAGGCCTCAATCCTCCATGCATGGGATCAGACCATTAGATAATTAGATTGGAGATAGACCTAAAACTTGGACCTAAGAACCACCCCTTTAGATTTGAATCCTTCTGGCTAAGGTACCCCACACTCATGAAGAAGGTGGAAAGATGTTGGAAAGAGAGTGAAGAACAAGGAAGAAATTAAATGGACTTCCAACTGAAACTGAGGGAACTCAAGTATAATATCAAGAAATGGAACCAGGAAGAGTTCAGTGATATCATGAAATACTGGAATCAATTGAACAACAAAATGCAAGAAATCTAACAGAAGATCATCAGTCAGGACAAATCTGAAGACATAGTGGAAGAGGAAGGGCAGTTAATCAACAAACTAGATGAGCAATGAAAATAAAAGAGATATTATGGAAGAAGAAGTCTGGAGTTCAATGGCTTCATGAAGGGGAACAAAATACTCGTTTCTTCCACAAAGCCATGATCCAACATCACCAACACAAAAATATCTTCTCACTAAAGGATGAAGTAGGGAATAGACTAGTTCAACATGAGGAAATGGAGGATCTGACTATCAACCAATTCCAATCCCTCCTTTCTAAACCCTCTTAGGATAGGTCTGAGGCCATTCAAAGAATCAAAAAAAACATTCCTCATCTCATTTTAAGGGATCATAACCTCGCCCTTATGAGGGCAGTCACTTTGGAGGAAATAAAGGATGTTGTCAAAGGCATGGAAAAAAATAAAGCTCCTAGTCCACACGGTTTCACGACAGAATTCTACCAAGCAGCCTGGAGCTTCATGGGGCAAGACATCTTGGAGGTGGTGGAAGGATCACATCGTAACCAAAAGGTATGTCTAGGACTAAACTCTACTTTCATTTCTCTAATACCTAAAACATCCAAGTTTGAAGATCCCCAAGGGTTCAGACCTATTGCGTTTTGTAATGTCATATATAAGATCATTGCCACAGTCATTGTTAAACGCCTCAAGCCTATACTCGTGAATCTTATCTCCCCATACGAAACTATATTTGTAGAAGGTCATCAGATCCTTGATGTCTTTGTCACTTCCCAAGAGAGTGTTCACTCTTTGAAGCATCTTAAATCCCTGGGCATGATGATAAAACTAGATATTTCCAAAGCTTATCACCATCTTAATTGGGCGTTCCTCACCAGCACCCTAAAATATTATGGTTTCGATCAGAGATGGATTAACTAGGTCCTCTACATAGTTTCCTCTCTTGTTTTTTCTATTATGCTTAATGACTCTCCCACTAGAACCTTCAACCCCTCTCGTGCCCTGCGACAGGGTGACCCTATCTCTCAATTCCTTTTCATCATGGTGGTAGAAGGTCTGGGTAGATATCTGAAGTTTGAAGCTATGGATTCTCAGATCCATGGTTTGAGGTTGTGGGGCAATGAAATCCCTATCACGCAACAACAATTTGTGGATGACATTATGCTCTTCTTCCATTTATCTCTGCGAGAATATTGGAACATAAGAGATATTCTTCAGGTTTTTATGGAAGCATCGGGGACCATGATAAATAATGATAAATCCTGTATCTTCTCTTTCAACACCCCGACGAGCATTTAGAACTTATTGTCTTGAGTTTTGGGCTTCGACATCAACTCCTTACCCTCCAAGAATCTTGGCTTGCATTTATGTTTGAACTCTTTAAAAACCTCATGTTGGCAATATATTCTGCAAAAATTCCAATTGAAGCTTAATAGTTGGGCCTTCAAATCCCTCCATGTAGCTGGTCGTACTATCTTCCTAAAAGTTGTTCTCTAATCCATCCCAATCTACCAGCTTTCGGGGCTGGTAGACCCAAAAACTTCATGTGCAAAGATGATTGAAATCTTCAAAAAATTCTTATGGGGAGGCACACAATAGTTGTAGAAATGGACATTGGTCTAGTAGTTGAACCTAACGAAGCCGAATATGGAAAGGGGGACTGGGACTCTGGGACCCTCTCACACTGAATCAAGTAATGGGAGACAAACTTTGGTGGTGTTGGATAAGAGTAGGATGAGACCTATGGAAACAAATATAGACTAGAAAATATGGCATGCCAATTCACACCAAAGACATTCTTACATACTCGGACCCTCCAAAAGGCTCAACAATATGGAATCTGGCAGTACAGAACAATGAACTCATCAAACCACATTTTTTCTAGGGAATCAGAAATGGGAAAACAACTCTATTTTGGTATTATTCATGGAAATAGAGAGAAAAACTATTTGGGAGACAGGATTTGAGTGATTTATTCCTCTATACAAATGGTTAGAACTTTTATACGATGGATCATTATTGGAAATACACCTTGAA
This sequence comes from Pinus tabuliformis, assembly GCA_031772625.1. Lineage (NCBI taxonomy): Eukaryota > Viridiplantae > Streptophyta > Pinopsida > Pinales > Pinaceae > Pinus > Pinus tabuliformis. The sequence goes on along the minus strand of CM062818.1, from coordinate 498,303,695 downwards.
TGATGATGGATGGAGGAAATGGAAAGAGCATAGGGATTGGCCACAACCCCTTGATTCAGATCAATGACAACAGCTAGATCGAGAGTTAAAATCAAGAAGCTCACAATTTAGGATGGAGTAGACATTCTCAAATGGGGATACACTACGAGGGGTACATTTACCATTAAGGAGGCTTATAATCTAAGGGTAGAATGGGGTCATGATCACCATCACCCAATTTGGAAGAAGATCTGGACAAGTGGATGGTGGCTTAAAGTACCTTACTTTCTTTGGCTGGTATGTCCAGGTAAAATTTCACTTGGGACCAACTCCAAAAGAGTATTATCTATGGGCCCTCGTATTGTATTCTATGTGGTTAACATAATGAGGATTTGGAACACCTTTTAAACTCGTGTTCTTTTGAGGAGAAAAAGTGGAGGCAAGTGGAGGACCTCTTTGGACGGTTGGACAGAGATCATCAAATCATTAGAGAATCTATCCTTCTATTGAAAATAGGTTTATTTTTAAGCCCAATCCTCAATCGGGCTTAGGGATTGGCTTTGGGCTTTACACTTTCAGCTATATGGAAAGAGAGAAACTAAAGGATTTTTAAGAACAACAAATAATCTCAGGAAGAATTTTGGATGGGGGTCACCCAAAACATCTGGGAAATAATCTTGGCAGAGAAATGGCTGCTAGATGACTGGCAGGTAGCTCCCTAAGAGGCCATAATCCTCCATTGCCTGAATCTATCGCCATCATGATTGCCCCAAACTCCTGGAAACTTATAACGAGCCATGTGGATTCCTTGCAGCGCTTCACGACACCTTCGAAGGGGTTCATCAAGTTAAGCTTTAATGGGGCCTCAAAAGGAAACCTGGGCCCCATGGTTTTTGGCGGCTCTTTAGGACTCTTGGGTGAAAACACGCCTAATATATGTTGACCACTATGGCTATGCGGGTAATAACAATGTAAACTTTGAAACGGGAACTGATACTGTTACCCGTTTTGTAGAGGTGGCAAAAAAATGACCCGATTTTCAAAAGTGTTGATGCAGAATACACATGTTTTTTTAAGAACATGGTTTTTGGAACTTTAATTTTTTTCATGTGCATTAAGTTTTAGAATGGTAGTGAATGGTAGTGATTTTCATCTTGATTTTAAAAAGTGAGTATTCTGCATCACACCCTTTTTTTAAAAGACCTATTTTTTGACTTTAAATTTTCTAGTGTGTGAAATGTAAAAAATTATTTTCTAAATTTGATAGTTTTTGAAGTCGTCATTTTATTCATATTTTCTTGTTCTCTATCTTATTTTATTTTTTTTAGTGGGGTTTTTATTGTTTTGCGTTTTTAAATTAGAAAGTCGATAGTTTGAATTTTAGATAATCTACATATTTAGACATCCTTAATTAATTTTTCAATCCACATGAGATAATTGTTTCTAAAAAACAACATTTTTTAACAATGGACATAAAAAATAACCATTTTTAACATAAATATAACAAAAAAACTAAACGTTTTGATAATTTTTTGCTAGAATTAACATGTCAAAATCACAATTTTTATACAAAAATATTAACTAAAAATGGTCAAATAATAGTTTTTTTTATGAATTTCATGTCAAAAAGATAATAATAACTACTTTTTTTTCAAAAAATAATGATTAACTTAAAAATCAATGCAAAAATCACATATTACCAATATTGAACGTATAACAACCCTAATTGAGTGTTTATTCTTCTCATAAAATGTTAAAGTCAAAACATTGCAAAGCTTGAGTTACAAGCATAACTTAAATTTAATCAACAATGTCACGTAATCCAAACTCTTCGTCCTCTAGAGTTTCATCATTGTCCTCTTCCACAATATTTTCTGTTTCATTTTGCTCATTTTGCTCATTTTCCTCTTCTAATGGGTCTTTCATGTCTGCAAATCCCCCAATATATGTCTTTCCATACATTCCATGTAATGGTGGTTGGGGTTCCTTTGCCTTTTTTGCCACACGTGATTCACTAAAGTCCCCTTTCTTCAACCCAATTTCTTGCATTGCATTGGAAGAAATTGAAGAGCATTAATTCTTTGCTGAATGAAATTGCATTGTAATGGATCTTTCTCAATTGCAATGCAATTTCTTCCTTTTTGAAGGCAGCATGCTAGTGTTGTACCTAATTATCAAGCACAAAAAGATAATGAAGTAAATTAGTACAATGACATATTAATTAAAAAAAAGAACATATTGAAATTCAATTCCATGTGGCAAAACGTACCTGAGCCAGAAAATAAATCCAGAACCCAATCTCCTTCATTTGAACATATGTCTATAAGATAGTTAATCAATAATTGTGGTTTCTGATAAATGTTAACTATCTCTCCTTTCATTTCTCTGTCTTCATATGTTAGTTTTCTCACAACAACATCATAAGTCAGTATTTGGCTATGACTCTTTTTGTCCACCCGATTAAAAATCATAGACATATGGCTATCATCTTTTGCCCAACTATCAATATGAATGAACTCATAGTCATTTATAAATTGTTGATCTTCATTGTCAAGAAGATTTGACTTTTGCATGTAACATAAAATAGTAAAAGTTCAATTAACTTGTACATAAATTAATTTTTCAACATTAATCAAATATACCTTTAAACATCTTACCATGTAAGCTGCATCCTTGAATTTGTTTTCCCCTTGAAGCTTGACAATAACATTGCCAATTGTGTGTCTGAATGCAATGTCACAAATCTCCATAATGGTGATGACGTCACTTCCTTAAATCCCGCCACCACTTTATTAAAAGCTTGATAAGTATAAGGGTCAATATCATAGCAAATGTTTGCAATATTGAAACCATGGGGAATATCTGCAATAACCAGGGCATAATCCCTTTTTGGTACGAGTTTCGCAATGTCTTCACAGTTGCCTTGTATTACTTGATATTGAATAGTGTCTAGCCCATTCCAAATGAAATGATTAAGAGTTGGATCAAGTTCAACATTCTTAATACGTTGCTTTCTGAGTCTTTCAATCTTTATTTTTTCAATAAAAGTCTTGAAACTGTTTGGTGCTCCATTATCTTCTTTCTTCATCTTTTACCAAACAAACAAATGTATGTGAGTTTTAAATTAAAAATAGTACACAGATGATTAAAAATGAATGTATAAATCAAGTTACCTTTTTAAATGCAAGATAAAAAGCTTTCAATGTTGATGTAGAACTTGAATCTGGATAGTTGCGTACAACATCATCCCAACTATCTTCATTCAACAATTTAACCATTTGTTCCTGAATTTTCATGTAAACTTTGTGACTGCATAGATAAAGTAAGAAAAAGTTAATATAATGATATGTATAACAAATACTACCAATAACAACATGTTTTATTTAAAATATAACTATAATCCTGGAAATAAGTAAAAATAATTCAGCAAACTTACTTTTGAAATTCTTCAGACATTTCTTCCAATGATAATTCCCCCGACTTCACACGAGATAATATTGTTTTGACAATTTTTTCATCTTTCACTCCTTGCATCGCCCTCCAAGGCGTGATCTGGAAGTTGCTTCAGTTCAGGCGCTGATTTATTGTTGCTACATATCAATGGCTTAGACTTTCTGACCCTCTGGTTTTTAATGCGAATGTCTTCCCACATGCTAAAAATGTCATCAATCAAATTCCAAATATCTCCAGTTCTAAATGCCAATTGGAAAATGTTATCAACACCTCTGAATAAATCGCTAGATCTGTTGTCTTTTCCACTTTTTGAATTGCCTTTATCTTCAATTTGATAGCCTATTTCCATACAACATTCCTTTCGGAAATCTACAGTAATATTGATCTTATCCCCACCACATTTTTCTAGGAATTCACTATGAATAAATCTAACCTTTTGGATCAAAGTCATAGACATCCTATATTCATTATATGAATTATGATCCCATGCCACTAACTTGCTTCTGTTTCATTTAAACCAGCATAAATGATACATTTCATTGTTTCAAAACTGGGTTATTAGGATATTCCTCCATCAATTGTCTTTGAGCTTCAACAAAATGGTTCCCCCCAAGCACATAATAATTGTATTCAAAACATTTTGACTTATCAAATGCTTCTTTGTTGGGAACTTGAAGTGGATGAACAAGAAGCACATAACTAACCACATGAGCATATGGATTGTACCTCATCAATGTCTTCAAGTTGTGAACATGCAGATGATGTGGCTTTCTGACTTGATATTGGCATTGTCCTTCACTTGCCTTATAGGTTTGTCTGACATTTAACTGAAATGTACGACCACCATCAATTAAGTTTCTCTTTGTCAAATTCTGTCAAATGGCATTTTGTTTTGTTTTGATAATGCCATCACCTAAATCAGCTCCTGGTGTAATGATTTCTCTGCTTTCTTTTGAAGTTTCACTAGGTTCTTGACTGCTGGTAATGACTACTTCAAGATCTTCAACTCTACTTTTTTTCGTCTTAACATTCTCAAGAGATCTATTCTTGGGCATTGTTACTTTTGGTCTTTTACGACCTTCCGCAATTTCAATGTCATCTTCAGTAATGGGAACATATGCTTCATTGTCAATTTCAACTTCATCATCCTCAAAAGTAACTTGTTTACCCTTGCTAGATTTATCCACCAGAGGCCTTTTTTTCTGAATCTTTGGATATAGTTTTGTAGCATCATCAATTACTACATTTTCCATGTTTTGCATATCTTCTTCTGACACTGAGTAAAAATGGCTGACAACTTTCTTGATATCATGCTCTATGAAATGAATGCCTCCCAACATAATTGAACAGTTTTCAACAAAATTCTGCCAAACAAAATATCATATGTTAATATAAACAAAGTTAAAAAATATAGCGAGACATTTTCAAAACGCAAAATAAAAATACAAATAACAATACTTACCATGTTTTGTGTCATATCATTTACGATTTGTTTACACAACTTTGTAGATACCTCTCTCCTGTCATATAATGAATATGATATTCGGTATTTAATACTTTCATGTGACTTGGCAGCTTTTGTAAGTACGTAAACAACTTCAGTGTTTAGTACCGAACACATATCTATGACTTTTCCCATCACCTCCAAATTTTCATTATTATTGTGTGTATCAATGTATAGATATATATTCACAGTTGTGCTCTCTCTTTCTTTCACATACCAGGCTCTTGATGGAAATTTCACCTCTTTTGAACTTTTCCAATCTGAGATTAGCTTCTTATCACTTAAAGCACTTGAAATATTTGTAGGTATGAGCTCAGGTGGAGTTCGTTCACCAATGTTTTTTGAAGATACACCTTTAAGACTCCTTGGTCCAGAAAGATTCACATAAATTTTCCTTGATGCCATTTTCCTAAAAAAAAAACACATAAATTAGTAAATAAAAAAACATATTAACTTAAATTAACAACAAAAATATACCATAAAATTTTTATTTGTATAATCAAAATTGCCCTCCCCCTCCCCCGACCCGCCCCCCAGCCCACCCCCGGGCCGCGCCACCCCCTCCCCCTCCGGCCCCCTAGGCCGCCCCGGCCCCCCCCCCTCCCCGCCTGGGCCGCCCTACCCCCCTCCCCCTTCCCCTCCCTCCCCCAGCCGAGCCCCCCAAACCTCCGCCCCCTCCCGGGCCGCCCCAACCCCCTCCCCCTTCCCTTCCCCTCCCTCCCCCGGTCGGGCCGCCCCACCCCCGCCCCCCCGGCCACCCCCGCCCGGGCCGCCCCACCCCCCTCTCCCTTCCCTTCCCCTCCCTCCCCGACCAAGCCACCCCACCCCGCCCACCCCCGCCCGGGCCGCCCCACCCCCCTCCCCCTTCCCTCCCCTGGCCGGGCCGCCCCCCCCCCCCCCCACCCAGGCCACCCCCTCCACCCCCCGGCCCCTCCCGGTGGGCCGGGGTGGGGGTGGGGGCGGGCGCCGGGTGGGCCGTGCGCCAGGTGGAGGAGGGGCGGGCGGGGGTGCTGGGGAGGGGGAGGGGCGGGGCAGTGCGCCGGGTGGGCCATGCGCCGGGTGGGGGAGGGGTGGTCGGGGGTGCCAGGGAGGGGGAGGGGCGGGTGGCGTTGGGCCGTGCGCCGGGTGGGGGCGGGGTGGGCGGGGGTGCCGGGGAGGGGCTGGGAAGTGGGGAGGGGCGGGTGGAATGGGCAGCGGGGTCGGGGTGGGGGCAGGTGCCGGGTGGGCCGGGGGTGGGGTGGGCTTGGAAAATTTTTTAATTTAAAAAAAAAATATGGGGGGGGGGAGGGAGTTAGGGTGGCAGGGGTTGGAGAATGGGGGAGGTGTGGCGGGCGGGGTGGGGTAGATAGCAATATTAAAATTTGGCTTGGAAAATTTTTTAATTTAAAAAAAAAAATATTCTTCATTAAAGTAATTTAATATGAAAATTTCGAAAAAATAATTGAACTTACCTTTCAATTGCGACAATTCTTCATTGTATATATTGTTGATAGCAATATCGCTGCACCACAAATTCACGAGTCTTTCAAGGGACTTCAGAAAACCTAGATGTGAGGCGAGTAATAGTGATAGTGAAATTTATTATATAAGTGAAATTACGAAGATGTTTTTCCATACGATTAATGTGGGATAGTTTGTTTTACATTATTATAGAGCGAATATTGTAGAGTTTTTTTACAACGGATTGAATGTGGGATTAATTTGTTTGAGAATATATTATAAAAATTTAAAAAAAAAAAAATTGTTAAGTAAATATTATATACTTTAACTATTAGAATAATTAATGTACAAGTTGTGATTTACAATTTGAATTTTAGTGATTTATTTCATAAAAAAAAATTAGTTTACGTTTTTCAATCAATTGTAGAATAAAATAATAAAGGTAAATAAATCTAACAAACTTTTGGAGGGAAATATTTTCGCGAAAATTTTTGGAGGGAATAACTTTGGAGGGAATATTTCATTCTTTAAGCTATATAATATTCTTAGGAGACTCCATTTGTATCATTCAACATTTTCTATTTGAAAGTGATGGATTGCTCTGATGATGAAGTTTCGGTTTATACACCATCAACATCTTCATCGCGTAACAACTCTATTCATATTGATGAATATAGCGGGAATTCTTCCACTATGAATAGAAAGTCAATTCTTCCACTTAGTCCCGATTCTAAAGACTACGAGAGCAGCACTGATGAAAGAGGGGATGGAGAATTTCAAATTAATAAAGAGTCACAGATTCCACTTAGTCCAAATTCTAAGGACTATGAAAGCAGCGGTGATGAGGAGCATGATGGTGAAGTTCAAAAGAATGGGGTGTCACAATGTCCACTTAGTCCAAATTCTAAGGACTATGAAAGCAGCGGTGATGAGGAGCATGATGGTGAAGTTCAAAAGAATGGGGTGTCACAATGTCCACTTAGTCCTAATTCTAAGGACTATGAGAGTAGCAGTTTTGAAGAGTGTGATGGTGAAGTTCAAAAGAATGGAGGGTCACGATGTCCACTTAGTCCTAACTCTGAAGACTATGAGAGCAGCAGTTTTGACGTGCATGATGGCGAATTTCAAAATAATGGAGTGTCAAAGTGTCCACTTAGTCCTAATTCTAAGGACTATGAGAGCAGCAGTGATGATGAATGTGATAATGAATTTCAAAAAAATGGAGTGTCAAAGTGTCCACTTAGTCCTAATTCTAAGGAATATGAGAGCAGCAGTGATGAAGAGCATGATGATGAATTTCAAAAGTATGGAGTGTCACAGTGTCCAGTTAGTCCTGATTCTAAGGACTATGAGAGCAGCGGTGATGAAGCGCAGGATGATGATTTTCAAAAGATTGGAGTATCACAATGTCCTCTTAGTCTTGATTCTAAGGACTATGAGAGCAGCGGTGATGAAGCGCGGGATGATGATTTTCAAAAGATTGGAGTATCACAATGTCCTCTTAGTCCTAATTCTAAGGACTATGAGATCAGCGGTGATGAAGCGCGGGATGATGATTTTCAAAACATTGGAGTATCACAATGTCCTCTTAGTCCTGATTCTAAGGACTATGAGAGCAGCGGTGATGAAGCGCGGGATGATGATTTTCAAAACATTGGAGTATCACAATGTCCTCTTAGTCCTGATTCTAAGGACTATGAGAGCAGCAGTGATGAAGAACAGGATGATGCAGTTAGTCATAATTCTAATCAGTATAAAGGTAGCAGTGACAAAGGACAGGATGTAGCATCTTCAATAAGTAAACAGCCACATTTTCAACATAGTCCTAATTCTATGGACTATGAGAGTAGCACTGACAATGTACATGAGGAAGAATATCCATTAAACATCGAGTCAAATTTTCCATTTAGTCTGAATTCTAAGGACTATGATAGTAGCACTGAAGAAGGGGAAGATGAAGGGTATCCTCTCAGTCAAAATTTGAAAATCAGAGCTGATCATAGTGTGGATAACATTCCTCTTAATGATGATGAAAATCCTTATAAAAATGATGATCCAATGATGAAGATGTTGCCAAGAAATATTGTATCGAGGAGTAGGAGCAGACCTTTTCGTATCAATGCAAGCTATTCTAGTTATACAAGGGGTAGAGCAGAATATCTGACGAGAAGAAGTTCTATCAGCGCTCTCATTTCAAGTGAATGTTGCCAAAAAAATTGCTTGAAACGTATGGATTTCACATTTGCATTAGAAAGCAGGAAGAGATATTTGTCAATGAATAAAAGCATGCAAAACTCATATTTAGTTGGCTGCATGCAATCTACATTGTCAGGTTATGATTATCATATTAGGAATTTTTTATTGTGTAGAAAAGCTTTCAAAATGTTTCATTCAATTGGGAATTTTCGTCTCTCGAGAATTCAAGAAAATTTGGAAAAGGATCCCACATTTTATTCAGAAGTACGTTATAAAAAACAGTTTGGGCCATTATCAAATACTGCAATGTCATGGATGAAAGATTTCTTTTCAAAGCATGGAGAGTGTATGCCAAATAGAGAGACAATACATATTCCAGATAATTTTTCAAGACGAGAAATCTACAACTTATACAAAGAATATGCAGAAAGTACTGAGGGACAGGGCCACTTTATTACATATCAATATTTTGTGAAGATATGGAAGAAAGAATTCAATAATGTTCGTATTCCTAAGAAGACAAGGATGGGGATTTGCAGTACATGTGCTTCTCTTAAATCAAAAAGGGACAAATGTGAAGGCTCAGAAAGAGGTAAGTGTTCATAACTTTTACTTTTAAAATTGTATAGTCATCAACTATGAAAACATATTTCTTAATGAATTTCTTTTATGTTGTGTAGATTTAATTGTCAAAGAACTTCAGGAGCATCGCAAACAACAAACAAATGAAAGGAAGAAGTTGTACAAGCATCGAAAGAAGTGTTATGATAATCCAAATAAATATTTGGGTTTGATAATTGATAGTATGGACCAGAAGAAAACACTTTTACCACATTTTGTTCGCACACCCAAAAATCTACAAGAGGAAAATTTTATTCAGTTTCACTTGGTCGGTTGTATGGTCTTCAATGGGAAAATGTTGCCAAGGGTGTACTTCACAGCTCCAAATATTCATAATGATGCAAATCTGACCATAACCATAATTCATGATGTGATTTCTCATTGGTCTGGTAATCTTCCTGAAGTTTTGTATCTACAATTGGACAACACTTGCCGTGAAAACAAAAATCAGGTTGTTTTTGGGTATCTGAACATGCTTGTTGAATTGAGAATTTTTCAAAAGGTAAAGGTTGGTTTCCTTCTTGTTGGGCACACTCATGACCATATTGATCAGATGTTCAGTCATTTTTCAGTCACATTGAGGAGGAAGGAAGTTGGGAGCTTGCCATCACTAATTGAATGTATTAAGAAATCATACATGCCAGAGCCTGCTTTTGAAGTGTTGGAAGAAACTGTTGACATGCGAAGGTTTATTCTGGGATCATATGGTGAGGGGAAATGCATTGAACAACTTAATGACATTAGCTTCCAACATCAATTTTGTATCAAAAATATTGATGGGAAAACACTAATATGGGGCAAGAAGTATTCAACTACTACAGAGTGGGCACCGTCATCAGGATTGCAATTTTTGAAGTTCATTCCAGATCATCCAATATTTGCATCAAAAATATTGTTATTACAATCAGTTGGTGAAGTTCAGAATGCACGTAGACAGAACAGGGCTATAAATTATTTTGATTGCCTGGAAGAAATTAAAAAATGTATTAGATATACATATGAGTACTTTGACATTGCTGATTCAGTTTGGTGGGAGTCGTTTTTCAATAATCAAAGTGATCTCATTTCGACAACAATAAATGAAGATATACCTTTGAAAAATCCATTTATTTGGCCACAAAATGTGTCGAATGAACATGAGGAAGTAAACATTGTTGAACAGCAACAATCTCAAGGTATTATTAATTCTTCACAGGAAGAGGAAAGAGAGATGTATATAGGTTCCAGAAGATCTCGTGCACAACGTGAAGCCATGGAAGACCTTTATAGGGGTTCAGTACATGATATTAAGGAGGGTTGCATGATTGCAGTGCTAGCAGATGGAGATCCCAATGGCTATCCATTTTGGGTTGCTAAAGTTATAAAGGTCTTTACAGAAAATGAGGATGTTACAGGTGTTGAAGTACATTGGTATGCCACAAATACACACCCATTCAATGGTGTGTATAAGCCAGAGATGGTAGTTGACAAAAAAATGGTGGAAAAAGAAAAAGAAAGGGTACAAATATAAATCTCCGCCGCACAGACATATTACAATTGAAGGATGTTGACATACTTGTTTATGACTTCAATTTAACAAAGAGAGGAACTCTTCGCTTCAAGACGACAGAGATTCTGAAAAGGTTGTTACCAGAAGGAACAGTGTTGACATGGGACTCTGCTGAAACCAGTCGTAGATCTAGAAGACTTTTGAAACCTGGAATCTTGGGCATGCATGTGGACTCAGATGGGGCACTAGTTGATGACAGAGAAGAATATGGAACATCTTCATCAGCATCCAGTCACTCATCTGAAGATGTGAATTCTGATGGTGTGCAAGAAAATATGAGTGATTTTGAATAATTGTTTAAGACAGTTTATATAACTGATGTATGCATCGTATCTTCAAATAAAATTAATGTTTTCCATATTTTGTTAAATGAGAAGTTATGAAGCATTTTTATGTTGTTGGATTATGTCTTAAGTATGATAAATTTTATTGTTTAAATATCTACAATGCAATATCAAATTAGAGATATAATGTCTGTTTTATTCAGTGTACAAATAAAGACTTTTGAATTCATTCAGTGATATAATTTGTTCATAATGTCATGTTTTTTTAGTTTTGTGGTTGAAAACATGTTAAATTTATACTTAGGAAAGAAAAATGATATTCTACCAGAAACATTAATGTGTTTTTCCTTAAAATTTAACTTTGTTTGAGACATAAAAAATTGGTTTTATTAGCATTGTTTAAAAAGTATGAAAATTGACCCTAAAAAAAATCATTATTCCAGTATCAACACTTTCGTTCTGAAGCTATATTTTGTAGGAAAATTTCGTAGAAAATTTCGTAGTCACTGCCATTTTTAAAACAGTCGCAAAATTGACACCTAAAAAAAAAAACATCGTTCCAGTATACACACTTTTCGTTTTGAGCACTGTTTTTGTGGTTTTTTTGGGGTTTTTGGGCCAGAGTTCCCATTTCAAAGTTTACATTGTTTAATAATGAAGCATAATTTGTAGCAGTTAAACAAGGTCTTCTCATGGCTATTAAGTTGGGTTATAAGAAGCTAGAGGTGGAAGGAGACTCCAAATTAGTGATTGACATTGTTAAAAAGTTGAGTCAGGGGGCTAAATGGGACAAGCTTAGCCATAGTTGAAGAATTGACAGACTGGTGTAGGAGTTAGGTGAGCTTCTCCAAAAATTTGACTATGTCATCACAACCCACGTTAGAAGAGAAGGAAACAAAGCAACATACTTCTTAGCTAATTGAGGTTGTTTCCACCAAAATGAGCCATTAGAGTTGGCTTGACCTAGTCAACCCCCGAAAGGTAAGTTAAATCCCTGGAAGAGATCCTAGAGCAAGACAGGGCACACAATTTTCAAGCTTCCAAGCCTCTAAATTGATCCCCCAGTTGGGGTGTGAGCTGGAGGGAAATGCCATCATGGTGAATTAATGGGGGTCTCCTCAAGGTATAAACCCACCACCCTCCACATGTTCGAGGCATATGGTGTGGTGGCTACATGCATGCAAGGTATTAAGGTCCCCACTAAAGGTGACAACGCCATTTTGTTTTGACAATTGGTAAGTTGCTCTGCGAGGGAAGTTGGTAATCATATAGTGTATGGTAAAGGATTGTTGAAAGGTGGTGGTGTTGGGCTCTGTGGATCGATGCAAGAGTAAGCGAGGTGGCGTTCTTGGCTTCTCCCTGTGTTGGTTAATGGGTATGTGATCTGCCATCTTTTTCTTTCCTCCATGCATCGACTGAATTGTTTGATGGAATTAGGATTGTATGGTTTTGAACCATCAGGGTTTTAAAGGAAGAGGGGCTCCATGCATCTACATACGTTTGTATGTCATCTGAAGTAGGTCCAATCACCTGGTATTGTTTTTGTGTCTGTTGTTTTTGGGATTTTTCTGTCTAGGATGGGGTTATATTGGGAGCTTGTCTCTAGGTCCGTCTCTGGGATTACCTCCTGCCTCGACCCAACATCGAAAGGGTTTAGGGAATGGTAGGTCTCAACTTCGTTTCTAGGTTATGTATTTTTTAATTTCCTTGGGCAAGGTTAGGGTTTTTCTGTTGGATGTATTGGAGTAGAGTTAATATCAGCGGGTTCCGTCTTTGTGGGCTCTATGGTATCTGCCCAGTGGGCATTGTCTCTAGCATATGTTTGTGCCTTACCTTTGGTTTTGGAACATGGTTTGTTTCTATGGATTAAGATTATGTGTTTTCTCCATACCAATTATCAATTGTTATGTTAGCTAGCTCTTGGAAATGAAGTCGCATATCTGTTCAAGTCGGTCAGTAAGGGATGTATGTAATGGAAGAGGAGGGGGGGTGATCTGTTGGGTTCTATACTGGAAATTATTGGTTCATGTTTCTTCTATGGCGGGTGTGTGCAGCGGTAGTGTCTCCTAGAATCTAGGAGTTTTTGGGCTTGGGCTACCACATGTGCAAGTAACTAGATTAGTCAAAACCTCCACAACAAAGTGTAGGTGTAAGGCAATGGTTCGGTCAATGACAGCAAAGGCAAGAAGCCCATCCTCGAGGGGCCATGGTAGAAGAACTGGGGGGCCTCGATGACATGGAATCCTAGCTCCTCTAGGGGTAGAACGCGGGGCTGAAAGTCAGTCTCCAACATCATAAATGATGTGGCTACAACCTATCATGAAGGCACATCAGAAGAAATTCGACAGTTAATGGAAGAATGGGAAGCAGATATGAACAAGAAGGCTGACATGATGGAAATTAATGCAGAAGACTGGCGAGTTACGGAGTTGGACCCAAGGTAGACCCGAGATTGCATCACTCAATTAAAAAAACTCTATTCGTGTATTGTTCTATGAAGAGTGTCCTAGCAAAATCATTGGAACATATTTATGTGGGTATGGCAGCAACAGTATATGATTTTCCTGACTACAAACAAGAATTTCAGAAGCTCCAGTTTCAGATGCAAAAGTAGGATGGCCGACTTTGGCCTATTGAAGAACATATTCCTTGTATTCTCCCATAGACAAATCTCCAGGGATCCAATGCTAAGGGCCCAACTCTGGTGGAGACTACATGTGTTGATGGCGTAGAGTAGTTTGATAGTTTGTCTCTCGGTTTATTTTTTATTTTTTGTATGTTGGAAGCAATTAGTTTTCAGTATGATGATAGTTATGTTTTTAGGTATATAGAATTCAGGAAATGCAAAGACAATCAAACTTATTTAGTTTGGTTAGAAAGACTTGTTATTTTTTGTTACTGGATGGTATTTCACGTTGTTAGGTCACTGACAGACTTGATTTCCCTCTGGGCAAGTTGAGGCCACCTAACAATCTATATGTAGATGTAACTTCTTTTTATATATTAATAAAAAAAGAAAGACCTACCAAACTTACAAAAAAAATATTCAAACAAATATTTCATCCAAAACCAAATCTACCTTTTAACACTTAAGATATTTGTTTAAAATTAGCAAACAAGTTTATTTGAAATTAACAAACATGTATCTCCTTTCAACTTTCGAGTATCACCTTTGTAAAGTACTCAACACCAAAACTCATCATGTTTTCCTATTTAGTGAATATACTAATGAGTTTAATATGAAAGGGGTGATGTGAAAACACTTATTTTGGCTTAAAACCCTTATTTCCTATATATTTTCTTGGGTAAAATAGTTTATTATTTAGTCATTAAAAACATTAATGGTTTTGACTTGTACTATCACGAAAATTTAATGTTAATGCATATGAAGAACCATAAGAAATGTTTAATAGTTTTTTGACTTCACCCTTGAGATAAGTATTTTTGGATAATCAATAAATTGTTTATAATCAGTTTATTGATAGGAAAATATTAAGATTATGATAAAATCCTCTTAACTTCGATATTTTTACTTTGTTAACAAAACCTTGGAAGTTGATTCCAATTTAAGCACAAGCCACGGAGAAACCATAATTTTTGAGCTGAAAAAATTGTGACCACATTATTCGCATTCATGCATGGATACAATTTCCTCTAAAATGTAGGCCGTGATTTTCATGGAATTACAATAATTTATTTTTAACTGCAAGTTACATTTACCATGATCAGTAGCCTCTTCTAATTAATTAAAAAACAAGTAATAAAAAAAAAAAAAATCATCTATTTACATTTCATCTTACTTCCTTTTAATTCTTAAGGTTCTTATTCTTTGTTTCTTTTACGCTAACACCATTATAGCTCATGCAATTGGTTAATTCATTAAAAGAATTGGTAGATATTGCATATGATTGTTGTACTAACTTACAGTTCATTTTAATTTACAGTGCATTTTAAATTCCAAGTGGAAGACCAATGATGATAAATTCATGTTTTCACATTTTATTCTTATTGGTAGATATTACATATGATTGTTGTACTAACTTACAATTCATTTTAATTTACAGTGCATTTTAAATTCCAAGTGGAAGACCAATGATGATAAATTCATGTTTTTACATTTTATTTTCTACGATGTTATGAGAGTATGTCTTATATGTAGGTTAAACAATTTATTACTAGCAATTGTCCCTAAAGATGTAAAGATACACCGAAGGAATGGAAAATTTGGGAATAAAATTGTTGAACTATTTTTCCTTATATCAAATGGAGTGGGAGAATAAAAATAGATAGACGAACTGTTTTCCTTTATATATTCATTCACTGAATGGATGGGAGGTCGGCAAAGAAAACCTACAAAATGGAAAGTGGATGATGATATTTATTGAGACATCTAAAATCCAATGCTGATATTGATTGATTGATGCAACCAACAAGTTTGTGGTTTTGTATTTTATAAAATTAAAACCAGGATTTCCTGATGTCAAAACTGATACTCATAATCAAGATTTGAGAGACTGATATTGATATTGGATGAGGTATACAACAAATTTGTAAGTATGTATTTTATAATATTAAAATCAAGATTTCCAAAAACTGATATACCTAATTAATTTCCAGAAATTGATATACTACACAAGTTTGAGTGAAGAGAAGAATTCGCAGGACTTTGGTGAACACAAGAGTTTCTCAGTAGGGTAGTCTTGTCATTCCCCCATTTCATCACTTGCTAGGATTTAGAGGACTAAATTTTCAGGAGAATCCAACCACTACAAATGGTAATGTCTCAGGCGACCACCATGAAACTTCCTCTTCCAAGGAGGAAGATAAAGACAAGGTACAAGGTCAAGCAGTGAAGCCATGATGACTTTAGGGGAGTTAGGGAAGGTCTGTAGCTTGCCATATTTCCCTTACAACATCCATATTTCCTTCTTCATTGTTTAGGGTTTGTGATTCATGGTTTTTGTCCTCCCTTGAGACTACTTGATTTTCCTCAAGGATTTCAAGGGTGGTGGATGCATCTGTTGGGTAAAATTTATGGCTCGAACAAAGTTCTTGGAAACAAGGAAAGCTCTTACCATCTTGGAAGGTTTTGAGGGATGTGGAGTCCATATTTTGTTTCCATTCCACTGATGTGAAGGGCCATTGTCTATGGGGCAGTTGGATTTTTGAAATTGCTTATGGGTTTGTCCATAGAGGAGATTTAATTTCCTCACTTCTTGGTTCATTAAAGCATACTTGTGCATCTTACCTTACGACAATCATAATTTTTCCAACTATTATAATGAGAGCGATGATTTTCCCGGATCCGGGTGTCTGAAAGCATCGGAGGCACGTGGCCAGAGGTATGGATGAGCGCGTGGTTTATCTTCAATGCCACACACCCTCACGCAGCTCTGGTCATTACTCCGCCTCTGCTCCAGCTTAATGCGACTTTAATGATGCCTGTACATTCACCTACGCCGGTTAATTTCTTGATCATGGCGCTATCAACTCGCCATAATCGCGCTTATCCTCTCCGCTCTGGCTCCTCCTCCATTGCAGTTGCAGCGGCTCGTTCTCGGCCTCTCTCAGAAGTTAACCGGGCTCTGGTTTGCTGGCGGAGCTTCTGGCTTTGCCTTCAAGCCATCCTCTGCTTCCCCTGCTCCTTAGTCCACCTCCCGCTCGCTGCCCTGAGCTCTGAAGCCAAGTTTGTCATTTTCCTTCTCTGCTTCCTTTGTCTTCCTCGAAGCCAGGATCATCACGCCCTTCCAGCCATGCCGAAATTGCGACAGCGTATGAGTTGCAAAAGGGGCAGCTCGCGCGGGCAAATTGGGCGCCAGGCCGCCTCCTCCCCGATAGACTCTTCAACCTCCAGCCCGGACCTTCGCTCAGATAGGTACCCTGCTACTCGGAGTGGACGGGGTAGGGGTAGAGGATTACAGATAACAGCACTGAGCTCCTTCCAATCCATGACTAACGCCGCTCGGTTACGCTTCCCCTGCAGTCACGGCTCCTCCTCCTTTATGGCCACGGTTACAATCGAGATGAGCGAGCTCAATTCAGGTCAAGGGGCTGGTTCCTTCAGAGCGACTTCGGACAGGCAGGCGGAAGAAGAACCAGGCCCCATCCAGACAAACCTCGATCAGAGCAAAGCCTCAGGTTCTGGTAAAGGTAAAGCTCCTCAAAGTATGAAGCTTCAGGCGAGCTCCTCTGATGATGACGAAGACTACAAATATGGATGTCGCATCACCGAGGAGCCGCCTGACACCTCTCCTGATGCTTAAGCAGGTTGGTTCTTTCTGGTTTTCATGGATTTCTGCCAGCTCGAGAAGGTTCACTCATCACTGTCTTAGATATGTTGACAAATGCATTAGCTCACACTGCCAGTTTTTCACACGAAAGGGGCATTCTGCCAGCCTTCATTTTCCAATTTTGGTCGCAGTCACAGTCACCTCTGTTTACAGTTATGGGTTGTCGTGTAGCGGGTCACAGCTACCAAGTCTAGTTTTACTGTCTGGGTTGTCGTATAGCTCTGGTTTATTTCTCAATTCCAAGTTTTGGCTGTCATATAGTCCCGGTTTATCTAAGTACTATTATGGGGTTTTCTGTATTTTTTCCTCACTCATGAACAGGCTCTCCACAGCTCTCAAGGGTACTACTCTACTGTACTTCAGCATACAGCTATGCCTTGTTTGTAATCATGCCGCAATTTTGGGCTAGCTCTACGAGGTCACGGCCTCGGTGTAAAATATTTTTGTATTAATATAGAAGTAGCCTTATTCAAAAAATAAATAAAAAAATGAGAGCGATGATTTTAAGAAATTTTGTAACAATATTGCAAGCAATGCAGTGAACTGATTCAAAAAGGGTCAAGTAGTGAATCCAGGATGATTTTAGGGGAATTAGGAAATGTTGTGCAGCTTGCCATATTTCCCTTACAACATCCACCAGATTCCATTTTTTTTATGGGATTTCGTCAATGTTGTTAAACTGGTGCAAAGTATCTTATCCTTCTTCATTGCTTAGGGCTTGTGATTCAAGGTTTTCGTCCTGCCTTGAGACTACTTGATTTTTCTCGGGGATTTGAAGGGTGATGGATGCATCCATTGGGTAAAATTTATGGCTTGAACAGAGTTCTTGGAAACGAGGAAATCTCTTACCATGTTGGAAGGTTTTGAGGAATGTGGAGTCCAGATTTTGTTGCCATTTTAGTGATGTGGAGCTCCATTGTTTATGGCATAGCTAGATTGTTGAAATTGCTTATAGGTTTGTCCAGTGCAGAGGAGATTTACTTTCTTAAACTCAAGATTGAAACGTACATCACTTTGGAATCTCTCTTGAGCAGATATGGGCATTCGGCATTCGTTTCCCAACCCTGGGAGAATACCAGGCTGAATCGATATTGTAAACGTTGCGTTAATCATTGGGACTTTGTCCTTGGCCCAGTCAGCATATAGAAAAATTAGGAGATTTTAGTTTAAAGGTAGAAATGGGGAATGAACGTTAATAAGAACATAATCAACAAATATGAGCTAAGGACTCTCGGAGAGGGAAGTTTCGCAAAACTTTTCGCAGCCTACCTTGACAATTGTTTGACAATTCAACGGTAGAAAACAAAGTAAAATGACAACTGTGGAAAAAAATGTAGACCATGGTTACCATCCAATTAATTCAAAAGAAACACCTTTGGTGTAATTATATAATTTAATTTATGAATAATTTTATATTATATTTAATTTTTATAAAAAAAAAAACAAAAAAAAAAAAAAAACAAAAACAAACAAAAACAAAAACAAACAAACATTATATAATTTAATTTATGAATAAATTTGATGTGTATATTTTGTTTTATTTTTTAAATATTATTTTCTTAGAGTTTCTTCTTTATTATAATTTTAAATATCATTTATTAAATTTAATCTTCTCTTAAGTCTTTACTCACAAGTTTATATTTATAAATTTTATTCTAAAATTTCTTAATAATGATGGATGCTAGTCATTGGTCCTAACCTTTTATATAATTAAAATTCAGATTTTAGAACTATTTCTATATTTTATAATTAAATTTTAAAAAATTTCATTCATGTATAAACTAAGAGAGTTGTCTTTAGTGCGACTTTTTGGACTTTCTGCTGCTGGAATCCGGTGGAAAATGTTGAGGTGAAATCTTGATTTGTGTTATTTAAACAAGTTTTTTTTACTGTATATATAGATTCAACACCATGAAAAACCCCTAGAACAGTTCGGTTGTGCAGGAGTTACCCATCAAATTTGTCATTCCAATAAATTCCTGCCGGATTTCAGAGAAATTAGACAACTCGTAAACTAAGTTGATAAGTTGAATAGATTTGATTGAATTAATTATAATTGATTGCTTGACTAAATAATATTTAAGCTACAAATTATTCAAATATACATTTCATTTTATTAGATTAATTATGATTGATTTATTATTTAAATAATATTTAGAGTTTCAAAATATTATTTTATTTTTACAAAGTTTATTTTAATTTTTCATAAGAATCATAATATTTGGTAATAGTTTGAATTATATTCAAAATATCTACAAATATTTCAAATTTTACATGATTTTACTAAATTGTTAACTTGATTTCAATAAATATTTCATTTAAATTTTTTTAATAACATATTATAATTTTACATAATTTTATTACATTATTACCCTAATTTAAATATTTTTCTTTAATGATATAATATAATTTTTATAAGTAAATACTCACCTCCTCTCATATAATTTAAATTTAAAATTAAGCAAAAATTATACTGCAACAGTTTTGATTTATATTTAAATTTATATTTAATTTCTATAATTTATATTTAATTATAAATCAAAATTTTAGATTAAATCAACTTGAAAAAACGATATATACATTTCCTAATTTTAAAATAAAAGATAAAAAAAAATAGATTAGTTATACTACACTTATTTTTTGTTAATTTATGAAACCAATTATAAACATTATACCTCAAGGAATCACCATATATCAATGACCACATTTTATATTAAAAAGCTAATTAAAAAAGACTTACAATTTTATGAATTGAATTTTTCCTATCAACCTACATCACCAAGTGTTTTATGAATTGACTTTTACCTATCAACCTACATCAAGAGCACTTAGTACACACACACATTTAATTTAGAGCTTTTGACATGTGTTAAAACCACTGACATTTCCTTAATTTAAGCCTGTGTTACTAGCCTCGAGAACATAAATTTAATTTAATTACTAGGTAATTGTTGTTGGCTGTCAAACCATTTATTGTTTTCTTGTAGGCTGTGAAACCACTAGTGCTTGCAATTTTTTGTTAAACCACCTAATCACTGAGTGCTTACTTGAATGTTTTTAAACCACCTGACTACTGAGTGCTTGTTCTTGGCTATAAAACCACAAGTGCTTGTTAATCTATGGTTAAACCACCTACAAAAGTGGAATCAATCATATGAAGTTGAGTAATGCACTCCTTTAAAATTTAGGTGAATACCTATGTATTGAAGCTCTTGAAGAGCTTGA
This sequence comes from Pinus tabuliformis, assembly GCA_031772625.1. Classification (NCBI taxonomy): domain Eukaryota; kingdom Viridiplantae; phylum Streptophyta; class Pinopsida; order Pinales; family Pinaceae; genus Pinus; species Pinus tabuliformis. The sequence goes on along the minus strand of CM062818.1, from coordinate 498,283,154 downwards.
CCAAGCCATTGGTGTGAATTTACCCCTGTGCGAGTAGTTCCTCGGACTTTGGATCAGACTTATCGATGATCAACTACAAGACATATTACAGTGTAGTTGGATTAAGTTTGGGTGGAGAGTGGAAGTCCCTTCTTGAGTTTCCAGTTGATTCAACACATTTAGATAAGTATAAATTCCATGGCCGAACAAAACATACCAATACAAAGTATCATTTGATTCAACGTTGAGGCCAAGACTATTCACCTATGGCATTGTTCCACAAATGAGAAAATTACAAACATATTCACCAAAGCACTTGGAAGAGAAAAGTTTAAAAAGTCCAAAATGATGGTTGGACTTACAAACCCCCCATTAGATTGTGGGGGGGATGTCAGACACCTAATCCTTCGGGATTGGGTAATTGAAAAACATCTCCATGTCCTAATAGATTTAACACATTAATAAATTCATACAAAATACCTCTTAAGAATACAGTTTTAATAATCTCAGGATCTAGTTTATGCTCCTTGGACTGTTGAATATTGTACAAAAACATTTTAAGATAATCCTCAAGACTCTCGTCTTCTCTTTGTGTCATTTTACAAATTTCTTCCCTCAAGTTACAAGCTTTGCAATACTGTTAGTATTTTTATAGGAGAACTCTTTGCATCTCATCCCATGTCTGGATAGTATTCCCTTCCAACCCCATGAACCACCATAAAATTCCATCCTTAAGGGTGGCAAGGCTTGTTTTAATCTTCTAAGCATCATATGAATAATCAAAATTCTTGCATAAAATATCAAACTCAAAAAGAAATGTATTAGGGTCTTAATGAGTCATTCCATAAAAGTGTGTTAGAACAAATGGGGGAATGTTCTTCATTTGCACTATGGAATCAGGATCCACAATAGGGAACTGAAAAGTGACTTCCTCCTCTGCATTTTTTTCTCCCTGTCCTTCACCATTTGCTCCATTAATCACTTCTTTCTCATCTTCCATTATGTTTTTTTCCAAATAGAATATATTCATTCTATGAAAGTTTTAATCAAGTTTGATTAATTCCTACCTTTGGATCTCTCCTCCCTGCCTGCTCGGATACAACTTAGGAGCCAATTGCGGGAGTTGTCTTCTTGTCTCTTGTAGGTTGAGATACTCTAGAGTTTCTTTCTTCAGAATCCAAGTGCAAGATTATAGCCTCATTTTTCTGATTTTGTTTAGATACTTTACCTACAACTGATCTAACATTAGAAAAAGGGATTTCAAGGATATCATATTTACCTTTACCCCTAGTTTTCGATTTGGTACCTTTTCCCCTAGTCATACATATTTATAATAAAAAAAGAAATCACATAAAAATAAGGTAAAGAATCAAACTAGATCGTTGTCCCCTAACAATTTTAACTCAGTTAGCTTCAACAAAATTGCATTTACTGATAAAAATCACAACCGACCAGAAAAATAAAACCCATTTGCAGGAAAAGTAAAAGAAGCAAACCAGACTATCATCTCTTGACGATTATAACTCAATTAGCTTCAACAAAAATTTGTTTGCTTGAATCAAACCACACTATGTGAAAAAACATGAAATGCGTGACACATCGAAGGTGGTAGTGTAGGGTCTTGCCTCCCCTTCTCCTTTGAGTCTTCAATGTTATGGAATAAAGTCAAAAAAACTTTGATCACTAAGGTTTTATCTTTCAATTTCCTCCCCAACAATGATGTAAAAATGTTGGGCGGGATAATTAATAAAACAATTACTCAACAGTTGCTTGTTAATCTAGGGTTGGAGACTTAGAGTCACTAAATATTTTATGTGGGGATTGAAAGCACAAAGGATTTTTATGCCAAAGATCTATCTAACTTCCTAAGAAAGTTTCACATTGAAAACCTTGGTTTCCGTCAAAGGGTCATATTTAGAACAACAATGATTAAAATATCTTCAATGGAAATTTTCACTCAAATCAATAAAGAAATCCTAAGTAAGGGGCCACTAAGTTCCTAGTGTTAAATCCTCCTGAATCGATTGACCTTTTGTCCCCTATTGTTGTTAAGTGGAAAAAGGACTCAAGAACTCAGATTGAGTTCTAAGATCATACTACAGGAAAGGAAACCTAGGTTTTAATAAGCAACTCCTAATCAACTAAGCAGTGTTGTTATCGCAAAATTTTAAAAGGCAAGGGTGACTAATCCCAAGTTTCCCCTAGGGTCATACAACTACTAAGCACTCATTAGTGATTTAGATACAAAATGAACGATATTAAATGTGTATAGTCTATAACACACCCTACTCCAAATTATCAAAACGCAAGTTAGATCCATAAGTAATCATTCATATACTAATATACATAGATTTCTTTTCTTACAAGGAATAAACATAACATAAATTATGTTTGAAGTTAAAATCAGAAGCTTCACTCAACATTGATAAGTATGACACAAATTCTCGCTATTAAATATGAATTTGCAACAAATATAAACAATGATCTTATGTGAAGATTGTGCACAACCCTTTAACCATTCCCCTGTACCAACACATATAAAGATTTGATTCACATCAACTTCTTAAAGTTATGTATGGTCTCTACATACACAATCCATGCATCAATTGATACCTATATAAAAATAGAGGAGTTGAACTATGTTACATAATAATTATAAATAGTTCAGATTGCACATAACTCCTTGAAACAAAAACTTATGTTGTCAACGAACCTTTGCAAACCATAAATGGTGATCATGAATGAGATGTCTTAGGCCACCTGCATTATTATTTGAAGCCAAAGGCAACATAGTCTTGCATTAACCAGAGACACCACACAACAATAAATCTTGATCCTATATTTTCAATAAATCATACAAGGCATGCGTTCTCAGACAACAAAGTTGTTCATTTGAAGAACAATACTAGCATGTAAGTAGTCCAAATTTGATCTAAACCAGAGGTCAAATATGCATAGATCTCAATTTGCACACACTAAGTTATAACATTCAATGATTCAAACAAAAAAAGCAATACATATAAGAATAACATACAAATAGCAACCATTAAACCTTCAATGTGAAAAATACATGTAAACTCCACTCAAAACAAAGTCAAATATTTCATATTGGAGCAACCCTAAACATTAGAACAATAATAATATAGGAGGGAAATGTATTGGGTTCCTGGCCCCAAGCCAACTAGTGACATTGCCTCTCTAAAAGGTTATTTCAAAGTGAGCTTAACACAACAAATGCAAGAACCTGAACGTCAACAATGATATTATAAAACTCCACAGCCTTTACATAAATCAGTATAGAGAGGTTTGGCCCACTAATATTGCTGGAGAGCAGTGTTTCAAACTCAAAACAATAAAGAAACCTAGTGACTCCATCGCTAGCTTGGCTTAAGGCCAGAATTAGACTTTTATAATAGTTATAATACATGACAATGATAAAATGAGCCATGCTCGATCATGGTTTGAAACATAAATGAAACAAATTTGAACGATCTCCAATATTAGATCACAATGATAACAAGGTTGTCTAAAACAAGGGTGAACTAGTGCAATCTGATTGAAGACTCGAACAAAGGATCTTGAAGTCTTGACTTGCTAAACAAATTGCCAAATGAGGAAACCAATTAGGTGCGAAAGGGTTTGAGCAATGGTCCAATTAGAGAAGTGATAGGGTGTAATGTTGTGCTCCAAGGGACCCACGTGCTTCTTTCTTATTGGAATATGCATACATAAGGCCACTTAAACCTTGGTTGGACCCTTCAAGGGTTGCAAGACCTACAAAACCTTCATTAGTAACCCTAAAATAGTGATTAAACTTTAACAATGAATTCAAACTATAGATTTTTGGCATAAATTAAGAATTTACCTCATAACCCTTTTAATTGTCTAGTTTTAACATGGTAATCAATTGTTGTATGCAATAAGGGACTATAAGGATACATAATTAGGGTTTAGAGGGGGTCAAAAGAGGTGTTTTGGCAGCAAAACGTTCCTCAATTTCTAACACCAACACTAGTCATATCCACATCCTCAATGGGGGAAAGATTAGCTTATATGGGGAGGATAAGAAAGGTTACCTTTATTTTATAAAGTATAACATAAAAATATAGGAGGGAAATGTGTTGGGTTGGTGGGCCCAAGCCAACCATCTTTGTTGCCTCTCTGAAAAATTAAATCACGATGAGCATAACAAAATGAATGGAAGAACTTGAACAATAACATTGATATTATAAAACTCCACAGTCTTTACATAAATCAATATAGAGAGGTTTGACCCAGTGGTCTTGCTGGTGAGAGATCATTTACAAACTTAAAACAACAAAGAAACCTAATGAATCCATTGCTAATTGAGCTCAAGGTTAGTGTTAGACTTTTACAATAGTTACAGTAAATGACAATGCTAAAATAAGCCACACTCAACCTTGGTTCGAAATAGAAATGAAATAAATCTAAATGATCTCCAATCTCATATAAAAATGATAACAAAGTCATCTAAAATAGGGATGAACTGGTGCAATCTGATTGAAGACTCAAACAAATGATCCTTGAGTCTCGGCCTACTACTGAATAGACTTCCAGATGAGGAAACCAATTAGGTGCAAAAGGGTTTAAGCAACTATCCATTTCAAGAAGTGATAGGGTGTAATGTTGTGCTCTAGGGGACCCATGTGATGCTTTCTTATTGGAAGTTGTATACGTAAGGCCACTTACACCCTGGTTGGAGGAACCTTCAAGGGTTGCAAGACCTGCAAAACCTTCATTAGTAACCCTAAAATAGTGATTAAGCTTTAACAATGCATTCAAACTATACGTTTCTGACATAAATTAAGAATTTACCTGATAACCCTTCTAATTGTCTAGTTTTAGCATGGTAATCCATTGTTGTATGCAAAAAGGGACTATAAAGATGCAAAATTAGTGTTTAGAGGGGGTCAAAAGAGGTGTTTTTGCATAAAAATATTCCTCAATTTCTAACGCCAACATTAGTCATAGCCACATTCTCAATGAGGGAAAGACTAGCTTATATGGGGAGGATAAGAAAGGGTACCTTTCTTTTATAAATTATAACCTTCAAGATTCACTTGATATTTCTTAGTGTTTTTTAGAGATTTTATAATGCCAACCATCACATCCATATAAGGTAAGAGGAGTGAAAAGGGCCTCAAAGAATATTTTTTTACCACATCAAAAATCCTCTAATTTACAATTATTTTCAAGACCAAATTTGACTTTCCACCATTTATTAATCATTTTCTCAATGTTAAAGTTTGAATTCAAATTGTGATGAATTTTGACTCCAAGATATTTTTATGGAGTAACTTCCTTTATATTGGTATTCTCATGTATACAAAATTAGCATAGAAAATATGTTTGTTTTGATTATCATAACTTTTGTTTTGCAAATGTTCACTATCACCCCTGAGGTAAAACAAATTCTTTAATATTTGTAGTTGGTTGTCAAAATGTAAGGGACACCTTGTCATAAGAAAAATATCATTATTACAAAAGAAAGATGATGATTTGTAGTATTCCTAATGGAAAATTTGCATTGATAACAGAGAAAGTAATAAAATTCACAATAAAATTTTATTCAGTAATGAACACATGAACATAAATTTCTCATCAAACACCCCACTGGCTCATTTTTCATTAAACAAATATGTTGGAGTACAATAGAAGTTTGATGAGTTGTACTTGGGCTTGCACAAGTCAAGATACAAGCCTCAAGTTATCAATACATAAGTGCACAGCTGTTGTGAATTCACTGCTCCCCAGAGAACTACGTTGTTCCCTCAAATTTACATTGTTGGATGACTTCAAGCTTTGATTTACCCCCTCAAAACAACCCATAAACTCTGAAATTTTGGGGATGTACTCCTCTCCAAAAACCCAGAAAAACCCAAAAAGGGTTTTCCCTGGTTTTGACATGCCAAATTTGACCCCCTTGGGGATTCACCCTCCTCCAATACTGGAAACCAATGCCTGTAACTGGAATTGTTGTAAATAGCTGCCACAATGTCAGGAAACCTCCCCCAAATCGGCCTCCCAACAATTTCCCCACAACCCATCTCCCCAATCCTCTGATTAAGCTTCCTTCCAAGTGACCCCCACTAGTGACTGCGTAGTCCTGGGTGAGGATGACGCAGACCCTTCGACCAAAAGCTCAACCTGTGTATTTGGCTTGCCTTCCTGCTATAATTTATCCTTTCTGAAGTGGAAGCTCGATGAGAATACCTCTAGCAAACTTCATATCTGAATTCCCCGACTCTACTGCTCCACCCAACACGCAGTCTCTCCCATTCCATCCCCGCTGCTCCTAAAACTACGTCCTTGCTGGCCAAAGTAGCATACTCCTCTGTTGGGTGATGTTCTCTCTGTCCCCAGTGGAAAAGAAATCCCTCCTAGGGTGGCCCTCAAAGTCCACCGAAGTGAGGGATGAGCTTCACTCCTTGGAAAGCTCTTGTGCTTAACAACATTTGTAGCTTAACTAAATAGCTAAAGCAACAATGAATTCTAAAATCATCAAAAGGCCCCAAATTTTGCTCACTTCCTTCTTTTTATGCTTGCGCCCTTGGGCCCCATGTGGGTCCCATCAAATATTTCGATCCCCCACTTAGGAAAATCGAGCTATCTCCAAGGGGTGCATATTTTCAGTGGGTGAGTGCCCCCCACAATCCACTAAAAGGCACATTGACCCCCTTTCTCCTAAGTTCTTCCATCAAAATTGTATTAAGCCAAAAATAAAAAAATTGCCAAAAATGGTTTCTCCTCACCTTGGGAAAACAATCCAAGCAACTGCAAAACTGGATGTTGCAAGATTTGTTCACTCTCCCATGTGGAATCCTCTCCTGGCAGGTCCTTCCATTTGACCAGGTACTCCCTGATCACCTTGTTTCTAACCTTCCTCTCCCAGGTCTCGAATATGATCTCAGGTGTCAAAACTAAGTGCCCCTCATCATCCAAGGGAGGCAACTAAAATTTTGTTTTAATATGATGCCCCAATGCCTTTTTTAGGCATGAAACATGGAACACATTGTGAATCTGGATCTCCTGAGGTATCTCTAATTCGTAGGCCACCTCTCCCACCTTTCGAACCTCCTTATACATCCCATAAAACGATGGGAAAATATTCTTTGCTCCCTTATTCTTGAGCAAGGATTTATTTTATGGATGCAAGCGTAGGTAGAGCATGTCCCCTACCTCAAAGTGTCTCTTTTCCCTATGTTTATCAATATATAACTTTTGCTAATTCTGGGCCACCTGTAAGTTGTTCTTGAGAGCTTGGAGAATCTCCTGGCTCTCTTGAACCCAATCCTTTGCCCCTTGGGGCCCTGTTATCTCCAAACACCATTTCAGAAAAAGAAAGTGCATCATACCCATAAAGTGCTCGGAAAGGAGTCATACCGATGAACATGTGATAGTGTCGTAGCAGAACTCCTTGAGGTGTAGCCACTTGACTGATGCTCTCTATTGTCCAGTCACATAGTTACGCAGGTACCCTTCGAGCCACTTGTTTAGAATATTTGTCTACCCATCGGTTTGGGGATGATAGATGGTGCTGGGTGTAAGTTCTGTACCCACTAATCGTAACAGCTCCTACCAAAAATCGCCCATAAATATACTCTCCCTGCCACTCACAATGGTATTGGGGAGACCATGTAACCGAAAAACCTCCTGAAATAATAACTTGGCCACTGGAAGGCTGAAGATCTCGATGAAATAGAAAAGAAGTGGACGAACTTGGTCAGTCTGTCGACCACCACATAGATCCAGTGTCACCCCTGTGTTTCCGGAAGTCCCATCATGAAATCCATGAATACACTCTCCCAGTTCCTCTTTGGAATGGGGAGAGATTGTAGCAAACCGGTCGGGTGACCCAACTCAACCTTGTTTCTCTGGCAATCCACACACTCCCTCACATGTTTCAACACACCCCCTTTAAGTCCATGCCAAGAGAACCTCTCCCTGATAGCACATTATGTCTTGAGGAAACCTCGGTGCCCTGTTAGTAGAGAATCATGGGTTACCTACTTGATCCTCTCCTTCAGCTGAGATCGTGGTAGTAAATAGATTCGGTCCTTGTAGTAGATCACATCGTCCATCACCCGGAATTGGTCATCTCAGTGCATGCCATCTAGAATGTTGCAAGCCTACCTATCCTTGGAGTACTCAACCAATAGTTGAGCCTTCCAATCCTACTTGCCATCCATCAAAGACAACATTGTGGGTCTCCTAGAGAGGGCATCTGCTACTACGTTGTGTTTTCCCTTCACATACTCTCTCTCAAAGTCGTAAGCTTGGAGCTTACTCACCCATTTCTATTGCCTCTCCTCTAAGGACTGCTACTCAACAAGGAAGCAAAGACTGTTGTGATTCATCTTCACTTTGAATCGGTTTCCCACTAAATACTATCTGAATTTGGCCAGTGCATGCATCACTTCCAACATCTCCTTGTCATACACAGGGTACAACCATTCGTGATGTTGCAATTTCCTGATCTCAAACGCAACAGGATGCCCCCCCGTGTCAAAATGGCCCCAATCCCTTCACCGGACGCATCACACTCCAGCAACAATGGACGCATGAAATCTGGCAAGGCTCATGACCCTCTTGAGGCATGTGAAGGCCTCCTCTACACCTACATCCAAATAAAAGCTCCCCATCATTGTTAAATCCGTAAGAGGTGATGCAAGATATGAGAACCCCCTAACAAATCTCCTATAATACATAAAATGCCTAGGAAACCCCTCAGCTCCGTCACGTTCCTGGGTGTGGGCCAATCTAGAATTGCCCAAATCTTCTCCTAATGCACCTTCACTCCATCCTCCCCAATCACATGCCCTAGGTACAACATCTCTGTTAGCCCAAACTCACATTTGGACAACTTCGCATACAGCTGTTGCTCCTCAAGTATGTGAAGCACCTCCTCCAAATGTTGAAGATGCTCCTCCCATGTTCTGTTGTAAATGAGTATGTCATCGAAGAAAACTAGGACAAAGCGTCTCAGTTGTCTATGGAACACGTGATTCATACAAGACTGGAATGTGGTTGGAGCATTGGTTAGCCCAAAGGGCATCACCAAGAACTCAAAGTGTCCATAATGGTAATGAAAAGCAGTCTTCGGAATATCCTGCTCCCTCATGCGAATTTGGTGGTACCCCGAACGCAGATCTATCTTAGAGAAGTATTTAGCTCCCCTAAGCTCGTCCATCAACTCATATATGCATGGAATGGGGTATCTATTATTCATGGTCTTCTTATTAAGAGCTCGGTAGTCTATACACATGCACAATGTCCCATCCTTCTTCTTTACCAACACCACGAAAGAAGCAAATGGGCTCGAGCTACGCCTAATGTATTTCAATCTCAAAAAGTCCTAAATGGCCCACTCTATATCATCCTTATAGGTCTTCAGGTGCCTATAAAGGGTGGTGATGACTGTGTTCACCCCCTCCTCTAATTCAATGGTGTGCTCAAATCCACGGTATGTCAGTCTACCTGGTGGAACATCCCCGAAAAACCCTTGGTGCTTCTCCAACAAGGCTAGTATGTTTAGATGTATGGCATGTGTCTTTTCCCCCAACTCAGAAATCCGTAGCTCAACTGCCCACTCCACATCTCCATGTCACAAATCCACCTCCATTTGGTGGGCTAAAACTGTTTGAGGGGGATAAGAGTGCATTCCCCTTAGCATTACCGACTTCCCATCTAGACCCTGGAACTCCATCTCTATCTTTTTCCAGTCAGTGTTGACATTCCCCAATGCATACAACCACTGGACACCCAACACCACATTGGTGTATGGGACATCAACAACGAATAAATAGTCAGTGAGTAAGTAGTTCCCCATATTCAAGGTCATCCCAGGAACATACCTAATACACTGCATTGTCTAGTCTCCCAGTACCAAAACCGAGAACCTCTCAAATGTAGTTGTCTGGATGCCCATACACTCCATCATCTGGGCATCAACGAAATTGTGGATGGCCCCACTGTCAACTAGGACTGACATATGTTGTCCCTATATAGTCCCCTTGATCCTGAGTTTCAAATAACTTGGCACGCCCCGAAGTGAAGCGAGGACTCCCCCGGTTGGGGCAAACGACCCTCCTCTAGGTGGTGGTGGCGGTGGTGGCCCTCCTGATGATGGTCCTCTCTCATCTCCCGGCTCCTCTATTGCATCAACCTCCTCCTCCTCGGGTTCACTATCTGATAACACCTTGATGAAATGGGATTTTCCCTTGGTGCACTTTTTCCCCGGTGCCCAAGGCTCCTAGCACATGAAACACAACCTCCTCCTTCGGAGGTCCCTCCTGGTGTCATCATCTAACTTGCTACGTCCTCCATCTCTTTGTGGTGGCCTCACATCTCTATTTCCCTGTGGGACTATGGGTCTCGTGGGAAAAAAGGCCCAGTTCTTGGGCACTGCATCGATCATGTCCCGGGTCCTAGAAATAACATCATGTATTGATGTGGGCTTGCAAGCCCTCACCCATAGACGAAGAGGCTCAGCAAGTGCCTCTATAAACAACATGATCATCCGTGCCTCTGAAATATTTTTCACCATCACTGTGAGTATATGGAACTCCATGATGTAGGACTTTGTGTTTCCAGCCTGTCTCAAGTGGGCCATCCCTTGGAAGTGTAGCTCTAGATCCTTCCTTTCAAACCTCTCCAACAATCTCCTAGTGAACTCTATATAAGTGGTGATGTGAAGGTGCCCCAACATGATCAACCCATGATACCACCACTCCTAGGCATCCCCTTCCAATTGAAGGGTGGAAAAATGTATGCCATCAGCTTCCCTCATGAGATTCAAGTGAAAATATGTATCAAGTCTTTGGATCCATGCCCTAGCTGAACTCTTCGTTGACCCATCATAAATTTGGGATTGTAATCTTCCCTGATTGCTTCTCCACATCTGTGTTGGATGCTCCTCCCCTATATTGGCCTCTAGCCCCAGTAGTGCGCCTCTCCTTGAGGTGTATGTACTCTCCAAAGGAAATCACCCTCTTGGTCTAGTCATCCAACCCCACATACTCATCAATGACCGATGCGACAGAATGTACCAAGTATGAAACCGGGTCCAGATCTCTCTCTGGCTTTGCCTCCTCCATGAAATGAGGCATTGTGGGGAGGCTAGCTTGCCCACGCTATAGGGTGTGTGGAGGCTGATAGGTACGACTGCCTCCTCCCACTCTGGAACCCCCGTCACCTTGAGGCTCTCCCTCTGGTGTTCCACCAATTTGCAATCCCATCACCTGCTGCACCATGTCCATCATCAACTTCCCTTGCCTCAACATCTATGGGTTTGTCCTCAACAACTCTTCTAAGACCTAGTCTTTGTTCCTCTACCTGGGTTTCTCATTCTCTTCTTGGTTCTCTAGCCTGCCTCTAATATTTTCCACTTCAATGTCTGAAAATGGGTCTGACCCCTCTTCTCTACCTCGACCCCTGCCTCTACCTCTACCAAAACCTCTCTGAAAAACCATTGCTTGGTATCTCAATGGAATCACCCGCTCTTGTTCCCCACCCTAGTCAAGAACATGCTTTGATACCATTGTAGTATTCCTAATGGAATATTTGTAGTGATAACAGAGACACGTAATAAAATTCACGATAAAATTTTATTCAGTAATGAACAGATGAACAAACATTTCTCATTAAACACCCCACTTCCTCATTTTTCATTAAACAAATATGTTGGAGTACAATAGAAGTTGGATGAGGTGCACTTCGGCTTGCGCAAGGAAATATAAAAGCCTCAGGTGATCAATACATGAATGCCCAGCTACTGTGAATTCGCTTCTCCCCAGAGAATTGTATTGTCCCCTCAAATCTGCACTGATGGCTGACTTCAAGATCTGATTTACCCCCTCAAAGAAAACTAGAAATTTCTACAATTTTAGGGATGTACTCCTCTCCAAAAACCCAAAAAAACCTAGAAAGGGTGTTCCTTAGTTTTAACCTGCCAAATCTGATCCCTTGGGGATTGACCCTCCTTGAATATTGGAAATCAATGCCTGTAACTGGAACTATTGTAACTAGCTGCCACAATGTTAGGAAACCTCCCCCAAATCGGCCTCCCAACAATTTCCCCACAACTCAGCTCCCCAACCCTCTGGTTAAGCTTCCTTCCAAGTGACCCCCAATGGTGACTACGTAGTCCTGGGTAAGGATGATGCAGACCCTTCAACCAATAGCTCGACCTGAGTATTTGGCTTGCCTTCCGACTGTAATTTCTCCTTTCCGAAGTGGAAGCTTGATGAGAATACATCTAGCAACCTTCACATCTAAATTCCTTGGCTCTACTGCTCCACCCAACATGCAGTCTCTCCTACTCTGTCCCTGTTGCTCCCAAAATTGCGTCCTTGCTAGCCAAGGCAGCGTACTCCTTCGCTGGGTGATCTTCAATCTATCTCCAATGGAAAAGAAAGCCCTCCTAGGGTGGCACTCGAAGTCCACTGAAGAGAGGGATGAGCTTCACTCCTTGGGAAGCTCTTGTGCTAAACAACACTTGTAGCTTAGATAAACAACCAAAGCAACAATGAATTCTCAAATCATCAAAAGGCCCCAAATGCTTCTCACTTCCTTCTATCTATGCTTGCTCCCTTGGGCCCCACGTGGGTCCCATCAAATATTACGATCCCCCACTTAGGAAAATTGAGCTACCTCCAAGGGGTGCGTATTTTGGGTGGGTGAGTGGCCCCCACAATCCACTAAAAAGCACATCGACCCCCTTTCTCCTAAGTTCTTCCATAAAAATTGCATTAAGCCAAAAATAACAAAAATTCCAAAAATGGTTTCTCCTCACCTTGGGAAATCAATTAGGAAGGGATGTTACATGGTTATTGCAGTTAAAGTAGTGCTAGCATGACCTACTTCTTCCAAACGTTGACTTATCAATATAAATGACCAAGAGAGTAGGGCATACAAGACAACTTCACTTATCTCATACATTGTAATTAATTTCTTTTAAACAACAAGTTGTATTATTAAACTTAGCAATATAATTCGTGTAGAACATATATCATAACAACACTCTATTGAAAATAGTTATTAGTACATTCATTTTAGATGATCTTACTCAAAACTCTAGTGATCCATGCTTTAAAACTTTTACCCTAACTTTTAGCCATATGATAATCACTTTTTTTAATATAATTCCATATAACTTAGCTAAAGAAGAATAATCATAATGATCATACAAATAGAGAGATTTGTCATTTTTCCCTTGCATTATAAATAAGAACAAGAATCTTTTGAGTTCATGTTTTAGGGAAACAATTCTACATTGTAAGTTTAAAAAACTTATAAATGTGAAGGAAGATGGACAAATCCTCTCTTTTTAGGATTTTTGTTTCATAATTTTTGATATCCCTAACTTACCTTTTTACAAAACATCTAATTCACATCCTATTTCTTTAAAAGTAAAAAGCTCTTACCTTGTGTAAGTGCTTAAATATTATCTAAAACATCAATAGACTTAGAAATTTCGTAAAATTTTTTAAAATAAAATTTTAATCCCTAGAAATATGATATTATTACTTTCTCTAATTTTCCAAATTAAAATTCTAAAAAATAATTACCTTTATTGTTTCATGTTTAACTTTTTTAATTAATAATTTATTAATTTTTTTACTTTTATTAAAAGTTAAAATTATTTACATTACACTTGTTAAAAACATTTCAATAGTTTTTTTATTATTTTATAATTATTAATAAAATATTATTAGAATTTTTAAATTAATATTAATATAAAATAAATAATTGTTTCACAAAAATTGTGTTTAATATAAGTAAAACATATATATAATTAAGTACTATCTTTGCAAAATATTATGATTACTGATTTATGTTGGAAATAATACTGAGAGGGGGGGTGAATCAGTATTATCAGATCAATCAAACTTTTTCAATTTCATACTCAGAAACATATACGCTACTTCAATTAAGTGAACCCGCGTGTACACGCTACTGTGTCTAATGAAACTCGCGTATATCCAGAGATCTTATAATTCAGTTAACTTAATCTTCAGTAAATGCATCAGATCATTATTAAGCATATTAACAGTAAACAGGTGCAGAATAACAGAATAGATCATCACACAAAAGCCACACACATGAACACCATGATATAAGGTGGAAACCCAATGTGGGTGAAAACCACCTGCTGCAATTTGTCTCTTTCTTCTTTAATGAGAAACTTCTTTTACAATGTACTGGTGCAGTCCTTTACCAGCACGCAGGCTACAACCTGCAGAGGGCTACAACCCTCTTAGCTTTTGTACTAGCCGATCCATTTACTAGTACGTAGGTGCCTACCTACAGAATGCTTCTTTACTCGTTTTCCAGCTGCTAGTGGAAGGGAGCTACAACCCCCTGGCTCTTGTACTGGCTGATATGTTTACCAGTACGTAGGTGCCGGCCTACGATCTATGCGGGACCACGTTTCATACATTTTCATACTGGATCCATAAGACAATCATCTTTGTAGTACAACCTGCATCATCAATCACTGAAACACCCAATTCTGAATCACTGTAACCCTGTCAACAACAATCAGACAGCATAGCAATAACCAGATCCAGCTCCATATTCAAATATCATACTTCACATTGTATACGCTACTTGGATGAACCCAACCTGCGTGTATACGCTCTTTTACCAAGACCAACCCGCGTACAGATCTGTAAATTCAACCTTAAAACTCTGTAGCTATATCAGACATCAAAACATACCCAGATCATAATAATAAACATGCGTCAGTAGATCTAGTCTATCCATAGTCAAACCATATGAAGATAATCATTCCAACCCTTGAGATCTCGTTCCATCATTCATCATCCTCCATATGAGTGAAACCTTGGTTTAGATTACCAACCCATAACCAGCACTTGGATCACACTTCCTTAGATCTTCATCACTCATGCACACTCTCACTCCTTGCTTACACTTCACTTGCCTAATGATCTTCTCCTTATATAGCCTTAGGCCTTGTTCAATACCAAGAGCCAAAACCATAGTAACACAATACCATCAACTTCAAAACTAGGGATCAACACGCCCGTCGAGACATAATGGTCCGAAACCATAGGCACAACTTCCAAGGACTAACCGCCATGGACCAAAGGTACGTTTCCACATACACGCGCTTTTGATGAAGCCAACTAGCGTGTACACGCGCTTTTGATGAAGCCAACTAGCGTGTACAAACTTTCTTGCCATGCTGTACTAAGATCTGTCCTCTGATTAAGTTGCCATCACTTGTACCAACCTCTGAGCACCTGTACCAACCTCTGAGTAAGTTGCCATCAAGGACAACACTTGAATCATAATGCCAACAATCTCCCCCTTTGGACTTGATGGCAACAACACCAAATCACTCTCCCCCTTTGACATCAAGGGCAAAGGGTGGACCAAGATATTCTCTTCCTTTGCTGAATCATTCCACTGTCCATACTCCCTCTGAGTACCTGCTGAAATCTCTGAATAATCTCCCCCTTTGTATATGCCAAGGTGTACCAATCTTTCCATGCTCCCTCTGAGTACATGCTGAATCTCTGTACCGCTGAAGTGTGCTGTTCATGCTCTTCCTGACTGTAGGCAAGATCTACAAAAGATTTTCTTTCAAGAAGAACATGATTCTATACATCATAAAAGACCTTCCTATCACCAAAGACTCATACATACATCCATCTCTCAACTAAGTGAGGATATACAAAAACTGACTCATCCACCCAACCAAGTGGGGATACATCAAAAGTTTACATATGACAACCAATCATATTGCATCAATCATCCCAGGCATAGTGGGGAAACCAAAATAGGCCGTTACATGACCTTGACACCATGAAAGAGATACCACAAAAAGATATATGAAATAACTAGACCAAGACTTATGAAAGTCACCAGCAGCATCTGATAATCACCATTCAGATCAGCAACCAAGAGATCCTTCTGTTCTCCTTTCGCCTTTGTTCCTCCTGAAATCAACACCAAATGTGAACTAGAACCAAAAGCTTTAAGATTATGCCAACAATGCATCATTGGAAGATTATCTACTCCCCCTGAACCTGTGCCAGATGATCTCTGTCAGACCCATATCAGACTTTCTGCAACCAACATCTGTCCCTGCTGATTTCCTTCAAAAATTCCATATACGCGTCTGCATCCACCTAAACAAGCGTATATACGCGGATAGGCTTTATCCAACTCGCGTATACCAATCTCCATATCAGCAACTTGTAAATTTCCTTTGAGTAGTCATCCATGTATCAGCACTATGTATCTTGAGCTCAAGCTCATTTGACAGAACTTCTTGACATCATCAATAGCAACAATCCTTATTCACAAGAGTGCCTGCATCATAACTGTATGAGCATATGACAACAGCAGTATATAAGTGACTCATCATCAAGTGAGGAAGATGTGTATTCAAGCTTTGTACTTCTCCTTATCCTTATGAAGTTCACCATGTAAGCATCATCAAAGGATCAACCATAAATCTGATCTGAACATCTTCTATGTAACTTCAAGAATCATATGAGAGTTTATCATAGACAACTCACAACCACATCATAGCAAAGATATATTATTTAGCCATATAAGAATCATCACCAAGGATAATGCCAACAATGAATTACTAAAGGCATATGCTCCCCCTCAACCAGTGCCATCTGTTAGATCTGATCATGCATATATCAGCAATAAGCATCAAAACATCATCATCCTCAAGTTAGGATCAAAACACTTCTAGTCATCATACAAGTAACAAAACATTTCCACACATCCTCAGCAGACTGTAACCAATAGAGCAAATAATACTGGACTGAATCATATCAGATCCCTTTTCTGAGCCTGTCCCCACTGCTTTTCCTCAGACTGACACATACGCGACTTTGCAGTGTATAACTCGCGTATATACGCGTATTTCCTTCATGAAACTTGCGTATGATAATCAGAACACTGAAGTTCTATACCTTCAGCTCCCCCTGAGTCTGTTATGTCTGTGCTGTGCTGAGTACCCTGTGCTGTGCCATATTTTTCTGACTGAACCTCCTTCTTCTTCCATATCTTCAAGCGTGTTGATGATTTCTTCTTATCATGAGCTTTGTTCCTGCAATCTCTTGCTTTATGTCCAAACTTGTTACATGCATAGCATCTTACATGTTTCATATTCCTCCTGTAGCAATCAGCAGCTTTGTGGCCAAACATATTGCAAGAAAAGCAATATCCATTAAAGTACCTTGAATGTGATGATCTTTCTGCATGATGGTCTTGAAACCTTCTTCTTCTACATATGGCTGCAACATGTCCAAGATTATGACATACATAACATTCAACATTATTCGGTGGAGGAAATAATCGTCTATCACGTCCATAGTTAGGAGTAGAGAATCTTCCTTGAGGAATTTCTTTCCTTGGTTGTTCCTTTTTGGGCATTTCAGATTTCACATTAGCGTTTCTTGCCTCACCTTGTGAACTAGATTCACCTTCAACATATTCATGAAAACCAAGACCAGTCTTGATAGCAGGAGATCTTTGACTACTAAGAATATCATCCAAGACTTTAGAGCTATCTTGAAATCGTAAAAGCTTATCCTTTTCTTCTAATTTTCTTTTCAAGATATTTACCTCAACTTGATGTTGTTCTTCTTTTTCAAGACATTGCTTCTTCAAGGTCTCTTCAGCTTTCCTTCCTTCATCCAACTGATGCCTTAGTTTGAGGATCTCGTTTTCTTGCTCTTTATTCAGTGCTAGCAGCATTTCTCGAACTTTGGAGGCACATTCCAACTGTTCTTCTAATCTGATGATTTCTTCTTTGAGGGCATTCTCCCTTTTGCTAGGTAGATCTTGTTGATCTATGATCTGATCTGACGCTTCATTTGCTTGTCCATCTTCAATCTGAGGTGCTTCAGGATCTGAATACTTACTTCCACACAACGACAGGTTGTCATTGTTCCTTTGAGCTGTCTTCTTCTTCTGACGTGCTTTCTTCCCCATAGTTCTACGAATCTCCTTCAAGCGATCAAGCTTCTCTGAAGGACCTGCTCCGATACCAATTGTTGGAAATAATACTGAGAGGGGGGGTGAATCAGTATTATCAGATCAATCAAACTTTTTCAATATCATACTCAGAAACATATACGCTACTTCAATTAAGTGAACCCGCGTGTACACGCTACTATGTCTAATGAAACTCGCGTATATCCAGAGATCTTATAATTCAGTTAACTTAATCTTCAGTAAATGCATCAGATCATTATTAAGCATATTAACAGTAAACAGGTGCAGAATAACAGAATAGATCATCACACAAAAGCCACACACATGAACACCATGATATAAGGTGGAAACCCAATGTGGGTGAAAACCACCTGCTGCAATTTGTCTCTTTCTTCTTTAATGAGAAACTTCTTTTACAATGTACTGGTGCAGTCCTTTACCAGCACGCAGGCTGCAACCTGCAGAGGGCTACAACCCTCTTAGCTTTTGTACTAGCCGATCCATTTACTAGTACGTAGGTGCCTACCTACAGAATGCTTCTTTACTCGTTTTCCAGCTGCTAGTGGAAGGGAGCTACAACCCCCTGGCTCTTGTACTGGCTGATATGTTTACCAGTACGTAGGTGCCGGCCTACGATCTATGTGGGACCACGTTTCATACATTTTCATACTGGATCCATAAGACAATCATCTTTGTAGTACAACCTGCATCATCAATCACTGAAACACCCAATTCTGAATCACTGTAACCCTGTCAACAACAATCAGACAGCATAGCAATAACCAGATCCAGCTCCATATTCAAATATCATACTTCACATTGTATACGCTACTTGGATGAACCCAACCTGCGTGTATACGCTCTTTTACCAAGACCAACCCGCGTACAGATCTGTAAATTCAACCTTAAAACTCTGTAGCTATATCAGACATCAAAACATACCCAGATCATAATAATAAACATGCGTCAGTAGATCTAGTCTATCCATAGTCAAACCATATGAAGATAATCATTCCAACCCTTGAGATCTCGTTCCATCATTCATCATCCTCCATATGAGTGAAACCTTGGTTTAGATTACCAACCCATAACCAGCACTTGGATCACACTTCCTTAGATCTTCATCACTCATGCACACTCTCACTCCTTGCTTACACTTCACTTGCCTAATGATCTTCTCCTTATATAGCCTTAGGCCTTGTTCAATACCAAGAGCCAAAACCATAGTAACACAATACCATCAACTTCAAAACTAGGGATCAACACGCCCGTCGAGACATAATGGTCCGAAACCATAGGCACAACTTCCAAGGACTAACCGCCATGGACCAAAGGTACGTTTCCACATACACGCGCTTTTGATGAAGCCAACTAGCGTGTACACACGCTTTTGATGAAGCCAACTAGCGTGTACAAACTTTCTTGCCATGCTGTACTAAGATCTGTCCTCTGATTAAGTTGCCATCACTTGTACTAACCTCTGAGCACCTGTACCAACCTCTGAGTAAGTTGCCATCAAGGACAACACTTGAATCATAATGCCAACAATTTAAATTTTTGAAAAGAAATTTACAAATTTAATTTGAAATTATTTTTTTATATTGAAAACAAATCAGCATTGAATTCACGTCTTATGCTTGAACCAAGTTTTCTTTGCATTCCATATTCCTATGTATTATATGTTGTTAAGGTTTTAAATTTGCTTAGTTATGAAATAGCCCAATGGTCTATGAACTCAACCTTGAGACCAAGCATATTAGCACAATGCTTTTTCCATTGCGTCATAGAGTTGAATCAGACTAATGTTTTTTTAACAGAGTTTTTAGTCTGTTTAATCAAAGAAAGGGGAATTTTGGCCTTGTTTTTAGTATCCCTAGAGGAAGTAAGTGGTTTTCTAAAAGCCACTAGAGGAAGTAAGTGGTTTTCTAAAAGCCACAATATTTGTATTAGGCTAGAGGATGAGTATTAGTGTAAGTTGAAAATTTGGTGAATGTAAACATTAATTTTGCATCACTTAATAGAGCAATCACTCATTGGAAGTTGACCTAGAGATGTAGCCCATATTGGGTGAACTCCATTAAAAACCTATGTTCTTCTTGTCTCTCTCTTTTATTCTCTTTATTTCTCCACTTCAGTCGTTTAATTCACTCATAAATCTAATCACATGTATAATAGTTACAAATCAAGTCATAAATTTTGGATAAATTTTGGAATAAGAGCAGGTGTTACATTATTTGTGAACATGGATACTTACCTGATCAAAGCGTAAATGAGGAGAAGGATCAATGGATAAATATAACCCTGATATTAATTCGAGGTGTGCAACTTAACATCAAGAAATGATATTTCCAAGAGGAGGGAATCCTTTTAATTCTTAAGAGGATTTTCATGAATCCTTCATGGTAATGAAAGGATGACGTAAGAGTTGTACTAAAAATGAAAGAAGTCCAGTGAGAATGGATAATCAATAAAAGTTGAAGGAGTCAGTGATCCTCCTAAGAATCCTCCATCTCCAACATCATCATCATCTTCTTTTTCGTCTTCCAGTTTGAGTGAAATTTCTTCTTCAAAGAAACATTCTAAGCACCCAAATTACCTTTATTAAAACTTGATGTTAATTTTTATTTTCCTATGTATGGCGATGAACTTAATTCAACGAAGTTGGATAACTGGATCAAGAAACTCAAATTTTATTGCAGGATTCAAAATATTGTGGATGATAACACAAAGATCTAACTTGTCTCTCTTTGACTAGGTGGCACAATCTTGATCTAGTGGTAGAGAAGAACCTAAGAAGACCTCCTATGTAGTGGTAAAATAATTTCTTCATGGTATGAATTTAGTGCTACATTAAGAAAACAATTCTATCCATTAGGCTACATGCAACACACCACAATGGACTAGAAAAAATTAAGGCAAGGTAAGGTAATTCTATACACTCAAGACTTTAGGAAGAAAGATTTGACTTTGGGTATTCCATTATATACAAAAGAAAAGATTCTCAAGTATATTGGTGCTTTTCATAGTTATCTTTGACATACTATCCTTATGTTCAATTCAACTAACTTAGATGAAGCTTGTGTTTAAGCCACACATCTTGAATCTAGCTAAGAATTGTTAGGATATTCCGACACATAGGAAATAGTTAAGTATAACTTGGTCTAGTATAGAGTTAGGTAAAGTGTGTTTCTTTACTATGTACATTTTGTAACTTACAATCCGACGGTCATGATATGTAGTGATCCGATGGTTCATTCTCTCCTCGGTATTACCGACACTTGATCGTGGCTTAACACTCGATTGGTCCATGATCTCTATTTAAAGAGCATGGAGGGTCATTTGTAGGTTAACTGTTCATGGGAGAAGCTTATGTAAAATTTCAATCTTTTATTAATAAATTGCCTGAAGTGGCCGTGTTGGCTCAGGCCGTGGACTGTTTCCCTCTAGGGTTTTAACCACGTTAAAATATTGGTGTATTGATCTGTGATCTATTTGTGAGCGGTGTCCTTTGGTGTTCTGTCTGAGGAACTTACCCTGTAAATTCCTACATGGTATCAGAGCTATTTGAGGGCCGCGTCCGTTGGTGATCCAAATCTGAAGTCGGTAGAACTGCATTCGATTGTCGTTTCCTAAATCTACTGTTTTTGACTACTTTCGGGCTAAGAGGACTACTCTATTGTGTTGGGAGCATCTGTTCCAGTGAGGAACCCCTTTCGTTTCATGCGAAAAGGTTTCCGGTAGCCCTAGCTACGTCATTTTTAAGATCTGGAGGTATACAGTGTTTATTTGCAGTTTACAGTTATTTTCTCTCTGTTTATTTCGGTTTCGGTTTATTTAGCCTTTTTTATTACCAGATCTATACCTTTCATTTCTGCGTATGCTCTTTGCCCAGTGACTCTGTGCGATCTGGGCAAATCAGAAATAGAAAGGAAAGATTTTTCTCATGCGTATGCTCTTTTCCGCTACGCCTTAGTGTGATCTCGGAAAATCAGAAACATTGAGGAAAATATTTAGTTTCTAGTTAAAGCTAACTTCGAGCCACAAGGTTCATTTTTTTTTTGTATGTCCGTGTTGGGTTTTGCGTTTTTTGTTTTGTATGGAAAAGGAGCTTTCTCAAAGTAAGCACGCAACCCAAAGTTCCAGTGACTAAAAAGAACCCCCCCGCTCTCTCTCTCTCTCTCTCTCAAACTTTTAGTATAGCTCACTTGGTCGAAAGCTAATTTATGAGAGTAGAGGTCTTGAGTTCAAGTTTCCTTTTTTGGGGGGCGGATTTTTCATTTCCGCACATTCCCACACTTCGTCAGCATCTTCATCAAATTTTCTTCAAAAAGCCATAACTTCTTCATCCGGAAGCTGTTTTCAGAACCGTTTTTTTTTAAACATCCTAATTTTTCGAGATCTTTCCATTGGAACACTTATTTTCATCATCTATAGCTTCAGTTTCTGTTAAAATGGAAATTCCTTGCCAAGTTATTCTTGACAACACCAACTACTTCCAATGGTGGTCCTACATTGTGGATTTACTTAGAAGTAAAGGTCTCTACAGAATAGCCTCAGGCCAAGAAACCAAACCGAAAGATGAAGATAAGGCAACTAAATGGGAAAATAGGCAAGATCAAGCACGTGGGTTGATAGGGATATCTATTTCTCCAGATCTTAGATTCCATATTGCAGAACTTGATACTCCTGATGAAGCATTGAAACAGATTACTAAAGTTTTTGGAATCAAAAATGAACTTAGAGCCCATCAACTTGAAAATGAGTTGCTTACATTGGACCCCAATAATTTTTCTTGCATTGAAGATTTTTTGTCCAAGTTCAAGACCCTTAGACTTCTCTTGTAAGGTGTTAAGGTTAAGAAAGAAGATAGTAACCTTATCTATTCCATTCTTACTACGTTGGGACCAGCCTACTTTGTGTTTGTTTCCACCTTCCATTCTACAAGAGAAGCCTTCATTTCTCAAGGACAAGACTACAAGTCCCCTTCCTTTGATTCTTTTTGTGATTCTTTAATAAGAGAACAAGAAAAACTCTTACACTTTGGTCTTCTTAATCTTGGAAACTCTTCTAAGAAAGCGTTAGCCGCCCAGCAGCAACCAAATCCAAAGAATCCTAAGAAGTTGTATCCTAAAAGGAATGGTCCTAAACCAAACAAGGGTCCTAAGCAATTTCAGCCTCAAAATGAAAAATCATTTCAACAAAATGATAAGACAAATAAAAACCAAGGGAAGAAGACTGATAGACATTGCAAATTTTGTAATCGAGATGGCCACTTAGAATCCAAATGCTTTAAGAAGATGGAAGCCTTGGAAGCAGCAATGAAGAAGCATAACATCCATTTGGAGCACTCTTCAAATTCAACTTCATCTTCAGGAATGGCACTTTTTGCATGTGGTTGTCAAGCATCTCGGTATGGCTATGCACTAAATGTATCTTCTTCTTCTCATTCTCATGAGTGGCTCATTGATTCTGGATCTTCTTATCACATGGCCAAAAACAAAGCCATGTTTTCTTCTTTAAATGATTGTAACACCAAAAATATATATGTTGGTGATGATAGATCTCTTAGTGTTGTAGGGACTGGAACTATTCATATAGACAATGGTCAGTTTAATGATGTATTATGTGTTCCAACCTTATCCTGCAACCTTCTATCTGTATATCAGATAACTCATTCAGGTGAAGGTAAAATCGTTGAATTTTCACCTCACAATGTTGTAATTAAGGACCTAAGAGATCCTAGACAGATTTTAGCTACTGGCATTGCTGATGATTCTACAAGGTTGTATAAGTTTCACAACTTTGGGTCATCAAATCTTCCCTCAGTATTTGTTGCTCATAATGATGAAGTGAGCAAACTTTGGCATGAGCGATTTGGTCGCTTAAACTATCGCTCTCTTCAGAATCTATGTAAAGAAAATATGGTGAAAGGTCTTCCAATGGTATCTTACAGAGATGGTGTTTGTTCCGGATGTGTACTCAGAAAACATCATCGGGACAGTTTCGAAAAACGTGCCTCTTGGCACGCCTCAGCCCCTTTACAGCTCGTGCATAGTGATTTATGTGGTCCACTTCCAGTTGTTTCATTCTCTGGCTACAAGTATTTCTTAACTTTCATTGATGATTTCTCCAAACGCACTTGGGTATACTTCTTAAAACTCAAGAGTGAAGTATTTAACATGTTCTTGGCCTTTAAGGCCTTTGTTGAAAAACAATCTGGACATCAAATTCTTAAGCTAAGATCTGATAATGGTGAAGAATATGTTAACAACAAATTCATCAACTTTTGCACTGAGAATGGAATTCAAATGCAACATACTGTTCCATATACTCCACAACAAAATGGTGTAGCTGAAAGGAAGAATCGCACCTTAAAGGAAATGGCTAATTGTATGCTTCAATCTAAAGGACTTAGTCTTAATTATTGGGCATAATGCAAATTACATAATAAATCGCACTCCTACTAAGGTTTTAAAGAATATCACTCCAGAAGAAGCATGGAGCTCAATTAAACCAGATGTAAGTCACTTTCGTGTTTTTGGAAGTGAAGCATGGGCCCATATTCCAGATGAGAAACATAAAGCTTTAGAACCTAAGAGTGAGAAATGTATTTTTGTTGGATATTCTGAAGATGTCAAAGGATATAGACTTATTCCACTTAAGTCCAAAAATGTTATCATTAGAAGAGATGTAAAGTTTGCTGAAAATATATCAGCCTATGAGCCTAGTTCGGCGGATGTGCCACCTCTCCCTATCTCTTCTACTTTTGAAAATATTTCTTCTTCAGATGATGAAAGCGAGGATGAAAATCCTCCCCCACCTCCTCAGGATCCTCCTTCAGCTCCTCAGCTTCCAAAATGGGTCCGTGCTACTCGGGATGCAGCAAGTGATCTTGCCGGTGATCCTACAGATCAGCGACGTACACGTTCTCAGTTTGATAGAGCCTCTTCTTTACTGGCTCAAGCTTTAGCGAATTATGATCCTGACACCTTTGCAGAAGCTTCAGGCCATCCAGATTGGGAAGCAACTATGAATGAAGAATATCATTCATTATTGGCAAATGATACATGGGATCTTGTTCCTCTACCAAAGGGACGAAAACTTGTTAGATGCAAATGGGTTTATAGAACCAAGTATGGACCAGATGGGAAAGTTGATAAACATAAAGCTCATCTTGTTGCTAAGGGTTTTTCACAATTTGAAGGCATTAACTACACTGAAACCTTCTCCCCTGTTTCCAAAATGAACTCTATCCGCCTTGTTCTTTCCCTTGTTGCCTCTTTCAAATGAGAAGTCCATCAGATGGATGTTAAATCTGCCTTCTTGCATGGGGACTTGCATGAAGAAATCTATATGGAACAACCTATTGGCTTTATACAAACAGACTCCAGCCTTGTATGTCAGCTTAAGAAATCCCTTTATGGTCTCAAGTGAGCTCCTCGAGCTTGGTATGCCAAAATGGATAACTTTCTTTTAGAAAATGGCTTTTCTAGGTGTCAATCTGACAATACTGTCTACACCAAGAAAGTGGGCAAGTCCCATATCATTCTTGTTCTTTATGTTGATGATCTTATCCTGACTGGTAGTGATCCCAACCTTATAAACCATGTGAAGTCTAGCCTTAAAAGGAAGTTTGAAATGAAAGACTTAGGACATTTACATTATTTTCTTGGTCTTCAAGTCTTGCAATCCAAGGAAGGTATTTCCCTTTCCCAGTCCAAGTATGCCTGTGATATTCTACGCCATTTTCACATGGAAGACTGTAAGCCAGCCCCTTCTCCCTTTCAGTCTGGAGTCAAACTTTCAGTCACTTGTACTTCTCCTGAAGTTGATGCTACCTTATACCGTCAACTTGTAGGAAAACTTTTGTATCTAACCCATACTCGTCCTGACCTTTCCTTTGCTGTTGGCCTTGTTGCTCGGTTTATGCAAAACCCACGTGAAAGTCATTGGAAAGTAGCTAAAAGAATACTTCGTTATGTTCGAGGTTATGTGTTCACTCTTGGTTCAGGACCTATTACATGGGCTTGCAAGAAACAAGGTGCCATTTCTCTTTCTTCAACAAAAGCAGAGTATCGTGGTGCCGTAGAAGCTAGTAAGGAAGCCTTGTGGCTTCGTCAGATCCTGTCAGAGTTTGGATTTCAGCAGCAACATCCGACTACACTTTGGTGTGATAATCAAAGTGCCATTCAACTATGCAAAGATCCAGTCCAACATCAACGTAGCAAACACATTGAACTGCAAATGCACTTCATCAGGAAGCTCATTCACGACCATGTTCTTGAAGTGCAATATTGTTCAACAGATGATCAAGTTGCAGACTTCTTTACAAAGGCTCTCACAGAGGCAAATTTTACTAAACTTCGATTTATGGTTGGAGTTCAGGAAGTTGTCACTAAGGGGGGATAGGCTCTAGTGCCTCCTTCCTTCTCCTATTGTGTCATATTTGTAAATCCTTCAATCCTATCCCAAGTTGTTCTTAAGGGGGGATGTTAGGATATTCCGACACATAGGAAATAGTTAAGTATAACTTGATCTAGTATAGATTTAGGTAAAGTGTGTTTCTTTACTATGTACATTTTTTAACTTACAATCCGATGGTCACGATATGTAGTGATTCGACGGTTCATTCTCTCCTCGGTATTACCGACACTTGATCCATGGCTTAACACCTGATTGGTCCATGATCTCTATTTAAATAGCATGGAGGGTCATTTGTAGGTTAACTGTTCATGAGAGAAGCTTATGTAAAATTTCATTCTTTTATTAATAAA
The DNA here is from genome assembly GCA_031772625.1 of Pinus tabuliformis. NCBI lineage: Eukaryota > Viridiplantae > Streptophyta > Pinopsida > Pinales > Pinaceae > Pinus > Pinus tabuliformis. The sequence goes on along the minus strand of CM062818.1, from coordinate 498,256,392 downwards.
TTGCCTGAAGTGGTCGTGTTGGCTCAGGCCGTGGACTGTTTCCCTCTTTGAGGGTTTTAACCACGTCAAAATATTGGTGTATTGATCTGTGATCTGTTTGTGAGCGGTGTCCTTTGGTGTTCTGTCTGAGGAACTTACCCTGTAAATTCCTACAAGAATGTTCTTGAAGAGACCATCTAAGTATACTGAAGTAAATTCAAAAGGAAAGGAAAAGGAAAATAGAAAACTACCATTAAGAAAGAGGGTGAAAATCCTACATGTATTCATTGCAAGAAGGAAGGACATGACAAGGCTAGATGTTGGAAGCTGCATCCAGAAGTGACACCAAAGAAATTTGGAAATAAAGGGAAAAAATGACTACTACTGCAATTCAACAAGATCTCATATCCAAATTAGGTGATGAAACTAAGATCACAACTATGGTAGTGCAAGGCATATCTCCTCATGCTAGTTCTAGCTTTATTATTCAGTCTCATAAGTCTAAAATCAAACATGAAGAAAGAAAATAAAGTGAGCTTTTTCATATTATGGATATAACAAGGCATACAAAGGTTGACAATTTTTATATACTGATTCCCAAGTAAATCTCAGTTTTGAAGCAATCATCAAGAAGTTAGGATTGGAAACTAAAACTAATTTAAAACCTTGCCCTTTGAGATGGGTGTGTGATGATTCAAAATTGCAAGTAACTACACAATGTAAACTCATATTTGAATCACCTATAACTTCATATATGAGGTTGAATTGATGTGGTACCTCTTGATATTTGTGGAATTGTGCTGGGAAGCCCATATCTTTATGACTTGAAAGCTATCTTCTACAAAGAGGATAACAAGCACCATCTCTTCGAAGATGGAATTGAATACATTATGAGATCTCATCATATCTCTTATTAGCATAGGAAAAATGAAGAGACTTGTAAATGCTAGCAAGAACTTTGTACGTATGATTGTAAAGGCTAAGGATACTGATAAATATGATGTTTTTAAAGGATGTGATCCTATTCTTAAATATGAATTAGTTAAAATTATTTCTAATTATGATGAATTGTTTTAATAACTTGAAGGATTTCCTCCAAAAATTTAGATAAAACATGAGATACATTTGCGACAAGATGCCCCACTTCCTAAAATTGGTATGAAAAGGTTGTTAGTATTAGAGAATGAAAATATTAAGAAGTGGGTTCAAGAATTGTTCAATAAATGAGTCATAAGACTAAGTACATCTCCATGTGGGTCTCTTATTGTGTTGGTACCAAAGAAAGATGGTACATGGGGGACGTGCATATATATTTTAGTATTGAAAAAAATCACGATGAAAATTTGTTACCCTCTTCCTTGCAACAATGACGTGTTAGATCAATTAAATAATGCAACTTATTTCATTAAGTTAGACTTAAGAAGTGGTTAGAATCAAATAAGAATTGTTGAAGGTGATGTGTGGAAAACTACTTTTAAAACAAAAATCCCAAAATGGCCCAAATACCATGGAACAACCCAAGAGTAGTACAGATTACTCCACCATTACACCCTCTTCCCAAACATCCAGAGAGATGGTTTCCCAATTTTAATCCTGATGATGGCCTCCCTGCAGAGGAACATCTTCACAATTTCATGTTAGCCATCAATTTGAATGGAGTCACATAAGAAGATTGTGTTGTTAGAATTTTTCCTTACACATTTGAAGGATCTGCAGGATCTTGGTATTTTTCTCTTCCTGCTAGGTCAATAACAAATTGGGATATGTTTGAAGAACAATTTTTTTTAAAATTTGGTGATGATTGAACAACTGCCACTTTGATTAATGATTTGTCAAATATTAGGGCCAACCCAAATGAAAATATTAAAGCATTTAATTCAATATTTAACAAATTGCTAAATAAAATCCCAGACACTTCTAGACCCATAATTGATGTACAAATTGAATGGTATATCTCTACTCTTCCTTCAAATATTGTTATGTTCCTAGGTAGAGCTAATAAAACAATATTTCTTGATAATATGAAAGAATCACTATCCGTGGAAAAAAGAATTATTGCTCTTGAAAATAAAAGTTCCCTTGAGGAAAGAAAACATACCAAGAAGGTATATTTTAAAGATGAATCCAAGAATAAAGCCCCTAAAGACCATTTCAACTCGGAAGGATTAAAAAATGTTTTGAATATGATGTCCAACAAAATGATAGAGATCAAGAAGCAAGTTGTTGAATCTTCAAAAAAATCCTTTTGCCCTTTTAAAATGAATTAGCCATCACAATCACAACCTCCTTCCATTATATCAAATGAAAAATCTAACCAAGATGACGAAGAAGAAGAATCAGCCTTATCTGCGGAAGAATCCCAAGAAGAAGAATTATCGGAAGCCCATGGTTTATGGGATTTCATTCTAACTACCTCATAAAATTAAGAAGAGGAAGTCCTACCAGTAAGTACAAGAAGTAAGGGACCTACTGATACTGCTCCAAAAAATTAAAAACATAAGTCCCTTGCTCCTCCTACTAAAGACAAAGGCATAGTTAAGAAGTCTTCTACTCCATCTTCAGATTATGTGCCAACTGCTTCTAAATGCTCTTCTTCATCTAAGACCTTGATAGTCTCTGATAACATGGAGTATAATATTGTGGAAGACATGAAAAAGGTCAAAGCCAACATTTCCCTTTATGAGGTTAGTAAATTAAAAGAACAACAAAAGATTTTACTTAAAGAATTAAATGCAGTTCCTACATCTCCATTACCTACTGTTGTTATTGCAAAATATTCCAAGGGGAAATGAAAACCTTAAAATGTCTCTTTAGATAGAATTGACTCATCCGATGCTATTCTAATTGGAGGTAGATCAAATTCTCACACTCCTCCCTTCCTATTGATTTTTTAATTTTTTAACAAAAATGTTCACAAATGCCTAGTGGATTTTGGTGCATCATCTAATGTCATGCCTTATGTAGTTTGTCTCAAATTGAATATTGCACCTCATAAATTTGTCATTTAGATTGTTCAATTAGACTGCACAAAAGTCAAAAATTTGAGAGAAATGGATTACGTTTTAATAAGATTATCTTCTAATTCGAAGGTTTGTCAAATAATAGATATATTAGTTGTAGAGGTCCCTGAATTCTATGGTCTTATTTTAAGCAGAAACTGTTCTGAAAAAATACATGGTTACTTTGCAACGGATTGGCACATATGTGGATTCCCTACAATGGAAAACCCAATCAAATTTGTGTTGACGGGGAGAAACATATGAAATATTCAGTGACTCATTTCGATGGGGAGAATGCACCAGTAGTTTTTACAAATAACATTTTTCGAAGTTATTCTTTTGAAGTTTTCTTTCACAATTTTCTAGCACAGAAATCCCCCTTTTCAGTTGATTTTGTTTCATCTCAAATTAAAAAAAATTCTCATACAGATTCATCTAGATGTACCGATATTATTAAAAATCATGTAAATAACCATGATAGTTTGTTTAGATAATCTTCGGCAAAATCACATAACCAATCTTTTGTCGACGCGTTTCGAACCAACCAGTGTGGTTCATCGTCAGGACAAGTTGAAGAACTAACCTGGCTGAGCTTGATTAAATAGAGTGTGCAGAGACTCCAACGGCTATAATGCCAACGGCTAATTTTGACCAAAGGTCTTAGTCAAATCACTAATTATATTATTAGTATTCTTAGAAACCGCTAAAACATATAATTAATTATTATTAGCTTATATACTAAAAGAGTTCCTTTGTTAATGTGAGTATGAATAATATAATATTTATATAATCCATTCTTAAATATAATGGTCATGTATAATCGTTCATATTTAACTAAATAATCTATATATATTATCATTCCAATGTTATTTAAATAAATAGTATTAAATTATTATTATTCTAAGAAATTTTGTTACATCAGGTAAATTGTGTATTAATTTAATAATAATTGTTTAAAGCTAATGGTCCAAAGGTAAACTCTAATACATTATTTTTATTAATTATATCAAAATGGCCCATTCGGAAATAAAAATAATAATTTATGTTTATTAAATAATCTATATAATTTATAATTCCAATATTATTAAAGTAGTATTCTTGTTAATCTTTATTATTTAGTTACATTAGGTAAATACCATAATTAAAGTACATGTTTATTAATAATAGAATAACCAAAAAATATAACTAACTCAAACTCACCCACTATTATTGGTATATCATATATTTATATCGAATAATTATATATAAACTAATGATTTCTTATTTATTATTTAACATAAAGGTCATTTTGTAAACTATATCTCCTCTTATAATTTATATTTAATAATCTATATTCATTAAATAAATAATATTAATTCACTAAAAAGATATTAAGATTAACTATGTCATTAGGAAAATAGACTATTACTCATAAGGTTTAAAAAAGGGGTTTTAATAGTCAAATATATAAGAAATTAGTTAAAGGGAAATTCTAAAGGAATGGAAGAAATAAATATAAATGCATAAAAAATGGAGATAAAAAATCTAATCTAATGGAAATATACCCCTTAGAATCATAAACGGGATAAGGTTAATACTTAGCCCGAAATTGCTTAGTAACTAATTAATAACCCATACACTCCATAATAATAGGATTAATCCGCCAAAAACACACCTTAAGGAGAGGGAAGACAGAGACCCTAAGACCTAACAAAAGGGGAATGAGGGGGCTAGGAAGACAAGGCTGGGACCCAGCAACTGCTAATCTTCCAGCCATCATCCCTATTAAGATTGTTCGACCTTTTTTCAATCTCCAGGGCCTCTCTAAATTTGCGATGGTGAAACTGCGCTACTTTGGCAATGACTTGAGCCTCTTCTATACATACATGATGCATAGTCTTCCCCGCATGCTCAGCCAGGGCTGAGGACTTGGTCCTACCATGTCTTAAGTCCGTCGAATGCTCGCTAATCCGTTGATTGATAGAGCGACCAGTCTCACCAATATAAGGGGTCCCACAGGAACAGGGAATGACATAGACGCCCTTCATATCCTTAGGATCAATAGGGTCTTTTACAGACCTGAGGGAGCCACAGATAGTGATGAGAAGTCTAAATTCCTTAATGATAGTTTGTTTTGGACGCTTTACTTTGATGGATCAAAATCTTATGATGGTGCGGGAGATGGCTGCATCTTAGTAAACCCTGATGGAGAAAAAACTATGATTGCATGTATATTGGATTTTGATTGTACCAACAACATTGCTGAATATGAATCATTGGCACAAGGCTTACAAAACGCTGTTAGTCTTTATGTCAAATAGCTTACATTTTTTGGTGACTCAGAGATTGTAATTAAACAAGTTATACATGACATTCATTGTGTTTCTAATCACCTCAAACATTACCAATCTTTGATTCAAGACCTAACTTACCATTTCACTGCCTTCAATATAGATCATATCCCAAGAATACATAATGCTAGTGTTGACCTCCTAGCCAAGGTTTCTTCCAAGTTCATTCTACCTAAATATTTGAGCTCTGATAGATTTTCGATTGAGTTAATTTTTCGCCCATCCATTCCAGACAACATAACTAACTAGTGTGTGTTTAATGATGAAAATGACATCCTAATTTTCCTGAAATCATAAGGTTATTACTTGACCATATTATTGATGAAGATGAGCATGACAAGAAGTTGAACGGATCTTCTGAAGAAAATTATTTACCCAAACCTATAGTAAAATTGGAAGATTTATATGATCTGGAAGATAGATTTACAAGGGTAACTAATTGCAAGCTTCAGAGCTCTACTATGAGATTTGAATTAGTTAACCGAGGATCTGATCATATGCCTCAGAACATCAATTTAGGACTTAGACTCACATCAGATGAAAAATATGATTTTATTCATTTGTTGAAAAGATACAAGGATGTATTTTCTTGGAATTATGATGACCTAAAAACTTATGACATGTCTATCATTCAGCACGCCATACTTATGCTTCCAGATGTAAATCCCATTCAATAAAAGCTTAGGAAGATTGATCCTAACTTGGAAGGCTAGATTAAGGCTGAATTAAACAAGCTCCTCAAAGCCAAAATTATTTTCCCAGTCAGGCATTCCAAGTAGGTCTCAAATCTTGTACATGTTAGAAAAAAGAATGGATATATTTGTATTTGTATAAATTTTAGAAATTTGAATAAAGCATGTGAAAAGGATAACTTTCCTTTACCTCCAATGGAACGAATTTTACAGTTTGTTGTTGGTTTTGAGCTAATGCCTTTCTTAGATGGCTTTTCAGGTTACAATCAGATCCCTGTACATCCAGAAGATAGACTAAAAGCCACGTTTAGAACCAAGTGGGGAACGTATGCTTATCAAAAAATGCCTTTCAGATTGATTAATGTTGGAGCCACTTTCCAGAGAGCCATGGGCATTGCTTTCAGAGGTTTGATTAACAAGATAGTTGTAGTGTACTTAGATTGCATTATGATTTATTCGAAAAAGAGAAGTAATCATCCCCATGATTTGAAACAAATCTTTGAAAGATGTAAAACATTTGGATTCTCCTTGAATCCCAAAAAGTCATTTTTTTCCCTTAGAGAAGGTAAAATACTAGGTTTTATTGTGTCCAAAGAGGGAATCTACATAGATCTAGAGAGAATTAAGGCGATTTCTGAAATCCCCTTACCACACTATAAAAAATCCATGCAATACTTTCTTGGACAAATTAATCGTGTCAAACAGTTTGTCCCTGATTTTTCACAAATTGTATTACCCTTACAAACTATGTTCAAGAAAAAATTAGTTTTCAAATGGGGACAAATCGAACGAAAATCATCTGAATCAATAAAACAAGCAATCATAGATTCCCCTTCATTATCAATTCCCATTTTTACTAAATAATTTGTTCTTTACACTTTTGTTTTTGAACAATCCTATGTAGTAGTATTAACACAACCAAATGAGAAATAAGTTGAAGCTCCCACTTCCTTATTTAGATCCAATTTTCAAGGAGATGAGTTAAACTATTTAGAGGTTGAGAAACAAGCCTTTATATTTTTTATGTCCATAAAACATTTTACGTATTTCCTCCTAAAAGCACATACAAAGGTAATTGTTCCTTTCCTTGTGCTCAAACAATTTCTTATTCAGAAGGAATTAGGAGAGAAGAGGGAAATTTTAGTTGCTTCCTTGCAAGAATATGATATAGAGATTAAACCAACTAACGGGTCAAGGTTTTTGCAGATTAATTATTGGAGCTTATGACACTTAGACTGATGAAGATTCAGCTAATAATCTTCAAATTATAGAGGTATGACCTATTGACACTACATCTCAATATGATGATTTAATCTTTTATTTAAAAAATGGTTATGCTCCACTAGAACTCAATTAAAAAAGAAAAAGAGCACTCAGGATCAAATCTAATTAGTACCAACTTGCCAATGATGTCTTGTTTAGAAAAAGTATGATTTTGTTTTATTAAGATGTTTAGAAAAATATGAAGCAGAGAAAGTTTTTCAAGAACTACATGATGGACCAGCTAGTGGACATTATAATGGGGACACCACTGCTCATAAGATTCTACATGCTAGTTATTATTGGCCGAATCTATTCAAAGACACCCATGCATATCTCATAAAATGCAAATTCTACCAAACTACTTCAAGAAGACAAAAGAACCCATCCTTGCCTTTGCAACCAGCTAACATTGAGCAACCTTTTGAACAATGGGGACTAGATATCTTAGGTGAGATTGTTCCTAAATCTTATAAACAAAATAAATACATTTTGACTGCTATGGATTATTTCACCAAATGGGTGGAAGCAATACCTCTAAAGGTGGAAAATTCTGAAAATGTTATTAAATTTATCGATCAATTTATTAGTACTAGGTTTGGTCTTCCTTATGCCCTTATGTTTGATAATGCATCTTATTTTTTTGGAAATACCAGAGTCTACCAATAAAACCCTCACTAGGATAATCGAATGAACAATTGACCAAAATCAAAGAAATTGGCACAAAGCTCTAGTTTTTACTCTATGGGTTGACAGAATTACTCAAAAGGTCTTTATAGGCACTTGTCCTTTTCAATTAGTGTATGGAAAAGAATCTATCCTACCTCCTAATCTAGCTCTTCCTTCACTTGCCCTAGTCCAATATATTGAAGAAAAACCTTCTTCTGCTTTGGAATTAAGGATGTCCCAAATTCTTAAGTTAGAAGAAGAGAGAGATAGAGCCAAACAAGTTCATGCTCACCATTAGAAATTGGTCAAATCCTCATTTGATGCAGGTTCAGTTAATAACAAAATTTTTGAAATTGGTGACTTAGTTCTGAAATGGGATAAGGCCTATGAAGAAAAAGGAAAACACACAAAGTTCCAAAAATTGTGGCTATGCCCATTTTAGATTGTTCAGAAACTAGGCCCATCAACCTTTATCCTTTAAGATTTATAGGGAAAGAGGGATGCTCTTCCCGTTAATGCGCTAGATTTGAAAAAATAATTTTCTTAAGGATATCTATCCTCCTGTAAATATGTAAATATTGGTGTCTTTAGCCTTGGTAATGTTAGGTAATACACTTTTGACTTCATATTAGGGTCTCTCATCATTTACATGAAGTTTAACTAATTAAAGGAGAAATTTTAGAAAACAACTTATAACATTGAAGTTTAGAATTGCATCTATTACAATCTCTGAATTATTTATATCCATTAAGTTGTAAATATTTCATAGCTTGAAACTTTAACAAATCTTGTTGTCCTTTGATAGGTCATAAAAAAATTTTCTTTAAAAAATTGAATACTATTTTGAAGTTTTAGCATCCCTTGGCTTCAATTGTCATCCATAACTCTTGGGTTAATTTACCTCCCCATCCACTAATTTTACATTTTTTAGAGTGTAATTCAAAAATATATAAAACTTGAAAGATAAGAGGTCTCATCATGAGCTGACTTACTATGATCATAGGAAACTAACGATATTGACATTATCATGACTTGTCACCAAACCAGGATAATATATTGTGGTTACATAACTATAATACAAGAGGTCTCATCACGAGTCGGCTTGTTCAATATCATTATAACTTGTGAATGGTATTGTCATCAACTGGGTACTAAGCTAGGATAGTGACTTTTAAGTAAGCTTTAAAAGAAAGTTTAAAAGAAAGATTAATGCCTCTCAGAATATTACTATAAGTGGATGAGATATTGGTACATTTTGGTTAAATGATAACCCTCTCAATGCTATGGACACCTGCCGGCAGCATTGGCTCTACCAATGAAAAATAAGTCTATCTAAAACACTAAGCTTCTATAGCTCTTAACTTTATCTTTACAACCGATTAAATCACCAACAAAGATAATAAAGATTTTCATCAATAACATGTTGTGATACAATTTACAAAATAATGAGTTCTTTTATTCAGATTAATCTTTATCAATCAAACTTCAGATATGTTTACCTATCTAAGTCTTTTTATTTAGTACTTAAAATTTCATTTACTTTTACAGAGATAATTGTTTCGCCCAGTATGTCGCCAATTGTTGTAGTACTCAACAACTTCCCATTTATTTTTATTTTAGATATATAATAAATAATGGGGACCCTTTTGAACTTTAATAATATTATTTAGTTCTAATGAAGATAAGACAATTTTAAATTTTTTGTAAATAACCTCTTTCATAAAGGTTTCATATATCGGAACTTACACATCGGAGGATTCAAACCATAAAAGGGTTATGAAAACCCGATAAGCCTTTTGTTTTTTAAAATAATGCATTATTGGGGGAGTTATATCAGACCATTTAAATATCGTAACATTACTTACAGGAAAGTTACGATAAAACATACCCTGATCGAACTTTCCCAATATATAACGATAAAGTGGGCGCTTCCTTTTATATTGAATACTTTAAAGAAAATTTGGCCCCACAACATTGCCATCTACCATACTAGAACTCACGAATATCATAACTTTCAACAAGCATCATCTCAAAAAACTTTGATACCTCAAACCTTCGATATCTGATATCTAACTCTTCTGCTATTTTAAGAATTCTCGATATCATAAAGTTCTAATGCCTCACACTCTCGATACCTGATATCTCTGATTCTATTCCCCTTAGATATCTCAATCCTCCAGTATTCTCATCTCTGCCCATATCGAGACTTTTCATATTGGATGCCACTCTTTAAAAACCCTGATATTCCAATAGTCAATATAAATCCTTCGGTATATCTGCATGCCTATACTTATAACCATTATATTTTTAAACAACACATATTGGAAGACTCATATAGCATAACTTTTAGAGTGCAACCATGGGATTTCTCGGATAAAAGTTATCTGATACGATGATGTTTACATTGCCCATGTGAATCCACATTTTTCATTTAATTTCCAAGAGTGTCGAATTTATGGTTTTCGAAGTTCTAAAAAAATATTATTCATTTCATATTAATATTATCATGATTCACCCTATTAAGACATAAATCAATATGAAAATTTGTTATTTTGTTTATGACCTTTATGGCGAAAGAATTATCACTTAGTCTTGTGTTTTCCATTGCAGGCCACTCTTGATAAATGCAATTCAGAAGATATGTCTAGGGTAACTAAAGAAAGAAAGAAACTAGTTGCTCAACAATAGCTGGCTACTCCCCCAATTGAAAATATTAACACACCAGGGTTGTTTTTGGATACAATTTTTTCTTTAGATCGGGAATCTATTTATCAGTGATTCGAAGAAGAGGGACCAAGGGTTACTCAGAGAATGGTTACAACAAAGGATTCTTCTCTGGTTTCCAATACCACCTAGAATGATGTCGCAAATTCATTTTTACATAGGATTTTTTCTCGACCCAAGATCTTTCCCTATACAGATATGACTCGATGGATCGTGGAGCACTTGAACATTTCATGGCGAAAATTCATGACAAATAATGACATAGTCATCGACTCTTTCACCAAGAGTGATTTTAGTGCGATGTACCATTTTCCACCTCTGCATTATAAATATGACAAACAGTTCATGGAGAAATTCATGAGCAATATCGATCATGGGTCAAAACCCATCAAGGATTGGAGGAGACATCCCAATAAGCACACACTTGAGGAAAAGGAAATATATTTAGTAGAATCCCTTATAGGACCTTATTGCCAAATTATTGACATGGTATGTAGATTATTTACTTATCCTAATACTTATAAATTCCTAGATCAATGGAATCCAATGATTGATGCAGCTTCTGAGGGATTTATTGTAGACTAGAGAAATATTTTATCTGATAACTTAGCCACTCACATTTTGAATTTTAGGAGAAATCATACAATTTCAAAAAATGTAATTCGTAATTTTTATATGAGTGCTTATGTTATGGACTCCCTATGCTATAGTATGGATTTTTACTCCATGGGATGGAAATGGACTTTAGAGGATCCAAATCCTATTCATATATACCATAATATCCTCTGGGACTCTAAGTACCAGCCTCATTTCTATAAAATCTTCCAGGGTGTCATGCTACTGATTCATCAAATTATCTTTAACAAGAGAGCTCCTAGGATTTCCCTAGAAGCAAAGACAAATATTCTCAGAGTTGGGATTGGTTTGGTGAGGAGTGGTTTACCTACATTCAAGTCTTTGGTAGTCTTGCTAATCCACATGTTTTTCCCCTATATGTTCCTGATAAACTATTGGCTCGTGAAATAGCCTACCAAACTGTATACATTAGATAACTTCAAACATGAAGCTATTGAGGTGAACTTATTTTAGAGTTAAAGTTTCCTACTATCCCTAATAGGTAGTACGATCCTCATGGAATTTCTAAAAAGGTTACTACTCAATCAGGTGTAAAGAAATTATCTCATGAATCTAATCAGTTTGATGTTGTCTTTGAAAAATCAACTACCTATTCAATAGTTGCGAAATAGATTTCAGGGTGAATATATCCACAAAAAATCAATCAAATTGCCGAATACAAGGAAATGAGATTATCTCCTTTACCATTAGATTCATTAAAACTTCCATAGGAAAACATGGCTCAAGAGAAGGTCATAGATATTTCTTCTACACGGGTTATTGATATTCCTGACCCAAAAGATACAAGGGCTTCTTCTTCCACTCAGATTGAAGGATAGTTTCCAAGTCCTAAACTTGAAGAAATATGGGAACAATGTAGTCAGCCTTTGAAAGGAAATAAACCTGAGGTTTCAAAGACTCCCTCATAAGAAGAAGCCTTAGAAATTTCTAAAATGTTTGTGAAGGATTCAATTACAATGGGGACCATAGATCAACCTTTAGAGGTTGAAGATATTGAAAATATACCACCATTTCCGACCTCTGAGGTCGTGTTGAGGGTTGAAGAGATTCCTCCTCTTGACATATTCTACAATCTCCAGCATAAGGCCATGGTGAAAAGACAAAGAAAGAAAAGAACTATTGACCAATCTCAGGCCTTAGTCCCTGAAAATTCTTCTTTTGAAGTACTATGGAAAGGTTTTCAGTCCACTCCTATAGAGGAACTCGGAAGCATTACTCAATTCATAGAAGCTTATGCTTCTATGACTATGGACAAAGCAATAGAGATAACAAGTTTTGAAAGAAAAATATGACAGGATTATGCAGTTGGAACAAGGCCTTGAGAATGAGAAGTAAAATATTTGCAATCAATGGTAAGAGCAGCTTGTTGAACTCCAAAATAATTTCAATGCCCTTAAATTTCAACATGATTCTGATTTAAAGGTATGAGATGCTCAAATTCAAGAATTATAGTAGATGATTGAACAACTAAAATTCAATCTAGATTTGGCAGAGTTTAAATAGGAAGAAGGAGAATTAAATACTCTCATTTCTCAATGACAAGTCATTTTCTGTCAGAAATTAGCTATCATTCACGATTTGTGTCAAACATCCAATACATTAGTAGACCAATTATCTGATCTGAGGACATATTTTGACGATATTGAGGAGAAAACTATAGGCTACATAACATGGCAAGATAGTGTTTAAGGGATATCAACCAATCTCCCAAGAATAGAGGAATCACATAAGGATATAGTCTTCAGAGAATGGGAAATTCTTTTGAAACATATAGAAACAATGATATTCAATGCAAGGGACATCTCTAATGACCTCATTAAATTTGTCAGTGATAATTTGTTTCGGGCAAATCTTATTTCAGACTGCCCCAACGGAACTCTACCCAATATCAAATTCTTGACCAAGACGTGGTAGGAATTGTCCAAGAAAAAGGTTGAGAAGATTGAAAAGCTATCTTAGATTGACTTAAAATGCCATTGGCATTTCTTATGGAAAGCCTCACAGCCAATGGCTAATTCTTATATGCTTATCTAACACAACCACTCATATGTTGCTATCTCTCATGGATGCAATATTTACCAGTCAAATGTGGATTCAGCCATGGTATCCACCTGAATTGAAGCTCATGACAAATATTTACGAATTGCAAAAAAATATGGGAGGGAAGTATTCTTCACAATCTTAGTCGGGTTTTATAAGAAAGTCTAAAATTGTCTTATGGCTTTATTTTAAGAGTTGTTTGCTAAAATTGTTTTAGACTTTTATTCTTCTTTGTTATATTTGTCTTTTATTTTAAAACTATAAATCCCATTCATTAGAATGGAGAAGGGGCTCTGAATTTTGGAGAGAAAGCTTTTTTTGACACTATTGTAACTTAAGTTATCTTAATAGAAAGTTAAACCATTGTTATTTTCTCATGAGCAGAGTTACAATATATCGGGTACTATTATCTGTCTGTTTTTCCTTTGCTTAAGAGTTGAATGGTAATTTGATTAAGTTTCTCGTATGTGTGTTGCAAGAATTCATACATATTTTCACTATTGATATGTGTGATTGGAATTATATATTATATGCATAAATGATGAAATCTTATATGTATAATGAATTCATCAACTAATTTAATTAAATTAGTTATCATTATTTTCTTTATCCTCATATTGGCTTGATAATCTATATTGTCATGTTGTATGAGAGATCCTTTTAAAACACATATATACATAAGATTTATCAGGATAGATAGATATATAAATAAGTAGATAGTTAGTTTAAATACACTTTATCGTCATCTTTATCACATCATAATTCTCACATCTATATACTTCATCCATTTTCTTATTTTATAATAAGGGAAACTGGTCCCATAATTTCCATTCGGAGCCACCATCCCAAACGGACAAGGATTCACTCCAAAGTCTCGATCGGGTGGTTTTCCTTGATGTTGAGGTAGACATTTTGAGCCTGCAATAGATCCATGTCTAAGATCATTCATAAATCAATCCATATAACCAGCATGTAACCAAAAAAATAACATAAATAGAACAACTATCAAAACCGAATGTTAACAAGTACATTTACACATCCAGGGACTTCCATGTACCATTCTACCATAGATTGGGCTAAGCCAAATATTTCTTTCAACCTATCACCATTGTGCCATATTCCAAGCATGAATGTAGGACTCACAACAAAACCAACCAGGACTTCCTTAGACTTTACCATATATCCCGCCAAGGGATTCCTAGGCCCAAATGATGAACATACACTTTAGGATTTATAAAAATCCCTCCATATACCGTTCAAGGGATCAATAGGCCCTAAGAAAGCATGGATACCTCTAGCTCTCTCCATCTAAACCATGAGGAATTTTTCCATCTTCACATCTAGGCTTTACCGTCTATCCCGCAATTACTGGTCAAGTGATTTCTAGGCCCAACGAGGTCTCCACCCTCTACACTTTACCATGTATCCCGCTATTATCGGTCAAGGGATTCCTAGGCCCAACAAGGGTGTTCACAACCAATATTTACCATATATCCCGCCAAGGGATTCCTAGACCTTATGATTCTTCCTAAGACCACGCCACTTAGTTTTGAAACCATATGACAATCCAACTCAACCAAGTAAGAGAATCCCCTCACACCATTTTTATTCAGAGATGGAAAGCCAAGGTTGAAAACCATTGTCACACCTGGAAAAACCCATGCCAATGACAACAAGAGAACCAAAAACACACATGCATGTACCATGCATGCCAAAACCAGTAAGGAAATCATACATGCAACTCGATACCTGCAAGTATTCCCATTGTAGCACTTGATACTTGCTCTTCCTAACTTGATCTTTTCTTCCTTTTAATTTCTTGTTCTTTCTTTACCTTATTTCCTCCAATGCTAAAGTGCTCAAAGAATCCTGTAAGTGTCCAAGAGTATGAGAGAGAGGGAGAGGGAAAAGAGAGGGAGCTCCAAAACTAAATTGACAAAAGGTTGTGAAGTGATCCTCGAAAGCATTTTTATTAGTGAGGTCTCTAGTTTCTTCATTTCCATTAGTTTTCATTCATTTTCCTCCTCATATGAAACCTGTGACCTTTCACCTTCCTTTCATTCTATTTTCCATTATTTTCATAACTAAAATGTCAATTAATGCCACTTTTCCTTTCCAAAGCCTTTGCCATCGCCTTTTTCAATTTCCTTAGCCATAATAAACCAAATGAACACCCACACTAGGATGCTTTTCCCAACATTTATCTTGGAAAAACTGTCCCATGACCTTAGTTATTATTTTTCCTTTATTAACTTTATTACATGGATTTTTTACCAGGGTTGTTATAGAACCCTCCCCCTTGGGGGAACACTGTCCTCGGTGTTCAATGACACCAACAACCAACAATATCGATAAAATTCAATGACACACCTCATTGTGGTATTTACGTCCATATACATATATACATATACCAAAACACCACACCAAAACATATACCAAAAGGCATCCGCTCAACCAATGAATAAAGAAGGATACATATCCCACATCTGATGAGCCATCTCCAATGTAGCTTGATTGTTCCTAAAGTTCTTCCACTGCACTTTGTCCTACTTGATTTCTCAATTCCAGAGCATGAAAATATTTCTATGCAAAATACACTGAGGTTCCAGCTGGAGTTCTCCTTTTGGATCCCCCTACAATACAAACAATCCAATAACATGATCAACATCTTTAACATACTTCTTAAGTAATGACGCATGGAAAACATCATGGAATTTCATTGTCGAAGGTAGTGCAAGTCGATAGGTCACTGGTCCAATCCTCTCAAGGATCTTAAAGGCCCACAAAACCAAGGTGTCAACTTTGCACATAATCCAATCCTCAAGGAGCTCTTATTGGCCTTAATGCTCAAGTACACATGTGCCCCAACCTGAAACTCCTTAAACAACCAGTGTTGATCTACATAACTCTTTTTCATGTCATGTGATGCCTTCAAATTCTTCTTGATAACCTACATTTCATGTTCCATTTCTGGAAACATATCTGGTCTTATCAACACCGTATTCACCGGATCACTCTAGCTAATTGGGGTATAAAAACTCTGCCCATATAGTGCCTCAAATAGACTCATCCTTAATGATTCTTGATAACCATTGTTTTAAGAAATCTAAATCGATGGAAGGTACCCCTCCCATCTCCTCTAATGGTGCATGACATACATCCTCATCGTATCCTCCAGTATCCTGTTGAACCTCAATATATATTCATCTGTCTGCAAATGATAAGTTGTGTTGAAGGCCAAATTTGTACCCAAACCTGTGAATAACTCTTTTCAAAACTTGGAATTGAACTTAGAATCCTAATATGACACAATCTTCCTTGGAACACCATGAAATATCACCACATCTTTGATGCACACTTGTGCTACATCATTATTTGAATATTTAGAAATTACTGGAGTAAAGTATGCTACCTTGGTTAACCTGTCCACCACAACCATGATGGAATCATGTTGTCTAGATGTCCACGGGAAAATTGTAATGAAATCCATGGAAATGACCTCCCATTTCCACTCTAGAATCAGAATCGGTTGTAGTAATCCACCTGGATGTTTACACTCTGCTTTCACCTATTGAAAGTCCAAGCATCTAGCCACAAACTCTGCCACATCCTTCTTCAAATTTGTCCAATAGCAGAACTTCTTCACTGTCATGAATGTCTTCTGGTATCCTGGGTGACCTAAATATGTCTTTGCATGAAATTATCTCAAGATAATGTTCTTGATCTCACTCTTGTCTGGCACATATATCTTGTCCCTAAATATGACCAAACCATCCACTGTGAGACAATAATCCAGATCCTAATCACCTATACCCTAGTGTAACTTGTGCGTAAGATCCCTATACATGTCATCCTGTTGTCCTTCCTGTAAGCTCTGATCCTCTAGATATGTCCCATAAGAACTCATAGTTTCTATATGATTCACTTTTACTCCTCTGTTAAGATCATCTGCAACCACGTTTTCATTTCCCTTAATGTATCTGATATCGAAATGAAACTCGTTGATCGTGTCTAACCATCTAGCTTGCTTGGAATTCAGATTTGGTTTGTCAAATATATACCTCAATCCATTGTGATCGCTCATCAATAAAAACCTCCTACCAAGAAGTTAGTATCTCCACATCTTCAATGCACAAATGATTGTTGCCAACTCAAGATCATGTGTTTGATAATTTTTCTCATGCTCATTCATTTTTTGTGACTCATAGCATGCTACTTGTCCTTCCTGCATTAAGACTCCACTAGTTTCTCTCTTGCACACATATATACACACCACAAACTCTTTGTCTGGATATGGAATCTTTAAAATTGGATCATCTGTCAACACCTTCATCAATTTCTCAAAATTGGCTGCACATTCCTTTATTCATTCAAATTTCTTACATTTCCTATACAATGGCGTAATAGGATAGGAAATCTGAGAGAAGTTACTGATGAACCTCCTATAATAACCTGCTAACCCCATAAATGATCTTACCTCATCCACATTTCTAGGAGCTGCCCATTCCTTGATAGCTCTTATATTTTCCGGGTCCACTGTTATGCCCTCCTTGGAAACCTCAAGCTCCAAGTAATGTACCTATGTATAGAATAAACTGCATTTACTAAGCTTATCATGCAACTGATGCTCTATCATCAATCTCAATACTATTGCCAAGTGTTCGATGTGTTCATCTTCATTCTTAGAATATATCAATATATTATCAATGAATACAATGAAAAACTTGTCTAGATAAGGACACAACATGCTATTCATCAAGCACATAAAATTAGTTGGAGCATTATTTAAACCTAATGGAACTACAACAAACTCATAATTCCCATACCTGGTCCAGAAAGCAGTCTTGTGTATGTCCTCTTCTTTGTTGTGTACTTGATGATATCTGGATCTCAAATCAATCTTTGAGAACACTTTCACCCCCTTTAATTGATCAAACCAATCATAAATCCTCAACAATGGATACTTGTTCTTGATGATCACTTTGTTAACCTGCCTGTAATAAATGCATAGCCTGAGAGTGCGATCCTTCTTCTTCACAAACAATATTGATGCACCCCAAGGTGATACAATTGGCCTGATGTATCCCTTGTCAAGCATTTCCTTCAATTGCAACTTCAACTCCACTAACTCTGGAGTGCTCATCTCATAAGGCACTGTTATGAAACCAGCTCAAGAAAAGATAGAAAAGATAAATCAACGCCTTAGAATTCAGCCTCTTCGAGGGGGAAACCTCCTTTACATTACATAAATGAACAATTCTTGGATGATTCAAATGACAAAACCTCCTTTCTATATATAGGAGTCTAAGGAGTCACAATATAATCCAGCCGACCTAACAATAATAATATAAAGCCACAAAAATAACAATAGAGGGATTCTATGGGGCACAGTAATAACAATATGGGGGCAATAGGGGCACAACAATATTAATAAGGGGTATAACTACAATAGTAATGGGGTAATCACTAGTATTATGGGGACCCAACATACCCCTCTCCTTCAAAAAAGTGTTGTCCTCAACGCTTGAGTAGTTCTGGATACTTCTGCATAAAATTCTCATCCTCCCATGTGGAATCTTCAGTGGATAAGTTCTTCCACTTGATAAGATACTCTGAAATTGATCGATTTCGTAGCTGTCGAGTTCTTGTTTCTGTGACTGCTTCCGGTTCCAATATAATTTTTCCTTCCTCGTCAAGTTCTGGCAATATTGTTTGAACTGGGAGCTTGTCGCCTATAACCTTCTTTAAACATGAAACATGGAAAACTTGGTGCAATCGAGAAGCTGCAGGAAGCTCCAATTTGTATGCCATAGTACCAATCTTTTGCAACACCTTGTACGGACCATAATACTTTGGTGATAATTTATTATCCTTCTTAGCTTATTGAGGGACATTTGCTTATATGGTTGTAGCCGTAGGAATACCCAATCACCTACATCAAAACTTCTTTCACTGCGATGTTGATCTGCCTGTTGTTTCATTCTATTCTGTGCCAACACGAGGTTATCCTTTAAGAGTTGGAGGACTTGTTGTTGATGTTCGATGTGATGTTCCACTGCCTGAACCTTAGAATTTTCTCTTAAATATGATGTGATGGATGGTGGTTGATACCCATAAAGTGCCATAAATGGGGTCATTTTTGTTGCTGTATGGAAGGAAGTGTTATACCACCATTCAGCCAGAGGCAACCATTTGACCCATTGTGTCTGTTTATCAGATACAAAGCAACGAAGATATCCTTCCAAACATTTGTTTACTATCTCAGTTTGCCCATCAGATTGAGGATGATAAGATGAGCTATGAGCTAACTGAGTACCAAGACAAGAAAATAATTCTGTCCAAAAATTTCCAGTGAAAATGGGATCTCTGTCACTTACAATAATCTTTGGGTTTCCATGTAGCTTTTGAATTGTTTCCATAAATGCAGTAGAAACTGTACTGGCTTTAAATGGATGTGATAATGCACAAAAGTGTGCATACTTGGTAAGTCTGTCAACTACCACCATGATGACACTCTTTCCCTCAGACTTGGGTAAACCTGTGATAAAATCCATTGAAACCTCCTCCCAACGTTGGCTTGGAATGGATAAAGGTTGTAATAGACCTGGTGTCTTAATTGTTTCAACTTTATTTTGTTGGCAAACCAAACATTCCGCCACAAACTTTTGAATATCTGATTTAAGGCCATCCCAAAAAAATTCCTTCTTAACCCTGTGGTAAGTTTTTAAAAATCCTGAGTGCCCTCCTAAGGGAGAAGTGTGCAATTCCATAAGAATCTTTTGTTTTAGCTGGGAATTCTTACAGAGGTATAAGCGATCTTTGTACCATAACGAATCATTTTGCCAGCTAAATGTATCAGACGTACTGGAATCTTGTTGTAGCTTTCGAATAAGTGCCCACACTTCTTCGTCATTCTTCCATTCCTCCCTTGCTTCATTTATCCAATCTGGTTGGATAATAGAAATGGCGCACAACAATGCTTCCACATCCTCATCCTTTCTTGAGAGTGCATCTGCCACCACATTTTGCTTCCCTTTTTTGTAGATGATTTCAAAGTCATAACCCAACATCTTTGTGACCCACTTTTGTTGCTCTTCAGAGGATAATCTTTGTTCTAAAAAGTATTTAAGGCTATCATGATCCGTTTTTACCTTGAAGTGTCTTCCCATTAGGTAGGGTCGCCATTTCTTAAGTGCATGGAGTATTGCCAACATTTCCTTCTCATAAATAGCTTTGCTTAAAAACTTTCCCTTGATTGGACGACTTTCAAAAGCAATGGGTCTTTCATCTTGCATTAGAACAACACCAATTCCATTTCCTGAAGCATCACATTCCACAATAAAGGTTTTTGTGAAGTCCGGTGTAGCTAAGACCGGTGCTTGGCACATTGCCTCTTTAAGATGTTCAAAGGCCTTTGTTGCTTCCGGAGTCCATGAAAATGCATCTTTCTTCAATAATGTTGTTAGAGGTGCTGCTATTCTCCCATAATTCTTAACAAACTTGCGATAATACCCTGTCAACCTGAGAAATCCTCGCAGATGCTTTATGGATGTGGGGATTTTCCATTCCTTAATGGCTTTAATTTTGCTAGGGTCTACCTTAACTCCTTCATGAGATACAATATGACCCAGATATTCCACCTCCTGGACTCCAAAGAAACATTTGGATCTTTTTGCATATAATTGTTTCTCCTCCAATAGTTGTAGCACCCTGTCAACATGTTCAACATGATCCTTCCAAGACTTGTTGTAGATTAGTATATCATCAAAAAATACTAACACAAATTTTCTAAGGAATGGTTTGAAAATTGAATTCATCAAACCTTGAAATGTTGAAGGTGCATTGGTAAGGCCAAAAGGCATGACCAAAAATTCATAATGACCCTCATGAGTTCTAAATGCTGTTTTCGGAATGTCTTCAATCTTCATTCTGATTTGATGATATCCTGAACGAAGATCCAACTTGGTGAAGTAAATTGATCCATGCAATTCATCCAGTAATTCATCAATGACAGGAATGGGGAACTTATCTTTAATAGTGAGCTTGTTGAGCTCCCTATAATCCGGACACATGCGCCATGATCCATCCTTCTTGTGCACCAATACTACTGGAGCAGAGAAAGAACTTTGACTCGGTTGAATTATACCAGCCTCTAGCATTTCTGCAACCATACGTTCAATTTCACTCTTTTGGACATAGGGATATCTGTACGGCCTGATGTTTGGAGGAACACTTCCTGGAATCAGATGAATAGCATGATCATGATCACGCATAGGTGGGAGACCTTTGGGAGTCTCAAATACCTTGGAATGATTGTCCAGGACTTTTTGGAGATCTGGAGAAATAGATGATTCCAATGTGGAAACATCTAGCGAACATAATTGTGCAATTACACCTCTTTGCTCCTTTTTTAGAAGCTTTGTCATAGCATTAGAGCTGATTATCTTTCCTGGTTTCCCTGCAATACCCCTTAATTCAACTTCCTTTCCTTCCGTAGAAAATTTGATGAAAAGTTCTTGAAAATTAAAAGCTATTGTACCCAAGGATTGTAGCCATTGGACTCCTAGTACAACATCAGCACCTCCCATTGGAATGGAAAGCATTGGGCTAGTCAATACATATTCTCCCATGGATAGCTTGATATTATGGCACTTTCCAGAGAAATTTATTGTTCCTCCATTTGCAATCATCACTTGACACTCTGGTGCTGGATATAGGAAGCAATTCAATTCTTTTGCTACCTTACAATGAATAAAATTGTGGGTGCTTCCTGAATCAATCAACACTATTACCTTTTTCTTCTTGATTTGTCCTTCTATCTTGATGGTTTGAGGAGTGGTAATTCCCGCCAATGCATTACAAGATATGGTTGGATTTATTTGTTCTTCATCTAGGCTTTGTTCCTGGAGTATATCCTCTTCTTTTGACCTTTCTTGCTCCTTTTCTTCTTCCTCTTCACAATCTATGTAGAATAATTTCTTCTCAGCACACTTATGACCTTTAGTGTATTTGCTATCACAACTGTAACAAAGCCCTTTTGCTCTTTTTTCTTCCAATTGTTGTGGTGTCAACCTTATAGGTTGTGGAAGACTAGGGGAAACAACACTTCTGTCTTTATAGTTGTGAGTGGTATGCTTCCTGGTTGCCATAATTTTGCTTTCCATTTTTCTTGCTAACCTGAATGCCTTCTCTAATGAATCAGGTTCCCAAAGGCGAACATCATGTTGGATATTATCCTTTAAAGACCCTATGAACACATCAATCCTATGCTCCTCTGGAATATCTTTTACCCTTATGTTCAATTTTTGGAACTCCTCAATGTGCTCCATTATTGAACCCTTTTGTTTGAGACTTATCAATTGGCTAAAAAAAGTGTTGCTTTTTGTATCCTCATAATGTGCTATCAATTCTTCCGTAAAAATTGCCCAAGTGATAAATTGTTTACGAGAGCAAAGCCATTGATACCATACAAACTGATTTGGTTCCAAATATAAAGTTGCCATACGTACCTTTTGTGTGTTTTGCACATTATTGAGATCGAAGAATTGCTCCATCTGTAATATCCATGTTGCGGGATCCTTGCCATCAAACTTCCTCATATCGATTTTTGGAATATGGTGGGTCTTCGATCCAACATTAGAGTCTATGGAATCATGATTAACATTTCTTTTGTTCTCATCATGAGTTTCCTTTACTACCCTTTCACCATTAGTGACCCTTTCTTGTAGCAACTTCTTCAATTCTTCCATGTCTGTCTTCAAATCTATCTTCAAATCGTCCATCTTATATTCTACGCCTTTCTTTAAACCATAGAAAATTTTAGGGGCGAATGTTCGCCCTTTGGCGAAATTAAGGAGTTTTAAATTTTTAGTGGGCGAATATTTTGTATCATAGTACATTTTTACAAATCACCTCAAATAGCCCACCTTATTTTTAAGGAGAGGGTAAAAAAGGTAAATTTAGCCCTTGAAATTAGGAGTTACAACCTTCCATTCGCCCATTTTCAAGAATAGATTTTATTTAAGTGAATCCATTCGCCCATTTTCAAGAATAGGTTTTATTTAAGTGAATCCTATGGGCCAAATACCATATTTATAAAAGAGGTATGGTAAATTAATAAAAATATAAATAAATGAGAGGTATGGTAAATAAATAAAACATTTTTTATATTTACTCCATCAGTCACCTTATATACATGCAAGGGTGTAAACAAATAAAAATATAAGTAAAGTGGAGGTATGGTAAATAAATAAAACATCTTTTTATACTTACTCAAAATGTATGGTAAATAAATAAAGATATAAATAAACTAGACGTGTGGTAAATAAATAAAACCTCTTTTTATATTTAGTCCATAACCCTCATTCTATTTATGAAGGCTCAAGAAAGAGGTTTTATTTAAGTGAATCCTATGGGCCAAATACCATATTTGTAAAAGAGGTATGGTAAATTAATAAAAATATAAATAAACGAGAGGTATGGTAAACAAATAAAACATTTTTTTATATTTACTCCATAAGTCACCTTATATTTACGAACACTAAAAAAATGTTATATTTAGGTGAAACCTATGGACAAAATACTATGGGACAAATACCATGGACTAGATTGTTATTAATACCATGCAAAAAAACATTATTAACCTTAATATTAGTATTAATAAAAATAAAAATGACACTTTGTATTGACCCATGGTATTCACCAAAATGGCACCTGGTATTGAACCATGGTATTCACCAAAATGGCACATGGTATTGACCCATGGTATTCACCTGGAATGTAGCCTATTTAAATGGGGGAATTAAACCAGCATAGATCCATATTTACTTTGGATCTACTAACCCCCGAGAGGTATCAAATATCGTGATATGCAAACTAGCATAGAGTGAAAAATATTTGATCCCTCTCGAGGGTGGATCAAGAGTAAAAATGGATGTTGTAATTTAATTTATGTTAAACATTTTAGCTTGGTTAAAATAAAAATCAACTATTAATTTTATTAATTTTTATAAATTACTAATAGTAACTTTTAAGCTCCAGGTTTATAATAACCCATGGTATTGACCCATGGTAATACCAAGATCTTACAAGATTTTATAATTGAGTAAAATATTCGTCATGCCTGGTGAGAGCTTCGCCAAAAAATTATATATACATATTATATTATTGATAAAATCGCCTTCCATTTTTCCTATATACCATGGAGATTCGCCCATTTATTATATATATAAATTTAGGGGGGTTCTTAAAATTTTCCCTACTTTAAACCATTCATCTTAGCTTCTACATCTTTCTTTAAACCATCCATCTTAGATTCTGTTCCTTTTTGTGCAAGTGACACTTGTTGCACTTGGTCTCGTAATTTTGCTATATCATGTTGCATTTCTTCCTCTTCTTCATAAGTCATGCTAGAGCTTTCAGGTTGCTTACTAGGTTTTTTCATTTTCTTTCCTCGGGGCATCAATTACCGATAATAATGCTTTACTATGCCCTTTGAATTCCTTCAAACCAAGCTTATGCAAAAAATTAAAAAAAAAAAACTACACACCTTTTTTCACTTTGTAGAAGCCTGATATTGAATCTAACGTATCTCTGTAATTTCGAATCATCCAGTTCTGAAATTGTGATTTGTAGTAGCCTTCTATGTCCTCTTTCCAATTCCACTAGTCTGATCCAAATTGGATTCTCCAAGAAAGAGTTATGCACAATCTCCCGCAGTGACCTGATTGTATACTAGTTCAGTAGAGTGAACTTGTATGAAGTGCCACGTATCACTGTTTCGACCTTTGACTCTGAAAAATATATACAAGAAAACTACAGCCCGTCCTCTTTCTGTACCTTCTTACAAAATTTCAATCCAATGTTCAGAAAGAAAGTTATGACGATTTTCCCCAGGTCTCCTGTTTGGAATGTAATTCAAGAGTCTGCAAAAAGACCAACTTCCTCAGATCATATCTCCGCAAATATAGCGCGAAAAGCTCGGAAATTCGGACCCGAGGTTCAGCACGATTTCTTATCAAATGGGTTTTTTTTGTAACTTCTGAAACGTCGCAGAAAAAACGTTATAGCAAAAATTCCACGATGACCTGTTTGGAGCAGCGAAACCCTAGAATCCAAAGCTTTGATACCAAATGTTATGAAACCAGCTCAAGAAAAGATAGCAAAGATACATCAACATCTTAGAATTCAGCCTCTTCGAGGGGGAAACCTCCTTTACATTACATAAATGAACAATTCTTGGATGATTCAAATGACGAAACCTCCTTTCTATATATAGGAGTCTAAGGAGTCACAATATAATCCAGCCGACCTAACAATAATAATATAAAGCCACAAAAATAACAATAGAGGGATTCTATGGGGCACAGTAATAACAATATGGGGGCAATAGGGGCACAACAATATTAATAAGGGGTATAACTACAATAGTAATGAGGTAATCACTAGTATTATGGGGACCCAACAAGCACCTTTGATGTTAGTGCTTCCCCTGGTACCATCTCAATAGAAAAGTCCACTTCTATGTGTGGCAGTGTTATAGACATATTTGGGCACTGCAACCTCAATAACTTATGTCCATAAACCAAGGGCTTCTAAGTCCCTAAAAATGTTGTTTCATACCCTAAAGGAGCAAGGTCAGCTGATTACGTCATCTCCCAGAAGTCCTCCCTGAAAAACTACTCAGAACTGGTCAAAATTGGACCATACAGACTGCTCAGTGCTAAGGGTGCGATGCATCTCACCTGTCACATGAAAAAAGTGTGATGCATACTGAAAATCCCTTCTGTAGGGTGCGATGAGCGAGATCAGACAAATGGCAGAGGCAGTTGGCTAGGTGGAAACCCAGAGAATCTTCTAGAAACTGCCCATTTGACACTTGCCTCTTTGAACTCGCCCAAGGATGAGTAAGAGATCATGAATCTCCAAGTGGAACCAAGAACTATCAGAGAGAGGCCACTAATCAAAATCCCAGAAGCTGACTCACCCACCTGCACACATCTATATATGGATCCCTCATCCTAGAGATCCAGAGGCTGGAATTTTGTATTTTGTAAGGAAGTGTTGTTGGTTTCTCTGTGCAACATTGTATTGTTGGGTGATCTAAGCTTTTCATGAGGTGAAGAGGGCTTTCATGCTAGGAGGATGGCGCTGGGTCAGACCAATGGGTTGTAATCCTCTCTTCTACTACTTCTATCAATAAAGCTATTTGATTTTTCCTCCATATTCTTGTGTATCTCTAAATCTTGTATTGATCTATGCATTTGTACGGTTAATATATATCTGATCCTATATTGTTTATTATTATAGATCTCTATGCTTTGATGGTATTATGCTGCTATGACTCTACAGGTGTTCTTCGAAGTGGGACAAGCGAGGAAAGAGTGGCAAAGGTCTGTCAAAGGGGGGAGGAAACAAGCAAGGAGCCAAGCAAAAGACTGAGGTTGGTACTCTCTGCTTCTCTCTCATCTATTTCTCATAAAGGAAAACACAAGTGACTTTAGTTTGTTTGTTTCTAAGATAGCTACCTGTCTTAGTGAGACTAGCAGCTCTGAATGGACACTAGTTTTCCCGATAACATGCAGCAACTCTGAAATATCTGTTGGGAATACGTCCTAAAACTACTGCAAGATCGAGTACCTTTTCATAACTTTTTCATCCTCAACATCCTTACATTTATCATTAGAAATATGCACTGCAAATAACACACACCCTTTTCTGCGACTGCACTTGGCCTACATATTTTTCACCATTCTAACTGATGTTGCCTTCTTCTTACCCTGCAAGATTCTATGTTCTCCATTGTCATCCAAACACTCAATAGCCCTGTCATAACAATCCACCTTGGTCCTATTGATATATAGCTAATCCACAACCAAAAGCATACTATATGATCCGAATGGAATTACATTAAAATTTTTTGATGTAGGCATACCATTCAACTCTAATGCACAATCTCTTACCCAATGATGAACTCTCTTCTTTGTAATTGTAGCTAACTGCACTAACCACAATTTTGCATGCACTTCTTTATTCAAACCACACTTATCCACCAGGATCTGATTAACATAACTATAATTAGATTCAGGTTCAATCAATTAAAAACAACTTGATCACAAAGCTTATTGTCCATCTCGATAATAGATGTTTGGTGATCCACCTGCCTATTATCCAATGTTGCATAGGTTCATGGAATGCTTTTCCCAACATCCCAAGATGTTTGCTCTTCCTATGCACTGTAATATGAAGCCTACCACCACAATTATACTAGGAATCCCTCTTGAGATACTCCTTGCCACATATCCAACACTACAACTTCCCCTTACCATCACCTTTATTCTGCTTCCCTCTGGGTTGTGACCCATTAAACTTCTTATAAGGTGCAACATTTTCTTTCTTTCCTGCATTTTGGGGTCTGGTTCTTTTCGGCTGCCATTTACCTTTAGCTTTGTATTTCCTTTCCAAACTTGTTGAGATTTTGTCTTATGCTTTGATTGCTCATAATAGTGCTTCCATTTCCCAATGACATCTTCAAGTGACTTGGGCTCATCATACTCAATCTGATCTTCGTCCACAAATAAGTGCCTCGAATACTTTCAGCGACAATGGAAACCCATGGCAAGCATTCACAAATCGATCTGTCAGATCTGTAAATTCTTGTGATGGAAATCGTCGATTCAAGGCATAGAAACATAAGAGCTCTTTGGAGTGTGATTGAATCACCCCCTTCAGATTATAAATTGAGGACTTTAACACTCCTGAGCTTATGAGGACATGTTTGTCCCTAGAGGTAGCCAAAATAAAGTTATCGGGGTTATGGATAGCTATCAAGATAATTGGAAAAAGCGCTTCCATTTGAGAGATATCATCTATATCATCTACAACTATAAGAGTGTGACAAGATGAGAGATAAGTTTGAAGTATCCCTACTCCTTCATCATGACTCACAATTTTTCTTTTAATACCTGTTAAGTCTTCTAAAAGATTACTTGGAAAATAATTTACAGTTTTTCTGTTTATGGTTTTCTTACATAAAATAGAAAAGAGGATTGATTGTAATATAATCTCCTAATATTGAAGAATTCTTTGGCTAGAGAAGTTTTACCAACTCCACCCACACCCAAAATGCCCACAACCTTGGCCTCCATGCACTCAGTGTCCTGCTTCTGTAGGACTGTGGTTTCATATTCTTCCAATTTTTTGTTTAATCCAGTTGGGTATTTTGCCACATTCAACAGTGGATTTAGAACACTTTTTAAAACGCTTTCCACTACCTTATCCAGTAGCTCACCTTCATCATCCTTGTCCCTAAATAGTGTAAACTAAGCAAGTGAGAATATCATACAACGTATATCAATCTAACAAATGAAAACTAACACAGATTTTAAAGGACAATAGGATATGCAACTTATAGAATCACGCAACTTCTTATATTAGCTACAAAGTAAAGTTCACCTCTCCATTTTCGAAAATTGTCTGAGTTGTAGCGTGGCTTCTCTTAACTAGTTTCGAGGTCATGTGCAGTTTTATGTTCAAGATTTCATAAGGCATGAGAATACTCTCCTCTTTTGACCATATGACGAAGCACAAAAGGTTCAACTTTGTATAATATTAGAAGAATGATTTTTCCTTACTTTACAAACTCTACCATGAGGACAAGTTCATCCAAGCACCAAGTAGATTCAGCATAGGTTGGTGAAAAAATTTCAATGCGGACAGATGCACCACGGATAGCCTGCTCTATTTGAGAAGGGATATTTTGTCTTGCCTCAAACTCCTCTTTGTCCAAAAATACTCTCAAGCTTCTGTTAATAAGACATCGGTATAAATAGCTGGAAAAGGTCGTTTTAACATCGGGGCCCCTATGATTAATAAATACATCCCAAGGAGGAGATTAAGAAGTGGAGGCAGAAGATGATGAGGCCATGGAGGAGGAAGAAATAGAATCCTGAGGGCTTATAGTTAGGCTCACCATTGAAACTGAAATCTGGAAAGGTGTGGACTGATAAGCTCAATAACAAGATGAAGTTTCAAGGATAAATTAAACTGTGTTTTGATTTTAATTCTCAGTTTAATTCAAGGAAAAATTAAACTGGAATTTATTGTTTCCATTTCTCAACAAAAATGGTGTAATGGTGTTTGGATGGAAGTAGAATCTTTCCTCCATGGCATTCAGGTATGATGATTTCGAACTAGTTTCAACCTCCTTTTGAAGCATGAGCAACATTGTTCTAATTTGCAGAGAAACACCGATGTATTTTTGCATGTTCAGTCTATTCAACTCCAAATCTTCCTTGGTTGCAATTTGTCTCAGCTACTCCAAGTACTCTTCAATCTCTTACTAGATCTGGTTCCTGGGTTTGTATTTGGTGAGCGAGCCAACTGATGGAATCTTGTGTGCTTTCACCAAGACATCAAAAATACTATATAACCGTACATACGAGGCCTGAATGTTATGAATAAATGAGGCGAGATGATTGATGTTATGAATCAACATATGAACTCTCGCTTTCTCCAGCTCTTCCTGTGGCTTCATTTTCTTTCCCCAAGTCAAGTGGTACCCCTTTGTATCACATTTTCCATTCTTTCACATAGGGAATGACAGGTTGTACATTCTTGAGAGTTTTAACAAAATATTGGCTCCGCTCTATAGGCCATGCAAATGGAAAACTACTTTATGTACAGTCACAAACTCCTCATAGAGGTTCTGCATGGTTTCTCCAAATGTTGATACTTCAGCAAGTGTGAATGTTGTCATATCCTCCAAGTAGACTTGTGCAAAAACTGAGTTTTGTGCTGCTACGTGGAGTTGTTTTGCCTTTTCCCTAGCAACCTATAAGCTGTGTGCCAATTTCTCATTCTTGGTTATCAAATACTGAATATTTGATCTTGTTTCACCTAAAAATTCCAAGTTGGCTTCGAATATGGAATTTGGATTCTTCCTGGTGTCCGCCACTATCACCCTTTCTCTAACGAGTGCAGGTGATACATGATCACTCAGAAAATTATTTCTCTGCGCTTGTACAATCTTCTTTTGGAACTCATCAAATGATAGATTGTACATGTCTATTACCAAACCATCAGTAAGAGGAACAACATCCCCTTCTTCGCTCAGAGCTAGCTCTGCTGATGGACGATGTGGAGAATGAGTGGTGACTTGTGATGTGCTTAGCATTAGGTCGATATCTTCATTCCGCAGCTCTTGTTCTAACTCCACGTCTTTAAATTCAAACAAGTTCTCAATATGTTGAGAAAACTCCTGATCCTACATCTATTCACCCTCCTCCTCTACTATTGGCCAGTTCTTTCCTTGCTCTTTAGCTTGCTTCTGCGTTATTTATACTACTATTTCGCATTGCCTTTTTTCTTCTTCCCACTTCTGCTTCTATTCCTCCATTATGCTCCGATGTGCTTCTCTCTTCCTTTGTTCTACTCTTTACAACCTTTTTTTTCCTCTTTGCCTCACTTGCTAAAGCCGCTTTCATAACAACATGATCCACTTTCATCTTGCGACTTATTTCCTTCCTTGGAATGTAAGATGATGACATCTGCACATGGTAAGGTTGGATACCTGCATGCAATCCTGTGTAATCTCGACTGCTGAATACTGATGTAAAATTTCCAGCCCTCTAGATATTCTTTGAAGCTCCTTGCTAAAAATATTCCTTAACCTTGTGCCATGTTAGATCTAAATTATTTTTTACAAATAGTTGAGTGTCCGCACACACTGGCAAGTCCTCTAGCATTTTCTTAACTGTTGAGTCCTGGAACTGCACAATACATAGTTTGGCCAGGCAATACTACACACTGCATAGTTCCATAGGCCAAGCTCTCAACTTGAGCCTTAGGATTGCACAGTGGCGAGTTGGGCAAGGAAAGTTTATATCTACCTAGTGGAAGTGTGAAAAATGAGCAGAACTTAGTGATGATTTGAGCTTGAGTGAAAAACTGACTAAGTATGAATGAATCAATCTAGATCAAGTGCAAAAATATAACAAACAAAAGGAAAATCAAGTATGTGAGGAAGTCACTGCAACAGTGACCATCGGTGCAAAAACAAGAAAACTGATGTCATACTTGTGAAAGGAAAACAAAAACTTAGAACAAAATTTGTACAAGCTAAAATAAGTTGAAACGCCAACAACCATGAAGCAAGATAAGTAAAACAACACTCACACAAGCGAAACAACAAAAAAGTGACAGAAAAAACAACAAAACATGATAAAAGTGAACTCAGCTGAAAAGAGACGACGACTGCATTGAAGGTTCCTTGATCTCCTCAGGAATTATAGAGCTCTAAGATAGAATGTCCAAATGATCTCTAGAGGCATCAATTAAATATATTTGAGTTAATTTGGATTTATGACGAGTATGCCTAAAATTAAGGAAAAAGTGACACTTGGCAGAAGTTTCTAAAGTAGTGAGTGTTCCTCCTTCAGGATACTAATAATGGATCCCTATTTTATAGGGACATTTTTTTTCTTTTTAGCTTTATTTTCTTTTTTCTTTTTCAAGGAAACTTTCCATGCATGCTGCTGGGAAATATTACACAATTATGGGGAACTGGGTAACTTTCCGGCTCAGTGCACTTTACAGTTTCTAATCTTAGTGAGGGATTGTGCAAATTCTAGGCTCAGTGTTGAGTTTACTTCCATGACTGCACAATTTCTGAGCTCAAAGCTGATTTCTAGTCTGAACTGCGCAATTCCAATCATCAAGGTTGACTCCCTTCAAGGGTTGCACAGTTTTTGGAGGGAAGCCTAGAACTGCTGTGTGACCAAGTCAGGAGGTTAGCTTGTCACTTAAAAAGATCAGGTAAGTGTAAAAATGAGAAAACACAAGAAAAAATGAAAAAGATAAGTCTCAGTGAAATCACGAGCACTTGAAAATAGTATAAGATAAGCTCTTGTGGATAGGGAGGAAGGCTCCAAAATCAAAGCATATGAAAAATCTTGGGGGCTGGTTATAACCGCTACAACAAGTTCGTGATCTTGTATTGGTCAATGATGGCCTTCACAAGCCTTGAGGTAAATTTCACCACTTGATATGTAACAATTTCTCTAAGGACACCAAAACACATAAATATTTCCTCAAATAAAAAATATACAACTTATTTTTTAGTAGCATAAGAAAGTGTTTTAGCTTCTACCCACTTAGCTACGTATTCAATATAAACTAGAATATACCTTATCTTTTGTGATGATAGAGAAACTGGTCCCACAAGTCAAGGTCCCATTTTCAAATGGCTCAATACATACCTAGGGATGTAAAGGAATTTCATCATCTTGCACTAGATG
Source organism: Pinus tabuliformis (assembly GCA_031772625.1). Lineage (NCBI taxonomy): Eukaryota > Viridiplantae > Streptophyta > Pinopsida > Pinales > Pinaceae > Pinus > Pinus tabuliformis. The sequence continues at coordinate 498,223,768 of CM062818.1, read as the reverse complement.
ACCCACCCGCTGATAATTGTCGCATCTATGAACATATTCCTTGGAATTCTGAAAGAGGGTAGGCCAATAGTAGCTCAAATGAAAGACCTTATAAGAAGCTCTTTTTTCAGCGGAGTGGCCTCAACATGGTTCATTATGGGCATCCTTCAATATTTCAAACACATCTTCTTATCACATGCATCTTTGGATAACCAAATTAGGGCTAGCGCGGAATAGTTCTCCCTGAACCCGGGAATAAGAGGAACTAGACATTATGATTTTCTACTTTTGTCTAAAGATGTGATAGTGTTTTTCCTGTGATCACATAATTAGTTATGTCTAGAAAACATAGAGCTAGTAGAAACAACAAATATATGCTCATCAAGAAAGGTATCACCTACAGGGACTATTTGACCTGCATTATTCACTCAAGAAAGAAAATTGGGCTACAAGGTTAGTTTTACCAAGCCTATCTAACACAATATTAAATACTTGTAACAACAACAACCGCTTACTTATTCATTCGTTATTTATTACTTTTTTCATCAAGTACATAATAGCATAATTATCTATATCCACTAATATAGCGTTTAAACTTTTTAATGACATATATTACAACTAAAAACTCCTTCTTTATTATTATGTAATTTAACTAAATGGGCGTAATATTTTTGCTAGCAAAATCAATGGCGTAGAAATATTGTCCTTCTTATTGTCCCAAAGTTGTGCCAACTTCCATCTCCAAGGAATCCATAGAAATGTGAAATGGAAGTGACCAATCATGTCCCCTGAAAATAGGTGTCTGAGTAAGTTTTTCTTAAGCTCCTCAAAAACATTTTGGCAATCATTATTCTATGAAAAGTAAGTATCTTTAGAAAGAAACTGAAATAAAGGAACAACTATCCCAAAAAAATACTCAATAAATCTCCTATAATAGCTCACATGGCATAAGAAACTTCTCACCTCCTTTTGTGATTTTTCCACTGGAAAATGCACAATAACCTCGACCTTAGCAAGATCAACTTGTATACCTACACTAAAAATAAGATGTCCAAGAATTATTCTTGCATTAAACATCATAGAAAATTTAATATTACTTAAAGAAATATTAGCCTCATGACATATTGTTAATAATTATTCGAAATTCTCTAAGGGTTCATGAAAAGAATTACCATAAATAGAAAATCATCCATGCATATCTCAACACTCCCAAGATTAGATAAATAACTATAATCACTCACTGAAAAGTAGTAGGGTCATCACAAAAACCAAAGGGAAGCACCCTATAAGTGTATGTTCCTAAGGGGTGTGTAAAGGTAGTTTTGTCTTGATCTTTAGGTGCAATCTGTATTTGGTTGTATTTGTTGAAGCCATCAAGAAAGGAAAAACACTTTTTACTAACCAAGGTGTCCAACACCAAATATATAAATGGGAGGGTAAAGTAGTCCTTGAGGGTGGATTTGTTAAGCTCTTTATAGTTTATTCAAATACACCACCTACCATCCTTTTTCAAGACTACTACAAGAGGAAAGACCAATCGGCTATTAAATATGGGGTAGATGAATTTGGCATCAAGGAGATTCTGAATTTCATCAATAATATTCTTGAGCACAAGGTTCATTCACCTTTGGGGTTGTCAGACAGGTCGGGATCCCTCCTGAATATATACACGATGAGTACATGTTTTAGGAGGAATGCCTTTCATATCCTAATAACTCCAGGTGAAGGCACTAGTGTTGTTTTGCAGCATTTTGATTAGTTGATCTTGCTAATACTATTTGAGTTAAGAGTTTATGTATAAGGATTTTCCTAGACTAATATCAGCAAAGACAAAATCAGATTTAGGGGTATCTATGGTTGTGCCTAAATTATGAAAAATGATGAAGTGTTAAAGCTACAATTCTCTTGAAAATCAAAACTAAAAATATGATCAAATAAACCTGAATTATACAAGGAATCAAGATTAACAAGAAAGTCATGGGTTTAACTATCTTCAGTACATTCTGTAAATTGAAGGATTTGATTGATGATAGAAATGGACTGAGTATATTCATCACTATTACATTCTTCAACCCATCTATTATTCTGATATTTTTGAGTGGATCTGGTAGGGGGATATAAGGTTACCTTCTTTTTTGCCTCCCCATGTGAAATAAGCATGTCATTGGAGTGACAACCAATATAAGAATTTGTTATGGAAAACCATGGTTGTCCTAGAATCAAGGGATTCCCTCCTATGGGATTCTTGGGTTGTAAAAATATGAAACATGTAGGGTGTTCCAAAGAGTCTAGTGAAACAATCACATCATCCAACACACCCTCTGGTCTAATTTTAGATATGTTTGCAAGCTCTAAAACAATGGGCATAGGGCGGAAGTGAAACAACCATAGTTGGTCCATAGTTTGTCTGGTCATAACATTGGTCATGGCTCCATGATCAATTAGAACATTAGGGACAAGAATACCATTAATATGGACAAAAATACTAGATTACCAGTGTTTGCATATTTTTTTACTAAGGCTTATCCTGACATCAAGTCAGTTGTCTTAGCAATGAATTGAATAGTTTGTGGTTTTATTCTCTTCCTCCATGGTTTCTTTACACAAAGTTCCGTAATATTTCTGGGGTAAATAAGAATTTCCTTTATGCCCTACAACAAGGGAAATTTAATATAGATATTCCTAAGCTTAGAAACCAGGTCATATTTAGAGCACCGGTTAGATTTCTCCAAATTTACTCAGGATAGGGAGGTGAACTAGAAGATAATAAGGGCTTTGAATTTTGGGAAGTAGGTTTTATTGTAGCATCACTGTGTGTGTGGTGAGGATTTTTTTACTTAATTTTCTTCTCAATTATGACAAGGGGATTTTTTGTTTTTTCAAAACCCTTCCCAATCTTAGGTGGATGTCTCACGCCTAAACTGGTGTGATATGACACGTAAGAAATGGTGCTAGCTCAACATTAAAAATATGTTGAGTTACTTATTATTAGGGTTGGGTATTAGTTGGGAAGGAAACTATGTAGGTATCAGATGCTGAGAAGGTGGTAATTGAGGTGGTGAGGGTTGCATTTGTTGAGGAAAAGCAATAGGTTGGGGTGGCTGAGTTTATGGATACAATGGGTATGGCATGGGGCATTGTCACTATGGTGGCATATGGTAGGGAAACGTTGGCATATTTCCATAATGAGGCCCTCACCGACCTTATTTCCAAAGGTGACTTTTACCATGTTGTTAAGGATATCCCTGCCAAGGCATAGAGTAATTACAATAGTGAAAATAATTCAGTTGACCAAGAAAATTAGAAGAATGTGGTGCAGGATCAGATTGTATACCTCGTGGGGGCTTCATTCAATGAATCTCTGACATATCTCGTGCGTTCATGGCATACTAAACAATACCCCTAATTTGACTACATATTGGAAATACCTCTAAAAATCACATTATTTAACCCCCTACCAATATGAACCCAATACACCTCCCCAATTTAAAAAACCCCTACTTTCAGTACATATTGTATGTATCCATTTTTTCGTTAACATTTTTTATACCCCTTTATATTTTTACATTAACTTTGAGCTCCATTTTTTATACGTGCCAATATAAAAACCCTTTACCCACTATATATCCCCCAATATATTAAGTAAAATTTTCCTCAATATATATTCCCCAATATGAACCCACGTGGTATGGTATTGCTCCCCTAGTGAAGCCCCCATGGTATACCTGAGCTTCCAAGCTGCCAAGGCTTCTTTTCTCCTATTTCATGCAGTTTCTTTGGCGCTTGACTTCCTCCTTGGTTGATTTCTTTCAAGCTAGGTAATGATGGGAAATCATGTGATTCTCTACATAAATGACACATAAATTAGTGACGTCTACAAGACACTATCATGAGCATCAGTTTTTGTCTACATCTAGGACATAAAAGAGAAAGTGCTTCTCTCTCTTCCTCTTGATTCTTTTCAAATTGCAAAAAATCTACTTGTAAATTCAAATTTTCAAAAAAGTCACTTTTAAAGCTTTGTAGTAAATGTCCTAGTTCGTTTTTAGTAACACCACCATTCATAGGTTTGTAATTCTTAGGGATAATATCCATAAATCCTTTCCCAAACCTTGCTTGACTATGAGAGTACCTCTTGCACAAATCACAAATCTCCATGTCCTAATAGATCTCCATGTCTTAATACATTTACCACATTAATAGATTCATCCAAAATACCTCTTAAAAATCTATTTCTAATAGTCTCAGGGTCTATTTTATGTCGCTTGGATTGTTGAATATTGTACAAAAACATTTCGATATAATCCTCAAGACACTCATCTTATCTTTGTGTCATTTTAAAAATTTCTTCCCTAAAGTCATGGGCTTTGCAATCCTCTTAGTATTTTTACAGGAATACTCTTTGCATCTCCTCCCATGTTTGGATAATATTCCCTTCCAACCCCATGAACCACCATAAAATTTCATCCCCAAGGGTGGTAGGGAATGATTTAAACTTCTAGGCATCATATGAATAATCATAACTCTTTCATAAAATATCAAAGTAAAAAATAATTGCAATAGGGTCCTCATGAGTCATGCCATAAAAGTGTGTTAGAATAGATGGGGGAATGTTCTTCATTTGCACTATGGGAGTAGGATCCACACTAAGGAACCCAAAAGTGATTTCCTCCTCTGCATTATTTTCTCCCTAAACTTCACCATTTCCTCCATCAATCACTTATTCCTCGTCTTCTATTATATTATTTCCAAATATACTATATTCAATCTCTGGAAGTGGTAATTGAGTTTGATTAATTCCTGCAGTTGGATCTCACCTCCCTGCCAGCTTCGATACAATAGAGGAGCCAATAGTGGGAGTTGTCTTCTTGTCTCTTGTAGGTACTCAAGAGTTGCTTTCTTTAGAATCCAATTGCAAGCTTATAGCCTCATTTGTCTGATTCTGCTTAGACATTTTACTTGCAATTGATCCAACATTAGAAAAAGGGATTTCAAGGATATCATATTCACCTTTACCCCTAGTTTTCGATTTCAGATCTTTTCCCCTAATCATACATATTTAAAATAAAAAAGTTAATCACAGCAAAACCAAGGTAAAGAAGCAAACTAGACCATTGTTCTTTGACAATTCTAACTCAGTTAGCTTCAACATAATTGCATTCGCTGATAAAAATAACACTAGGCCATAAAAAGAAATCTGAGTTGTAGGAAAAGTAAAAGAAGTGAACCAAACTATTGGCTCCTGACAATTATAACTCAATTAGCTTCAACAAAACTTTGTTTGCTTGAATCAAACCACATTGTGTGAACCAACATGACAAGGGCGACACACTGAAGGTGGTAGTGCAGGGTCTTGCCTCCTCTTCTCCTTTGAGTCTTAAATATTGTGGAATTCAGTCAAAAAACCTTTGATCATCAAAGTTTTATCCCTCAATTGCCTCCCCATAATGATGCAAAAATGTTGGGTGGAATAATTGATAAAAAACCTACTCAATAATTACTTATCAATCTAGGGTTGTAGACTTAGAGTCACCACATAGTTTATACATGGATTGAAACCACACAACAGGAAAGGGTGACTAATCCTAAGTTTTCCTTGGGGTCATAGCACTACTAAGCACTCATTGGTGATTTAGATACAAAATGAACAATGTTAATTGTATATAGTTTGTAACACACCCTACTCCAGATCATCAAAAGACAAGTCAAATCCATAGGTTATCATTCATATAATAGTACACATAGATTTATTTTCTCACAAGAAAGAAACATGATATAAATGATGTTTGAAGTTCAAATTCAAAGCTTCGCTCAACATTGATAAGTATGATACGAATTCTTGCTATTAAATATGAAATTATAACAAATATAAACAATTATATTATGTGAAGACTACACACAACACTTTAACCATTCCCGTGTATCAACACATATAAAGATTTGATTCACATAAACTTCTTAGAGTTATATGCGGTCTTTGCATACACAATCCATGCATCCATCGAGATCTATATAAAAATAGAGGAGTTCGAACTATGCTACATAACAATTATAAATAGTTCATAGTGCACATATCTCCTTGAAACAAAACCTTATGTTGTTAATGAATCTTTGAAAACCATAAAATATTGTTAATGAATCTTTGAAAACCATAAATGGTGATCTTGAACGAGATGTATCATGCCACTTGCTTTATTATTGCATGCCAAAGGAAACATAGTCTCGCATTCACCAAAGACACCTCACAACAATAATTCCTAGCCCTATATTTGCAATAAATCATACCAGGCATGTGTTCTTAGACAAAAAAATTATACATTTGATTGTGGTAGACTAAAGAACAAGACTAGCATGTAAACACTCCAAATTTGATCTAAGCGAGAGGTTAAATATGCCTCAATCTTAATCTGCGCACACTCAGTTATAACATTCAATCATTCAAATCAAAAAATAATCTAAATAAGAATAACACGTAGATACAAAACTTCTAATGTAGTTCTATTTTTTTTTAAGTAAAAAATTCTTACTTTCTATAAACATTTAAATATTGTCTAAAGCATTAATAAACTTAGAAATTCATAAAACATTTTAAAATAATTTTTTCCAAATTAATATTTATTTTCATAATTTAGATAGAAATAAATACCTTGATTGTTTCTTATTTATATAATTTTTATTTTAATAAACCATTTATAACTATTTATGAGATGGGATTTTCCAGTTTTTATTAAGGTTTACTATTATTTATTATAAATTTGATTTAAAATTATTACTATTATTTATTATAAATTTGATTTAAAATTATTTATTATAAACTTGTCAAAAATATTTTAATGACTTTAAATTTTTATTTTATAATTATTAATAAAATATTATCAGAAATTTAAAATTAATATTAATATAAAATAAATAATAATTTACGTCTAAAAAACATGTATATACGTATAATTCGGTACTCTCCTCGCAAAATATTATGATGAGTAATTTTTTAAATATTTAAAATGAAATTTGGAAAATAACTCTTCATTGTCATCACGTCATATGCGTAAATTAAACCTTCTTTGCATTTCATATTCTTACTTTTATATGTGTTGTTAAGTAAACATGAAATAGTGAATCTTTTGGTGGCATATATTGCAACCCAAAAGTCCTTGAAATTATATAAACATTACATCCATAGGCCTGCCTTCAATCGTTGGCGCAGTTGTTCCAGCTCAGCTCAATTATATAAAATTTTAATTATTTTATTATATATATATATATATATATATATATATATATTAAAATGATTAAGTAATTAATTCCAACATTAAAAATAATTAATTTTTCAATTTTCTATTTTTAATTTAACTCATAAATTTGGAAATAAATTTTAAAAAGATGCTATAAAATTATAGTTCAAAAGACTATATAAACCAGCCTTAAACAAATAAATCTTAAACATTAATAAAAATTCCATATATTTCACGTACTCCTATAAAAGCATAAATATATACTAATAATTATAAATCATTTAATTTGTAATCTAAAAATATAAGGAAGTGATCCTAACGAAAGTGGAATATTTTTACCCTTACCCAGCTAATTAAACACTCAGGTGGAATTCATCCATTGCGCAAGAACATTTTTGACAGATTGATTGTTTTATTTTAATTTTTTCACTTTTCACTATTGGCTTATCATTGGTTTTTCATGTTTTTGTTTTTTAAATAAATTAAATGTTTTTATTTTGATTTTTAACAATAATTATATATTTATATTCAATTATTATATTTCAATATTTTTTTTTGCTGATTTACATAATATTATTTATTAATTTAATATTTTCAACAACTATATATCTATTTTACATCTAGGTATTATATTTCAATGATTTCTTTTATTAATCTATATAATGTCATTTTACTGCTAACATTCAGTTGGAAATGAGAAAATCCAATACCCTTAGTTAATCTCTTCTCCACCGATAACATGTTTTCAATTTGGAAATGGGAAAATCCAATACCCTTAGTTAATCCCTTCTCCACGGATAACATATTTTCAAATTGGAAATGGGAAAAATCTCTTCTCCACCGATAACATGTTTTCAATTTTGAAATGGGGAAATCCAATACCCTTAGTTAATCCCTTCTCCACAGATAACATATTTTCAAATTGGAAATTGGAAAATCCAATACCCTTAGTTAATCCCTTCATCGAAGATGTCCCATTATTTCAAGTATAGGGATCACTTTTTTTTTTTTTTTTTTGGGGGAGGTTATGGAATTATTATTATAAATGGATATATTCAACCTTATGAAATCTCAAATACATGTTCACCCAAGTTGGAATTTTTAATTAATTTACATTTTTTTTTCAAAATAATAAAATCATAAAATCCTTTTAAACTGTTGAAAAATTTCACCAAATTTTATATAATATTAAAGCTTTTAATTTGAAAATTTTCAAGTTATACTCGACCATATTCTAAAACTTGTATATCCTAGAAAATTGGTAATTTTTTGAAATACTAGGACCTTCTCCCCTTATATATCATGAAAAGAAGAAGCCCACTAATTTAAAATTTACTTTAAAAATAAAAAATAACTATAACTATTTTAAAAAATAAAAGTAAAAAAATGACACAGAATATATAATAATACTCAAACAAAGATTATATTTCGGAGAGAGTTCATGAATCATTCTGTTAGAGTTTTTGAAGGAAAACCCTGCAAACTCTGAAACGAAATCACGATCGTGGTGCTGTACCTAACTATTTGACCATGATGCAATCTAATGCACTAATAGACTGAATGAGTGCGTTTGCAGGGAGGGGAGAGATCCCCTCCTACTGGAATATCGCAACAGGAGAAACGAGTGCCCAAGGCGCGGCGATGACTATTGGTAACTAGAACGAAAACAAGAAGGAATCCTCAGTCCTTGGTGCCCAATGGCAAGCTCGCATGCAAGGTCAATGCCTTCCGCGGGCAGTTAAAAAACCAAGATTTGTAATACCCAATAGCAAACTAGAGACCTACTGAAATTTTATGAAGGATCATGCACTAATATGTAAGTTTATTAGGGTTTTCCCTACCGAAAGAGATTTGGTAAAATGGATTCAACACAAATGGTAACCAAAAGGCCACATAGAGTTGAAGTTGGGCACTAGAGGTTTCTTTATAGTAATTTTCACTAGTTTAGAGGATAAGGAAAGGGTCTTTGAAAACGGGCCTGAAGAAGTTCCCATTGTAGATCAACAAATTATGCAATATACTAAAGCAAAATACAAGATCTACTTCTACAACAATCTTTGCGGAAACTTAATTGAATATGAGCAAGATCAATTAGAACACATATAATTGAGAATGAGAAATCAATCACACATGAACACAAAAGAATAAACTGGGGAAAGCCTCAGCCTAAAACCCCAATCTTTGTATTATCATACAAGTGGAAATATGTTCGAGTTACAAAAATAATTAGCTCACAAGCAATCCTGTTCTCTTTGCAATCAAACAATACAACTCACAGACTGAATAGACACTAGATATGCCTTCCCTCAGCCCTCCAAGCCTCCTATTTCCTTGCGTAGTTTTTCTTGGGGTCCAATGATGCAACCTGTGTGAATTGGCTTAATCACACTCACTAAACTTAAGAAGTAAATGCACAATCTCCAAGGAATGAATTCCTTCTGCATGCAAGAGATATTCACAATGGAATATTCCTGCAACTGATAGTACACTGTCCCTCCATCTAATCTCTACTGGGTCTCTGTCTGAACTGACATGCATGAGTTATTTAAGAGAATATTCAGTTATCTGAAGTGCAGCAGTTACATGCATGCATGCATTAACTAACTGAACTCACAATTAATTCAACAAACTGTTTGAATTGATCTTGTTAGTGTCAGCATCTTCATCCCTCCATCAGCGATCAAATTCTCTTGTTGCATTACATGTTAGGCGTCTCATCCAATCAGCTGCATTCCATTAGGATCATGGATTATCTGATGGTAGGGGCATATCATACATTTTCCCTCATGTCCTTTACCTGCTGGCCCATTTTCATACATCTAGATCATCTGCAGTCATTTTTTGTCTTTAAATCTGCAAAAGTCATTTTTAGGGTTTTAGGTATCATTAGGTCTAGGGTTTCATCAATAAGGTCTTCTAAACACTCAATAAAGGTCATCAAGCACATGAGGAGGTCAAATAAAGTTTCAGCAACAATAATTTCCATAATCACATGCTCAGTGATTAATTTTTCCTCAAAACCCCGTTTTGAGGAAAAACAGAGTTTTCATGTTTTCATGTACAAATTTGATGTAATTGCATTTTTTCCAAATGTAATAACTTCAGAGGTAGCCTTGGTCACCTTTCGAAGCCTCTGCAAATCCACCACCTGCAAAAGAAACAAAGAGTCAAAGCATTCAATCGATCAAAGGCAAAAATAAAGCAAACTGCCCAAAAACAAAGTTTTAAAAGCAAGTCAAAGGCAAACATTAGAATAATGGGTTTTGTAAATGAAAAATCAAAACTATATGTATATAAACCATTTTTAATTTTTAAAGAGTTCATTTGTATCCAAGGGAGAAAGAGTGAGTAATGGAAAGGTCGTGTTGAAGCAAAAGAGGGAAAAATCATAGCAAGTCTGGTATTCTCACTGGCGCAGCGCACTGGATTTGGAGCGCGACGCACTGGTTTTGGAGCACGACGCACTCATAGAGTGCGGTGCATTGGGTAGCGTTCTTCAGTGTAAATCCATAACGGGCGCAATGCATTGAAAGGGCACGGTGCACCTATGAGGTGGCGCGGCGCACAGGGCTACAAGGCCGATTTCGCTCACAGCCTCTTCCAAAATTGCAAAATTGCTAAATCCTCACTTGTCCAAGTAAGTTAACATTCCTACATGACCAATGAATGAGTTTATCTTGGTGCTTATGGTGATTTAATGGGAAAAAATTGAAACCCTACCTCCTTGCATTTCTTGTCAAAAACAATTGCATAGGGTTTATAAATTGTATTTCTTGCTACTAATTCCACTCTTAAGCATCTCTCACTCCCCACTCCTTCATTCCCTCATTCCCTCACTTCATTTTCTCCCTCTCTTTACATTCTCATCTACCCACTCCCTAATCCCCATATCCCTAAAATTACTAATCCTAAATCCCTAATCCCACTATCCCAAACCCTAGTTAAATATTCCCAAACCCTAATTGTTGTCCCAAAGCCTAAATATTATTCCTTAAACCCTTCTATTCCCCAAAAACCTGACAGCAACATTCCCAAACCCCTCATACACATTCCCTCCACAGTCCCTCATACATTCTTATCTTTGGCAGCAAAAACCTAAAGACACCATAAAATCTCTTCATACTCATCTAAGAAAACTCAAACATTGGCAAACATGGAGTCAGATTCTTCCTATGACAAAGATGAGGAGACAATCAATGATTCTTCTAGAGAAACGCATGCACCAAGGAGGCCTCACAAGGGTGGAAAACATAACCGGGAGGAGCCCACTTCACTTGCCGAGCTGCTGGCCTGTCCTCTTACTGTTACAAGCTTTCAACACCAATCTTGTTATCAGTTCTGTGAAATGGTAGAGAGAGTCAAGTACCACCATGAGCTGGCTAGATTGTTTGTGCTCCATCTTCATAATGGCCAAGTCACTTTGGCAGGTGTGACATTCACCTTGACACCTGAGACTATTTCTCAAGCAACTGGCATTCCAAATGTCAGTGAGCAGTGGAATAAAAGGCAACTGATAGATAGAAATCATTATGAGCCTTACATCAAGGCTGGCTTTCAAAGACATATAAGTAGAGTTTTTCCTTTCAATTATCTGCAGGACACATATGCTCCCTTGATGAAACTCATAATTAAATATTTCAGTTGTGAGAGCAGATTTTCTCGCCTGTATGCCTACCACATCAGATTGTTGATGCACTTCACTAGGGTGAGAATGATGAATATCCCCTATTTTATTTGCTGGAACATTGAGAAGATGACCACCTTAGTGCACAGGAAGCCTCCTCAATAGTAGTATAATAGCATATATCATTTTGCACTAATCAAAATTGTGGTCTTGCATCAACTTGGTTTACTGAACATCTCATGGGAGGATTTCATTGCACATGAGGTCTTTACAGGTCCACAAGTTCCCCCATAAGTTTTTCATGAGGCAGTAGGGCCTTCACATCAGCAGGAGATTCATGAGACACAAACCACTAGTGTGCTAGTGTTTGTCACCTACCAAAAGGGCACTAGAAGGTTGTTTTCAGTAGCAAAACGAGTACTATCTCCACCCGGGGTGGAAGGGGTCTCGTTTTCTCCATCAGCAGAGCAGGTACAGGACAAGGGCAAGTAGCCATTACATGATGAGGGGCCTTCAGGAGGACAAGAGACAGATTTCATTCTTATTTAGGACGATGACACTGATTTGGGCTCCCAAAGCTCAAAGCTCAAGGAGATCATTCAGGAGTAACAAGCTGACATTCATGATTTGTCTCTCAACCTGGAAAGAGCCAAATGGATAATCAAATATCTATAGCAAAGAAACAAATAATTAGAGGATCAGCAAACCATTATGGAGCTACAAAACTTACGAGAAAACCAGCAAGCTGCCAAGAGAAGGAAAATCAAGCTGACACCACTTGAACAAGAAATTGATGTTGATCGTGAATCTTCGCTTGAGAGGGTAAATATGCACTTGGAAAAGATGCTAGAGAAGGCCAACAGGGAGAAAAATATGTTGAGGCACATGGCCTACCACTACTTGGCGAGAAACAAGGTGTGCAAAGCAAGAATCAGGATTTTGAAGGCCAAGTTGAAGAAAGCATCGAGGAAGCGAAAAGAGAAAGATAGACTCCAGATCTTGGCTGAGGCTTCCTTACCTCAACACATCACTTAATGAAGGACACTCAACCCAAATTTCAAGAAATTTGGGACATTTTTTGCAATTTTGAAATTTTTGGCCTAAAAAACAGGTTTTTCTGCCTGATGCGTCGCGCCACCGGCGCTACGCATTAAGTTGGCCAAGAAATTTTGACAGGTTTTGAGCTTCCATAAGGGTCAAAAACACCTCAAAAATGACCTTTCCGCCCCTTTTTGGACGCACAGGAAGCAGTGTTGGGAGAACTCAGTTTTGGAGGGGCAAATGGCGACCAAATTCAGAAATTCCACTTGTTCTAGAAAGCAGACAGGTAGACCTTTCCAACAAGCCCACTTGGAGAAAATTTGGTGCACGAGAAGGCCTCCAAAATCAGCTGCAAAAAGGCACTATGCATAGGGAAATCAACGCGGAACATAGGATGAAATTTGCTCATTTTGGCCAAAAAGCTCAGTTTTTCGCCTAGTTTCCTCACAGTTTGACTTTTCTCTTTCTAATAATCAAACTCATGATGTAATTTAATGTGAATTGATGTATTTTGATGTAATTATGATAAATTTTCACTCATAGAGGTAGATTCATCCATGAAAAGGTAGTTTACAACTGAATGAATTAGTTCCCTAGTTTTTAGAGGCAAGCTGTTCCACTGCCTACATTTTAGTTCTCAGTTTAGACTTTTTTGGAATAGCTCCTAAACTCATGAGCTCGACCCCTAGAGGCTAGGATGAGTTTTTGGTTGCCTATATCTTGTAATTTTTCAGTCATTGGCAAGGGTTGGACTTTTGTGATGTTTTGAGCATTGTTGTACACTCGTATCAGCAATTTGGCAAAGGAATAGACCAAGGTTTGCAGCACTTTATCGGATTCTTGTGGCAACTTGATTTGGTATTGTGTTTCCTTCTGTAATTGCAAGTTTACATGTGTTTTATGTATGCCATTATCTCTCTCTGTTCTTCTTAACTAAATGAAACAAGGATAAAGGTAGAATTCATTGATTTGCAGTGCTCTACCTATGGTTTTGTTTAGTTATTTATGTTTTCAGCTGTTTGAAGAGGATCCCTGAGACTTTCATGCCCTCTTCAACTCCCCACCAGTATAAAAGCTCTCTATCTCACTCAATTTGAAGTACCAAACCATTTTCCTACCTCGCCCCATAGAGATCTCTGCAAAACTGAGCCTCATTCCCCGGACCCAAATCTGCCTTTCACATTTGAGCCAACAAAACATCACCAAATTCAATCAAACTCTTTTCAACACATACCTAGCCTAAGATTAGTATTCAAATCAGTCATCTCAAGCCTCATTGATCATATTTTTCTGAGATTGACAACGAGAGAGCCCTCTCCTGAACTGGCAGGGTTAGCTACCAGGTTAAGCGTGGTTTGATGTTATCCTAGATCCTACCTTTCTCACCCTGAGGTAGATTTAGGCACTAACATAGTGGCGACCGTAATGGGGAGGAGATTGTTTGTTTGTTAGTGTTCTTCATTTTATAACCTACAGACGGAGCCTGAAATTATGCCAGGTAGCCTTCGAACTGCACATTGCTTTGCGAGTGCATAAGTAGATAAAAGCTACTTTAGTCAATCTCCGGTCTAGTCTTATAAACGAAACATCTGACTTACAAATTGCCCCAGTCCATCAGATATTCTAGACTTTTGGATGATGAGTTTAGAATTTGATAGGCTGAACAAGTTGATAATGTCCATTTGATTTCTTGGGAATAATTCAACACACTGGCTTCCAGAAGATACACCAGAGCAAATCCTGATCCTGATTTACCTCCTGTGTATGCAAATCCAAATCTTATTCCTAGAATTCTTCACCGAGAAAGTTCTTTGATTCCTGTGTTTAGATCTCATTCATGCCCGATTGTTTTTGAATATCTTGAAGATCTTGAGTTTGACGAAAATTCTGATCTGTCGTTGTTTGAGACTAAATCTGAAAGTGTTGTTGGTTATACTGTCCTAAATCCAAAGTTTGTCAAAGATCTTGAAACTGAAAAGGCCAATAAATCAATTGACGATTATATTTTGAAACTTCAAACTTCCATTGTGGCTACAAACATTCCTAAATTCTTAGAGTCTGCATCTGCAACTCTTGGGTCATATGCTATTGCATCTAGTTTAGAAATTCCTACCGAACCTCCTTTCATTCCCACAATTCCTGTGCAGCCTTCCATATCTGATCAGAAATATGCAGTGTTGTCACCTCCATCCACTCCTTCTACGCCTCAAACATCAAAGATTTCTTCGCCACCTTCAACACCTCATACACCTCACACATCAACTGGTCCGACTCCTCCTACATCCCCAAGGCTAGTCGTAAATCCACCAAGAGCAATGGCTGCCCGATATGTACCCCTTGTGTTGCCTCAAAATTTGGATGCCATGCCCGCCGATTATCAAAGCAAAATTCCATTGTTTGATGGTACCCCTCAAGGTATCACAGCTCAGCAACATGTGGATAGAATGGTAGATTTCTTTGACCTCCATGAGATCGATGTAGAAAATGTAACAATGAGAATGTTTGTGCAAACTTTTGGAGGTGAAGTGCGGAAGTGGTTCAAAGCTTTGCCGATTGCAAGTATCACTATATTGGCTAATCTTTAGAGACAATTCTCGGATCACTGAGAAGTAAAGAAAAACCCTCTTTAGGTCCTTTCCGAATATGAGAACATTAAGAGGAATGTTGGTGAGACTGTTCAAGATTATTGTATTAGATTCAATTCTGTTTACAACGCAATTCCTGCTGATATAAAGCCACCTATGGGGTTGGCTTTGATTAATTTTCCTGATGGGTTTGATCCTATTATGGCCTATCAATTAAGAGAAAGAGATCTGGCCACTTTGGAAAACATGCAGAAAATTGCAGTCAGCGTTGGAGCAAATCTGCTTGCCAAGAGAGCTAGAACAAAGGCTGAAAAGAAGGTAACGATAAAGGAAGAAACTTCCACTTCAGATCAAGTGCTCCGTAAGATTGAGAAGATGTTTGATAGGTTAACCATTGATAAGCCTAAAGCACAAGTCAGAAATCCAAACTTCCGTGGTCAGCAGAAACCACAATTTAGAATCAAGCAACGAGAGCAACAAGCACAAGACCAAGAAGCACAGCAGTAGGTGAAGAAACCCTTACAACAGAATTTTGTACATGTTCCAGAATCAGATGATGAGGAGAACGTAATTGGAGATGAGAATCATTTCTTTACACCTGATGATATGCTAATTTTTATCATTGAAGATGAGGAGTATTCATAGAGCCCAGCTGTACAAAGGGATGAAGATTTCATCTTGGCAAATGAAACAGTTCTTGAAGAAGAGTCTGATGAATATCAGAGGGGATACATGAATGCTTTGACAGCCCAGCAGCGACAATATTCACTTAGGAGTAGAGATGTACCCATAAATCCAATTCAAAAGAGGAAGGAAGTGACACCGCCAAAGAATGATCCTCCCATTGTGCAGAAAAAGGGAAAAGAGACAGCTGATCCTACCACCAGCAAAACACAATCAGCAAATGAAAGATCAAATCAGCCAAGTGTATCAAAGGAGAAAACTGAAAAGAAGGATGTTTCAGCCAAAGAGGTAGAGAAAATTTCAGTTTTTAACTTAGAAAATGAAATTGCTAAGTTAAAAGTATCTATACCTTTGACTGAGTTGATGAAGAATAGCAGCTATAAAGGTCAGGTGTCTAAGATTTTGAATTTAGATCCATTATCTGATATGGTAAACATGGAGGATGACCAACCTGAGTTGATCTTTGGTCCAGCATTGGAAGGTCAGTCCTACGATAGCGATGTAGCTCCTTTTTACACCAGCCTTAGGGTGCATGACTATGTATTACACAACACTATGTTTGATTCTGGAGCCTCTTATAATCTCATGCCTAAGGAAATCATGGAGAAGTTGGGTTTGGATATCACTAGAAAGTATCATGGCCTTTACTCCTTCGATTCTGGTAGAGTAAGATGCATTGGTCTTATTAAAGATTTTGCGGTCAGTTTGGATCATATTCCAGCGAAAAATGTTTTGATGGATGTGGTTGTGGCGGATATTCCTCCTAGATTTGGCATGCTTCTTTCCAGATCTTGGGGAGCAAAACTTAAAGGGACATTGCAGCTTGATTTCTCCTATGCTACTATTCCCGTGTTCGGTCAGATGAGGAAATTATACTGGGAGCAAAAGATGAAGTACATGATCACTAGCAAGGAGAAACAAGTAAATCATCCAATCAACTATGTGCATACTGATTTAGAATTGTTTGTTTTATATTTTGATAATTTTAATGATGTAAATAGCCAATTAGTTGAAGTAGAAGACATTCCAGAGATCACTGAAAATTTTAGAGAGGTATTAAAGAAAGAAATACAAAGACTTGATAGTACCGCTGAGCAATCAGCCTTCCGACAGCAGCAAAATATTGATGGACAGCAAGGAAAAGTAAAAGAGCAAATAGAATTTCAGCATTTGGAAGAGGACGAAGCCGGTTTGTGGAGCATGGATTTTGATGGCGCAGTAGGAAGGGAAGGTGTTGGAATTGGCATTTGGATACGTAGCCCTGTTTTCTCACCAAACAAAGTGCCAAGTAATGTAAGGGTTTGTTCATATAAATTGGCTTTTGATTGTTCAAATAATGAGGCTGAATATGAGGCTTTAATTGCTAGTTTGAAAATCCTTAGAAAGTTAAATGCTAAAAGAATTTCAGTATATGGTGACTCCGAGTTAGTTATCAAGCAAGTGAAAGGGGAATACCAAGCTAAGCATCCTCGAATGCGGGCCTACCGCAATGCGGTATTAGATATCTTGAGATTGTTTCCAGATTACACTTTGACATGTGTCCCTTGTGTTCAGAATGTTATTGCAGATTCACTTGCAACAACAGCAAGTAATTTGAAAATTCCGATGAATTCAAACAATAAGTTTGAGATTCATGTGAAACATTGCCCGGCTGTCCCTGATAATCAAAGGTATTGGCAGGTGTTTCAAGATGATAAAGAGATTGAAGAATTTCTACAAAATGAAGGTAAATTCAAAGACACTTCTATCGATGGGGAGCATGATGATGGTGAAGCAAATATAGAAGTCGATCAAATGGAAGTTTTTCAGTTGAAGGACAATGTCATTCCTAAAGGTCTAATATCTTTAGAGGAGTTGTTTGATCAAGATGATGTAGCTCGAAAATCGAGCTTGCTGCCAACCGAGAAAGGAGTTGAAGATGTGAACATTGGATCAACAAAAAATCTTAAAATGGTGAAGTTATCAAAGGCGTTGCCTCCATAGGTAAAAGCAAAGTATATCAGTTTATTATCTTCATTTACTGATGTATTTGCATGGGACTATTCTGATTTGAAGGCATGTGATACGAGCATAATTCAACGTAAAATTCCGATCAAGCCAAATCAAAAGCCTTTTTGTCAGAAGCTAAGAAGAATAAATCCAAAGTTGCTGCCCTCAATGGAGAAGGAAGTGAATTGATTGTAAAAAGCTGGTATAATCGTCCCCATAAGATTTTCAGATTGGATTTCTAATTTGGTGCCCGTGCGCAAGAAAATAGGGTAGATTCGATTATGTATTGGTTTCAGAAATCTGAATAAAGTATCTTTGAAAGATAACTATCCATTGCCCAAGATGGATCACATACTTCAAAGAGTAGTTGGAGCATCCTGCATGTCGCTACTTGATGGGTATTCTGGTTATAACCAAATTCTGGTCCATGAGGATGACAGGGATAAAACAGTGTTCACCACTTCGTGGGGAACTTTTCATTATGCCAAGATGCCTTTCGGATTAAAGAATGCTGGTGCGACCTTTCAGCGGGCAATGGATATTGCATTTGCTAATGAAAAAGATGTATTTTTAGTTGTTTATCTTGATGATTTGACAGTTTTTTCTAATTCAAATGAAGAGCACCTTTATCATTTGAAGATTTTATTTCAACGGTGTAGAAAGTATGGCATATCTCTCAATCCAAAGAAGACTCTAGTTGCCATGGATGAAGGCAAGCTTCTCGGTCATATTATATCAAAGGAGGGCATCTACATTGATCCGGCTCGAGTGGAAGCCATTTAGAAGATTGGTTTTCCACGAAGTAAAAAGGAGATCCAATCATTCAATGGTAAGATGAATTTCTTACGTTGCTTTGTACCCAATCTTGCAGAACATTTAAGGGGAATCACAAACATGCTCAAGAAATATAGTGTAGTGAAGTGGACCGAGGAAGAAATTAAGTCTTTCAATTTGATGAAGTTGGCCCTTTCTTCAGCTCTAGTTTTGATCAGCCTGGATTATACTCAAGATTTCATTTTGTTTTCATTTGCCTCAGATCATACAATGGTAGCGGTCTTAATGCAAAAAAGAGACTAGCTCAAGAAAACAATTGCATTTTTCAGCAGAACCATAAGGGATGTAGCTTTAAAGTATAATATTATTGAAAATCAAGCTCTTGCTTTGGTAAAGGCATTGAAAGATTTTCGAGTCTATATTCTGCATTCTCACATCCTTGCTTATGTCCCTAACGCTGCTGTTAAAGATGTCTTAGTGAAAACAGATCCAGAAGGGAGACGAGGCAAATGGATCGCTGCTTTGTTGGAATATGATGTGGAGATCAAACCAACAAAGCTCATCAAAGGATAGGGGCTGGCGAAGCTAATGGCGGAGTCAAATCTGCATGCCTTGGACATTAATATCATTGCTGCTATGTTTGAGGAAGATGAAGAAAGTTCGCCTACTCAGGTATCAGAAATTTTTCTTCTTTCTCCTTGGTATTCGAACATTGTTTATGTGCTCCAAAATCTGTCACCACCACCTGGAATGGCTAAGAACAAAAGTAGGACCCTGAAATTAAAGGCTGCCAAGTTTTGTATCATGAATAATGCACTCTATTGGAAAGATCCCGGTGGTGTCTTACTCAATTTTTTGGTTGAAGAAGAGGAAAAACAGGTTATGGAAGACTTTCACAAGGGAGATTGTGGAGGTCATCTATTTTGGAAGAGAACATGCAATAAAATTTTGAGAGCAGGATATTATTGGCCAACTCTCTTTGCTGATGTGTACAAAACTGTTACAAGCTACCACGAATGTCAGATTTTTCAAGGTAGGAGAAAATTACAGCCTTTACCGCTCAAGCCGATTGAAGTAAGTGCTCTGTTTCAGCAGTGGGGTTTGGACTTCATTGGCGAGATCCATCCTACTTATTCAGCACAACACAAGTGGATCCTCATAGCGACATACTATTTTACTAAATGAATTGAGGTGATTCCCACTAGGCAGGCCATTGATTTGGTAATCATTTCTTTTCTTGAAAATAATATTTTGTCTCGTTTTGGTTGTCCAAACAAGCTGATCACTGATAATGCAACAACTTTTAAATCTAAAAGAATGATTGAATTTTGTAATAAATATCAAATTACCTTGGGGCACTCAACTGCATATTATCCACAAGGTAATGGATTGGCGGAATCCTCAAATAAATCCTTGGTCAATATTATCAAAAAGCTGCTGGAAACAAACAAGAAGAGTTGGCACAAAAAGCTTGTTAATGCACTTTGGGCAGACATAGTAAGTCAAAAGAAATCTTTAGGCATGTCCCCTTTCGAGCTAGTGTGTGGTGTTGACACAGTATTCCAAACCTCTCTCGCAGTCTCGGTGGTTAAACTTCTGCAGGAAGCTCGTAGCGAGGACGATCATTTGCAACGAAGAATCAATCAAATGATCCATTTATAGTAGACTAGAGAGGAGGTTTTTCAAAACACCTTCAAGCCGTAAGAGAGAATCAAGAAGATATATGATCGAAAGGCAAAGGCAGACAAGTTTCAAATAGAAGACATAGTGCTGAAATGGGATGCGCGAAACGAAGACAAAGGTAAGCATGGAAAGTTTGAGAATATGTGGAAAGGTCCATTCAAAATTGCTGCATATCAGGGCCAAAATGCTTTCCTGTTGAAAGAAATGAATGGAGAAGATTGTCTAGGTGGGCTGGTCAACGGTCGACTGCTCAAATGATACTATTTCTGAAATGTTTTCTGCTGTCATATGTATCATTGTACATACCGGTTTATTTTATTTCATTGCAAGTGTGTACTGTTATCATTCATTCAGTTTGGGGTCCGAAGTGAAGGCTATAAAACTGAAGGTTTGATTTTAGTTTTGGTTTGGATTGTTTGAGTCAGGTCTTTCAGTCGATTTCAGTCTTGAAATTGAGTCAGTTTTGAGTCGGATTTCAGTCCTGAATTTGAGTCAAGATATTGGTAATGGTTTGTCGAAGTTATTGAATCCATAGCCCAATGAACGAAGGCACTGCCTGCTTTCCCAGAGATCTGTAGTTCTTGGCACCTCGAAGGAGCTACCATCCCCATTGGAGTCAATGTTAGTGTCTATATCTTCATCCCTCCATCAGTGATCAAATTCTCTTGTTGCATTGCATGTTAGGCGTCTCATCCGATCAGTTGCATTCCATTAAGATCATGGATCATCTGATGGTAGGGGCATATCATACATTTTCCCTCATGTCCTTTACATGCTGTCCCATTTTCATACATCTAGATCATCTGCAGTCATTTTTTGTCTTTAAATTTGCAAAAGTCATTTTTAGGATTTTAGGTATCATTAGGTCTAGGGTTTCGTCAATAAGGTCTTTTAAATGCTCAATAAATTTCAGCAAGTGCATGAGGAGGTCAAATAAAGTTTCAGCAACAATAATTTCCATAATCACATGCTCAGTGATTGATTTTTCCTCAAAACCCTGTTTTGAGGAAAAACAGAGTTTTCATGTTTTCATGTACAAATTTGATGTAATTGCATTTTTTCCATATGTAATAACTTCAGAGGAAGCCCTGGTCACCTTGCCAAGCCTCTGCAACTCCACCACCTGCAAAAGAAATAAAGAGTCAAAGCATTCAATCCATCAAAGGCAAAAATAAAGCAAACTGCCCAAAAACAGAGTTTTAAAAGCAAGTCAAAGGCAAACATTAGAAGAATGGGTTTTGTAAATGAAAAATCAAAACTATATATATATAAACCATCTTTCATTTTTAAAGAGTTCATTTGTATCCAAGGGAGAAAGAGAGAGTAATGGAAAGGTCGTGTTGAAGCAAAAGAGGGAAAAATTGTAGCAAGTTTGGTATTCTCACTAGCGCGGCGCACTGGATTTGGAGCGCGACGCATTGGGCAGCATTCTGCAGTGTAAATCCATAACGGGCACGACACATTGAAAGGGTGTGGCGCACAGGGCTACAAGGCCGATTTCACTCACAACCTCTTCCAAAATTGCAAAATTGCTAAATCCTCACTTGTCCAAGTTAACATTCCTCCATGACCAATGAATGAGTTTATCTTGGTGCTTATGGTGATTTAATGGGAAAAAATTGAAACCCTACCTCCTTGCATTTCTTGTCAAAAACAATTGCATAGGGTTTATAAATTGTATTTCTTGCTGCTAATTCCACTCCTAAGCATTTCTCACTCCCTCACTCCTTCATTCCCTCATTCCCTCACTTCATTTTCTCCCTCTCTTTACATTCTCATCTACCCACTCCCTAATCCCCATATCCCTAAAATTACTAATCCTAAATCCCTAATCCCACTATCCCAAACCCTGGTTAAATATTGCCAAACCCTAATTGATGTCCCAAAGCCTAAATATTATTCCCTAAACCCTTTTATTCCCCAAAAACCTGACAGCAACATTCCCAAACCCCTCATACACATTCCCTCCACAGTCCCTCATACATTCTTATCTTTGGCAGCAAAAACCTAAAGACACCATAAAATCCCTTCATACTCATTTAAGAAAACTCAAACATTGGCAAACATGGAGTCAGATTCTTCCTATGATAGAGATGAGGAGACAGTTAGTGATTCTTCTAGAGAAATGCATGCACCAAGGAGGCCTCACAAGGGTGGAAAACTTAACCGGGAGGAGCCCACTTCACTTGCCGAGCTATTGGCCTGTCCTATTGCTGTTACATGCTTTCAACACCAATATTGTTATCCGTTCTGTGAAATGGTAGAGAGATTCAAGTACCACCATGAGTTGGCCAGATTGTTTGTGCTTCATCTTCATAATGGCCAAGTCACTTTGGCAGATGTGACATTCACCTTGACACCTAAGACTATTTCTCAAGCAACTGGCATTCCAAATGTCGGTGAGCAGTGGAATAAAAGGCAGCTGATAGATAGAAAGCATTATGAGCCTTACATCAAGGCTGGTTTTCAAAGACATATCAGTAGAGTTTTTCCTTTCAACTATCTGCAGGACACATATGCTCCCTTGATGAAACTCATAATTAAATATTTCAGCTATGAGGGCAGATTTTCTCGCTTGTATGCCTACCACATCAGAGTGTTGATGCACTTCACTAGGGTGAGAGTGATGAATCTCCCCTATTTTATTTGCTGGAACATTGAGAAGATGACCACCTTAGTGCATAGGAAGCCTCCTCAACAACAGTATAACAACATATATCATTTTTCACTAATCAAAATTATGGTCTTGCATCAGCTTGGTTTACTGAACATCTCATGGGAGGATTTCATTGCACATGAGGTCTTTACAGGTCCACAAGTTCCCCCATTAGTTTTTCATGAGGCAGCAGGGCCTTCACATCAGCAGGAGATTCATGAGACGTAAACCACTAGTGTGCCAGTGTTTGTCACCTACCAAAAGGGCACTAGAAGGTTGTTTGCAGCAGAAAAACGAGTACTATCTCCACCCGGGGTGGAAGGGGTCTCGTTTCCTCCATTAACAGAGTAGGTACAGGACAAGGGCAAGCAACCATTACATGATGATGGGCCTTCAGGAGGATAAGAGACAGATTTCATTCTTATTCAGGACGATGACACCAATTTGGGCTCCCAAAGCTCAAAGCTCAAGGAGATCATTCAGGAGCAACAAGCTGACATTCATGATTTGTATCTCAACCTGGAAAGAGCCAAATGGATAATCAAATATCTAGAGCAAAGAAACAAACAACTAGAGGATCAATAAACCATTATGGAGCTACAAAACATACAAGAAAACGGCAAGCTGCCAAGAGAAGGAAAATCAAGCTGACACCACTTGAACAAGAAATTGATGTTGATCGTGAATCTTGGCTTGAGAGGGAAAATATGCACTTAGAAAAGATGCTATAGAAATCCAACATGGAGAAAAAGATGCTGAGGCACATGGCCTACCACTACTTGGCGAGAAACAAGGTGTGCAAAGCAAGAATCGGGATTTTGAAGGCCAAGTTAAAGAAAGCATCGAGGAAGCGAAAAGAGCAAGATAGACTCTAGATCTTGGCTGAGGCTTCCTTAGCCCAACATAGCATTTAATGAAGGACACTCAGCCAAAATTTCAAGAAATTTGGGACACTTTTTGGAATTTTGAAAATTTTGGCCTAAAAAACATGTTTTTCTGCCTGATGCGCCGCGCCACCGGCGCTCCACATTGAGTTGGCTAAGAATTTTGCAAAATGGCTTGCATTGTTGGATTTTTCATGGAAAAATATGAATTCCCTCACATGGACAAGAAATTTTGATAGGTTTTGAGCTTCCAGAAGGGTCAAAAACACCTCAAAAATGACCTTTCTGCCCCTTTTTGGACACATAGGAAGCAGTGTTGGGAGGACTCAGTTTTGGAGGGGAAAATGGAGGCCAAATTCAGAAATTCCGCTTGTTCGGAAAATTAGACAGGGATACCTTTCCAATAAGCCCAGTTGGAGATAATTTGGTGCAAGGGAATGCCTCCAAAATCAGCTGCAAAAAGGCGCTACGCATAGGGAAATCAGCGCAGCGCATAGGATGAAATTTGCTCATTTTGGCCAAAAAACTATGTTTTTCACCTAGTTTCCTCACAGTTTGATTTTTATCTTTCTAATAGTCAAACTCATGATGTAATTTAATGTGACTTGATGGATTTTGATGTAATTATGCTAAATTTTCACTCATAGAGGTAGATTCATCCATGAAAAGGTAGTTTGCAACTGAATGAATCAATGTCCTAATTTTTAGAGGTAAGTTGTTCCACTGCCTAGATTTTAGTTCTTAGCTTAGACTTTATTGGAACAACTCCTAAAATTATGAGCTCGACCCCTAGAGGCTAGGATGAGTTTTTGGTTGCCTATATCTTGTAATTTTTCAGTCATTGGCAGGGGTTGGACTTTTGTGAATGTTTTGAGCATTGTTGTACACTCATATCAACAGTTTGGCAAAGGAATAGACCAGGGTTTGTATCACTTTATGGGATTCTTGTGGCAACTTGATTTGGTATTGTGTTTCATTATGTAATTGCAAGTTTACATGTGTTTTATGTATGCCATTATCTCTCTCTATTCTTCTTAACTAAATGAAAACAAGGATAAAGGTAGAATTCATTGATTTGCAGTGCTCTACCTAGGGTTTTGTTTAGTTATTTATGTTTTCAATTGTTTGAAGAGGATCCCTGAGACTTTCATGCCCTCTTCAACTCCTCACCAGTCTAAAAGCTCTCCATCTCACACAATTTGAAGTACCAAACCATTTTCCTACCTCACTCGATAGAGATCTCTGCAAAACTGAGCCTCATTCCTCGGACCCAAATCTGCCTTTCACATTTGAGCCAACAAAACATCACCAAATTCAATCAAACTCTTTTGAACACATACTTAGCCTAAGATCAGTATTCAGATTAGTCATCTCAAGCCTCATTAATCATATTTTGCTGAGATTGACAAGGAGAGAGCCCTCTCCCGACGGCTAGCTACCAGATTAAACGTGGTTTGATGTTATCATAGATCTTACCTTTCTCAGCCTGAGATAGATTTAGGCACTAACAGATCTAACTGGACTTGACTCAGTTAACTGATCCAACTAATTTCAACTCAATATTACAAGTCATCCTTATCTCTTTAACTGATGGATAAATTCCTCAATCAATGGAGAAACTGTTGCATGTCCCCGCATAGACTTCATGTTTGATTTTCTACAACTAATTAAGTCAAGGTGAATTAATTAATTATTTTACAAAAAACTGCTAAGATCAAATTCGAATTTTTACTTCTCTATTTTAGTTTAGGGACTAACTAAAATAGGAAGGTATCCCAAAATGTTATTTATAGCAGTGATAAATTTAGCACTTATATATTTAGCATTTCTTGTTGCTATTTTCAACACTCTCTCAACAAGAAATAGATTATCAGTAACCCCAATCCTATCTCTGTGGAATTTGAACT
This sequence comes from Pinus tabuliformis, assembly GCA_031772625.1. Taxonomy (NCBI): domain Eukaryota; kingdom Viridiplantae; phylum Streptophyta; class Pinopsida; order Pinales; family Pinaceae; genus Pinus; species Pinus tabuliformis. Next base: position 498,197,730 of record CM062818.1, on the reverse strand, counting down.
TGCATTTTGACAATGCCTTAGTCAAAATAGTTGCATCCTGTTCCTCGGTCGAAACATACAAAAACAACATGATCCTCTTAACCACACAGTCTCGAAGATGGTGATACTGAATATCAATGTGCTTGGACCTGCCGTGAAAAACTGGATTCTCAGAGAGTTTAATACAACTCTACTTATCACAGTAGATCACAGTTGGATCCATCCTCTGACCAAACAATCCCACTAGAATCTTCCGCATCCAAATGGCCTCACATGCAGCCTGACTGGCAGCCATGTATTCAGCCTCTGCTGATCTAAGTGAAACTGACCTCTATTTCCTGCTATGCCAGGAAACTGCAGTTGAACCAAGGTTGAAGATCCCTCCAGAAGTGCTCTTTTGGTCTGATGAACTCCCTACCCAATCCGCATCTGTGAAGCCCTGAAGCTTCACTTCCTCTGTCTGTCTGTACCACAATCCGAACTGAGATGTGCCTCTGAGGTATTTTAGCACATGCCTCGCTGCCTTCCAAAATAGCTTGGTAGGCTGAACCATAGCTTGACTCAGCTAGTTCACCGCAAAGCATAAGTCGGGTCGTGTGTTCACCAGATACATAAGTGAACCCACCAACTGCCGATAAACAGTAGCAGCTACTACCTCACCTGAAGTAGCATCCTCCTTCCTCTAGTTCCCAGCTAGAGGAGTCTGCCAAACCTCCATGCCTAGAAATTAGTGCATAAGACCCATGTCTTTCATTTCGAACTCTCTTGCAAGGTCCCCCTTGCAAGACTGTATCAGCTGATCATCACCTATCAAAATTAGATCATCGACATAAAGAACAATGATCAATGGTTTACCTTCTACCATGATGTGGTAAAGGTCTGCATATGCTTCACTCTTGGTGAAGCCCAACCCAGTGAAATAGTTGTTGATCCTAGTGTATCAAGCACAGGGTGCTTGCTTCAGCCCATACAAAGCCCTCTTGAGTCAGCACACATGCGACTCATGATCGAAGGTCTCGAAACCCTCTGGCTGCTCAATGTACACCTCCTCCTTAATCTTCCCATTGAGGAATGTTGTCTTCACATCCATCTGATGGATCTTCCAACCCATCTAAGCTGATAGTGCCAACATCAATCTAATAGATGAGTAGCTTGCTATAGGAGAAAAGGTCTCATCGTAGCCGATCCCTTCGACCTGCGAGAAACCGCAGGCAACAAACCTTGCCTCATGTTTCTCAACATTGCCATCAGTTGCCTGCTTTACTTTGTAAAGCCATCTGGAACTCACCACTGACTTACCCTGAGGTCTTGGGACAACATCCCACACACTTTTCTAAATGATAGAGTCGTACTCCTCTACCATTGCATCAACCCAGATTGGTTGCTGCACTGCCTCCTCGAATGAAAAAGTTTAGGTATCTACACACTCCCCAACCAGGGCCATGTACCCAATGTACCGCTCGGGCGACCTCCTTTGTTTGCGCTGAGAAGATGGTTGTCCCACATTCTCCTGCGCATCCAGCATCAACCTGTCAGCTTCCCTTGAGCGTTTCCGCCCATCTCTGGAAGTCTCAGCATGAGTGGATGTCTCCACTCCCAGATCCTCTACATGTGGCTGCTCCGCATCAATCTAAGGCTCCTCCTCCTTAGGAACTGAAAGTTCCTCTTCTACATGCAACTTGAGCTCCCTCTCAAGTGATAATCGCATGGATTTGTGCTCGTTGAAATTAAGATCCTTGCGTACCACTGTCCTCTGACTGGTAGGTAGGTACACCTAATAGTTGTGGGGTGTATCCGTGTACCCCACAAGTATTCCCAACTCAATTGTTGGATCTAACTTCTTTCAGGCATCTTTGCTCACATGATAGTAAACTGATGATCCAAATATTCGAAAGTGACTCACATTTGGTCGCTTCCTGGAAAAGGCCTCCATGGATGTCTTCATTCCTAGTATATGGTGTGGGCTTCTATTCTACAAGTATGTTGTTTTATTGCATGCCTCAACCCACAAATGCAGTGGTAGGCTTTGGTCATGCAACATCGCTCGAGCTTCTCCCACAATCAATCTGTTCTTCCTTTCGGCCACCCCATTCTACTGTGGGTTATGGGGTGTTGTCAACTCCTGTTTAATTCCTTCTGCAGCACAGAAGTCTTTAAACTATTGGGAGACATACTCTCCACCATTGTCACTATGCAAGGCTTTTATTTTCTTTCCAGATTCTTTCTCTACCAAGGCTTTAAACTCACAAAACCTCAAAAAGGTCTGATCCTTCTTCTGCATAAAGTAGATCAGCATCTACGAGAAAAATCATCAATAAAAATAACATAGTACCTTTTTTTAGTGGTGGAGGCTGTAGAGAAAGGTCTATAAACATCTGAGTGAACTCACTCCAGGATTGCTCCAGCTCTACTGTCTCGATCCAGAAAGGAATATTTTGCATACTTACCCAAGGTTCAACCTTTGCATGTATTGATCTACTCCAGTTTTCCCTTGGGTAGTCTGCTAAAAATCTGCTGCATGATCTTCAGGGCTCCATGGTGCAAGTGGCCCAGTCTTCTATGCCATATCTCACCAACATCTTAGCTCTGCACCATCTCAGATTTGGAGCTCAATTTAGCATAGTCATCTACCTCCATCTTGTAGAGATTCTTTACTCAAATTCAAATTCGCTTGGTCTTTCCAGTGCCGATATGCCTCAGGAATACCTTTCCTTTACTAAAGACTACATCATAGCCTTTATCTTCTAGCATAGCAACGGACACAAGATTCTTCTTCAGACTTGGTACATACTTTACATCAGTGAGGGTGAGGGGAGCTCCATTCTCCCTCTGAAACACAACCATACCTTCACCTAAAACACGGTACTTTCCATCATCACCCATCTCGATCCGCATCTGGAGATCCTTCTCCTCCAAGGTACTGAAAAGATTCTTGTCACCTAACATGTGGAATGAAGCTCCACTATCCAGGTACCACACACATCCCACCATGGATGAAACCATGCATGCGATGAGAGAAATCCAATTCGAACTGTGAGGCCAGTGCCTCACCATTTGATCCCTTCGAGGATCCTTTCTTGGCTTTCTTCTGTGGACAATTCGTAGCATAATGGCCCACTTCATGACAATGAAAGCATCACACTTTCGATTTGTCAAAATTCTTCCCACCATGGGAAGAACCAGATTTGGGATGGGATGACTTCCCTTTCCCTTTCCTTGCCTTACTCGCTAAGGCTAGATTTTCCTCATCATCTTGCTTCGATGAGGATCCATCTCTGGTTCTTCTTCTTATCTCCTCCTACATCAGATCTGACCAAAGTCGTTCCCAATGTGGCAAATTTTCTCTTCCATTAACTGAGTCTTGCTAGCTATGCCAGCTCTTAGGAAGACCGAGGAGTGCAAGACTCACCATGTCATCATCAGCAGTTGTGATCCCTACACTTCCAAGCTCATCCCTACAGGTGGTCAGCTTGTTCATATATGTAGAGATTGTGTCGCCCTTTTCACACTTGATTTCCCGAAGCTTGTCTTTCAGCGCCAGCTTCCTCTGATCGCTGATGTTTTGATATAGATATTTCAATGTTTTCCACATCGAAAACAGTGTCTCCTTCCCATGGAGGCTCGAGACAATGTGGTCTCAAATTCCCTCTAGGAGGATTCTCCTCGCTCTAGCCACACATTTCTTCCATTCTGCCAATTCTATAGCATCAGTCGGCTTGCAGACTTCTTGATCAATGAAGTCCTTTAGACAGTTATCCTCTAATATTGTTTTCATGCGATCCTTCCAGGCTATATAATTCAAGCTGCCATCAAGGGCATACTCGAGCGTTAAATCGTTGAATGCCATTGGTGAAATTAAGACGTGTTAAGAACTCGATTTCTGTATTCAGGAACTTCAAACTTCTAACTTCGAACTTGTTGTATACTATTCTTTGCTTTGATCACCTTTGCTATTATACCATGTAGAAATTCCCACTGTAGATCAACAGATTATGCAATATACTAAAGCAAAATACAAGATCTACTTCTACAACAAACTTTGCGGAAGCTTAATCGAATATGAGCAAGATCAATTAGAACACATATAATTGAGAATGAGAAATCAATCACACATGAACACAGAAGAATAAACTAGGGAAAGCCTCAGCCTAAAACCCTAATCTTTGTATTATCATGCAAGTGGAAATATGTTAGAGTTACAAAAAGAATCAGCTCACAAGCTATCCTACTCTCTCTACAATCAAACAATACAGCTCACAGACTAAATAGACACTAGATATGTCTTCCCTCAGCCCTCCAAGCCTCCTATTTCCTTGCGTAGTTTTTCTTGGGATCCAATGATGCCACCTGTGTGAATTGGCCTCATCACACTCACTAAATTGAAGAAGTAACTGCGCAATCTCCAAGGAATGAATTCCTTCTGCATGCAAGAGATATTCACAATGGAATATTCCTGCAATTGATAATACATTGTCCCTCCATCTGATCTCTACTGGGTCTCTATCTAAACTGACATGCATGAGTCATTTATGAGAGAATATTCAGTGATCTAAAGTGCAGCAGTTACATGCATGCATGCATTAACTAATTGAACTCACAATTAATTCAACAAATTGTTTGAATTGATCTAACTAGACTTGACTTAGTTAACTGAGCCAACTAACTTCAACTCAATATTACAAGTCATCCTTATCTCTTTAACTGATGGATAAATTCCTCAATCAATGGAGAAACTGTTGCATGTCCCCACATAGACTTCATGTTTGATTTTCTACAACTAATTAACTCAAGATGAATTAATTTATTATTTTACAAACAACTGCTAAGATCAAAGTCTAATTTTTACTTCTCTATTTTAGTTCAGGGACTAACTAAAATAGGAAGGTATCCTGAAATGCTATTTATAGCAGTGATAAATTTAGCACTTCTATATTTAGCATTTCTTGTTGCTATTTTCAATAGGGCCTTACTTCTTCAACAATGGGGGGCTTTTCACGAGGCACTGGAAGAGTATTATAACCCTGGACAAGAGAAATTTCTGGTAGCCCTAGTGTGGGTTAGGCTATTTGCCCTACCGGTAGATTTATGGGACCTGAACATCCTAGGAGGAATCGAGAACTCTATTGGGAGCTTTGTTAAATTTTTAGACTCAACATGCTGGAGAAGGTACACCTCTTATTCTAGGATCTTTGTGTACATTAATATAATAAAGCCTCTACCAGAATTCATCGAGCTAGAATACCATGATGAGGTATGGAAAACCCCTAGACTATGAACATAATCCCTTCAAGTATCGTAGATGCCATGAATATGGACATCTGTACTGTGACTTCTCACTAAACCAATCAAACCCCCAAGCACCTCCTAACAACAGTCAGGCCAATCCGCGAGAGGATTGCAAGGGTTTTCAGGAAGTTCAAAGGAAAAAATACAATCAGAATATTTCATGGTGGGCCTCAGCCGTCACCCAACAAAGGTCTACATAATAACAATAGATATGACATCCTCACGGAGGAGGAAGAAGCCATTGTTGATCAAATTTCATCTCCAGGCTAGGGAAATCACACAACTTTGTAGAAGGGAGGAAACAATACCAAAATAAAGGTAGAAGAGAAACCCCAAGACAAAGAGGGCCACACACAACCAATATAACAAACTAACATGGAGATCCATATCCAAAAGGAGAATCTCAGTACAGAGGAACAGTTCATGTGAATGTTTTTGAACAAATTAAGGCATTTGGACGAACCGTTCATACCAGTGGATCAGAAATAATTATATAAAGAAACCTTTCAACAATAAAAAGCCAACCAATGGACAATAACTTCAGATCAACCTGAAAAAATGGGATCCCAAATAAGCCAAGGGGGGGAACAGGGACTTCATGGAAAAGGAGGAAAGAAACGCAGGAGAAATAATTTGAATGAGTCCATCCAGGTGGTAGGTGAAATGTTGGTTAATTCAAGAAGAGTGGTGTTGTTGTTGGCGGTCTTTCACCAACTCAACAAACCTTCTAAATGATTATTACATCCTAAAATGTGTGAGGCCTCAACAGTAGAGGAAAACAAAGATATTTGAAAGACAGGCTCAAAAGAGATAAACCTAGTGTCATGGTGATCCAAGAAACTAAGATCTTGGAAGCAAAGTTAAAGGATATTGTGAAGAGTTGTAAGCCCCAGTATGAGGTAGTTTCTCAGGATGCTAGGGGTAGTGCCAGAGGCATTGCTATCCTCTGAAACCCTGCAGAAATAATCTTTGAGGACTGGCTCAACCTCCCCAGAATTATTTTAGGAAAATTCTGACACATTGGAACCAGAGGTTGGGCTCTACTATCAGGGGTATATAGGCCTCACATTCCAGGAGAAAAGGGTGTTTTCTCCAAAATCTTGAAAGACTGAGAAAATTATATCTAGAAGATCTTTGGATAGTAGGTGGAGACTTCAACATAATCTCGTCCTTAGACAAGAAAAAAGGGGGAATTTGAAGACTAGATGCGGAAATGGAGGCATTCAGAGAAATAATCGTTGATGTGCACCTTATGGACATGCCAACAAATAATGGAGTCTACACTTGGAATACCAAGAGGGTGGGCACACATCAGATCACATCTCATTTGGACCATTTTCTGATTTCTAAGTAGGTGATCAGCCATGATATCTTCCTTGAGGCCTCAATCCTCCATGTATGGGATCAGACCATTGGCAAATTAGACTAGAGATAGACCTAAAACTTGGACCTAAGAACCACCCCTTTAGATTTGAATCCTTCTGGCTAAGGGATGCCACACTCATGAAGAAGGTGGAAAGATGGTCGAAAGAGAGTGAAGAACAAGGAAGAAATTAAATGCATACCTTCCAACTGAAACTTAGGGAACTCAAGTATAAGATCAAGAAATGGAACCAGGAAGAGTTCGGTCATATCATGAAAGACCAACATCAATTGAACAACAAAATGCAGGAAATCCAACAGAATATCATCAGTCGGGGCAGATCTGAAGACATATTGTAAGAGGAAGGGTAGTTAATCAACAAACTAGATGAGAAATGAAAATAAGAAGAGATATTATGGAAGCAGAAGTCCCGAGTTCAATGGCTTCGTGAAGGGGAACAAAATACTTGTTTCTTCCACAAAGCCATGATCCAACATCACCAACACAACAAGATCTTCTCGGTAAAGGGTGAAGTAAGCAATAAACTAGTTCAACATGAGGAAATGAAGGATCTAGTTGTCAACCACTTCCAATCCCTCCTTTCTAAACCCGCTTAGGATAGGTCTGAGTCCATTCATAGAATCACATAAAACATTCCTCATCTCATTTCAAGGGATCAGAACCTTGTTATTATGAGGGCAGTCACTTTGGAGGAAATAGAGGATGTTGTCAAAGGCATGGAAAAAAATAAAGCTCTTGGTCTAGACGGTTCACGACAGAATTCTACCAAGCAACCTAGAGCTTCATGGGGCAATACATCTTGGAGGTGGTGGAAGGATCACGTCACAACCAAAAGGTATGTCTGGGACTAAACACTACTTTCGTTTCTCTAATACCTAAAACATCCAAGTTTGAAGATCCCCAAGGGCTTAGGCCGATTGTGCTTTGTAATTTCATGTATAAGATCATTGCCACAGTCATTGTTAAACGCCTCAAGCCTATACTCCTGAATCTTATCTCCCTAGAACAAACAAGATTTGTAGAAGGTCGTCAAATCCTTAATGGATTTGTCACTTCCCAAGAGAGTGTTCACTCTTTGAAGCATCTTAAATCCCCGGGCGTGATGATAAAAATAGATATTTCCAAAGCGTATCACTGTCTTAATTGGGCGTTCCCCACCAGCACCCTAAAATAATATGTTTTCGACCAAAGATGGATTAACTAGGTCCTCTCCATGGTTTCCTCTCTTGTGTTTTCCATTATGCTTAACGACTCTCCCACTAGAACCTTCAACCCCTCTCATGGCCTGTGACAGGGTGACCCTATCTCTCCATTCCTTTTCATCCTGGTGGAAGATGGTTTGGGTAAATATTTGAATTCTGAAGCTATGGATTCTCAGATACATGGTCTGAGGCTGTGGGGCAATGAAATCCCTATCATGCACCAACAATTTGTGGATGACATTGTGCTCTTCTGCCATTTATCTCTGCGAGAATCTTGGCACATAAGAGATATTATTCAAGTTTTTATGGAGGCATCGAGGACCATGATAAATAATGATAAATCTTGTATCTTCTTTTTCAACACCCTGACAAGCATTCAGACCTTTTTGGCTTGAGTGTTGGGCTTCGACATCAACTCCTTACCCTCCAAGAATATTGGCATGCATTTATCTTTGTACTTTTTAAAAACCTCATGCTAGCAATATCTGCTCCAAAAATTTCAATTGAAGCTTGATAGTTGGGCCTTCAAATCCCTTAATGTAGCTGGTCGTACTATCCTCCTAAAAAAATTTCTCCAGTCCATCTTGATCTACTAGCGTTCGAGGATGACATCCCCAAAAACTTCATGTGCAAAGATGATTGAAACCTTCAAAAAATTCTTATGGGGAGGCGCACAATAGTTGAAGAAATGGGCACTGGTCTCCCTCTCACACTGAATCAAGTAATGGGAGCCAAACTCTGGTGACATTGAATAAGAGGAGGATCTAACCTATGGAAACAAATATGGACTAGAAAATATGGCATGCCAATTCGCACCAAAGACATTCTTAGATACTCGGACCCTCCCAAAGGCTCAACAATATGGAATATGGTAGTACATAACAACAACCTCATCAAACAATTTTTTTTCTAGGAAATCAAAAATGGGAAAACAACCCTATTTTGGTAGTATTCATGGAAATAGAGAGAAAAACTATTTGGGAGAAAGGATTTGAGTGATTTATTCTTGTATACAAATGGTCATAACTTCTATACCGTGAATCATTATTGGAAAGACACCTTGAATAATGATGGATGGAGGAAATGGAAAGAGTGCCAGGATTGGCCACAACTCCTTGATTTGGATCAATGACAACAGCTAGACCAAAAGTTAGAATCTAGAAGCTTACAATTCAGGATGGAGCAGACATTCTCAAATGGCGATACACTACAAGGGGTACATTTACCATTAAGGAGGCTTATAATCTAAGGGCAGGATGGGGTCATGGTCACCATCACCCAATTTGGAAGAAGATCTGGATAGGTGAATGGTGGATTAAAGTAGCTTACTTTCTCTGGTTGGTATGTCGAGGTAAAATCTCACTTGGGACCAACTCCAAAAGATAAGTATCTATGGACCCTCATACTATATTCTATGTGGTTAACACAATGAGGATCTGGAACGCCTTTTAAACTCGCCTTCTATGGCAAACATGTTTATTTTTAAGCCCGATCCTCAATCGGGCTTAGGGACTGGCTCTCAGCTTTACACTTTTGGCTATATAGAAAGAGAGAAACTAAAGGATTTTTAAGAACAACGAATAATCTCAGGAAGAATTTTGGAGGGGGGTCACCCAAAACATCCGGGAAACAATCTTGGCAGAGAAATGTCAGCCAGACGATTGGTAGGTAGCTCCCCAAGAGGCTAGAATCCTCCATTTCCTAAATCTACCGCCATCATGATTGCCCTGAACTCCTGGAAACCTATAACGAGCCATGTGGATTCCTTGCAGCACTTCACAGTGCCTCTGGAGGGGTTCATCAAGTTAAACTTTGATGGGGCCTTGAAAGGAAATGTGCGCCCTGGGGGTTTTTGGGGTCTGTTTAGAAACTCTCAGGTGAAAACGCGCCTAATATATGTTGACCACTGTGGCTATGCGAGTAATAATGAAGCGGAATTTGCAGCAGTTAAAAAAGGTCTTCTCACGACTATTAAGTTGGGTTATAAGAAGCTAGTGGTGGAAGGAGACTCCAAATTAGTGATTGACACTTGTAAAAGGTTGATTCAAGGGGCTAAATGGGACAACCTTAGTCACAGTTGGAGAATTGCCAGACTGGTGTAGGAGGTAGGTGAGCTTCACCAAAATTTTGACTATGTCATCACAACCCATGTTAGAAGAGAAGGAAACAAAGTAGCATAATTCTTAGCTAATTGAGGTTGTTTCCACCAAAGTGAGCTATTAGAGTTGGATTGACCTACTCAGCGCCCAAAAGGTAAGTTAAATCCCCTAAAAGAGATCTTGGAGAAAGACAGGGCACACAGCTTTCAGAGTTTCCAAGCTTTTGAATTGATCCCCCAGTTGGGGTGTGAGCTCAAGAGAAATGCCATCATGGTAAATTAATGGGGGTCTCCTCAAGGTACAAACCCACCACCCTCCACATGCTCGAGGCATATGGTGTGTTGGCTACATGCACGCGAGGTATTAAGGTCCCCACTAAAGGTGACAATGCCATTGTGTTTTGACAATTGGTAAGTTGCTCTGTGAGGGAAGTCAGTAATCATGTAGTGTATGGTAAAGGATTGTTGAAAGGTGGTGGTGTTAGGCTCTGTGGATCGACGCAAGAGCAAGCGAGGTGGTGTTCTTGGCTTCTCCCCTTGTTGGTTAACGAGTATGTGATCTGCCATCTTTTTCTTTCCTCCATGCATCGACTAAACTATTTGATGGAATTAGGATTTTATGGTTTTGAACCGTCGGGGTTTCAAAGGAAGAGGGGTTCCATGCATCTACATACATTTGTATGTCATCTAAAGTAGGTCTAATCGCCTTAACTTATAATGATTTTTTTATAATCAATTTATTGATAGGAAAATATTAAGATTATGATAAAATCCTCTTAACTTCCATATTTTTACTTGGTTAACAAAACCAACCTTGGAAGTTAATTCTAATTTAAGCACAAGCCACGGAGAAACCATAATTTTTGAGCTCGAAAAATTGTGACCACATTATTCACATTCATGCATGGACACAATTTCCGCTAAAATGTAGGCCGTGATTTTCATGGAATTACAATAATTTATTTTTAATCGCAAGTTACATTTACCATGATCAGTATCCTCTTCTCATTAATTAAAAAACAATTAATAAAAAAAAAATTCATCTATTTACATTTCATCTTACTTCCTTTTAATTCCTAAGATTCTTATTCTTTGTTTCTTTTACGCTAACATCATTATATCTCATGCAATTGGTTAATTCATTAAAAGAATTGGTAGATATTACAGATGATTGTTGTACTAATTTACAGTTCATTTTAAATTCCAAGTGGAAGACCAATGATGATAAATTCATGTTTTTACATTTTCTTTTCTATGATGTTATGAGAGTATGTCTTATATGCAGGTTAAACAATTTATTAATATATTTGTTTTCATATCATTATTTAAATTTATTATTGGAATTCACACTTTTATAGTATAGTTTAATTATTTTATAATTTTTTAGTTTTAATAGTTATCATTTTATCTTAAATTTAATAGAGATTTGTTGGAATTGTAAAATCAAATTATGCAATCTATACAATCCAAGTACCCATTTTTTTATTTTTTATTTTAATAGCATTGAATCTATTTATGCAATAAAAAATAAAATTTAAACAATAAAATTTACAATTTCACCAAAATCTGTATTTCCTAATTTTAAGATAAAAGATAAAAAAATAGAATAGTTATACTACACTTATTTTTTTGTTAATTTATGAAACCAATTACAAACATTATACCTCAAGGAATCACCATATATTGACCACATTTTCTATTTAAAAACTAATTAAAAAAGACTTACAATTTTATGAATTGAATTTTTCCTATCAACCTGCATCAAGAGTACTTAGTACACACACACATTTAATTGAGAGCTTTCTGCATGTGTTAAAACCACTAATATTCCCTTCATTTAACCTTGTGTTACTAGCCTCGAGAACATAAATTGAATTTAATTACGAGGTAATTGTTGTTGGTTGTCAAACCACTTAGTGTTTTCTTGTAGGCTGTGAAATCACTAGTGCTTGCCATTTTTTGTTAAACCACCTAATCACTGAGTGCTTACTTGAAAGTTTTTAAACCACCTGACGACTGAGTGCTTGTTCTTGGCTATAAAACCACAAGTGCTTGTTAATCTATGGTTAAACCACCTACAAAAGTGGAATCAATCACAGGAAGTTGAGTAATGCACTCCTTTAAAATTTGGGTGAATTCCTGTGGATTGAAGCTCCTGAAGAGCTTGACCAAGCCATTGGTGTGAATTTACCCCTGTGCGAGCAGTTCCTCGGACTTTGGATTAGACTTGTCAGTGGTCAACTATAAGACATATTACAGTGTAGTTGGATTATGGTTGGGTGGAGAGTGGAAGTCCCTTCTTGAGTTTCCATTTGATTTAACACATTTAGATAAGTATAAATTCCAAGATCAAACAAAACATACCAATACAAAGTATCATTTGATTCAACATTGAGGCCAAGACTATTCACCTACAACATTGTTCCACAAATGAGCAAATAACAAACATATTCACCGAAACACTTGGAAGAGAAAAGTTTGAAAGGTCCAAAATGATGCTTGGACTTACAAATCCCCCATTAGATTAAGGGGGGAATGTTATACACCTAATCCTTTGGGATTGGGTAATTGAAAAACATCTCCACATCCTAATAGATTTAACACATTAATACATTCATACAAAATACCTCTTAAAAATATAGTTTTAATACTCGGGATCTAGTTATTGCTCCTTGGACTGTTGAATATTGTACAAAAACATTTTAAGATAATCCTCAAGACTATCATCTTCTCTTTGTGTCATTTTAAATCCCTCAAATTACAAGGTTTGCAATACTCTTAGTATTTTTATAGGAAAACGCTTTGCATCTCATCCCATGTCTGGATAGTATTCCCTTCCAACCCCATGAACCACCATAAAATTCCATCCTTAAGGGTGGAAAGGGTTTTTTTAAGCTTCTAAGCATCATATGAATAATCATAAATCTTGCATAAAATGTCAAACTAAAAAAGAAATGTATTAGGGTCCGGATGGGTCATTCCATAAAAGTGTGTTAGAATAAATTGGGGAATGTTCTTCATTTGCACAATGGAATTAGGATCCACAATAGAGAACCCTAAATTGATTTCCTCCTCTGCATTTTTTTCTCCCCGTCCTTCACCATTTGCTCCATTAATCACTTCTTTCTCATCTTCCATTATGTTGTTTCCAAATAGACTATATTCATTCTATGAAAGTTTTAACCAAGTTTAATTAATTCCTACCTTTGGATCTCTTCTCCCCGCCTGCTTGGATACAACATAGGAGACAATTGTGGGAGTTGTCATCTTGTCTCTTGTAGGTTGAGATACACTAGAGTTTCTTTCTTTAGAATCCAAGTGCAGGATTATAGCCTCATTTTTTTTATTTTGTTTAGATACTTTACCTGCAATTGATCCAACATTAGAAAAAGGTATTTCAAGGATATAATATTTACCTTTACCCCTAGTTTTCAATTTGGTACCTTTTCCCCTAGTCATACATATTTATAATAAAAAAGGAAACTTCATAAAAAAGAAGGTAAAGAATCAAACTAGACCACTGTCCCCTAACAATTTTAACTCATTTAGCTTCAACAAAATTGCATTTACTGATAAAAATCACAATTAGCTAGAAAAATAAAACCCATTTGCAGGAAAAGTTAAAGAAGCAAACAAGATTATCATCTACTAATGAATATAACTCAATTAGCTTCAACAAAACTTTGTTTGCTTGAATGAAACCACACTGTGTGAAGAAACATGAAATGCGCAACACATCGAAGGTGGTAGTGCAGGGCCTTGCCTCCCCTTCTCCTCTGAGTCTTAAATGTTGTGGAATCAAGTCGAAAAAACTTTGATCACCAAGGTTTTATCTCCCAATTTCCTCCCCAACAATGACATAAAAATGTTGGGTGGGTGATGAGCACCAGTATTGCAGCAAGGATGCTGCAACTCCTGGGCTACCTACTTTACTTCATCAACTCGGGGTTCGTACAAACTTGGAGGTGACAATGATGTATACATAGATAGATGTAATTGGTCTACTCTTTGTCACTGCTGAGCTGGGGCGACAGACCACTAAGGTTTCTCAAACCAGCCTTATATTGACTGGAAGAAGTCTGATTACCAACTTGGAGAAGGTGAATTTACCCTAATTGGAAGAAAAGAAATTTTGTCTATTTCATGAGGGAAAGACTGAAAGAAATGCTTGCAAAACAACATGAAATCCTCTATCTACTTGCTAACATACTTTTCTTGCAAAAGAAACCTACTTTAACACATGTGAAATTTTAACTAATCCAAGCATGAAATCCGATATAGAGAGTGTTAACTATTGTGTGCAAGAATAAATATAAGAGAACTTTTTCTTTTTATCTTTTTGCTTGAAAAATGTAAATGCTAATCTTGCTTGGTTCTTTGGCAGGGGAGAGAAGTGTGGAGGAAAAGAAGTACAATGGTTCATATGGTTTGGAGGGAAATTAGGGGCCTAATCCTGGCTTTTAGTGATGACTTTTCTCAATTCAGGCTCAAAACAGGCTACTACAGGTTTTCCTATGGGATGTCTACAGGAAGTACTAGTTCACCTACAAGATCCCTTGTTTTACTACAAGAACAAGTCGAAATCTTGGGGAATGGTCTAGAAGGTGGGATAGAGCTTAGAAAAGGCGAATGAGGAGGAAATAAGGCATGGGATTCAGAGGCGCTTACTTAGAACTCAAGCCAAATCTTTAAGATGGTTGGATTTGCTCAACGGAGATGGCAATTTTTTCTCATAAGACAAGAATTCAAAATGAGACCTTAGTGACTTTTAGCAATCATAGGTGGATATGGCTTGGCTTAGGCTGATGAGATGAGGTCTCCCTGCAATTGAGAAACTCCTACAACAACACACATCATTCCTGGAATTTATACATGAATTCATCAAAAAACAAGAAATGTTTATTCAAGTAGAAGAAAACAGAGTTGTCACCATTTACTTGCTAAGTTCATGCATGGGAGTGCTTGAAACCAATATGAAAGCAAGATGAAATCAGTGAAAAAACTTAAGAGATCAGAAAATACCAATAGCAACTCACCCTATGAAACTGAAAGTTAATGAACTAATTAGCAATAAAGCCCTAGATTGCACAAGAAGAAAGAATTCTGTCTTTTTGGGCTGTATGAGAAGTGGTCCTCAAGCCATGATACCTGAAAGGGAGAAATGAGGTGAAAACCACTTGTTGTAAGCATTTTTGGAATATATTATTATCACTACAATGCTACTGTTAGAACTATCCACAAATGGAAGCAAACTAATTAAATCTACCAATACTTGCAAATTAACAACACCAAAATCAGTTTAACAACTAACTATGAGTATAACCTAAGCATACATATACAACAAGAGGAACCTCTGCTGCTAGGGTTGGGCCCTAACCCAAGAGCTTCAGCCCTCTGAGTCAACTCAGTGCTGGATCAAGGGAATGCTGCTCATTTTCATTAAAGAAATCAGAAATACATAAGAGTGCTTGGTTACAATGCTTCAACTCGAAAACTGCTTAGCTATCTTGAACAAAAAATCTGAATCCTAATGAGGCCCTAGGCCTCTTGATTTATACAACTGAAGTTACCAACAACTTCCTTAAATTTAGGGAGTCTTGGATCAAATCTTGAGATAAAATGGTCTTCATCTATCACTGGCTTGGCTACCAATGAACTTCATGACTCGGTTGCTTGCAACTCCGAGTTGATGAGATTTGATTAAGGAATCTTCGAGTGAGTGAGGAGTTAAGGAAGGAGATCATGTCTCCAAGAATCCCTCTTGCTCATCTCCATTCAAGTTCCTACACTTTAATTAGCCAAAATTTGCTCCAAAACCTGCAATCAATGCACATTAGACCACTAGACATGACATCTCATCTTTACTCTCCTCGTTAAGAAAAACATAATTAAAACATGTAAAGAATGATGATAAAAGTTTATTTTAGTAAGTTTGAGGTGCATTGAAGTCCATATAATTTACCCATTGATGAACCTCATCACTACCCCCTACTGAAAATGTTGCTCATCCTCTGAGCAGCTCAATCTATTTCCATGTCTTTCATTGCTTTAGTGGCCTCCCTGACATTCTAGGCTTTTGATGTAGTCTCCTCCTCTTGTGGATAAAACCCTGCATCCCTCTCTATCTCTTCCCATTGATTTCTTTCATCTTCTTCATTTCTCCCCTCTAACATAACTAAAAGTAACGGTGGGCTGAGTTTCAATCCAATCCAGTTGACTGTGAGTCTCTGTAATGTTTTCTTATACATTGGGACTCTCTCTAGTGCATCCCTCATTCTATCAGGAGAATGATATTCTTTCATCTTTAGGTTGTAGGGTAAGGTGTTCCATCTCCTTTGCCAGGCTTTTTGGCTATCATCTCCCAGCAATCTTAACATGTATTCAAAATGAGTGACTGCTTTTTCTTGTACAAGAATGTATCGTGATGCAAGCTTGGGATCATTTGCAATGAGGTTGTGAGTTTTGATGACAGCCATTGGGTTAGACTGTTCTACTATGATGAAAAGGGGTTTTGCTTTGTCTCTTGCCAAAACCTTTTTCATTTTTGTAGCTCTGGCTTCCTCATGACTCATCCAGGATGACGAGGCCAATAGTTGTAACTCCCCTATCTTTGGATTTGGGTACCACACATTCAAATCTGTCACAGCTAAATTGTGTAGGTAGAACTCAGATACCTTTTCTCTATCCTCCAGGGTGCTTTGATCATAGAAGTCAATGAATTTCCTGTAGTCTTGGAATGGAATAGATCCTCTTTGTGCTAGGGTTTTTATCTGAAACTGCAACCATTGTTCTTTGAGGTATAAGGCATATGACTTTGCTGGCATCCTACATTGAATTGCCTCCATGGATAAACTTGCCATAGTTGCCAATTGGCCTTCCTTTTCCTGTAGCTTCTTTCTTAGCCATGTGTTCTCAGCCTCTAACTAAGATTTCATCATTGTTTCCCTGTCTCTCATGATACTTAATTCTCTGCCCATTTCTTGCAACTTCTCTTCCATGTGGCCTACATCCTCCACCCTTTTTGATTTAGCAATTTGCATCCACTGATGTGTTCTTTCTCTCTCTTTTTCAAGTTCAAAGAATAGAGGAATGGCGAATTTTGTGGTATCACCCTAACTCCTTCAATGAATCTGTAGTAGGAGCTGAGGTTTGGTTGTGCGCTAGGCTCCTTCAGCTCTTGGGCCTCTTCCTCTTGTTGAACCTGAGAATTACCCTCTCCTTGACAGCTTTTCTCACTTCTTTCCCTTGCTTTTCCATAAGATTACAGATCCCCATCAATGATAAATGATAGGTTTTGTCTTAAGGAGGGCATTAAATGATTGACATGTTATATTTTTATGTTTTTTCTATTTGAATAATTTTTTGAAAATTAGCTACAGAACACAGCCTATTCTGCAGCTAACTGTATATTCTATAGCTACTTCCATGGTCTGGCAGGTTCCAGGTGTCAAATGAAGAAACCGGCCACATGGGCATCTCTAGAATCATCTCCACATGGATTCTATCCTAGTCACTCAACCCAGATCGATAAGAAAGCAAGCTCAAGATCGTAGTCAAAGGTGGAGTCAAACATATGATACCCAGAAGCAATAGGACTCTTTGTCTACTCTTTCGTGGTTAATCAATAAATCCAACAGTTTTGTTGCAGCATTAACTTGGATCAACCACTTGTGTTAATGGTTATGTTGCAAACATCTCGCTCGAATTCAAGTCACCTGTACCTGATCAGACATTTATGCAATCCTGCTGTGATACATATAGGCCACCTGTAGCTAGTGTTCATCAAAGACAATTATGATTATTTCGTTTTAAATACTGGTTGTACAAAATCGACAGGGGTTCGAAGAATTTGATGTATTAAGTTCAGACTTCCAGCTCTGTATTTTTGGACTTCGTTCCTTTCTATAATATAAATTCGTGTGTTTATCAATGATCGTTTAGAAGAGCATTTTCAATTAGTTAGCAGCTCAACCTAGTGAGTTGTAGAGGGCCCCTGCACTGAAGGAGGTTTTCTTTCCATTCGTTTTATGTTTAGTTTTAATTTCACCATTTTCTTTTTAAGCAGTATTTCTAACTTAGGTTGATTTATTTTAGTTTTGATCAATAGAATAATGTTAAAACTCAATTGTGTAGTCTTGTTTCTCCAGCCCATTTCATGAAAGGAAATGATTTTTTTCCTAAAGAGAGTAAAGTTGAAGTAATGAGAATGCATTGTTGACTAGTTTACTCACTGTTTTGTTATTTATTTTCTAGTTCAAGTTGTCAATACACTGCGTTAATGAATGTTTTTGATCACCATTTCAAGTTGATACCCATCCTAAACTAAATGGTTAAACATTCACTTCACACAGTGGTTGAAATCAATCAGTTACCTTCTACATGTTTTCATTTACTTCTCTAGATCATAAGGTACAAAAATTTTCTTGTATTCCATCTCAAGAAGGTCATCTTTCAAAATTGAAGGTTAGAGTAACTAGAAGTACTTCAGTTGATTTCATTCTCTGTATTTATTTCAACATGCATTACAACTTCACCTTTTAATTTTAAGAATTAGATTCATGACTTAGGATTAATGACAAGATAGGACAGATGCTTTGTTTTTCCTCCTTTTAAATTAGATTTTGACTAGTTTTAGCTCTTGGTTCACATTTAGGAAGTTTAGATTCAGTTTCTCATAGTTCAGATTGTACATCATTAGGAATCAAAGAAAAGAAACCCCAAAACAATATAAAAATACAAAACAACGAAGTAGGAAGGGTTAACTAAGAATGTATAGATGCACTACACTTCATCAGTTTACAAACCTCGGTTGATAATTTATGCAGGCAATTTAGGACACTAAATTGACTAAACATTTTTGCGCCACTACTGGGGAAGTGTAATTAGGTAACCTTATCTCTCACATTAAAAAAAAATGATATGAATAGAGAAAGAGACTCTAGGGGTAGATTTATAGCTGGAGGCAGGAGTTAAATTCCTACAACACCAGTTACTCCACCAAGAATAAGAGATACACCTCCATCTCAAGCTCATACTCCTAGCCATAGAACTCCTAAAGTTCTAAGGTCAGAAATTCAATCAAAAGGATCTCCTACTTCATCTACTGAGGTAGTCCTAGAGGAGGAAAATCTTGGATCTACAACAGAAGGAGTAGCCTTTTTCACCTCCATAGGGGAGCATATTTTAGTTGAAGAATTAAGAATACGTAGTGAGAAAGAAGAAGTAGAACCTATCTCCCACATACCATTAATAGAGGAACCAGAGGAAGAGAAATTAACCTTGCAGTTTGAACCTTATACTGACTTTGAAGAAATTATAATGGCAGAAGAAGGAGAGGATGGAGAATTCACACTGTTTGGAGGAGGGGGTAGAGGAAGAGGTAGAGGAAATAATGGAGGAGGCAGAGGAAATAGGGAAATAGATAATTCTTTTGGATTCCCTATAGTTGATGAAGAAACAAATGCCACAATGAAAAAAAAGTGAGGATCCTGAAACATTTTTATTTGAGTTTGAAGTCTTATGCAGAACCTATGATTACTTAGAAGACTCTCAAAAACTTAAGTTGTTTCCTTCAACATTGAAAGGAGTTGCTTTGAAGTGGTTCATGGGGTTGGTCACTCAGTCCATTAGAACATAGAATGACATGAAGAAAGTGTTTTTGGACAGGTATTTGGATTATTGCATGCTGACCAATCACAAGGATGAAGTGTTCAAAATGATGAAAAGAGAGGATGAAAATTTAGAGGATTTAATTGAGAGATTCAACTATAACTTGAAAAGAGCAAAGACGGATAATTTAGATGAAGATACCTTAAAAGCTCTTCTATTAAAAGCCATTAGAGGTGAGTGGATAGATATCCTTAACATGATGGGGAAGGGAGATATCTCTCAACTTCCAATAGGTGACATAGGAGAATTATGTGTTCATCTCTTAAGAGGGAAATCCAAAACTGGGAAAGGTCCAAGAGATCCTTCTCTTGTTAGAGTAAATAAATCTGCAACTGGATCAGTGAGTAGGGCAGAATTTGGGAATATGCTTGATGAATTCAAAACAGATATTCTAGGGAGACTTAGTGATAAAATAGACATCCTTAAGTTGCAAAACAAGCAGAAAATTGAGGCTAATGCTTTAGCTATTTTCTATCCCAAATGCAGAAAAAAACACACTTTAAGAGAATGCCCTTTGGATGCAAAAATCATAGAGACTTGTGTGATTTTTTCAAAAAACCATGAGACCAAGGGTTGTCCTTCAATTCCAGGTCTTAAGGTTGTTTTTCAAGAAGAAACAATTCCAAATTCAGCAGAATCTCTTTGCTTTGTCTCTAGAATACCTTGGCAGGGACCACAAAATCAGGGATTTAAGAATCAAATGTATCTTTAGCTCCCACCAAATTGGAATTCTTGGCAGCAACCTTGGCCTCAACCTCAACCTCAATCTCAATCTCAACCTTGGGCTCAAGGAATACAAAATCGTATGGAATATTTTCTTAATATTATCAATATCTTCCATCATATCATAATTATCCTCCCCCACAAATTCCATAACAAAATCAGCAACCATAATTTCAAAATCAGAACCCTCAACTTTCGCTACCATTTCCATAACAAATTCCACAACAAAACCAGCAACCTCAACTTCAAAACGAAAATCCTCAACTCTTACTACCATTTCAGCAGAGACCAAATCAGCTACATGCCCAACCATTACCAAAACCCAACAATAAAAATCCTCAGAGTACTTGCATCGTGGAAGGACAACAATTTCCAATTTATATGATCACTCCTCTAGATCTCAATGATGTTCAACTAAGATCTGGTAGGATATTAGAAAAGGAAAGGCCTTCTGTAGTTATTCAGGAACACGACAATTCTGAGGAAGATTCTCTACAGCCTAATAAAAGTTTTGATGGAACATCTCTCCAAAACCAAAATACTGAAAATGAAAAACGAAAAGAACCAATGAACTCAACTCCTATCATTGAGCAACCAATATCTGCTTCTGCACCTCCTTGTCCTGAAAGATTACAAGTTGATAGATGGGTAGAAAAGTATATTATGTTGCCTAATTATGATTTTCTAGATGAATTGAAAATTGTCTGTATCAAAATCCCTTTGTTACAAGCCATTAAGGAGATTCCAGTCCTAGATAAAACAATAAAGGAGTTGAGCATAAAGAAACCAGGAAGAAAAGCAAAAGAAACAAAAAGAATTCACCTGGTAGGAAAAATAGCATACATAATGATGGGAAAAATTTCCATACAAAAATATGTAGATCCAGGAAGTCCAATTGTGAAAACACATATCAATGGAGTTGAAATTCTGAATACATTGACTGATTTAGGAGCAGCTATAAACATCATGAGCAAACAAACCATGGAACAACTCAAGATTCCTAATCTTCTTTACACACCCACATTACTGCAATTAGCATATACATCTGTAATCAAACCACATGGTGTGTTAGAAGATATTTCAGTGTCCTTAGATTCTTGGGAATACCCTGTTGACATTATGATCTTAACCCCCAAGAAAAATCTAGGAGGACATCCACTGATATTAGGAAGACCTTGGCTGGCCACAGTTGATGCTTTCATTAGCTGTAGATCTGGTGAGATGTATATTTCTGATGGGAATTCAACAAATAAATTCACTCTATATCCTCCAGTAAGAACAACCGCAGAAATAGATGACAAAGAATGGATTGATGATGAAAATGACATTCAGCCTTTCTTTACTATTTCAGACATTAGTGAAGATAGTCAAATCTTGAATACAATGGAAAATTTTGAATCATCTCTAGAATATGAACATGATCAATTCCAAGAAAAATCCAATATTGAATATTTGTCATCTAGGCAGATGTCTCTTTATTCTATGGAAGAATTTGGTAGCTCTACAATTGAAATCTTTCCAAGGAGAATATTGAACATAAACAATAACTTGGAGAAATTACAATAGGAAAAGCTAATCAAAACATTACAACAACATTCTGCTACATATGCATGGGAATATACTGACGTGAAAGGAATTAGTCCTAAGACTTGTATACATCACATCTACATTGAGGAAAATTATAAACCTATCAAACAACCTCAAAGAAGGATGAATCCAAATCTTAGGGAAATTGTGAAAGAAGAGCTGCAAAAAATGTTGAATGTGAACTTCATTTACCCAATTTCAGACAGCCAATGGGTTTCCCCTTTAGTGATTGTGCCTAAAAATAATGGTAAATGGAGGGTGTGCATTGATTATCGAGAATTGAATAAATCTACCCTTAAAGATCATTTTCATTTACCCATTATAGATCAAGTGTTAGATACATTAGCAGATAATAAGTATTTCTCATTCCTGGATGGTTTTAGTGGTTATAATCAGATTCAGATGGCACCTGAAGATCAAAATAAAACCACATTTACTTGTCCATGGGGAACCTATGCCTACCGAGTACTTCCTTTTGGATTATGTAATTCACCTGCAACATTCCAAAGAGCAGTACTAGGAATTTTTTCTAATCTAATACATGATTGTGTAGAGGTATATATGGATGACTTTACAGTCTATGGGAATACATTTGAAGAAGCTTTGGAAATTTTGGAAAAAGTTCTTAAAAGATGTAAGGAAGCAAACCTTTCACTAAGCCATGAAAAATGTTTTATGATGTTTATAGAAGGGATTCTTTTAGGACATCACATTTCAGGAGATGGAATTAAAGTTGATAAATCTAAAGTTGAAGTCATATCTAAATTATCAATTCCAAATTTTCAAAAGGATGTTAGAAGTTTTCTAGGATTTACAGGATACTATAGTTGATTTATAGAAAATTCACTAAAATAGCATCCCCACTCTTCAAATTACTCACCAAGGATTGTGAATTCAATTGGAATTCTAATTGCCAGTGAGCATTTGAGACTTTAAAAGCAAAAATTTCTGAAGCACCCATCTTGAGAGGTCCAAATTGGAAACTACCTTTTCACATTTCAATAGATGCTTTAGATACAGCTCCGGGAGCTGTATTAGGACAAAAAGATTTGATTCCATATGCCATCTACTATACAAGTAAGAATTTGACTCCCACTGAGTTAAATTTTACTGTAACTAAAAAGGAATTTTTCGCTGTTATTCATGCCATCAACAAGTTTAGACATTATATAACAGGATATGAAACCTTTGTTCATACAGATCACTCTGCAATTAGATACTTAATGAATAAACCTATTACTAATGGCAAAGTTACAAGATGGTTATTACTCTTGCAAGAATTCAATATTATTGTTCTAGATAGACTTGGAAAACAAAACACAGTTGCTGATTTCTTGTCCAGAATTCAAAATATCAAAGATGACACTCCAGTTGAAGATAAGTTTCTTGATGAATATCTTTTTGCAGTGACTACTCAGACCCCTTGGTTTGTAGATATTGCCAATTACTTAGTCACAGGGAAATTGCCTTCACATTTGTTTACTAGAGAGAAAAGAAAAATCATTCAAATAAGTGCAAGATACTCATGGATCATTAATGAATTGTAAAACAGGTCCAGATCTCATGATCAAAAGATGTGTTAGGGAAGATGAAATGACCGAGATTCTTAAGGCATGTCATGATGAATCGTGTGGTGGACACTTTGCTGAAAAGAGGATAGCCTATAAAACCTTTTCTTTAGGATATTATTGGCCATCCATCTTCAAATATGCCAAAGAATATGTTAGGAGGTGTGACATCTTCCAAAGGGTAGGAAAACTTGCTTCTTCAAATGAAATGCCACTACAAATTCAGGTACTCATTGAACCTTTTGAAAAATGGGCCTTGGATTTTGTTGGACCAATTAATCCCCCATCTAAGCAAAAGAAGTATATATTGGTATGCACTGATTATGTCACTAAATGGGTAGAGGCTAAAGCATTACCTTTTGCTAATGAAAAATCTGTAGTTAATTTTCTTTTTGAGGACATCTTCACTCGTTTTGGTGTTCCAAGAGAAATTGTGATAGATCAGGGATCTCAATTTACATCTAAAATGGTGAAAAGTCTTGTGGAAGATTACAAGATCAAACATAGGAAATCTACCCCCTATCATCCACAAGCAAATGGTCAAGTTGAATCTACAAATAAGATGATTGAAGGAATTCTCACTAAGACTATGCATCTACATAGAAGAGATTGGGCAAAAAGGCTTCCTGAAGCCTTATGGGCTTATAGAACTACATGGAGGAACACAACGGGACACACACCCTATGAACTTGTTTATGGGAAACAAGTCCTGTTCCCTATAGAGTTTCAAATCAAAACCTTCAAGATGGTAGTCCAATTGGGATTGGATTTATCAGAGGCACATAAACATAAATTGGAGCAAGTCAATGAGCTTGATGAAATCAAGAAAGATGCCGTTCAAAGAACCATTATAGTCCAACAGGAAATGGTTAAATGGCATGATAAATATATCAAGGAGAAGAAGTTTCAAGCAGGAGATTGGGCACTTTTGTTCAATTCAAAATTCAAAGATTTTCAAGGGAAGTTTCAGACTCATTGGCTTGGGCCATATGAGATTGAAGAAGTCTTTAATAACGGAGAAGTAAGGATAAGTACAATAGATGGAAGAAAAATATCTCTTCTTGTTGATGGTCATCGGTTGAAGATATATCAGAAACCAATTTCAAGACAGTAGTTCATTAAGATTTTCCAGAATAACTTTGAAATGAAGCTAGTGAAGAAGAATTCTTCTTCTCCGCAAACTTAGCCTTTATTTTTCCTTAAAAAAATTAATATAAAAAATATAGAAATAAAAATAAAAATAAAAAATTGTATGAGTTTGAAAACCAATCATTGATTGGCATACTTATACAGAAAATACAGGGTGAAAATCAGATATTTCTGACATCCTATATTTTCCATTTCCTTTTTGTAATAAGTAGTGACAAAAAGATACATTCATTTGCAGTTTAGAGTCTGCAAATTCATAGTCTCATTCCATCTCATTCAATTTTCATTTTATTTTATAGTTCCATTTCATCTCACTGTCATATTTCATTTACATTTTATTTTTATAGTTTTACTCCATTTCACCCTATTTCCCATTTTATTTTACATCTCATTCCATCTCACTGTCATAACCCATTTCCATTTCATTTTTACACTCATATTCCATAGCCATACTTCACTTTTCCTTCTTTTCACATTCTGTAGTTGATTCCATTCTGCAGCTAATCTGATTTTGCAGCTACAACTTACTTATCAGCTCTGGCACAATTGTACAACTCACAAATAAATCATGAATGCAGGAAATTGAAGAATCAAGTTTTGGAGACCAAACATGCTAAAAGATGCCTATGGATCAACACCAAAAGAGTTATCAAGAAAAAGGTTAATTTCTAAAGGTAAAATGCAAAATTTATTTCAAACAGAAAGTTAAAAACATAAGGCATGTATAATATGAATAATCGTATGTCTCCTTAACAAGTCATCATTTGATTTGAATGCCACTTCATCATACCACATCTCCGCCACATCTTCCATACTCGGTACCAAATGGTCCATAATAACTTCATCATACCACATCTCCGCTACACTCTCCATACTCTGTACCTAAACAGTCCCTAATAACTCCATCTATTAACGGTCATGGCTATGATGTGACCAACTTATCCATGTCCCTCAAAACCCTCACCGTCTACTTATTCCACGCAAACCCCTAGTTCTTTTTCACCATACCCGCAATTATTCCATTTCATAGACCAAAAGAGTAATTCTGAAGGTTAAGAAATTTTGCAAAACAAAATACATGGGATTCATTGTCAGGATAGAACCAGTAGGAGAAAAATATATGGAGGGATACCCACAACTCAAGGAGATGCTGCAGAAGGCTGGATGGCTCAATTTCATTGAAAAATTTGATGGCTTCCACAAAGATATCACAAAATATTTTGCTAGATCATTTGATGGTACAGAAGTAGAAATTGGAGACATTAAGTTTGCAGTAACAGAATCTTACATAGCAAAGGCTACAAAACTACCAAGACATGGTGAAAGATGGTTCAAAAACAAGGAATTCCACAGTGAATCATGGAAAGTAATCCTTAAGAACCTAGGTATGGATGTCTCTGTGTTTAGAAAAGGAATTCCTATTTCAACACTTAAAAGTAAATGGAGAAGCATGCCTTTGATATTACAGAAATTCGTTACCTCTGAGGGGAGATTCGGGCACATGTATGTCTACCATATACGTTTATTGATGAACTTTCTAGAAAATGGAGAAATCAATCTCCCTTTCTTCCTGCTAAACAGTTTAAGAAGGATGGCTTCAAATGTATAGAAGAAGATAGAATTCATAGACACAACCATGTACCATCATGGGTTGGTAAACGTACTAGTTGAGTTTCATTTGAAAAGAATAGGAGATACTTCAGAAAAATTCCTGATAAGAAACTATTTCCAAGAGGCACTAGAGTTACCTGAAGAGGGTAATGTCAGAAGGAGTAGGAGAAATAAGATCGGTATAACCATTCAAAGCAAACTTGAGTCCTGAATGTAGAAAAATGATGAAGATCTAGTCTTTGAAAAATTGACAGAGATCAGGGAGCAAATCAAGCAAAAAGGGAAGATGAAAAAGAAAGCTAGTGAAACTATTGGAAACAAACCTGAACTTCATTACAACAAGATGATGAAAAATTAATCTCTGAAAATTTGACAGAGATTAGGAAACAAATCAAGAGAAAAGAAAAGATAAGGAAGGAGAAAAACGGTACGAAGGAGGAGAACGCAAGCCCTCTACAACTTAGAAGGAGCTCTAGACTTTGAGGTATGGTAAAGAAGATATCATCAAAGGGAACAGAGTTCATAAATTTAGAAGAAGAAACCCTAATACCATCTCTTGATAATGTTCCATCTACACACAGTCCTCAAAATTCTCTTGAATAGTATTTTGAAGGCAGCCCCAGCAGAGGATCTCCAGGCATAGACCCAGTGCAGCAACAAATATATGATTATATAGAATCACTGGAGAAGAAAAGTGCCTCAATGGATCCAGAATCCTCAACCAATCCAGAACCCTCTGTCAATCCACAAGAACCTCTAATTGACTCTCTCAAATAGGAAATCTATGAGTTAGAGATATTGAACAGACACATTAAGAAAGAAAATGAAACATTGAGGGAACAAAGTAAATTGGATAAGGCTATTCATGATAATACAATACGACATCTATGGCTATGGTATAAGAAGAATAGGAAGTTGAAGAGGAAGAATAGAATCTTGAACAGAACAGTGATCAACCTTAAATACAAGCTTCTTATGAAGAAACCTAGAATGGCAGTCACTTCAAAGAAGAGCAAAAGAAGAAAATTAGATGTACTAGCAGAAGTGTTTGAGCTAATGCAATAGGAAAGAAGAATTCACTTTTTTGGCAAATTGCATGAGGACATGCAATGATTTTGCACTGGGGGTATATTGAACCTCATAATTACCCTCTCCTTGACATCTTTTCTCACTTCTTTCCCTTGCTTTTCCATAAGATTACAAATCCCCATCAATGATAAATGATAGGTTTTGTCTTAAGGAGGGCATTAAATGATTGACATGTTATATTTTTATGTTTTTTCTATTTGAATAATTTTTTGCAAATTAGTTACAAAATCCATCCTATTCTGCAGCTAACTGTGTATTCCGTAGCTACTTCCATGGTTTGGCAGGTTCTAGGTGTCAAATGAAGAAACTGGCCACATGGGCATCTCTAGAATCATCTCCACATGGATTCTATCCTAGTCACTCAACCTAGATCGATAAGAAAGCAAGCTCAAGATCGTAGTCAAAGGTGGAGTCAAACATATGATACCCAGAAGCAATAGGACTCTTTGTCTACTCTTTCGTGGTTAATCAATAAATCCAACAGTTTTGTTGCAGCATTAACTCGGATCAGCCACCTGTGTTAACGGTTCTGTTGCAAACATCTCGCTCGAATTCAAGTCACCTATAGCTGATCAAACATTTACGCAATCCTGTTGTAATACGTATAGGCCACCTGTAGCTAGTTTTCCTCAAAGACAGTTATGATTATTTCCTTTTAAATACTGGTTGTACAGAACCGAGAGGGGTTCGAAGAATTTGATGTATTAAGTTCAGACTTTCAGCTCTGTATTTTTGGACTTCATTCCTGTCTATAATATAAAATTGTGTGTTGACCAATGATCGTTTAAAAGAGCATTTTCAATTAGTTAGCAGCTCAACCCAGTCAGTTGCAGAGGGCCCCTGCACTGAAGGAGGTTTTCTTTCCATTCGTTTTCTGTTTAGTTTTAATTTCACCATTTGCTTTTAGCAGTATTTCTAACTTAGGTTGATTTCTTTTAGTTTGATTTCTTTTAGTTTTGATCAATAGCATAATGTTAAAACTCAATTGTGCAGTCTTGTTTCTCCAACACATTTCATGAAAGGAAACGATTTTGTTTCTAAACAGAGTAAGGTTGAAGTAATGAGAATGCATTGTTGACTAGTTTACTCACTGTTTTGTTATTTATTTTCTAGTTCAGATTGTCAATACACTGCGTTAATGAATGTTTTTTATCACCATTTCAAGTTGATACCCATCCTAAACTAAATGGTTAAACATTCACTTCACACAATGGTTGAAATAAATCATTTACCTTCTGCATGTTTTCATTTAGTTCTCTAGATCATAAGGTACAGAAAGTTGCTTGTATTCCATCTCAAGAAGGTTATCTTTCAAAATTGAAGGTTAGAGTAACTAGAAGTACTTCAGTTGATTTCATTCTCTGTATTTATTTCAACATGAATTACAACTTCACCTTTTAATTTTAAGAATTAGATTCATGACTTGGGATTAACGATAAGATAGGATAGATGCTTTGTTTTTCCTTCTTTTAAATTAGATTTTGACGAGTTTTAGCTCTTGGTTCACCTTTAGGAAGTTTAGATTCAGTTTCTCATAGTTCAGATTGTACATCATTAGGAATCAAAGAAAAGAAACCCCCAAAACAATATAAAAATACAAAACGACGAAGTAGGAAGGGTTAACTAAGCACATATAGTGCACTACACTCCATCAATTTACAAACCTCGGTTGATAATTTATGCAAGAAATTTAGGACACTAAATTGACTAAACACGTCTATTTGTTCTTGATTAATTCCTTCCTCTTTTAATTTCCTTTCCCTTGCAGTCTTTCCTGATCTTTTTTCTGTGTTTCCTATAGGTGTGACAAGGTTTCCTATAGGATTGTTTCTGCTTCCTGTAGGAGACATTTTCCTTTTTTTGAGGTTGACTTGATGACAGGTCTTCTAACATAGGTGATTGGTGACTTGGAAGAAGATTTTTTTGATGTTCCTTGTCCTTCATTCCTCCTTAGAGGGACTACTTTCTCTTATTGGTTTGGTGAGTCCTCTATGAAAATTGGAGTCTTGGTAGGGGTCTAAGGTCTCCCTTGTTTAATCTAGATGCTCTTCCTTGTCCTGAAATAAAGTTAAGTTTGCCTCTGTCTCTTCCCCTTTGATTTTATAGGTGTACTTAGGGCCGTTAGAGCAGTTTTTGCCTCCTCTATAGGCTCTGGAGACACCCTTAGTGATTCTTCTTCTTCCTTGCTCTATTTTTCATAATTTTGTTCATCCTCTTGTACCTCATCCTCTTTTTCATCTTATTCTTCATCCTCTTTTTCTTATTCTTTATCATCCTTTGTTTCTTCTTCTCCTTCACTAGTAGCAGGGCTCCTGTCATACTCAATGGCTCAAATTTCTCCTTCTTCCTACATGTTTGCAAATGTTGACCATGCGATAGAGATTCTTAAATTGTGTAGAGCATCTTCCAGGATGAGTTTGATCAACCCATGATGTGCTAGCTATTGATGTTTCCCTTCTTGTACCTTGATGCTCTTGTCTATTATTGATTGTAATAGAAAATAAGGTACACTAAGTCTGTTATGAGGAGGTGTATCTTCTCCAAATCTGATCTCATGGAGGAGTCTAAAGTGGTATCCATACACTACATTGTATATACCTTCACAGGAAATGTACTTGATGATTTGGTAACTTACCTCATTCCAAGGATATGGAATGCTTTCCCTTCTAACCCCATTTTTTTCTTCAATTGGTTCTTCTCCTTCCAAGAAAAAACTTTTCTTTGCAAGAGTGTTGTTAGTCTTGTCCTCTTTTCTCCATTGCAACCCTAGGGGGAGTGTAGTTATCCTGCTAATACTCTTAGGGGTAATTGTTACTGACAAACCCTTCACTACAACAATGGCACTATCTCTAGTGAGAGGTATGAGTGACATTGCAAATTCTCTAGCCACATCATCATTGTATCTCCTTAGTAGCTCAAAGAACCTCGTTCATTGATGCCTTGTAAATATTTCTACCACAAGAGGATGCTGGTGTATTATGGCTGTGTTGGTGGGCTCTCTTTTGTTGAAACCTCCTGTCATATTTTCTGGCAATTCTTATTTGAGTGAGGTTTGGGTGGCTATAGTTTAAGAACTCTGGTAGGTGATGAGGTTTCAGATCTTATCCTTCACCAACCTTCACATAATTCTCTCTGCCTTTAAGCATATAGAAAATACTCAAAAGGAAGGAAGATTTCTTTTTTAAATGAAAAACGTGGAAGGTATGGTACCTACCTCCCATTCCTACGCTCTGGTGATGAGAACTCTTGAATTGATTTCCCTCAGTGTCCTATTACAACTCTGTGTGGTAATTCTCTCTATATCTTGTATCCTTCCTGTAGTTTCCTGTAGGTGCTCTTGTTTGTTGTAGATGTTGACTGTTTCCTGTAGGTTGCCACTGTAGGGATGCCGAGAGTAACTTTTCTTTCAATGACTCCTCAAATTTTCCTATGCCTTCAAATTTTTGAAATAAATAATACTTTTCATGGGAGTCAGTGATTATTTCTATTTGTGGATGATTTTGTTGGGTGATGTGTTGGCTAGCTGAGTACGAATACCTCCTTTCGGACCGTTGGTCCCACTACAAGTTCATCATATCACCTTTCCTCATAATCATCTCCCACTTTTATTCTCCGTACCTTACTCACTTTTCTTTATTCATTCCCCTCTTTTTGGATGTGACCTTGCCACATGTGGAGTTGAATAACCCTTTCTCTTCTTATTATCTGACCGAGGGTGGCCAAGTTAACTGGACACCTTCGCATATCAAATCAACTTCCCGCATTATTTCTATTTTAATCACATTTGTACCTATGAGGGAGTATTGGTGAGATGACATACCTATTGGTCCTTTGCTTTGCTGATGCATGTTGGAGAGTAGTGCTAATTCGTTGTTCTTTTGAACTTTCTGCATAATTTTCAACTTTGTTTTTTTTCTTCTTTTGTTGATGAGTTGCTCCCTTGATGATGTACAGGTGCTGGATTTTGTTGCTGCTGAGCTCTAGAGGAGCTTCCTCATCACTATGATCCTTGTGCTAAAGGTGGATTGGAGTTGCTATGGTCTTCTTTGTGGAATAGGATGTTACAGGAATTCCTACAGGATGTCCTGTAGCTGCCTTTTTCTTGAACTTTTGCATTTCTTCTTTGCTTTTGAAGTTGAATGGGTATTGTAATGAGTAGAGTATGTGGTTATGGAGTGGAATATGAGGTATGCTATTGTGGCATGTATCTTTTTGATGTTTTTTTTCTCTTTTTCTTTTTCTTTTTATTTTTATTTTTATTTTCTAACTTGATTTCTTTGATGGATACAGTGGTGACATGGTCATGGAGGGTGTTGGATGAGGTATGGTGAGGTCAATGGCTCTTTTCATAACCCAAAATAGGTTTGTGTCACCATTTTTCCACTGGATTTCCCTTCCTGTACTTTTTCAAGGCCTCCTGTAATACCTACAGGAAACTCCTGTAGTATTATAGGGAATCCTGTAGAAAACACAGAATTGCTTGGAATTGGAATCTAGAGCTGAATATGGATGGAAGAACATGGGAAGTATGGAGGAGATGAGATGGATGAAGGAAAACATGGTTTGTGGTAGGGCTTGTTGTCCTCTGTAGCATGTGCACATCATCTTCTTACAAACCTGCAAAAACAAAATTGTTATTTTTGTATGTTTTTCTCTTTTTCATTTTTCTTCTTTTCTTCTCTTTTTTTTTGAAAAGACAACTAGGCTACCTCGAAGGAGGTTTTCATCCTTGTTGCCTACCCTGGGCACCTCACAAGAGGTTTTCACTAGGAGATATTTTCTTTTTTAAATACTCTTGGGCTGCCTCAAGAGGTTTTCAACCCAAAAGTTGAACTCGGGTGCCTCATGGAGGTTTTCACCTAGGTCTTTTTGTCTAAGAACTTGGTGAGGTGGAAGATGAGACTTCTCCAATCACCATAATTTCCTTGTTGATGATACTAATGAATTCCTACTTTGATAAGGCCTTCTTGTATACCTTTAAATGGTACCCATTGACAAGCAAAGGGATACCTTCTGCATCGATGGTTCTTATCTGAACAATGCCATTGTCATGGCACTTTTCTATCACATATGGTCCCAACCATCTAGTCACTAACTTGCCTTTGAAATATTTGTACTAGAAGTCATTCAAGCAAGGCCCAGCTACCTTCTTGAAACAATTTGTCCTTGATATTTCTGTCATGCCAGATTTTCCTTTGTACTTGAGTCACTTCTGTGTGTAGGAGGGTCTGCATCCTAAATTCATCTAACCCATTCAGCTGGAGCAATCTTTCTTGTTGTGCCCTTGTGATATCTAGATCCAGTTGTGCTGCCATCCTTAAGGTGTTGTATTCAAATTCAATGGACAACAGGGCTTTCTTCCCATAGGCCAGCTCATAAGGAGTGAAGCTAGTGGTGGTCTTCCAAGTAGTATTGTAGGCCCAGGTGGCCTCCACCAATCTGTCTGCCCAATCCTTTCTGTTGCTGCTAATCACCTTGGTCAAAATGCTTTCCAATGCTCGGTTGGTGACTTCCACTTGCCCATTAGCCTGTGGGTGGTAAGGAGTGGATTTTATGTGCTTGATCTTATGTTGGCTTAACAGATTTTCAATCATGTGAGATGTAAATTGACTACCTTGATCAGTGACCAACTCTCTAGGGTATCCAAACTTATAAAACACATTCTCCCTCAAGAATTCAACCACCTTTTCTTTTGTTTCTACCTTGATAGCTTTGGCTTCAACCCATTTTTTTAAGTAGTCGGTGCACACAATGATGTACTTATTTTTTCTGGATGGAGGGTCAATGGGCTCGATGAAATCCATGCTCCGCTTGTCAAATGGCTCGAAATTCACTTGAGGTTGTAGTGGAATTTCATCCCTAGGGGTGGGCCCCCCCATCCTTTGGCACCGATCACATTAGCTGGTATAACTTTTTACATCTTGGCGGAGAGTGGGCCAGTAATAGCCAACTTGTAATACCTTGAATGTTGTTCTTTTGGCTACAAATTGACCTCCACAAGGCCCATCATGACAGGTCAGAAGGATGTCAAAGACTTCCTCCTCCTTGACACATCTTCTAAGAATTTGATCTAGACCTAGCTTGAAGATATTGCCCCAAACCCAAGTGAATGGGGTGCTTTTTTTTTATGATTCTTCTCTTTTCCTTGGAGGATAAATTTGGAGGGAAATGTGTAGATACCAAGTAGTTTTCTATGTCAGCAAACCATGGAGAGAGAAATTAAATGGAGAATAAATGTTCATCTGGTAGCTGATCATCAACCATTGCTTCCTCCCCTATAGGAAAATTCAATCCGGATAAAAAAATCTACAACTACATTCTATTTGCCACGCTTATCAATAATAGTTAAACCAAATAGTTGTAATAAAAGTAACCATCTAATAATCCAGGAATTTACATCAGGTTTGTCCATCAAGTATTTAATTGCAATATGGTCAATATGTACAAATGTATGGTAACCAGTAATGTAATTTCTAAATTTATTCAATGAATGTACAACAACTAGGAGCTCAAAATCAGTTACTGTGTAGTTTAACTTGGCTTTCGACAGCTTCTTACTGATGAAGTAAATGGCATAAGGTAGCTTGTCATCTATCTGGCCTAGAGTTGCTCCTATAGCTTTATGAGAGGCATCAACATGGATGTGAAAAGGAAGAGCCCAATTTGGGCCTCAGAGAATAGGTGCATTAGTCAACTTGTCCTTTAGGGTTTCTAGGGCCTCTTAGCAGCTTTTTTACCATAACAATTCGGAGTCCTTGGCCAATAACCCAAATAAGGGAGAAGCTAACTTGATGAAATATTTTATAAATCTCCTATAGTATCTGGCTAACCCTAATAAACTTCTGACATCCCTCTACTTCTGTGGATTTGGGACCCTTTGATGATGGAAATCTTATTTGGGTCTACTTGCAGTCCTTCCTCGAATATTGATTGACCTAGAACAGTCCTTGTAGTCATCAAGAATCCACATTTTTCGGGACTAAGGGATAATTTCATTTCAGTGAATTTGTTTAACACCTTTCCCAAGTTAGAGAGAGCCTCCTGGAAATCACACCGATAGGGTGTCAAGTCATCCATAAAAAAATCTACAACACCATGGACTAGATCTACAAAGATACTCAAGACTGCTCTCTGGAAAGTGGCAAGAGCATTGCATAGACCAAAATGAAGGACCCTATAAGAGAAAGTACCCCAAGGACAGGTGAAGGTTGTTTTATCTTGGTCCTATGGACTGATCTGGATTTGATTTTACCCGCTGAATCCATCCAGGAAAGAGAAGAACTTCTTTCCTGCCAGACCATCTAACACTTGGTCAATGAAAGGTAGAGGAAAATGGTCCTTCTTTGTGGATTTTTTTAGCTCTCAGTAATCCACACAAATCCTCCACTTTCCATTTTTCCTTGGAACCAGCACTAGAGGAGACACCCACTTACTATCCGAGATTGGGTAAATGAATCCTGCATTCAAGAACTTCTGTGGTTCTTATTTGACTATATCATTGAGAGTTGGATTCATTCTCCTTTTGGGTTGGCAGACTGGTTTGCAACCTTCCTTGATGTAAATGTGATGAGTACACACCGAGGGGTGCACTCCCTTCATTTCTTTGTAATTCCAAGCAAAGGCATCCAAATGCTCTCTTAGCATGTTACATAACTCTTCTTCTTGGTGTATAGAGAGAGGGGTTGATTTCCAATGCTCTTTCAGGGCTGAATTATATTGTCTTGACACGATTAGGGTTTGATTCAATTAAGCATAGATCAATATGATGGTTGTCCTTGGTTTCCTTCACTACTTCCTCCAGAGACATGGTGTTGGGAGTTTGATTTTGGAGGATGTGTTCAATCAAATCATCTTCATCAGGTTGTCCCCCTCTTATGGCAGTTTCTAGGGTATAGATTTGGGAGGAGTAGACTTCATCTTCTTCCCCCTCTTCTAGCCATAAAGGTAAGTAATTTTATAGGGATGGCTGAGAATGAGGGTACAAAACCAATTGTTTGGACATATGGCCATTTTTTATAGTCATATTTCTAGCCTTGCAGCTTATGTAGGCATCAAAATTGGCTAACCAAGACCTCCCAAGGATGAGAGGATAACAATTAAATTTGTTCTTAGGCTAGAGAACTAAGAAGTCAGCAGTGTATTCCCAGGAATCGATGGAGACCATCACATCCTCAACAATCCCCTCGGGATCTATTGTGGATCGATTTGCAAGATGCAAGACTGTCGTGGTCTTCCTTAATGATCCCTGAAGATTAATATTGAGTATAGTGTCCTTAGCC
The DNA here is from genome assembly GCA_031772625.1 of Pinus tabuliformis. NCBI lineage: Eukaryota > Viridiplantae > Streptophyta > Pinopsida > Pinales > Pinaceae > Pinus > Pinus tabuliformis. Next base: position 498,162,106 of record CM062818.1, on the reverse strand, counting down.
ATCACATTGATGGCAGCCCCAAGATCAATCAAATTACGGGGAAAAACAGTGCCATCGATGTGTACATCTACTATAGGACTCCAACGATATAAATACTTCGGGCAATTTACCCTTCCCAGCATTAAGTCGGATAGTTGTCCAATGCCATTAATGGTAGTGGTGTCTCTCTTCTGAATCCCTGGATGTTTGAAACACTTCTATTTGATAAACTTGTTGTAAATGGGGACATCTTTGATAACTTGGAGAAGCGAGATTTTGACACACATATTTTTCAACTCACCCAGAAGTTCAGTCTCTTCTAGGGTGTGCTAGACTGGATGGACTAACCTTTCAGGAAAGGGGGGTGTATTCATTCTAGGCACACTTTCCTCCTCACTCTCCCTAGGTGGATATGGAGGTTAGTTATCCAGGAGCACCCTTCCATACCTAAGGCTAATTTCATGAATTTCCACAGCATAGGCATGGTAGGATGCTTCTCCACAATAGATCTATTGTGCATGTTTGTTGTTCGGGTTTGGTTTTGGTTGGGCAGGCATATGAGGTTGTTGAGGTGGAGCAGGGTGTAGGAGTTGTGGTTGAGATGGAGGTGAAGGCAATAAATCTGGAGCTTGTTTATATGGGGGCCTCCACCCCTGGGGTGGTGCATTCCACTGAGGCTGTGGAGGAGTATATGGATGATATGGTTGGTTGGCCGATTATGAATGGTATTAAGGTGCAAAAGACCAAGGAGGATGAGCTGGGGGGCACCAAGGGGGAGTGTTTGTGTTTTGATTAGGATTGTAATATGAATAGGATGACCCTTTCATGCCCTGTTGGTATGGTCGAGGCCCATGAGGCCTCCTTTGATTTATGTAGCAGATTTTTTCAGTCACCCCTTTGATTCCTTGATACACAACTTTTAATCTAGGCAGAGAAGGGCACTTTTCTATGGAGTGATTTTCCTCATAGACTGAGTAGATTTCTATAAGGTTCAATGGACATCATTCCTAGGGTGCCTCCTTGTGAATCTAGGGCAAAAGATGGCTAATGCTCTCTTTGCTTCCTCCTTCTTCCATTTGATTTGCATAGTGTCTATTTACAGAGCAAGGGTTTGCAGCATTTCACTCTTAAATTCTTCAAACATGATCCCAATTTCACTTTTTGGGGATGTATTGGAAGAGGATGAACTAGCCACTTCTTGGCTAGCCCTGCCCTTATTTCTAGTTGTCCTATAATAATTCTTGAAAACTGTCTTGATATCAACATAGGGTAACTAGTAGATGTCCCCTCCTAACATCAAGTTTATGTTGGCATTGTGGAATTGATTTAGAGCTATGGCATAGGTGTTGTCCTTGATGGCAACTCTCTTTGGTGACAGATCTCAGTTCAGGCTCTCAAAATGAAGGAAAAATACATATACACAGGTTCACCTAGACGAAGGCGCGTATACATGCGGGTTATACGTTACAAAACCGTGTATGTGTATACACTCACTTTCACGCAAGGAAAAGCACGTATATGTTGGAGAACTTACTTTTGGTCCATGGTAGTTAGTCCTTGGTATTTGAACCTATGGTTTTGGACCATGGTATCTCGTTAGAAGTGTTGATCCCAAGTATTGGGTCCATGGTATTGTTTTATTATGGTTTTGGACCGTGGTATTGTGAAAGGCCTAAGACTATAAAAGAGGAAGGAGATCACTTGGCAAAGGATCATCTAAATTAATTGAATATCTAATAAGTGCTAGATCTGAAATATTGGTGATTGGGGTGATGGTGCAGATCTGGATCTGAATGAAGGAGGAACCTTAGCGCAAAGAGAAGGATAAGTTCTATTGATGGGTCATAATCTTTAGGCTTGAATGATAGTATCTTTGTATGATTTTGATCTGTTATATGTGGCGCATGCTTGATCTATAAATCTGATAATCTAGGTTAATCAGTGTCTGAATTTTTGAAAGAGTGAATTATCCTTTATAGATTTGTACGTAGGTTCAGTGAAGTGAAGGCGCGTATGCACGCTAGTTCAGTGAATAAAAAATGCGTATACGCAGGTTGGTCCAAATACAGAAGCGTATGCACGCAAGTTTCAGGTTATTGAAGTAGTGTATATCTTTTGAGTTGTGATCTAGCTACTTCTGTTTATTGCTGCAGTGTTCTGGGTTCAGAATTTGGTGTGTGGTTACTGTTACTGTGTTTTGGGTACAGCTGTCAGAGAAGTATCTACTTGATTCAGTTCTAATTGGTGAAAAGGAGATTGTTTGATGCATAAATTTTTTATGATTGATTGATGTTCATGGATCCAGTCTGAAAATTTATGAAACGTGGTCCCTGGAAGAAAGAGAAGGTTGTAGCCTTCTGTAGGCCAGCACCTACGTGCTAGTATCTTGGCTAGTGCAAGAGCTAAGGAGGTTGTAGCTCCCTTCCAAGAGAAGCTGGAGAATGAGAGAGGGTTGTAGCTCTCTGCAGGTTGCAACCTGCGTACTAGTAAAGGACTGCACTAGTACATTGTAAAAATAAGTTTCTAATTAAAAGAAGATAGAGACGAATTGCAGTAGGTGGTTTTCACCCACATTGGGTTTCCACCTTATATCTTGTGTTCTTGTGTGTGATTGTCTTCTGCTCTGTTTTACTGTTTCTGGTTACTGGTTATTTGATTCTGATACACAGATTAACAATCAACATCTGAAAGATAAAGTAAATTATAAGTTTGCATTGTATACGCGGGTTTCCTTATACATAGTTGCGTATATACGCGGGTTTAATTAACTGAAGTAGCGTATATTATTTGGATTTGAAAAAGGGAATATTTGACTTGATAATACTGATTCACCCCCCCTCTCAGTATTATTTCCAACAGTTTAGGGTTTCTAGAAGGTTTTCCCTGATCCCCCTAAGAAGGACTAACTTAAGTGACTAAGGATCAAGTGTGCAGTTGGCCCTTTTATAGATGAGATGGAATCTTTCGTCATAATCCTCTAAGGACTCATCATGTCCCAAGGTCATTCTATAAATTTCCACTTTGGTATCTTTCGACCTGCAGTAGTCCCTATAATTGTTGTTGAAAGCTTGTTGCATCTAGGCCCAAGTGGTGATGTTATCCCTAGGTAAACCCATGAACCAGCACAGGGCTGCATCCTTGAGAGTGGATGGGAATAATTTCAGCTTCTGATCATCAGAGGTGTAATCATAAGTTTTCCATATGACAGCAAATTCAAACAAAAGAGTATCTGGATATTTTGAGGTTAGGCCATGGAAGTGAGGAAGAGCATAGGGGCTTATGTTTTTCATCTTGGCATCCCCATTAGCTTCTCTTATGGGAAAATCACCCTCAGTTATTTCTTTGTCTCCCCTTTCATTTCTATTTTCAGCCATTGTGTCAATTGGAATGGTCTCTTCTTCTTCCCCTATAGGCTCATAAAAAATCTATGGTTGTCCGCCTAAGGGGTCCTCTAGCTCACATCCACTGAAGAAGTGGGAAGGTTGGTTGTTTGAAGTGGTAGGGGTATTTGGTAGAAATTTTCCTAAGTTATCTCTATTCCTACGAGGCATGAAAGGAGTTTTTTTTCTTTTTGAGTTTTAAAATACTTGCAGAATTGAACGAAATCAAAATTGAATTTCAACTATTTACTGAATGGAATTAATTGTAGAATGAAAGAGATAAGAAAAGGAAAAAAGAAAGCAGAAATCACATATACTCAGACACCTCCCCGACAATGGCGCCAAAAACTGATGAGTACTAGTATTGTAGCAAGGATGTTGCAACTCCTGGGCTACCTACTTTACTTCATCAACCCGGGGTTCATACAAACTTGGAGGTGACAGTGTTGTATACACAAATAGATGTAATTGGTCTACTCTTTGTCACTGCTGAGCTGGGGCGATAGACCACTAGGGTTTCTCAAGCCAACATTCTATTGACTAGAAGAAGTTTGATTACCAACTTGGAGAAGGGGAATTTACCCTAATTGGAAGAAAAGAAATGTTGTCTATTGCATGAAGGAAAGACTGAAAGAAATGCTTGCAAAACAACATGAAATCCTCTATCTACTTGCTAACATACTTTTCTTGCAAAAGAACCCTACTTTAACACGTGAAGTTTTAACTAATCCAAGCATGAAATCTGATCTAGAGACTGCTAACTAATGTGTGAAAGAATAAATATAAGATAACTTTTTCTTTTTATCTTTTTGTTTGAAAAATGTAAATGCTAATATTTCTTGGTTCTTTGGCAGGGGAGACAGGTGTGGAGGAAAATGAGTACAATGGTTCAGATGGTTTGGAAGGCAAGTAGGGGCCTAATCTTGGATTTTAGTGATGTTTTTTCTCAATTTGGGCTCAAAACAGGCTACTCCTACAAGATGTCTACAGGAAGTACTAGTTCACCTACAAGGTCCCCTGTTTTACTACAGGAACAGGCCGAAAGCATGTGGAATGGTCTAGAAGGTGGGATAGAGCTTGGAAAACGTGAATTAGGAGGAAATAAGGCATGGGAGTGGTAGATACTTACTTAGAACTCAAGCCAAATCTTTAATATGGTTGGATTTCCTCAACGGAGATGGAAATTTTTCCTGATAAGACAAGAATTCGAATTGAGACCTTACTGAGTTTTGGAAATCATGGGTGGATATGGTTTGGCTTAGGCTGATGAGATGAGGTCTCCCTGCAATTGAGAAACTCCTGCAACAACACACATCTTTCTTGGAATTTGTACATGAATTCATCAAACAACAAGAAAGGTTTATTCAAGTAGAAGAAAATAGAGTTGTCACCATTTACTTGCTAAGTTCATGCAAGGGAGTGCTTGAAACCAATATGAAAGCGAGATGAAATCAGAGCAAAAACTTAAGAGATCAAAAAATACCAATTGCAACTTACCCTATGAAACTGAAAGGTAATGACCTAATTAGCAAGAAAACCCTAGATTGCACAAAAAGCAAGAATTCTATCTTTTTGGGCTGTATGAGAAGTGTTCCTCAAACCATGATCCCTGAAAGGGATAAATGAGGTGAAAACCACTTGCTATCAGCCTTTTTGGGATATATTATTATCACTACAATGCTACTATTAGAACCATCAACAAATGGAAGCAGACTAATTAAATCTACCAACACTTGCAAATTAACAACACCAAAATCAGTTTAACAACTAACTATGAGTATAACCTAAGCATACATATACAATAAGAGGAACCTCTACTACTAGGGTTGGGCCCTAACCCAAGAGCTTCAGCCCTCTGAGTCAACTCAGTGCTGGATCAAGGGAATGCTGCTCATTTTCATTAAAGAAATCATAAATACATAAGAGTGCTTGGTTACAATGCTTCAACTCGAAAAATGCTTAGCTATCTTGAACAAAAAATCTGAATCTAAATGAGGCCCTAGGCCTCTTGATTTATACAATTAAATTTACCAAAAACTTCCTTAAATTTAGGGAGGCTTGGCTCCAATATCGATATCAACTGGTCTTCAACTGTCACTGGCTTGGCTACTAATGAACTTCATGATTTGGCTGCTTGCAACTCCAAGATGATGAGATTTTATTGAGGAATCTTCAAGTGAATGAGGAGTTAAGGAGGGAGATCCTGTCTCCTAGAATTCATCTTGCTTGTCTCCATTTGAGTTCCTGCACTTTAATTAGCCAAAATTTGCTCCAAAACCTGCAATCAATGCACATTAGACCACTAGACATGACATCTCATCTTTACTCTCCTCATTAAGAAAAAAATAATTAAAACATGTAAAGAATGATGAGAAAAGTTGATTTTAGTAACTTGGAGGTGAATTAAAGTCCATATAATTTACCCACTGATGAGCTTGATCAACGGGATAATTGATAAACAATTACTCAACAGTGACTTGTTAATCTAGGGTTGGAGACTTAGAGTCACTAAATAGTTTATTCAGGGATTGAAAGAACAAAGAATTTTTATTCTAAATATCTATCTAACTTCCTAAGAAAGTTTCAATCTGAAAAAAATAAAAAAATTGCATCATCTTGGTTTTCGTCAAAGAGTCATCTTTAGGACAACAATGATTAAAATACCTTCAATGGCATTTTTCACTCAAAACAATCAAGAAATCATAACTAAGGGGCCACTAAGTTCCTAGTTTTAAATCCTCCTGGACCGATTGACCTTTTATCCCCTCTTGTCTTTAGGTGGAAAAAGGACTCAAGAACTCAGAATGGGTTCTAAGATCACACTACAGGAAAGGAAACCTAGGTTTTTATAAGTAGCTCCTAATCAACTAAGCAATGTTGTTGTCGAAAAATTTTAAAAGGAAAGGGTGACTAATCCCAAGTTTCCCCTGGGGTCATAAAACTACTAAGCACTCATCATTGATTTAGATACAAAATGAATGATCTTAAATGTGTATAGTCTGTAACACACCCTACTCCAAATTATCAAAATGCAAGTTAGATCCATAAGTAATCATTCATATAATAATACACATAGATTTCTTTTCTTACAAGAAATAAATATAACATAAATGATGTTTGAAGTTCAAATCCAAAGCTTCACTCAACATTGATAATTATGACACAAATTCTTGCTATTAAATATTAATTTGCAACAAATATAAACAATGATCTTATGTGAAGACTGTGTACAACCCTTTAACCATTCCCCTGTATCAACACATATAAAGATTTGATTCACATAAACTTCTTAGAATTATGTACGGTCTCTGCATACACAATCCATGCATCAATTGAGACCTATATAAAAATAGAGGATATCTAGCAAAGACAGATCTCCCTAGTATCAACTGATATCTAGCAACAAGCAGGACAAGCAAATCTACTTTTCTCTAAACATATTGCGATTCATTAATAAAAACTAAGAGGTGTTTTAGACCCTACCTTAAGTCCAACGCTAGTTCGTGGCAGCCATTGTCCAACAGCTTCAAAGAGTTTCCTTTTAATAACCTGTAATCACAAACAAGCACACATCAAAGAACACCTGCATAGCTAATATAATAAATCATGTTCATCATAGTGATCAATGAATCTATGAAATAGACCATAAGACACAGCTTATTGAGAAAAATGAACTTGATTGTATTAACTTTAAAATAGAAGAACTTTACAACCTTGGTGCCTTGATGTTGTACAATCTCTTCCCAGGGTCCAAACAGGAATCTCCTCTACTTTGACAAGCCTCACTCTCTTCCAAATGAGATCAAAAGGTATGTAATCTCTCCTCTCAAAAGCTCAATTAGGAAGACTAAGTTCCAACAGCATTTACCCTAAAAAATATTCAGCTTTCAACCCCTCAAAGTAACCAGCCCAATGCTTCATTTTATATTGCAAGGGAAGGAGGTTACAGGTCCACCATTGAAGGGATAGCGTCCTCCTTCAAAGGGATAAGCTCCTCACATCAAGGGGTTAGCACCTTAAGGAATGGGATGCATGAACCCTCAAGGAGTGTACTTGCCAGCTCAAGATTCCCTCTAGAAGCTTCCAGAAATGCTTCAAAGTGAGTTTTTAAGAATGTACTTCTGCCTTTTTAACTTTTACAGGGGTTCGCACCCATCAACATAGAGACAAACCGGTCAAGTGCGCAGGGGACATGACCAATAGGTGTGGCACCATAGGTAATGCTAAGAGAAAGTGCGAAACCAGAATTTTAGAGATTTTTAAGGTCTTTCTCTTATTTTCAAGGCTTGATATGAAGAACTGAGGTTTAAGACTTGCAAAGGAGGTAAGTATGAGTGGTGATAGACTCATATTGATTGCAGAATGTCAAAGTGACAATTTTTGTGCAACAGATTGCCCCCTAAAGTGCGAAGTCTGTAATAGATGAGGATGGTTTTGTCATCTAAGAAGAGTGAAGTACTTTATCATTTCAAGGATCTTCGTGTGGATACCCTGGTTGGAACCTGTAAAAACATTCAATGAAAAATATACATATATGAACATATCATCGCTGAGGTAGGCATTCCCATACTCAGATAAAACCTGACTAGAAAAACTATCTAAACTGCTCTGATACAGGAATGATTTTATAATGCATCACAAGTATAGACATATGTAGACACAATATGGGCGCAGCCATCTATTTATAAATAGTCCACTGTATAATGAATAACAAAATTCCTCACAGCCTGGATGGTGGAAACTAGATCCAGGGTCTTGATTTCTGCTTCTCGAACTAGTACGATTCTATCCATGTGAATGAATGTGTCGAAGTCGAACATGGTAGAAACCACTTGATTACCGGTCAATGATGTAAACCGTTAACAAGTGTGAGAGAAACCACCAGTAATGTCAATGGCCCTCAAAGTACTCAGTACAATCCATGAAATGTGAATGAATGAGTCGATGTCGAACACGTCACAGAATCCTTTGATCGAAGGTCAATGATGCAACCTGTCGTCAAAGGCGAGAAACCTGCCATTGAGGCATGTAGATTCCAAGGTACTGACGATTTCTAGATCATCTTTGTAGATAATGAGTTGGAGTCGATAGAAAGCGATCCGTCGTAGGCAAGCCCACAACACGAAATCATAGATCAAGTTTGAAGAAATATATTTGGCAAGGACTAACTCAGGGATGGTCAAGATGGATGAAAAATGTTTTGCAAATGAATGGTTTATGTGAACTGACCTCTTGAACACATAACGACACTGCAGATGGTTTGGTGACAATTGACCCAAAGCTAATACCCAGAATTCGGCTGAAGACTTTCAATATGGTTTGATTAATTGTTAGGCAAAGGATTTCCCCACCCAGGTGAACAAAAAGTGTCGTGTTCAAGAGTGGTTAACTGCTTTTCTAAACACAAAGTATAACAAACAGGTTCATTTTTCTCTCTTTTCCCCCACCATTTATGGCAAGTACCTCTTTATTTTTGACAAGCTTGAGGAGGATAACATTTGCTTGATTATAAGCTCATCCTTCGGATGAGTCCAACTTAGTTTAAAATTAGAACCCTAAGAAGGAGTGGTCCGTTTTCATTTGAAATTGAACAGGACCTTTACTCTTAAATTTTAACGAGTCCCGTATAGGAGAAACTCGGTGTTTTTCAATTTTAGGGAGTTAGAAGAAAAACTTAAGAAAACTCCATGGTTGTCCCTTTTCGTAAATTTGTGTCTCCCAAGCCTGAAAAAGTATAAAATAATACTTGAGAGAACTGCTTGACCATTACAATCAAGGAGTACTTTTCATAATTAGTGCCTTCAATCTGAAAAATTTAAAAAGCGATCAAAAACACGTTGTTTTATTACCAATATCGACCTTGAAACGACAAAATTCCAGCAATCGTTTCATGTTTATACGGTCAGAAAAGAGCTGTAAGTGACCGTCCTTTTAATTCCATTTTAACGAGTTTAAAAAGAAAAACTTGGCAATCTTTTCATATTTTACGAGTCAGAAAAGAGCTTAAAGAGGACTCATCCTAGAGGAACGAGTGGTATAAAGGGTAGCAACTGGTTCAAGCAATGGTGGAACTGCTCAAAACATAATGGTTAAGAGGCTGGCTAACAAAACCACTCATAACTGCGGTCCCTCAGGAAAGGTAAAACAACCAAGTGAAAGCATATGATCGGCCAAAGAGATGGTGGCGATGGGATGAAAACAACCAAGGCTCATCTAGTAGAATTTAGCGGATAAAAATAGCAATCACGAGATGTAAAATGGGTATGGGTTCATTTTTACACAAGCTTGAACCTGTTGTGGCCAGCAACAACCCCCCTTCTTATTTAGTGTTATTCCTAATACTAAATAAGTGGGGACCCTTAGTTAAAAATCTAAGAAATCAAAGTAGTGGTTAAATTTCCTTTTCAAATAAAATTACCATCATAAGCTTAGGAAACCTCCCTTGGAAAATCTAAAAAAGCTAAGTTTTATGATAAGGTAAAATGCAAATCTTTCCTTAGGAAATATCGCATCGCATAAGATAGCGGGATGCCACCTTACAAGCACAATTCCAACATTTGCGAGATCGCGATATGTGATAATAAATAGATATCGCATCGCATTCAGCACAACTTATATTGAAACACTTCAATTTGCTGATATGCGATGACGCCGATCGCCAGATCACATTTCGCAGAAAATAGGTTAACAAAGATTGTCATGCATAAAATTCTGCGATATTGCGATATTGCAATTTCGCGATACAGCGATAATGCGATGTCACGAGTGATCAACTTTGCGATGCGATGATTTTGCGATTCTGTGATTTTGCGATGTTGCAATCTGCGATATTGCGAAGCAAATCGCAAAATCGCCCCATCGCAGATCTTTCAGGCACGCTATTTAAGAAAAGTATTTTCCATAAGCTGACACCTGGTTATGCGCTTTAATGCTAATAAATGAGTTAGTTGTCAGTTATTAATGGAATATAGGTGCGTTCTTTTCAAAGAATCATTTCATGTAAGGCGGTATACTTGGTATGTCTACGGCATTTAACACTTTCCCATCACCCTTCCTTGTCATTCATGTTCACTTCATTTGTGAATTGCAGGAACAGAGAAAAGAGGCCAATACAAAGCAATACGCCGGATAAAATGGGAAAGAAAAGCAAGGCCCCAAGCACTGAAGAAAAGGAAACGGTGCCCCTATATACAAACACGACCTGTAACAGAGACGTGGGAATAGCTATGAGGGAAGGCATGTATAATCTGCTCGAAGAGGAGAATCCCAGAGTAATGGAAGTAGTTGCTACCGCGGGCTCAAATGGTTCTTCAGAAGCATCCCTTACAGAGCTAGCTTGCTCATTCTTACACCGGATAGCAGCAAGGCCAAAAATCCTCCCATACACGGATATGGTCAAGTGGATACTGGACATCGCAAAAATTAGAAATAGACAGTTCAAAATTTAGGGGCAAGGACTCAGCGGTTCATTCGTTGCGTAGGATTTAAAGCTCATGTATCATCTACCGGAGCCACAGGAAACTTATAACAAGCAATTTATGGAGAAATTTATAAAGGAAAATCAGGACCTGGCAAAAACCACCAAAGACTGGTCTAGGATGGACAAACCATTGAAGAAAGATAAACACGGTATGTACAGTACTGGTTCTCTTACCTCCCCATATTGCTTTGCTGCTGCCATTCTCTGTAAATTGTTCGGAATGCCAGATATCAACAAATTTTCATCAGAATGGCTACCGTTATTAGATGCCGCCACAAATGCCACTATTGTAGATTGGGCCAAAATCTTGTCTGATAACCTAGTCACGACCATTTTCAATTACCGGTCCAAAAGAGCTATGGCTCAGAGAATTTATCCTCCTTTTTACCTATCTGCCTATGTAATGGATGCGATATGTTATGTTTCTAAATTTCCTGTTATGGGTTGGAAGTGGACAACTCAAGACCCCCTACCCATTCATGTCTATCATAAAGAGTTGTGGGACTCTCAGTTCACTCCATACTTCTACCAGATTTGTCATGGAATTATGCTGCCCTTGTACAGAATGTTATATGATAAAGATGCTCCGAGATGCTCTCCTGAAGCAGAGGTAGACATCCTCCCTGTCGCAAGATGGTTCGGGGAGGAATTGTTTACTTATGTCAGGGTATTTGGAAGTTCTGCTTCCCCTCATGTCCTACCTTTGTATGTCCCTGATAAACTGTTAGCTCGAGAGATTGCCTATCAAACCTGTGGGGAAGGCGGTCTAACTAAAGATTTGAAAGACAAAAAGAAAGCTATATGGCCACAGTTTCCTGTAGCCTGTGGGGCCTTTTCGCTATTTGATGTAGGCCACGCATTTACAGAAGTAAAGAATATGACGTGTTTACAGTTATTCAAATTTTCAGGAAGACCATTTGACCCTAATGAGGTTGCCTAGACTTTCACCACTGCAGTCAAGATAAAGGTGTTCTCTGGAGAAAAGGATTTATTCGATGATATATTCCAACAGAAAAGCACACTTGAAGAAATTCTGCATGCAGCCCAATTGCAATTCTCTCCAGAAGAATTTCAAAAGTTCAAAATATACAGGGAAAGAAGGTTAGCCAGTATTCCTTTAGAGAAACTACGCCTAAAACCCGCAAGGGAACCAACTCCAAGCGTTAGTCTTAGCGGGAGTTCAGGCACTAACGGATCTAAATCCAAGTCTGAAAAAGAAATGTCTGAACATTCTAAAAGATCCAGAAGTGAACAGGATAAGAGCGAAGGGTCAGTAAAGGATACTGCCCAGTCAACAGAATTTCTACAGCAACAGGTTTTTGCCTCTCCGCAAAGAGATCCTCCCCCTCTCGTCATTCAGCCACCGCCAGTCACAACCGAACTAGACAAAGAATGGGAAACCTTCAATGACCTGATCAATCTTGAAGGGCAAACCATAAAAACACCTGTGAGCGATGCACAGGTAACAAAAGAAGTAGTCACAAGAATAGTCAGCGATGTCTCAGATATGGAGCATATTCCTATTGCCCCATCCTCTGAGCTTATGCTCAAAATAGAAGAAATTCCTCCCCTTGATGTGTTTTATAGCCCACAGCACAAAGCAGTAGTAAGAAGACAGAGGAAGAAAAGGAAATTGGAAAACGTGCTCCCTCAAGACGCAGAACAATTAGATGTCCTGTGGCAAGATCCCACTAGCAATCCTACTGAGAATCTCACCAAACTATCTCAGATTGCGGGAGCATACGCCTTTGTGACTATTGATAAAGCATCTAAGGTACAACAATTGCTAAAAGAAAAGGAAGACCAGATACAAGTATTGCAACAACAGTTACAACAAGCTAACGCCAACAATGAAGCACGTAAACAGCTTGAGAAGTTGCAACAGGACTTCCAGCAAATGTAGATAGGTTATCAGAAAAGTTTGGATGAGAAAGGAAAGTAGTTACAGGATCTACAGGGGATGCACAAGGACAATCCTAAACTTACAGAATTTATCACAGAGTCCATTTCCTTGAATGAACAATTACTACAGTAGCAAGAAGCATTGGGCCAAAAGTTATCGATGTGGAACTATTATTGTGAAAGAAGTGATAAGATCACTAATCAAGTGGTAGATTTACGAAGTGACTATGATCTAATTGATAAACGGGTGAATGAATACTTGGCTTGGCAAGAAAAAGACGAGGGAAAAAGAGCAAGTACACCAAGGATCAATGAAAACCACAAAGAAATGCTCTTTAGAAAATGGGACGAGCAAATCAGGGAGGCAGAGAGCGCAACAAAAGGAGCAGCCACGGCAGCAAGCAATATTATTGATTGTGTAAATGAAAATTTGCATAGGGAAAATTTGATCGCAGAGACCACTCCTAGATATTTACCTAACACACAGCAACTAGAGGCAGATTGGAAACAGAGAGCTCAAGAAAAGGCAAAAGCAATCCAAGGGTTAACCAAGTTGAACTGGGATTATTACTGGGCATACTTGGTAAAGCCACATAGCCAGTGGATGACTGTTAAGTGTATCATTAATTCGGCCGAAAAAATGGTGCCAGCTCTTATCGATTCTGTTTTCTCAGCTCAGTTAAAAGCGGAAGTCAGCCAGCTGACTCTTCTCAAACAGATGCTGCATGTGTGCGATTTCAAGGAACAAATACAGAAGTAGTTTAATTTTAGATTCAATTCTAGCTTTAATTTTGTTTTATTTTCCTGAAAAGAGGACGGTCATTTAAACCGCATCCTATATTTTTGTAATAATTTATTTTTAGAATTAGTTAGTACATTTTAAACCCTTCTCATGCATTTAGAGAAGGGTCCTGAAATTTATCAAAAACTTATCCCCAGAACATGAACTTCTGTACCCTCTGAGGAGGTTTTGATGAATGAATGGAACATGATTTATTGATGTTTGCATTTGATATCTGCTACTGATGTTGCACTTTTGTACTCTTAGTGGATATTTGATCAAGGATAAATAAATTGTTATCACTTGAAGCTCATGAGTAGGACTAGTTATAAATGGTATTTCTATCTCTTAACTATTTCTGCCTTGTGTTAGAGTGATTTCTAGTTCAGTTATTTATATATTAATGTATGAATGCTTGAGTTATCATTTGGCACTTTTGTACTGTGATAGTTATTTATTTATGCTTAGTGTATGAATAGCTCATTATGCGATATGTTTTTTCGCAATTGTTTCGTCTAACTTTTTATATGAAGTGGTTCATCTTTATTGAATTCTTTTCTCATAATAGCTGAATGATCTTTATTACCATTTGTTGTTTGGAATCATTTTAGATCGCATAGAAGAAAGATCACACCCTGGGTTAGCGTAGATTTACATATTTCTGTTTATTAGGATATATTTTCCTTGTTATTAGATTAGAATTAAAGTAGAAGTATTCCATTTAGAAACTATTAGAAACAGAAATATTCATCTTTCTCACACACACATGGAAATTGGGAAACGGGTCCCATATCCCCAGTCGGACCCGCTATACCAAACGGAAAGGAGTTTCCAACCAAGGTCCGGACCGGGTGGGCATCCCCCTTGTTGTAGACCCGATTTTCGGGCCTTCAACAGAACCAAAGAGGACTTTGCTTGAATTCGGTTTCATGTTTACACAACAAGAACGATTTCCCTAGTATCAACTAATATCTAGCAACAAGTAGGACAAACAAATCTACTTTTCTCTAAACATATTGTGATTCATTAATAAAAAATAAGAGGTGTTTTAGACCCTACCTTAAGTCCAATGCTAGTTCGTGGTAGCCATGCTCCAACAGCTTCAAAGAGTTTCCTTTTAATAACCTGCAATCACAAACAAGCACACATCAAATAACACCTGCATAGCTAATATAATAAATCATGTTCATCATAGTGATCAAGGAATCTATGAAATAAACCATGAGACACAGCTTATTGAGAAAAATGAACTTGATTGTATTAACTTTAAAATAGAAGAACTTTACAACCTTAGTGCCTTGATGCTATACAAGCTCTTCCCAGGGTCCAAACAGGAATCTCCTCTACTTTGACAAGCCTCACTCTCTTCCAAATGAGATCAAAAGGTATGTAATCTCTCCTCTCAAAAGCTCAATTAGGAAGACTAAGTTCCAGTGGCATTTACCCTCAAAAATATTCAGCTTTCAACCCCCCAAGTAACCAACCCAATGCTTCATTTTATAGTGCAAGGGAAGGAGGTCATAGGTCCACCATTGAAGGGATAGAGTCCTCCTTCAAAGGGATAAGCTCCTCACATCAAGGGGTTAGCTCCTTAAGGAATGGGATGCATGAACCGTCAAGGAGCGAACTTGCTAGCTCAAGATTCCCTCTAGAAGCTTCCAGAAATGACTCAAAGTGAGTTTTTAAGAATGTACTTCCGCCTTTTTAACTTTTACAGGGGTTCACACCCATCAGCATAGAGACAGAGCGGTCAGGTGTGTAGGGGACATGACCAATAGGTGCGGCACCGCGGGTAATGTTAAGAGAAAGTGCGAAACCAGAATTTTAGAGATTTTTAAGGTCTTTCTCTTATTTTCAAGGCTTGATATGAAGAACTGAGGTTTAAGACTTGCAAAGGAGGTAAGTATGAGTGGTGATAGACTCATATTGATTGCAGGCTTGGCTCCAATCTCGATATCAACTGGTCTTCAACTGTCACTGGCTTGGCTGCCAATGAACTTCATGATTCGGCTGCTTGCAACTCCAAGATGATGAGATTTTATTGAGGAATCTTCAAGTGAATGAGGAGTTAAGGAGGGAGATCCTGTCTCCTAGAATTCATCTTGCTTGTCTCCATTTGAGTTCCTGCACTTTAATTAGCCAAAATTTGCTCCAAAACCTGCAATCAATGCACATTAGACCACTAGACATGACATCTCATCTTTACTCTCCTCATTAAGCAAAACATAATTAAAACATGTAAAGAATGATGAGAAAAGTTGATTTTAGTAACTTGGAGGTGAATTAAAGTCCATATAATTTACCCACTGATGAGCTTGATCAGCGGGATAATTGATAAACAATTACTCAACAGTTACTTGTTAATCTAGGGTTGGAGACTTAGAGTCACTAAATAGTTTATGCGGGGATTGAAAGAACAAAGAATTTTTATTCTAAATATCTATCTAACTTCCTAAGAAAGTTTCAATTTGAAAAAAATAAAAAATTGCATCATCTTGGTTTTCGTCAAAGAGTCATCTTTAGGACAACAATGATTAAAATACCTTCAATGGCATTTTTCACTCAAAACAATCAAGAAATCATAACTAAGGGGCCACTAAGTTCCTAGTGTTAAATCCTCCTGGACCGATTGACCTTTTGTCCCCTCTTGTCTTTAGGTGGAAAAAGGACTCAAGAACTCAGAATGGGTTCTAAGATCACATTACAGGAAAGGAAACCTAGGTTTTTATAAGTAGCTCCTAATCAACTAAGCAGTGTTGTTGTCGCAAAATTTTAAAAGGAAAGGGTGACTAATCCCAAGTTTCCCCTGGGGTCATAAAACTACTAAGCACTCATCATTGATTTAGATACAAAATGAATGATCTTAATTGTGTATAGTCTGTAACACACCCTACTCCAAATTATCAAAACGCAAGTTAGATCCATAAGTAATTCATATAATAATACACATAGATTTAGTTTCTTACAAGAACTAAACATAACATAAATGATGTTTGAAGTTCAAATCCAAAGCTTCACTCAACATTGATAATTATGACACAAATTATTGCCATTAAATATTAATTTGCAACAAATATAAACAATGATCTTATCTAAAGACTGTGCACAACCCTTTAACCATTCCCCTGTATCAACACATATAAAGATTTGATTCACATAAACTTCTTAGAATTATGTACGGTCTCTGCATACACAATTCATGCATCAATTGAGACCTATATAAAAATAGAGGAGTTTGACCTATGTTACATAATAATTATAAATAGTTTAGATTTCACATAACTCCTTGAAACAAAACCTTATGTTGTCAACAAAAATTTTAAAACCCTAAATGGTGATCATGAATGAGATGTCTTAGGTCACCTGCATTATTATTTCAAGCCAAAGGCAACATAGTCTCGCATTAACTAGAGACACCACACAACAATAAATCCTAATCCTATATTTGCAATAAATCATACAAGGCATGTGTTCCTAGACAACAAAGTTATTCATTTGAATAACAAGACTAGCGTGTAAGCATTCCATATTTGATCTAAGCTAGAGGTCAAATATGCCTAGATCTCAATTTTCATACACTCAGTTATAGCATTCAATGATTCAAACAAAAAAATCATTCTATATAATAATAACACACAAATATCAACCATTAAACCTTCGATCTGCAAGATACATGTAAACTCCACTCAAATCAAAGTCAAATATTTCATATTGGAGCAAGCCTAAACATTAGAACAGTAATAATATAGGAGGGAAATGTATTGGGTTCCTCGCACCAAGCCAACTAGCACATCAACATTGATATTATAAAACTCCACAACCTTTACATAAATCAGTATAGAGAGGTTTGGCCCACTAATATTGCTAGAGAGCAGTATTTCAAACTTAAAACAATAAAGAAACCTAGTGACTCCATCGCTAACTTGGCTTAAGGCTAGTGTGGGACTTTTATAATAGTTATAATGCATTACAGTGATAAAATGAGGCATGCTCAATCTTGGTATTTAAACCTAAATGAAACAAATTTGAACGGTCTCCAATATTAGATCACAATGATAACAAGGTTGTCTAAAATAGGGGTGAACTGGTGCAATCTAATTGAAGACTCAAACAAAGGATCCTGAAGTCTTGACTTGTTGAACAAATTGCTAGATGAGGAAACCAATTAGGTGCGAAAGTGTTTGAGTAATGGTCCAAATAAAGAAGTGATAGGGTGTAATGTTGTGCTCCAAGGGACCCACATGCTTCTTTCTTATTGGAAGATGTATACATAAGGCCACTTAAACACTGGTTGCAGGAGCCTTCTAGGGTTGAAAGACCTACAACAATTTCATTAGTGACCCTAAAATAGTGATTAAACTTTAACAATGAATTCAAACTATAGATTTTTGGCATAAATTAAGAATTTACCTCATAACCCTTTTAATTGACTAGTTTTAACATGGTAATCAATTGTTGTATGCAATAATGGACTATAAGGATACATAATTAGGGTCTAGAGGGGGTCAAAAGAGGTGTTTTCGCAGCAAAAAGTTCCTCAATTTCTAACACCAACACTAGTCATATCCACATTCTCAATGGGGGAAAGATTAGCTTATATGGGGAGGATAAGAAAGGTTACCTTTATTTTATAAAGTATAACATAAAAATATAGGAGGGAAATGTGTTGGGTTGGTGGACCCAAGCTAACTAGCTTTGTTGCCTCTCTGGAAAATTAAATCGCAATGAGCTTGACAAATGAATGGAAGAACCTGAACATCAACATTGATATTATAAAACTCCACAGTCTTTACATAAATCAGTACAGAGAGGTCTGACCCAATGGTCTTGCTGGTGAGAGATAGTACTAACTTAAAACAACAAAGAAACCTAATGAATACATTTCTAATTGAGCTCAAGGTTAGTGTTAGACTTTTATAATAGTTAAAACAATTGACAATGCTAAAATGAGCCACACTTGACCTTGGTTCAAAATAGAAATGAAATAAATCTAAATGATATCCAATCTCGTATCAAAATGATAACAAGGTCATCTAAAATAGGGATGAACTGGTGCAATCTGATTAAAGACTCAAATAGAGGATCCTTGATTCTTGTCTTGATACTAAATGGACTTCCAGATGAGGAAACAGATTAGGTGCGAAAGGGTTTAAGAAACTATCCATTTCAAGAAGTGATAGGGTGTAATGTTGTGCTCTAGGGGACCCATGTGATGCTTTCTTATTAGAAGTTGTATAGATAAGGCCACTTACACCCTGGTTGCAGGACCCTTCAAGGGTTGCAAGAACTAAAAAACCTTCATTAGTAACCCTAAAATAATGATTAAGCTTTAACAATGCATTCAAACTATACGTTTCTGACATAAATTAAGAATTTACCTGATAACCCTTCTAATTGTCTAGTTTTAGCATGGTAATCCATTGTTGTATGAAAAAACGGACTGTAAGGATGAAAAATTAGTGTTTAGAGGGGGTCAAAAGAGGCGTTTTGGTAGAATATGTTCCTCAATTTCTAACCCCAACACTAGTCATATCCACATTCTCAATGAGGGAAAGACTAGCTTATATGGGGAGGATAAGAAAGGCTACCTTTCTTTTATAAATTATAATATTCAAGATTCACTTGATCTTTTTTAGTGTTTTTTAGAGATTTTATAACACCAACCATATCATCCATATAAGGTAAGAGGATTGAAAAGGGCCTCATAGAAGATTTTTTTACCACATCAAAAATCCTCTAATTTAAAATTGCTTTCAAGACCAAATTTGACTTTCCACCATTTATTAATCATTTTCTCAATATTAAAGTTTGAATTAAAATTCTGTTGAATTTTAATTCCAAGATATTTGTATGGAGTAACTTCCTTTATATTGGTATTGTCATGTATACAAAAATAGCATAGACAATATGTTTGTTTTGATTATCATAACTTTTGTTTTGCCAATGTTCACTATCACCCCTGAGGTAAAACAAATTCTTTAATATTTGTAGTTTGTTGTCAAAATGAAAGGGACACCTTGCCATAAGAAAAGTATCATTATTAAAAAAGAAAGCTGATGATTTTTAGTATTCCTAATGGAAGATTTGCAGTGATAACAAAGACAAGTAATAAAATTCACAATAAAATTTTATTCAGTAATGAACACATGAACAAAAATTTCTCATCCAACACCCCACTGGCTTATTTTTCATTAAACAAATATGTTGGAGTAAAATACAAGTTTGATGAGGTGCACTTGGGCTTACACAAGTCAAGTTACAAGCCTCATCTGATCAATACATAAGTGCACATCTGCTGTGAATTCACTGCTCCCTTGAGAACTGTGTTTTTCTCTCAAATCTACATTGTTGGTTTACTTCAAGATATGATTTACACCCTTAAAACAACCCAAAAAATTTGCAGTTTTGGGGTTGTACTCCTCTCCAAAAACCCAGAAAACCCAGAAATGGTTTTCCCTGGTTTTGAGCAGCCAAATTTGACCCCTTGGGGATTGACCCTCCTACAATACTGGAAATCAATGCATGTAATTGGAACTGCTGTAAATGGCTGCCACAATGTCAGACAACATCCCCCAAATCAGCCTCCCAACAATTTCCCCACAACCCAACTGTCCAATCCTTCGGTTAAGCTTCCTTCCAAGTGACCCCCACTAGTGACTATGCAGTCCTAGGTGAGGATGACGTAGAACCTTCGACCAAAAGCTCGACCTGAGTATTTGGATTTCCTTCCTGCTATAATTTATCCTGTCTGAAATGGAAGCTCGATGAGAATACCTCCAGCAACCTTCACATCTGAATTCCCTGGAACTATTGCTCCACCCAACACGCAATCTCTCCCACTCCATCCCTATTGCTCCTAGAATTGCATCCTTGCTAGCCAAGGCAGCGTACTCCTCTTCTAGGTGATCTTCTCTCTATCTCCAATGGAAAATAAATCTCTCCTAGGGTGTCCCTCGATGTCCACTGAAGAGAGGATGAGCTTCACTCCTTGGGAAACTATTGTGCTTAGCAACACTTGTAGCTTATCTAAATAGTCAAAGCAACAATGAATTCTCAAATCATCAAAAGGCCCCAAATGTTGCTCACTTCCTTCCATTTATGCTTGCTCCCTTGGGCCCCACATGGGTCCCATCAAATATTTTGATCCCCCACTTAGGAAAATTGAGCTGCCTCCAAGGGGTGCATATTTTCGGTGGGTGAGTAGCCCCCACGATCCACTAAAAGGCACATTGAACCTTTTTCTCCTAGGTTCTTCCATCAAAATTGTATTAATCCAAAAATAAAATAAATTTCCAAAAATGGTTTCTCCTCACCTTGGGAAAGCAATTAGGAAGGGACATTACAATCCTCCCCTCCCGGATGTTGCTTGTCCCCAAACAACTGCAAAACTGGATGCTGCAAGATTTGTTCACTCTCCCATGTGGCATCCTCTTTGGGAAGATCCTTCCATTTGACCAGGTACTTCCTGATCACCCTATTTCTCAACTTCCTCTCCCAGGTCTCGAATATGATCTTAGGTGTCAAAACTAAGTGCCCCTCATCATCCAAGGGAGGCAACTAAACTATTGTTGTAATATGCTGCCCCAATGCCTTTTTGAGGCATGAAACATGGAACACATTGTGAATCTGTCTCTCCTTAGGTAGATCTAATTCTTAGGCCACCTCTCCCACCTTCCAGACCACCTTATATAGCCCATAAAACCATGGGAAAAGCTTCTCTTCTCCCTTCTACTTGAGCGAGGATTTATTGTATGGATGCAATCGTAGGTAGACCATGTCCCCTACGTTAAAGTGTATCTCCACCCTGTGTTTATCAGCATATACCTTTTGCTAATTTTGGGCCACCTTTAAGTTGTTCTTGAGAGCTAAGAGAATATTCTGGCTCTCTTGAACCCAATCCTTTTACCCTGGGGCCCTGCTATCTCCAAACACCATGTCAGAAAAAGAAAGTGCATCATACCCATAAAGTGCTTGGAAAGGAGTCATACCGATGGACATGTGATAAGTCATTTTGTAGAAGAACTCCCCGAGGTGTAGCCACTTGACCGACGCTCTCTATTGTCCAGTCACATAGTTGTGCAGGTACCCTTCTAGCCACTTGTTCACAATATTTTTCTACCCATTAGTTTAGGGATGATAACTGGTGCTGGGTATAAGTTATGTACCCACTAACCGGAACAACTCCTGCGAAAATCCCCCATAAATATGTTGTCCCTGTCATTCACAATGGTCTTGGGGAGACCATGCAATCGAAAAATCTCCCGAAATAATAACTCGGCCACCTAGGAGGCTGAAGATCTCGATGAAATAGCAAAGAAGTGGGTGAACTTGGTCAGCCTCTTGACCACCACATAGATGTAGTCTTTCCCCTATGTTTCCGAAAGTCCCGTGATGAAATCCATGGATACACTCTCCCACTTCCTCTCTTGAATGGGGAGCGACTATAGCAAACTAGTTGGGTGACCCAACTCAACCTTGTTTCTCTGGCAATCCATGCACTTCCTCACATGTTTCAGCACATCCCCTTTAAGTCCTTGCCAAGAGAACCTCTCCCTGACAACACAGTATGTCTTGAGGAAACCTCGGTGCCCTACTATTGAAGAATCATGGGTTTCCTGCATGATCCTCTCCTTCAGCTGAGATCCTAGCACTAAATAGATCTGGTCCTTGTAGTAGATCACATCATCCATCACCCAGAATCGGTCATATCAGTGCATGCCATCCAAAATGTTGCAAGCCTACCTATCCTTGGAGCACTCAACCAATAGTTGACTGTTTCAATCCTGCGTGACATCCATCAAAGACAGTTTTGTGGGTCTCCTAGAGAAGGCATATGCTACCACGTTGTGTTTTCCCTTCACATACTCTATCTCAAATTCGTAAGCTTGGAGCTTACTCACCCATTTCTGCTGCGTCTCCTCTAAGGACTGCTACTTAAGGAGGAAGCGAAGATTGTTGTGATCCATCTTCACTTTGAATTGGTTGCCCACTAAATATTTTCTGAATTTGGCCAGTGCATGCATCACTTCCAAGATCTCCTTGTCATACACTGAATACAATTGTTCGTGAGACTAAAATTTCCTTCTCTAAAACACAATAGGATGACCTCCCTGTGTCAAAATGGCCCCAATCCCTTCACGAACACATCACACTCTAGCACAAATGGACACGTGAAATTCGGCAAGGCTAAGACCAAATAGCTTCTCATGACCCTCTTGAGGTGCGTGAAGGCCTCCTCTGCCACCCACATCCACAAAAAAGCTCCCCTCCTCGTCAAATCCGTAAGAGGTGATGCAAGTTGTGAGAACCCCCTCACAAATTTCCTATAATACGTACAAATTCCCAAGAAACCCCTCAGCTCTGTCATGTTCCTGGGTGTGGGCCAATCTAGAATTTCCTGAATCTTCTCCTTATGCACCTTAACTCCATGCTCCCCAATCACATGCCCTAGGTACAACATCTATGTTATTCCAAACTCACATTTGAACAACTTCACATACAACTGCTGCTCCTAAAGTATGCGAAGCACCTCCTCCAAATGTTCAAGATGCTCCTCCCATGTTCTATTGTAAATTAGTATGTCATCGAAGAAAACTAGGATAAAGCATCTCAGCTGTCTATGGAACACGTGATTCATACAGGACTGGAATGTGGTTGGAGAATTGGTTAGCCCAAAGGGCATCACCAAGAACTCAAAGTGTCCATAATGGCAGCGAAAAGCAGTCTTCGGAATATCCTGCTCCCTCATGCGAATCTGGTGGTACCCCGAACGCAGATCTATCTTAGAGAAGTATTTAGCTCCCCTAAGCTCGTCCATCAACTCATCTATGCATGGAATGGGGTATCTATTCTTCAAGGTCTTCTTATTGAGAGCTTGGTAGTCTATGCACATGCGCAATGTCCCATCTTTCTTCTTCACCAGCACCACGGAAGAAGAAAATGGGCTCGAGCTAGGCCTCATGTGTTCCAATCTCAACAACTCCTGAATGGCCTACTCTATCTCATCCTTATAGGCCTTCGGGTGCCTATAAGGGGTGGTGATGACTGCATTCACCCCCTCCTCTAGTTCAATGGTGTGCTCAATTCCACGTATGGCGGTCTACCTGGTGGAACATCCCCGAAAACCCCCTGGTGCTTCTCCAATAATGCTAGTATGCCTAGATGTATGGCCTTTGTCTTTGCCCCTAACTCAAAAAATTGTAGCTCAACTACCCACTCCACATCTCCATGTCACAGATTTGCCTTCATTTGGTGGGTTGAAACTGTCTGAGGGGGATAAGAGAGCATTCCTCTCAACATTATTGACTTCCCATCTGGACCCTAGAACTCCATATCTAGCTTCTTCCAGTCAGTAGTGACCTTCCCCAATGCATACAACCACTGGACACCCAACACCACATTGGTGTATGGGACATCAACCACAAATAAATGGTTAGTGAGTGAGTAGTTCCCCATCTTCAAGGTCAGCCCGGGAACATACTTAGTACACTGCATTGTCCGGTCTCTCGGTACCAAAACTGAGAACCCCTCAAATGTAGCAGTCGGGATTCCCATACGCTCCACCATTTTGGCATCAATGGAATTGTGGGTGGCCCCACTATCAACCAGGACTAACACACGTTGTCCCTATATAGTCCCCCTGATCCTGATTGTCAAATACTTCAGCACGCCTCAAAGTGAAGCGAGGACTCCCCCAGTTGGGGAAAACAACCCTCCTCTAGGTGGTGGCCCTCCTGATGATGGTCCTCCCTCATGTCCCAGCTCCTCTACCACCTCAACCTCCTCCTCCTCGGGCTCACTATCTGATAACACCTCGATGAAATGGGCTTTGGCCTTGCTTCACTTTTTCCCCAGTGCCCAAGGCTCCTGGAAGGTGAAACGCAACCTCCTCCTTCTGAGGTCCCTCCAGGTGTCATCATCCAACTTGATACATCCTCCATCTCTTTGTGGTGGCCTTGCATCTCTGTTCCCCTATGGGGTTGTGGGTCTCATGGGAACAACAACTTGGTTCTTGAGCACTGCATCGATCATGTCCTGGGTCCTAGAAATAACATCCTGTAGTGATCTAGGCTTGTAAGCGCTCACCCATCCACACAGAGGATTAACAAACGCCTCTACAAACAACATGATCATCCGTGCCTCTGAAATATCTTTCACCATCACTACGAGTATCTGGAAATCCATGATGTAGGCCTCTATGTTGCCATTTTGTCTCAAGTGGTCCAACTCTTGGAAGTGTAGCTCTGGATGCTTCCTTTTAAACCTCTCCAACAATATCCCGGTGAACTCTATATAAGTGGTGATTTGAAGGTGCCCCAACGTGAAAAAGCCCATGATACCACCACTCCTAGGCATCCCCTTCCAAGTGAAGGTGGTGAAACATATGGCATCAACTTCTCTCATGGGATTCAAGTGAAAATATGTATCAATTTTTTGGATTCATGCCCTAGCTGAGCTCTTCGTTGACCCATCATAAATTTGGGAGTGTAATCTTCCCTGATAGCTTCTCCACATCTTTGTTGGATGCTCCTCCCTTATATTGGCCTCCAGCCCCGGCAGTGTGCCTCTCCTTGAGGTGTATGTACTCTCTAAATCAAATCACTCTCTTGATCCAATCATCCAACCCATCATACTCATCAATGCCCGATGCGACAGAATGTACCAAGTCTGCAATCGAGTCTGACTCTCTCTCTAGCTCAGCCTCCTTCATGAAATGAGGCATTGTGGGGCGGCCAACTTGCCCACGTTGTGGGGTGTGTGGAGGCTGATAGGTATGATTTCCTCCTCCCACTCTGGAATCCCCGTCACCTTGAAGATCTCCCTCTGGTCTTCCACCCATTTGCAGGCCCATCACCTGCTTCATCATGTCCATCATCAACTGCCCTTGCCTCATTATCTGTTTGTTTGTCCTCAACAACTCTTCTAACAACTGGTTTGTGCTCCTCTACTTGCGTTTCTCATTCTCTTCTTGGTTCTCTAGCCTGCCTCTGATATTTTCCACTTCAATGTCTGAAAATGGGTCTGGCCCCTCTTCTCTACCTCGACCCCTGCCTCTTCCTCTACCACGACCTCTCTGGAAAACCAGTGCTTGGTATCTCAGTGGCATCACCCGCTCTTGTTCCCTACCCTGGCCAAGAACATGCTTTGATACCACTATAGCATTCCTAATGGAATATTTGCAGTGATAACAGAGACAAGTAATAAAATTTTATTCAGTAATGAACACATAAACAAAAATTCCTCATCAAACACCCCACTTGCTCATTTTTCATTAAACAAATATGCTAGAGTACAATAGAAGTTTGATGAGGTGCACTTGGACTTGTGCAAGGAAAGCTACAAGCCTCAGGTGATCAATACATAAGTTCCCAGCTACTGTGAATTTGCTGCTCCCCAAAGAACTGCATTGTCCCCTCAAATCTACATTGCTGGATGACTTCAAGCTCTGATTTACCCCCTCAAAACAACCCAGAAATTTCTGCAATTTTTGGGATGTACTCCTCTCCAAAAATTCAGAAAAACCCAAAAATGGTTTTCACTGGTTTTAACCTACCAAATTCGACCCCTTGGGGATTGTCCCTCCTCCATATTAGAAATCAATGCCTGTAACTAGAACTGTTGTAACTAGCTACCACAATGTCAGGAAACCTCCCCAAAATCGGCCTCCCACAATTTCCCCACAACTCAACTCCCAAATGCTCCGGTTAAGCTTCCTTCCAAGTGACCCCCACTTGTGACTACGCAGTCCTGGGTGAGGATGACGCAGACCCTTCAACCAATAGCTCGACCTGAGTATTTGCCTTGCCTTCCTACTATAATTTCTCCTTTCCAAACTGGAAGCTCGACGAGAATACATCCAACAACCTTCACATCTAAATTCCCTGGCTCTACTACTCCACCCAACAAGCAGTCTCTCCCACTCCGTCCCTGCTACTCCCAAAACCGCGTCCTTGCTGGCCAAGGTAGCGTACTCCTCCACTGGGTGATCTTCTCTCTGTCTCCAATGGAAAAGAAATCCCTCCTAGGGTGGCACTCGAAGTCCACCGAAGAGAGGGATGAGCTTCAATTCTTGGTAAGCTCTTGTGCTGAACAACACTTGTAACTTAGATAAACAACCAAAGGAACAATGAATTCTCAAATCATCAAAAGGACCCAAATCCTTCTCACTTCCTTCTATTTATGCTTGCTCCCTTGGGCCCCATGTGGGTCCCATAAAATATTTCGATCCCCCACTTAGGAAAACCAAGCTGCCTCCAAGGAGTGTGTATTTTGGGTGGGTAAGTGGCCCCCTCAATCGAGTAAAAGGCACATCGACCCACTTTCTCCTAAGTTCTTCCATCAAAATTGCATTAAGCCAAAAATAACAAAAACACCAAAAATGGTTTCTTCTCATCTTTGGAAAACAATTAAGAAGGGACATTACACGATTATTGCAGTTAAAGTAGTGCTAATGTGACCTAATTCTTCCAAACTTTGACTTATCAATATAAATGACCAAGAGAGTAGGGCATACAAGACAACTTCTCTTATCTCACACATTGTAATTAATTTCTTTTAAACAACAATTTGTATTATTAAACTTAATTCGTGTAGAACATTTATCATAACAACACTATTGAAAATAGTTATTAGTACATTCATTTTAGATGGTCTTACTCAAAACTTTAGTGATCTATGGTTTAAACCTTTTATCCTAACTTTTAGCCATATACTAATCACTTTTTTCAATATAATTCCATATAACTTAGCTAAAAGAAGAATAATCATAATGATAATACAAATAAAGAGGTTTGTCATTTTTCCCTTGCATTATAAATAAGAACGAGAAGATTTTGAGTTCATGTTTTAGGGAAACAATTCTACATTGTAAGCTTTAAAAACTTATAAA
The DNA here is from genome assembly GCA_031772625.1 of Pinus tabuliformis. Classification (NCBI taxonomy): domain Eukaryota; kingdom Viridiplantae; phylum Streptophyta; class Pinopsida; order Pinales; family Pinaceae; genus Pinus; species Pinus tabuliformis. The sequence continues at coordinate 498,134,696 of CM062818.1, read as the reverse complement.
TGTGAAGGAAGATGGACAAATCCTCTCTTTTTAGGATATTTGTTTCATGATTTTTGATATCCCTAACTTATCTTTTACGAAGCATCTAATCCAGAACCTATTTCTTTCAAAATAAAAACCTCTTACCTTGTGTAAGTTCTTAAATATTGCTAAAACATTAATAGACTTAGAAATTTCATAAAACTTTTTAAAATAAAATTTTAATCCCTAGAAATATGATATTATTACTTTCTCTAATTTTCCAAATTAAAATTCTAAAAAATAATTACCTTTATTGTTTCATGTTTAACTTTTTTTAATTAATAATTTATTAATTTTTTTACTTTTATTAAAAGTTAAAATTATTTACATTACATGTGTTAAAAACATTTCAATATTTTTTTATTATTTTATAATTATTAATAAAATATTATTAGAATTTTTAAATATTTTTCCACAGGAAAAAAGCGGTAACCTTTTATTTAAAAAATGAAAAGTTACACAAAGCATATGCATTGAAGCATTTTCAGAAGTTGCCCATTGGGCTCGAGTGCTTTTGCACACAATGCGACGTAGCGAGGCTACCGTGCATTTAGAGAGAATGAAAGAAAAGAAAAAGGAAGGGAGGAAAGGACAGAAAAACTGGTTCCCGGGAGTGAGTAGAGGACTCACACCTCATGTTTTTCTCCCCTTCTTCTTTTCGACCTTGCGCCACTCTCCTTGGGTGGGCTCGATCGTTGCTAGGACTAACTGTGTTTCTGCTTTCTGTGGAGCTGTATCCTTGTCTGAGTCTGAAGTATCTGAGGGGTGATGCCGTTTGATCCCTCCCATACTCAGATCCTCGCTTGTCTTCTCTGCCTGATTTGAATGGAGTTGTGAAACCTTGTTGGCTGATATGTTTTCCTTTTGGGTCTCCTTTCCTTGGGTAGGCTCAGTATTCTCTGTGGGGGTAACTTCCTCCTCTGCTTCTGATTCGTCGTCCTCTGAGTCAGGAGGGGGGAATTTCCACCCTTTTCTCTGCTTCCCTTTCTGCTTCTTTTTACTGTTTGCTTTCTTGGCTTCTGGGCATGTACTTTGCAAGTGTCCTGTCAGCCTACAAATTCTGCATCTGAAAGCAGTGTTTTCGTAGTCTAGTCCTTGCAACCAGTTTTGTTGCTTGTATACCAGCCTTATACTTTCCGGCAGTCCTTTACTTAGATCAACTTCCACACAAATGTGTGCAAAGGTGTAGATCCTCTCATCAGTCCTCTCCAGATCTATTTTGATATATTTCCCTATGTTGTTCCCAATTCCTTCCAAAACTCGTTCACTCCAAAAGTGAAGAGGAAGGTTATATAGGCGGACCCAGACCGGCATTTTGGAGACAGTAATTTTGTTTGGATCAAAATATGGAAACCATGGGGTCATAAAAAGACCCGATGTTCCCCAAAACCAAGGCCCTGCATTGATGATTGTATCTCTGGCTTCCGTGGATGCGAACTTAACAATGAAAAACCCCTTGGAGCATAGATGTATATCACATTCCATGGTCCAATTGGTGAAGATCCAGTGAAATAGATCCATTGGCTTTGGCCAAAAACTGTTAAATCGGCAGATTAGGGCCTGTGTTTCATATGACTTAACAAAATCTTCTAGTCCTGTAGAATCAAAGTTGAGGGCTGGGGTTTGCCCTAGCTGATCTACTATGTATGGCCTAGGTGTATGTCCACCTTGATCTGGAGGGGACCCTGGATCTCTGTTACCTTGTAAGATGTTTTTGTAAGAGGAGCCTCCCTTGGGTTGTTGCTGAGATGTTGTCTTTTTCCCCTTGTCTCCTCCTGTGGTGCTTGGATGTCCCTGGGGCAGAGCACCTCCTCTCAGCCTAAGTTTTAAAGTAATGGTTGTTTCTGGGCTTATATCGTAGTTTTTCAGGGTTCTGCTATCCTGAAGGGACCACCTACCACTGACCAACTGTTGGATCTGAACAGGGTATCCCATCAATGCCCATATTTGCTGTTTCAACTGTATAATGGTGCTTTCTACATGTACCCACACTAGACTGGTTTTCCCCACAGGGGGTTTAATAAACATCTGAAAACAGGTTGATGTTACCTATTGCCTGGGTTCTGGCTGTTCTAGCTACCCATGACATTGCACTGCCTCAAGATGCGAGAAAGGAGGCAGCCCCCGTGATGTACACAGATAAAATTTCGCTTACTGTAGATGAATAGGATCTCGGCTCCCTGAATGAGGAATCGAGGTTGAAACAGTGAGATTGCAGGACTGCAGAGCCAGCTCCAGATCCTGGCAATACTGCTGTTGCATGTGGAAGAGTGAGGTACTTGCCAGGGGTAGGAATCTGCAGGCAAAAACGTGGAGTTAAAAGAGTCGGTGGCCCAAAGAGGTAAAGGCCAGATCGATCCATCTTGCCACCGCGCAGTTGGATGGCCATATAGCAATGGCGGCCAAAACAGTCTCAAGCTGAGGGGCCAATGCTCCGAGGAACCCAACCCTCTTTCTCCACATCGCCCACCCTTTCTACCATGGCACACAGTCTAATGGGCAGTGTCTCACACAATACTTACTCCCGGCATGTCTGCAAGGGGCCCAAGTGAAAACCTCCATGGGTAGTCGGTCCCAAGCCTCAGGTACCATCCCATCTTTCTCATGGCTGCAAAAGAACAGAGACCCATTTCTTCGCCCCGCATATACCTCCCTGCATTCAGATCCATGGCCGCACCTCCAGGTCAGCTCGATCCAGCAAGCAGCAGCAACATTTGGGAACTGAAACCCTAAGGTAAGTGAAAAACGCCCGCGCTCTCCATCCTCCAATCTCTCTGATGTGATTTCTCTTGCTCCATTAGGATTTTTAAATTAATATTAATATAAAATAAATAATTATTTCACAAAAATCGTGTTTAGTATAAGTAAAACATATATATAATTAAGTACTATCTGTGCAAAATATTATGATTACTGATTTAAATTTTTGAAAAGAAATTTACAAATTTAATTTGAAATTATTTTTTTATATTGAAAACAAATCAACATTGAAATCACGTCTTATGCTTGAACCAAGTTTTCTTTGCATTCCATATTCCTATGTATTAAGTAAACATGAAATGGCATATATTGCCAATGAAAGCATTGATAACCATTATGTCCATTCAAACATTACCATTATGTTGTTAAGGTTTTAAATTTGCTTAGTTATGAAATAGCCCAATGGTCTACGAACTCAACCTTGAGACCAAACATATTAGCACAATGCTTTTTCCATTGTGTCATAGAGTTGAATCAGACTGATGTTTTTTTAGCAGAGTTTTTAGTCTGTTTAATAGAAGAAAGGGGAATTTTGGCCTTGTTTTTAGTATCCCTAGAGGAAGTAAGTGGTTTTCTAAAAGCCACTAGAGGAAGTAAGTGGTTTTCTAAAAGCCACAATATTTGTATTAGGCTAGAGGATGAGTATTAGTGTAAGTTTAAAATTTGGTGAATGTAAACAATAATTTTGCATCACTTTTAGGACAGTCACTCATTGGAAGTTGACCTAGAGACGTAGCCCATATTGGGTGAACTCCATTAAAAACCCGCGTTCTTCTTGTCTCTCTCTTTTCTTCTCTTTATTTCTCCACTTCAGTCATTTAATTCACTCATAAAGCTAATCACATGTATAATAGTTACAAATCAAGTCATAAATTTTGGATAAATTTTGGTATAAGAGGAGGTGTTACATTATTTGTAAGTGTGGATACTTACCTGATAAAAACGTAAATGAGGAGAAGTATCAATGGATAAATATAACCCTGATATTAATTTGAGGTGTGCAACTTAAACTCAAGAAATGATATTTCCAAGAGGAGGGAATCCTTTTAATTCTTAAGAGGATTTTCATGAAGCCTTCATGGTAATGAAAGGATGACGTAAGAGTTGTATTAAAAATGAAAGTAGTCTGGTGAGAGTGGATAATCAATAAAAGTTGAAGGAGTCAGTGATCCTCGTAAGAATCCTCCATCTCCAACATCATCATCATCTTCTTTTTCGTCTTCCAGTTCGAGTGAAATTTCTTCTTCAAATAAACATTCTAAGCACCCAAATTACCTTTATTAAAACTTGATGTTAATTTTTATTTTTCCTATGTATGGCGATGAACTTAATTCAACGAAGTTGGATAATTGGATCAAGAAACTCAAATTTTATTGCAGGATTTAGAAGATTGTGGATGATAACACAAAGATCTAACTTTTCTCTCTTTGACTAGGTGGCACAATCTTGATCTGGTGGTAGAGAAGAACCTAAGAAGACCTCCTCTGTAGTGGTAAAATAATTTCTTCATGGTATGAATTTAGTGATACATTAAGAAAACAATTCTATCCATTAGGCTACATGCAACACGCCACAATGGACTAGAAAAAATTAAGGCGAGGTAAGGTAATTCTATACACTCAAGACTTTAGGAAGAAAGATTTGACTTTGGGTATTCCATTATATACACAAGAAAAACTTCTCAAGTATATTGGTGGTTTTCATAGTTATCTTTGACATACTATCCTTATGTTCAGTTCAACTAACTTAGATGAAGCTTGTGTTTAAGCCACACATCTTGAATCTAGCCAAGAATGTTCATGATGATTTTTTGAAGAGACCATCTAAGTATACTGAAGTAAATTCAAAAGGAAATGAAAAGGAAATAGAAAACTACCATTAAGAAAGAGGGTGAAAATCCTACATGTATTCATTGCAAGAAGGAAGGACATGACAAGGCTAGATGTTGGAAGCTGCATCTAGAAGTGACACCAAAGAAATTTGGAAATAAAGGGAAAAAAGGACTATTGTTGCAATTCAACAAGATCTGAGATCCAAATTAGGTGATGAAACTAAGATCACAACTATGGTAGTGCAAGGCATATCTCCTCATGCTAGTTCTAGCTTTATTATTTAGTCTCATAATTCTAAAATTAAACATGAAGAAAGAAAATAATGTGAGCTTTTTCATATTAGGGATATAACAAAGCATACAAAGGTTGACAATTTTTTTATACTGATTCCCAAGTAAATCTCAGTTTTGAAGCAATCATCAAGAAGTTAGGATTGGAAACTAAAACTAATTTAAAACCTTACCCTTTGAGATGGGTGTGTGATGATTCAAAATTGCAAGTAACTACACAATGTAATATCATATTTGAATCACCTATAACTTCATATATGAGGTTGAATTGATGTAGTACCTCTTGATATTTGTGGAATTATGTTGGGAAGCCCATATCTTTATGACTTGAAAGCTATCTTCTACAAAGAGGATAACAAGCACCATCTCTTCGAAGATGGAATTGAATACAATATGAGATCTCATCACATAAAGACCAACGTATCTCTTATTAGCATAGGAAAAATGAAGAGACTTGTAAATGCTAGCAAGAACTTTGTACGTATGATTGTAAAGGCTAAGGATACTGATAAATATGATGTTTTTAAAGGATGTGATCCTATTCTTAAAGATGAATTAGTTAAAATTATTTCTAATTATGATGAATTGTTTTAATAGCTTGAAGGATTTCCTCCAAAAAGTTAGATAAAACATGAGATACATTTGCGACAAGATGCCCCACTTCCTAAAATTGGTATGAAAAGGTTGTTAGTATTAGAGAATGAAAATATTAAGAAGTGGGTTCAAGAATTTTTCAATAAATGAGTCATAAGACTAAGTACATCTCCATGTGGGTCACCCATTGTGTTGGCACCAAAGAAAGATGGTACATGGGGGACGTGCATATATATTTTTAGTATTGAAAAAAATCACGATGAAAAATTGTTACCCTCTTCCTTGCAATGATGACTTGTTAGATCAATTAAATAATGCAACTTATTTCATTAATTTAGAATTAAGAAGTGGTTAGAATCAAATAAGAATTGTTGAAGGTGATGTGTGGAAAACTACTTTTAAAACAAAACTCCCAGAATGGACCAAATACCATGGAACAACCCAAGAGTAGTACAGATGACTCCACCATTACACCCTCTTCCCAAACATCCAGAGAGATGGCTTCCCAAGTTTAATCCCGATGATGGCCTCCCTGCAGAGGAACATCTTCACAATTTCATGTTAGCCATCAATTTGAATGGAGTCACAGAAGAAGATTGTGTTGTTAGAATTTTTCCTTACACATTTGAAGGATCTGCAGGATCTTGGTATTTTTCTCTTCCTGCTAGGTCAATAACAAATTGGGATATGTTCGAAGAACAATTTTTGTTAAAATTTGGTGATGTCTGAACAACAGCCACTTTCATTAATGATTTGTCAAATCTTAGGACCAACCCAAATGAAAAAATTAAATAATTTAATTCAAGATTTGACAAATTGCTAAATAAAATCCCAGACACTTCCAGACCCATAATTGATGTACAAATTGAATGGTATATCTCTACTCTTCCTTCAAATATTGTTATGTTCCTAGGTAGAGCTAATAAAACAATATTTCTTGATAATATGAAAGAATCACTATCCATAGAAAAAAGAATTATTGCTCTTGAAAATAAAATTTCCCTTGAGGAAAGAAAACATACCAAGAAGGTATATTTTAAAGATGAATCCAAGAATAAAGCCCCCAAAGACCATTTCAACTTGGAAGGATTACAAAAGGTTTTGAATATGATGTCCAACAAAATGATAGAGATCAAGAAGCAAGTTGTTGAATCTTCAAAAAAATCCTTTCGCCCTTTTAAAATGAATTAGCCATCACAATCACAACCTCCTGCCATTATATCAAATGGAGAATCTAACAAAGATGACGAAGAAGAAGAATCAACCTTATCTACTGAAGAATCCCAAGAAGAAGAATTATCAGAAGCCCGTGGTTTATGGGATTTCATTCTAACTACCTCAGAAAATTAAGAAGAGGAAGCCCTACCAGTAAGGGACCTGTTGATACCGCTCCATAAAATTAAAAGCAGAAGTCCCTTGCTCCTCCTATTAAAGACAAAGGCATAGTTATGAAGTATTCTACTCCATCCTCAGATTATGTTCCAACTGCTTCTAAATGTTCTTCTTCATCTAAGACCCTTATAGTCTCTGATAACATGGAGCATAATATTGTGGAAGACATGAAAAAGGTCAAAGCCAACATTTCCCTTTATGATGTTAGTAAATTAAAACAACAACAAAAGATTTTACTTAAAGAAATAAATGCAGTTCGTGCATTGCCATTACCTACTGTTATTACTGCAAAATATTCCAAGGGGAAAGGAAAACCTCCAAATGTCTCTTTAGATAGAATTGACCCATCTGATGCTATTCTAATTGGAGATAGATCAAATTCTCACACTCCTCCCTTCTTATTGATTTTTTAATTTTTTAACAAAAATGTTCACAACTACCTAGTGGATTTTGGTGCACCATCTAATGTCATGCCTTATGCAGTTTGTCTCAAATTGAATATTGCACCTCATAAATTTGTCGTTTAGATTGTTCAATTAGATAACACAAAAGTCAAAAATTTGGGAGAAATGGATTACATTTTAATAAGATTATCTTCTAGTTCGAAGGTTTGTCAAATAATAGATATGTTAGTTGTAGAGGTCCTTGAATTCTATGGTCTTATTTTAAGCAGAAATTGGTCTGAAAAAATACATGGTTACTTTGCAACTGATTGGTCACATATGTGGCTTCCCTACAATGGAAAACCCAATCAAATTTGTGTTGACAGGGAGAAACATATGAAATATTCAGTGGCTCATCTCAATGAGGGGAATGAACTAGTAGTTTTTACAAATAACATTTTTTGAAGTTTTTATGAAGAATCTTCGGCGAAAATCACATAGAAAAACTTATGTCGACGCGTTTCGAACCTTCCAGTGCGGTTCATCATCAGGACAAGTTGAATGAGCAGATCTCATTTAGCACATTAAATAGACAGGGCAGAGAATCCATGACTCAACGGCTAAAAAATAACAGCTAGAAAATGATAACGGTTAGTTTGACCGAGATAAATGGAAATTAATAATAATGATAATGATATTATTAAAAACATTTTCTTTTAAAATAAAATTGATAATAAGTAAATCAAAATTAATAATTTTAAATATGTTGAATTTAATAGTTAGTTATACATAACAAACTTATTATTATTATTATTATTATTATTATTATTATTATTATTATTATTTTCTTTTAAAATTAAAATTATTAATAAGAAAATCAATAAATTCAAATATGTTGAAAAACTAAAATGAATTAAATTAAAATTACTTAGAATAATAATAATAATAATAATAATAATAAATTAAAAAATAAATAAATAAGAAATTATAGTTAGTTATAAACATCAAACATGGTGTAAAAAAATAAAAATAAATAAAATAAAATAAAAATAAAAATAAAAATAAAAAAATAAAAAATAAAAATAAAAATAAAAATATTTCAAATTAATTTTATTAAAAAAGACAATAAAATAAAATTATTACAGTAATACCAAAATTAAATTTAGATTAATTTTAAAATTAATTTTTATAAATTAAAATAAAATTAATACGTAAAGAAAATACATAATTATAAATAAAACTGACTATATTAAGAACCATTAATAGTTTAAATAAATTAACTAATATGAAATTAATATTAGTGAATAAATTATAATTAAATCAAAATAAATAAATAATAAATAGTAATAATAATAATAATAAACAAATAAATTGATAGAAATTGCAAACAATAAATTGAGAGAAAGAAGGCAAACAATTAGGAGGAGAGGGCTAGGACCCAGCAACTACTAATCTTCCAGCCATCCTCTCTATTCAGATTGATCGGCCTTTTTTCAATCTCAAGGGCTTCCCTAAATTTCCGGTGATGGAATTGAGACACTCTAGCAATCACACTAGCTTCCTCGATGCAGACATGATGATTGGTTTTCTCCACATGTTCTGCTAACGCGGAAGATTTAGTTCTCATATGCTTTAGGTCAGCCGCGTGCTCACTAATCCTTTGATTAATGGAGTGACCAGTCTCACCAATATAGGGGGTCCCACAAGAGCAAGGAATAATATAAACCCCTTTCATGTCTTTGGGGTCGATGGGATCCTTTACAGATCTTAGGGAATTACAAATGGTGTTGAGAGGTCTAAACGTTGCGGGGATATTATGCCTCCTAAGAACCCTCGCAATCTTATCTGTGGTCCCATGAACATACGGAAGATGGACTCCAGGAATTCTCTCTTTAGGCTCCTTCGTGGTACACGAGTTCTTAGCTGCTTTGAGGAAAGCCTTTTTTCCCAAGTATCTTTTGAAGTTTTCTTTCACAATTTTCTAGCACAGAAATCCCCTTTTCAGTTGATTCTGTTTCATCTCAAATTAAAAAAAATTCTCATACAGATTCATCTAGATGTACCAATATTATTAAAAAGTCATGTAAATAACCATGATAGTTTGTTTTGGACTCTTTACTTTGATGGATCAAAATCTTATGATGGTGCAGGAGATGGCTACATCTTAGTAAACCCTGACGGAGAAAAAACTATGATTGCATGTAGATTGGAATTTGATTGTACCAACAACATTGCTGAATATGAATTATTGGCACAAGGCTTACAAAAGGTTGTTAGTCTTGATGTCAAATAGCTTACATTTTTTGGTGACTCTGAGATTGTAATTAAACAAGTTATACATAACATTCAATGTGTTTCTAATCACCTCAAACATTACCAATCTTTGATTCAAGACCTAACTTACCATTTCACTGCAATCAATATAGCTCATATCCCAAGAATAGATAATGTTAGTGCTAACCTCCTATCCAATGTTTCTTCCAAGCTCATTCTACCTAAATATTTCAGCTTCGATAGATTTTCGATTGAGTTAATTTTTCGCCCATCCATTCCAGACAACATAACTAACTAGCGTGTGTTTAATGATGACAATGACATCTTGATTTTCCTGACATCATAAGGTTATTACTCTAACCATATTATTGATGAAGAAGAGCATGAAAAGAAGTTGAACGAATCTTTTGAAGAAAATTATTTACCCAAACCTATAGTAAAATTGGAAGATTTATATGATCTGAAAGATAGATTTAAAAGGGTAACTAATTGCAAGCTTCAGAGCTATACTATGAGATTTGAATTAGTTAACCGAGGATTTGATCATATGCCTCAGAACATCAATTTAGAACTTAGACTCACATCAGATGAAAAATATGATTTTATTCATTTGTTGAAAAGATACAAGGATGTATTTGGTTGGAATTATGATGACCTAAAAACTTATGACACGTCTATCATTCAACACGCCATACTTATGCTTCCAAATGTAAATCCCATTCAATAAAAGCTTAGGAAGATTCATCCTAACTTGGAAGGCCAGATTAAGGCTGAATTGAACAAGCTCCTCAGAGCCAAAATTATTTTCCCAATCAGACATTCCAAGCAGGTTTCAAATCTTGTACATGTTAGAAAAAAGAATGGATATATTTGTATTTGTATAAATTTTAGAAATTTGAATAAAGCATGTGAAAAGGATAACTTTCCTTTACCTCCAATGGAACAATTTTTACAATTTGTTGTTGGTTTTGAGCTAATGTCTTTCTTAGATGGTTTTTTAGGTTACAATAATATCCTTGTACATCCAGAAGATAGACTGAAAACCACATTTAGAACCAAGTGGGGAATGTATGCTTATCAAAAAATGCCTTTCAGATTGATTAATGCTGGAACCACTTTCCAGAGAGCCATGGACATTGCTTTCAGAGGTTTGATTAACAAGATAGTTGTAGTGTACTTAGATTGCATTATGATTTATTCGAAAAAGAGAAGTAATCATCTCCATGATTTGAAACAAATCTTTGAAAGATGTAAAACATTTGGATTCTCCTTGAATCCCGAAAAGTCATTTTTTCCCCTTAGAGAAGGTTAAATACTAGGTTTTATTGTGTCCAAAGAGGGAATCTACATAGATATAGAGAGAATTAAGGTGATTTCTGAAATCCCCTTACCGCACTATAAAAAATCCATGCAATACTTTCTTGGACAAATTAATTTTGTCAAACAGTTTGTCCCTGATTTTTCACAAATTGTATTACCCTTACAAACTATGATCAAGAAAAAATTAGTTTTCAAATGGGGATAGATCGAACGAAAATCATTCGAATCAAGAAAACAAGCAATCATAGATTCCCCTTTGTTATCAATTCCCATTTTTACTAAATAATTTGTTCTTTACACTTTTGTTTTTGAACAATCCTATGCAGTAGTATTAACACAACCAAACGAGAAATAAGTTGAGGCTCCCATTTCATTATTTAGATCCAATTTTCAAGGAGCTAAGTTAAACTATTTAGAGGTTGAGAAACATGCCTTTATAGTTTTTAAGTCCATAAAACATTTCAGGTCTTTCCTCCTAAAAGCACATACAAAACTAATTGTTCCTTTCCTTGCGCTCAAACAATTTCTTATTTATAAGGAATTAGGAGAGAAGAGGGAAAGTTTAGTTACTTCCTTGCAAGAATATGATATAGAGATTAAACCAGCTAAAATAGTAAGGGGTCAAGGTTTTTGCAGATTAATTATTGGATCTTATGACACTTCGACTAATGAAGATTCAACTAATAATGTTCAAATTATAGAGGTATGCCCTATTGACACTAAATCTCAATATGATGATTTAATATTTTATTTAAAAAATGGTTATGCTCCATTAGAACTCAATTAAAAAAGAAAAAGAGCACTCGGGATTAAATCTAATCAATACCAAATTTCCAATGATGTCTTGTTTAGAAAAAGTATGATTTTGTTTTATTAAGATTTTTAGAAAAATATGAAGCAAAGAAAGTTTTTCAAGAACTACATGATGGAACAGCTGGTGGACACTATAGTGGGGACACCACTGCTCATAAGATTCTTCATGCTGGTTATTATTGGCCAACTCTATTCAAAGACACCCATGCATATCTCATAAAATGCAAATTCTGCCAAACTACTTCAGGAAGACAAAAGAACGCATCCTTGCCTTTGCAGCCAGCTAACATTGAGCAACCTTTTGAACAATGGGGACTGGATATCTGAGGTGAGATTTTTCCTAACTCTTTTAAACAAAATAAATGCATTTTGACTGCTATGGATTATTTCACCAAATGGGTGAAAGCAATACCTCTAAAGGTGGAAAATTATGAAAACTTTATTGAATTTATTGATCAATTTATTAGTACCAGGTTTGGTCTTCCTTATGCCCTTATGTTTGATAATGCATCTTATTTTTTTGGAAATACCATAACTGAATTTTGTCTCAAAAGAGGTTTTAAACTCAAATATTTTGCAAACTGTTATCCTCAAGGAAATGGCTTAGCAGAGTCTACCAATAAAAACCCCACTAGGATAATCGAATGAACAATTGACCAAAATCAAAGAAATTGGCACAAATCTCTAGTTTTTGCTTTATGGGTTGACAGAATCACTCAAAAGGTCTCTATAGGCACTTCTCCTTTTCAATTAGTGTATGGAAAAGAATCTATCCTACCTCCTAATCTAGCTCTTCCTTCACTTGCCCTAGTCCAATCTATTGAAGAAAAACCTTTTTCTGCTTTGCAATTAAGGATGTCCCAAATTCTTAAGTTAGAAGAAGAGAGAGATAGAGCCAAACAAATCCATGCTCACCATTAGAAATTGGTCAAATCCTCATTTTGTGCAGGTTCAATTAATAACAAAATTTTTGAAATCGGTGTCTTAGTTCTAAAATGGGATAAGACCTATGAAGAAAAAGGAAAACACACAAAGTTTCAAAAAAATTGGCTATGCCCATTTCAGATTGTTGAGAAACTAGGCCCATCAACCTTTATCCTTCAAGATTTATAGGGAAAGAGGGATGCTCTTCCTGTTAATGGGCTAGATTTGAAAAAATAATTTTCTTAAGGATATCTATCCTCCTGTAAATATCTAAATATTAATATGTACATATTGGTGTCTTTAGCCTTGCTAATGTTAGGTAATACACTTTTGACTTCATATTAGGGTCTCTCATCATTTACATGAAGTTTAACTAATTAAAGGAGAAATTTTAGAAAACAAATTATAACATTGAAGTTTAGAATTGGATCTATTACAATCTCTAAATTATTTATATCCATTAAGTTGTAAATATTTCATAACTTGAAACTTTAACAAATCTTCTTGTCCTTTTATTGGTCATAAAAAAGTTTTCTTTAAAAAATTGAAGACTATTTTGAAGTTTTAGCATCCTTTGGCTTCAATTGTCATCCATAACGCTTGGGTTAATTTACCTCCCCATCCACTAATTTTACATTTTTTAGAGCGTAATTCAAAAATATATAAAACTTGAAAGATAAGAGGTCTCATCATGATCTGACTTACTATGATCATAGGAAAATAACGATATTGACATTATCATGACTTGTCACCAAACTAGGATAATAGATTGTGGTTTCATAACTATAATACAAGAGGTCTCATCATGAGTCGGCTTGTTCAATATCATTATAACTTGTGAATGGCATTGTCATCAGCTGGGTACTAAGCTAATACAATGCCTTTTAAGTAAGCTTTAAAAGAAAGTTTAAAAGAAAGATTAATACCTCTAAGAATATTACTATAAGTGGATGAGATACTGGTACATTTTGGTTGAATGATAACCCTCTCAATGCTATGGACACCTGCTGGCAGAGTTAGCTCTACCAGTGAAAAAAAGTCTATCGAAAACACTAAGCTTCTATACCTCTTAGCTTTATCTTTACAACTGATTCAATCACCAACAAAGATAATAAAGATTTTCATCAATAACATGTTGTGATACAATTTACAAAATAATGAGTTCTTTTATTCAGATTAATCTTTATCAATCAAAACTTCAGATATGTTTACCTATCTAAGTCTTTTTATTTAGTACTTAAAATTTCATTTATTTTTACAGAGATAATTGTTTCGCCTAGTATGTTGCCAATTGTTGTAGTACTCAACAACTTCCCATTTATTTTTATTTTAGATAGATAATAAATAATGGGGACACTTTTGAACTTTAACAAAATTCTTTAGTTCTAATGAAGTTAAGACAATTTTAATTTTTTTGTAAATAACCCACTTTCATAAAGGTTTCATATATTGGAACTTACACATCAGAGGATTCAAACCATAAAAGTGTTATGAAAACCCGATAAGCCTTTTGTTTTTTAAAATAATGCATTATTGGGGGAGTTATATCAGACCGTTTAAATATCGTAACATTACTTATAGGAAAGTTATGATAAAACATTCCCTGAGCAAACTTTCCCGATATATAACGATAAAGTGGGTGCTTCCTTTTATATTGAGTACTTTAAAGAAAATTTGGCCCCACAACATTGCCACCTGCCATACTAGAACTCCCGAATATCGTAACTTTCAACAAGCTTCATCTCAAAAAACTTTGATACCTCAAACCTCCGATATCTGATATCTAACTCTTGCGCTATTTCAGGAACTCTCAATATCATAAACTTCTAATGCCTCACACTCTCAATACCTGATATCTCTGATACTATTCCCCTTCGATATGTCAATCCTCCAGTATTCTAGTCTCTGCCCATATCGAGACTTTTCATATCGAATGCCACTCTTTAAAAACCTCGATATTCCAATAGTCGATATAAATCCTTCGGTATATCTGCATGCCTATACTTATAACCATTATATTTTCAAACAACACATATTGGAAGCCTCATATAGCATAACTTTTAAAGTGCAACCATGGGATTTCTCAGATAAAAGTTATCTGATACAATGATGTTTACATTGTCCACGTGAATCCACATTTTTCATTTAATTTCCAAGAGTGCCGAATTTATGGTTTTCGAAGTTTTAAAATAACATTATTCATTTCAAATTAATATTATCATGATTCACCCTTTAAGACATAAATCATTATGAAAAATTGTTATTTTGTTTAAGACCTTTATGGCGATAGAATTATCACTTAGTCTTGTGTTTTCCATTGCAGGCCACTCTTGATAAATTCAATTCAGAAGAGATGTCTAGGGTGACTAAAGAAAGAAAAAACTAGTTGCTCAACAATAGTCGGCTACTCCCCCAGCTGAAAATATTGACACACCAAGGTTGTTTTTGGATACAATTTTTTCTTTAGATGTTGGTAGTACCTCATGGGAATCTATTTATCAGTAATTCGAAGAAGAGGGACCAAGGGTTACTCAGAGAATGGTTACAACAAAGGATTATTCTCCGGTTTCCAATACCACCTACAACGATGTCGCAAATTCATTTTTACATAGGATTTTTTCTCTACCCAAGATCTTTCCCTCTACAGATATGACTCAATGGATCGTGGAGCACTTGAACATTTCAAGGTGAAAATTCATGACAAATAATGACATAGTCATCGACTCTTTCACCGAGAGTGATTTTAGTGTGATGTACCATTTTCCACCTCTGCATTATAAATATGACAAACATTTCATGGAGAAATTCATGAGCGATATCGATCATGGGTCAAAACCCATCAAGGATTGGAGGAGACATCTAATAAGCACACACTTGAGGAAAAGGAAATATATTTAGTAGAATCCCTTGTAGGACCTTATTGCCAAATTGTTGACATGGCATGTAGATTAATTACCTATCCTAATACTTAGAAATTCCCAGATCAATGGAATCCAATGATTGATGCAGCTTCTGAGGGATTTATTGTAGACTAGAGAAATATTTTATCTGATAACTTAGCCACTCACATTTTTAATTTTAGGATAAATCATACAGTTTCAGAAAATGTAATTCGTCATTTTTATATGAGTGCTTATGTTATGAACTCCCTATGATATAGTATGGATTTTTACTCCATGGCATGGAAATGGACTTTAGAGGATCCAACTCCTATTCATATATACCATAATATCCTCTAGGACTCTAAGTACCAGCCTCATTTCCATAAAATCTACCAGGGTGTCATGCTACTGATTCATCAAATTATCTTTAACAAGAAAGCTCCTAGGATTTCGCCAGAAGCAAAGACAAATCTTCTCAGAGTTGGGAATTGGTTTGGTGAGGAGTGGTTTACCTACATTCAGGTCTTTAGCAGTCTTGCTAATCCACATGTTTTTCCCCTATATGTTCCTGATAAACTATTGGCTCGTTAAATAGCCTACCAAACTGTATACATTAGATAATTTCAAACATGAAGCTATTGAGGTGAACTTATTTTAGAGTTAAAGTTTCCTACTATCCCTAACAAGTAGTACGATCCTCATGGAATTGCTAAAAAGGTTAATGCTCAATCAAGTGTAAAGAAATTATCTCATGAACCTGATCAGTTTGATGTTGTCTTTGAAAAATCTGCTACCTATTCAATAGTTGCGAAATAGATTTCAGGGTGAATATATCCACAAAAAATCAAACAAATTGTCGAATACAAGGAAATGAGATTATCTCGTTTACCCTTAGATTCATTAAAAATTCCATAGGAAAACACAGCTCAAGAGAAGGTCATAGATATTTCTTCTACATAGGTTATTGATATTCCTCACCCAAAAGATACAAGGGCTTCTTCTTCCACTTAGATTGAAGGATAGTTTCCAAGTTCTAAACTTGAAGAAATATGGGAACAATATAGTCAGCCTTTGAAAGGTAAACCTGAGGTTTCAAAGACTCCCTCATAAGAAGAAGTCTTAGACATTTCTAAAATGTTTGTGAGGGATTCGATTATAATGGGGACCATAGATCAACCTGTAGAGGTTGAAGATATTGAAAATATACCACCATTTCTGACCTATGAGGTTGTGTTGAGGGTTGAAGAGATTCCTCCTCTTGACATATTCTACAGTCTCCAACATAAGGCCATGGTGAAAAGACAAAGAAAGAAAAGAAATATTGACCAATCTCGGGCCTTAGTCCCCAAAAATTCTTCTTTTGAACTATGGAAAGGTTCGCAGTCCACTCCTACAGAGGAACTTAGAAGCATTACTCAGTTCATAGGAGCTTATGCTTCTATGACTATGGACAAAGCCATAGAGATATAACAAGTTTTGAAAGAAAAATATGACAGGATTATGCAGTTGGAACAAGGCCTTGAGAATGAGAAGCAAAATATTTCCAATCAATGGCAAGAGCAGCTTATTGAACTCCAAAATGATTTCAATGCCCTTAAATTTCAACATGATTCTGATTTAAAGGTATGAGATGCTTAGATTCAAGAATTATAGTAGAGGATTGAACAACTGAAAGTTGATCCAGAATTTGCAGAGTTTAAACAGGAAGAAGGAGAATTAAATACTCTCCTTTCTCAACGACAAGTCATTTCCTGTCAGAAATTAGCTATCATTCACGATTTGTGTCAAACATCCAATACATTAGTAGACCAATTGTCTGATCTAAGGACATATTTTGATGATATTGAGGAGAAAACTATAGGCTACATAACATGGCAAGATAGTATTTAAGAGATATCAACCAATCTCCCAAGAATAGAGGAATCGCATAAGGATATAGTCTTAAGAGAATGGGAAATTCTTCTAAAACATATAGAAAAAATGATATTCAATGCAAGGGACATCTCCAATGACCTCGTTGAAGCTATCAATGATAATTTGTTTCAGGCAAATCTTATTACAGTCTGCCCCAACAGAACTCTACCCAATATCAAATTCTTGACCAAGATGTGGCAGGAATTGTCCAAGAAAAAGGTTGAGAAGATTGAAAAGCTATCTTAGATTGACTTAAAATGCCATTGGCATTTCTTATGGAAAGCCTCACAACCAATGGCTAATTATTATATGCATATCTAACACAACCAATCATATGTTGCTATCGCTCATGGATGTAATATTTACTAGTCAGTTGTGGATTCGGCCATGGTATCCACCTGAATTGAAGCCCATGAAAAATATTTACGAACTACAATAGTATATGGCAGGGAAGTATTCTTCACAATATTAGTCGGGTTGTTATAAAAAAGTCCAAAATTGTCTTATGGTTTTATTTTAAGATTTGTTTGCTAAAATTGTTTTAGACTTTTATTCTTCTTTTTTATATTTGTAATTTATTTTAAAACTATAAATCCCCTTCATTGGAATAGAGTAGGGGCTCTGAATTTTGGAGAGAAAGCTTTTTTTGACACTATTGTAACTTAAGTTATCTTAGTAGAAAGTTAAACCATTGTTATTTTCTCATGAGTAGAGTTACAATATATCGGGTACTATTATCTGTCTATTTTTCCTTTGCTTAAGAGTTGAATGGTAATTTGATTAAGTTTCTCATATGTCTGTTGCAAGAATTCATACATATTTTCACTATTGATATGTGTGATTGGAATTATATAGTATATGCATAAATGATGAAATCTTATATGTGTAATGAATTCATCAACTAATTTAATTAAATTAGTTATCATTATTTTCTTTAACCTCATATTGGCTTGATAATCTATATTTTCATGTTGTATGAGAGATCCTTTTAAAACACATATATACATAAGATTTATCGTGATAGATAGATATATAAATAGGTAGATAGTTAGTTTAAATAATCTTTATCGTCATCTTTATCACATCATAATTCTCACATCTATAACTCCATTCGGAGCCACCGTCCCAAATGGATAAGGATCCGCTCCAAAGTCCTGACTGGGTGGTTTTCCTTGATGTTGAGGTAGACATTCCGAGCCTGCAACAGATCCATGACTAAGATAATTCATAAATAAATCCATATAACTAGCATGTAACCAAAAACATAACATAGATAGAACAACTATCAAAACCGCATGTTAATAAGTACATTTACACATATGAAAAATCCAACTAATCTAGGGACTTCCATGTACCATTCTACCATAGATTGGGCTAAACCAAATATTTCTTTCAACCTATCACCATCATGCCATATTCCAAGCATGAATGTGGGACTCACAACAAAACCAACCATGACTTCCCTAGACTTTACCGTATATCCCGCCAAGGGATTCCTAGGCCCAAATGATGAACATACACTTTAGGATTGATAAAAATCCCTCCATATACCGTTCAAGGGATCAATAGGCCCTAAGAAAGCATGGATGCCTCTGGATCTCTCCATCTAAACCATGAGGAATTTTTCCATCTCCACATCTAGGCTTTACCGTGTACCCGCCATTACCGGTCAAGTGATTTCTAGGCCCAACGAGGTCTCCACCCTCTACACTTTTTCAAGTATCCTGCTATTACAGGTCAAGGGATTCCTAGGTCCAACAAGGGTGTTCACAACCAATATTTACCATATATTCTGCCAAGGAATTCCTAGACCTTATGATTCTTCTTGAGACCATGACACTTAGTTTTGAAACCATATGACAATCCAGCTCAACCAAGTAAGAGAATCCCCTCACACCTTTTTTATCCAGAGATGGAAAGCCAAGGTTGAAAACCACTGTCACACCTAGAAAAACCCATGCCAATGACAACAAGAGAACCAAAAACACACATGCATGTACCATGCATGCCAAAACTAGTAAGGAAATCATACATGCAACTCGATACCCACAAGTATTCCCATTGTAGCACTTGATACCTGCTTTTCCTAACTTGATCTTTTCTTCCCTTTAATTTGTTGTCCTTTCTTTACCTTCTTTCCTCCAATGCTAAAGTGCTCCAAGTATCTTGTAAGTGTCCAAGAGTATGAGAGAGAGAGAGAGAGAGGGAAAAGAGAGGGAACTCCAAAACTAAATCGACAAAAGGTTGTGAAGTGATCCTCAAAAGAATTTTTATTAGTGAGGCCTCTAGTTTTTTCATTTTCCCTTAGTTTTCATTCATTTTCCTCCTCATATGAAACATGTGACCTTTCACCTTCCTTTTAACCTATTTTCCATTATTTTCATAAATAAAATGTCAATTAATGCAACCTTTCCTTTCCAAAGCCTTTGCCATCGCCTTTTCCAATTTCCTTAGCCATAATAAACCAAATAAACACCAACACTAGGATGTTTTTCCCAACATTCAGCTTGGAATAAGTGTCCCATGACCTTAGTTATTATTTTTCCTTTATTAGCTTTATTACATGGATTTTTTACCAAGGTTGTTACAGAACCCTCCCCCTTGGGGGAACACCGTCCTCAGTGTTCAATTCCACCTACAACCAACAATATCAATAAAAGTCAAAACATAAAGCCCATGGAGCTTTATAACTTATCTCGATGTAGTATTTACAATGATCAACCTATTAAATAGAAACCCAACATAACAAGCATGACAACATGACAATCATAATGACTTGACACTCATACCGCTTATTGGAGCTTTATAACACACCTCATTGTGGTATTTACGTCCATATACATATATACATATACCAAAACACCACACCAAAACATATACCAAAAGGCATCCCCTCAACCAATGAATAAAGAAGGATACATATCCCACATTTGACCAGCCATCTCCAATGTAGCTTGATTGTTCCTAAAGTCCTTCCACTGCACTTTATCCTACTTGATTTCTCAGTTCGAGAGCATGAAAATATTTCTATGCAAAATACACTGAGGCTCCGGCTGGAGTTCTCCTTCTGGATCCCCCTACACTACAGACAATCCAATAACATGATCAACATCTTTAACATACTTCTTAAGTAATGATGCATGGAAAACATCATGGAATTTCATTGTCGAAGGTAGTGCAAGCCGATAGGTCACTGGTCCACTCCTCTCAAGGATCTCGAAAGGCCCACAAAACCGAGGTGCCAACTTTGCACATAATCCAATCCTCAAGGAGCTCTTATTGGGCTTAATGCTCAAGTACACATGTGCCCCAAACTGAAACTCCTTAAACAACCAGTGTTTATCTACATAACTCTTTTTCATGTCATGTGATGCCTTCAGATTCTTCCTGATAACCTACATTTCATGTTCCATTTCTGGAAACATATCTGGTCTTATCAACACCGTATTCATTGGATCACTCTAGCTAATTGGGGTATAACAACTCTGCCCATACAGTGCCTCAAACATACTCATCCTTAATGATTCTTGATAACCATTGTTTTAAGCAAACTAAACCAATGGAAGGTACCCCTCCCATCTCCTCTAATGGTGCATGACATACATCCTCATCATATCCTCCAGTATCCTGTTGAACCTCAATATATGTTCATCTATCTGCAAAAGATAAGTTGTGTTGAAGGCCAACTCTGTACCCAAACCTATGAATAACTCTTTCCAAAACTTGAAATTGAACTTAGAATCCTCGTATGACACAATCTTCCTTGGAACACCATGAAATATCACCACATCTCTGATGTACACTTGTGCTACATCATTAGCTAAATATTTAGACATTACTGGAGTAAAGTATGCTACCTTGATTAACCTGTCCACCACAACCATGATGGAATCATGCTGTCTAGATTTCCACGGGAAAATTGTAATGAAATCCATGGAAATGACCTCCCATTTCCACTCTAGAATCAGAATTGGTTGTAGTAATCCACCTGGATGTTTACACTCTACTTTCACCTATTGAAAGTCCAAGCATCTAGCCACAAACTCTACCACATCCTTCTTCAAATTTGTCCAATAGTAGAACTTCTTCACTGTCATGAATGTCTTCTGGTATCCTGGGTGACTTGAATATATCTTTGCATGAAATTATCTCAAGATAATCTTCTTGATCTCACTTTTGTCTGGCACATATATCTTGTCCCTAAATTTGACCAAACCATCTGCTGTGAGACAATAATCTAGATCCTGATCACTTATACCCTGTTGTAACTTGTGCATAAGATCCCTATACCTATCATCCTGTTATCCTTCCTGTAAGCTCTGATCCTCTAGATATGTCCCATA
Organism: Pinus tabuliformis; assembly: GCA_031772625.1. Taxonomy (NCBI): domain Eukaryota; kingdom Viridiplantae; phylum Streptophyta; class Pinopsida; order Pinales; family Pinaceae; genus Pinus; species Pinus tabuliformis. The sequence continues at coordinate 498,112,954 of CM062818.1, read as the reverse complement.
AGAACTCATAGTTTCTATATGATTCACTTTCACTCCTCCATTAAGATCATCTGCAACCATGTTTTCATTTCCCTTAATGTATTTGATATCTAAATGAAACTCGTTGATCGTGTCTAACCATCTAGCTTGCTTGGAATTCATATTTGGTTGGTCAAATATATACCTCAATCCATTTTGATCGCTCATCAATAAAAAGCTCCTGCCAAGAAGTTAATGTCTCCACATCTTCAATGCACAAATGATCACTGCCAACTCAAGATCATGTGTTGGATAATTTTTCTCATGCTCATTCATTTTTTGTGACTCATAGCATGCTACTTGTCCTTCCTGCATTAAGACTCCACTAGTTTCTCTCTTGCACACATATATACACACCACAAACTCTTTGTCTGGATATGGAATCTTTAAAATTGGATCATTTGTCAACACCTGCATCAATTTCTCAAAACTGGCTGCATATTCCTTTGTTCATTCAAATTTCTTACATTTCCTATACAGTGGCATAATATGATAGGGAATCCGAGAGAAGATACTGATGAACCTCCTATAATAACCTGCTAGCCCCATAAATGATCTTACCTCATCCACATTTCTAGGAGCTGCCCATTCCTTGATAGCTCTTATATTTTCTGGGTCCATTGTTATGCCCTCATTGGAAACCTCATGCCCCAAGTAATGTACCTATGTCTAGAATAAACTGCATTTACTAAGCTTATCATGCAACTGATGTTATATCATCAATCTCAATATTGTTGCTAAGTGTTCGATGTGTTCATCTTCATTCTTTGAATATATCAATATATTATCAATGAATACATTGAAAAACTTGTCTAGATAAGGACACAACATGCTATTCATCAAGCACATAAAATTAGTTGGAGCATTCTTCAAACCTAATGGAACTACAAAAAACTCATAATTCCCATACCTGGTCCGGAAAGCAGTGTTGTGTATGTCCTCTTCTTTGTTGTGTACTTGATGATATTTGGATCTCAAATCAATCTTTGAGAACACTTTCACCCCCTTCAACTGATCAAACCAATCATCAACAATGGATACTTGTTCTTGATGATCACTTTGTTAACATGCCTGTAATAAATGCATAACCCGAGAATGCGATCCTTCTTCTTCACAAACAACACTGGTGCACCCCAAGGTGATACAATAGGCCTGATGTATCCCTTGTCAAGCATTTCCTTCAATTGAAACTTCAACTCTACTAACTCTGGAGTGCTCATCTCGTAAGGCGCCTTCGATGTTAGTGCTTCCCCTGGTACCATCTCAATAGAAAAGTCCACTTCTATGTGTGGCAGCAACTCTGAAATATCTATTGGGAATACATCCTGAAACTACTGCAAGATCGAGTATCTTTTCATAACTTTTTCATCCTCAACATCCTTACATTTATCATTAGAAATATGCACTGCAAATAACACACACCCTTTTCTGCGATTGCGCTTGCCCTGCATATTTTTCACCATTCTAATTGATGTTGCCTTCTTCTTACCCTGCAAGATTCTATGTTCTCCATTGTCATCCAAACACTCAATAGCCTTGTCATAACAATCCAACTTGGTCCCGTTGATATATAGCCAATCCACAACCAAAAGCATATTATATGATCCCAATCGAAGTACATTAAATTTTTTTGATGTAGGTATACCCAAGCTCTTACCCAATGATGAACTCTCTTCTTTGTAACTATATCCAACTACACTAACCACAATTTTTCATGCACTTCTTTATTCAAACCACACTTATCCACCAGGATCTTATTAACATAACTATAATTAGATTTAGGGTCAATCAATTAGAAACAACTTGATCACAAAGCTTATTTTCCATCTCGATAATAGATGTTTGGTGATCCACCTGCCTATTATCCAATGTTGCATAGATTCGTGGAATACTTTTCCCAACATCCCAAGATGTTTGCTCTTCCTATGCACTGTAATATGAGGCCTACCACCACAATTATACTGGGAATCCCTCTTGAGATGCTCCTTGCCACATATCCAACACTACAACTTCCCCTTACCATCACCTTTATTCTTCTTCCTCTGGGTTGTGACCCATTAAACTTCTTATAAGGTGCAACATTTTCTTTCTTTCCTGCATTCTGGGGTCTGGTTCTTTTCAGCTGCCATTTACCTTTAGCTTTGTATTTCCCTTTCCAACCTTGTTGAGATTTTTTCTTATGCTTTGATTGCTCATAATAGTGCTTCCATTTCCCAATGAATTCTTCAGGTGACTTGGGCTCATCATACTCAATCTGATATTCGTCCACAAATAAGTGCCTCGAATACTTTCAGCGAAAATGGAAACCCATGGCAAGCTTTCACAAATCGATCTGTTAGATCTGCAAATTCTTGTGATGGAAATCGTCGATTCAAGGCATAGAAACAGAAGAGCTCTTTGGAGTGTGATTGAATCACCCCCTTTAGATTATAAATTGAGGACTCTAACACTCCTGAGCTTATGAGGACATGTTTTTCCCTAGAGGTAGCCAAAATAAAGTTATCGGGGTTAAGGATAGCTATCAAGATAATTGGAAAAAGCGCTTCCATTTGAGAGACATCATCTATATCATCTACAACTATAAGAGTGTGACAAGATGAGAGATAATTTTGAATTATCCCTACTCCTTCATCACGACTCGCAATTTTTCTTTTAATACCTGTTAAGTCTTCTAAAAGCTTACTTGGAAAATAATTTATAGCTTTTCTATTTATGGTTTTCTTACATAAAATAGAGAAGAGGATTGATTGTAATATAATCTCCTAAGATTGAAGAATTATTTGGCTAGAGTAGTTTTACCAACTCCACCCACACCCAAAATGCCCACAATCTTGGCCTCCATGCACTTAGTGTCCTGCTTCTGTACGAATGTGGTTTCAAATTCTTCCAATTTTTTGTTCAATCCAGCTGGGTATTTTTCCACATTCAACAGTGTCTTTGGAACAGTTTTTAGAACACTTTCCACTACCTTATCTAGTAGCTCACCTTCGTCGTCCTTGTCCCTAAATAGTGTAAACTAAGCAAGTGAGAATATCATACAACGTATATCAATCTAACAAATAAAAAATAACATGGATTTTAAAGGACAGTAGGAGATGCAACTTACAGAATCAAGAAACTTCTTATATTAGCAACAAAGTAAAGTTCACCTCTCCATTTTCGAAAATTGTTTGAGTTGTAGCGTGGCTTCTCTTCACTAGTTTCGAGGTCATGTGCAGTTTTATGTTCAAGATTTCACAAGGCATGAGAATACTCTCCTCTTTTGACCGTATGACGAAGCACAAAAGGTTCAACTTTGTATAATATTGGAAGAATGATTTTTCCCGACTTTACAAACTCTACCATGAGGACAAGTTCATCCAAGCACCAAGTAGATTTAGCATAAGTTGGTGAAAAAATTTCAATGTGGACAGATGTACCATGGATAGCCTATTCTATTTGAGAAGAGATATTTTGTCTTGCCTTGAACTCCTCTTTGTCCAAAAATACTCTCAAGCTTCTGCCAATAAGACATCGGTATAAATAGCTAGAAAAGGTATTTTTAACATCGAGGCCCCTATGATTAATAAATACATCCCAAGGAGGAGAGTAAGAAGTGGAGGTAGAAGATGATGAGGCCACGAAGGAGGACGAAATAGAATCCTGAGGGCATATAGTTAGGCTCGCCATTGATACTGAAATCTGGAAAGGTGTGGACTGATAAGCTCATAACAAGATGAAGCTTCAAGGACAAATTAAACTGTGTTTTGATTTTAATTCTCAGTTTAATTCAAGGAAAAATTAAACTGGAATTTATTGTTGCCATTTCTCAACAAAAATGGTGTAATGGTGTCTAGATGGAAACAGGCTCTTTCCTTCATGGCATCCAGGTATGATGATTTCGAACTAGTTTCAACCTCCTTTTGAAGCATGAGCAACATTGTTCTAATTTGCAGAGAAACACAGATGTATTTTTGCATGTTCTGTCTGTTCAACTCCAAATCTTCCTTGGTGGCAATTTGTCTCAGCTACTCAAAGTACTCTTCAATCTCTTGCCAGATCTGGTTCTTGGGTTTGTATTTGGTGAGCGAGCCAACTAATGGGATCTTGTGTGCTTTCACCAAGACATCAAAAATACTATATAACTGTACATACGAGGCCTGAATGTTATGAATAAATGAGGCGAGATGCTTGTTGTTATGAATCAACATATGAACTCTCGCTTTCTCCAGCTCTTCCCGTGGCTTCATTTTCTTTCCCAAAGTCAAGTGGTACCCCTTTGTATCTTATTTTCCATTCTTTCACATAGGGAATGGCAGGTTGTACATTCCTGAGAGTTTTAACAAAATATTTTCTCCGCTCTATAGGCCATGCAAATGGAAAACTACTTTATGTACAGTCGCAAACTCCTCATAGAGGTTCTGCATGGTTTCTCCAAATGTTGATACTTCAGCAAGTGTCACTATTGTCATATCCTACAAGTAGACTTGGGCAAAAATTGAGTTTTGTGCTGCTACACGGAGTTGTTCTGCCTTTTCCCTAGCAACCTATAAGTTATGTGCCAATTTCTCATTCTTGGCTATCAAATATTGAATATTTGATCTTGTTTCACCTAAAATTCCAAGTTGGCTTCGGAAATGGAATTTGGGTTCTTCGTGGTGTCCGCCATTATCACCCTTTCTCTAACGAATGCAGGGATACATGATCACTCGGAAAATTATTTCTCCGCGTTTGTACAATATTCTTTTGGAACTCATCAAATGATAGATTGTACATGTCTATTACCGAATCATCAGAAAGAGGAACAACATCCCCTTCTTCACTCACAGCTAGCTCTGTTGATGGAGGATGTGGAGAATGAGTGGTGACCTGCGATGTGCTTAGCATTAGGTCGACATCTTCATTCCGCAGCTCTTGTTCTAACTCCACGTCTTTAAATTCAAACAAGTTCTCAATATGTTGAGAAAACTCCCGATCCTACATCTATTCACCCTCCTTCTCTACTATTGGCTCGGTTCTTTCCTTGCTCTTCAGCTTGCTTCTGCGTTATTTATACTACTATTTTGCATTGCCTTTTTTCTTCTTCCCACTTCTTCTTCTATTCCTCCATTATGCTTCGATGTGCTTCTCTCTTCCTTTTTTCTACTCTTTACAACCTTGCTTTTCCTCTTTGCCTCACTTGCTAAAGCTGCTTTCATAACAACATGATCCACTTTCATCTTGCAACTTCTTTCCTTCCTTGGACTGTAAGATGATGACATTTGCACATGGGAAGGTTGGATACCTGCATGCAATCCTATGGAATCTCGACTGTTGAATACTGATGTAAAATTTCCAGCCCTCTAGCTATTCTTTTAAGCTCCTTGCTAAAAATATTCCTTAACCTTGTGCCATGTTAGATCTAAATTATTTCTTACAAATAGTTGAGTATCCGCACACACTGCCAATTCCACTGGAGTTTTCTTAACTGTTGAGTCCTGGAACTGCACAATACATAGTTAGGTCAGCCTGTACTACACACTGCATAGTTCCATAGGCCAAGCTCTCAGCTTGAGCCTTAGGATTACGCAGTGGCGCGCTGGGCAAGGAAAAATATGGCCAAGGAAAGTTTATATCTACATATTGGAAGTGTGAAAACTAAGCAGAACTCAATGATGATTTGAGCTTGAGTGAAACACTGACTAAGTATGAATGAATCAATGTTGATCAAGTGTAGAAATATAACAAACAAAAGGAAAATCATGTATGTGAGGAAGTCACTGCAACGGTGACCATCAGTGCAAAAACAAGAAAATTGATGTGACACTTGTGAAAGGAAAACAAAAACTTAGAACAAAACTTCTACAAGCTAAAATAAGTTGAAACGCCAGCAACCATGAAGAAAGATAAGTAAAACAACGCTCACACAAGTGAAATGACAAAAAGGTGATAGAAAAGACAACAAAATATGATAAAGGCGAAACTCACCCGAAAAGCGACGATGACTGCATTGAAGGTTCCTTGATCTCCTCGGGAATTATAGAGCTCTAAGATAGAATGTCCAAATGAGATCTAGAGGCATCAATTAAATAGATTTGAGCGAATTGGGATTTATGACGAGTATGCCTTAAATTAAGGAAAAAAGTGACACTCGGCAGAAGTTTCGAAAGTAGTGAGTGTTCCTCCTTCAGGATACTAATAATGGATCCCTATTTTATAGGGACGTTTTTTTTTTCTTTTTAGCTTTATTTTCTTTTTTCTTTTTCGAGGAAACTTGTCATGCATGCTGCTAGGAAATATTACACAATTATGGGGAACTGGGTAACTTTCCGACTCAGTGCACTGTGCAGTTTCTGAGCTTAGTGAGGGATTGTGCAAATTCTAGGCTCAGTGTTGAGTTTCCTTCCATGACTGCACAATTTCTGAGCTCAAAGCTGATTTCTAGTCTGAACTGCGCAATTCAAATCATCAAGGTTGACTGCCCTCAAGGATTGCACAGTTTTTGGAGGGAAGCCCAGAACTGTTGTGTGACCAAGTTAGGAGGTTAGATTGTGAGTTAGAAAGATTGGGTAAGTGTAAAAATGAGAAAACACAAGAAAAAATGAAAAAGATAAGTCTCATTCAAATCACGAGTACTTGAAAATAGTATAAGATAAGCTCTTGTGGATAGGGAGGAAGGATCCAAAATCAAAGCATATGAAAAATTTTGGGGGGTGGTTATAACTGCTACAATAAGTTCGTGATCTTGTATTGGTCAATGATGGCCTTCACAAGCCTTGAGGTAAATTTCACCCCTTGATATGTAACAATTTCTCTAAGGACACCAAAACACATAAATATTTCCTCAAATAAAAAATATACAACTTATTTTTTAGTAGCATAAGAAAGTGTTTTAGCTTCTACCCACTTAGCTACGTAATCAATATAAACTAGAATATACCTTATCTTTTGTGATGCTAGAGTAACTAGTCCCACAAAGTTGAGGGCCCATTTTCAAATGGCTCAATACATACCTAGGGATGTAAAGGAATTTCATCATCTTGCACTAGATGACCCATCCGTTGATAATTGTCGCATCTACAAACATATTCCTTGGAATTCCGAAAGAGGGTAGGCCAATAGTAGCTCAAATGAAAGACCTTATAAGAAGCCCTTTTGTCAGCGGAGTGGCCTCAACATGGTTCATTATGGGCATCCTTCAATATGCCAAACACATCTTCTTATCACATGCATCTTTGGATAACCAAATTAAGGCTAGTGCAAAATAGTTCTCCCTGAACCCAGGTATAAAAGGCACTATACATGATGATTTTCTACTTTTTTCTAAAGATGTGATGGTGTTTTTCTTGTGATCACATAATTAGTTATGTCTAGAACACATAGAGTTAGTAGAAACAACAAATATATGCTCATCAAGAAAGGTATCATCTACAGGGACTATTTGACCTTCATTATTCACTCAAGAAAGAAAATTGGCTACAAGGTTAGTTTTACCAAGCCTATCTAACACAATATTAAATTCTTGTAACAACAACAACTGCCTACTTATTCATCCATTATTTATTGGTTTTTTTCATCAAGTACATAATAGCATAATTATCTATATCCACTAATATAGTGTTTAAACTTTTTAATGACATATATTACAACTAAAAACTCCTTCTTTATTATTATGTAATTTAATTGAACAGGCATAATATTTTTACTAGCAAAACCAATGGTGTATAAATATTGTCCTTCCTATTATCCCAAAGTGTTGGAAATAATACTGAGGGGGGGGGGGTGAATCAATATAACTTTTTCATTTCCATATTCAGATTCATATATGCTACTTCCATAACTATGATTAATGCAACCAGTGTATATCCAGTAAACTTATGATTCAGTTAGTTGATCCTTAATGAGTGCATGAGAACATTAGTAACCATATGACCAGTAAACAGGAGCAGTAAAATAGAACAGATCATCACACAGAAGAATCACACATGAACACCATGATGTAAGGTGGAAACCCAATGTGGGTGAAAACCACCTACTGCAAGTCGTCTCAATCTTTCTTTTAATAAGAAACTTCTTTTACAATGGTTCTGTACTGGTGCAATCCTATACCAGTACGCAAGCTTCTACCTGCAGAAGGCTCCAACCTTCTCTCGTTCTCCAGACTCCCCTGGAAGGGAGATACAACCCCCTTAGCTCTTGTACTAGCCGATCCATTTACTAATACGCAGGCTGCTACCTGCAGAAATGCTCCAACCTTTACTCGTTTTCCAACTGCTACTGGAAGGGAGCTACCACCCCATTTGCTCTTGTACTAGCTGAGATACTAGTACGTAGGCTCCGGCCTACAATATTCTCTCATTCGGGTACCACGTTTCATACATTTTTAGACTGGATACTCATGGAACACATCATCATAATCTGAAAGGCCATGTTTCATTCAATTTTCATACTGGACCCATTAACAACATTAAAGCACAAGATTAATCATCACATCAATACACCCATCAACTACACCTGCATCATCAATCTCTGAATCACCCACTCACCAGATCATTACATATACAAGGATTAATATGTGTGTTAGCAACCAGATCTAGTCCATCAGATCACATAAAGATAAGTCATTAAGAACTTGATCCATTCAACCATCAATACTGAAGCTAAACATAATCATGCTGTTATCAGAACTCAATACCAGTAAGCAGACATCACTTCTAAACCCAGACCACTGTAGTAATAGACAGAAACAGCTAAACCATATTTCAATAAAAGGTACGCAACTTCACCAAAGGAAAACTGCGGGTATCCGCGCCTGCATTGTCTTCTAATCTGCGGGTATCCGCACCTGATCTTTCTTCTGATATGCGAGTATCTGCACTGGTCTTTCTTTTGAACTGCAGGTATCTGCACCTGCACTTGCGGCTTGCCTGCGCACCACCGCACGTACTCCTGTGGCTTGCCAGCATACCACCGCACTTGCTCCTGCAGCTCGCCTGCGCACCTCCGCACCTGCTCCTGTAGCTTTCCAGTGCACCACCGCACCTGCTCCGTGTCACGCCTGCGGACCTTCGGGTATAAACAATTTTCAAGACTTCAAGCAAACCCCAGATTATCAGATCTACAGATCTGATCATGTGCCAAGGAGATCTCGACCCATCAGTAGATCCGCCTTATAAAGCTCAGGTTTCTCCTTGATTCAGATCCAACTATCACTCACCAACCAATCACCAGAATTTCAGATCTTGCTCTCCTTAAGATATTCAACACATGAGTGCACAGCCAAATGATCTCCTTTCCTTTTTATAGACTAGCCCTTACTCAAACCATGGACCAAAACCATAGAATTCCAATACAAGGGACCCAAAACCTGGGTTCAATACTTTAGGATGCAAAACCACGGACCAAAACCATAGGTTCAAAGGCGTCGGACTAAATACCATGGACCGCCCATAAGATTTCCCATGTGCGCACGATTTTCTCTGCATGAAAGTGTGTGAACTGGGGTCCGCACCTTTTGAACTGTGAACCTGCGAACATGTCCGCACCTTCTGAACGATGCTCCTGCGGAACCTGCCGATGACCGCATCTTTTGATCGGCGCACCTGCGAACTTCTTATTTTCTTCATTCTTTGTAGGTTGATCATCAATCTTTGCTACTGACCTGTTGCACTATGATCTGTCATCTGTATGAGTTGCCATCAAGGACAACACTTGAGCCATAATGCCAACAATCTCCCCCTTTGGACTTGATGGCAAAGCTAACTTGTCCTTCATCCCATGTATTATGTCACATTTGATATCTCTTCTGTAGATTCATCTGATTGTATATAAGTGAGATGTTCTTCTATGAGTGGGTTGCCATCAAGTACAACACATGCATCATAATGCCAACAATCTCCCCCTTTGGACTTGATGGCAACAACACCAACTCACTCTCCCCCTTTGACATCAAGGGCAAAGGGCGGACCAAGATATTCTCTTTCCTTGATAAACATTCTGCTGTCCATACTCCCCCTGAGTATCTGCTGAAATCTCTGAATGAGCTCCCCCTTTGTATATGCCAAGGTGTACCAATCTGACCATACTCCCTCTGAGTATTGATGAAGACTCTGCTCTACTAAAGAGTGTTGTTCATTCTCCCCTTGATTGTAAGCAAGGTCTGCAAAAATATGTTCTACAAGAAGAACATGACTCTATACATCATAAATGACCTTCCTATCAAAGACTCATACATACATCCATCTCCCACCAAAATGGGGATATACCAAACTTGACTCATCTACCCAATCAAGTGGGGATACATCAAGGTTTACACATGATAGCACAAGAGTATAACATCATCCATCCCAAGAATAGCGGGGAAACCAACATAGGCCGTTGCATGACCTTGATAATGACTGAAATATTTCATCATCCTTCCCATGCATGGGTGTACAAATTACATCCTATGACCAGAAAAGATTTCATCAAGTGACTAAAATAGATAGAGACACACTATTACATTATGAGACTTGATATGACCTTTACATCGAATGATGAAATTTATAACAGAGACCAAACGTCTAAATAAGACCATGAAAGTCATCAACAACTATCATACATAGTGTATGATTTGCTCTATAAGCAACATCCAGACCAGCGACCTGAATATGTCCATTAGTGTAGATGGCATCAACCTGTGACAAGATATGTCATCATCAACATCAAGATCTGCATGATCCAAGTATCATCACTTGGGAACATCTGCATCAATCAACATATGGAAGTATCAACCCATCATTATATCATCATGACTCCAAAAATGCAACTTTGAGTAATCATCCATGTATCCAACACTATGTATCTTGAGCTTAAGATCATGATTTCTTGATATCATCAACAGCAACAATCCTCTTCCACATGAGCGCTAAGAACTATAGGAATCCTGCATCATAACTGTATTATATGATCTTTATGCATATGACGACAGCAGCATATGAGTGACTCATCATCAAGCAATGAAGATGTGTATTCAAGCTTTGTACTTCTCCTTATCCTTATGAAGATCACCATGTAAACACCATATATGTATCATCAGAGAATCAACCATAAATCTGATCAACTATGTAACCCCAAGAATCATATGACAACAATATATAAGCATCATCACCAAGGACCATAATGCCAACAATGCATTATTAAAAGCATAAACTCCCCCTGAACTTGTGCCATCTGTTTATTGTCAGATCTTGAACATTCATATATCAGCAAGAATTATTAAGACATCATCATCATCAAGTTAGGCGCAAAAACACTTCTAAACATCTTACAAGTGTCAAGACATTTCCACACATCATCAGCAAATTGTAACCATAATAAACTGAATCATATCAGACTCTGCTAACAAATACGCCATTGTGTAGTGACTAACTCGCGTATATACGCATCTTCCCTTTATCAAACTTGCGTATGAGATTGAAGTTTTACACTTTCAACTCCCTCTGAGTCTATATATTGTGTTGTACCACATCTTTCTGTCTGTACTTCCTTCTTCTTCCATATCTTCAAGTGTGATGATGTTTTCTTCTTTTGGAATGGTGTCCATACTTTGTTCCTGCATTCCTTAGCTATATGTCCAAGCTTGTTACATGCATAACACCTTACATGTCTCATATTTCTTCTATAGCAATCAACAGCTCTATGACCAAACATATTGCAAGAAAAGCAATATCCATTAAAGTACCTGGAATGTGATGATCTTTCTGCATGATGACCTTGACCCATTCTGCATTTGGATGCAACATGTCCAAGATTATGACATACATAGCATTCAACCTTATTCATAGGAGGAGTAAAAGATTTTCTTTGAAGAATTTCTTTCCTTGGTTGATGATGAGATTGACCATTCATCTCCTTGTTGAGCATTTCAGATTTTGCATTAGAGTCCCTTGTCTTACTAGATTCACCTTTAACAGATTCATGAAAACCAAGACCAACTTTGATAGCAGGAGACCTTTGACTACTAAGAATATCATCCAAAACCTTAGTACTATCTTGAAATCGTAAGAGATTATCTTTTTCTTCTAGCTTATCTTTTAGCATATTTACCTCAACCTGATGTTGCTCTTCCTTTTCAAGATACCGCTTCTTCATGTTTTCTTCAGCTTTTCTTCCTTCTTCCAACTGATGTCTTAGATTGAGAACTTCATTTTCTTGTTTTTCATGAGCTTGGAGAAGTTCGTTATTCTGCTTCTTTGATTCTTCAAGATCTTCCTTTAGCGAGAGGATCGTAGCTTCAAGACTTTCATAGTAACTGGATCTATCTCTGAGTTTCTTGATTATTGTGCTCTTCTCATTGACTTCATCTCTTAGTGATGTTAATTCATCCTGCAACTTTTGATATTTTTCCTTGAATAACTTCCTTACCTTGTTTCCTTCCTCTAGTTGAGCTTTTAGTTTGGTAGCTTCTTCTTTGAATGCACATTCCCTTTTGTTCAATAGATCTTGTTGATCTCTAATTTTGTCTGTAAGCCTTTTAAATTCTGCCTCTATTTGATATCTTTCTTGCTCACCCATAAGAGCAAATTCAGTTGTTTCGCTATCACTTTCATCTTTTCCAAATGGATAGATACCTGTATCACCAGAGGATAACAAATTCATACCTGATAGATCATTTGCTTGTTCATCTTCATCATGAAGTGATTATGAATCTGAAGTGCTTCTTCCACATATTCCCCAATCGATACTCCCACTGTCATAGTTCTTCTGAGATGTCTTCTTCTTCTTAAGCTTCTTTCTGATTGTTCTACAAATCTCCTTCAAGCGATCAAGCTTCTACCAAAGGACCTGCTCTGATTCCAATTGTTGGAAATAATACTGAGAGGGGGGGGTGAATCAGTATTATCAAATCAATATAACTTTTTCATTTCCATATTCAGATTCATATATGCTACTTCCATAACTATGATTAATGCAACCAGTGTATATCCAGTAAACTTATGATTCAGTTAGTTGATCCTTAATGAGTGCATCAGAACATTAGTAACCATATGACCAGTAAACAGGAGCAGTAAAATAGAACAGATCATCACACACAAGAATCACACATGAACACCATGATGTAAGGTGGAAACCCAATGTGGGTGAAAACCACCTGCTGCAAGTCGTCTCAATCTTTCTTTTAATAAGAAAATTCTTTTACAATGGTTCTGTCCTGGTGCAGTCTTATACCAGTACGCAGGTTTCTACCTGCAGAAAGCTCCAACCTTCTCTCGTTCTCCAGACTCCCCTGGCAGGGAGCTACAACCCCCTTAGCTCTTGTACTAGCCGATCCATTTACTAGTACGCAGCCTGCTACCTGCAGAAATGCTCCAACCTTTACTCGTTTTCCAACTGCTACTAGAAGGGAGCTACCACCCCCTTTGCTCTTGTACTAGCTGAGATACTAGTATGTAGGCACCGGCCTACAATCTTCTCTCCTTTGGGTACCACGTTTCATACATTTTCACACTGGATACTCATGGAACACATCATCATAATCTGAAAGGCAACGTTTCATTCAATTTTCATACTGGACTCAGTAACAACATTGAAGCACAAGATTAATCATCACAGCGATACACCCATCAACTACAACTGCATCATCAATCTCTGAATCACCCACTCACCAGATCATTACATATACAAGGATTAATATGTGTGTTAGCAACCAGATCTAGTCCATCAGATCACATAAAGATAAGTCATTAAGAACTTGATCCGTTCAACCATCAATACTGAAGGTAAACATAATCATGTTGTTATCAGAACTCAATACCAGTATGAAGACATCACTTCTAAACCCAAACCACTGCAGTAATAGACAGACGCAGCTAAACCATATTTCAATAAAAGGTACGCAACTTCACCAAAGGAAAACTGCGGGTATCCGCGCCTGCACTGTCTTCTGATCTGCAGGTATCCGCACCTGATCTTTCTTCTGATCTGCGGGTATCCGCACTGCTCTTTCTTCTGAACTGCGGGTATCTGCACCTGCACTTGCGGCTTGCCTGCGCACCACCGCACCTGCTCCTGTGGCTTGCCAGCGTACCACCGCACCTGCTCCTGCGGCTCGCCTGCGCACCTCCGCACCTGCTCCTGCGGCTTTCCAACGCCACCGCCCCTGCTCCGTATCACGCCTGCGGACCTTCGGGTATAAACAATTTTCAAGACTTCAAGAAAACCCCAGATTACTAGATCTACAGATCTGATCATGCGCCAAGGAGATCTCAACCCATCAGTAGATCCGCCTTATAAAGCTCAAGTTTCTCCTTGATTCAGATCCAACTATCACTCACCAACCGATCACCAGAATTTTAGATCTTGCTCTCCTTAAGATATTCAACACATGAGTGCACAGCCAAATGATCTCCATTTCATTTTATAGAATAGCCCTTACTCAAACCATGGACCAAAACCATAGAATTCCAATACAAGGGACCCAAAACCTGGGTTCAATACTTTAAGATGCAAAACCACGGACCAAAACCATAGGTTCAAAGGCGTCGGACTAAATACCATGGACCGCCCGTAAGATTTCCCACGTGTGCGCGATTTTCTCTGCATGAAAGTGTGTGAACTGGGGTCCGCACCTTTTGAACTGTGAACCTGCAAACATGTCTGCACCTTCTGGACGATGCTCCTGCGGAACCTGCCAATGACCACATCTTTTGATCAGCGCACCTGCGAACTTCTTATTTTCTTCATTCTTTGTAGGTTGATCATCAATCTTTGCTACTAACCTGTTGCACTATGATATGTCATCTGTATGAGTTGCCATCAAGGACAACACTTGAGCCATAATGCCAACAATCTCCCCCTTTGGACTTGATGGCAAAGCTAACTTGTCCTTCATCCCATGTATTATGTCACATCTGATATCTCTTCTGTAGGTTCCTCTGATTGTATATAAGTGAGATGTTCTTCTATGAGTGGGTTTCCATCAAGTACAACACATGCATCATAATGGAAACACAAAGTTGTGCCAACTTCCATCTCCAAGGAATCCATATAAATGTGAAATGGAAGTGACCAATCATGTCCCCTCAAAATAGGTGTCTGAGTAAGTTTTTCTTAAGCTCCTCAAAAACATTTTGGAAATCATTATTCTATGAAAAGTAGGTATCTTTAGAAAGAAACTGAAATAAAAGAACAACTATCCCAAAAAAATACTCAATAAATCCCCTATAATAGCTAACATGGCCTAAGAAAATTCTCACCTCCTTTTGTGATTTTTCCACTAGAAAATGCATAATAACCTCGACCTTAGCAAGATCAACTTGCATACCTACACTAAAAATAAGTTGTCCAAGAATTATTCTTGCATTAAACATCATAGGACATTTCATATTACTTAAAGAAATATTAGCCTCATGACATATTGTTAATAATTATTCGAAATTCTCTAAGGCTTCATGAAAAGAGTTACCATAAATAGAAAATCATCCATGCATATCTCAACACTCCCAAGATTAGATAAATAACTATAATCACTCACTGAAAAGTAGTAGGGTCATTACAAAAACCAAAGGGAAGCACCCTATAAGTGTATGTTCCCAAGGGGTGTGTAAAGGTAGTTTTGTCTTGATCTTTAGGTGCAATCTGTATTTGGTTGTATTTGTTGAAACCATCAAGAAAGGAAAAGCACTTTTTACTGACCAAGGTGTCCAACACCAAATCTATAAATGGGAGGGTAAAGTAGTCCTTGAGGGTGGATTTGTTAAGCTCTTTATAGTTTATTCAAATACACCACCTACCATCCTTTTTCAGGACTACTACAAGAGGAAAGACCAACCGGCTATTGAATATGGGGTAGATGAATTTGGCATCAAGGGGATTCTGAATTTCATCAATAATATTCTTGAGCACAAGGTTCATTCACCTTTGGGGTTGTCGGACAGGTCAGGATCCCTCCTGAATATATACACGACAAGTACATGTTTTAGGAGGAATGCCTTTCATATCCTAATAACTCCAGGTGAAGTCACTAGTGTTGTTTTGCAGCATTTTGATCAGTTAATCTTGCTAATACTATTTGAGTTAAGAGTTTATGTATAAGGATTTTCCTGGACTAATATTAGCAAAGACAAAATCAGATTTAGGGGTATCTATGGTTGTGCTTAAATTTTGCAAAATGATGAAGTGTTAAAGCTACAATTCTCTTCAAAATTAAAACTAAAAATATGATCAAATAAACCAGAATTATACAAGGAATCAAGATTAACAAGAAAATCATGGGTTTAACTATCTTCGGTACAATCTGTAAATTGAAGGATTTGATTGATGATAGAAATGGACTGAGTATATTCATCACTATTACATTCTTCAAGCCATCTATTATTCTGATATTATTGAGTGGATCCGGTAGGGGGATATAAGGTTACCTTCTTTTTTGCCTCCCCATATGAAATAAGCATGTCATTGGAGTGACAACCAATATAAGCATTTGTTATGGAAAACCATGGTTGTCCTAGAATCAAGGGATTCCCTCCTATGGGATTCTTAGGTTGTAAAAATATGAAACATGTAGGGTATTCCAAAGAGTCTAGTGAAACAATCACATCATCCAACACACCCTCTGGTCTAATTTTAGATATGTTTGCAAGCTCTAAAACAATGGGCATAGGGCAGAAGTGAAACAACCATAGTTGATCCATGGTCTGTTTGGTTATAACATTGGTCATGGCTCCATTAAAAATTAGAACATTAGGGACAAGAATACCATTAATATGGACAAAAAAACTAGATTACCAGTGTTTGTATATTTTTTTACTAAGGCTTATCCTGACATCAAGTCAGTTGTCTTAGCAATGAATTGAATAGTTTGTGGTTTTACTCTCTTCCTCCATGGTTTCTTTATACAAAGTTTCGTAATATTTTTGGGGTAAATAAGGATTTCCTTTATGGCCTACAAGAAGGGAAATTTAATACAGATATTCCTAAGCTCAGAAACCAAGTCATATTTAGGGCACAGGTTAGATTACTCCAAATTTACTCAAGATAGGGAGGTGAACTAGAAGATAGTAAGGGCTTTGAATTTTGGGAAGTAGGTTTTATTGTAGCATCATTGTGTGTGTGGTGAGGAGTTTTTTACTTAATTGTCTTCTCAATTATGACAAGGGGATTTTTTGTTTTTTCAAAACCCTTCTCAATCTTAGTTGGATGTCTCACGCCTAAACTGGTGTGATATGACACGTAAGAAATGGTGCTAACTCAACATTAAAAATATGTTGAGTTACTTATTATTAGGGTTGGGTACTAGTTGGGAAGGAAACTATGTAGGTCTCAAATACTGAGAAGGTGGTAATTGAGGTGGTGAGGGTTGCATTTGTTGAGGCAAAGCAATAGGTTGGGGTGGCTGAGTTTATGGATACAATGGGTATGGCATGGGGCATTATCACTATGGTGGCATATGGTAGGGAAATGTTGGCATATTTCCATAATGAGGCCCTCATCGACCTTATTTCCAAAGGTGACTTTTGCCATGTTGTTAAGGATATCCCTGCCAAGGCATAGAGTAATTACAATACTGAAAATAATTCAGTTGACCAAGAAAATTAGAAGAATGTGGTGCAGGATCAGATTGTATACCTTGCGGGGGCTTCACTCAATGAACCTCTAACATATCGCGTGCGTTCATGGCATACTAAACAATACCCCTAATTTGACTACATATTGGAAATACCTCTAAAAATCACATTATTTAACCCCCTACCAATATGAACCCAATACACCTCCCCACCTTAAAAAACCCCTACTTTCAGTAGATATTGTATGTATCCATTTTTTCATTAACATTTTTTATACTCCTTTATATTTTTACATTAACTTTGAGCTCCATTTTTTAAACGTTCTAATATAAAAACCATTTACCCATTATATATCCCCCAATATATTAAGTCAAATTTTCCTCAATATATATTCCCCAATATGAACCTGCGTGGTATGGTATTGCTCCCCTAGTGAAGCCCCCATGGTATACCTAAGCTTCCAAGCTGCCAAGGCTTCTTTTCTCCTATTTCATGCAGTTTCTTTGGCGCTTGACTTCCTCCTTGGTTGATTTCTTTCAAGCTAGGTAATGATGGGAAATCATGTGATTCTCTACATAAATGACACATAAATTAGTGACATCTACAAGACACTATCGGAAGCATCGGTTTCTGTCTACATCTAGGACATAAAAGAGAAAGTGCTTCTCTCTCTTCCTCTTGATTCTTTTCAAATTGCAAAAATTCTACTTGTAAATTCAAATTTTCAAAAAAGTCACTTTTAAAGCTTTGTAGTAAATGTCTAGTTCGTTTTTAGTAACACCACCAGCCATAGGTCTGTAATTCTTAGGGATAATATCCATAAATCCTTTCCCAGACCTTGCTTGACTATGAGAGTACCTCTTGCACAAATCACAAATCTCCATGTCCTAATAGATCTCCATGTCTTAATACATTTAACACATTAATAGATTCATCCAAAATACCTCTTAAAAATATAGTTCTAATAGTCTCAGGATCTATTTTATGTTGCTTGGATTGTTGAATATTGTACAAAAACATTTCGATATAATCATCAAGACACTCATCTTATCTTTGTGTCAATTTAAAAATTTCTTCCCTAAAGTCATGGGATTTGCAATGCTCTTAGTATTTTTACAGGAATACTCTTTGCATCTCCTCCCATGTTTGGATAGTATTCCCTTCCAACCCCATGAACCACCATAAAATTTCACCCCTAAGGGTGGTAGGGAATGTGTTATGAATAATCATAACTCTTTCATAAAATATCAAAGTAAAAAATAAATGCAACAGGGTCCTCATGAGTCATGCCATAAAAGTGTGTTAGAATAGATGGGGGAATGTTCTTCATTTGCATTATGGGAGCAGGATCCACACTAAGGAACCCAAAAGTGATTTCCTCATCTGCATTGTTTTCTCCCTAAACTTCACCATTTCCTCCATTAATCACTTATTCCTTGTCTTCTATTATATTATTTCCAAATATACTATATTCAATCTCTGGAAGTGGTAATTGAGTTTGATTAATTCCTACAGTGGGATCTCACCTCCCTACCAGCTTTGATACAATAGAGGAGCCAATAGTGGGACTTGTCTTTTTGTCTCTTGTAGGTACTCTAGAGTTGCTTTCTTTAGAATCCAATTGCAAGCTTATAGGCTCATTTGTCTGATTCTACTTAGACATTTTACCTGCAATTGATCCAACATTAGAAAAAGGGCTTTCAAGGATATCATATTCACCTTTACCCCTAGTTTTCGATTTCAAATCTTTTCCCCTAGTCATACATATTTAAAATAAAAAAATTAATCACAGCAAAACCAAGGTAAAGAAGCAAACTAGACCATTGGTCCTTGACAATTCTAATTTAGTTAGCTTCAACAGAATTGCACTTGCTGATAAAAATAACACTAGGCCATAAAAAGAAATCTCAGTTGTAGGAAAAGTAAAAGAAGTGAACCAAACTATTGGCTCCTGACAATTATAACTCAATTAGCTTCAACAAAACTTTGTTTGCTTGAATCAAACCACAATGTGTGAACCAACATGACAAGGGTGACACAGTGAAGGTGGTAGTGCAGGGTCTTGCCTCCTCTTCTCCTCTGAGTCTTAAATATTGTGGAATTCAATCAAAAAA
Source organism: Pinus tabuliformis (assembly GCA_031772625.1). NCBI lineage: Eukaryota > Viridiplantae > Streptophyta > Pinopsida > Pinales > Pinaceae > Pinus > Pinus tabuliformis. The sequence goes on along the minus strand of CM062818.1, from coordinate 498,093,318 downwards.
ACCTTTGATCACCAAGGTTTTATCCCTCAATTGTCTCCCCCATAATGATGCAAAAACGTTGGGTGGAATAATTGATAAAAAACCTACTCAACAATTACTTATCAATCTAGGGTTGTAGACTTAGAGTCATCACATAGTTTATACATAGATTGAAACCACACAAACCTGTTATGCTAAATATTTATCTAATTGCCTAAGAAAGTTTCACCTTAAACAAAATAAAAACTTGCATCACCTTGGTTTTTGTCAAAGAGTCATATCCAGGACAACAATGATCAAAATACCTTCGGCAATTTTCACTCAAATCAATCAAGAAATCCTAACTAAGGGGCCACTAATTTCCTAGTGCTAAACCCTCTTGGGCCGATTGAATTTTTGTACCCTCATGTCTTTAGGTGGAAAAAGGACTCAAGAACTCACAGTGGATTCTAATATTACACTACAAGAAAGGAACCTAGGTTTTAATAAGCAACTCCTAATCAACTAGGCAGTGTTGTTGTCAGAAAATTTTAAAAGGAAAGGGTGACTAATCCTAAGTTTCCCTTGGGGTCATACCACTACTAAGCACTCATTGGTGATTTAGATACAAAATGAACAATGTTAAATGTATATAGCTTGTAACACACCCTACTCCAAATCATCAAAAGACAAGTCAAATCCATAGGTTATCATTCATATAGTAGTACACAGATTTATTTTCTCACAAGAATGAAACATAATATAAATGATGTTTGAAGTTCAAATTCAAAGCTTCGCTCAACATTGATAAGTATGATACAAATTCTTGCTATTAAATATGAAATTATAACAAATATAAACAATTATATTATGTGAAGACTACACACAACACTTTAACCATTCCCGCGTATCAACACATATAAAGATTTGATTCACATAAACTTCTTAGAGATATACGTGGTCTTTGCATACACAATCCATGCATCCATCGAGATCTATATAAAAATAGAGGAGTTCGAGCTATGCTACATGTTAGATACCTATACCAATAGGTTTCATATTTCATGATTGGCTATGGAAGGTCCAAATTTGTTCTGCTTTGATGACTCAAAGATCACATATTTCCAAGAGAACTCAATCTATGCTTATAACTTGGTATGAGCTTCAAATTTTGATGGATGATTCAACAGCTTAATCTGGATCATTCCATGGTTTAAATTTGCAGTTGTAGAATAGAGAAAGGAGTCTGTCCAAACTGTTTAAACTTGGCAGACAAGTAGTTCAGGTAGAGAAGAAAAGGCTCCCAACAGCTTAATCTGGGACCTTGGAAGAGATAAGGGTAGAAGTAGATAGCAATTACAAAGAAAAAGCCAAAGAAAAGAAAAGGCAAGCAAGGGTCTGCAAGTCCAAGTGCACCCTCCAAGAAGAAATAAAAAATGCTAGGCAAGTAGTTGGGTAAGTAGCTGGGGTTGCAGAAAGGTTATCTTTACCATTGCAGATGTGTTAACTATGGATGCCCAAGGCAAAGTCTATCAATTGACAAGGTGTTCATCTTCATCAAGTTACAGCAAGGAGCAAGACTAACCTCCCTCCTCCCCCCTTTTCTTTTCATTACTAACATCCCCTTATCAGCTGAGATTCATGGAGGAAGATCATGGTTTCATGGTGGTTCTTGTTCATTCAAAAGCCACATTTCTTGTGTAAAAATCTTTTCATTTTGATCTACTCTTTAAACCAAGTGTTTTGCAAACAAATTCAATGCTTTCCCCCTTTGATCACCCCCCATCCATATTAACTCTAACTTTACTATGTAAATCCCTATACCACCTTCCCCTACTAGTATTAAACACCATGGTGTATAAACCCCAAATTCTGTATAAATACCCCCCCCCCCCCTTGGCACTATAGCCAATAAGTCCTATGTTAGGGATCAAATGACATCTGGTCATTTTGACAAGCCTAAGCCAAACCCTCTTTCCCCTTTTAAATCCATTCTCTCACTTTTGGCCCCCCATTTACACGTAAAAACCTATAAAACCTTGTTTCTACCTTTACCCGCTCAAAATTGCTAAAAACACATCAAAACCCACTTATTTCCCCTTACCCAAAGTTCAAAGATTGGGCGCGTAGTCACAAAAATTTCACAAAACCCATAAGTCCAATGTTCCCCGCTTATGCGCATATGCCGAAAATAATCATTAAATAAATCCCCGCCCCCACCATATCCGTTGACTATCTCGTCCTCCCGACAGCCGTCCGATTAAAAGATTGAAGATCCAACGGCTCTATTCGCAGCGGACTTGTTCCGACGTCCACTGTTTACCCGCTTTATTCCCCGGTCACATCAGTTCCCCGATAGCCGTCCGATCAGACCCCCCAGATCTGACGACCATCGTTGCATCGGAGCGGATCTCCCATCCGAAATTTATCTTCCGATGGCCGTATTTTGAGTACGTCATTCCGTAGCCACGCGTCTCCACCACCATTCATCGGAGGTACGCCTGACACTTACCTCCCCCGTACCGTAAGCGGTGCGATATGAAACCGCCGACGGTTTCCGGTTTCCCTCATCCCACCCATAATACGTCAGCTCCCCGTCACCTCACGTCACTGCCACCATGCCGACACGTCGACCCTTGCGCCCGACCATCCGCCGACGTGGCTGCCACCGCACCGTCCCCCATGGACCAATAGCATCTCGCCACGTCACCCGATGACGTCAGCTGACGTCATCCGACCTTGACCCCACCAATAACGTCATGCTGACGTCATCACAAAAAGGCGCCAAATTGCCAAAGGGTCCATATTTTGGCCAAAATATCGGTTTTTACGTTCTTTTCGTTTATTTGCTATTCTCTCTGCTGCATGAGATTTACGTTCTGAACTCCGCCAACCTGCTAAAAACGACCAAGGAGACCTCCAGAGTACCAATCCTGCCCGCATACGCGACCTCTGCTCGCTGTTTACCAGGTATTTCTCATCTTCTGTCCTTCGTATGCCTGCAGTTGTCTATAAAATTACTCAGAGAGCTTAAGGAACGAGGAAACTCACGAATTCACCGGCAATTTCCCTCTGCAAGCACCTCATTTACAATTGTGAATTCCAAAAACACTAGCCGAGCCTTGTTTTACCTGCATTTCGTTAAAAAACTAAGTTTTGTCTGCGCAATCGCGGCAGACTCATTTAAACCAAATTCAACCACTGAAAGAGACAAGGAAAGGCCAAACATTGGTCCTAATTGCACTATAAATAGTATTTCAACTGCTATTTCCTAGACCCACTCTCTGTTCCTGATAACTTCACCTCCCTGGTTCAGAGGCATTCCTATGTACTGCTCTGCTCAATCAAAATCACTTTGTACCTGATTCAAAATCCTCCTGTGCAATGGAAACACCTGTAGTACTAAATGTTCAACCCCTGAATGCCCCTCAAAAGAACTTGAAATGGCAAACCTTGGCAGATATGGATTACCAAATCACAGAAGAGAAGCTTATGGGCAGCAAATTCCACCTTCATCTGTTAAATGAGTTGAAAACCAAGCATGAAAATGGGACAGATGTATTGGGCTTATGGGAGTCTTCCCTCCCTACTTTCAAACTCCCTCGGGTCAACCAGTTCCCTGAGCTAATTCACCTCTGTGCTGAACAATATGATGTCTCTCAGAGGGTTGTTGTTGACCCATCTGGTTCAATACTTTTCTATGTTACCCCTCAAGCTATCAGAGACATGCTCTGCTTCAACCCTCAGAAGAAGTTGGTTCCTCTGTCACTGGTAAACCTGATAAAACAAGGGGATAAACTTACAGATGCTCAAATTGTTAAATTCAATCAATTATACATCAAAACTAAGATTGTGATGGGCCCTCCAATTCTTCATGTATATCTCAATGAACTAGGCAGAGACCTGGCAGATATGATTTCTCCCATCTTGGGATATAGTTCAATTGAGCATATTGATGCAACTGTGCTGGTAATGATGCTTATGTTTGCTCCTGGCAAGTCACCAATCTGCTATGACTATGCCACCTACATATCAGACAAGATTCATGAGCAATTGATGAATTTAAGGAGAGACAGGATGTTCAGATACACCTCCTACATTTACCATTTGATCTTGTACCATCAACATGAGAAGTTTCACTTTTCAATCAAAAGAATGGATGCCCAAGGCAATCCTAGATCAGTGGTCTATTGGTCTTCTGTCTTCCACATTAGACCTGAGTCTCCATACACCTACTGTGAGTTCATGGATCTGTTCATCCATCCAGCTATGGCAATGCTGATGAGCTCACCTCCTCCAAGACTCACTGATGATATGCAAAGGATTCTTCAGCTGCCAAAAGCTTATAGCATTGGGGATTGGTACTTCTACCAAAACCACACTGTCATCAGGATATATGGGTGTGATCTACCTCCTTTCAAACTACCCAAGTATGTGCCTATGAGGCTATTTGCCCTAGAATACTTTAGGCAATTTGGCAGAGTTGATGTGCTTCACTTTTCAGGAAAAGGTAAAAAAGCACAGTTGAAGGTCAAAAGCCAACTTGGCCATTTTATCTATAATGAGAGGGAGCAAGGATGGAGAGAAGCAGAGAGAATGCTTGAGGCCCTTGGCCTGCAAACCAGTTTTATATGGGTACCCTATGACCCTAACCATTTCATAACTACAAGGAGGCTCAAATATAAGTTATCTGCCTATGATCACCATAGCATCCCTCACATTGAAAAGTATGCAAATCAAGACAAATGGAGGAGAGGGACCTTAGAAGAGCCCTTGTCACAAGAAGAGCTGAACAACAGGGCATTAAGGAATCTAAAGAAGATCGCTGACCTTGAGCTTTGTTCACAGGTATTCACACTTCCAAGCACACAAACGGGAGCAGCTGAGTCCTCCACAACTGCCAAGCAGCAAACTACCAAGGCCACTGAGAATATATCCAGCTCAGGCAAAGAAAAGCAAATGGAAACAGAGCACACACATCAGGAGAAGGAGCAGTCACCTCCAGTGACCCAAGAGCAAACAGATAAAGGAGGGCAGCAGCAGGCAGAGCAACATCAGCAACAAGATCTGCAGCAAGAAGAAGGGCAACATGACAGACAGCAGCCCTTACAGCAGGAGAGAGTAATTAATACTCCAACTTCCACTGAGCAACAGGCTCAGAACATAGTGCCTCCTAGGCCAGAAGTCACCACCGATGCCTCGGTCCTCCAAACTCCTCAAAAGGAGGACCTAAGCAGGAAAAGGGATAGAGACACTCCCCTTACTTCATCTATCAACCAGGGAGAAAAGAGACAAAGATTAAATGATTTTGCTGAGGAGGACATAGCAATAAGAGAGGCATTGGGCATGGGCCCACCCAGCAGAGAAGCTTCAGCAAGTTCCTTCCAGCAGGAACAGGACAGGGCTATGGGAGGGGAGGTCAGCTCCTCCAGACAGCAAAAAGAAGGACAAGTGAGCATCAAACAGCAATTTATAGACATCAAAAGGAGGAATGAGCCTATCAAAGTACAACTGTACAATCATCTGCTAAACATGGCTCCTTCTAATCAGCAGAGACTTATGTCTGCCTTTGATGTAGGTGAAGGCAAGATGATCATGAGTCATTTTATGCCTACAGCACTGCAGCCCCAATCTGCCTCAGATTACCTCAGGACCAACCTGGAGGTCATGGCCAAAGACATACACCCAATGGACAAAATTGAACTGCATAAACAGACTGGTGAAATGGTGTATGCCTCTTTAGCAGACGAAACATTGGAAAATTATAAGCTAAAGAGCAGCCTCAATGCCACAGCGTCTCAACTGGAATTGGAGAAGGCATCATCCCAGGCGAAGGACAACAGAATAAGGTCCCTTGAAGACATAATCATCGAAATTGGGCATGATCCCAAAGATATTTCAGGGATACAGGAAATCTTGAAGCTAAGGGATGCTGACATGGCTGCCATGAGAAAGAAAATCAAGATCCCAGCTACCATTCACCCTCAGACAGATGAGGTAGCCCAACAAAGGCATGAGAAGGACACCACAGATTTATTAATCTCCATTTATAAACAGCTGGTCCAAGCACAAGAGAAGTTGGGAGAATCAGAGGCTGCAAAGGCAGCATTACATGCATCTCTGAAACAAAGAGAAGAAGGGCAGACTTCTCAGCCTCCTCCACAAATCATCAATCTGGAGGAAACTGCTCCTATCACTGCCCCTCCTCCTCAACAGACCGAGCAAACAGCAACATCTACTTCAGCAGCGCCAACAACTACAGAGCAGGCCCAAAGCCTAGATATGCAAAAGCTGAAGAACGAAATCCAAGTCCTGGAAGCTCAAATGTTGGAGCTCAATTCAGCCAAAGAATCTTTGGCTAAAGTCAATGATAGATATGATAAATCCAAACAAACTGTGGCTGAGAAAGACAGGGAGGTGAAAACCCTCAAGAACAAAATAAAAGAACTAGAGAATGATCTCAAGTTGGACAAAGTGGTGGCTGAATTGAAAATAGTGCTATGGGCTAACATTGGAAAATCTATCAATGAGCAATGGCCATACATTGAAACTATCCATGAGCAACTAGAGCTCATCCCAAAGGCACAGAGGGAGATTCACAGATCAAGAGCTCAATTGGGCAGTATGCCTGAAGTGGCCACCAGAATGATCAATGTACTTAACCACAGAACAAGTTCCCAGTTAACTGCCATGGGAATTACAAACAGAACTGACACTATCCAAATGGTTAAAAGGGTTCTCACACTGAGAAACTATGTGCAGACATTGGAAAGAAGAACCCAGGATATGCAGACTGAGGTGAACAAGTTTCTGGAAAAATTTCAAGTGTTGGAAAGCAGAGGACTCCCTGGCTTACTGAACAGCGCAGGGAGATTATTCACACATGACCAATATGCTAAAAGGGTCAATACATTTGCCACCAGCCAGATCAATGATAAGCCCAGCACCTCAGAGGAAACAGGGCCAGCCACAGGACAGTCTCTTTACAACAGAGTTGAGAATCTGTTTTTTATAATGAATGAGATCAATCACCTGTTTGGGGTAGCTCCCAATTTCTTCAAATACACAGAGGCAGAGGAGACAATGGATGCTATTCTCAGGCATCAACTCCCTACGCAAGAATGGTGGACAAATGCCATACAGAAGATTTTGTAAACAGGGAGTCACTTAACAATTTTGTTTCTTAAAGAGTATCAGTTGTCATGCAGAACACACTTCAACAAGATCAGCATGCATGATGGATTAAAGTTGAGCCAACTCAGCAGATGCACCGGCCAACAAAGCAGAAATAGAAGACTACAGGTGGCAGGGCCGAGAAAATACAGCGCAGCAAGAAATAAAGACGCATCATTCAGCGTTAAAGCAAAACGGCTCAACCGACTCAATGACCTCCAAAGGTCAAAATTACCCTCTAACAAACATAAAGAGCATGTATGCTGCATTCAAAGTGAAATAACTTCTTTTCCTACTTTCTGTACACATTTATGAAGATATTTTCTCTCTCAGATGACTCAATACCTGAGATATTTTGTATAAGCATTGCTATAAAGTCCCCTTCGCATGAGCTTGCAAGGGTTGTTGTTGATTTCTCCTAAAGAAACTCTTATGTTGTAATCCTTTCTAAAGTCTAATAAAGAAAGTGATGCAATTTCTCAGATTTCTGAAGTGTTGAATGCGTTCTGGTGTCTGTAGATGACTGCTAGATTCCTGTGTATTTCACCATACAATAAGTCTCGGTAACTCTCTCTGTTAATTAGTTGTTTTGTTAAAATCCATATATGTTATCTGATTTTCAATACTAAGCAACAAGGAAAAAGAATAACTTTCAGGATTTATTCACTGAGTACCCTGAGTTCAATCTGTGTTGTTTATGAATGTTTTCTTCAGCTGTAATCTAGATAAGTGTAATTCTTAATTGCTGCACTTTCAGAATACACCTTTCGCAGTAGCCTTTGTCCCAGGAATTCAAGTTATGCTCCTGTGCATTGTGCTCACTTTCACCTCACTAACTTAATAGAAAATTCTTAATTGCTTTCTATTAGTTGACACACATCACCATCTAATCTAATTTTGTTTGTCTAAATACACAATAGGCCCTGCAGTTTGAACAACACCAGCCCTGTATATCAAGTCATTTCACAACTCCAGACTCCATTGCCCAATGGTATTTCACTATCTACACACTACATCATAAGACCTGAAAGAAATCATTCAACCAAAACATAAACCAAAACCTGAGCATAATAGCTAGCCTAAAACTCCATCATAACAGAGACAAATCATAAAGAGAGAGCCCTCTCTGATTACAGTTTGGCTAGAAACTGTGATCCAAAGACTGGTTAGTGGTTACCCTGGCCGTATTCCCTTGGGAGTCATAGGGAACAACCTGGGTGTTAACACTACATAACAATCATAAATAGTTCAGAGTGCACATATCTCCTTGAAACAAAACCTTATATTGTTAATGAATCTTTGCAAACCATAAATGGTGATCTTGAACGAGCTGTATCATGCCACTTGCTTTATTATTGCATGCCAAAGGAAACATAGTCTTGCAGTCACCAAAGACACCTCACAACAATAATTCCTAGCCCTATATTTGCAATAAATCATACAAGGCATGCGTTCTTAGACAAAAAAATTATACATTTGGTTGTGGTAGACTAAAGAACAAGACTAGCATGTAAACACTCCAAATTTGATCTAAGCGAGAGGTTAAATACGCTTCGATCTTAATCTGCACACACTTAGTTATAACATTCAATGATTTAGATCAAAAAAATAATCTAAATAAAAATAACACGTAGATATGAACACATAGATACAAAACTTTTAATGTAGTTCTATTTTTTTTTTAAAGTAACAAATTCTTACCTTCTATAAACATTTAAATATTGTCTAAAGCATTAATAAACTTAGAAATTTCATAAAACATTTTAAAATAAATTTTTCCAAATTAAAATTTATTTTCATAATTTAAATAAAAATAAATACTTTTATGGTTTCTTATTTATATAATTTTTATTTTAATAAACCATTTATTTTCATAATTTAGATAGAAATAAATACCTTTATTATTTCTTATTTATATGATTTTTATTTTAATAAACCATTTATAATTATCTAAAGGATTTTTCAGTTTTTATTAAGGTTTACAATTATTTATTATAAACTTGGTTTAAAATTATTTATTATAAACTTGTCAAACATATTTTAATGATTTAAAATTTTTATTTTATAATTATTAATAAAATATTATTAGAAATTAGAAATTAATATTAATATAAAATAAATAATAATTTATATCTATATATATAATTCGATACTCTCCTCGCAAAATATTATGATGAGTAATTTAAATATTTAAAATTAAATTTTTAAATTTTAAATTATTCTTTTATTTGGAAAATAACTCTTCATTGTCATCACGTCATATGGTTAAACTAAACCTTCTTTGCATTTCATATTCTTACTTTTATATGTGTTAAGTAAACATGAAATAGTGAATCTTTCGGTGGCATATATTGCAACCAAAAAGTCATTGAAATTATATAAACATTACATCCAATAAACCTTACATCGTTGGCGCAGTTGTTCCAGCTCACCCTCACCCCACCTTAGTTTCGGACAGCGCCAAGCCTTAAGTACCTTTAGCAACATTAAATGTTTGGCGCCGGACAACTCTAGCAGCTCATGGCAGTAAGAAACATCTAGGCGCCTCAGCTTCTTCAGCTGCCCCAACCCTGGAATGCTCCGCAGCATTATGCATCCAGAAACATCTAATGTTTCCAAAGATATCAACATCTCAAGATTTGGCAGCTCCTCTAGTCTGTAACAGTCACTGATCTCCAGAAGTTTAAGTTTTGAAAGACCACAAAGCCCTCCTATTTGTGTCAATTCCTCACACCCCATCAAGAACAGGGTCTGAAGGTTTGGGCAAACACAGCCAGAAAAGAATACCTCCGATATTTCCGTATAATACAGAGATATCTGCTTGAGCGCAAACAAGCATTTGTCATCGTCATGGAAGGACTCCAACTTATTCAACTCTCTTTCTTCTTCAATCCTTTTAAATGGAAATGGTAGTTCCAGCAACGGACAAGTCCGCACCACTAAATATCGAAGATTGTTCATCTTCATAAGTTCCCGTGGTAAGTGTTTTATCCCACACGCCTCAATGTGCAAGCCTTCTAAATTGCATAGGTTCCCAATCCTGCTGGGCAGTTCTTCTAACCTCTCTCCGCCCCACACGCCCCCTCCGCCCACGTTTAATTTTTTCAAGGACAGTTGATGCTCAACCTGGGTGGGCCATTCTGTCACATTACAAAATGAGATATCTAAGTATTCCAAGGTCGTAATATTTCCAAGCGTGGTGCCGGAGAAGGCCAATGAACTGCAGCTTTTCAAATCTAGACTTTTGAGTTGATTTAAATTCCCAAAAGATTCTGGAAGCGTCCTCAAGCTGGTAGCACCAGCTAAATTAATGTGCTGGAGGCGTGTTAGCCTTCCAAAAGAATCAGGCAGCGATGTTATTTCCTTGCAGTTCTGTAAGTCTAAGTATTTCAAGCAGGGCAGTTCACAAAATTCTTCTGGCAAACTTTTGACCATGTCTGGATGCGCTGATACGGTAATCTTTTCAAGGCGCTTCAATTGTCCTATGGACTTGGGAAACTTTGAAAATGAGTAGCCAGCCCAGATACGTAGCTCTCGCAACTGAAGAGGAGGCTGCAATGTTTGGCATCTATCAGGAAGAGGTACATGGATTTTGGCGTACAAAATGAAATGAAATTACAAAAGAAAAATACGCATACCCCAGATTCCTTCTGCCACAGTGTTTCCAAGTTGTCCCCGGCCACTTCTAAAACTCTTAGGTTCTCCATCGGTATCCAAGAAGGCAGGCAAGGGTATGGACACTTATACCAGCGGAGCCATCTGAGATTTGGTGACCGCGCTTTCTTCAATATGCGTTTCAAATAACGATCTTCAGTTCCAACAAATTCCAAATCCGAAATGCCACAAGAAGGAGAATCATTGAAGAGATGTTTTCCCCCAAACACCTTATACAGCCAGCTCCGTGGGATTGACATTTCTGGAATGGGCGGCCATCTTGGACGCCAACGCCATGGGATTGACATTAATGACATCCGCCACCACCATTCAGAAGAATGACAACTAAGCATGGTAATCCCGCGAACTTGGGTCATTATCTGCTCGCATATGAAATGAGAAGTATACATAATGACAGGTTAAATCTTTCTTTCGAATAAATAAGCATATTTATTGTGAACATTAAATATTGAAATTTAACCTGAATACAAAGGTTTCAATGATTGAAGTACTTACATTTGAGGATTGCTGCAGCAAATCATCAATGTCTTCTGTGGATTGCTGGCAAAGACGACGGGTCCCTAATCCCTGCGCAATATTTCTTGCCAGGTCACGAATGTGATCATGCATTCTTATATTATTTTCTGAGTCTACATCCAACAAACACTTATCCTGTAGATTTTGGAACCCTGGCAAACCCCATATTCTTATAGCAACATCTCTTTTTTCTCCTATGAAAAATGAAGCAATATCTAAAAATATTTGCTGCTCATCTAAACTGAGCGAGTCGTAACTTATTTTCAGGCTTTCCTGTATCTCAGTGTTAGGCAGTATCTTGTCAAGTTGATCCAGTGTGGCTTTCCAGAAAGATTCACTTCGCCCACAAACAAGTGCCCCGAATACTTTCAGCGACAACGGCAACCCATGGCAAGCTTTCACAAATCGATCTGTGAGATCTGCAAATTCTTGTGATGGAAATCGCCGATTCAAGGCATAACAACAGAAGAGCTTTTTGGAGTGTGATTGACTTAACCCCTTCAGACTATAAATTGAGGACTCTAACACTCCTGAGCTTATGAGGACATGTTTGTCCCTGGTGGTAGCCAAAATCAAGCTATCAGGGTCAAGGAAAGCCCTAAATGACAAAAGCGCGTGGATTTGAGAGGCATCATCTACATCATCTACAACTATCAGAGCGTGACAGGATGAGAGATATTTTCGAAGTATCCCTACTCCTTCATCACCACTCTCAATTTCTCGTTTCATGCCTGCTAAGTCTTCTAAAAGCTTACTCTGCAAATAATTTACAGATTTTCTCTCTATGGTTTCTCTTACATTAAATAGAAAAGAAGATTTACTATAATGTGATCTCCTAAGATTGAAGAATTCCTTGGCCAGAGTGGTTTTACCAACTCCACCCACACCCCAAATGCCCACAACCTTGGCCTCCAAGCGCTCAGTCTCCTGCTTCTGTAGGACCATGGTTTCAAATTCTTCCAATTTCTGGTTCAATCCAGTTGGGTATTTTGCCACATCCAACGGTGGCTTTGGAACACTTTTTAGAACGCTTTCCACTACCTTATCCAGTTGCTCACGTTTGTCGTCGTTGTCCCTGAATAGCGTAAATGAAGCAAATGAAAATAAAATACAGCGTATATCAATCTAACAAATGAGAACTAACACGGATTTTAAAGGACAGTAGGAGATACAACTTACAGAATCACAAAACCGCTTATATCAGCAACAAAAGAAAGTGCATCTCTCCATTTCCGAAAACTGTCTGAGTTGTAGCGTGGCTTCTCTTCACCAGTTTCAGGGTCATGTGCAGTTTTCCCTTCAAGCTTTCGCAAGGCATGAGCGTACGCTCCGTCTTTGACCGTATGACGGAGCACAGAAGGTTCAACCTTGTAGAATACTGGAAGAATGATTTTCCCCGATTTTACAGACTCTACCATGAGGACAAGTTCGTCCAAGCACCAGGTAGATTCAGCATACGTCGGTGAAAAAATTGCAATGTGGAGAGAAGCACCAAGGATAGCCTGTTGTATTTGAGAAGGGATATTTTGTCCCGCTTCCAACTCCTCTTTGTCCAAAAAGACTCTCAAGCTTCTGTCAATAAGACATCGGTACAGATAGCTGGCCAAAGTCGTTTTAACATCGGGGCCTCTGTGATTAATAAAAACATCCCAAGGAGGAGGAGAGTAAGAAGTGGAGGCAGAAGATGATGAGGCCATGGAGGAGGAAGCAGCAAAAGCCTGAGGGGAGATAGTTAGGCTCGCCATTGATACTGAAATTTGGAAAGGTGTGGACTCATAAACTGAATAACAAGGAGATGAAACTTGAAGCGAAAGACAAGTTTTATGTATGAATCTGTGTGAGCACGCATATGCCTTTAACCAGGCGTTGAGGAATGATGTGATGTGGGTGCTTTGGATTCCAAAGACGCGTGATTCCAAATGCCATCAACTGCTTTTACTTTGTGGTCCACATTGCATGGAATACTTCCCACCACGCATCACATCACATCAATGACTTTATTTTAATGGCCCACCGACACGTGAAGATGTACCAGTTTCTCAAATATCATCACTGATTTTACTTTGTAGTCTACACTGCATGGAATACTTTCCTACACGCATCAATGGATTTTTCTTTAATGGCCCACCAACACGTGAAGAATTACCGCTTTACTTTGTGGTCCACCAACACGTGAAGGAAGGAGACTCTCCGCGAGTCCGCAGGCATGGATTTTGATAAGCATTTGCCACTGCCGATCGTATTTAGTATATTAAAAAACTAACAATAATAAACTAACATTTACTTTATGAATTATTTGTACCTAACAATAATAAATATATGTGCTAGCAATTATTCGTATAGGTGTAAAGGTTAACAATAATAAACTAACATTTACTTTATGAATTATTTGTACCTAACAATAATAAATATATGTGCTAGCAATTATTCGTATAGGTGTATAGGTTAACAATAATAAATATATGTGCTAGCAATTATTCGTATAGGTCTAGATGTTAATAGAAGATTTGGGAAGATTTTTTGATTTTGATAAGCATATGTGAGGTAGGTTGTATTTAACAAGTATATTAAAAAATTAATAATAATAAATTAATATTTATTTAATAAATTATTTGTATTAACAATTATTTTTATAGGTCTAAAGTTTAATAGAAGATTTGGGAAGATTTTCTGAGCTCAAATGTATATAACGGTTGTCAAATTCTTCAATAAAATCAGTAATTAAAATATAAATTATTACTTATTAAATATCATATACATTATTGTGATTATTTTTTTAGATTAAAATAAAATTAATTACAATAAACATTATTATATTAATTTTCAACCACTTAAATTATAATTAATTTATAAATATCATTTTTTATATAGGAAAATTAAAATTCATAAATTACTTTATAATATATTTTCAATTATTTAAATTTTCATAAATAAATGTAAATCAATAAATTATTATTCAATAAATAATATAACACATTATTTTATAGCTAAAAAATATAACCATATTATAAAAATATACTCTTATAAGTGGAAAGAAGTGGTTACCTCTAAAATTTTATTAAAAATCCATGAAATATTATTTTATGTATGAATTCCCGTGAGCATGCATATGCTGTTTACTTGGTAGGGTGCCTATCACACAGTTTGGTCAAAGCAGCCATAAAAATTACTTGGTAGGCAGGGGTGCCCATCACACAGCCTGGTCAAAGCATCCATAAAACATCACAGAGTCTAGTCAAAGCATCCATAAAAATTACTGGGTAGGTAAGGGTGCCCATCACACAGTCTGGTCAAAGTAGCCATAAAAATTTAAAATACATTTTCTGTATGTTTCTAGTGCCAATCGCATGAACCTTGCGATGCAGAATTCCCGTCGTTACTTATATGTTTCTAGCACTAATCTTGCTATGCAAAATTTTGGGCTACTTATTCGTGACGTCTCTGGTTTATTTTTGATCATAATATTTTATTTTCGTGTGCATATGTTAATTGCTCATCCTTACGTGTTGATTTTGTTCTTATATTTAAATATTTTTTATTTAATAATTACACTATATTTTTTTGTCTACTCTTGTTTTTTATTTTCTTTTAATGTTTTATTTAACGATTCCCTATTCCCACAAAGAATCTCTCATTTTTTTATATTTAATTTAATCATGTCTTAATTTAAAATTTCTTTGATATTGTTTTATATAATGAAATTATATTATAAAAATAAAATTGAAAAACAAATTTATATCACATTTGTTTATTTTATTTTAAAAAACAGATTAATATTGAATTAAATAAACAAATTTATTTAATATTTCTGTTTATTATATTTAGTATGTATGTTAATATTAAATTAAGTAAATAAATTTATTTAATATTTTTTATTATATTTTAAAATACATGTCAAAATTGAATTATATGATACTAAAGTTTATGTACATACAACACAACACCACTACATTTCATATGAAATATATTTTTTAATCTAATGTAAAATTAAAATGAATCTAATTTACTCACATTTAATAGTCATCTCTTACATTACATTACAAGAGATTCAACAGAACTCAATTCCATATTCTAAATATATGTTTATGTCTTTCTTTCATTCTTATATCAAAATTATATATATAAAATAAATATTTATTAGAAATTAAAGATCGACAACAATTTTTTTATTAGATTTTAATATATAGAACACACATATATTTATAGCATATTTTTATATTTTCATGCGTAATTAAAATTGGTTTGTGAATTTTAAAAGTGGTGAATTCAAGATTTTTTAGGTTTGAAAACATAAGATAAATGACATAATTTGATTATAAGGAATGTCGGTACAACAATAGGTATTAGCGATTTTCTCATTTTCAATATATCTTTGGCTTCATAAGTTATTAAATCTAACAATAAAATGGTAGAATAGGAAACCTATATTGGCATTTGCCTAGATTTTATTATGGTTTGCTCTTGAATATCAAAACAAACTACTCATTTTAGTGGTAATTTACCACCTTTCTAACTATGCTCACTTTTGTGCCCTACCATAGTTATTATGCCTTCCATAACTTTTCATGTTTGTATGGATCAAAGTTTTATGTTACATCACATGCCCACTTCTATTATCTTGGATTGTGATCCCACACTCACTAGTAAATTTCACAGGAGTTGTCTAGTCTATAGAGAGCATAGTTGAAAAAGAGCACAACTTATCATTGTCAAACTCATGGCTAAAGTGAATTGGCTAACAAATGCATGCAAACCTATATGAGATGAATTTTCTCAAATAAACAACACAAATATTTGTAGTGTCTATCCCTTATCAAATGGCGGTTTTAATATACCTAAATGTATATTACAAATATTCTCATAATGTAATTTAGATAAATATGATGTAGTAATACTATTTAGAAGATCATTATAATTAATACCTAGAAATGATATGTCACTTCCTTTCCAATGACATGAATTATCACCATTTTGAATATGTATATATGTTATCATAGCATCTCCAAACATGTGTAAGAGATAAAAACATATATATTAATGATAATTGTTTACTCAGATTTGCATTCAAATTGGTATTAGAGCTTTTAAGATAGAAATATATTTTTCAATCCAAACATAGAAACACTGAGCCATGAAATTGATTATTTTAAAGCATGTATACAAATAATTATTAATGAAATCGTGGAAGTAATGGAAATGTATAAAGAACTATTAGAGGGTCTTAACCTTTAACCTTTAACATTTTCCTGGGGAGGTTCCCAATGAAGATGATAATTCCCATGATTACAAAAATTATGAGGACAATTTACATGATGAATAATGAGTAACAGAGAAACTTTCTTCCCAATAGGTTTGGTTGGCACGACCTACAATTTATTATCTAGTAAGTATTGATTATATTAATCTAGATGTCCTTGCACATAAATGAACATAGATAGATATTAATGTGCCAATGAAATAGAATATAAACAAACTCGAATGAAATATGGTTTTTAATATAACCATTGAAAATGAAATAATGTTTTATGGGGAGTGCAGGAGAGAAGCTATTGTGTTTGAGAACCATTCCTAAGGTTTATTTTGTACAAAATATGGATGAATGGTTGAAAAATAACCATATATATGACATGAGATGTTCAAATTTTTTATGATAACATAGGCACTAAATGCATTGAGGAGGTAGACCCATAATGTAATGGGATGATTATGCCCACCTTAATCTATTCAATGGAACCAACCTAGAAGCTATCATGCTAATTTAATGCTAGAAAATGTAATGAAATCAATGAAATATGAAAAATGAAAATTTCCCATAGCTAAATTGTTGATTTCACTGCCATCCTCAACATATTCTATAATGTAATTAATTACGTCCAATGAATTTACGACCAGTAAATAGATTCTCAAAATAATGATCACAATTTTAGTATAGGTTTGAGACTAAGAGGAAAGAATCATAAACATCTATTGGTTGGTTTTGTTTACCAAGATGGTAGCTAGCTTGATTATCCAAATAATCTAGAGGAATTTGCAACAAACACAAACTTATTTAAAAACAAAATTCATCCATGCACACAAATTTATTCCGCAACAAACTACTAATGTTTGTATTAAGGAAATTTAATTTTGTCTTGTACACATTTATTTATCAACTGTGTGCATTGACAATGTCCATGATTACTCATATGGATGATGATGTTGAAATTCTAGTCCCAAATATAGAAATTGGTCGGCCTTGTTATAATGGAAGATCTATGAAATTTATTCTTATGGTGAAAGGAAATGGTTAGTGTTTCAAAGTTAGAGATCAAGCAATTCAATGAGTAAATTTTTTATGTATGGAAGCTCAAACTTAAAGATACATTAGTGGAAGAAAGCCAATGGATAAATATGGATTTGCGAATTAAACCAACGAGAATGCGTACAAAAGACTAGACTAAGTTGGATCAAAAGGCAAGGAGCATAATATGATTTGGCTCTCAAATTTAGTATTGCTAAATGTTTCAAAGAATCTACATGGAAGACATTATGACACAAGCAAAGAAATTTGCATAAGTCTTAGTCCTGAATGAAAAATTTGTTCCTACAAAAGAAGTTGTATAACCTAAGCATGAAGGATGAAGACTCAGTGATAGAGCATCTGAATGTCTTTAAGGTTGAGGAATGTTAGCTTTCAGCTATTGATAATAAAATTTCAAATGAACATACAATGACTAAAGTGTATACAATGATTATTTTATGTATCATTCTCATCATTACTTATATGTTTCTAGTGACAATAGCATGAATCTTGCAATGCAATATTTTGGGCTACTTATTCATGATGTCTCTTGTTTATGTGTTTATTTCTAATCATAATATCAATTTATTTTCATGTGCATATGTCAATTTCTCATACCTACTTGTTGATTTTGTTCTCATATTTTATTAAATGTTTTTGATTCTAATAAATTATTAGCTACACGATATTTTTTCCACTATTGATTTTTAGTTTTTAGTTGTTACTTAACCATTCCCTATTCTGACAAAGAGTCTCTCATTTTTTATTTTATTTAATTTAGTCATGTCTTAATTTCAAATTTCCTTAATACTCTTCTCAATAATTAAATTTAAAATTGTCTTCTTATTAGAGATGATTCTAAGGTGTCTCAAAGGGCAACTCAATTGGTGATTAAAGTAATGTGAAATCTGTGAAAATTGAGTGATATAAAGTTCACACCTCTAATTTTGACCCCTTTTAAAGAGATGTGGACAGACTATAGACTCCATATTATGTGTCACACAGATAAAAAAATTTAAACATGTTACATCATAAAAACACAAATACTAAAAACAAAATATTATATAAAAAATAAAAAATAAGAAATACAAATAAAATATAATTCAACCAAAACAAACATAAATAAATACGGAATAAAGTATTATATAAAAAATAAGGAATACAAACAAAATATAAGTCAACCCAAACAAAATAATAAAAAATTTAATATTAATTATGGAGTAATCATTAACAAATATTTATAAATTTAAAATTAGCATTACTTATATTAACTTAATATCATTCACTTATTGTTTATATAATGAAATTACATTATAAAAATAAATTGAAAAACAAATTTATTTCACTCTTTTGTTTATTATATTCTAAGTGGCATGTTGATGTTGAATTAAATAAACAAATTCATTTAATATTTGTGTTTATCATATTTAGCTTGTATGTCAATGTCAAATTACATAAATTAATTTATTTAATATTTATCTATTATTTTTTAAGATACATGTCAAAATTGAATTACATGATACCAAAGTTTATGTACATGAAGAAATTTCATATGAAATATATCTTTTAATTTAATGTAAAATTAAAATGAATCTAATTTATCTCACATTTAATAGACATTTCTTACATTACATTAAAATGAATACAACACAACTCAATTTCAGATTTTAAATATATGTTTATGTGTTCTTTCCTTCTTATATCAAATTTTTTTATATATAAATAAATATTTATTAGAAATCAAAGATCAACAGTAATGTTTTATTAGATTTTAATATATAGACGATACATTGCGATTTCCACAATTCTACTGTCTCTTTTTAATCCTCTGCCAATGCAACTAAAGGGATTCACTTCCTACATTTTCTAATGGGAATGGCATCTCTTCCTTTGTCAATGCTTAGATTTCAATCCGAGGGTGATTTTCTAGTTTCTCAATTTTTACATCCCAATCCAAGGTAATTTTCTCGTTTCCAACATAATCAAAAAATATAATTGAATCTAAAGTGCGGCATTTGGGGCTCTAAATCTCTAGGTGCCTTAAATTTTGACGAAAGGGACATCAACAACTCTGAGAGGTTGGTGCTAATGCATGTATCATCTTCAAATTTTTAATATAGGAGACCAATAAATATTGTGTAAATATTGAACAATCCAATCCTTATCATATAGTCTAATAGCTATCAATATTTTTGGAGCTATCCATCCATTAATGCACGGGGCACTATATGCCACCCATTATATTTAAGCAAGTGAAAAATCCAATAGGTGGCATATAGTTCCTGCATGCATTAATGGATGGATAGCTCAAGAAATATTGGTTTCCCAGTCTAACATCATCTACCATTAATAAAGCAATCATATGAATGGCACGCATAGGATGTACAACCTACAAAAATGTATTTTAAATTTTTATGGCTTCTTTGACTAGACTTTGTGATGGGCACCCCTACCAAGTCTTCAAAATCCAGATACATCCATCTTTGGTATTAACTTCTCTAATAGAATCATGGTCTCTTAGGGCACAATAATACATATAATTAGTGACAACCATAGAAAAAAAGTCAATGCAAATGTAAAATCGTAGGATACACTCTGCTTATATCATCAACTTATTGCCCACAAGAGCTTGAAAAACAAAAAAGAAAAATACTGAACACACTATTTTGCACCATGAAACTAGTTGTTTTTGGGTTGAAAAGAATATTGTCATGCATGTAGAATTACATTAGCTATGCTAGAAAATAATTGAGTATTGTATACCATGACAGAGGATGCTAAATGGTTTATATTGGTAAACATCATAATTTATCTGAACATGTAGAAGAAGAAGGGATAACTTGCATGGCCAGTAAGAGAAGTATGAGCATTTTAGAAGAATTCCTTGTAGAAAATTCAACTGCTCAAACAACAAACAAACTATATAATAAGATGAACATACATTCAATTTTTTAACAAATTGTTTGAGGGGGTATATTAATCATATTGGGATTACTTGTGCTAACATCTTTGACCATTTTAACACCTTCAAAATCACAGGAACCCTGTGCCTTCATGTTATTCTGGTAATAATCTTGAATGAAAATGAGGCATGGTTGAAGAAGATATTGGGTGTATAACAAGATCCACTAGGTTTAATAGGGCCACAATATGCATAGACAGGCGCACAGGCCCACTCTAGAGCTGCCTACAAATTAATGGGGGTGAAAATTTGAATTTTGAAGTATTGGCGGGACACGGGAGATGGAGGGCGACAATGCAACATTAAGCACGTCACCGATTTGTTCATGGCTAGTATAGATGATGGGATGGGACAAATAGCAGTAGGGGAACTCCGGAGGGGTGGATGACCGATGGTAAGGGAGTCACATCAACCGGAATAAGGTCAGTCCCCACTCAAAAACTTGCAGGTAAAGCTTACTCCTTTCCAAATATACAACGTGTCATACCGACATTTAAATTTTTACTTAATTTTCATAAATTCCAGTAAGAGTGTTAATGAATTTCTATTTTTACTGGTTTTTCATAAATTCCAATAAGAATGTTAATAAATTTCTATAGTATTGGTCATAAATTGCATTAAGGGATAAATTATCATACTGAAATTTTAATTTTTACACCATTCTCTACATGTGCTACGTTTTTTTTTGTTGGAATCCAATGCTTTTTTAACAAATAAATCTTATTTTTAGTTGTTTAAAATGGGTTTTGTACTATATATATGGATTCAACATCATGAAACCTCCACCCCCCAGGCCCTCATATTGTTGAGATTTTTCAAATTAAACTTGTGGTTGGAAGAAATTTCTACTAAATTTGAAGCAAATTATATCAGAAAACTTTTAAAAGGTAGCACAAGTAGACCTTTTCATAAATTCCAATAAGATTGTTGATAAATTTCAACGGAACTGGTCATAAATTGAATTAATGGATTTTTAAACTCACAGATAGACGTAGGCATGTACACAACCTTACTTTCATGAATGAAATAAGATCTATCCTTATAGTGTGGAATAATTATATCACATTGCAGATTTAATGAAATTGGAAGTGTACACTTTTATTGTGTGATGTTCTTCCATTTTACAAAGGCAAAGCCATGATCTTTCTCCTCAAAGTCCACAACATCAATTATTTTCTCATCACCTTTTTTTGAGAAGCTCACAATATTCCAATTTTTTGTTCTTGAAAATGTTAAGCCCTATAATCAGCATAATTGTTGAGGGTAGGGGACCTAAAAGGGACCAAACATCTAATGATATGGTGTGAGGGGCTAGTGGAATTCAAAAATGGTGGTCTATGTTGCTTCTTACTGGCAATGTCAACCTCCACATTAAATTTGAGGCTTTCACTAAAAAACCAGGGTCTTATGCCTCTCTTTAGTCGTAGACGTAGTCTGTGCGTCCCCTTAGAAAAGGGGATATAACAAAAGCAATCCTCTTATTCACATATCTGCACCTTAATCTTTTCCACCAGACCACATTCCCAGATGATGCACAATGTTCCCTTCAGTGCTTTCTCCCACGAGGAATACCTTGGAAAAGTCAACATGGGAATTGAACTAATGATCGACTCTTTCTCCTCTGCCTATTGTTTTGGACTAGGGACAAATCCATTGGAGAGTAGAGATAGAATCATGATAAGAAGTTGGGAGGAGATGCTTAGGATCCAGTCTGTAGTGTATGGAGATGATGAGGGAATCTACATCAGCTTCCCACTTTACACATAAGTGGTGTGTTGGGTCCCTATAATACTAGTAATTACCCCATTACTATTGTAGTTGCATCCCTTATTAATATTTTTATGCCCTTGTTATCCCCATATTGTTATTACTGTGCCCCATAGAATCCCTCTATTGTTATTTTTGTGGCTTTATATTATTATTGTTAGGTAGGCTGGGTTATATTGTGACTCCTTAGACTCCTATATATAGAAAGGAGGTTTTGTCATTTGAATAATCCAAGAATTGTTCATTTATGTACTGTAAAGGAGGTTGCCCCCTCGAAGAGGCTAAATTATAAGTTGTTGATCTATCTTTTCTGAGTTGGTTTCATAACATTTGGTATCAGAGCTTTGGATTCTAGGGTTTCGCTGCTCCAAACAGGTCATCGTGGAATTTTCGCTATAACTTTGTTTCTGCGATGTTTCAGAAGTTGAAAAAAAAACCCATTTGAGAAGAAATCGCGCTGAACCTTGGATCTGAATTTCAGAGCTTTTCGCGCTATATTTGTGGAGATATGATCTGAGGAAGTTGGTCTTTTTGCAGACTCCTGAATTACATTCCAAACAGGTGACCTGGGGAAAATCGTCATAACTTTCTCTCTGGGGATCAGATTGAAATTTCGTAAGAAGGTACAGAAAGAGGATGGACTGTAGTTTCTTGTATGAATTTTTCAGATCCAAAGGTCGAAACAGTGACTCGTGGCACGTCGTACAAGTTCGCTCTACTGAACTAGTCTATAATCAAGTCACTGTGGGAGATTTCACATAACTCTTCCTTGGAGAATCCAATTTGGGTCAGACTTGTGGCATTGGAAAGAGGACACAGAGGGCTACTGCAGGTCACAAATTCAGAACTAGATGATCAGAAAGTACAGAGATACATCAGAGGCAATATCAAGCTCCTACAAAGTGAAAAAAGGTGTGTAGATTTTCTTAAATTTTTGCTTAAGCTTGGTTTGAAAAATTATTTTGAAGGAATTCAAAGGGCATAGTAGAGCATTATTATCGGTAACTGATGCCCCGAGGAAAGAAAATGCAAACACCTAGTAAGGAACCTGAAAGCTCTAGCATGACTCATGAAGAGGAAGAAATGCTACATGATATATCAAAATTACAAGAACAAGTGCAACAAATGTCATTGTCACAAAAGCTAACAGAAGCTAAGATAAATGGCGTGGAAGCTAAGATGAATGGAATGGAAGCTAATATGGACAACTTGAAGATAGATTTGAACACAAATTTGAAGACAGGCATGGCAGATTTGAAGACAGATTTGACAAATTTTCTACAAGAAATACTTACTAATGGTGAAAAGGTAGTAAAGGAAACTCATGATGAGAACAAAAGAAATGTTAATCATGATTTCATAGACTCTAATGTTGGATCGAAGACTCACCATATTCCAAAAATCGATATGAGGAAGTTTGATGGCAAGGATCCCGCACATGGATATTACAGATGGAGCAATTTTTCGATCTCAATAATGTGCAAAACACACAAAAGGTACGTATTGCAACTTTATATTTGGAACCAAATCAGTTTGTATGGTATCAATGGCTTTGCTCTCGTAAACAAATTATCACTTGGGCAATTTTTACGGAAGAATTGATAGCACATTATGAGGATACAAAAAGCAACACTTTTTTTAGCCAATTGATAAGTCTCAAACAAAAGGGTTCAATAATGGAGCACATTGAGGAGTTCCAAAAATTGAACATAAGGGTAAAAGATATTCCAGAGGAGCATAGGATTGATGTGTTCATAGGGTCTTTAAAGGATAATATCCAACATGATGTTCGCCTTTGGGAACCTGATTCATTAGAGAAGGCATTCAGGTTAGCAAGAAAAATGGAAAGCAAAATTATGGCAACCAGGAAGCATACCACTCACAACTATAAAGATGGAAGTGTTGTTGCCCCTAGTCTTCCACAACCTATAAGGTTGACACCACAACAATTGGAAGAAAAAAGAGCAAAAGGGCTTTGTTACAGTTGTGATAGCAAATACACTAAAGGTCATAAGTGTGCTGAGAAGAAATTATTCTACATAGATTGTGAAGAGGAA
Organism: Pinus tabuliformis; assembly: GCA_031772625.1. Lineage (NCBI taxonomy): Eukaryota > Viridiplantae > Streptophyta > Pinopsida > Pinales > Pinaceae > Pinus > Pinus tabuliformis. Next base: position 498,068,930 of record CM062818.1, on the reverse strand, counting down.
GAAGAAAAGGAGCAAGAAAGGTCAAAAGAAGAGGATATACTCCAGGAACAAAGCCTAGATAAAGAACAAATAAATCCGACCATATCTTGTAATGCATTGGCGGGAATTACCACTCCTCAAACCATCAAGATAGAAGGACAAATCAAGAAGAAAAAGGTAATAGTGTTGATTGATTCAGGAAGTACCCACAATTTTATTCATTGTAAGGTAGCAAAAGAATTGAATTGCTTCCTATATCCAGCACCAGAGTGTCAAGTGATGATTGCAAATGGAGGAACAATAAATTGCTCTGGAAAGTGCCATAATATCAAGCTATCCATGGGAGAATATGTATTGACTAGCCCAATGCTTTCCATTCCAATGGGAGGTGCTGATGTTGTACTAGGAGTCCAATGGCTACAATCCTTGGGTACAATAGCTTTTAATTTTCAAGAACTTTTCATGAAATTTTCTATGGAAGGAAAGGAAGTTGAATTAAGGGGTATTGCAGGGAAACCAGGAAAGATAATCAGCTCTAATGGTATGACAAAGCTTCTAAAAAAGGAACAAAGAGGTGTAATTGCACAATTATGTTCGCTAGATGTTTCCACATTGGAATCATCTATTTCTCCAGATCTCCAAAAAGTCTTGGACAATCATTCCAAGGTATTTGAGACTCCCAAAGGTCTCCCACCTATGCGTGATCATGATCATGCTATTCATCTGATTCCAGGAAGTGTTCCTCCAAACATCAGGCCGTACAGATATCCCTATGCCCAAAAGAGTGAAATTGAACGTATGGTTGCAGAAATGCTAGAGGCTGGTATAATTCAACCGAGTCAAAGTTCTTTCTCTGCTCCAGTAGTATTGGTGCACAAGAAGGATGGATCATGGCGCATGTGTCCGGATTATAGGGAGCTCAACAAGCTCACTATTAAAGATAAGTTTCCCATTCCTGTCATTGATGAATTACTGGATGAATTGCATGGATCAATTTACTTCACCAAGTTGGATCTTCGTTCAGGATATCATCAAATCAGAATGAAGATTGAAGACATTCCGAAAACAGCATTTAGAACTCATGAGGGTCATTATGAATTTTTGGTCATGCCTTTTGGCCTTACCAATGCACCTTCAACATTTCAAGGTTTGATGAATTCAATTTTCAAACCATTCCTTAGAAAATTTGTGTTAGTATTTTTTGATGATATACTAATCTACAACAAGTCTTGGAAGGATCATGTTGAACATGTTGACAGGGTGCTACAACTATTGGAGGAGAAACAATTATATGCAAAAAGATCCAAATGTTTCTTTGGAGTACAAGAGGTGGAATATCTGGGTCATATTGTATCTCATGAAGGAGTTAAGGTAGACCCTAGCAAAATTAAAGCCATTAAGGAATGGAAAATCCCCACATCCATAAAGCATCTGCGAGGATTTCTTGGGTTGACAGGGTATTATCGCAAGTTTGTTAAGAATTATGGGAGAATAGCAGCACCTCTAACAACATTATTGAAGAAAGATGCATTTTCATGGACTCCAGAAGCAACAAAGGCCTTTGAACATCTTAAAGAGGCAATGTGCCAAGCACCGGTCTTAGCTACACCGGACTTCACAAAAACCTTTATTGTGGAATGTGATGCTTCAGGAAATGGAATTGGTGTTGTTTTAATGCAAGATGAAAGACCCATTGCTTTTGAAAGTCGTCCAATCAAGGGAAAGTTTTTACACAAAGCTATTTATGAGAAGGAAATGTTGGCAATACTCCATGCACTTAAGAAATGGCGACCCTACCTAATGGGAAGACACTTCAAGGTAAAAACGGATCATGATAGCCTTAAATACTTTTTAGAACAAAGATTATCCTCTGAAGAGCAACAAAAGTGGGTCACAAAGATGTTGGGTTATGACTTTGAAATCATCTACAAAAAAGGGAAGCAAAATGTGGTGGCAGATGCACTCTCAAGAAAGGATGAGGATGTGGAAGCATTGTTGTGCGCCATTTCTATTATCCAACCAGATTGGATAAACGAAGCAAGGGAGGAATGGAAGAATGACGAAGAAGTGTGGGCACTTATTCGAAAGTTACAACAAGATTCCAGTACGTCTGATACATTTAGCTGGAAAAATGATTCGTTATGGTACAAAGATCGCTTATACCTCTGTAAGAATTCCCAGCTAAAACAAAAGATTCTTATGGAATTGCACACTTCTCCCTTAGGAGGGCACTCAGGATTTTTAAAAACTTACCACAGGGTTAAGAAGGAATTTTTTTGGGATGGCCTTAAATCAGATATTCAAAAGTTTGTGGCGGAATGTTTGGTTTGCCAACAAAATAAAGTTGAAACAATTAAGACACCGGGTCTATTACAACCTTTATCCATTCCAAGCCAACGTTGGGAGGAGGTTTCAATGGATTTTATCACAGGTTTACCCAAGTCTGAGGGAAAGAGTGTCATCATGGTGGTAGTTGACAGACTTACCAAGTATGCACACTTTTGTGCATTATCACATCCATTTAAAGCCAGTACAGTTTCTACTGCATTTATGGAAACAATTCAAAAGCTACATGGAAACCCAAAGATTATTGTAAGTGACAGAGATCCCATTTTCACTGGAAATTTTTGGACAAAATTATTTTCTTGTCTTGGTACTCAGTTAGCTCATAGCTCATCTTATCATCCTCAATCTGATGGGCAAACTGAGATAGTAAACAAATGTTTGGAAGGATATCTTCGTTGCTTTGTATCTGATAAACAGACACAATGGGTCAAATGGTTGCCTCTGGCTGAATGGTGGTATAACACTTCCTTCCATACAGCAACAAAAATGACCCCATTTATGGCACTTTATGGGTATCAACCACCATCCATCACATCATATTTAAGAGAAAATTCTAAGGTTCAAGCAGTGGAACATCACATCGAACATCAACAACAAGTCCTCCAACTCTTAAAGGATAACCTCGTGTTGGCACAGAATAGAATGAAACAACAGGCAGATCAACATCGCAGTGAAAGAAGTTTTGATGTAGGTGATTGGGTATTCCTACGGCTACAACCATATAAGCAAATGTCCCTCAAGCAAGCTAAGAAGGATAATAAATTATCACCAAAGTATTATGGTCCGTACAAGGTGTTGCAAAAGATTGGTACTATGGCATACAAATTGGAGCTTCCTGCAGCTTCTCGATTGCACCCAGTTTTCCATGTTTCATGTTTAAAGAAGGTTATAGGCGACAAGCTCCCAGTTCAAACAATATTGCCAGAACTTGACGAGGAAGGAAAAATTATATTGGAACCGGAAGCAGTCACAGAAACAAGAACTCGACAGCTACGAAATCGATCAATTTCAGAGTATCTTATCAAGTGGAAGAACTTATCCGCTGAAGATTCCACATGGGAGGATGAGAATTTTATACAGAAGCATCCAGAACTACTCAAGCGTTGAGGACAACACTTTTTTTGAAGGAGAGGGGCATGTTGGGTCCCTATAATACTAGTGATTACCCCATTACTATTGTAGTTGCATCCCTTATTAATATTTTTGTGCCCCTATTATGTTAGGATATTCCGACACATAGGATATAGTTAAGTTCAACTTGGTCTAGCATAGAGTTAGGTTAGAGTTAGGTAAAGTGTGTTTCTTTACCGTTGTACATTTTGTAACTTACAATCCGACGGTCACGATATGTAGTGATCCGACGGTTCACTCTCACCTCGGTATTACCGACACTTGATCCGTGGCTTGACACCCGATTGGTCCATGAGTTCTATTTAAAGCGCATGGAGGGTCATTGTTCGGGTAATCCGTGCATGAGAGAAGCTTATGTAAATTTTCATTCTTTGATTAATAAATTGCCTGTAGTACCCACGTTGGGACAGGCCGTGGACTGTTTCCCTCCTTGCACTCTGAGGGTTTTAACCACGTCAAAAATACTGGTGTATTGATTTGAGATCTGGTTGTGAGCGGTGTCCTTTTGGTATTCTTTCTGTGGAACTTACCCTGTAAATTCCTACATGGTATCAGAGCTATTTGAGGGCCGCGTCCGTTGGTGATCCAAATCTGAAGCCGGTAGAACTGCATGCGGCTGTCGTTTCCTAGATCTGTTGTTTCTGACTGCTTTCGGGCCGAGAGGACTGCTCTGTTGCGTTCGGAGCATCTGTTCCAGTGAGGAACCCCTTTCGTTTCACGCGAAAAGGTTTCCGGTAGCCCTAGCTGCGTCATTTTTCAGATCGGGAGGTATACAGTGTTTTTTTTGCAGTTTACTGTTATTTTCTCTCTGCTTATTTCGGTCTCAGTTTATTTAGCCTTTTTTTTAACCGGATCTATACCTTTCATTTCTGCGTATGCTCTTTGCCCTGCGACTCTGTGCGATCTGGGCAAATCAGAAACAGAAAGGAAGGATTTTTCTCATGCGTATGCTCTTTTCCCTGCACCTTAGTGTGATCTCGGAAAATCAGAAACATTGAGAAAAATATTTAGTTTTTCGGCTAAAGCTAACTTTGAGATTTTTTTTTTAAATTTCTAGTTTTTTGGCTAAAGCTAACTTCGAGCCGCAAGGTTCGTTTTTCTTTGCATATTCGTGTTGGGTTTTGTGTTTTGTGTTTTGTAGGGAAAAAGAGCTTTCTCAAGGCAAGCACGCAAACCGAGCCCCCCCCCCCCCCCTCTCTCTCTCTCTCTCTCTCTCTCTCTCTCTCTCTCAAATTTTTTGTATAGATCAATTGGTTCAAAGCTATTTTTAGAGAGTAGAGGTCTTGGGTTCAAGTCTCCATTTTGTGGGGGCGGATTTTTTCATTCCCGCACATTCGCGCACTTTGCCGGCAACGTCAACAATTTTTTTTCAAAAAGCCATAACTTCTTCATCCGGAAGCCTTTTTCAGAGCCGTTTTTTTTAAACCGCCTATTTTTTCGAGATCTATCCATTGGAACACTTACTTTCAGCATCTTCAGCTTCAGTTTTTTTAAAAAAATGGAAAGTCCATGCCAAGTCATTCTTGACAGCACTAACTACTTCCAATGGGTAGCCTACATGGAAGATTTACTTAGAAGTAAAGGTCTCTTCAGAATAGCCACAGACCAAGAGAAGAAACCAAAGATGAAGACAAGATGGCAAAATGGGAAAATAGACAAGATCAAGCACGTGGTTTGATAGGGATGTCTATTTCTCCTGATCTTAGATTCCACATTGCAGGACTTGAGACTCCTCATGAAGCATTAGAAAAACTTGCTAAAGTTTTTGGGATTAAAAATGAAATTAGAGCCCATCAACTTGAAAATGAGCTGCTTACTTTGGATCCTAATAATTTTTCTTGCATTGAAGATTTCTTGTCCAAATTCAAGACCCTTAGATATCTCTTGGAAGGTGTTAAAGTTAAGAAAGAAGATGGTAACCTTATTTATTCCATCCTTACTAAGTTGGGACCAGCCTACTCTGTATTTGTTTCCACTTTCCATTCTACAAGGGAAGCTTTCATTTGTCAAGGACAAGACTACAAGGCCCCTTCCTTTGACTCCTTTTGTGATTCCTTAATAAGAGAACAAGAAAAACTCTTACACCTTGGTCTTCTTAATCTTGGAAACTCTTCCACGAAAGCGTTAGCCGCCCAGCAGCAACCAAATTCAAAGAATCCTAAGAAGTCATATCCTCAAAAGAATGGTCCTAAACCATCTCAGCCTCAAAATGAAAGATCATTTCAGCAAAATGATAAGACCAATAAAAACAAATGGAAGAAGACTGATAGACATTGTAACTTTTGTAATCGAGATGGCCACTTAGAATCTAAATGCTTTAAGAAGATGGAAGCCTTGGAAGCCGCAATGAAGAAACATAACATCCATGTGGAGCCTACTTCAACTTCAACTTCCGGAATGGCACTTTCTGCATGTCATCGTCAATCATCTCAGTCTGGTTATGCATTAAATGTATCTTCTTCTTCTTCTCATTCTCATGAGTGGCTCATTGATTCTGGAGCCTCTTGTCACATGGCCAAAAACCAAGCCATGTTTTCTTCTTTAAATGATTGTAACACCAAAAATATATATATTGGTGATGATAGATCTCTTAATGTTGTAGGGACTGGAACTGTTCATCTAGACAATGGTCAGTTTAATGATGTATTATGTGTTCCAAACTTATCCTGCAACCTTCTATCTGTCTATCAGATAACTCATTCAGGTGAAGGTAAAATTGTTGAATTTTCACCTCATGATGTTGTAATCAAGGATCTAAAAGATCCTAAACAGATTCTAGCTACTGGTCTTGCTGATGATTCCAAAAGGTTGTATAAGTTTCACAACTTTGGGTCATCCCATCTTCCCTCAGTATTTGTTGCTCATAATGATGAAGTGAGCAAACTTTGGCATGAGCGATTTGGTCACTTAAACTATCGCTCCCTTCAGCATCTATGTAAAGAAAATATGGTGACAGGTCTTCCTATGGTATCTTGCAAAGATGGTGTTTGTTCCGGATGTGTACTCGGAAAACATCATCGGGACAGTTTTGACAAACGTGCCTCTTGGCACGCCTCAGCCCCTTTACAGCTTGTGCACAGTGATTTATGTGGTCCTCTTCCTGTTGCTTCATTCTCTGGCTGCAAGTACTTCTTAACTTTCATTGATGATTTCTCCAGACGCACTTGGGTATACTTCTTAAAACTCAAGAGCGAAGTATTTACCACTTTTTTGGCCTTCAAAGCATTTGTTGAAAAACAATCTGGACATCAAATTCTTAAGCTAAGAACTGATAATGGTGGAGAATATGTTAAAAACACATTCATCAACTTTTGCACCGAAAATGGAATTCAAATGCAACATACTGTTCCATACACTCCACAACAAAATGGTGTAGCTGAAAGGAAAAATCGCACCTTAAAGGAAATGGCTAATTGTATGCTGCAATCTAAAGGACTCAGTCTTAGTTTTTGGGCCGAAGCAATTAATTGTGCAAATTATATAATCAATCGCACTCCTACTAAGGTTCTAGAGAATATCACTCCAGAAGAAGCTTGGAGTTCCATTAAACCAGATGTAAGTCACTTTCGTGTGTTTGGAAGTGAAGCATGGGCCCATATTCCAGATGAAAAGCATAAAGCTTTAGAACCTAAGAGTGAGAAATGTACTTTTGTTGGATATTCTGAAGATGTAAAAGGTTATAGACTTATTCCATTTAAGTCCAAAAATGTTATCATTAGAAGAGATGTAAAATTTGATGAAAATAAATCGGCCTGCGAGCCTAGTCCGGCGGATGTGCCACCTCTTCCTATCTCTTCTATCTTTGAAAACATTTCTTCTTCTGATGATGAAAGCGAGGATGATAATCCTCCCCCACCTTCTCAGGATCCTCAACTTCCAAGATGGGTCCGTGCTACTCGGGATGCAGCAGGTGATCTTGCCGGTGATCCTACAGATCAGCGACGTACACGTTCTCAGTTTGAAAGAGCCTCTTCTTTACTGGCTCAAGCTCCAGTAAATCATGATCCTGACACTTTTGCAGAAGCTTCAGGCCATCCACATTGGGAAGCAGCTATGAATGAAGAATATCATTCATTGATGACAAATGATACATGGGATCTTGTTCCTCTACCAAAGGGACGCAAACTTGTTAGATGCAAATGGGTTTACAGAACCAAGTATGGACCAGATGGGAAAGTTGATAAACATAAAGCTCGTCTAGTTGCTAAGGGCTTTTCACAGGTTGAAGGCATTGACTACACTGAAACCTTCTCTCCAGTTGCCAAAATGAACTCTATCCGCCTTGTTCTTTCCCTTGCTGCCTCTTTAAAATGGGAAGTCCATCAAATGGATGTTAAATCTGCCTTCTTGCATGGGGACTTGCAGGAAGAAATCTATATGGAACAACCCATTGGCTTCATACAAACAGACTCCAGCCTCGTTTGTCGACTTAAGAAATCCCTTTATGGCCTCAAGCAAGCTCCTCGGGCTTGGTATGCCAAAATGGATAGCTTTCTTTTAGAATCTGGCTTTTCTAGGTGTCATTCTGACAATACTGTCTACACCAAGAAAGTGGGCAACTCTCTTATCATCCTTGTTCTTTATGTTGATGATCTTATTCTTACTGGTAGTGATCCCAACCTTATAAACCATGTGAAGTCCAGCCTTAAAAAGAAATTTGAAATGACAGACTTAGGACACTTACACTATTTTCTCGGTCTTCAAGTCTTGCAATCCAAGAGGGTATTTTCCTTTCCCAGTCCAAGTATGCTTGTGATATTCTTCGTCATTTTCACATGGAAGACTGTAAGCCAGCCCCTTCTCCCTTTCAGTCTGGAGTCAAACTTTCAGTCTCTTGTACTTCTCCTGAAGTTGATGCTACCTTATACCGTCAACTTGTCGGAAAACTCTTGTATTTAACCCATACTCGTCCTGATCTTTCCTTTGCTGTTGGCCTTGTTGCTCGTTTTATGCAAAACCCCCGTGAAAGTCATTGGAAAGCAGCTAAAAGAATACTTCGTTATGTTCGAGGTACAGTACAGTTTGGGATTCATTACAGTGCCAAAGCAGCTCCTCTGTTAGTTGGTTTCACTGATTCTGATTGGGCTGGTGACCTTGATGATCGGAAGTCTACTGCCGGTTATGTCTTCACTCTTGGTTCAGGACCTATTACATGGGCTTGTAAGAAACAGGCTGCCATTTCTCTTTCGTCAGCAGAAGCAGAGTATCGTGGTGCCGTGGAAGCTAGTAAGGAAGCCTTGTGGCTTCGTCAGATCCTATCAGAGTTTGGCTTTGAGCAGCAGCATCCAACCACACTTTGGTGTGATAATCAAAGTGCCATTCAGCTATGCAAAGATCCAGTCCAGCATCAGCGCAGCAAACACATTGAACTACACATGCACTTCATCAGAAAGCTCATTCATGACCATGTTCTTGAAGTGCAATATTGTCCAACAGATGATCAGGTTGCAGACATCTTCACAAAGGCTCTCACAGAGGCGAAGTTCACTAAACTTCGATATATGCTTGGAGTTCAGGAAGTTGTCACTAAGGGGGGATAGGCTCTAGTGCCTCCTTCCTTCTCCTATTGTGTCATATTTGTAAATCCTTCAATCCTATCCCAAGTTGTTCTTAAGGGGGGATGTTAGGATATTCCGACACATAGGATATAGTTAAGTTCAACTTGGTCTAGTATAGAGTTAGGTTAGAGTTAGGTAAAGTGTGTTTCTTTACCGTTGTACATTTTGTAACTTACAATCCGACGGTCACGATATGTAGTGATCCGACGGTTCACTCTCACCTCGGTATTACCGACACTTGATCCGTGGCTTGACACCCGATTGGTCCATGAGTTCTATTTAAAGCGCATGGAGGGTCATTGTTCGGGTAATCCGTGCATGAGAGAAGCTTATGTAAATTTTCATTCTTTGATTAATAAATTGCCTGTAGTACCCACGTTGGGACAGGCCGTGGACTGTTTCCCTCCTTGCACTCTGAGGGTTTTAACCACGTCAAAAATACTGGTGTATTGATTTGAGATCTGGTTGTGAGCGGTGTCCTTTTGGTATTCTTTCTGTGGAACTTACCCTGTAAATTCCTACATATTATCCCCATATTGTTATTATTGTGCCCCATAGAATCCCTCTATTGTTATTTTTGTGGCTTTATATTATTATTATTAGGTCGGCTGGGTTATATTGTGACTCCTTAGACTCCTATATATAGAAAGGAGGTTTTGTCATTTGAATCATCCAAGAATTGTTCATTTATGTAATGTAAAGGAGGTTGCCTCCTCGAAGAGGCTAAATTCGAAGGTGTTGATCTATCTTTTCTATCTTTTCTTGAGCTGGTTTCATAACATGGTGATTATTAATAGTTGGGACTTAAGAAAATGCAAAATGGACTCAAGTACATTGTCCAAAACTCAACATGTATCCATATCGTATGTATTGATCATTATTCGATTTGTTTTATAATAGTTTAACTCAAACTTTCAATTTCTCTGACTCAAAAATCAATTTTATCTCTCACCCTTAGTGGCATAACACATTGTTGCCTTTTACGCTCCATTAAATGATTTATTCCTTCTTCAAACCTTGTATTTTTCTCATAGAATAAATTCTTTGTCCACCTTAGCTCTAAGGTGTAGATTTATATTATTCAATAATATAAATTTACTTAATGAGACAGAGATAACCTTTAGCATCAAGATCTTCAATTGTTGTACACTTGAGATATTGAGTTTCATATTTCAGTAATTTTAATTGAATCACTAAGGGATCACTTCCTGTTGGCTCAAACACAGAGTCTGGCCCCAAGGGTACCACTAATACACATGGGAAGAAAATTCGATGGCAAAATCCGATGGAAGGGATAAAATCAGAAAAATCATCAGCAGTTAATTTAATGTATTTTTTTAAATCCTGTCAATCAGTGGATATCTAACGTAAAAGTAATTAGCATAAAATATGTGACGTTAGTTTATAAACGTCAGATATTCAACGTTGGTTTAAAAACAACAAATATTTGACGAATTCCACCATTAGTGCTTTCTTCCATTATACATGTCTAATATCGGATCACTTTACAAAAAATTGATGTCTATATATATATATATATATAGAGAGAGAGAGAGAGAGAGAGAGAGAGAGAGAGAGAGAGGCCCGAACATCATATAACTTTGACATAGTTGCTAATATACTTGTGATGGTTTTGAAAGGTTGTAGCCCTATTTTCAGGTTAATTTTTGAAGAAAATCATCACTTAAAGTTTGGTGAGAAAACAATTCACATAACATTCCTCAAGGAGGCCAAGGAGATGTGGAATCAACATTAGGGACTTCAAAGGATGGAAAATGTTGTTGCCCTTGTAAAGATGCAAGGGCTTGAAGAAAAGGAGACTTCTAATAGAAACAATTGAAAGGCATTATAGATATTATGAACATGTTGAAGGAAGACATGGATATCATCCATTAATAATTTATTCATTATAATACTTTGTATTGTAGATTGTTTTTGTAAATTCTTATATTTATATTATATTTTAGAATATATATCTTTGTATTATAAATGTTTATATTAATTCTTCTGGGAGATATTTGAAATATGTGGTCATATTTATGTGGAGAAATATTATTTGATTAATTATTATGATTATGATAAATTAAGGGGTTAGTTCAAGTTAGGTGTTAATTAGTTTATGGGATTAGGGATAAGGGGTTACTGTTTAAAGGTTTAGAGGTTAGGGGTGAAAGGATTAGAGGCTAGGGGTTTAACGACTTAGGGGAATGGGGTTAAGGTGTTAGGAGGTTAATGTATGTTCAAGGGGTTAATTAAGGCCTAGATGATTTAGAGATTAATGGGTTTTTAGGGAGCTTTATTGTTAGGTCCATATAATACTAGTGATTCCCCCATTACTATTATCATTGTATCCCTTATTGTTATTGTTGTGCCCCTATTGTCCCCATATTGTTATTATTGTGCCCCATAGAATCCCTTTATTGTTATTTTTGTGCCTTTATATTATTATTGTTAGGTCGACTTGGTTATATTGTGACCCCTTAGACTCCTATATATAGAAAGGAGGTTTTTTCATTTGAATGATCTAAGAATTGTTCATTTGTGTAATGTAAAGGAGGTTGCCCCTTGAAGAGGCTTATTTCTAAGGCGTTGATCTATATTTTCTATATTTTTGTGAGCTGGTTCCATAACATTTGCTATCAGAGCTTTGGATTCTAGGGTTTCACTGATCCAAATAGGTCATCACAGTATTTTCGCTATAACTATTTTTCTGCAATGTTTCAGAAGCGAAAAAAAAATAAAAAAAATTTGAGACGAAAGCTAGCTAAAACTCGAAAGCTAGCTAAAACTCGGGTCAAAATTTCAAGTCTTTGTTCACTATATGTTCGGAGATATGATCTGAGGAATTTAGGGTTTTTGCAGACTCCCGAATTACATCACAAATATTTGACCTGGGGAAAATCGTCACAACTTTCTCTCTGAGCATCAGATTGAATTTTTGTAAGAAGTTACAGAAAGAGGACAGGCTGTAGTTTTTTGGGTACCAGTTTCAAATCCTAAGGTTGAAACAGTGAACCGCAGCACGTCGTACCATTTCTCTCTATTGAACAAGTCTATACTCAAGTCATCGTGGGAGATTTGGCATAACTCTTCATTGGAGAATTCAATCTTGATCAAACTTGTGAAGTTAGAAATATTACTCAGATGGTTACTACAGGAAGAAATTTCAAACCTTAGAGATCTAAAATTATAGAAATGCATTAGATTCAATATCAAGCTCCTACAAAGTGAAAAACAAAGGTGTGTAGTTTTTTTTTTTCATAAGCTTGGTTTGAAAAATTAGTTGGAAGGAATTCAAAGGGCATAGTGAAGCATTATTAACGGTAATTGATGCCCCGAAGAAAGAAAATGGAAACACCTAGTAAGCAACTTGAAAGCTCTAGCATGACTCATGAAGAAGAGGAAGAAATTAAACATGATATATCAAAATTAAAAGACCAAGTGCAACAAATGTCACTCGCACAAAAAGTAACAGAATCTAAGTTGGATGGTTTAAAGAAAGACATAGAAGCTAAGATGGATGGTTTAAGGAAAGGCGTATAAGCTAATATGAATGACGTGGAAGCTAAGATGGAAGGCGTGGAAGCTAAGATGGACAATTTGAAGATAGAATTAAAGACAGGCATGAAAGATTTGAAAACAGATTTGAAGATAGATTTGACAAAGTTTCTACAAGAAATGCTTACTAATGGCGAAAGGGTGAAAGGAAACTCATGATGAGAACAAAATAAATGTTAATCATGATTTCATAGACTCTGACATTGAATTGAAGAACCACCATGTTCCAAAGATCGATATGAGGAAGTTTGATGGCAAGGATCCCAGAACATGGATACTATAGATGGAGAAATTTTTTGATCTCCATAATGTGAAAAACACACAAAAGGTACACATTGCAACTTTATATTTGGAACCAACTCAGTTTCTATGGTATTGATGGCTTTGCTCTCATAAACAAATTTTCACTTCGGCTATTTTTATGGATGAAATATTAGCACATTATGAGGATAAAAAAACCAACACTTTTTTTAGCCAATTGATAAATCTCAAACAAAAGGGTTCAATGATGGAGCACATTAAGGTCTTCCAGAAATTGAATATAAGGGTAAAAGATATTCTAGAGGAGCATATGATTGATGTGTTCATAGTGAATTTAAAAGATAACATCCAACATGAGGTTCACCTTTGGGAACTAGATTCATTGGAGAAGGAATTCAGGTTGGCAAGAAAAATGGAAAACAAAATTATGGCAACAAGGAAGCCTACCACTCACAATCATAAAGATGGAAGTGTTACTGCCCCTAGCCATCCACAACCTACAAGGTTGACACCACAACAATTGGAAGAAAAAAGAGCAAAAGGGCTTTGTTACAGTGATGATAGAAAATACACTAAAGGTCATAAGTGTTCCGAGAATAAATTATTTTACATAGATTGTGAAGAGGAGGAAGAAAAGGAACATGAAACATCAAAAGAAGAGGACATACACCTGGAAAAAACCTTTGAAAAAGAAGAAATGAATCCGACCATATCGTGTAATGCATTGGCTGGAATTACCACTCCTCAAACTATCAAGATAGAAGGGCATATCAAGAAGAAAAAGGTAATAATGTTGATTGATTCGGGAAGTACTCATAATTTTATTCATTGTAAGATAGCCAAGGAATTGAATTTCTTCCTATATCCAGCACCAAAGTGTCAAGTGATGATTGCAAGTGGAGGAACCATAAATTGCTTAGGAAAGTGCCATAATATCAAGCTATCTATGGGAGAATATGTATTGAATAGCCCAATGCTTTCCATTTCAATGGGTGGTGCTGATGTTGTACTAGGAGTCCAATGGCTACGATCCTTGGGGACAATAGCTTTTAATTTTCAAGAACTTTTCATGAAATTCTATTCAGAAGGAAAGGAAGTTGAATTAAGGGGTATCGCAAGGAAACTGGGAAAGATAATCAACTCTAATGAAATGACAAAGCTTCTAAAGAAAGAACAATGAGGCATAATTGCATAGTTATGTTCACTAGAGGTTCCCACGTTGAAATCATCCATTTCTCCAAATCTCCAAAAAGCCTTGGACAATCATTTCAAGGTATTTGAGACTCCCAAAGGCCGCTCACCGATTCGTGATCATGATCATGCTATTAATTTGATTCCAAGAAGTGTTCCTCCAAACATCAGGCCTTACATATATCCCTTTTTCCAAGAGAGTGAAATTGAACGTATGGTTGCAGAAATGCTAGAGGCTGGTATAATTCAACCTAGTCAAAGTTCTTTCTCTGCTCCAGTAGTATTGGTTTACAAGAAGGATGGATCATGGCGCATGCGTCCAGATTATAGGGAGCTCAACAAGCTCATTATTAAAGATAAATTTCCCATTCCTGTCATTGATGAATTATTGGATGAATTACATGGATCAATTTACTTCACCAAGTTGGATCTTTGTTCAGGATATCATCAAATCAGAATGAAAACTGAAGAAATTTCAAAAACAACATTTAGAACTCATGAGGGTCATTATGAATTTTTGGTCATGCCTTTTGGCCTTACTAATACACCTTCTACATTTCAAGGTTTAATGAATTCCATTTTCAAACCCTTCCTTAGAAAATTTGTGTTAGTATTTTTTGATGATATAGTAATCTACAACAAGTCTTGGAAGGATCATGTCCAACATGTTGACATGGTGCACAAACTATTGGAGGAGAAACAATTATATGCAAAAACCTCCAAATGTTTCTTTGGAGTACAAGAGGTAGAATATCTAGGTCATATTGTATCTCATGAAGGTGTTAAGGTAGACCCTAGCAAAATTAAAACCATTAAGGAATGGATGATCCCCACATCCATAAAGCATCTACGAGGATTTCTCCAGTTGACAGGGTATTATAGCAAGTTTGTTAAGAATTATGGGAGAATAGTAGCACCTCTAACAAAATTATTAAAGAAAGATGCATTTTCATGGACTCCAGAAGCAACAAAGGCCTTCGAACATCTTAAAGCGGAAATGTTCCAAACACTAGTCTTAGCTACACTGGACTTCACAAAAACCTTTATTGTGGAATGTGATGCCTCAGGAAATGGAATTGGTGATGTTTTAATGCAAGAAGAAAGACCCCTTGCTTTTGAAAGTCGTCCAATCAAAGGAAAGTATTTACACAAAGCTATTTATGAGAAGGAATGTTGGCAATACTACATGCACTTAAGAAATGGCGACCCTACCTAATGGGAAGACACTTCAAGGTAAAAACAGATCATGATAGTCTTAAATACTTCTTAGAACAAAGATTATCTTCAGAAGAACAACAAAAATGGGTCACAAAGATGTTGGGTTATGACTTTGAAATTGTCTACAAAAATGGGAAGCAAAATGTTGTGGCAGATGCACTCTCATGAAAGGATGAGGATGTGGAAGCATTTCTTTGTGCCATTTCTATTATCCAACCAGATTGGACAAACGAAGCAAGGGATGAATGGAAGAATGACGAGGCAGTGTGGGCACTCATTCAAAATATACTGTAACAAGATCCTAGTACATCTGATACATTTAGCTGGAAAAATGATTCGTTATGGTACAGTGATTAGTTATACCTATGTAAGAATTCCCAACTCAAACAAAAGATTCTTAGGGAATTGCACACCTCTCCCTTAGGAGGGCACTCAAGATTTCTAAAAACCTACCATAAGGTTAAGAAGGATTTGTTTTGGGATGGCCTTAAATCGGATATTCAAAAGTCTGTGGCGGAACGTTTGGTTTGCCAAAAAAATAAAGTTGAAAAAATTAAGACCCCAGGACTATTACAACCTTTATCCATTCTAAGCCAATGTTGGGAAGAGATTTCAATGACTTTTATCACAGGTTTACCCAAGTCCGAAGGAAAGAGTGTTATCATGGTGGTAGTTGACAGACTTACCAAGTATGCACACTTTTTTGCATTATCTCATCCATTTAAAGTGAGTACAGTTTCTACTACATTTATGGAAATAGTTCAAAAGCTATATGGAAACCCAAAGATTATTGTAAGTGATAGAGATCCCATTTTCGTTGGAAATTTTGGACAGAATTATTTTCTCGTCTTGGTACTCAGTTAGCTCATAGCTCATCTTATCATGCTCAATCTGATGGGAAAACTGAGATAGTAAACAAATGTTTGGAAAGATATCTTCGTTGCTTTGTATCTGATAGCCAGACACAATGGGTCAAATGGTTGCCTCTGGCTGAATGGTGGTATAACACTTCCTTCCATACTGCAACAAAAATGACTCCATTTATGGCACTTTATGGATATCATCCACCATCCATCACATCATATTTAAGAGAAAATTCTAAGGTTCAAGCAATGGAAGACCACATCGAGCATCAACAACAAATTCGCCAACTCTTAAAGGATAACCTCACCTTGGCGTAGAATACAATGAAACAGCAAGCAGATCAACATCGCAGCGAAAGAAGTTTTGATGTAGGTGAATAGGTATTCCTACGACTACAACCATATAAATAAATGTCCCTTAAGTAAGATAAGAAGGATAATAAATTATCACCAAAGTATTATGGTCTATACAAGGTGTTGCAAAAGATAGGTACTATGGTGTACAAATTGGAGCTTCCGACATCTTCCCGAGTGCACCCAGTTTTCCATGTTTCATGCTTAAAGAAGGTTATGGGTGACAAGCTTCCATTTCAAACAATATTTCCAGAATTTGATGAGGAAGGAAAAATCATATTGGAACCGGAAGAAGTCAAAGAAACAAGAACTTGACAGCTACGAAATCGATCAATTTCAGAGTATCTCATCAAGTGGAAGAACTTACTCGTTGAAGATTCCACATGGGAGGATGAGAATTTTATACAGAAGCATCCAAAACTATTCAAGAATTGAGGACAACACTTTTTTGAAGGAGAGGGGCCTGTTAGGTCCCTATAATACTAGTGATTCCCCATTACTATTTTCGTTGTATCCCTTATTGTTATTGTTGTGCCCCTATTGTCCCCATAATTATTGTGCCCCATAGAATCCCTCTATTGTTATTTTTGTGCCTTTATATTATTATTGTTAGGTCGGGTTGGTTATATTGTGACCCCTTAGACTCCTATATATAGAAAGGAGGTTTTGTCATTTGAATCATCAAAAAAGTGTTCATTTGTGTAATGTAAAGGAGGTTGCCCCCTCGAAGAGGCTTATTTCTAAGCCGTTGTTCTATCTTTTCTATCTTTGTGAGAGTTGGTTTCATAACATTTATTAATACGATTTTAAAGTATATTACGCACATTTAAAAAATTGGCATAGTGAGTACAATTTTATAGCAAAGAGGAAAATAATTATATAGTATATTGTAATAAAATTTTATAAGACAAAATATAAATATATAAATATCATTAAAAAATTAATTAAATAAAAGTTTCATTAAATATAAAATTATCGTAAAGAAAGATGATTCGATGAAGACAAAAATAGTCCATTTTATTTAGGTAAGATAATAATTAATAAAAACCATTTTTTTAAAGAATATATATATATATATATTAAAAAGTTTAAATTTATAAATCTTTTTATTATATAAAATTATATTTTTTCTGTAAATTTAATTTTCTTGTTATAAAATTACATTTTTTAAATAAAAAATTTAACTTAGAAAATATTTTGTTACATATAAAACTATAATTTTGTCTCTAAAATCAAAGTGAAGTAATGTGTGATAATTAAAAGCATTGTCCATTTTAACTATTTTTGGTATGAAAGTAGATTCACATTGATATCCATGATTCATTGATATCTTGAATGTGAATGGAATCTATAAAATATTTGGAAAACAAATATATTGAAAGTGGATAATTATTAAAATTCTTTTACCATTTTTTATAAGGTTGTTTGAATTTGTCTTAAAATAATTAAGATAGTTTCAATATTTGGAAAATAATTAATATTATAATGTTTGAGTTTTTATTATAATTATTTAATTAATTTTATATATAGTGACATTATAATGATAAATGAAAAATAAGATCAATATGTTATCTATTATGGTTGCGACTATATATCTCAGATAGTGTCTTGCTTCCTACATGTCACGAAAATTAACATCTTTCCTAGATTTTTTCAACATATTCTTAAATATCTCAATAAATTGCACAAACATCATCATTGTAGATTTGTTATATTTGTTTCTCACTCTCACCTAAGTTGTCTTTGCCTTTGTTGTATTTGTTTTCCTATATTATATTTGTAAACACTTTTATCATTTAAGTATTTGTTATATATACTAATATTAATTTGTTGATTGTAATAGTATAGTATGCCCCCCCTAGAACATTGCTCAACAAGGAAGAGGTGGTTGTAGTACAAGCATATGTTCAAGAACATTAATACAATATTGAGGATCAACCTAATGATCCTATGGAAGAAGATAATGATGTTGATAGCATAGTTGAAGAAGATGAGACAAATAGATTGATCCAGGAGACATTTAATAATGGTGGAATGGACGATGATTGCAACTAGTATGATGATTCTTATGATATACCTGTACTTAAGAGGGCAAGTAAACATCTTTATGAAGGCTTAGAAACATCTCTTCTCTCGTATTGGGGTTGGTCAACTTAAAGGTGACAAATGGTTTTTCAAACACATGTGTGACACAACTCCTAAGGTATTTAATATTTTGTGATATTTAGTACAAGTACATGATAAAACAATCTTTTTTTCTTTGTTTATAATGCTAGTATATTGATCATCATTTAACTTGTAGCATTGGATGCAATATGTACGATTGATATTGTTTACATAATCTAGTACTACTGATTTTTTATGTTGTATATTGTAAGGTGAATTTATGTTACCATCGTCAAATGTTTTACCTCGTACATATGAAAATTTACATGCCATTATAAAAGATATTGGAATGGAATACCAAGTTATTCATGCATGTCTTAATGATGATATTATCAATTATAAAGAACATACATTGAACGAAAAATACCCAAAATATGATGACAGTAGATATCAAACTAATAAAGTGACAAAAAGGGTGCCTCTCGAGGTTCTTCATTACATTCCCATAATTCCACATTTGCGACATTCTTCGGGTGCAAAATCATAGCACAAATTATGGATTACCATACAACGAATAGAAGTGAAGATGAGTTTCTTCGAATGCATGTAGATGGATCCGCATTTAGGAATATAGAGGAAAGGTGGCAAAAGTTTAAAATCTTAGGATTTCATTATTAGGCTGATAGGCCTTTCTTTGAAACAGACTTTCGTCGTCCTTTTCATTCTCAGGTTGACACGTGGCGTTTGGGTCCAGCGAAACGCGATTTGCAGAGGAAGGTCGGGCATTATAAAATACTCATCGTCGGTCTTGACCTCGAGATGTGATGTGCGTCCATAGGGAATTGTCTACGCAGGCACGAAATGCACTGGATGTGTGGAAAACCGCTGAGTCCAGCCGAGGTAGAAGTCGCTAATGATGCACACAGGGCGTGGCTTCTGCTGTTGGATCCACTGCTTGATTGGCTCTGCTAATAATCGAAACGAGTAGACGAGAAGAGGGACGGATTTCCGGGGAATATCTTCTTGTAGTTCGTTTTGATCTGATGGGAGGGGGATGTACAGAGGCCGAATGTCCAGGGACTCTGTTTTTGCTCACTGTAAGAAATGTTGCAGGGGAGGGGAATGAGAACGCGTTGTGAGAATCGTGACAGAGATTCCATGGAATGCCAGTCGATAGGAAAATTCGATAAATGGAATCAATTGGTTCTGTTCAGGGAATGGAATGGCCAGCACATGGGGAGATTTCCTGCTACTGGTTGTAACGGCAGACGCCATATATCTCTGCTATAGTTCGATGGCTGGAAATTTACACACAACACCGAAATGTGGATTCACTGGATTACAGACATTCCTTTCTTCTATATGTAAATCGAATTTCGTCGTCCTTTTCATTCACAAATTGACTGTAATAGATTTTCAGGTAAGCTTCCATCTGAGATTGCCAAGGTAGGGCTTTTATCTGTTTTCAGTGCTAGCACTAATAAATTTTCAGGAAGTATACCAGATGCGCTTTATGGGTTACATAATCTTGATGTATTGGGTTTGCAAGTAAATTTACTTTCTGGTAACATTTCGTCGAGTATTGGGTCTCTGAAACAACTTACAGAGCTTAACTTGAAAGGAAATGATATTTCTAGTGAAATAACTATGCAAATGGGTGATCTCCAAAACCTCAGATACCTTGATCTATCCAGCAATCAACTCAAGGGGAAAGTCCCTGCATCTTTAGCCAACCTTACGTTTAGTTTCCTAAATCTATCAAACAATCAACTGTCTGGAACAGTCCCCAATAGCCCCCCATCCACCCTGTTTGATCGAGCAGTTTATAATGTCCAAACTGACGAGATGGAATTTTCGAGCTTGTTGTGTGCCGGCCCATATGAAACCTGTGATTATTGTATTAAGCTTGTGCAGAACTCCTTGAGGTAAATTGACAATGTGCATCCAGTATATAGGGATGCTATGCAGAACATATTTTACCAGAATAATACGCCCCCAGGGATATCCACCAGTGACACCACATACAGAGTCGTTTTCTGATTTTTTCCAACTAGTCCCAGTCTTTGATTTTGTATCCGTTAGGCTTTAGAAAAAATCCCAAGGAGGTGAAGCCCTCGTCCATTTGTGAGGATTTAACCCCAAAGATGTTAGCAATCTCCATTATCTCTGTGGCTTCAGGATCACTCGAGATAAATAAAGACTTTGACCAGTTCACAAGAAGGCCTGATGCGGTTCCAAAATCTGTAATTATATTGAAGATCACCCGCCATTCTGAAGGATATGATTGGCCTATTGTGAAGAGAGCTTCTGCAAACATTAAATGTGAAAGGGATACCCTGTTTCCATTTCTGCAGCCAGTGATTTGTCCACGATCTCGAGCATTTGTTAATTTTTTGGACAGACCATCAATTGTGATGAGAAATAGAAGAGGAGACAAAGCGCAGCCTTGTCTAAGTCCTCTTGATATTTGGAAGAATTCAGTGCTAGAGAGGCCGTCTTAATGTAAGCTTTAATCCAATTTATCAATAAAGATCCCATGCCAATTTTGTACAGAATCATCCACAATAGTTCCCAGTCAACGCAGTCAAAAGCCCTGGAGAGGTCAATTTTCATGAGGCAGGCGTCAAGGTTGCAGGTTTTGATAGAGTGTATACTTTCCTGTGCGGATGCAACAGCGTCATGGATCTGCCGATTCTCCAGGAAGCTTACCTAGCATTGTCACTAAATCTGTGGGGTTGAAACCAACTGTTTCAAATGCATTTAGTACAAAGCCAACGGAGAATGTTGGACTTGGAATACTTACTATGTCATCCCTTCATCCAGTTGGTACTAGGTAATCAAGATCCCCTGACTGATATTACAATCTCCAGTTGTAAATATTGCCTTTGCATCTAAATTCATTGTTTTTTAGGAAGATGTTTGATATTGACAGCTTACCAGTGCAACTGCAGCATGAGTAGCCAATATGAGAACATCAGCAGAGGAGACGATTCCTCTGCATCTGTTCTCCAACAAAGCTTTTATTTCATCTATCAGATCAAATCCTTCTCTGCATGTTATCTTCGGTGCTATTGATCAGAACAGATTAACTTCATGAACACATGTCTATCACCTGGCATTACAAACTTATCTTCTGTCAGGTGGCGCGGCAGCACTGTTCCTGCAGATTCTTACAGTCTAGATCCACTGCTTCAAATTGGGGCGCCTCAATAACATTACAAGTATTTTATAATTTTAATGTAAATTTTGAAATTTTTTATTACTGAGAAAGACGAGGATGGAGAGAAGCCTAACTCTAAAGTCTACACTTCAACCTCCTCTTCCTGGAAGACAAATTCTAAGAGTATCAGCGTCATTATAAGAACACTCAATATTATGAAAACAATCTGTCCATACTATGAAAACAATATATGGTGGCTCATCTCTCGTTACCCATAACTATAATATAAAATTAGCACTACAGAAGTAAAAAGATTAACATGGATCATCTTCACCATGGATGAATGAATGAAAAATAAAGTGAATTAACAAAAAGAGATTGTGCTCAACCAGACAAGTAGCATTGGCAAAACGACATAGATGATAATGAACATCACAATATTGTGGGATTCACTGCAATTTATTTCATATGACAATACACATTTCCCTCATGAAAGATATGACAATGGATATCACAATTTTCTGGGATTAATTGCAAGTCATTTCATATGATACAGATTTCTCTACTGGGATTCATTGCAGTTCATTTCAAGTGGTGATGGATATCACAATATTTTGGGATTCAGGGGGCTTTTTTTCATTGTATAGGAACAACATTTCTCTTTCCTTGCCGACGGCTAAGTACTGCAAGGGATTGATTGATTACTTTATGAATTGATGCCCTTCTTTTACAGAGACATAATTGGGATCTATTTCGTTGTAATGAAATATTCTGATGCTCATTTATTTTGGATTTGGTTTTCACATTGTTGTTGTTTTGGGGAGAGTTTTCCCTTATCACATCTTCGCCTTGAACTTGGGGTGAGTCTTTGGGATTTCTACATCTGGGTGGAAACAATATCCCTCTACAATTGGTTTTTTCTACCGAGATATGTTATCTATTGAACAGTTGTATTTATAATTTACAAGAAGTTTCATGGAGTTGTTTATGGTTATTTTAATTTTGACTTAAAAATACACGCATATATTTCCTTCCATTTTCTTATGCAAAAAGGCAAATACAACATGTTGGAAAAAAATTATGTGCGAATGTTATTCCAGTGATAGTAGCATGCAGTTGGGCTCCAAAGAAAATTGTATTCTAGGAGCTTCAATTTCATTTCTTGGAAGTTGGAATCATATTTTGAAAATTTAAATCCAGGAGCTTCAACTTCATATATTGGAACCATATTTTTAGTTGAAGAGCAAATAAGATACAGAAATTTGAGAGTAACCCACTAAAATTGAAATGGCCCTTACAGAGTTCATGTTCCATTCCCCAAGGATAGAGTTCCGAACACATTACAAGGATCTATCAAACTGAACTTTAATAAATATCATAAAGGTAACCTTAACATGACTTGATCAAGAAGGGTGTTCAGAGATCACTATCATTATAATTTTATATGGAAGGAAACCATTAATAATTTAAAATTGAAAACTTTAATATTTGGAAATACATAAGCCCTTACTTTCAACTCCCAAGAGTTTTTTTTAGAAAATTGTAATAGCGATGGATAAGAGAAATTTGTAAAGGACAAATGAATATGGAAAATACAAATTTGCAACTCCATGGAATCCCTGGTCAACTATGTGGACGAGCCGAAGACAAAAATAACCATGTGTGTCATGATTTCATACAATATCTTTCAACTTGGATAAAAAAACCAAAATATGGCTTCTATTGTTTACTGGCTTCCCAGTTCCCTTCCTTTTTTTTTTGTAACTAGTATAACGTTGCTAGATTGCAATTGTTTTTCAATGTTAATTTTTGGTGTTTTAGTCTGGAAATGCATTTATGTAACAACTTTGGGCTTGAAATGTCAAACTATACAATGAAAATGGTGGATATTTGCAAATAGACAGTATCTACCATGAGAACAATTTGTGACAGCACATCTCTCATTATCCATAACCAAACCGTATGAAAACAGTCTGTCTATACTATCAAAACAGCGCATGGTGGCCCATCTTTCATTGTCCATAACTATTAAATTAGAAGTAGGACCGAAGTAAAAAGATTGACATTCTCTCAAAATCAACCATCATAAAACACTAGGAGTATAATGAAAAGATCATCATCAACATGGGTGAATAAATAAAATTTAAATTAAATAGTACTTCGTTTTCACATGGAGAGATTGTGCTGAACAATTAGTGTTGGCAAAATGAAATACATAGTAATGGACATTACAGTATTGTAGGATGCAATTCATTTTATACCACATATGACTCGTATGCTCTCCCAATACATTACTGCTTCTCCAGTTTGGGGCAGCCAGAGCCTTCAACTTTCTCCAACTGCCTCAAGTGTTCAGCACATTCCATTTTAAAGGTTATCCCTTCAACCATCTCCAGTTTGTAGCAGCCAGAGCCTTCAAATTTGTCCAACTGCCTCAAGTGTTCAGCACATTCCATCTTAAAAGTTATCCCTTCAACCACCTGAAGGGTTCAACACAATCCAACCTAGCGCATCCCTAGATCACCATAAGAAATCATGTCTCAAAGAGTTAGCAGCAATAGTAGAGATTTTCATCCATATGTCCCTCTTTGTATTTTCCTACGACTCCAAACATCCAAACAGTGAGTAGGGTTTCCACCCACATGCACCTATTTTCTATCCTTCTCTTTATGCAACTCCATGGTCAATTTGTAAAAAATTGCATTGAATTCCATTGCACATAGACGTGCCCCATATCAAATTAAATTCCATATTCAAAAAATATGTGGATGCATTTGCAAAGTGGCACATTAAATTCCATTATACTGTATCAAGTTAGATACCATTATCAAAAAATTTGAATCATCTGCAAAGTGGAGTACAACTACTGTGCATAGATCTTGAATTGTGTTAATAAAATAACTTCGTTTCTTCAAAATCTTTTACCATTTCATCCAAACCAGTTAGATATTTGTCCACATCCAAATTCCATTATGGATAGATTCGTTCTATATCAAATTAAATTTCATTTTCAAAAATATGGAATCATGAAAATTATGAAATTTCATTATACATAGACTTGCCATATATTAAATTAAATTTCATTGTGAAAGCATTTGGGAGCATCTTCAAACTGGAGGAGAATTCATGTGTTTGAAGATTCATAAAGTTATTCAAATTGAATATTCGTCAAGTTCCCAAATTAGAGAACAAATCCATTTCTTGGAGGTTTGTCAAGTATTCAAAACAACAGTCATTAAACTCTTTACGTATTTCAGATACCAATTTCATGTTTGAACAATAATTCATTTCAAGGAACACAGATGACAAAATTCTTCTGGCAATGGGTATACATTGATCTGCATGCACCTCTGACCGATCATTTCGCTGGCATCTCGCATTCAAGATCAAATCTTTCTCGACCCAATGAAGCCTCATCATTTTCATTCATATGCAACACGGATCGATGACAATCCAATCAACCATCCTTATGGATTAGAGCATACCTCCGATTTGTGTCTGTCCAACGAAGATCAAAAGGCTTGAAACATGGCGCTGATAATTCAATCTCCAACTTGAGCACACATTATGATGCAAGTAAAAGAAAATGGCGAGCTGGAGCAGAGGCGCGGCTTCGATAGAACCATTTTCAACTGTTTCACTAGTTAAGTTCTCTAGTCACCCTGTTTTTTATCCATTTATTTTCATATGCAATATCACCTTGTTTTTTTGCATTTCATTTCCTTTTAGCATAAATGCAATGCAAAAGAGAAAATACTTCTAGGTAGGCTAATTTGTTTGCATTTTTATTTGTAGGGCTTATTTTGATTTCTGAAATATTTTGGAATAGAAATGATTGAGGTAAAAAATTCATATTTTTTATTTTGGAATGGGGATTGCCAAGAGTTTCGCTGCTACATCTCAGTTCTGAAAGCTTTGAAGGAAGAATTTCTAAAGATATTGGCAATGCTAGAAATTTATCTAACCTACAAATTGAATGTAATAGATTTTCAGGTAAGATTCCATCTAAGATTGCCAAGGTAGGGCTTTTATCTGTTTTCAGTGCTAGCAATAATAAATTTTCAGGAAGTATACCAGATGCACTTTATGGGTTACATAATCTTGATGTATTGGGTTTGCAAGTAAATTTACTTTCTGGTAACATTTCGTCGAGTATTGGGTCTCTGAAACAGCTTACAGAGCTTAACTTGAAAGGAAATGATATTTCTGGTGAAATACCTATGCAAATGGGTGATCTCCAAAACCTCAGATACCTTGATCTATCCAGCAATCAACTCAAGGGGAAAGTCCCTGCATCTTTAGCCAACCTTACGTTTAGTTTCCTAAATCTATCAAACAATCAACTGTCTGGAACAGTCCCCAGTAGCTTGAGTAAATTCAGAGAGGCATTTATAGGCAATCCCAAACTCTGTGGAGAAGATTTTCAAGATATCAAACCCTGTGTCAAGATATCAAAAACGATTCTACATCAACAAGCAATTCAACATCATTCACTCAAGGCAATTTCAAAGGAAGTAGAATATAAATTAAGGATCCATCTCTGCCTCCTGCAACACCAACGCGAAAGGCAAAAGTAAGTTTGTTTGTTTGGGCAGAAAGGAAAATGGCGAGCTGTACTGCAGGCCAGGTTATCAAATGCAAAGGTAACTACTTCAGTTCAGTGCAAGGAGTCATGGTCACGTTCTTTTTATTTCATGTATATCATTTCATGGCAAAATTGATTTTCAGGGTTAAGCTGGATTATGCAAACTGTATGTGTGCAATTTATGCTTCTTGAAATCTGATATATTTTGATTTGTACTTTTGTTACAGCTGTTGTTGCATGGGGTGCAGGGGAGCCTCTGAAGATTGAAGAAGTGGAAGTGGCTCCTCCACAGGCAATGGAAGTGAGAATCAAAGTGCATTATACTGCCTTGTGTCATACAGACCTTTATTTCTGGGAAGCAAAGGTATGTTATGAATAATTATCATTAAACATCAAGTTTCTAGGAAGCAAACATATGCTATGAATAATTATCATTAAACATCAAGAAAATTTGAAGGAAGGATATTAATTACACATCTCCAACTACACTGTACTGTATAACACATACAAATATTTCTTTTAACAGTGAAATGGAATGACTGATACTGATACTGCTTTGGTTGCAGGGCCAAACTCCTCTCTTTCCCCGCATTTTGGGACATGAAGCAGCTGGGTATGCACTCTGCTCTTGCCCATGAGTTCTATGTATTCAAAAAAATTAGTTAGTCATATTAGTAGGCGTGTGGGATTTCAAAAAAGTTAATTAGTCATACTAGCAGGCATTCAGGATTTCAAAGAAATTAATTAGTCATACTAGCAGGCATGTAGGATTTCAAAGAAATTAATTAGTCATACTAGCAGGCATCATGTAGAATTTCAAAAGGGAAAAGGGACAGTAATTTTCTTGTGATTCATTGGTCACTAACTATAGGTCTGTTGCTTGACACAGAGTTGTTGAGAGTGTTGGAGAAGGGGTGACTGACCTCAAGGAGGGTGACAGTGTGCTTCCCTTATTTACTGGAGAATGTGGAGAATGCAGACACTGCAAGTCAGACGAAAGCAACATGTGTGATCTTCTAAGAATTTACTGGAGAATGTGGAGAATGCAGACACTGCAAGTCAGACGAAAGCAACATGTGTGATCTTCTAAGAATTAATACTGACAGGGGGGTTATGATAAATGACGGGAAGTCGAGGTTTTCAATCAATGGGAAACCCATTTACCACTTCCTTGGCACATCCACTTTCAGACAGTATACAATTGTGCATGTCGGTTGTGTTGCCCAAATTAATCCAGAGGCTCCTCTTAACAAAGTCTATATTCTCAGTTGTGGGGTTTCAAAAGGTAAATCATTTTCTGGACTTTTTGAGGGTAATTTGTTGATGATTGTGAAAAAGAGATCATTAAAAGGATATAATTGACATTGTATATTGTTTTATCCAATTCCTAAAGTTATGGTTTCCTGCACTGTTAATAATAAAATCATCCATGATCGTTCCCTTGATTGAAATTCGTATTCACAATTTATTTTGTTGTGGGATCAGTTATAGATCACAAAAATAATTGTATTTTATTAAACATCACATATGAATACAATAAGTATTGGTTTAAGAATATTATAATTTGACTTTCTAATCGCACTATACAATTACGGGGCCTACCTTATTTCCATCTGGTTATGGTTACCTTCCGGATTTCTATTTCTATGTTTACCTATAAAATAAATAAAAAATAATGTCTTTTAATTCGAAATACACGCAATGGTAAATGTTGACATAATCCAAGTAAATAATGTTGATATTGCGGAATGGTTAATGTTTATATAATCTATTTAAATAATGCTTTTTCAACACTCATGGTTTAAGTAAATAATGTTTTTTCTTATTTGAAATTAACCATTGTTGATCTGACCTTCACTTGAGGGGTTATCATTATTAATTAAGGTGGTTTTATATATGGTATAAGTGGACAGCAATTTTAGAAATAATTAATGAGTTTACAAGTTGAAGATAGAAATAGATTAGATAACGCGCGGTTATTTTAAAATATTAAATTGCAATGTGGAAAATTATATTACAATTACTTAATGTTTTAGTCGTAGTGTCAACCAGAAATGTAAGTGGTTTGTTTTAATTTTTGCAAATCACAAATTTCTCCCCTTTTCATTTATCGTGTAAAATGGTGTAATTTATTTTTTATTTAAAAAAATAAAGTGTGTTGCCAATAAGCTATTGAGCTTTTAGTATGAACGCGTTTTAAACTTAATATATTGATATGAATGGTTTGGTTTTGGTTTTGTTGTTTTAGTATGAAATCTGTTGGTACGGGATGCTCATGGTAGTTATTGCCTTGGTCAATAGAGAGCTTTGTATATGCTTGACTATCTGTAGAGGTTTCTTGCTTTTAATAATCCTATCGGTCTCTCTTTGTACCTTTTGGGACAATTGCTAGTTAGCTAACAATGTTAATCCATATGGAGAGCTTAGATATACTTACTCGGTGTGGCCCACTTTTGTTATCAACAACAACATTCCTCCATGGATGTCGATAATGAGGAAACACATAATGTTGATAATGATTGTTCCAGGTATTAATTAGTTTAGAATAATTGTTTTAACACAATAGCATCTCAATTGTCTTGTTTGTTTAATAATTATGTCTTATATTTTTTTTTTACTCATATATGTTTAATTATGTCTTATATTTTTTTTATTAACTCATATATGTATTAATTATGTAATGTATTTTCAATCAATTAGGTAAGTACCATGTCAAATATATGAATGTATATATTGGAATTCTTATCGATGAGTTAGTGGAGTTATGGAACAATTTCATTATGTATGATATCTCTCGACCAGTAGATGCACAACGAGAATTTGAATTCCATGTAATATTTTTATGGAAAATTCATGATGCCCCAGGTCTAACACATTTTTGTGGTGTTATAATGTTACCCTACACTTTAATATTGTTAAATTTTATGAAGTTAATTTCATGTGTGATTTTTAAATGATTCCTTCATTTTACATACTCAAAATAATTGATATAAAAATTATTCCATCTCTTGCAAGTATTCAAACAAATGGTAAATTTTATTGTCCAGTTTGTGGTCCTAAGATGAAATCTCTTCATTCAAGAATCTTAGGAAAGTAGGTGTTTGATGCATATAGGCACTTCCTTTCTAATAACCATAGGCACCGATGTACCGAAAACCATATTTTCAATGGGAAATAAGGGAATAGATTAAGACCATGGAGAATGAAACCTCATGCATGGAAGTTGCAATTTAATAGAGTCTCTCAAGGTATGGATTGAATCGTCTATGTTTCAATATATATGATATGTTTGGATTATTTTGTATTTTTATTGCATTTTATTCATTGTACTAATTGTCAGGCATTGTTGTTATAATATCTTTAACTATGATTCACCCTATGGGTCGTCAAGGAATTAACAACAGGGAACTTCCACGAGGAATGAAAAGTTACCTTGATAAATTCAATCATTAGAGGAAATTTTAGCCTAAAAGTGGCCTCCTAAGGAAAAATAATAAAATAATAAAATAAGAGTTATGAATTTTGGAGGGAAGAATAAATCTACTTTTTTATTATATTTTTGGCTTATCTTCTTATAGGTTTACTCAAGTTTCAAGTGTAGAAACTCATTGTATGCATAATTAAATTCCACATCCAACAAGTACCCATTATACGTACTTCTAAGAAGACCCACATTGATAAAAAAATTAAGAATACATTAAAAGAGTGTGTTGAACACACTTTTTTAATGTATCCTCAATGACGCAGGCAGAAGCAATGGATTTATAAACCCAATAATCACCCCGCTTAACACCCTTTTCAAAAAAATTATGCCTTTTCCTTTCGGAACCGAAAGGCCTTTTAAAATGCCCAAACAATGCTTTTTCCCCTTTTAAATAAATATGTGTTAATGCCACAAATCGGGATCTGGTCGATCAGACGGTCTAGATTAAATCTGTTTATCAGTGGTCGGTAGACGCAAGGTCTACGCTATCGACGCTTCCCTTTGGTGGAGGTCCGATGCGATTATCGCTAATCGCTATCGGTGATCGCTGCTGCTCCCACTTAGCGCTTTACCGCTCCCGCTTCAGAACGCCGATGCGATATGTCGACGATCGATAGTCGCAAAGGTTTGAGGTTTATACTTTAACGTTGGTCACTTTGTTGTTGTGATGCGATAAGGTGCCCGGGCCCGATAAGACTCAAAACTCCCGTATATAATATTTCAAATCTGCTTTATAGATCCACTAAGTGTTTTGGCGCAATTTCTCTGTGTAAATGGGATTTTTGCTTCCAGCCGAAACCACACTAACAAACTTTTCCGAACCCGATATGGGTGATATGACGACTAGGATTAAATTGACCTCAAAAAATAAGATTCATATGAAAACTTCTAACTTCAATCAACATTTCGGCTTCTATTGTGAAGCATGAAAATAAAGGAATAATCAATTTAGCCACATACACAGAAACACAAACAAATTGAGGTTTTCCACAGATAATAAACAATTACACACAACACCATTTATTCAAAAATAAAGAAAATTACAGAGTCTCGGCCTTGGCCCAATTCATAAATGTAAGACCTCTGTTTCACATGAAAACCCGCACACAAATCTTGGGTTCTCGCTCCACCCCTCTCTCAATCCTCTCTCTCTCTCTATTCATTACATTTTCCTTCCTTTAATCCATCGGATATCATTCCAACCATATCTAACAACAAAATATTTATTTTTAATAAATCTAAGAGCAAATCTCTAACTCCTAGCTCTATGCTAACAATCCTATCTTTTAATCTAAAATAAGACCATTTCTAACTTATTACAATAATGAAATACAACTAATTTCTTGAGAGATCCAACCCTCTCAGTAAAATTGCTTTTTGCCAATCAATCAATGAATTTCAACTTGTTTAGCCACAACATGTGAACAAACATTCACATTGCTGGCTAAGTCTAGATGCACTTGCATCAAACTCTCAAGGAAGAAAAGAATCATCCTTCATACTTTCAGGACTTACTCCATACTTCTGCAATTCTCTTGTAGTCAACCTGCTAGTATCTTCCACTGGCTGTCCTTTCCATTTGACTAAATATTGGAAATAAACATGCCCTCTAGTTCTCTTGGATACTCTTTGCTCCAAAACAGCTTCAACTTCTTTCTTAACTATCTTTGGCATTTATTCTTCCTAGTTCACAGTTTGAAGTTCATCTCTTGTACTTTCCTCTTGTAGATCTATCTCTGCCTCTTTATATGGATACAAATATGCAACATTAAAAGTGGGGGATGTTATAGACATTTTTGTGCCCTACAACTCCAAGCATGAAATGTCCATAAACCAAGGGCTCCTAAGTCCCTAAAAGTGTTGTTCTAACCCCTAAAGGAACAAGGTCAACAGATTATAACTTCTCCCAGAAGTTCTCCACCAGAAACTACTCAGAATTGGTCAAAACGGGATCATTTCAGCTGCTCCATTGGCTAAGTGCGTTGCATTGCACCTAAATACACTGTGGGGGTGCGTTGCATTTCAAAACTCGCTTCTGTAGGGTGCGATGGGCGAGAAATGACAAATGGCAGTGTCATTCCGCGAGGTGGAGAGGCAATGGAAGCTTCCAGAATCTTCTCCTGTGACACTTGCCTCACTGAATTCGACCAAGGATGAGTAAGAGGCCCTCAGTCTCCAAGTGGAAGCAAGAAATGACAGAGAGAAGACACTAATCAAATCAAAAGCTGACTCATCCTCCTTACAGATATCTATATATGGATCCCTCATCCCAGAGATCCAGAGGCTGGAATTTTGCATATTGTAAGGAATTGTTGTTGGTTTCTAAAGACAAACATCAGATTGTTGGGTGATTTATGCTTTGTTTGAGGTGAAGAGGGGCTTCTTTGCTCGGAGGTTGATGCTGGGTTGGAACCACTGGTTGTAACTCCTCCTGGATCTTTTCTTGTTTATCAATAAAAACTATTTGAGTTCTCCTCCATGCTTTCGTATCATTGATGCTTGTTACATGTGTATGGTTAACTTAAATCGGATCCTAAGTTGTTTATGAATATAGATCCATGTCTTTGTATAGTGCTCTTCTTCTGTGATCTCACAAGTACTTTGTGAAGCTGGGCATGCAAGGGAGCAGGTAGCAGGATTAGCGCAAGACACATGTTGGTTCTTTCTATTCCTCTCTATCTATAATTCATAAAGGAAATACAAAAGTAGTTTTTCTCTGTTTGTTTCTAAGGCAGCTGTCACACCTTAGTGGTATAGAGCAGTTCTAAATAGACACTTTTCCCTATAACAAAATGGCGACTCCACTGGGGAGTGTCTAATTAGTTCGTTTGTGTATCATTCTTTGTTGTTTGTTTCATAAACTTATAAGTAGCTTTCGAACTGCATTTCCCATAACAAATGCAAAGTAGATAACTGCTGCTTCAATCCATTCACTGGATCTATTTATGATTTAAACAGCTGATTCACAAACTATCTGATTGCCCTTGTGATAGCTCTTAGATCGTCCTTAGATCTACCCTTGATTGTTGCATTACTGATTGCTTTTTACTCGGCCAAAAACCAAGGACTGAACTGCAAACTGTGACCCAGAACCCGGATAGAGTCTCGTTTCTGGCCCAGCGCAGGTACTGTTCAGAGATTCTGAATTTCAGCGCACTTCCCGAAGGGGCAACCTGCGCTGCATTTCAGATACTCTGTGTCACAGGTGCGCTGATCAGACGAGCTCTGTGCAGTTGTGGTTCTTGTGCTTCATTATTTCCAGTTCTATCCTTGAATTTTGCTGCCTGTGATCAGTATATGTCTGTTTGAAACCTCTTTTCCTTGTTGTTATTCCGCCTCCTTTGTACAAAAGAAATGTAGATGTTTTTGTGTGTTTGTTGAGTCGTTTAAAGTTTTCCATTGCAAAAGTAGAATAGTCGTACTGTCGTCCTTTGATTTGAATCTGTCGCAAGTGTCGATTTCGATCATAGGAGAAAGTTTGATTGCTGTTGATGGTCGATTATACTGTTACTATTGCCTTTGGTCTGAATTTGTAATTTTCTAGTGTCAAGAACGAGTGTTCATTTCAAAATCGTAAGGTGTCGTAATCATCTCTGTTTTTTATTTCGAAAAAGAGCTTGTTTATATTTGTCGCTTGAAAAGAAATTCAGATTTGTACATCAACTTTCTTTTTAGCATCAATACTAAGAAAGTCGAAAACAAATACATGCATGTGCATTTGCATATAGACAGTCTGTTTGGCTTGATTTAGGAAAGTGCATTTACAGTGTGCTCTTTGCTCTTTGTGAAAAGATTTTGTCTTTATTTTCCCCTAGTAGCTATGATTTTCATTGCACAAAAGAGATAAAAGTTTGTTTATCATCTTTAGATTTCATTTTAGGAATTACATCTACATCTCGTGGTGAACCCGAAAGGCAAACTTCATAAACAAGATCAACTTAAAATAAATTCAATGAATCTAACAACGCTTTGGAACTTAACGCACAACATTTAGAGGTCTAGGCTAAAGACATATTCCGGCATCATAAAGCCTGGTAACTATTGTCCTCACTGATGGTTGGGTGATTCCTCCACTTTGAGACGATAAGTGCCAGTACGGACTTGTGCTCCCACGTACCGTTGAGTATATTTTGGGAGACCCCTATAGGCTTAAATCCTTTATCCCTAGGAAGCCGTGTCTGCTGCCCTATCGATCGCAATGCACTGAACACAGCATTCGGGAAGATTGACTGTCGTACCGTAAAAAGTATTCTGCAGTTTTGCGATTGGTTTGGTACTCCCTCTACCTAGATCTCCATAGTAGTCCCTTTCGTTCCTTTTCAGACTCCTTAACAGAAAAGGTCCATCTGAGCACTTGTCACTTCAGGTTCATTAAAAATCGAAGGCGACTAGAGTCATCTTTTGTTTTTTCTCGACTCTTAAAAACTAAAAAAACAAGTTGTGTCAAAGCGTCTAAAATTCATTTAATTTCGAAACATACTTCCCCTTTATTTTAGTTGATAGAGTAATCTGCAATCGTGGAAGAAAGTCAATTGAAACCCCGTCGTTCGCGGAGGCTTGCGAGTCAATCGTCTTTGTCTCCGGAATCAAAACTAGTATGGACAAAGCGAACTCGTTTAACCGGTTCCAGATCTCCTATTAAAGTTAGAACAAGTGTTCCAACGACATCAGAGACTCCGGTTACTCCAAACATTTCTGGAATCCCTGCCTTTACAGAGGAAGTTCAGCAACCACCGAAGGACAGTGATACTGATCCTAGTCTGAGAGTAAACACTTGCGTTACCGAACCAGTTCCATCTACAACCGGTTCGGAGAGTCTTGCTCTTCAAACATCTGTCGCTGCCGATTTCACCCCTTCTTCGGCACGAGAAATATTTTACGGACCTGACGGTCTTCCCCTTCCACCTGGTCTGATTGCCATAGAAGAAATTGTAGAAGATCCTCAAACAAGTACTCCAACGGACTTTGGAGTCGGGCTCACTCTATATCCATCTTCGTCAGAAGTTAGTCTACCACCAGCGGAAGCTCCTGTAGAATCGCTAGGTAATATTTTGGATAGACTACAAATGTCTGAACAACCGTCAACATCTAGGACTGTGTCGTCTGACACAGCGACGACAAAACTCCTTGCTATCACTCCGAAAATGTTCACAGGTATACCATCTGTTCCGACTAGCTCTCAACCGTTAGAAGGAGCCCACTCAGGGGCTATTTCGACAGTATGGTCCGTTCCTGTTTGTTCATCCGGAATAATATCCAGAAACTCTTATGTTGAGTCTCAACAAATTGATCCATTTGGAGGTCAATTTGGGCAGTCCTGCCCCCAAGGGCAAACAATTCCCTTGAGTTCTGGATTACCACCGTATGGGGCGCAGTATACCCTTTCATTATCCCCTCCGGGAGGATATCCATACGGGAGTTCACAACAACATTCAGGTTATACTGGAATTACCTCAAGTGGTTGGGTACCTGTACTACCTCAACAACTAAGAGTTGTATACTCAATGCAACAATGCATACCTATGTCGCATATCCCAACTACGCCAGCTATTGTGACGGTGTCGCAAGTTCAAGCGCTACCTGTTGTATGCCAACCTCAAGTTTCTCAGGTTGTAATGCAACACCCCCTTGACCCTGCGACTCAACCACAATCGCCGATTAGTGGAACGACACAGGTTCAGACGGGTACAATTACCCCTCATCTTGGTCAAACTGTTAGTATCGGGCAACAACACGTGGCTTCACAACCATGGCTGGTGCAATACCAACAACCGCAATTCCAACAAGTATACCAAGGTTCTGAGCAACAAATATTTGCTAACAGTGGACAGTCGTACATTCAAAACGGTCAAAATCAACCATTTTACAATGGTCATGTCCACCAACCTTACCAAACATACCAGCATCAAATGCATTATGTCGGTATGCAAAGACCAACTGCACAGGCAATCCCATCTTACCTTGGGTATGCTTCACCTAACCTGAATCAATAGCTACCATTCGTGGCAACTTTGGAGTTACCTGATTTAAACCGGTTAACCAACGATCCAATTGCTTACGCCCCTTGGTGGCCAGCGATTCCACATAAACTTCCATCGGATATTCCTAAATTTAATGGAAATTCGGGTGAAGATCCATCGAATCACGTGATGACCTTTCATCTATGGTGTTCATCAAACACCCTAAATGATGATTCGATAAAACTTCGCCTCTTTCAGAGGACGTTAATGGGTCTGGCGGCAAAATGGTACATCGAATTGCCTAGAGCTTCGTTCGACAACTTCAGTACCTTAGCCAGAACCTTTTTAACCCATTTTCAATTACCAATAAGGTACGAAACGAGAACAGAACTTCTTACCAATTTCAAACAGACAACGGCCACTCACATATCTGATCATATACATGAGTGGCGACGTCATCGTAGAATGGTAAAAACGTATGTCCCCGATCAGCTATTAGCTGAATGGTTTATCAAGTCATTACTGCCTTCCATCACGGAAGATGTGGCGAAGGGGGGAGTCGTAACAGAAGAGCAAGTTATCGCTCATGCGCAATATCTGGATTTGATTTATACTCAGTCTGGCACGCTCTACGATAAAATACCTGACGCCCCTAGACCGGAATTCTCAATTCCTCCTCCTCCTAAATCAAACAATGACTCTCATGCCGGCGATGGCGTGATTGGCACAACGGACATGAAATCGACAAAGGCTACATCCAAAAAGGCCCGTAATATTTCAGGTCAAAATGCAAAAGATGAACTTCTTGCTTCGGAAGTAAATTCCATATCGACAAATAAAGGCAAAGAAACCAAACAACTGGGGAGCAAGAAGAAAGGCAAAGGGAAGAAGAAGAAATAGGAGGAAACGTCACCTGAAAAATCTTCTTCAAACCCTCCTGGAGATAGGAAACTAAAATTTCCATGCATGATATGCGATGAGGATTATCGGACCGCAGATTGTCCACACAGAGCTGAGCTTAAAAAATTCTTTAAGGATTCGAGAACCTCAGCAATGTTAACTGATCTGTTTCCAAATCCAGGAACAAATCTAGTTGAAAGTGGAAATGCTTCCCCGTCTCAAGTGCTAATGTTGTCGGTTTCAAAATAGCAAAATGATGCTTTGATATCGACAAGGAACAAAGATTATGGGAATCCACAGCTGTCGAACAACAAGGATAAAGATCAACCAAGTAGTTCGACAACAACTTTGACAGAAGTTGTGCCACCCACCATTCCTGAATTGATGATAAAACCGCTAAAGGGAGTAGTACACAAGTCGACATTTAATCCCCGCACTAGAGCGGCACAGCATTATAACATAGTGGAATATTTGGCCCAATCGCCATCCGCTATGTCGACTCTTGAAGTACTACAAAATTTCCCATCCTAAAGGCAGGCTTTATTATCAGCCATTGGTGGGATTGACCCAAAGGATTCCAATCTTGTATCCTTCGATCATAAAGGATGTGATCCTCAATTACCAGCTCAACTAGCTTTCCTTGTTCAAGTGAAAGCCCTCAAAAAAATTGTTCATCGAACGATTATTGATGAGGGGGCATCTACATGCATTATGTCGATGAGTTTCTGGAAAACTTTAGGATCTCCAACCTTGTCGCGATCTTCGACGACATTAAAAGCATTCGACGGAAGGACATATACCCCATATGGTATCCTAAGTAGCTTGAAAGTTGAACTAGGAGGGAAAACGGTAGAAATAGATGTTGAAGTCATCGATGGGAATCTTGATTACAACATCCTACTAGGAAGACCATGGATATATGCCATGGCAGTTGTTGTGTCGACCTATTTTAGAAAGGTTGCATTTCCCTTTCAAGGAGGGATTACAATCGTCGATCAACAAAACTTCCTCCCCAATGGTTCTCAAGTTACTGGAAGCATTCCCATGATCCATGGAAGCCCCCATTCGCTTCAGAATATCAGAGTAGGCCTACTAAAAGATCCTATACTAATGGGAACTTTCGCTCTTCCACCTCCAATCAATCTGGCGGAAGTAGCGTTGATAGGAACCTGCAACATGATATCTTCTAAAAAGATCTCAAAAAACGATATCGACATGGATCATGCAGTGGTTTTGCCCCCAAGCCCAATGGAAATATTGTAGCAATCAATTTTCCTAGCATGGGAGGCAAACCCAAATCAACGCTCATCAAGCGTTTGGATAGATAGGTCTAGAGAATATGGTACCCCTTCAGATCCTTGGTCGCAAGTACATGTCACCGACGAAGGAATTGTCCAATCTATGGTAATTGAAGGGACACCATGGAATGATTCCCACCATCGTTCCCTTCTTCCGGATTGTGGAGAAGATAATCAAGATGACCTATATCATCCTTCAGTTTTTGAATTCCTATCAAATACTGTAAACACGGTGGATTCCGAGTGAAACTTGTCCAATATTGAAGAGACTATCGCCATAAATATCTCGACCAAAACAGATGTTGTAGAGAATATTCATGTCGGCAAATGTTGTTCTCCTTCAGAACTAGAGATATATAACGCTCTTTTTCACGAATTCAGAGATGTTTTTACTT
The DNA here is from genome assembly GCA_031772625.1 of Pinus tabuliformis. Lineage (NCBI taxonomy): Eukaryota > Viridiplantae > Streptophyta > Pinopsida > Pinales > Pinaceae > Pinus > Pinus tabuliformis. Next base: position 498,030,583 of record CM062818.1, on the reverse strand, counting down.
GGTCATATGATGAAATTCCAGGAATTGACTCGAGTATCGTTGAACAAGAAATTAAGATGTATCCAGATGTCAAACCAGTACGACAACGGCTACGGCAGGTGCACCCCAAGAAAGCCGCTGCCATTAAGGCAGAAGTTGAAAAACTTCTCCATGCTCGTTTCATCTACCTGGTTCCTCTAACCGATTGGGTATCGAATATTGTCCCCGTTATGAAAAAACAAGGAACAATTAGAGTGTGCGTCGATTATAGGGATGTAAATCAAGCTTGTCCAAAGGACAACTACCCTACACCCTTCATTGACCAGATAATTGATGAATGTGCCAGATGCGAAATCTTTTCATTCATGGATGGATTCTCCGGGTATAATCAAATAAATATCCGCCTACAGGACCAGTCAAAGACTGCATTTATTTTTCCGTGGGGCACATTCGCATATCGAAAATTACCCTTTGGTTTAAAGAACGCAGGGGCGACGTTTCAGAGGGCAATGAATTATGCCTTCCATGACATCAAAAACATCGTTCAACCATACCTCGACGACCTTCTGGCTCATTCGCAAAAGTGGATTGATCACCCGTAGCATTTAAGAGTGATATTTCTATGTTGCCGACACTACAAGATACGACTCAATCCACACAAATGTGTATTTTGCGTCAGTTCTGGTCGTTTACTTGGATTTGTAGTCTCGAAGGACGGGATTCGTCTCGACCCATGTAAGGTCCAGGAAATCATAAATTTGCCTCCACCTTCGAATTTGCTTCAGATTCAGAAACTCCAAGGGAAAGCGAACTTTCTGAGGAGGTTCATTCCAAATTATGCCGAACTTGCTAAAGGTTATACACGTCTTTTGAAAAAGGAGGTACCCTTTGTCTGGGATCAGGTTGCGCAAGCTTCCTTTGATGCTTTAAAAGATTCCCTAATGAAAGCATCATTAATGTACGCCCCTAATTATCAAAAAGATTTTAACCTGTATCTGGCTGCAGCAGATACGACCATCGCAATGGTTTTAGTTCAAGAAGTCGATGGAATTGAACATCCTATATATTATTTAAGTAAAAACTTAAATGATACAGAAAGCAAATATTCTTACGTTGAAAAGCTAGCACTCGCAGTTGTTCAAGCGATACAGAGATTTCGACACTATATCCTCTTTCGGAAAACTACCATTCTGTCAGATTGTAACCCCATGACTTATATACTGTCGCGACAGTTGCTGGGGGGAAAATATTCAAAATGGATAGCAATCCTACAAGAGTTTGATCTGGAATTTGTAAAATCCAAGTCAAAGAAAGCTCTAGTTTTCGCAGAATTATTGTGCAATCTCCCATCGTCATCCAACGATGACACATCAGAAGAAACAATCGTGGATGAAAGTTTTTTTCTGATATCTGCAAGAAATGAGTGGTATGGAGATATAATCATTTATCTCCAAACTCAAAAATACAAGCCAAACACCTCCCACTTTGAACAAAAACGTATTCGATACCAAGCAAAAGACTACATGATCGTCGATGATACACTCTACCGTCGTGGTATCGATACAGTTCTGAGAAGGTGTCTCACCCATGAGGAGGCCGAAAAAGTCCTGAATGATTGTCATTCAGGCACGTGTGGGGGACATCAATCCGGATATGCTACGACACAAAAATCTTACGAGCAGGATACTTCTGGCCAACAATGTTCAAAGATTGCATAACCGCAGTCAGAAGTTGCCATGCTTGTCAAATTTTCGATAGAAAAACCAGAAGACCACCCGCACCTCTGCAACCAATAGTTGTTGTTGGGCCATTCTCCAAATGGGGCATCGATTTCATGACATGTAACCCCACCTCGACCGGGGGGCATGGGTACATCATAGTCGCAGTTGACTATTTTACCAAATGGGCCAAGGCGATGGCTACATTACATAATACTGGTGAAACAGCTGCCCTCTTCTTTTTCAATCATGTAGTCGCCAGATTCGGCGTGCCGCAGGCTATAGTCACTGATCATGGATCGCATTTTCACAATCACATGATGGTCGAATTAGCTGCCAAACTAGGGTTGTCTTGCGATAGCTCTACTCCATATTATCCGCAAGCCAACGGACAAGTTGAAGCAATCAACAAGGTCCTCAAATGCATGCTGCAAAGGATGATTGGAGTTCACAAGAGAAGATGGCATCTAATCCTGTACTCAGCTTTGTGGGCTTACCAAACATCGGTAAGGAATGCAACCGGGTTCACACCTTTCCAACTGGTATATGGCCTGGAAGCAGTCTTACCAATCCAGTGTGAAATCTCGTCTCTCAAACTCGCAATTGATCTCCTCCCCGGAACTTCAGAAGAAGAAGCTCGTTTCTTGGAATTAATCCAATTGGATGAAACCCGTCGTGATGCCGCTTTGGCTAACGAAGCCCATAAGAAATGAGTCAAGGCGCAGTTCGACAAAAATGTCAAACCCCGTGTCTTCTCAGAAGGTGACTTAGTCTTGCTTTACGACCAAGAATCCGATAAATTGGGAGCAGGTAAATTTAAGTCTCTATGGATGGGCCCCTATATTGTTAAACGAGTGTTAGCAAAAGGAGCCTACGAGTTAATGGATTATGACGGAATTCCGCTGGCACAACCTCGTAATGGGTTATACCTCAAGCGTTACTATGCGTAATGGTAACCTGTGTGCTTTTGTTATATTTTTGTTTTCACTAAAATGTTTATTTTGGTCAAGTAATCCACTTTTTACATTTGTTGTAGATATCAAACCTATTGGAGTCATGTGTTGGATATGCCGATGGAGCGAGTCGTAGTTCGCGGAACCTATCCTCCGCAGCCTGGGCCATTTTTTATCCAAGCAGCGAGTTAGTAAGTTTCAGAGGTGTATGTATCGGTCGATCAACGAATAACATCGCTGAATATAGCGTGTTGATAGAACTTCTCTCCGATGCCATAACACATGGTATACGCCGACTAATTGTCAGGCTAGACTCACAACTCGTAATACTACAACTCAATGGTATATATTCCGTCTGAAACCCAGCTATTTATCGCATGTTCCTAAGGGTTAAGATTTTGGAAAGATAATTTGATCTTATTCAATATCAACATATTTCCAGAAACTTAAACACATTAACTGACTCATTAGCAAACTATGTGTTAGATAGACATTTGCAACATTTATAAAAAGAAACACATCATCAATGCTTTACATGTGGATCATGTAGCTCAACGAAAATAAAACTTCGAAAATCAAAAATATATATAACTGTTTATGGTTTACACATAATGTTCTGTAACCAAGACAAAATCGGTCAAATGACCCAAAAACTCAAAATACTAGGGGGCACCCTAGTCTAATGATGCTCGTGATAGCAAGTCACAGCCTGTGCGATCATGCGTAAGAGACGAGTCCATCGTCTGGGCACACCAGTAGTATGCCGCTGTAACCGCAAAGGTAGCTCGTCGTTCCTCACATCTGGAATACTGAGAGTGAGGCCCTCAACCTGCTCCTGTAATGCTGTGAGAGTCTCGGCCACATCGAGGTCACGAATAATAGCCCTTCCGACGGCCTCTCTAGCTGGGGCAGTAGCTGGTACTCTCAGGCGAACTACTGGACGAACAGGACCAACATCTGCATGTACACATGAGTTTGATTAAAAGTCTTGATAGAATAAAGCACAAGGAAATTATAAACAAAAAACGATAAACAAGAATATGGTCAAAGATTTTACCAATGGCGCCCCACTGCTCGCCATCCGGCAGTACTAAATCTGGATCACCCCGGAAGTCCATGCCAACATATGGATACTCAGAATAAACCATCTCCTGACGATCAAACCACCTGAAGAAGGTATCAAAAAATGAAATCTGAGACTAGCCAGCATGCCTAGACATATGGTCAACCCATCTCTGCATACGTGGTTCAGTAGGAGAAGGTAAATTGAGTGCAATGTACTGCGGCTGCATCAGTGGTATTTTCTCCAAGGCAAAGGCGGTCAAAATAGAACCATACCCAAAGTTCTTCAACCTCCCGCTCTTTATCTTGGTCAACTGTTCTTTCATCACAAGAAGTACTGCGTCGCACCAGTTGAACACCTTCGGTTGGAGGCATTCCAAGGCATGCTGCATGTAAGATCAGTTGGCTACATGAAGAGCCGCACCACCGGCCATCCTACCAAAAGTAAACAGAATAGTCCTGAGGGACCTGTCAGTGACATCACGGATAATGATCTTTCCGTCTTTACTCAGCTGAGATCCTTCTCTGCAGTACCGACAAACATAATCTCTCACAGAATCGCCTCCTCGAGCCGAACCTGAAAAAGAGATGGGGGCACCCCGCCTCGACAAGCCAGTCAAGAAATAGATGTCTACTACAGTCAAGGGGATAGATTTGCCCCTGATCTGGAAAACCTGATTGGTAGGATCCCAAGCATCGAGAAAATACTGCAGTAAGTTGATCTGCTGTCTCATGCTAGAAATGCGGAAGAACTTCAGCAAGCCACAGTTCCGCAGCGCGTTCACTGTAACTGGATCATGTAGGGCAAGCATGTCCTCTTCTTCATGCTCACGTTCTCGCCATGTAATGGTCATCTTACTCCAAAGATCTCTGAAAAACAAACAAGAGAGGAGTTAGGTCCTGATTTTGGTGAGAAACAGGCAAAAATTCCATCAAAAATTGTGCATCAAATTCCTTTTTTGTGCCCAACGCACCTGCAGCAGTGTTCTAGGTGCGTTGAATGTCAGATAGCCTTTAGACAGGCCAACATTCAACGCATTTTTCGATACACTGAGGGTGCGCTGATGGCAGAACGAGTTCTTTAAACCCCAGGGACTCAGAAAAGCTAGGAATCAAGCTCAAAATGCAAAATGGAAACCATGAAATGAAAGAGCTCAGGTTTAGCTCCTACCTGGTCCAGACGGCGCCGAGAATCGTCCACAGAATCTCCCGAAATCAGCTGATGAAAATCGAGGGGGAAAAGCACCTCCAAAGCTCCAACAAACCAAGTTCAAATGAAATGGTAAAATGAGAGGTAAAAACACTTTTTCATTACTTTTACGCAGTTCAAAGTAAAATATTAGTGTTCTAACTCGTTTTCAAGCATATATTGTTCATTTCTGATTAGTTTGATGAAGCAGTTGAAAATACAATACGATCTTTGAAAGGACAAAGCTATTTATGGTAAAATCAAAACAAGGCCATTTAATCGAGCAGTTTTAGCACATAGTTCAAGCTCGTTAAAAAATAAACATAAGACATGAGAAAATGTTTCCACCCACGTTTAAGCTCATTAAAAAATGAACTATTCCCCGGTAAATAACCATCGTGAATGTAGTAATTCAGCCGTTAAAGCCTTGGTCGTGTTTGCACCGTCACCTCCACTTTTCATTGGCCGATTATTCACCTCCATTTGATTGTTTACCCATTTTGAGGAACAGCTGCGAAGAGTGATCTCAATAGCCATGCTTGTGACACTGCCGTGATTGGAAAATTCCAAACCTTACCTAGAATCAGCTGCTACCCGTTTTATCACTCGTTCCTCAAAAGACGAGTCACCTTTAAGCTCTTTTCAACTAACTCATAAAATATGAAAAGATTGCCGAGCCATTGGCCTCTCCAGCTCGTTAAAGGGACAGGAAGTGCTATCCCTCCTCTAGATTTTAATCTTTTTGGACCTGAGGGATTATTGCACAAAAAGATCGAGCGCTTGTTTTGTTCGGCTCGTTAAAACTACCGAAAATTCATCCCTTCTGTATTGTTTTATACTTTTTCGGACTTAAGGGATTAGATGACGAAAAAGGAATTTTGGAGTTATCTTTATGTTCCTTTTCAGACTCTCTAAAATTGAAAAGGACTGAGTTATCTTTGTCGTTAAACTCGTTAAAAATATTAATAGCGACAAACTTGTCTTTAGACGAGAACGAGTTTCACTATCGCTAGGCTCGTTAAAACATAGCGATGGGTTTTCCCGAAGGGCAAATTATAGAACAAGCATATGTTATCCTCCTCAAGCTTGACAAAAATAAAGAGGTACTGGTCAGCAATGACTGGGGAAAAATTGGGAGGAAAACTCAAAGAAACTTTGTTGGTATCAAGTCGCTCTTGAACATGACACTTCCACTCCGTGTCCGAGTCGGGTTGGGTTGTTTCATTCACCGGTCACATCACCATGGTCACGCCATACCATCCACATTTGGGGTTAATGCTACCAATCCATCACATCAGTGTCGCCGATATGTTCAAGAGAAGTCATCCAGAGAAGCCACCTGTGTCTCACCCACTACCATACATTATACTCCATTCTTTCATGACCGTCACCCTGAACCTTATATCACCAGATTGTTTTCACCTCCATCAAAATCATTTGCTCCGTTCCGTGTCATTGATGTGGGATTCATTAAGGCCCTCCTGTGATGGATCACTTCTTGTCGACATCAGCTCATTATCCAAGAAGTTGATCTAGGAACACCCCATTCAGTACTTTGAAGCTTGCATGCCTCAATGGCAAGTTTCTCACTTCTGGCGACAAGTTTACATCAATGGCCTTCGACCGAAAGATTTTGCGTGGTGTTCGACGCCAACTCCTTTATTCACACCACGTGAATTGTACTGCAGTACCTTGAGGATCATTATCATTATCGGTGATTCCTCTCGCGCTTTTTAATAGTTTACATCATTGACTGGTAATCAAGCGATGTCTTTCCATGTTCGACTTCAGAACATTTCTCACATGGATCGACTTGTACTTCGAGTGAAGATCGGATGAGATTGAAGACCCCGGATCTAGTTTCATCCATCCGGGCTGCGATATAGATTCAGGGAAATAAAGACATTAAATGTATAGTATTGCATCTTAAATAATCATCCTACCAAAAGGATGATGGCTCTATCAGAATCATCAGTCTACACTCAGACGATTATCTATCCTATGTACATGAAAATGAATTTATAAAGCTGAGCATGGGAATGCCTGCCTCAGCTAGATCATGAAAATAGTATGAAGATAATGTGTTGTATTGTATCTTATTACAGGTCTCCTCCCAGCATTGAAAGAACTTCGGATCCTCATAATAAATCATTTCACCCGACACCAAAAGGTTAACGGCCTCATACTTTAGGGGGCAACTGTTATAGACATTTTTGTGCCCTACAACTCCAAGCATGAAATGTCCATAAACCAAGGGCTCCTAAGTCCCTAAAAGTTTTTTTCTAACCCCTAAAGGAACAAGGTCAACAGATTACAGCTTCTCCCAGAAGTTCTCCACCAGAAACTACTCAGAATTGGTCAAAATAGGATCATTTCAGCTACTCCACTGGCTAAGTGCGTTGCATTGCACCTAAATACACTGTGGGGGTGCGTTGCATTTCAAAAATCCCTTCTGTAGGGTGCGATGGGCGAGAAATGACAAATGGCAGTGTCATTCCGCGAGGTGGAGAGGCAATGGAAGCTTCCAAAATCGTCTCCTGTGACACTTGCCTCACTGAATTCGACCAAGGATGAGTAAGAGGCCCTCAATCTCCAAGTGGAAGCAAGAACTGACAGAGAGAAGACACTAATAAAATCACAAGCTGAATCATCCTCCTTACAGATATCTATATATGGATCCCGCATTCCAGAGATCCAGAGGCTGGAATTTTGCATATTGTAAGGAATTGTTGTTGGTTTCTAGAGACAAACATCGGATTGTTGGGTGATTTATGCTTTGTTTGAGGTGAAAAGGGGCTTCTTTACTGGGAGGTTGATGCTGGGTCAGAACCACTGGTTGTAACTCCTCCTGGATCTTTTCTTGTTTATCAATAAAAACTATTTGAGTTCTCCTCCATGCTTTCGTATCATTGATGCTTGTTACATTTGTATGGTTAACTTAAATCTGATCCTAAGTTGTTTATGAATATAGATCCATGTCTTTGTATAGTGCTCTTCTTCTGTGATCTTACAGGTACTTTGTGAAGTTGGGCATGCAAGGGAGCAGGTAGCTGGAGACTATCAAAGAAGAGAGGGATTAGATCAAAGGATTAGCGCAAGACACAGGTTGGTTCTTTCTATTCCTCTCTATCTATAATTCATAAAGGAAATACAAAAGTAGTTTTTCTCTGTTTGTTTCTAAGGCAGTTGTCACACCTTAGTGGGATAGAGCAGTTCTAAATAGACACTTTTCCCTGTAACAGGGGATATTCCAATCTCTTCTGGCAACTCAATTCCATATGCATTGGCTGAAAATTTTCGTAGAATTTTACAAGGTCCTATATTTTTCATTTTCATTTTATTGTAAGTTTTAGCAGGAAACCTTTCTTTTCTTAAATACACCATTACTAGATCTCCCACTTGGAATTCTTTCTCTCTTCTTTTCAGATCTACCCGTTGTTTGTATTTGTTGTTGCTTTCCTATAATTTGTCTTTGAATTCTTCCCATAGTCTTTGCATTTGTTCCGCAAACTCTTCAGCTTTTGCACTTCTAGTCTCCTGCTTTCCCAAATCTCTGATCTCATACACACCTTTTGGATGTATCCCAAAAAAATCTAAAATGGACTCATTCCAGTACTCCGATTTGGAGTATCATTATAAGCAAATTAAACTTGAGCTAGTGCTAAATCCCATTGCTTAGGATTTTGATACACTAGACTTCTCAATATGTTCCCCAAGCTCCTGTTCACTACTTCGGTCTGTGCATTTGTTTGAGGATGATAAGCTGAACTAAAATTGAGTTGAGGTCCCAGCTTCTTCCAAAGAGTTCTCCAAAAATGCCCTACAAACTTAGTATCTCGGTCAGACACAATACTTAGAGGTAACCCATGTAATCTTACAATCTCTGAAAAGAATAAATTAGCTATGTGTGTTGCATCACTAGTTTTCCTACAAGCAATGAAATATGCCATCTTGGAAAATCTATCTACTACAACATAAATGGAATCATTCCCTCTCTGGGTTTTTGGAAATCCCAGAACAAAATCCATGCTAACTACATCCCACGGTCGGTCTGGTATTGGCAATGGCTGATACAATCTTGCATTCTGACTCCTTCCTTTAGCATGCTGACATATCCTACATTTCTCAACAAACTTCTTGACATCAAACTACATTTTTGGCCAATAATAAAAAGCATTCACCTGAGCAAGGTTTTATCTTGTCCAAAGTGACCAGATAATCCTCCACTACGTTTCTCCTTTATTATGTTTTCCCTCACGGAACATTTGGGAATACATAACTTATTGCTTTTAAACAATAAGCCTCCTTGAATGAGATAATCTAACCACTGACTTCTGTTATGAACTACTAGATTTTGAACTGTTGCATAGATATCTTTGAAATCTACATCATTGTCTAGTCAATTTAACGTCTTAAATTGCTCTACATAAATTATCAATCCGGGTATCGTAAACTGATGAAGTGTGGTGCACTATATGTGCTTAGTTAACCTTTCTCTTACTTCGTTGTTTTATAGTTTATGTTGTTTTTGGGGTTTTGTTCTTGTTGGTTTTCTAAAGTGTTTAATGCAAATGGAAATCCTATTCTAAGGTCTTAAGAATACTTTTACAAGACAAGTATGGATAAAGATTTCAAGACAAGGCCTATGTCCCTAATGGTAACTTCCAAAACTTAGCACTTCAAAAGAACTTAAAACATGTTATTGATGGAGTTAGTATTTAAACAAAAGTGTAAATATACAACTAGTTCAATCAAAATAAAATGCAATAACCAAAAAATGAGCTAATGACTATGAGACCCAGTATCCTTGTTGCTTCAGCAAAAGGACAAGATGATTCTATCATGTCATTAGTTCAATCAAAATAAAATGCAATAACCAAACAATGAGCTAGTGACTATGAGACCCAGTATCCTTGCTGCTTCAGCAAAAGGACAAGATGATTCTATCATGTCATTAGTTCAATCAAAATAAAATGCAATAACCAAACAATGAGCTAGTGACTATGAGACCCAGTGTCCTTGCTGCTTCAGCAAAAGGACAAGATGATTCTATCATGTCATTAGTCATTAAAAGGCTATGTGCATCACTAATCTACAATCAACTTGAAAGCAATTTATGTACAGCTAATATACATAAGCACAACAAAATTAAATGACAACTATACAAGGCAAGGGCCCTCTTCCACCTATGAAATCAAAGCAAAATTGAACACACTTGCATGAATTAAAATTGCATGAATGAAAAATCTAATCTATCAAACTTGAAAGCAATCAAATCAAATCAAAGAAATATTTACAAAATGAAATCTACTCTACCTTACATTCTACAAAGCAATATTTACAAAATGAAATCTACTCTACCTTACATCCTAATATGCTCCATGACATTTACTTCACATCTCCTTCCATGTTGAGAACATCAAAGCTTTATTCAATTTCTTCAAAAGTACAAAGTACAACAAAGTCCTCCAAGGCTTTCAAAAGCCATCAAGGAAGAACTACAAACTTAAGAACTAGGGACTAACAAGCTAAAAAAAGACTAACAAATGAAGGAGAGAGATCTCCTATTTATACAAAAAGATGAGAGCCATCTCATTAATGAGAATCCATGAATCTCTCCCTCTACCTCTAGAGTCCTAATCAAAATAGGAAATGATAAGACACATGTCTTCTTAGAGTTATAATACAATTAGGAGATGTGACACATATCCTCATGATCCCATGATTCTTTCCACTCAAATTCGAATTTGGCCTTGGGGTGCCACATAAGGGTCTTCTAGAAGCCTCATTTCAACCTACACATGTCAACAATCTCAACCCATTTGTTAGGTATAAGCATATGCACATTATTTTCTAATGTTTAACCACAAATTCACTTAAAAGGCTTAGAATTAATAAAGATTGGAAAAACATAAAGGTGGCCCAATGATAATGTAAGTGGGATGAATGTGGTGACATAGTAGTGAAATGGAGGTGATATAATGGACATAATAGTGAAAGTGTAATGGAAATGAATGACATTTTCAAGACTCAACATACCCCCCAACTGAAGCTATTGCATGTCCTCACGCAATATATATTACATTAACTCTTTTGATCCTTGAGCTTTGGCTTAACTTTGCATGATATCATTTGATAACTTCATATTTCTGCAAAGTGTTTCACTTGAATTGCAACATGGTTGGTTCTTTTGTTACAACCATTTTATTTTTTTTTGTTGCCTTCTATTTTGATCTTTGAACTTTGCATAATGATATTTTGATTATTGTTGCAAAGTATATCTTTATTGGATTGCATGATGGTTGGTTCTTGTGTGACAACCATGATTTTGTTTGTATCCAATTTATCCTTTAAGCAATTTTTCGAAAGCCATTGTATGCTCATAATAGCAATGTAATAATTAATATATGTTGGAAGTATGTGAGCTCCTGAATATGATATGGACATGGCAAGATATGAATATGAATGTATTCCCCCCCCCAACTGATGGTATTGGCAATTTTATGAAATGAGGAAGAGAAATGTTTTTCCAACAATTATCATTCTAGCTTTTTATGGAATTCTATGGTCAAAAGTTAGAAAATGACATACCTTCACTTACCCTTTGGAATGGATGAGTTGTATGTGTGGTGGCTGAAAAATTCTGATCATATTCTTCTTCAAGTGGCTGGACAAGAGGAGTCATGGATAGAGAGATAAGATGACTTTTATTGCTTCTACTAAAACTTGTTGAATCTGCTCCAAAATGCTGAAAATAATAGTCTTCATGTCTTCAAAACTCATTGGCACAATTCCTACTATGTGAAAAGATGTTCTGATGTCGAACATAGTAGGAAATTGTTGGCTTAGTGGCCATTAATGGATGCCACTAGTCAACACGAGAACTCTCACCATTGATGACAATGAGAGTCAAGATGCCCAAACACATCTTGCTAGGTACGAATGAATTTGCTGATGTCGAGTCACCTAGAAGATCTAACGAACAAGGGACATTAATGTATTCCCATTGTTTGTCAGCATGAGGACTTGCCATTAAGGCATGCAAGCCTCAAGGTGTTTTTACAAAGAACTTAGACTCAAAGGACTATGGATTCAATAATTTGCATTGAAGCAGGGCTTATTTGCGGAATGAAAATGACAAGGAATGGAAGATGAAAATGGAAAATGGCAATGGAGAAAAAAAATGGAAATGGAAATAAGCATGTGAATGAGCCTCTTGCTTTTATTTGTGGGTTATGAATGGAAAAAAAGAGATGGAAAGTGTATGTGAATGTAAGTGAAAAGTATGGAGTGGAATGAGGTGAATGGTTTATTATGAAGTATGGATGTGATGGATGGATGTGATGGAGACAATAGTATCTGAAAGTTTTTCAAGTGTTTGGATCTGATTTTGCATCATCATATTTCCTCTTTGTTGTTGATCATCCTCTTATGAAACAAATTGGTCTCTTAGAGAGACACCATTCTCTTGTAGTCATTTGTCCTTCCTCCTGGAACCTGCAAAAAAACTAATACTTCTTCTACAATGGAATGTAAGATTATCAAAGGAGAGAGATGGCCAATCTCTCTAGTTATGATATTTACACACAAAACTAAGAATTTGTATTAATGAAACAAGTTCTCAAAGGAAAAATCAAAAGAATTTATACCTGATTTGGAATTAGTGCCTCAAGTTGATGTTGCTTCTTTTTAGCAATTTATTTCATTATTTGTCATTTCAAACTCTAATGATAGATTTCTCATTGTATAGATCTTGTTGAGATCTTTCCAATGATAGTTAAATCATCAAAATCTGATTTTGTATGAGAAAGATAGGTTGATTTGAACAATGAGGTTTTTCTGGCTGCGGAATTAGAGAATAGCTGTGGAATTGGACTTTAGCTGCGGAATGTGCACAGTTCTGTAGCTAAAAATCTTGGATACAAAGTTAGCCATTCATTTTTCATCATCAATCCAAAATTAATCAATACCTTCAGAAAAGTGAGAAAATAACTTGTTCATTTCATTGATTCAAAATTATTATTTTTTTCTTGACATGCAGCGACTCAGTGTGGCGACTTAGTGATAACACACAATTTGACTTCCCTTTGACCGGGGTCTTTTTCATCAAATTTGATCGAATGAATAGGACACCATCCATGTACCAACATTCCCCCAGCTACCCATGTGACTTGTTTTGCTTGATGACACCTGCAACCTAGAGTTTAACAAAACAGCTGCGGAAAGTTGGGCTAGCTGCGGAAAGTTGTGCTAGCTGCGGAAAGTTGGGCTAGCTGCGGAAAGTGGCTAAAACAGTCGATCATCAATTTTGAAAAAAAAATTCATTGTCTGTATGTAGGAACACTGCGAATGGAGCAAAACAGTTTTATTGATGAATTTATAGTTGATGAACAGCCTATAACCATGATCATAACTATTTGGCCCTTTCATAGACTTAAGCCCTTCCGGTTCTGCCCTTAACAACCGACCCATCCTTTACTCTGTTTAAAATTCAATCTGGAATTCAACTGCGTCTGAAGGTTTAACAGAGGTAAGACGGTTATGTTGTAAGGTTTATGGAAGAAAAATGGCTGAAAATGGAAGATGGATACAGGAGTGTTCAAGAATTGTAAGCGGAAACAGAGGATGAGCAGCTAAGATGAATTCACAAGAAGATACAAATGCATGCGAGAGTAGTAAACAAGTTCACAAGAAGATACAAATGCATGCGAGGAGTATGGTAAGAGTAGAGTAACGGCGGGAACCTTTCGGATCGGATGACTGTGTACACATCTCAACAAACGGTTGCGGATATTACAGCTAAGAAGAGCCGTAACACAATAGGTCATGTCTCAAGAGTACAACGAATATGTGGAAGTGCAGTCTGTCGGAATAAGCATAAGACTGTAATTAGGCTTGAATGACAGCACATAGATGATTCCTATTTGGATTTCTCTTCCTCAGGCACGCAGAATTGAATTACACATTCAAACTATCTGTTAATTAACTCAATTTTCGTATTTCTTCACGCGGCGGCAAAAAAGAGGCTCCAAAGAACCGAATATTTCTCCCAGACCGCCACAAATTTCCTCAAACGGTTTATGGGTTATCTAATTGACCCACCTGGCAAAAAAACCCATGTTTTAGTTTTTCTAAATTCGTCTCCATTTGGGAAAATCGAGCGTTTTAAATTTGACATTTTTTTGTTGTTTACGTTTTTCTGAGTTAACAATTCTCTGTTCTGCATTCTTTCTGAGTTGATGTTTTTATTGTTGCATTCGTTTTTCTTGTTTGATCTACTGTTCTACAGGTGTATTACACAGGTTCAACAATTACAAGAATCATCATCAATTATTGCTTCCTGAATCTCAGGTTCAGCCACAACATATTGTTTCAATAACCGATTGCCAGATGCCCGAGATACAGCAAGAACACCTCCTACTCTCCATGTTCCAGCCCACATAACATTGCCCCCGGCTTGCTCAATACGCTCCCGTTCATCAACCCTGTTAGGCTTGTGATCTTTAGACAGAGGGATAGAGTTGAAGAATTGGGGCGACTGATAGGAGGAGCAGGAACAGGCTTTATCTCTGCAACCGTCACAGGTCACCCGATCACTTACCCTCACAATTGGTATATGAATAATGAAATCCTTCTGAGATGAATGTAGTTGCTGATTTGAAGGCAATCATTGAAGAGGGAGGGTAGCTACAGAAATTCCCAATCCAACCATAGGAAACACACACTAATGAAGGATACATTATTTGAAGAATCGTGAAGCCATTTCATAAAGAAAAGTGGGAGTGCAGACATCTATAAGTTGAACCTGAAAAATAATCATGAGACCGTTTAAGGAGTAGATGTAAGGTTTATGGAGTAAGGTCGTCGAAATACTAGTTGAGCTATCGAAATAACCATTGCACATAGTGAGCTTTAATGGTTTAATAACTATGCAAAATTGTGCCAGTTATTTGAAAGAATTTATGCCCATACCTTTAGAATCCTTGTCTTTGTTTGTCCATTAGCCCTTACTCAATTGCTCCTTATTGATGTCTGTAGATGCTCCATGTACATGTCTTCATAGCATATGCTTAGTCATACCTACATTTTCATTTTATTGCACTAACATCTTGACTGTAAATTTGAAAAACAGAGTGGTGGCTGTGGAAACTGATTACAGCTGCGGAAACTGATTTCAGCTGCGGAAACTGATTACAGCTGCGGAAACTGATTTCAGCTGCGGAAACTTGGCACAGCAACCACTTAGCTAAATAAAGATAGTTAGGCAATCTTAATGGAAATGATCATGGGGGGAAAAAAAATCTTTTATTGATGAAATGGATGGCATGGAGTGAAAATGGAAATGAAATGAAGTTTATTTTTTCTCTTTTTTTTTTTTTTTTTTGAATCAATTGAAGTGATGAAGCTTATTTTGTCTCCTATTTTTTCATAACAATTCTTTTTCTGATCCTCCAGATCACACAAAGTGCAGGAGGAGAGCATACTCAAGAATTATTATTTTTCTTTTTTACTTAACAATCCTTTTTCTGATCCTCTAGATCACACAAAGTGCAAGAGGAGAGCATACTCAAGAATTATTAACTTTTTTTTTTTTCAGATGTAAGAAATAAGGTCTCCTAATTACACTTCCCTGGCAACGATGCCAAAATGTCTAGTCAATTTAACGTCTTAAATTGCTCTACATAAATTATCAATCCGGGTATCGTACACTAATGAAGTGTGGTGCACTATATGTGCTTAGTTAACCTTTCTCTTACTTCGTTGTTTTATAGTTTATGTTGTTTTTGGGGTTTTGTTCTTGTTGGTTTTCTAAAGTGTTTAATGCAAATGGAAATCCTATTCTAAGGTCTTAAGAATACTTTTAAAGGACAAGTATGGATAAAGATTTCAAGACAAGGCCTATGTCCCTAATGGTAACTTCCAAAACTTATCACTTCAAAAGAACTTAAAACATGTTATCGATGGAGTTAGTATTTAAACAAAAGTGTAAATATACAACTAGTTCAATCAAAATAAAATGCAATAACCAAACAATGAGCTAATGACTATGAGACCCAGTATCCTTTCTGCTTCAGCAAAAGGACAAGATGATTCTATCATGTCATTAGTTCAATCAAAATAAAATGCAATAACCAAACAATGAGCTAGTGACTATGAGACCCAGTATCCTTGCTGCTTCAGCAAAAAGACAAGATGATTATATCATGTCATTAGTTCAATCAAAATAAAATGCAATAACCAAACAATGAGCTAGTGACTATGAGACCCAGTATCCTTGCTGCTTCAGCAAAAGGACAAGATGATTCTATCATGTCATTATTCATTAAAAGGCTATGTGCATCACTAATCTACAATCAACTTGACAACAATTTATGTACAGCTAATATACATAAGCACAACAAAATTAAATGCAAAATTAAATGACAACTATACAAGGCAGGGGCCCTCTGCCACCTATGAAATCAAAGCAAAATTGAACACACTTGCATGAATTAAAATTGCATGAATGAAAAATCTAATCTATCAAACTTGAAAGAAATCAAATCAAATCAAAGCAATATTTACAAAATGAAATCTACTCTACCTTACATTCTACAAAGCAATATTTACAAAATGAAATCTACTCTACCTTACATCCTAATATGCTCCATGACATTTACTTCACATCTCCTTCCATGTTGAGAACATCAAAGCTTTATTCAATTTCTTCAAAAGTACAAAGTACAACAAAGTCCTCCAAGGTTTTCAAAAGCCATCAAGGAAGAACTAGGGACTAACAAGCTAAAAAAAGACTAACAAATGAAGGAGAGAGATCTCCTATTTATACAAAAAGATGAGAGCCATCTCATTAATGAGAATCCATGAATCTCTCCCTCTACCTCTAGAGTCCTAATCAAAATAGGAACTGATAAGACACATGCCTTCTTAGAGTTACAATACAATTAGGAGATGTGACACATATCCTCATGATCCCATGATTCTTTCCACTCAAATTCGAATTTGGCCTTGGGGTTCCACATAAGGGTCTTCTAGAAGCCTCCTTTCAACCTACACATGTCAACAATCTCAACCCATTTGTTAGGTATAAGCATATGCACATTATTTTCTAATGTTTAACCACAAATTCACTTAAAAGGCTTAGAATTAATAAAGATTGGAAAAACATAAAGGTGGCCCAATGATAATGTAAGTGGGATGAATGTGGTGACATAGTAGTGAAATGGAGGTGAAATGGAGGTGATATAATGGAAATAATAGTGAAAATGTAATGGAAATGAATGACATTTTCAAGACTCAACAATCATCATTTTACATTTCAATCATTTCCTCAAATCCTACAACACCCACCTTGAATTCTTGCACAATTAAACTTACCCTGCTCAATGCATCAACAACTTTATTTGACTTACCACTCTTGTGTTTTATCACAAAAGTAAAAATTTACAAAAATTCTACCCACTTGGCATGTTTTTGGTTCAGCTTCGGCTAGTTGTTGATGAACTGTAAGGCATGATTGTCTGAATATAATATGAATTGCTTTGGCAGCAAATAATGTCTCCATTTCTTCAAGGCTTTCACAATAGCATAAAACTCTTTGTCAAAGGAAGAATATTTCCTCTTCGCTTCATTCAGTTTCTCACTGAAATACGCTATCGGTCTTTGTTCTTGGCTCAGAACTGCTCCACTGAAACTCCACTAGCATCTGTCGGAACTTGAAATACTTTTTCAAAATTGGGCAAAGCTAAAATTGGTTCCTCCGTGATCTTCTTCTTCAGCGATTTAAAATTTTTTTCTATTGCTTCTGTCCACTTGAATGGTTGATTGATCTCCTTAATTGTTTCAAGAATAGGTGCACAAATCTGACTAAAACCTCTTATAAACTTTCAGTAAAAACTTGCAAGTCCATGGAAACTTCTTACCTCAAATACGTTTCTGGGAATAGGTCAATTCCAAATCGCTTGGACCTTTTCTAGATCCATCTTAAATCCTTCTTTGGAAACTACAAATCCCAAGTAAATCAATTCTTCCTTCATGAAACTGCATTTCTTCATATTGATAAGTAGTTTCTCTTTCTATAGAGTTCTTAAAACTAATTTAACATGCTCTAAATGTTCTTCCTTACTTTTGCTAAAAATTAGAATATCATCAAGGTACACAATAACAAACTTTCCTGCATACTCCTTTAAGAGTTCATTCATTAATCGCATGAACATGTTGGGTGCATTAGTGAGCCCAAAAGGCATCACTAACCACTCATACAATCCATTGTTTGTTTTAAAGGCAGTCTTCCATTCATTGCCTTCCCGAATCCTTATTTGATGATACCCACTCTTCAAATCTATTTTAGTAAAATATTTGGATCCACTCAAATAGTCCATTAAATCATCCATACGTGGCAAAGGAAATCTATACCTGATAGTGATTTTATTGATAGCTCTGGAATCTGTGCACATCCTCCATTCTCCTCCTTTCTTCGAACTGAGTACTGTTGGTACAACACATGGACTAAGACTTTCCCTGACTAGCCCCTTATCCATCAGCTCCTGCACTTGCCTTGCAACTTCTGCATTTTCTTGAGGAGTTAATCTATACGCTACTTTATTTGGTAAACTTGCCCCTGGTATTAGATCTATATGATGGCTAATACTCCTGATCGATGGCAACACATTTGGTAACTCATCCACAATGATATCAGCAAAATCATCTAACAGTACTTTAACTTCTTCAAGAAAATCATCCAAATTTGTGGAAGTTAAAATTACCTTTGTTCTTCCCACAATGGCAAAATGCAACTCCTCACTTTTCACTACCTCCTGTAGCAACTCCCTTCCTACTTCCAGGTGTTCCTTTGTCAACATCATTCTTCAATGGCAACAATGTATGCTTAGTTCCATCCTTCTCCATGGTATAAGTGTTCCTCCTCCCATCATGAATCACTTTCCAATCAAACTGCCATGGTCTCCCCAATAATATATGACATACATCCATGGGCATTACATCACATAAAATCACATCTTTATACATACCAATTTGTATCTCCACCTTGCATTGTTTTGTCATAATGACTTGATGTCCCTTCTGTAACCATGACACCTTGTAAGGAGTAGGGTGCATGGTCTTTGCTAGTTTGAGCTTGTCCACCATCTCTGTAGAAACCATATTGTCAGTACTTCCACTGTCAATTATTACTTTGCAACACTTACCTTTTGATTTACACGCAATTCTCAACAAATTCTTCCTCTGCGCTAGCTCTTCAATCTCCTTTTTTGTCTTAAGCAAAGTCCTTCTTAATAACAAGGACTCTCCTTCTTCAGGGGGTTATTCCTTCTCCATATGTTGAGGTGGTTCTGGCTTTGCCTCAGCCACATTCACATTCCTTTGATTTGCTAGTTTATTATGAGGACAGTCCCATGATATATGTCCCCACTTTCCAGATCTGTAACATCGAACATCTCTTCCTCAGCCTCTTCCTCTGGGTGCGAATCTTCCTCTGTTCCACTCTCCTCTCTGTGGTGGTCTTCTGCTTGAGTTTCTTGCTTCATGCTGATGTTGTTGTCCCCTTGATCTAGTAGTCCCTCTACCTCTAACTGAGCTTCTCCCTCTATTCCTTTGACTCTGTTCTCTCAATATCTTCTCCTTTGCCTTCAAACTTGCTTGATAGGCATCCTCAATATTTTTCAGAGTTAACAAACTAATATCATCTTACACATCATATCTTAAGCCATTTATGTATCTAGCTACTTTCTCCAGGTCATCTTCTACATGTCCTACTCTAATACTTAATTTATAAAATTCTTCTGTGTATTCCTTAACAGACATTCCCTTTTGCCTTAAATTTTGCATTTGTTAAAACGATTCAATAATATCTAGGAAAAAACTTGGCTTTCATTTTACTTACCATTTTGTCCCATTGCTTGATCTTAGGCTTTCCTTTCCTCGTCCTGGATGTTTGTAATTCATCCCACCAGATCACTGCATGATCCCTCAATCTGGTGACTGCAAACTTCACCATATTCTTCTCACCGACCTCTTCATAATCAAAGTACTTGTCTAAGGATCTGATCCAATCCATTAGCTCCTCTGCATTTAAACTTCCTTCATAGGTAGGAATTTCCACTTTTGGTTTTCCTCCTACCTTAGCCAACATCTTGATGAGTTTAGTAGCCTCATTTTCTTCTTATTCTTCCTCCTTTGCAGAAGATTATTCTGTAGCACTATCAATGCCTTCATCAGGTGCTCTTCTCTAGGAAACCTCCATAGCATCCATCCTCATCTGCAAACTTTAGATCTCCTCTAGAAAAACTGCGTTTGCTTCTGGTCTTCATCGACTAATTCTAGCTCCTCTCCTTGGCAGCATTTTTGCTGCAATCAACCTCAGCTTCTGCTCTGATACCAAAAATTGACACAGGCGGAAGAAATGGATTTATAAACCTAATAATCATCCCGCCTAACACCCTTTTCAACAAATTATGTCTTTTCCTTTAGGAATCGAAAGGTCCTTTAAAATTCCCAAACAATACTTTTTCCCTTTTTGAATAAATATATGTGTTAATGCCGCAAATCGGGATCTGGCCGATCGGATGGTCTAGATTAAATCCATTTATCGGTAGTCGGCAAACGCAAGTTCTGCGCTATTGGCACTTCCCTTTGGTGGACGTCTGATGCGATTATCACTAATTGCTATCGACGATCGTTGCTACTCCCACTTAGCGCTTTACCGCTCCCCCTTCAGAACGCCGATGTGATATGTCGGCGATCGGTAGTCGTAAAGGTTCGAGGTTTATACTTTAACGCTGACCACTCTGTTGTTGCGATGTGATAAGGTGTCCGGACCCGATAAGACTCAAAACTCCCATACATAATATTTCAAATCTACTTTACGGATCCGCTAAGTGTTTATGTGCGATTTCTCTGTGTAGATTGGATTTTCGCTTCTTGCCGAAATCACACTAATAAACTTTGCCAAACCCGATATGGGTGATCCGATGTCTAGGATTAAATCGACCTCAAACAATAAGATTCATATGAAAACTTATGACTTCTATCAACGCTGCAGCTTCTATTGTGAAGCGTGAAAATAAAGGAATGATCAATTTAGCCGCATACACAGAAACACAAACAAATCGAGGTTTTCCATAGATTTAATAAACAATTACACACACAACATCATTTATTCAAAACTAAAGGAAATTACAGAGTCTCGGCCTTGGCCCGATTCATAAATGTAAGACCTTTGTTTCACATGAAAACCCGCACACAAATATTGGGTTCTCTCTCCACCCCTCTCTCAATCCTCTCTCTCTCTCTATTCATTACACTTGCCTTCCTTTAATCCATCAGATATCACTCCAACCATATCTAACAACAAAATCTCTATTTTTAATAAATCTAACAACAAATCTATAACTCCTAGATCTATGCTAACAATCCTATCTTTTAATCTAAAATAAGACCATTTCTAACTTATTACAATAATGAAATACAACTGATTTCTTGAGAGATCCAACCCTCTCAGTAAAACTGTGTTTGACCAATCAGTCAATGAATTTCAACTTGTTTAGCCACAACATGTGAACAAACTTTCACATTGTTGTCTAAGTCTAGATGCTCCTGCATCATTCAATTTTTACCAATGTGGACCTTTTTAGAAGTATGCATAATGGGTACTCATTGGATGTGGATTTTAATTCCACATCCAATGAGTGTCTACACTTGAAATTCGAGTAAAATTGTAAGGAGATAAGTCAAAAATACAAAAAAAAAATCCCTCCTAAATATTTACATGTACCTATTTTTAAATTTAAAGGATTTTGATTGGTATAAATATTTTATGCACAAAAAATTTCATGGGAACTTTTAAGATGAAATTTCCTCTAATGAGACTCCCCTACTATGAGCACCTAGAAATCATTCATTTGTTTGATACAATGCGCATCGAGAGGAATGTGACAGAGACCTTATGACGAACATTAGATGGAAGGAGAGATAAAGAAAAAATTTCCAAGATTTGTAATGACATTAAGGAGGTCAATCATGCAATGCAAAGTGTGATTCATTAAAATAGTGATGGAGATGGCCAAAATATAAGTGCTCTTCCATGGTTATTGACAGAGCAACAAAGCAAGGATGTTAAAGAGGTTATTGAAAAACAAAAAATCTAGTTGGATTTTCTTTAAACATAAACAACATCCTAGCAAAGAGAGGTAAATTAGGTGGGGTTAAATCTCATGATTGGCATACTTTCATTAAGGCAACTATTTTGGTCTATATATTTGTACATTGGTGAAATATCTTATTAGTGTCCTTTTTCTACTAATTTGGGAATAAATAACGATCGGTCATTATTTTTAATACAATATGTTCTACCTCTATCTCTCCTAGAAATATTTGACAACAATGTGAAACAAATTATATATGATCTTGGAGAATACATGAGGTAAATGGAGATTTATGTGGAAAGTGTAATTTGTTCAATAATTTGTTGTACAACTTATATTTTGAGTACATGTGTTTTACTTGTCATGCACTATATATTGTTTTGTCCAAACCTATGATTTTATTTCTTCATTTGTAGATGGTTTTCATCTAAATAAATCGATAAATAATATATAAATTACCGGAGGAAACAAATTCCTCATGTAATGTGTGAAGTGAAAAAGTATCTACCTTCATCATTTTTCAATGCACAAGAACACTACATCATACCCCAAGTCGAGGAGATTGAAAAGTGTGGACCTGTACATACAATATCAATGTGGATGGTTGAGAAGCACATGAAATCATTGAATTCTTTGGTCAGACAAATAGCACATCATGAGGGTTCTATGGTAAAGGGATATATAATATATCAAACCATGGTTTGTATTAGTGAATATAGTGTTGTAGTTGGAAAAAATATTAATGTATTGGATCACATTTGGCATGTCAACTCCATGAAAAAATTTGAAGGGGAACACCTGTTGGGGAAAGGTAAATTGAGGAAAGTGAGATGTAAGTAGATAGTGGAGATTTATAGTACATTGACCTTTTTGTTTTTATGTATATTGTACTTATTTAATTTTTAGTCTTCCTGCATAATCCATTATTATCAAGTTATAACATGGTAACTAATTATATATATGTGAATTGTTTTATTTTAATACAATCGATCAAGAGTGGGATGAAATACATTTATACATTGCAAACAATCTTGATTAGATGAAAGTATAGATTGAATGATGCAAAGAAGCTAATAATGGTAGGTTATTGTGCTATGGTGTGTTTACATTGGTCAAAGAAGTTGAACATAGTGGAGATACCAATCTTACACAAAGGGAAATTGATTTAGAATATAGCTTAAAAGATTATTAGGAAAGCATATTCACCCATACTACTTATTTTATTTTACAATTATATTGATGAATATGTCGTGTTTTTTTCTTAATTTACAAAATTTATAAGTATAAAATGTTTATCAATTGAAAATCCTTTTTTTTGTGTTTGGCATATTTCAGTTGAAACAACACAACAAAAGGTGGTGCAATGACCACAAATTTCACATCAAAAGGTTGGATGAAAAGATTAAAATTTATGATAGTGGGATAATTGAAATATTTCAAATTATCAATGTTACCTATAAACGTGATAGACATCCAGAAGTATCCAACAATTGATACTATGGTTATCTTCATGCCATACTTGAGAGTGACTTCAAATCCTTCAAATTGGTTATGTTCGATGTCAAATGGTTTAGGCTATGAGTTCATGAACATGACCCTGATAGGATTGTTTTTTAGCATGGTAATGAATTTGCAATGGTTAATACAAGGAATGTTGAGCCAAGATCAGATCCCTATGTTCTTCCAAGTCAATGCGAGCAAGAATTTTATGTAGAGGTTCTAGGTAGAGAAAATTGATCATATCTTTTTTATATATGATCGAAGAGGAAGGTTGGTAAAGTATAATGTACTGGAAGAAGATGAAATTGAAGAATAATATCATGTAGAGGAGCATAGGGTTCATGTGTCATATGAAGACATCAAATAAGTTGAAGGATATGTTAATTGAGACATTATTAATTTGGATGAACTAAAGGATTTTGACGATGTGTCGAATGAAGAACTTGAAGAAGTCGAATCAAATGTAGAAGAGTGTGTTTCAGATGATGATATAGACTATGATTATGATGTTGATATATAAAATCCTTTGAACGTGAATTCAAAACTAGATGATACCGATGATGAGTTGGATGAGGAAGAATATTAATGATATCAAAAAGTTGAAATGTACGAGGTATGTATTTATATGTTTTCAGTTGGTTTTTCTCTTTCACTCACCTTAAATTTTTATTTTCCTAGTTTTTATATTTGATTGTTATTGTATTGTTTCTTTCAAATATATTATAGTAGATAGATTGGTTATTGGGGAATTGAGAGTGATGTGAGGGAGGAGAGGGGCTATATGATCTTCCACCTTCATGTGGTTGACCTTGTCCAGTAGAGAATATATTATTCTTGAAATGAAGAGAATCTCATTTAGGTTTAT
Organism: Pinus tabuliformis; assembly: GCA_031772625.1. Taxonomy (NCBI): domain Eukaryota; kingdom Viridiplantae; phylum Streptophyta; class Pinopsida; order Pinales; family Pinaceae; genus Pinus; species Pinus tabuliformis. The sequence continues at coordinate 498,006,158 of CM062818.1, read as the reverse complement.
ACCATCATCTCCAATTTTAACTTTGGTTTGTCTAATAATTTCCAAGGTTTTCCATTTACTAATTAGTGGAAATTATTCTTTGACCCTGCATAGAGTGACCTGTGAATGGGGCCAAAGACAAACCTAATTTCAAATGACTAATTCATAGAGTTCATAAATGAAAAACCTAAGTTCAAATCAAAATGACATGACAAACCTACATTCAAATCATCGTCATATTTTTTCATCAACATCATTATTAACATCATCATCATCATCATCATCATTGTCACCATCATCATCATCATCCTCATCATAATCAACATCAAAATCTTCTTCATTTTCATCATCATCATCATTACCACCCTCATCATCATCATCATCATCATCATTATCAAAATCATCATCATCATCACCATATAATCACATATTTATATTCATCACTATCATCATTTCAATCATCATCCATGTCATTTTTATAATCATCATCATCACCATTAATTCCATCATCATCATCTTTATCTTCATTGTCATTATCAACATCATCGTCAACATCGCCATCATCACCATAATCTTTGTCATCTTCATCAACATAATAATCGTCGTCATCATCAATATCATCATTGTCGTCATATTTTTCATTAACATCATCATCATTGTCATCATTGTCAGTCATCATTATCATCATCATCATCAACAACAATAACATCATCATCCTCATCATTGTCGTCATAATCACCATCATCATCGTCATCATCATTGTCATTAATGTCATCAACGTTTAAATTGTCATCATCATTATCATCATCAGCAACAACATTTTCATTATCGTCATCATCATCATTTTCATCACCCTCATCATTATCATATTTGTCTTCATCATTTTCATTAATTTCATCATCATCAACATTAATGTCATCATATTCATCTTTGTTGTCATCGTCATCTGTTGGAAATAAAACTGAGGGGGTGGGGGGGGTGGTGAATCAGTGTTAGTCAAGTTAATAATCTTTTTCTTTTCATACTCAATTTCATATATACTACTTCAATGAAGGTAACCCGCGTATGCACGCAATTGTGTTTAAGGAAACAAGCATATACCCAGTAACCTCATGATTCAGTTAATTATCATATGTTGATCTTTAGTCTGAGCATCAGTACTTTATTAAAAATTAAACAGTAACCATGTGTAGTTAATAACAGAAAGAACCATCACACATAAGCAACACACATGAACACCAGGATGTAAGGTGGAAACCCAATGTGGGTAAAAGCGACCTGCTGCAGTCGTCTCTGTCTTCTTTTAATAATAAGAAAAATTGTTTACAACATTGTACTAGCACAGACTCATACCAGTACGTAGACTTCTACCTGCAGAAGGCTACCACCTTCTCTTGTTCTCTAGCTTCTACTGGAAGGGAGCTACAACCCCTTTGTTCTTGTACTAGCCAATATGTTTACCAGTACGTAGGTGCTGGCCTACTGAAGGCTATAACTTTCTCACTTACTCCAGGGACCGCATTTCATAAATTTTCATACTGGATACTCTTGGAACACAACATCAAAATCTAACAGCCGTGTTTCATCCAATTTTCATACTGGACCCATCAACTACATTGAAGCTCAAAATCAATCAACACTGTAATACAACTATCAGATACATCTGCATCAGCCAATCACTGAAACTCAATCATTACTTTCTGAATCAACCAAACTCAATCAACTTCTGAACCTCTGACACAACTGAATCAACCATTCATTCATACTTTAATCAACTTCAACAAATCAACTGGAACAGAGAGATCACTGTAACCAGTGCACAGATTTGTACCCAGAACACTACATCATCATTCAGAACCTGCTGTAACCTCAAAACCAAACTTCAGAGTGTATACGCTACTTGGCTGAAACCAACCTGCGTGTATATGCAGCTTCCCTGAAGCAAACCAGTGTATAGATCTGCAAATACTTTGCTGCACTTCCAGACTTCAGACATAATCACACATAAAGGATAAAACATGTGTTAGTGATCAGATCTCTCCATTATCAGATAATAATAAGTCATTATGATCCTGATCCATCATTAGATTTCATTCATCAACACTGAAGCAAATCACAATCAACCAATCTGAATATGCAGAATACTATCACCAGTAAATAGTCACCAGAACACAATACATAATCCTGAACACTGCAACAACAAACAGAAACCTTATAGATCATACTTCAGAAGATATACGCTACATTCATAGGCCGAACTAGCGTGTATACGCCCTTTTACCAAGGGGATCTAGCGTACCGATTTGCAAATTTCATTCTATGATGTATACGCTACTTCTGTATGCTGAACCAGCATGTATACGTTGTTTTACCAAAGCCAACCTACGTACAGATCTCAAAATGCTAACTTAAAGCATCACAACTATTTCAGACTTCATTCATACCCAGATCATCACATTTACATAATAAAAGCATGCGTCAGTATCTAGCATGTTCAAGATCAAACCACATAATGCTAATACATTTAAGCCTTCATGATTCCGGTCCATCATCCATCATCAACCGCATAGGTGCATCCTTGGTTCAGATCAAGCAAAGCATCACAAACCCATAACCAGCATACTAGATCTTACTCTTCATTAGATATTCAATCCTTGAGTGCCTTTACCTAATGATCTTCTCCTCCTTTTATAGTCTTAGGCCTTACTCAATACCATGGACCAAAACCAATTAGAACCAATACCTTGGACCAAATACCTGGGGTCAACACTTCAGACAAGATACCTTGGACCAATACCATGGATCACAATACCATGGACCAAATACCACAAACCAAAACTAAGTTTTCCAACATGTACGCGCATTTTCTTCCGTGAAAGTGCATGTGTATGCCATACGTGCCTTTTGGCATGTGAACACGCGTGTATACGCGGCTTGGTCAATGAAAAACCTGCGTATACCCTTCTTTCTTCATTTTGTGTAGCTTGAACTGTAAATCATCACATTTGTAAATGCTATTGTTATGCATTCTATCACATCTGATATGTCTTTTGTAAATTCATCTAGTTACCATATACAAGAGAGTTGTTCTGCTACAAGTGGGTTTCCATCAAGTACAACACATACATCATAATGCCAACAATCTCCCCCTTTGGATTTGATGGCAACCATGTTGGTGTTGATTACTGCAAGTTGTAGAAATCAAGAAACACCAAAATACTCTCCCCCTTTGACATCAAGGGCAAAGGGTGAATCAGGATATTATCGAGGGTAAAGGGCTGATCAAAAGAAGACTTCCATATCTGAACCACTGAATATAAACATTAATCATGCTCCCCCTCTGACATGCTGAATTTTCTTATTAAACTTCCCTTTTGTTGATGTTGAGATGTATTGTATCATACATGCTCCCCCTGAGCACATGTTGAATTCTCTAATATGATGTAGTATGCTCGGGTCCATGCTCCCCCCTAAAATAAGCAAGGTCTGCAAAAAGATGTTCTAAAATAAGAACATGACTCTATACATCATAAATGACCTTCCTATCACCAATGACTCATACATACATCCATCTCCCAACCAAGTGGGGATATACCAAGTTTGACTCATCCACCCAACCAAGTGGAGATATACCAATTGTTTATACATGACTAAAATATAGAAATCATTACATCGTCCTTCCCATGCATAGAGGGGGTACAAATTACATCATATGACCAAAAAGGGACTCATCAAAAGACTACAACAGATAGAGACAAATTATCACATCATGGTTTTTGATATGATCTTTACATACATGACATTTATAACAAAGACCAAATATCTAAACAAGACCATGATAGTCTTCAGCAACTATCATACACCATGTATGATCAACTCCATAAGTATCTGTCAACAGCATCCAGACCAACAACCTGTATATGTCCATCATTAGTCTGCATATAGATATCAACTCATCTTCTTGATCTCATCAAGATCGACTTGCTTCATTTTCATAACCTTCCAGGAATCAACTAAGCGAATGTCATATCTCCAAGCGGTAGCACCAAGTCATTTACATCATACATGTATGTGAAAATACCATATTCATCATCCATGATCATAACATCATTATTAAGAACTGCATGATCTTTCCACGAGAACCTTCAATATAGCAATCATGTATCATCACTAGGGAACATCCCACATCTGATAAGCCTCAATCATGATAATCAACATATGTGAGTATCAACCTATCATCATGAGGTAAGGACTCATCATCATTATGTGACTAAGTAAGTCATGTCTTCGAATATCCATGTCTTCAAATAGATATGTCTTCATGAGACTTGCAATAACATAATTCTCTTGGCCAACCAATAATATTTGCAACTTAAGTAATCATCCATGTATCTAGTATAGCAATATGTGTCTAGTAAACTATGAGCTCATGGTCATTTGTCAAGATTTCTTGATATCCTCAACAACAACAATCCTCAACCATGTGAGAGCCAAGAACTATAGGAATCCTGTATCATAACTGCACCATATGATCTTTAGAAGGCATGATGACAACATCATAAAAGAAATGAGTGGCTTCATCATCAAATAATGAAGTTGTGTACTCAAGCTTTGTACTTCTCTTTGTCCTTATGAAGATCATCATATAAGCAACATATATGTACTATATGCATCATCAACGAGTCATCTACAATCATCCATAAATCTGATCTGAATACCAACTATGTGACCCCAAGAATCATATGAGATTTTATCATGGGCAACTCTTAATCGTGACATAGCAAGATGTATCCATATAAGCATCATCATCATTGATTAAGTACCAAGGACTTCTAATCATAATGCCAACAATGCTTTATTAGAAGCATAGCATGTTCTCCCCTTGAACCTGTTTCACCTGTTCATTGTCAGATCTGATCACTGCATATATCAGTAAGAAGAATCAAGGCATCACCATCAATCAGATATACATCAAGTTATCAATAACTTGTGAGGATAAAAAACACTTCTAAATAACCTCCATAGACTGTAGACATCTATCATCACGACAGAGAAGATAACTGATAATTGTCTGAATCATATCAAATTAGTTTCTCTGAGTCTGTCCTACTACATTTTTCTCAAACCACATATACGCGACTGTGCAGCTTCGAACTCACGTATATATGCGGCTTGTCTTCAGGAAACTTGCGTATGATATTTAGAACATTGAAGTTTCACACTTCCAGCTCCCCCTAAGTTTGTTATGTCTGTGTACTATGCCATGCCACATTTTTCTGACTATACTTCCTTCTTCTTCCATATCTTCAAGAGTGATGATGACTTCTCCTTTTGGTATGGTGCCTAAAATTTCCTCCTGCAGTCCTTTGCTATATGTCCAAACTTGTGACATGCATAACATCTTACATGTTTCATATTTCTTTTGTAGCAGTCAATGGCTTTGTGACCAAACATATTGCAAGAAAAACAATATCCCTTAAAGTACCTGGAAGCTGATGATCTTGAACCATTCTCCTTCCACATCTCGCTGCTACATGTCCAAGATTATGACATATAAAGCATTCAACATTATTCATTTGGGGAAATGACCGACTATCACTTGCATAGTTAGGAGTGAAAGATTTTCTTTGAAGAATTTCTTTCCTTGGTTGTTGATGGGATTGATCTCTCATTTCCTTGTTGAGTATTTCAGATTTTGTATTAGAGTTCCTTGTCTTACTTTGTGAGCTAGATTCACCTTCAATAGATTCATGAAAACCAAGACCAGTTTTGATGGCAGGAGACCTTTGACTACTAAGAATATCATCCAAGATCTTAGTACTATCTTGAAATCGCATGAGCTTATCCTTTTCTTCTAATTTACCTTTTAGTATATTTACCTCAACCTGATGTTGCTCTTCCTTTTCAAGATACTGCTTCTTTATGCTTTCTTCAGCTTTTCTTCCTTCTTCCATCTGTTGCCTTAATTCAAGAACTTCATTTTCTTGTTTTTCAAGAGCTTGGAGTAGTTCTTTATTATGCTTATTTGATCTTTCAAGATCTTCTTTTAATGAGAGGATCTTAGCTTCAAGAATTTCATAGTAACTAGATCTATCTTTGAGTTCCTTGATTGTTGTGCTCCTTTCATTTACTTCATCTCTTAATGATGTCACTTCATCTTGTAGCTTTTGACATTGGTCTTCCTTTTCCTTGAGTTGCTTCCTTACTTTGTTTCATTCCTCTAGTTGAGCTTTTAGTTTGGTAGATTCTTCTTTGAAGGCACATTCCCTTTTTTCCAATAGATCTTGTTGATCTCTAATTTTGTCCGTAATCCTTTTAAATTATGCCTCTATTTGATATCTTTCTTCCTCACCCATAAGAGCAAATTCAGTTGTTTTGCTATCACTTTAATCATCTTCAAATGGATGGAGAAATGTATCACCAGAGGATAAAAAATTCATACCCGATAGTTCTTTTGCTTGTTCATCTTCATTCTGAGGTGATTCTGAATCTGAAGAGTTGCTTCCACATAATCCCGAATCGATTCTCCCAGTGTCATAGTTCCTTTGAGATTTCTTCTTCTTCTGAGGCACTTTCCTCTTTAGCTTCTTTCCCATTTTTCTACGGATCTCCTTCAAGTGATCAAGCTTCTACCAAAGGACCTGCTCTGATTCCAATTATTGGAAATAATACTAAGAGGGGGGGAGGGTGAATCAGTATTAGTCAAGTTAATAATATTTTTCTTTTCATACTCAATTTCATATATGCTACTTCAATGAAGGTAACCTGTGTGTGCATGCAACTGTGTTTAAAGAAACAAGAGTATACCCAGTAACCTCATGATTCAGATAATTATCATATGTTGATCTTTAGTATGAGCATCAGTACTTTATTAAACATTAAACAATAACCATGTGTAGTTAATAACAGAAAGAACCATCACACATAAGAAACACACATGAACACCAGGATGTAAGGTGGAAACCCAATGTGGGTGAAAACCACCTGTTGCAGTCATCTCTGTCTTCTTTTAATAATAAGAAAAATTGTTTGCAACATTGTACTTGCGCAGACTCATACCAGTACGCAGGCTTCTACCTGCAGAAGGCTACCACCTTCTCTTGTTCTTTAGCTTCTACTAGAAGGGTGCTACAACCCCTTTTCTTTTGTATTGGCCGATATGTTTACCAGTACGTAAGTGCCGACCTACTGAAGGCTACAACCTTCTCACTTAATCCAAGGACCGTGTTTCATAAATTTTCATATTGGATACTCCTGGAACACAACATCAAAATTTGATGGCCACGTTTCATCCAATTTTCATACTAGACCCATCAACTACATTGAAGCTCAAAATCAATCAACACTATAATACAACTATCAGATACATCTGCATCACCCAATCACTAAAGCTCAATCATAACTTTCTAAGTCAACCAAACTCAATCAAGTTTTGAACCTCTGACACAACTGAATCAACCATTCATTCATACTTTAATTAACTTCAACAAATCACTGTAACCAGTGCACAGATTTGTAACCAGAACACTGCATAATCATTCAAAACCTACTGTAGCCTAAAAAAAAACAAAGTTCACAGTGTATATGCTACTCGGCTAAAACCAACTTGTGTGTATATGCAGCTTCCCTGAAGCAAACCAGCGTATAGATCTGCAAATACTTTACTGCACTTCCAAACTTCAAAAATAACCATACATAAAGGATAAAACATGTGTTAGTGATCAGATCTCTCCATTATCAGATAATGATAAGTCAATATGATCCTGATCCATCATTAGATTCCATTCATCAACACTGAAGCAAATCACAATCAACCAATCTGAATATGCAAAATACTGTCACCAATAAATAGTCACCAGAACACAATACATAATCCTGAACACTGCAACAACAAATAGAAACCTTATAGATCATACTTCAGAAGATATACACTACATTCATAGGTCGAACTAGCGTGTATACGCCCTTTTACCAAGGGGATCCACCGTACCTATCTGCAAATTTCATTTTATGATGTATACACTACTTCTATATGTTGAACCATCGTGTATACATTGTTTTACCAAAGCCAACCTGCGTATAGATCTCGAAATGCTAACTTAAAGCATCACAACTATTTCAAACTTCATTCATACCCAGATCATCACATTTACATAATAAAAGCATGTGTCAGTATTCATATCTAGTAGTTCAAGATCAAGCCACATAATGCTAATACATTTAAGCCTTCATGATTCTGGTCCATCATCCATCATCAACCGCATAGGTGCATCCTTGGTTCAGATCAAGCAAAGCATCACAAACCCATAACGAGCATACTAGATCTTACTCTTCATTAGATATTCAATCCTAGAGTGCCTTTGCCTAATGATCTTCTCCTCCTTTTATAGTCTTAGGCCTTACTCAATACCATGGACCAAAACCACTTAGAACCAATACCTTGGACCAAATACCTGGGGTCAACACTTCATACAAGATACCTTGGACCAATACCATGGACTAAATACCACAAACCAAAACTAAGTTTTCTAAAATGTACGCACCTTTCCTTCCATGAAAGTGCGTGTGTACGCCATACGCGCCTTTTGGTCTGTGAACACACATGTATAAGCAGCTTGGTCAATGCAGAACCTGCGTATACCCTTCTTTCTTCATTCTATGTAGCCTGAACTATAAATCATCACATCTGTAAATGTTATTGTTATTCATTCTATCAAATCTGATGTGTCTTCTGTAGATTTATCTAGTTACCATATACAAGAGAATTGTTCTGCTACAAGTGGGTTGCCATCAAGTACAACACATACATCATAACCATCATCAACATCATCATCATCACTGTCATATTTGTCATCTTCATCAACATCATCATTATCGTCATCATTAATATTGTGATCATCGTCATCTTTTTCAGAAACATCATCATCATCATCGTCATCATCATCATAATTTTCATCACCCTCATCATTATTAGCTTTGTCTTCATCATTGTCATTAATACCATCATCACTTGAATCATCATCATCATAATGACTACCCAGTCCATAAGGATAGTGCACTACACAACATATGCTAACAATTAGTGCATAACATCATTTGATAGTCTCTCTCTCACTTTGGTTGCAATTTTACTTCTATTTAAGTGAATTTTCTCAACTATTTCTTTTCACACCTTTGTTTTCACAAGTTTTGTTTTCACTTTCATGACTTTCATTTTTTATTTCTTTCACTTTAACAAGTGTCATTTCATATTATCTTTGCTTTGACATGTGTCACTTTCACTTTTTCTAGCTTTTTCAAGTGTCATTTTCACATTTTCTTACTGTCTAAGTGCACTTCTAAACATTTTCGCTCTTGTATGTGTCACACATTTTCACATCACTATATGAAACTATAGTGCATCCTTCTACATTAGATGGTCCTATATATCATAATAATATGTGCTAGATACATTCCTACAGCATAACGTACTTCCTGATCACAATTGACACTTTTGTCGCACCTCAGATTCTAAGTGTCGTAATTCTATGTTTCAATTGTCGCACTTAGAAATAAGTGCCACTTTTCTGTTGTTTCAAGGTGTGATTGTTGATCATGAGTCCTATGCATTCCCCTAGTTTTTATTGATGGTGTTGGAAATAATACTGAGAGGGGGGTGAATCCGTATTATCAAATTCTTTTCAATATATCTTCTTTATTTATACTTTGAATAATTCTTCAAATATTGATCATTACTTTGTATGTCAGTATCATAAAATAATGAGCAGGAACAAGAAAAGCAAATAGTCACACAAAAGAACACCAGATATAAGGTGGAAACCCAATGTGGGTGAAAACCACCTGCTGCAATATGTATCTATCTTCTTTTAATAAGAAACTCCTTTTACAATGATTTTGTACTGGTGCAGTCCTTTACCAGTACGCAAGCTACAACCTGCAGAGAGCTACAACTCTCTCTCTCGTTTTCCAGTCTCTCCTAGAAGGGAGCTACAACCCCCTACTTCTTTTCTTTCAAGGACCACTTTTCATTAAGTTTCAGACTGGATCCAAGAACATCAAAAACCCATCAACTACACTTGCATCACCAATCTCTGATTTCACCAAAGCCAACCCGCATACAGATCTGCAAATATTTCCTTATAACTTTGCAGTTGTTCCATACATCAGACATACCCAGATCATAACATGTGTACAATAAAACATGCATCAATAATTCAGACCCAGATTATTAGATTTATAGATCAAGCGTGTGCCACATACCACTATTCCAGCCTTAAGATTTTGACCCATCAATAGAACTTATCCTTCTCCTTACGCTCAGGTTCCTTCTTCATTCAGATCCAGATCTGCACCATAACCCAATCACCATATTCCAGATCTAGCACTTTATCAGATATTCAATAATTCAGAAGATGCTTTGCCAAATTATCTCCTTCCTCTTTTATAGCCTTAGTCCTTTCTCAATACCACGGTCCAAAACCATAAGATCAAAAAACTGTTGGAGTAATACCATGAACCAACCATGAAAGTGCGTGAGATCAACACTTTTGGATGCAATACCACGGACCAAAACCATAGGATCAAAAACTGTCGTACTAATACCATGAACCAACCATGAAAGTGCGTGAGATCAACACTTTTGGATGCAATACCACGGACCAAAACCATAGGATCAAAAACTGTCGGACTAATACCATGAACCAACCATGAAAGTGTGTGAACTTTTCTCTTGCATGAAGGGAACTTTTCTCTGCATGAAAGTGCGTAAACTTTTCTCTACATGAAATAAACTTTTCTCTGCATAAAAGTGCGTGAACTTTTCTCTACATGAAATAAACTCTTCTCTGCATAAAAGTGCGTGAACTTTTCTCTACATGAAATAAACTTTTCTCTGCATAAAAGTGCGTGAACTTTTCTCTACATGGAATAAACTTTTCTCTGCATAAAAGTGCGTCAACTTTTCTCTACATGGAATAAAATTTTCTCTGCATAAAAGTGCGTGAACTTTTCTCTACATGGAATAAACTTTGTTGCACTATAATTTATCAAATAAATTTGCTGCACTATAATTTATCATTTGTGTGATTTGCCATCAAGGACAACACTTGTCTCATAATGCCAACAGATGGAATTCAAGTGTGTGATCTGTTAGACTCCGTCTCATGTCAGAGATTGATTCTTCTTCAAAACCCTGTTTTGAAGAAGAAATCATTAATGTGTTGTTTTAAATTATGTAATTTATGCTCCAGCTCTGGATTATGTAATTTATTCTCTAAGGCAGCAGCAAACTTCAACGCTCCTATCCCTGCATAAGCACAATTCAAAATATCATTAGTCTCAAACAAAGAGGGCATCTTCAGTTTATTTGGATATTTGAAGTGACTATGAATAAATCCTACTCGTCCTCCACCAAGAAAATACCATCTAAGGGCACATCCAAGAGCTTTCCAAAGCACGACACTAGACATGTTTCAGAGTATAAGGTGGCTCACTTGTTCTCATGGAAATTTTTAACTCAATAACTATACTGCTGGCCTTTCTTCAAATTGGAATTATCTGAATGTTGCTAGATGTGCAAGATTTAGTCCAGATCAATGTTTCATGGCAACAGGGAGTATTGATACATCAATTAAGCTGTTTGAGGTTGCAAAGGTTAGGTAAATGCCGATGCCAGATGCAAGTGGAAGGGATAGATCTCTCCGGCCTGTTATCCGAACATTTTATGATCACATGCATCCTACCAATGATTTGGATTTCCATCCACGGTCTGCTGTATTAATATCTGGTGCTAAGGATCATACCATAAAGTTTTTTGATATTGCAAGGACAGGGACAAGGAGAGCTCATCGAGTTATCCAGGATACACACAATGTTCGATCTGTTGCTTTCCACTCTTCTGGAGACTTCATTTTAGCAGAGACTGACCATCATATTGCACATTTATACGATGTCCATACTTTTCAATGCTGCTTGTCATCAACCTCGCAGGAGAGAGATGTCGGTGGGGCTATAAATCAGGTTCGGTATTCATCGAATGGTAGCATGTATGTGACTGCTTCCAAAGATGGGGGTGTGCGAATATGGGATGGTGTGTCAGCTCAATGTACTCGCGCTATCATTGGAGCTCAACACACACAGATTCGTTGCCAGGCAGTCTTCAACCAAACAGAGCAGTTTGTCTTGTCCATTGATGAACCAAGCAAGGAGGTGATTATCTGGGATACTCTCACGGGTGACATAGTTGCTCGCTGGCCTTCTAATCATAGTGGTGTACCACGTTGGTTAGAGCATTCCCCAACTGAAACAGCTTTTATCGCATGTGGAGCGAATCGATCTGTGCGCGTCTGGAGGGAATCTCTTTAAGTGTTTTAATTGAGGATTTTGTTGAATCTGGTGAAGAGCCATAAGTGATTGATCATTATTAGTTTCAGGTTTCTGGTTCAATCTAAAAGAATACTGCTTCCACAGTTAGCTACTATACATAATAATGGATGAGATCAATGGGAGGTGAGAAACATGACCTAATTTGCTATTGTTGGTTTCAGAATATGGGTCTACTGAAGGTTGAAATATAGATCCCACATCCTCACCAGAAAATAAAATTTTCACAGTGGTTCCCAATAATGGATATTTTGAATTCGTTCCTCTTTATCTGCGTCTGGGAGACTTGAAATTAGGTGAAAGGGTAGCTACTGTTAATTATATAGTATCAGAACTTGTGAAGTGAAGGTTGGTCAGCAATATGAAACAGTTTTGATAACATTTGTTGGGCTCTATAAGTACAGGCTTGGTGATGTCGTGAGAGTTACCGGCTTTTACAATTCGAGTCCGCAGTTGTAATTAATTTTCTGAAGGAACCTCCTCCTTACAATCCAACATGGCCGAGTGTGAAGTTTTAAAACAAAACCTAAAAAGTTTAGACTCTGTGGATTGGATCCTGAACGACTACATCGTCCTGATCGGCTGCAAGATAATCTAAAGGGCGGAATTGTAGTAGTGACAGCAATGCCATAGCAAAACTTGGCACAGAACTCAAACACCTAATGTCTCTAAATCATAACTATCTGCCAGGATTATCAGATACGTGTATAGGATTCTATCTATGGTGATTTGCGCTATCCAAGCCATGAGATCGTCGATAGTTACTTGACCTGTTTTCGTGCCGAATGGGATCCAAAGGATCCGTCCGAGTGCCTTGCAGTTATTGGTTGTTACATAAGTGATAATTTCAAAGGCATAGCTTGCATCCAATTGATTTCATTGATACAAGTAATGGATAGCTTGTCACTGAAGTAATGGGTCCGAATATAGCAACCGGTTTCTCACTAATGTCTTCAATCCGGATTATATGAGGATCTGCGCTCCAACATTTATATTTTTATTGGTCAATCAGAGGATTTTTAGAGGGACATTGTATTATTTTAGAATAGAAAGTTGTTCTCTTTTCTATTTTTATTGTAAATTGTTCAAACAACGCCCAGATTGTGGGTCGATCTGTTGTTTTTGTTTTAGGATAGTTTATAAAATTTGATTTGTAAAGAAAAGGAGAGGGGGGAGAGTTTCTGAGTGCTGAGTGCTGGAACAGAGCTTTCAATGTACAGTTTGGCAGAGAATTTAATGGAAATTACACAGCTCTGATTTCTGAGATCCATGTGGTATGTTAATTTAGCATAAGTGTTTATTGTGTTTCATATGTAATCTGTTGTGTTCCATTTCACTACATGGTCATATCTAAATGAACAAATGAAGTGTTAAAGTGAGAATTCATGCCTGCCATGCTCCACTTTTAAGTTTGTTCAATTCAATGTTTTCTTCTGTTTAAGGAGGATTCAAAGGTATTGTTTGCCCTCCTTAGCTCCTCACCAGTCTTTCCATCCCATTTAAAAATCTAGATTTGATGCTAAATTCCTTGCCTACCTTGCCTCAGTCGTCAACCTGTGTTGTTCATTATATTTCTCTGTTTGAAGCTGTGATTTTGCCCATGCATCCTAGAAAAACCATGTTATTTAATTAAAAACCCCAAATCAATCATTCTAATCAGTTTACTAGCCTAATATCAATGTTACCTTTGATTGGTCATCTCATCCTATTGAAAATCTACTGAGATTGGCAGGAGAGAGCCTTCTCATACCCCGTAGGGCTAGCTACGAGGTGAAATGGTTTGATGTTGCCTTGAAGGTTTACCTTCCTCAGCCTAGGGTGAAATCTCAAGCGCTAACATAGTGGCGACCATACTGGGGAGAACATTCAACTTGTTGATTGTTTTGTCCCGGTACATGCAATCAAATTACAGATCTGATGCTGATGGTGGAAAGCAGTCAGATACATATGCAGGCTGAATCATTCACCTGGCGACTCCAACTCGATCCAGACATTCCAGTGCCTGTTGATATGTTCATGCAATGGTAGGGTATGTGGCAGACCCTGCACTTTGTGAAGCTCTAAACGGAGTTAGAGAGTGGTTAGTAGATATTGAAATTAATGAAGAATTTTTCAGTATTTTCCTTCAATGTTTGAAATCTCCAAAGCTTCATCTTGAAGGAAAAACTAGATTTTGTGAGTTGGTTGTTGAAAGAGTTGAAAACGAGATTCAGTGTCTCGATGAGCAGATTCAGTCATATGATTTCCAAGACCCTAAAAGGTTCTTGGAAATCCTTCCTCCACAACAAGCAATAACAGACTTGCCTATAGATGTATACATTGACAATGTGCAGCTGGAAATTTGCATTGCAGAGTTGGGACAGCCAACAGAGTCCGGCTTCCGCGATCCAGTGGCAACATACATGGACACATTTTTCACTTTGATTGATGGAGCAGACTGCCTTGTACATGACCAGGCTCAGTACGTGCATGAAGGGCTGCCAGCATCTGCATCTGTGACTTCGTGGGAGCATTCTCAAGCAACTTCATTTTCAGGTTTACTTGAATGGTTAATATGGCATTTTAGCATTACCTGATCTATTATTTGTACAGTAGATTAGAGTAGGATTTGTAAATAAATAAGCAGCCATAAGGGCAACATCTTGTTTTAGTTTGCTTGAAGATTGTTTGAGTTCAGTTTCAGTTTGAAAATAAGTCAAGAGTTGTGTTGATGATGACTCCATTGCCCAATGGATGGAGGCACTGTCTGCTCTCCCAAAGTTCTGCGGTTCTTGGCACCTCCAGGAAGCTGCAGCTGCCATCCCAAATGGAGCCAATGTTAGACTCTGTCTCATGTCAGAGATTGATTCTTCTTCAAAACCCTGTTTTGAAGAAGAAATCATTAATGTGTTGTTTTAAATTATGTAATTTATGCTCCAGCTCTGGATTATGTAATTTATTCTCTAAGGCAGCAGCAAACTTCAACGCTCCTATCCCTGCATAAGCACAATTCAAAATATCATTAGTCTCAAACAAAGAGGGCATCTTCAGTTTATTTGGATATTTGAAGTGACTATGAATAAATCCTACTCGTCCTCCACCAAGAAAATACCATCTAAGGGCACATCCAAGAGCTTTCCAAAGCACGACACTAGACATGTTTCAGAGTATAAGGTGGCTCACTTGTTCTCATGGAAATTTTTAACTCAATAACTATACTGCTGGCCTTTCTTCAAATTGGAATTATCTGAATGTTGCTAGATGTGCAAGATTTAGTCCAGATCAATGTTTCATGGCAACAGGGAGTACTGATACATCAATTAAGCTGTTTGAGGTTGCAAAGGTTAGGTAAATGCCGATGCCAGATGCAAGTGGAAGGGATGGACCTCTCCGGCCTGTTATCCGAACATTTTATGATCACATGCATCCTATCAATGATTTGGATTTCCATCCACGGTCTGCTGTATTAATATCTGGTGCTAAGGATCATACCATAAAGTTTTTAGATATTGCAAGGACAGGGACAAGAAGAGCTCATCGAGTTATCCAGGATACACACAATGTTCGATCTGTTTCTTTCCACTCTTCTGGAGACTTCATTTTAGCAGAGACTGACCATCATATTGCACATTTATATGATGTCCATACTTTTCAATGCTGCTTGTCATCAACCTCGCAGGAGAGAGATGTCGGTGGGGCTATAAATCAGGTTCGGTATTCATCGAATGGTAGCATGTATGTGACTGCTTCCAAAGATGGGGGTGTGCGAATATGGGATGGTGTGTCAGCTCAATGTACTCGCGCTATCATTGGAGCTCAACACACACAGATTCGTTGCCAGGCAGTCTTCAACCAAACAGAGCAGTTTGTCTTGTCCATTGATGAACCAAGCAAGGAGGTGATTATCTGGGATACTCTCACGGGTGACATAGTTGCTCGCTGGCCTTCTAATCATAGTGGTGTACCACGTTGGTTAGAGCATTCCCCAACTGAAGCAGCTTTTATCACATGTGGAGCGGATCGATCTGTGCGCGTCTGGAGGGAATCTCTTTAAGTGTTTTAATTGAGGATTTTGTTGAATCTGGTGAAGAGCCATAAGTGATTGATCATTAGCAGTTTCAGGTTTCTGGTTCAATCTAAAAGAATACTGCTTCCACAGTTAGCTACTGTACATAATAATGGATGAGATCAATGGGAGGTGAGAAACATGAGCTAATTTGCTATTGTTGGTTTCAGAATATGGGTCTACTGAAGGTTGAAATATAGATCCCACATCCTCACCAGAAAATAAAATTTTCACAGTGGTTCCCAATAATGGATATTTTGAATTCGTTCCTCTTCATCTGCGTCTGGGAGACTTGAAATTAGGTGAAAGGGTAGCTACTGTTAATTATATAGTATCAGAACCTGTGAAGTGAAGGTTGGTCAGCAATATGAAACGGTTTTGATAACATTTGCTGGGCTCTATAGGTACAGGCTTGGTGATGTCGTGAGAGTTACCGGCTTTTACAATTCGAGTCCGCAGTTGTAATTCATTTTCTGAAGGAACCTCCTCCTTACAATCCAACATGGCCGAGTGTGAAGTTTTAAAACAAAACCTAAAAAGTTTAGACTCTGTGGATTGGATCCTGAACGACTACATCGTCCTGATCGGCTGCAAGATAATCTAAAGGGCGGAATTGTAGTAGTGACAGCAATGCCATAGCAAAACTTGGCACAGAACTCAAACACCTAATGTCTCTAAATCATAACTATCTGCCAGGATTATCGGATACGTGTATAGGATTCTATCTATGGTGATTTGCGCTATCCAAGCCATGAGATCGTCGATAGTTACTTGACCTGTTTTCGTGCCGAATGGGATCCAAAGGATCCGTCCGAGTGCCTTGCAGTTATTGGTTGTTACATAAGTGATAATTTCAAAGGCATAGCTTGCATCCAATTGATTTCATCGATACAAGCAATGGACAGCTTGTCACTGAAGTAATGGGTCCAAATATAGCAACCGGTTTCTCACTAATGTCTTCAGTCCGGATTATATGAGGATCTGCGCTCCAGCATTTATATTTTTATTAGTCAATCAGAGGATTTTTAGAGGGACATTGTATTATTTTAGAATAGAAAGTTGTTCTCTTTTCTAATTTTATTGTAAATTGTTCAAACAGCGCCCAGATTGTGGGTCGATCTGTTGTTTTTGTTTTAGGATAGTTTATAAAATTTGATTTGTAAAGAAAAGGAGAGGGGGGAGAGTTTCTGAGTGCTGAGTGCTGGAACAGAGCTTTCAATGTACAGTTTGGCAGAGAATTTAATGGAAATTACACAGCTCTGATTTCTGAGATCCATGTGGTATGTTAATTTAGCATAAGTGTTTCTTGTGTTTCATATGTAATCTGTTGTGTTCCATTTCACTACATGGTCATATCTAAATGAACAAATGAAGTGTTAAAGTGAGAATTCATGCCTGCCATGCTCCACTTTTAAGTTTGTTCAATTCAATGTTTTCTTCTGTTTAAGGAGGATTCAAAGTTATTGTTTGCCCTCCTTAGCTCCTCACCAGTCTTGCCATCCCATTTAAAAATCTAGATTTGATGCTAAATTCCTTGCCTACCTTGCCTCAGTCGTCAACCTGTGTTGTTCATTATATTTCTCTGTTTGAAGCTGTGATTTTGCCCATGCAGCCCAGAAAAACCCCGTTATTTAATTAAAAACCCCAAATCAATCATTCTAATCAGTTTACTAGCCTAATATCAATGTTACCTTTGATTGGTCATCTCATCCTATTGAAAATCTACTGAGATTGACCGGAGAGAGCCTTCTCATACCCCGTAGGGCTAGCTACGAGGTGAAATGGTTTGATGTTGCCTTGAAGGTTTACCTTCCTCAGCCTAGGGTGAAATCTCAAGCGCTAACATGATCTATGTTTGAGTCTCATTTAGCTATTTTTCCTTCTCTTACTCTGTTGATCCCACACTTAGGCATTCTGGAGCTCCTCTTGGTACTCTTGGTCATTTGAATCATCATCATCATCATTAATGTAATCATCATCATAATTTTCATCATCATCATCATCATGATAGTGACTGCGTAGTTCATAATGATAGTGCATTGCGCAATATATGTTGGCTGTCAGTGCACAACATCATTTGAGAGTCTCTCTCTAACTTTGGTTGCAATTGTACTTCTATTTCAGTGAGTTTTCTCAATTGTCGCTTTTGTGCACCTTTTCTTTCACAAGTGTCGCTTTCACTTTCACGACATTTTTTTTCTTGTTTTCACTTTAACGAGTGTTGTTTTCATGTTACCTTCACTCCGGCATTTGTCACTTTCACTTTTTCTAGATTTTGGAAGTGTCATTTTCACATTTTCTTATTGTCCTAAAAGTTGCTTCTAACCATTTTCACTCATGTATTTGTCAAACCTCTGGACATCACTAGAGGAAAATCTAGCACACCCATATACATTAAATGGTCCTATATATCATAAGAATATGTGCTAAATACATTCTTGTGGCTTAGTGCACTTCCTAATCACAATCAACACTTATGCCGCAACTTGTATTCTAAGTGTCATAATTCTACGTTTCACTATCGCACTTAGAGATAAGTGTCACTTTGTTGTCATTTCAAGGTGTGATTACTGATCATGAGTCTTGTGCATTCCCTTGGATGTTATTGATGGAATTCATGTGTGCGATCTGTGTTTGAGTCTCATTTATATGTTTTTCCTTCTCTTACTCAATTGATCCCTCACTTGGCCATTCTAGAGATCCTCTTGGTCTTCCTCCCTTCATAGTGTAGTGAATACTCTTTAGACAAAGTGACTTAAATTTTATTTCTTGTCTCAACCAACTACACGATCTTCCCTTCTAATGAGACTCCCTGCACCATACCTTACTCTGTCTCGGCATCCTCTGCGCATTGCACAATTCTAGTCCATAGTGCGACCTTCCATAAGTCACTATGGAGCCAAATTACAGAGTCATTGTCTTCCTCTCCCTTCAACCTAGCTATTTAATCATGTAGTCATTGTGGGCTAAGGCATGTAACATAGCTGTTTATTTGCATAACAAAATCCTGCATCGGATTATTGAGATGAAAACACCAGAGGAGGCTTTCTCCGATAAGAGACTAGATGTTGGTCACTTCAAGAATTTTGGGTCATCAATATATTGCCATGTGGCCAAAGATGTATGGAAGAAGCTTGAGCAGATAACATATTTGGGGATATTTTTGGGGTACACTGATACACCTCACAAATATCGGGTGTATATGTTGACCAACATGATGACAATGTTTCCCGAGGATGTCAGATTCAATGAGGAGAAGGCCATGCAGTGTTCCCTTGAGAGGGAGCTTCAACTACATGTGATTGAGGAGATTTTAGCTCCTAAGGTTAAGGAGCCTCATATTGATGTGGAGCAGCCACATGCAGAGGATTCGAGAGTGGAGACACTCACTCAGGTAGAGTATTCCATAGATGGGAGAATGCACACCAGAGAGGCTGACAGGTTATTGCATGATGCAAGAGAGAATGCCGGAGCACCCACATCATAGTATAAATAGAGAAGGTCACTTGAGAGGTACATTGGATACATGGATCTTATGAGCAGATGTGTTGAGAAAAATCCATCTTCCTTTGAGGAGTATGACTCCATAGTTCGTAATAGTGTTTGGGATGTGGTCCCAAGACCAGTGGACAAGTTAGTCATGAGCTCCTGATGGATTTACAAGGTAAAGTAAAGCAAGTTGCAGATGGTAGTGTGGAGAAGCATAAGGCCAGGTTTGTGGTCCGTGGATTTTCACAAGTAGATGGGATTGACTATGATGAGACCATTTTCCCTATTACAAGGTACTCATTAATCAAATCCATATTGGCACTATCAACACAGATGGGTTGGAATATACATCATATTGATGTAAACACAATCTTCCTTAATGGCATGATTGAGGAAGAGATGTATATTTAGCCTGAAGGTTTTGAGACCTTTTACCGTGAGTTGCATGTGTGCCAACTCAAGAGAGCATTGTATGGGCTGAAGCAAGCATGCCTTGCTTGGTACACTAGGATTGATAACTAGTTCATCGGGTTGGGCTTCACCAAAGTTGAAGTAGATGTGAACCTGTACCACATAGTGGTAGAAGGTAAATTGTTGATCATTTTTTTATATGTCGACAATTTGATTATGGTAGGTGATGATCAACTGATCAAGTCTTGCAAGGAAGATCTTGGAAGAGAGTTTGAGATGAAGGACATGGGGTTCATGCATTAATTTTTGGGCATGGAAGTATGGTAGGGTGATGTGGAGTTGTTTGTGTCTCAGGGAAAGTATTCCAATGAGACACTTAGGAGGTTCCACATGGAGAGTAGAAAACCCATGGAGACTCCTATAGCAGGTAACTAGAGGAAGGAAGATGCTACTTCAGGTGAATTAGTGGAAGCTAATATTTATAGGAAGCTTGTGGGTTCACTCATGTATTTGGTGAACACACGACCATATATGTGCTATGAAGTTAAGAAAATTAGTCAAGCGATGGTTAGGCCTACCAAGCTATATTGGAAGGCGACAAAGCATATGTTGAGATACCTCAGAGGCACTACTCAGTATGGATTGTGGTACAAATAGATAGAGGGAGTGAAGCTTCAAGGCTTCATTGATGCGGATTGGGTAGGAATTCCATTCGACATGCAGAGCACACCAGGAGGGATATTCAGTCTTGGGTTAGCAGTTGTTTCTTGGTACAATAGGAAACACACAATTTAGTAGAGGCAGAGTACATGGCTACAAGTCAAGCAGCATGTGAGGCCATCTAGATGAGGAAGATTTTGGTTGATTTGTTTGGTTAGTAGATGGATACAACTGTAATTTACTATGATAATTAGATTTGTATCAAACTCTCTGAAAATGTAGTTTTTCATGATCAGTCCAAGCATATTGACATTTGATATCATCATCTTCGAGATTGTGTATTGAGGAAAATTATGTTGTTGGAGTATATTCCCACAGAGGAGAAAGATGCTTACATTTTGGCAAAGGAATTGTCAAGATGTAAATTATAATTTCACAAAGAGAGTATGAGGGTAGATGATAATCCCTTTCTTGTTGAGAGGGAGTGTTCAGAAATGGAAACAAGAAATTCTAGTTTACTTTTTCCTTGAATGGAACTGTGAATTAAAATCGAATTATATTCTCATAGAAACTTGTAAATAGTTAATTAATTATAATTGAATTAATTAGCATAGGAATTTCGAGTTGGAAGTTTTTCTATAGCCATGTATTTGTGATCCCTAAATTTTAGGGGTCCAGGATGAGTTTATTTGAGTTTTAATTAATTAACTCAATTTGACTGAGTTATAGAGAGTTAAACTAGTTCTAACTGTTGGAGGAATTAGTAAAGGTCTAATAGTGAGTTGGTGCACCGGTGCATCCTCAGTGATACTCTAGCTAGCTAAAGATCCACTCATGAGAAAATCATGCATGTCAACTCAGAGAAATACCTAGTTGAGTCTAGAGTGAAGGGACAACGTACTATCAGTTGTATTATTTTCTAAGTTGTAAAAATCATGCATGCAATCAAAGAATGACCTAGTTTTGGATTGCATAGTTATGGAGGAAGAATTTCCTAATTAAATATGGGTTGATCCTCACAAGGACTGTGCAAGGAAATAGGGGCTTGGCAGGCAACATAATTGGCTAAGTGTTGGCTAGAGTGGGCTTGTGAGCCAGAGATTTGATCATACTTGTGTAGGAATTATTCTAGTGAGAACAAGCTTTGTATTTTCACTCAAATTTATAATTAATGCAATATAGATAGTCGGGGTTTTGAGCAGTGGATTTCCATAGAGAAATATTGTTTTATGTGTCATTGGTTATCTTCATATTGTTAATTATTGTTTTCATCGATCTATTGGTTTCCGTTTTTTGAGAGTAGTGTAGATTATTTTATTGTGTTTTAGTACATTATATGAGTTGTGAATCTACAGGAAAATCTACAAAGGCATCCATAGAAATATGAAATGGAAGTGACCAATCAAGTCCCCTCAAAATCCGTGTCTGAGTAAGTTTTTCTTAAGCTCCTAAAAAACATGTTGGCAATCATTATTCTAGGAAAAGTAAGTATCCTTAGAAATAAAATGAAATAAAGGAACAACTATCCCAATGAAATACTCAATAATTATCCTATAATAGTTGGCATTGCCTAAGAAACTTCTCACCTTCTTTTGTGATTTTGGCATTGGAAAATGCACAATAACCTCGACCTTAGCAAGATCAACCTGTATACTTTCACTAGAAATAAGATGAACAAGATCTATTCTTACCTTAAACATCATAGGATATTTAATATTACTTAAAGAAATATTAACCTCTTGACATATTGTCAATACTTATTTTAAATTCTCTAAGGCTTCATGAAAAGAGTTATAATAAATAGAAAAATCATCCATGCATATATGAACAAACTCAATATTAAAGAAATAACTAGAATCATCGACTGAAGAGTATCAAGGGCATTATTAAAACCAAAGGGAAGCACCCTATAAGCATATGTTCCTAAGGGGCATGTAAAGGTATTTTGTCTTGACCTTCAAGTGCAATTTGTATTTGGTTATATTCGTTGAATTCATCAAGAAAGGAAAAGTATTTTTTACTAGCCATGGTGTCCTACATGAAATCTATAAATGGGAGGTTAATGTAGTCCTTAAGGGTGGATTTGTTAATTTCTATATAGTTTATTCAAATACCCTACCTACCATCCTTTTTTAGGAGTACTATAATAGGAAAGACCCATCGACTATCAAATATGGGCTAGATGAAGTTGGCATCAAAGAGTTTCTAAATTTCTTCAATAATATCCTTGAGCACAAGATTCATTCACCTTTGGGGTTATCAGACAACTCAGGCTCCCTCTTGAGTATAAATATGACTAGTACATGTTGTAGGAGGAATGCCTTTCATATTCTGATAGCTCCAAGTGAAGGCATTAGTGTGGTTTTCTAGCATTTTTATCAATGGCTCTTGCTGAGATTGTTCGAGTTGTGAGTTTATGTATAAGGATTTTCCTGGACTAATCTCAACAAATACATCATCAAATTTATGGGTATCTATGGTTGACTAAATTATGCAAAATGATGAAGCGTTAAGGCTACAATTCTCCTAAAATATAGAACTAAAAATATGACCAAATAAACCAGAATTCTACAAGGAATCAAGATTAACAAGAAAATCATGGGTTTAACTATCTTCAATACATTATATAAATTGAAGGATTTGGCCAATGACAGAAATGGAATGAGTATCTTCATCACTATTGCATTCTTAAAGCTATATAATATTCTAATATTATTCAATGGATCTAGTGGGGGGATATAAGGTCACCTTCTTTCTTGACTCCCCATGTGAAGGAAGAAAGACAAATCCTCTCTTTTTAGGATTTTTGTTTCATAATTTTTTATGTCCATAACTTACATTTTATAAAACATCTAAATCATATTCTATTTCATTTAAAGTAAAAACCTATTACATTTTGTAAGTGTTTAAATATGGTATAAAGCATTAATAAACTTAGAAATTTAATAAAAATCAATAAATAAAAATCAATCCCTAAAAATATGATATGATGATAATTATAGCGAGGAATCATAATCCTGTGAACTTCAGTCAGTGTCTGCTCGCATATGAAAAATATACATATCACAGATTGTATCTTTATTTCTAATGAATAATATATTTCTTGTGAACTTTAAATATTCAAATTTAGGATGAATATAAAGGTTTCAATAATTGAAGAACTCACAAATGAGTATTTCTCCAACAAATCATCAATGTCTTTGGTGGATTGCTTCCAAAGACGATGGTTCCCTAATCCCTATGCAATATTTCTTCCCAGATCATGAATGTGATCATGCATTCTTATACTATTTTATGCATCCACTTCTAACAAACACTTTTCCTATAGATTTTTTAACCACCGCAAACCCCATATTCTTATAGAAACATCTATTTTTTCTCCTATGAAAAATGAAATAATGTCTAAAAATGTTTTTTGATCATCTAAACTAAGCAACTCGTAACTTATTTTTAGGATTTTTTGTATCTCAATCTTAGGCGGTGTCTTGTCAAGTTCATCCAGTGTCACTTCCCAATAAGAGTCACATTTTCCACAAACAAGCGTCCTGAATACTTTTATTGACAATGGCAACCCATCACATGCTTCTACAAATCGATTTACCAAATATGAATATTCTTGTGATGGAAATCGTCGATTCAATGCATAGCAACAAAAGAGATTTTTGGAGTGTGATTGACTCAACCCCTTTAGATTATAAATTGAGGACTCTAACACTCTTGATCTTATGACGACATGTTGTCCCTCGAGGTAGCCAAAATCAAGCTATCAGGGTTTTGGATATCCCTAATTGGTAAAAGGGCTTCCATTTGAGAGACATCATCAATATCATCTAAAAATATAAGAGCGTGACAAGATGAGATATTTTTTCAAAGAATCTTTATTCCATCACAACTCTCAATTTTTTTCTTAATACCTATTAAGCCTTCTAAAAGCTTACTCCTCAAATAAATTAAAGGTTTTCTATTTGTGGTTTCTTTCACATCAAATAAAAAAGAGGATTTATTTTAATATGATATCCTAAGGTTGAAGAATTCTTTTAATAGAGTGGTTTTCCCGACTCCACCCAAACCCACAATACCCACAACCTATCCACGCACTTAGCCTCCAACTTCTGTAGGATTGTGGTTTCAAATTCTTCTAATTTTTGGTTCAATCTAGTTCGATATTTTTCCACATTGAACAATGGCTTTGGAACCTTTCCCTTATCCATGGGGACATGCAAGACACCATAACTAAATATTGACTCCAGACGAAAGAGTACAAATAAACCACATGTAGGTTAGAACTAGAGAACCCTGTATGCATAATTGTTGGACAAACTTTAGGAATAACAAAGAACATACTATGAACAATGTTAGAGGAAAAATATTAAAAACATTGCCTTGAACATCAATTTGAGTGACTGAAAATGATTAAGAACGTTTCCTTAAACATCAACTTGAGTGACTGAAAATGATTAAGAACATTTCCTTAAACATCAACCATGAACTCAAGAGTGATCATATATCAAAGGCAGGTGTGTAAGATACTCTATATCATACACCCCAAAAATATTCCATTTTTTATATACAAATGTAATCCAAAATATATCCAAATTATTCATGTACAAGATAATAGAAACCTTCCTTAGATGAGAGGAATGGGTAAAGTTCCCAACCCATATACAATGTTCTTATATTTGTCATTTCTGCATGGTCCGTTTTTCTATAAAAGGACAATAATATAACCCAAAAAAAACACCCTCTGAGCTAGAGGATTAATAGGATGAATAGGCCCTACGATGCCATATCACAAAAGTGCCTACTAAACTTGAGTTTTAGACTGTCATGAAAACCAATAATCAAGTTATTCTCTTCAATTTGCTTCTAGGAAGCGTAGTTTCATTGATGTAAAAATACTTTATTTCCATCACTAAAATGAATCATAATTTTTCAACCCACAAAGATTCCATTTAGCTTCATTTACCCTTTGTCTACCAGTATAGTGATCGAATTTGTTACCACAAAGTTCTATAGTATGCAATGTGAATAGGTTCATTCTAGTCATCTAAATTCAAAAACATTGTAGAATAAAGGCCATGCCTTGGGAAGTGCATATCAAACATGATTGCTAGATAATTATTGAAGATGTGGCTGAAGTTGCCATAGAAAAATTTAATTCACCAAGTGGGAAACATCAGAAATTTGAAAAGTTTTAAAATATTGAAAAGGGAGATATTAGGAAAACATGGAAAATAACTAACAATATGAAACAAATATCATTTAAAAATAGAAGTTGAGAATTTAGCTCTTCAAAACCACACCTTGTCTTGAATTTCAGTTTGAATGCTTTGAAATGTACAGATTCTGCAAGGTTTTCTTCTCTAGAGAAGCAACAACTATGGAATTATCATTATCCATATATTCAACCTCTAAACTTTTTGTAGAATTACTAGTTGACATGATTTCATTCATAGACTCTAATTCTCCATCTATCCAGCAACTAGTGGGATAAAATGGTACAAGAGCATTGCAAGTTTAATTGTTCCTTGATGAACTTCATTTGATGGAGACTTGCAGTATGGGTTGTTTCAGAATAAAAACTTCCCCAACATTATATTGCAGACCATTAACGTTTCTTGAGTTGAGAAACTTTATATTTACCTTTGAAGTTTCAACAAGACCCTTCATAGACAAATAAATTAGATAAGTTGTTGCATCTTGTCTACCTTTTAAGTCAATGAATTTATGTTTTTCGTGATTTGATTTCAAAATTGGGATAGTCAAACCCACATTTGGAAACATGTTCAAATCTATACTTCATTGCTAGAAAAAGGAACATAATTCTTAAATTCTTAGCTACCCATTAGTTTCTAGAATTCAAAAACGTAAATTAATCATTCTTCTTTATGTCACATTTGACTAAATTTGAACTCTATACAATCATAAATAGTTGAACCTAATCAAATATAAATGTACTTCATAAAGAATTAAAGTTTTCAAATTCTTATAATATTGAGCCATCTAACAAAACTATTCCAAATACTGAGCCAAAGATCACCTCTTACAATAGTTTTACTCAAATGTTTGCAAGATCAAAGAAATCAAAAATAAATTAAACCTTAATGTGTTTCACAAACTAACCAATCATCTAATGTTAAACTCCTACTACCGAATTAAATTGTCATGTGAATGGCATATCAATGCTCACATGGTCAAACAACTTCAAATTCAATTGATCACCAAAAAAAATTGAAGTAAATATTCTTGGCTACTTGAATACACTATATATATCCCAATTATGACCTAAAATATTGGCATAAGTTAATTGTATCAGAGTCTAGTGTCCACCCAAGCATACAACTACTGATGAAAACTTATTTCAAGAATCAAATTGAATTGCCCATTATCAATTTGTGTGGAAGTTAATGCAATCAAGTAGAAAATAAAACAATCAATAAATCAATAAATCCTAAGATAAATTAATTAAAATTTCCAACACTAGCTTTTTTCATGTTATTTTCAGATGTCCAGTCCATAAATCACATAACACATTATACAAACCATTTTGTTTTTCCCAAATATGCCAATTTTTAAAATATTTTTAATGGATTTACAATCAAACGACTTCAAAGGAATTGGAAATTAAAAGGAACTTTGCCAAAACATAGATCACCTACGAACTTTAGCACAATCTAACAGTGCATTCATGAGGACGCCTATTATGGATAGATTAATGGAGATAATATTTAAAGTGCCTTTGCTGAAGTCCGTGAAGGTTTTTGTTTAGTTTAAATTTGACTGCCTTTGAATATACTTGAAACTGTTTCACAAATCTTATTTTGATAAAAAAAGTATGATTTAAAATTTAGGTTGTAAAATGGTTAGTTGGATAGAAAGTAGGGGAAAGTAAGAAAATTCTACCATATGTAGACTTGATTATGGAAATCTGAAAAGAGTTGAATGCCCCTGACTTGAATGATCCTATAAATATTCTTGTCTTTATTGTATTATTCAAGCTAAGCTCAGGGAGAGTATCATTTTGTAAAAGAACTTTGTGCTTGGGTTTCCATGACTTCGGTTATTGATCAAACCATTTAAGGTTCTTTTCACATGATCCTGGAATCTTTGAGCATATCATTGTTATAATTGTTTCTTCTATTAATTAATTTGTTGAATATTATGTTTTAGATTATGTCTACCTTAGGGAAGTCAACATTTGGTGTAATATGCCAGAGATACTTTAAGTAAGCCACTCTAATAGATTTGATTTGTTTTAAACAATAGAGCATATATGAGAAAATCGATCTAATTTCAATAAATTGCAAGTTTGCAGAACTATGATAAAGTCAACATTTCAAATTAGTCAAGTCATGTCCAACAGTTTGTGTGTTTCTAGACTACAATTAGTATTTATAGACCCCGTCACACGTTTATACCTAATGAAAAATAAAGGACAAAATGTGCAGATTGAAAATCTAAGCAAATCTAGACAAATATAGATTTTGTGTGTTCTCTCCATCTGAAACCCTTTTGCCAAGAAAATAATGAAAAAAATAAAAACAAAATCAAGAAATACCTGATAGTTTAGCAAGGAAGAAATAAAGGTCTCTACAAACTTCAAATTAGTAGCAATATTTTGCTGATTCGACAAACTAGCAAGGGAATTTCATTTCTTAGCTCGTTGTAAGGCATAGATAATAGCTACTTTAATTCAATTTTATAAAGTAGGACATTTGGAAAAGGACTTTGAATATCAAGGTTTCTCCACATTTATAACCTCAAGTTTTCCGCCATGCTACCTTTTCCCTTCTCCTTTTAATGACACCATATTTCTTTTCTTTGTGAAACAACACTGAATGAGCCTTCAAATAGTTCCTTAGATGGTTGAATTAAAATCCAACAACCAATCATATAAATGGCCCTCGAGGAAAATTGAAGGCAAGAAAACCCCAAAATATTGTCATGCCACAATTCTTGGATTCATGGCTTGAATAAGCAGACAAGGCATTGATTTCAGCGAAACGGTTCCAAAATTATATGTTTAAATAAAATCTTGAACCTCATTTAAAGTCGAATGAGGCTGTTAGATGTGACTTTCCTCCAACAACTTTGACATTCTCATGGTAGCCAAAGCGAACAAGGAAAAACATTCAAATAAATCTCGACAGAGCTTAATATTCGCAAGAAGCTTTGACATCCTCCATTATTTAAAGTAGAGAACTTTAATATACACTATTAGCATATAAAATGGGGTTTGGAATACGGTATTACTATACAAATATTGAAGACGAATATTAGCATGAGAAGAGCCCATACCATTCGAATATGTGAGAGAATTTGATCATTGTTAGTGTTAATGTGAGAGAGATAAGTAAAAGTGATATGTTATATAACTTGAAGGCGATGGGAAAATTTGTAAGTAAAATTTTATGTCTTTTAGGAAATGGATCACTTTGCAAAAGTACATAAAATAATGATTTTAAAAATCAGTTAACCGCATAAAAACAGAGACAAATATATCATATCAGAAACACAAGACAACAAAATGATAAAGGAGTTCACCCCTCTCCCGGGCTACATCTCCTAGTCCAGCTTCCAATGTTGGACCTCTTTCATTAAGTGCTCAAATTTTTCTTTACATGGATTATAATGCTCATAATGTAAAAATTATCTCTCTAATGGCTCCAGAATAGTAAAAAACCCCAAGTTGGGTTCTTGTTGGGTTCAATTTGGAAAAAATTTGAAGAAGTTACGATCTAAAGAAGTTTTTCTACTAACTTCTCTACAAATTGGACTGTTCTGCTAACTATTCTACTCCACAATTTGAGAGTTCGTCGAGCGCCATTTTCTCCCGGCGTCAATGAGATTCTTGTCGGTTCAGGTGCAATTTGTTGCTTCTTTTAAATGCGAAATAAGGTCTATTGATGGAAAATTTGGGCCACATGGAGCCATGCGCCCGGGCACTAGGGCTAACCGCACACCCCCGTCAGCATAGCTCCCCAGACCGCCAGCATTCAGTTCCATGGCATTTATAACCTAGGGTTGGTCCCCACATTTCCACACCCGCATGCTAAGCATCATGTGTGATCCACCTCCGGTTACATTGTTGTGTTTAGAACATGGGTTGGGGCTAAGCCCTAAGCCCTTGGTCGCTTTGCCCACAGTCTCGTGTGTTTTTATAGTGATCAAGGGCCAGGGGCTTAGCCCCAAACCTCTCTCAAAACTTCAATCCACCAAAGTTTTAAATATGTTTTCACGACCATAGTTATTAATTCATACCATTGGCGCTGCGGTAGAGCACTATGCTTCTTATTTAGAGGTCCTATGATCAAACCCTGTGGAGGCTCATTCAGACCTTAACCAAATGTTTGTACAAAATAGGGGTGTCACGTGGCATCCCACCATTGGTCCACTTAAAAACTCCAACCACCAATTAGAACTTGCCAAATTTAACCAATCACATGAGGCCACTTGACAGCCTTCCATTGGTCCAAGAATCCTAGCCAACCTACACAGGATTGAGTCATCATACAGACTTCCTAGTCAACAGTATTGCACCCAACCTATAAAAGTTTTACCTGTTTGGAAAAATGATCAGAACGCGATATCGGGAACATATGATATCAATTTTGAGCGATTCAAGTTACGTTGGATTCATGTCAGCGAGCTCCGCGCTTTAGCACTAGTTTCGAGCACTTTTGAACACTTCAATTTTTTAGCACTTCACTCCTCCCCACTATAAGCTTTTGGACCTCCAAAAGACTATTTCCAGTCAAAAAATAGATGATGGTACAGTTACCTCACCCTTCCAATCTCAATCCATTTGGATTTTCTTGGATTTGTACCTTTAAACCCCACATGAAGGTACTCAAAATTCCCTATTCTTGAGGTCCTTGTTTTTCTTTCGAGGATAATATCTTGTTACAATTCTTCAAGAAATTCAAGAGATAAATCTTCTATTGAAGGAAGTTGAACATGCTATCCTTGATCTTCAATCAAAGGAGACTCATATAATCTCAAATTCTCAACATTAACAACTGCATAAATTTTCATATATGGAGGCAAATCCAACCGGAAGGCATTATTCCCAATCTTTTATAGAATCTTAAAAAGCCCATACCTTATTGGTTTCATATTTTTACCTTCTCCTTGAAGCGTCTCTTTTCTATGTAAATCCAAACTTCATCTCCAACCTGAAAATTGTGGTCAACATGATGCTTAACATTTCTTGTCTTGTACTTGGCTTAACTCTTTTCCAATTGTTCTTGAACCATCTGATGCACAAATTGAACTTGTTCAATGAATCGCTTGGCCTAATCAATGTCCCTATGTCCATAAATAGCAACATCATTCCCAAATATAAAATCTAAAGGATATTTTGGTAAGTATCCAAAGCATGCCTGAAATGGAGATGTTTGAGTCTATGAACGCTTTTCCCAGTTGTAAGCATGTTGAATGTACTGTAAGTGTTCATCCCAAAGCTTAGGATGTTTGTTGCAATAAACACGAAGAAGATGTACTACTATTATATTCACCACTTCTGTCTGACCATCAGTTTGTGGATGGAATGTTGTGCTCTTTTATAACTTGGTGTCCATGAGTCCCCATAATCTTGACCGAAATTTCCAGACAAATCTAGAATCTCGATAAAAAATAATGGATTTGGGAAACCCAAAATGCACCCATACATTTTGAAAGAACATTTGTGCAATGTTTTCAGATGTAACCTACTTATTAAAAGGCATCAAAATACACATTTTGCTAAAATGGTCCACCACAACATAAAGATAATCATGATCTTTCTTAGACATAGGAAACCCTCCTACAAAGTCCATAGAAACACTTTCCCACGGACTAGAAGGAACTGGAAGTGGAGTATACAATCCTAACTTTCAATTGCTAGGCTTACTAGTAGCACATAAATAACATCCTCTTACATATCGTGACACATTTTCATTCATACGAGGCCAATAACAATACCTCTTTAATTGTGCCACCATCTTGCCTACGCCAAAATGGGCAGCAATAAGAAAAGTATGTGCTTCCCTTATGATGTTGACTCTTTCATCCCGTGGAATGCATAGCTTGCCTAGATGATACAAAAGTTTATCAAGAACATGGTAATCTAATTCCTCTACCTAGTTTCCTTGACACAAAGTTTCATATGCATCTTTAAAATATGCATCTAAAGCATATTGTTTAACATAGATCTCATGCATGATAGAATTATGTTTAAGAATAACTGATACACTAACGATTAGTCTAGAAATCATATCAGCAACTTTGTTATAGATACCTTTCTTATACCTTATCACCAAGTGGAATTGTTGAAGAAACTCATCCATCTGAAATGCATCACTTTTTGTAGCTTGGTTTGTGATTGCAAGTATTGTAATGGTTGATGATTAGTGTGAATGATAGCTTTCTTTCCCATCAAATAGTGTTTCCATTTTTTCACACTTTGCACCAATGCATACAATTGTTTATCATATGTAGGATATTTAACTACTACATCAATTTTTTTTTCATAATGATGACAAATAGGCTTACCATGTTGCATCAATACCTCTCTCATAGCATAGTCACTTGCATCGGTTTGTATCTCAAATGGTTGTCGTAAATAAAGAAGTGCAAGTACTGATGTTTTTATGATTCTCTCTTTCAATCCATCGAAGGCTTTTTGTTTCTTGCGTCCCCACTGAAAAATATGTTTCACACTTATCAAGGCATGTAATGGAGCTGGAATTGATGGAAAGTTAGAAATGAACATTCTCCAATATTTGGTTTCTCCCAAAAAGTTCCTAACCTCTGTTACATTATTGGGTTTAGGCCAATCGACAATGACTTTGACCTTTGAGGGATCTATCTTCAATTCACCCCCTCCAACAATATGACCCAAATATATCAATAATTTTTTTCCAAATTCACATTTAAACATATTTAAAAATAGCTTTTCTTTCTTTAAGACATCTAAGACTTGCCTAACATGCTTGACATGTTCTTCACGAGTCTTGTTGAAAATCAATATGTCATCTAAGTAAACTATCACAAAGTCATCAAGAAAAGGTCTTAAGACATCATTCATAACTCTCATGAATGTTGTAGGAGAATTACAAATCCCAAATGGCATAACCAACCATTCAAATAAATTTGTTTTGAATGTTTTCCTCCATATGTCTCCTTCAGCAACCCTAATCGGATGATAGCCACTTCTCAAGTCCAACCTAGTGAAATACACAACATATTCGAACTGATCAAGTAAATCATCAATTCGAGGAAGAGGGTAATGATTATTTACCATGATCTTATTCAAGGACTTGAAATCCACATACATGTGTCATGTAACATATTTCTTTGGTACTAAAATAATTGTAGACCCGCATGGTGATGTGCTTGGTTTGATGACCCCTTTATCAAGAAACTCTTGGATTTGTTTCTTAATTTCTGCATTCTCCATGATTTACATCTTGTACATGATAATGTTTGGAAGAGGACAATCTTGTTGCAATTGGATCTCATGTTGGATTCCTCTTTTAGGAGGAAATCCTTCAGGTTCCTCAAACATCTCATCACAGGTGTTAACTACCTCAATCAAATCAGATTTTAATCTTGCATCACATGCTTGCAAGGCTTCATTTTTCAAAATTCTCTTTGGGTTTGATCATCAAGAGTACCAAATTCTTACCGGCATTAACAAACCTCTTCAGCTAGAGATTTTTTATTCAGATCATCCACAGTATTGTGTGCCTCTTTTCGACATTTCGAATCCCAATGTGGATCCATCTTTAGGACAGAAGTGATAAATTCATATGTCCAACATTCACAAGTCATAAATTTGACTTCTTGCTATGTGCTCTAACAATGTACTCAATCCAATTTTTAAACAAATGATATTTCTTCTCATGGAAATGAAAGATGGCTCAACTATCACATAGGTATGGGCTTCCCAAAACAATACCAAAAATTTCAAGTGGAATTACATCAAGCTCTACCTCATCTATAAATTTTGCAGTGATGGAAAATTTCAGTTTACATATTTATGTCACATGCAATTTTGCATTGTCACGTATCCATCCTAATTTAGGGATAAGGTTTGGAATGAGGAATGGTTTCCAATTTTAATTTCTTAACTATGTCTTCTGAAATAAGGTTTTCTTGTGATACACTATCAAACAAAGTATCTATCTTGGTATGTCTTGAAATGAATCTAATGTGGAAAATCTCTATTCTTTCTTTTTCATGTTGAGTTTCATTGAGGTTACTAGAAGAACTAGTACTTGCTATAGAGTCATTACCTTTAAATCCCATGGTTGTGATCTTTGTTTAATCCCCAGAATCGGATCCTAAATAATATTGTGTAGTTGTAGTAGTCTTTTGTTCCCTTTGTTGTTAAACTTTTTGTGTCTCATCTCAGGATTAAGTTTCCAACAATGGCCTTCATCATGGCCTTCTTTTGAATAGTGTTTACATGTGAGTTTTTCTCCCTCCTTGATAAAGCATTCTTCTTCCCTTTGCCTTTAAATTTCCCCTTTCCTTTGTATCCACTCTTGAATGGCTTTTTGTTGCCCTCTTGGGGAACATTCTTCCCTCTTGCTTCTAAATGAGTGGCATGTACACAAACTTCATCTAGTTTTTAGGGTTAAACATGAGAATTGTGTGTCTCAAATAACTATGTGAACCCTCCAATGTATTTTAGTATAGTGTCTTGTGAAGATAAATCTATACCCAAAATCAAAGATCTTTTCCTAATTTCTTGAGTATATCTTTGCACATTTTGACCCTTAGCTTACCTAAAGTTCTTCCAATCCATTATAGATTTTTGCATGTATTCTAATGGATAAAATTGTCTTCTTATTGCAACAAAAAAATCATTCCAAGAGGATAAAACCTTACCACTTTTCTTCATGTCTTCTTGAGTTTTGGCCTCCCACCAAATGAGTGTTACACTTTCCAACCTAAGAGAAGCAAGCTGAATTTTAGTTTCATCATCCTTGATTCTTTGTATCCTGCAGTACACTTCAATCTAATGAACTCAATTATCTAATTTCTCAGCATTTACCTCTCCATTGTACATAGGAAATTAAAACTTTA
The DNA here is from genome assembly GCA_031772625.1 of Pinus tabuliformis. Classification (NCBI taxonomy): domain Eukaryota; kingdom Viridiplantae; phylum Streptophyta; class Pinopsida; order Pinales; family Pinaceae; genus Pinus; species Pinus tabuliformis. The sequence goes on along the minus strand of CM062818.1, from coordinate 497,971,120 downwards.
TGTCAAGATCTAACAAAGGAGTTTTACCATGTCCCTTTGGATAATTTGGAGGTGTTTGTGAAGGGATAGAAGTAGAATAAGATGACGATGAGGATGGAGGTGAAGGTGGTGCCTTGTCACCATTCCCTCCATTCCCTTTTGGAGGTTTTTTTCCATTTCCTCCATTTCCTTTTGGAGGTTTTAATCTCTCTCCTTGCAACCTTGAGTTCCTCTCCTCATAAAGAACTTTCACTATTTCAGACATTTTAAAGGAAGCTTTTCTTATACTTCTCTCATCTTTAGAGATCCCTTCATGACCTTCTTCATGTGCCATGATTGATGAAACTTGAGATATGTGTGTTCTCTTTGAAACAATTAGAGACCTTGGCTCCACAAGTGCTCTTTATCCTCTTTTTAGCTTCAACCTTGTAAGCATCAAAAAGCACTTGCAAAGAAAATCAAACCTTCAAAATAACCTTGAGCTCCGATACCAAATTGATTTGTTATATAAACTTGAAGGTGATGGGAAAATTTGTAAGTAAAATTTTGTCTTTTAGGCAATGGATCACTTTGCAAAAGTACATAAAATAATGACTTTAAAACTTAGTTAACATCATAAAAAGAGAGACAAATATACCATATCAAAAATACAAGACAGGAAAATGATAAAGGAGTTCACCCCTCCTAGGCTACATCTCTTGGTCTAGCTTCCAATGTTGGGCCTCTTTCATGAAGTTCTCAATTTTGTGTTTACATGGATTTATAGTGCTCATAATATAAAAATTATGTCTCCAATGGCTCCAAAACAGTCAAAATTATGTCTCTAATGGCTCCAAAACAATCAAAATCGCCCCCCCTAAAATGGAACTAAGAGAATAGTGGCAATCAATAATGAGAAACTGATGCAACATGATGATATGAATTTTACAAGCATTAGTTCAATTGACGCCATGACCATCCATCGACCCATCCACAAATGATCTTGATGGTCGACACTGGTCCACGATTCATTCTCTCACGTATCTTCTATAGAGATCTGAATACAGGACTAGTAATTGACTAAGAATGGTGATTCTTGGGTAATTTCTTCTGATGAGGATGCACATATAACTCATTTTTTGTTTTTTCAGACTCAAAGTTGGGTGCCACAACATTTTCATTTGGAATAAAATTAGCATCCATGTCATCAATATGTTTATCACAATTAACAGGAGCATTTTCTTCAAGCACCTCACAGTTGGATGTAGGTGATGAGGAAGCAACAAGATCGTATCCAAAACCTAATCTTGATGTCTTCACTATAGGGTTAATAGGAGCAACAATTTTCTATCCATTCTTCCCAAGTCATCCTCCGGTATATCCCATGTTTCTCAGTAATCGAGAGCCAATACCGGTAGTATGGTTTTCAAAACTGCGTGTGACAAAGGCACGTGATGAGTCATGATGATCAACATCAGGCTTTTGACTTTCAACATCATCAAGTGTGCAAGGATAGCTTGGCACCTTAACATCAACTATTTGCATCTCAAATTTATGAAGATGACTAACTTCTAATTCAAGTTCCTCCTTACACTCTTGAATATTTTGAATGACCTCATCCTTCTCAATCATTTGTTGTGACAATGCATCATATTTTTGTTTCAAAATTCGATATTATTCCAACATCGTTTCTTTGAAATAATTAATATCCATAACATGTCGATTATTTTTCTCTTCCAGCTGCTTCTTTAAATTTTTTGTTCTTGAGTCAAAAAAGACTCGACTTCCTCCTTCAAGTCATCAAGGAGGTCAATATTCTCTTGAAATTTCCCATGGTTGAATCCAAATGGTCAACCTTCTTGATTTTTTTAGTGATTGAAATTGGTAACCTATTTTTAAGTGTTGCAATTTCCGCTTGCAAAATAACTACCACTAATTGCAACTAAAATACCTCTTTACGAATTTCATCAACTACCTTATTCTCACAAAGTTCTTGCAACCTTTTACCCATATTGAAAATACCAAAGTCACAAAGCATAAATTACTACACAACAAAGCTAATAATGACAACAATAATTTCTTTATACTTCAAAGCATGATATCAATATGATCTATCCACGTAGCTTTGCATGAATAGCCAATTAGGAAGGGTATCAAAACCACCCAAATATAATTATTCTCGAATAGAAATCATTTTCATAACATTTCAACCTTTCTCCCTTTTTACTCTATAAATACGGAAAGGGCTAATGAGCCTGCTATCAGGCATTAAATGCCCGCTTAGCTGCAAGCTCGATAGCCATATAAAACAGACGCGCGCGGTGCTTTCCGAACACTTAGTCCCCACAGAAAGCTATATGGCTATCGGTGCTTTCCAAACACTCCGTCCCCACCGAAAGCTATATGGCTATCGAGCTTGCAGCTAAGCGGACATTTAATACCCGATAGCAAGCTCGTTAACCCTTGCCTATAAATACAAGTCCAATAATTTTTCCCATATTCTCCTTGTTTTAAATGTGTCTTTCTTTTTCAGATCCAAAACACAATTTTATGAACTACCTTTTTCATTTTATTAATAGGCTTTCTCCCGTTTTTGGAATAAAAAAATAATAATTAAGTTCCTTTCTCCATTTCTAATAGGCTTTCTCCTTTATGAAAAAATAGAGAGTATTAAAATAAGATTTTCACTTTTAGTTAATAAGAAATCATGGGAAAATTAAAAGGATCACCAAATTGATCACGGCAAAACCTTGTCAAATATGAATGGTGTCTTGACAAGATTTTCAATGAATAAGGCCTCGACAACCTCTGCGCTCTACTCTGGCTACTTTAAGAGATCACTGAATCTGCAGGCGCTGTGACAACCAGGAACAACATCCAGGCTGACGTGGATTGAGTACTCTGAAAAAATTGAGTGTTGCACTTCTCTGCAAATATCTACCACTGATGTCGACCAACAAGAGATTGACCTTTCGAATTTGAAGGTGGGTAGCCTAAAAAAATATCCATAGAATAGTCCAGAAATTTGCTGGATAAACAGTAATTCCAACACCTAACATATTAAATGCCCATCCCTTCGGAGCTTCTGGAGATTCTTTTAGCTTTTTGAAGAAGCCATCGCCACCCAGAGTCTAGGTGATCGAGAAGCTTCTCCATTGTGTATAAAAAGCTTCTCCATTGTGTATAGAATGGACAAGTTTTGTACGTTTGTGTTCAGTTCTGAGTTCTGTGTCTGCGTTCTTTGATATGGTATTAGAGACTCTTTCAGTGTTGAGCGTTGAGAGAGTGAGGTGTGAGGCCTTTGTGTGAGTTTTTGTGAGAGACCGGTGTGTTGAAAATTTGGAATTTTGCTATTGAGGAGTGCTGCAAGGTTGAGTGCTGAGAGCGTAAGGTCCTTCTATGAGATCATTGAGGGTGTGACATCAGATAAGTCGGTATGCTGCAGTTATGGGACTGTTGTGTTGTAGAGAGGGTTGCGAATTTTTCTGTGTGATCCTTTGAAAGACTGTTGTGTTGAATATTTGAGAGAGTTTCTGTGCAGAGCTTCTAGTGAAGGGCGATTGGCTACAGGATGCAATCTACTGGAGGCCGAACTGCTAGAGGAAAGCGCTGATGCGTATAGATTACCTAACCGCGGGAGGAAAGAGTTGTTGTAGTGACAGTGAGACAACTCTGTTGCTTCTTGACCAAGACCACCGTTTGAGGAGCCTTCACTGGTACACGGAGTTAGCAAGAACTCTGTTGCTTCTTGACCAAGACCACCGTTTGAGGAGCCTTCACTGGTACACGGAGTTAGCAAGGTTAAAATGATACTCTGAATATTTTTTTTTTTAAATCTGCTACATCCATACTTGTGATAAAAGCGATTTCTTATTGGTTTTGTCTGGAATTATCACCAGAAATTTATAATTGGTTTTATTTGGAATTAATCCAAAGATCAGGTAAAAGTAAGATATTTCATATATTGGAAATTCCAACTAAAAAAAGTAGTTGTCGTCTTTGTTTTTGTTTTTTGATTTGGGAGAATATTATATGGTATTTAAGTTATGAAAAATGAGTATATTGAAGGTTCTTTTTTAAAGAATTAATCAAGACAAGCAACTACCATGGCAGTGAATGGTGAAATCTTGGTTTGTTTTTGGATCAAGGCATTATATATATAAATAGGAAAAATTAAAATAAAATATTAATAAAGAGAGAAAAGAGGCAGTCATATTGTTTAATGATATTTGAGTTGTTAAGCTTAATAAAATTTAATGGTTTGTGGTTGAGGTGTTATTATTTGTGATTAAGGAGTGGGAAAATAAATTATTGAAGTTGTGAAAAGTTAATATCTTTGTGGTTGGTACTTGAGGATTCATAAATTTATTGACAATGGCTAATATATTGGCAAAATCTTATTTATCTAATTCTAACAAGTTAGATGGTGAAAATTATGCAAATTGGAAATTTAAGTTGCAGACTTTAATGGAAGGCTACAATATATGGATGGTTGTGTCTGGCGCTAAAGTTAAGCGAGTGTCCCCTCAAGCCACAAATGTTGCAATTTAAGATTGGGAGCGACGAGAAAATAAAGCGAAAGTGCTTTTGTGGATGTCTGTTAAGGACAACATTATTCCACACGTTAACGGATGTCTGTTAAGGACAACATTATTCCACACGTTAGAGAGTGCAAAACATCCAAGGATACATGGGACACTCTCAAAAATTTGTATGAGACGAAGACTACAAATTGAATATTGTATTTAAAGATTAAGCTTCTTTCAATTAAGATGGAAGAAAATGAAAGTGTTAGTAATTTTAATTCTATAATAAAGGATCTAAAGGATAAATTATGTGGCATTGGTGAAACAATATCTAGCACAGATTTGGTTTGTGACACTAAATGGAATGCTTGATGAATATCAAATTTTTATCACTAGTCTTTTAGCGAGAGAGAAGGCTCCTGCTTTTGATGAGTTGGCAGGTATACTTATGTAGAAAGAAGTCCTTCAAAGGCAAACAATGGGAGAAAAATAAAGGCAAAAAGCCGCAGGTATGAAGCTTAGGGAGGAGGCCAAGGTAGCATGGAAGCAGATTATTTCAGTCGATCCAAAGTTAGAAAAAGAGCATTGGGCGGTCAATTGAGTCAAGAAAAATACCAATATAGTAGAGCTTCTAAGTTTTCATTTTGCAAGAGCATTGGGATTTATTATTGCAGAGGAATTTCTTCCATAGTGGTGAATCAATTTTATTGAAGAAGTTGGGGAAAGAGAAAGGAGGCTAAGTATAAGAATCCATTAATGTCCAACCATAATGTTGTCATTTTATTTTTGGAAGAACCTCAGGAATAGACATGGTAACACATCAGTCGACCCTTTGAGCTACAATACTTCTGCAAATAAAAAATGGCAACAATTTACAGATCAGAAGAAAGAACAGAACAACAAGCCTTTCTCTCAGAAGGTTCATGTTATCCTTCGGCAGTCAAAGGACATCCAGAAGGAAGATGTAAAAAGCAAGTGTCTCTTTGAACTTGGATCCAAATTGTAGTATACAAAGTTTGAAGATGTACTCTTATGGTTGGACACATTAGATATGGCGTTGTCCTTGATAGAGAAATTAGATTGGAAAAGGTCATTGCTTCGTTAAAACCTTTATTTTTGGAGCATTCTTGTGAAAATGTTAGACTCACAAAGCCTCTTGTTTCAGTTGAATCATAGCTATAACATCGGCACTACCACCTTACAACAATGATATCATGACGGAGATATTGCAGCTGATAGTAGAAAACCTTCAAGGGTTGAACAAGGTCCTACTTCCAACCTTTCATTTGTTGATAACTTGGAAAGGCCAATTCTAGTTTGATCCCAGGATTGAAAACCCAATGGGAATAATTTTCCTAGTGGATCCATCGAGAGTCTACCATTGTGCTTCAATATCATTTGTTGAGTAGCCTTGCATGCCATTGGTAAAGGTTTCTTATATTAAATATTTTGGCACATATCATTTGTAGTAATTAATTAAATAAAGTGATTGTAGTTCCACAACCCTTATCTGGTTCTTGTTGAATGTTTATGTTAAATTCCCAAAAGATTCTGGAAGCATCGCCAAGCTGATGGAACCAAATAATTTAATGTTCTGGAGGCGTGTTAGCCTTCCAAAAGAATCAGGCAGTGATACCATTTCACGTAATCAGGCAGTGATACCATTTCATGACAGTTCTCTAAGGCTAAGTATTTCAGGGAGGGCAGTTCACAAAATTCTTTCGGCACACTTGTCAGTTGGTCTCCATGGAAATATCTTTTGATAGGCTAATGTTTTCAAGGTACTTCAACTGTCCTATGGACTTTGGAAAATTTGAAAATGAGGAACAAGCCCAGATATGTAACTCTCGCAACTGAAGAGGAGCCTGCAATGTTTGACGTTTCAACCATCAAAAAGGGGTACCAAACGATTTTTGCTTACAAAATGAAATGAATTTAGAAAAGAAAAATCAGCATACCTGATATTCCCCTACCATATTGTTTTCAACTTGTTCCCGACCACTTCTAAAACTCTTAGGTTCTCCATCGGTATCCAATAAAGCAGGCTAGTGTATGGACAATTATACCAGCGTAGCCATTTGAGATTTGCTGACCGCGCTTTGTTCAATATGAGTTCTAAATAACCTTCCTCAGATGCAACAAATTCTAAAGATATCATTGAACGAGAATCATGGAAGAGATGTATTTTTCCAAACACCTCATCCTACCCTATTTTGTGTCGTGGCATTGGCATTGTTGACCCCAAGTCACAAAAAGTACAACCAAGCATCGTAATCCCACGAACTTTAAACAAATATATTTCTTGTGAACTTTAAATATTCAAATTTAAGTTGAATATAAAGGTTTCAATGATTGAAGCACTTACATGTGAGGATTGCTCCAGCAAATCATCCACGTCTTTGGTGGATCGCTGCCAAAGACGACAGGTCTCTAATCCCTGCGCAAGATTTCTTCCCAGGTCACGAATTTGATCATGCATTCTAATACTATTTTTTGCATCTACTTCCAAAAAACACTCGTTTTTTCTCCTATGAAAAATGAAGCAATATCTAAAAATATTTGTTGATCATCTAAACTGAGCGACTCATATCTAAGACTGGAGTAATCATTATAAAATATCTTTTTGTATATGTAAACACCTAACTATCTCAGTGTTAGGCAGTATCTTATCAAGTTCGTCTAGTGTCACTTCCCAGTAACATTCACTTTGTCCACAAACCAGCACCCCGAATACTTTCAGCGACAATGGCAACCCATCGCAAGCTTTCACAAATCAATCTGTCAGATCTGCAAATTCTTGTGATGGAAATCGTTGATTCAAGGCATAGCAACAGAAGAGATATTTGGAGTGTGATTGACTCAACCCCTTCAAATTATAAATTGAGAACTCTAACACTCTTAAGCTTGTGAGGACATGTTTGTCCCTGGAGGTAGCCAAAATAAAGTTATCATCATCGTTAAGGATATCCATAATTGGAAAAAGCACTTCCATTTGAGAGACATCATCTATATCATCTAGAACTATAAGAGCGTGACAAGATGTGAGATTTTTTTCGAAGTATCCATACTTCTTCATCACCACTCTCAATTTGTTTCTTAATACCTGTTAATTCTTCTAAAATCTTACTCTGCAAATAATTTACAGGTTTTCTATTTGTGGTTTCTCTTATATCAAATAGAAAATTGGATTTATTGTAATATGATCTCTTAAGATTGAATAATTATTTGGATAGAGTGGTTTTCCCAACTCCACCCACACCCAAAATTCCCACAACCTTGGCCTCCACGAACTCCGTCTCCTGCTTCTATAGGACCGTGGTTTCAAATTCTTCTGATTTTTGGTTCAATCCAGTTGGATATTTTGCCACATTCAACAATGGCTTTGGAACATTTTTAGAACGCTTTCCACTACCTAATCCAGTAGTTCACCTCCGTCGTCCTCGTCCCTGAATAGTGTAAACGAAGCAAGTGAGAATTACCTGCTTAAGCAAATCCTAACAAATTAAAACTGACAGAATCAAAAGATGCAACTCACAGAATCACATAATCAGTCAGAGAATTGCATAATCATATTATAAAGGACAATAGGAAATGCAACTCACAAATCACGAAACCACTTACATAAGCAACAAAAGAAAGTGCACCTTTCCATTTCTGAAAACTGTCTGAGTTGTAGCGTGGCTTCTCTTCACCAGTTTCGGGATCGTGTGCATTTTTCTGTTCAAGCTTTCGGAAGGCATGAGTATACGCTCTGTCTTTGATCGTATGATAGAGCACAAAAGGTTGAACTTTTTAAAATACTGGAAGAATGATTTTCCATGACTTACAGACTCCATAGACTCTACCATGAGGACAAGTCCATCGCGTACCTTAGTGAAAAAATTGCAATGTGGATAGACGCACCACAGATAACCTATTGTATCTGGGAAGTAATATTCTGTCCCTTCTCCAACTCCTCCTTATCCAAAAAAACTCTCAATCCCCTGCCAGGAAGGCGTCGGTACAGATAGCTGGTGAAGGTCATTTTCACGTCGGGGCCCCTGTGATTAATAAAAACATCCGAAGGTGGAGAGTAAGAAGTCGAGGCAGAAGATGATGAAACCACGGAGGAGGAATCAGTAGAACCCTGAGGGCATACGGTTACGCTCGCCATGGATACTCAAATCTGGAAAGGTTTATAGTGATAAACTGAATAACAACAAGATGAAACTTCAAGGGAAAAACAACTTTTATGTATGAATTCCTCTGAGCACACAGTTTACCAGACATTGAGCAATGATATGATGTGGGTGCTTTGGATTCCAAAGACGCGTGATTCCAAATATCATCCACTACTTCTACTTTGTGGTCCACATTGTATGGAATACTTCCCAACACACATCAATGGCTTTATTTTAATGGTCCACCGTGAAGAGGTACCAGTTTCTCAAATATCATCCACTGATTTTACTTTGAAGTCTACATTGCATGAAATCCTTGTTGAATGCTTCCCTATATGCATCAATGGCTTCCATGCATCAATGGATTTTTCTTTAATGGCCCACCAATACGTGAAGAGTTACCACTTTCTCTAATATCATCCACTACATTTACTTTGTGGGCGACTAACATGTGAAGGGAGGAGACTCTCAAGGGAGAGCACTCTCGGCTGTCATACAAACTTGTCACTCTAGGTCGTATTTCACAAGTATATTAAACTAACAATTGTTTTTAGAGGTCTAAAGATATATAGAAGGAATGGAAGATTCGAGAAGATTATCTCCCTAAGAATACAACCTTTGTTGAATGCATGTGCATAAGGTCTACCAAAGGTCTACCACAATTTCTAATAGGATTTCTACGAGCTCGCTGACAAAATAGCTTGATCAAGATCTTGTTTCTATAGGAAACATCCTCATCTTATGATGATTAATTGAATTCGGTTTAACAAAAAGAGTTGGGTAAGATCAAAAACTTGCGTCTGGAGCAAAGCTTAATATGCTCTTGTTTTTTGTAGTTTATGTTTGTTAAGCAAAAGGAGGAGCAAACAATGATTAGAATCACAAGGCCCTGAGATTTGCTTGAGCTCGGCATATGGATTGTCTGTGAAGAAAACCATTGATCTCCAAAGTAAAGCTCATAGTCCTGGTTTTTGTAATCTAAAGCTAGTAAACGAAGGTTTGAGTTGCAAGGCCGCAAGATTTCAAGAACTTGGCAGCAAAAGATATTTTCAAAAAGAATTTGTACCCAAAGCATAGCTCCTCGTCTTCATTGATGTATTTCAAGTTGGTTAAGGGACAAGAGTAGTAGACAAAGCTTCAAGTTGCATATTTCCACTCTTTTGAGTGCCACATTGAAAACCCCAAGATCAACATCAATCTTGGCTTACAAGTGTTTAAAGCCCAAAAAAACCAAGGGGTTCCCATTAATAGCGAGCTGGTGATCCTTATATGGGGATTTGGGTCTAGAAACAAAAATATGAGACGCTGACCATCAGAAGACAACCATGATGGGCACTATTCAAAGTGCCACGTGTAAAAAAATGGTTTGATCAAGGAAGATGAAAATGGATGCATATTATTGGTTGGGATGATTAGTGTCTACCCAAACCAACCCTAGAGAGACACTTTCGATGATAATCACAATATAGAACGATCAAATATTGATCTGTTAATTCCACTTTGATTTTTATTCTTTTTCCAAATACATTCTTCATAGTTCAATCTAATTTTCATTCAATATACAAACACAACCCATGACAAAGGCATCTATAAAGAGTAGATATATTTTTCCTTGTGAAGCACCAATGAGATATTCATATGACAATTTTGCTTACATATGACGCTTCTGCATGTAAAAATCTGATTTCAATATCTCATTTCAAGTGGACAATTCTTTTTTGGATTCAATAATATTATTGCATCAAAAACTATATCAACAAAAATTAAACCAATAATCTTAAATATTATAAACTTTTCTATTTTGAAATAATATTATTAATAATATTAATATTGTAATTTATTAAAAAATGTAAAACTATTCATCACAATAAATAATACACATATAAATTAATGGTAAATAAATAATACACATATAAATTAATGGTAATATGAAAAGGCCAATTAATGGTAATATGGAGGCTTCCAAATTAATTCTATTAACGTGGAATCTACATACCATCATATACTTGTGAATATTTCTGGTTTTTTGCGTTTTGTGTTATGAAAAGGCCAATTAATGGTAATATGAGGCTTCCAAATTAATTCTATTAACATGGAATCTACATACCATCATATACTTGTGAATATTTTCCATTGGATAAATGTGAATATTTTCTATGCCAGGACACTAAACAGTCAAACAGACTTACGATTTATTTATTTCTGCGCCGGTTCCAAACAGACCTATGTTTTTCTAAGTATATGTAGGTTATTTATTAGTGTACTTTTTACGAATTTGTATCATTTTTCATTGATTTTCCAACATAGTTTTTCTGTTTTAGTATGCTTGTGCTTACGATTTTATGATTCATTCTAACTTGGGTTAACGTAGTCATGGGTGATGTTTGTTTGATTTTGCTAATTCATAATTTCAGATGGGTCAAGAAGAGATTGGTGCTAGTGTTACATCATATCTGAAGAGGGCAGAGGTCTCGAATGTTGAAAAGATTGTGACTACATTTTTTAGTGGAGTTATTCCCATCCAGGTATAATTCCTTTGTCCTAACATATGTATGTATGTATGGATTTGAAAGATTTTTTCATGAACTTTTGTGATCCTTTGATGTTGTCTCGAGTTAGATTGGTGTAATTACGCCATATGAAGGACAAAGAGCCTAGATCGTTAACCATATGGCTAGGAATGGTGCCTTATGGCAAAAATTATACAAGGAAATTGAGGTAGAATTCTACATTTGTGGGTCAATGTGATTTTAGAAATTAAGCTTTGTCTATATTTATGTTTTGCATATAAATATCCTGCAGAATTGCAATATGTTTGGCTAAATAAATAGTGGAATCCCACATCTTGTGGTATCAATAGTAAAATGATAAAATACTTTGAAAAATTGCTATCAATAGTAAACATGATAAAATACTTTGACAAAATGCTTTCAGCGTTAAGACACTGGACCATTCCAAAGCCAATAAGATACTGTATGGTATTTTCAATCTACCTCATGTCCACTCGGCCACACAAGATAAGATAGTTATGAAGAATATCACAGTGTCTGAGTCTCCTCAATTGTCCATATACGTGTCCATCTTTCCCATGAAGTGGAACTGCACTAGTCTCATTGCTTACATCATCAAACATGTTCAATATAGTCTGGTAAGTAGGCAATGATTTCTTTGTAATCATGTCTCCCACTAGAAAAACTAAATAGTCATCCAGCAATTCATGGAATTGCTTGTGCAATTCTATAACTTGGTCAATGAAGCCCTCAGAAGAAGGATCATGCAAAAGGTCATGTGGCTGGAAAGACTTATTAAAGGGCTTTAAATAAATCAATGTAATTTTTTTTTAGCCCACTCCTCCAAATATTTAAAGATCTCAACCTTCTTAGCTGGGATGGAATAAGCCACCTGTTCACGAGCTTCATGCAGTTGGAAATGGAAATGGATTCTAATCTTTTGAACTTCCCTGAAAGATGAAACCGGTATAAAAGTTCACAAACATTTTTGCATTGAAAATTTGTTAATTATGACCCTACTACAAACCAAACAATCCCTTGCAAGTTATGGACAATCATGTTCACGATTTTTTTATCAACCTACCAAACTGTATATCCACACAAATTATATGTTTATGAACATAATTAAATAAAGTTCAATCCAAATGAGAATAAGGCCTCAGGTGCAAAATAACTGCCAGGAATTCCCCTTATCACTTAAAGAGATCATTAAGGGTCACCAATGACTCCAAAATTTACATTCTGCATCCTGCATCTGGCTCTAGACTTCCATCACATTTGAGAGGATATGTTGTCTCTCCACGACTATCATACCACATATTATCCATTAGTTTCTGCCATACGACAATATCCATTGCTCTCTTGATGATTCAATTCCCTTTTCGTTTTTTGTACCTACAAGCTTCAATTCCTTCCTTCCATCCTTGTAATAATGCCCATCCATTGGAATTTTACGATTTAAATAATAATAATAAAAACCACTGGTTCCTCCTTCTCTCCAATATCTATAGCCCAAACTCCTAGATTTAACCGAATACATTTATCTATTACTCCTCAATTTTTTCTACTGCAACATCGTAATGTCAAAATATGAAAATAACCCTACTTTCTTAATCTTTAGACTTATCAATAGATTATTGTAACTCATATCAGAATGACCAAACCCACATTCACATGACTTAAACATTGCAATAATCTCATGAAACATCTGAGATGTTGGGGAAATTACATGTGTGATAATTCCAACATTAAATTATCAATCTGGGACTCGTAAGCTTCGAGGCACAACCGCAGGTAATGCAACATCAAAGAAGCTAACCTAAATTAGAGTGTGAAATCAATTTATTGTTTTACGGCTATAAAAGAACACCAATTACTGCTATAAAAGAAATTCTTAAAAGAACACACCATACACTTGCTCTAAAAAAACGCCTATGGTAGCAATTCTAAATTGAAAGTGTTGAAAATAGCAACAAGAAATGCTAAAAATAGAAGTGCTAAAAATAGCATTCCTATAAATAGCTTTTTTGGATATATTCCAATTTTGATGTGTCCTTGAATCAAAATTAAGAATTAAAATTTGAATTTGGTCTCACCAGCTATTTGAATAATAATTAATTCATTCATCTTTAGTTAATTAGTTGGAGAAATTCAAACATGAAGTCTTTGTGAAAACATGCAACAATTATCCCTTTGATTGAGGAATTTATCCCTTAGTTAAGGAGATGAGGATGAGTTGTATTTGAGTTGTAATTAGTTAGCTCAGTTAACTGAGTTAAGTCCAGTTAAATTAGTTCCAAACAGTTGGAGGAACTAATTGTGAGTTCAGTTAGTTAATGCTTGCATGCATGTAACTAGTGTTCTCCAGATAACTGAATATTCTCTCATGAATAACTCATGCATGTCAGTTCAGACAAAGACCCAGTTGAGATCAGATGCAGGGACAATGTACTATCAGTTGCTAGATTTTTCCTATAAGGAAATATCCTGCATGCAGAAGGAATTCATTCCTTCAGGATTGCGTAGTTCAGACAGTGTGTGAGAGCAGTGTGTGAGATCAGTGTCACACTAGGTTACAGCTAGAACACCCAGGAAAAACTGCACAAGGAAATAGGAGGCTTGGAGGACAGAGGGAAAGGCATATGAGTTGTTTGTTCTGTCTATGAGCATTGAGGGATTGTACTGAGAGTTGGATCGCTGTGTGAGAGCTAAAGTTGTGTGTAATCTCTGAGATATTTCCATTGTATGATAATACAGATGGCGGGGTTTTGAGCTGAGGCTTTCCCTGGAGTATTCTTCTGTGTTTCATGTGTGATTAAATCTTCTTCTCTGTTATATGTGTTCTGTTTGATCTTGCTCAAATCGATTAAGCTTCCGCAAGTTTGATAGTAGAAGTAGATTGAGTATTTTGCTTTAGTACATTGCATAATCCGATTAATCTACAGTGAGAATTTCTACATGGTATCAAAGCATAGGTGATCAAAGCTATGAACAACATATTGAGAAGGGAGAAGCTTGAAGTTCTTGATTGCAGGTACAATATCGATTTCTTATCACATCTCAAATTTCACCAATGGCGTTCAATGGCTTGAGACTCAAGTATGCCCTGGATGGCAGCTCGAATTACATAGCTTGGAAGGATCGCATGGAAGCTGCAATAGAGGACAATGGTTTGAAGGACTTCATTGATCAAGAAGTCCCCAAGCCATCTGCAACTAATGCCCAAGAATTGGTGGAATGGAAGAAATGTGTGGCAAGAGCGAGAAGGATTCTTCTGGAGAGAGTTCGAGACCATATTGTCTCGAATCTCCATGGGAAGGAGACACTGTATTCAATGTGGAAGACATTGAAGGACATATATCAGAACAATAGTGACCAGAGGAAGTTGGCACTAAAGGACAAGCTTCGAAAAATCAAAATGGAAAAGAGCAACAACATTTCTACATATTTGAACAAGCTCACCACCTGCAGGGATGAGCTTGGAAGTGTAGGAATCACGACAGTCGATGATGATATGGTGAGCCTTGCTCTCCTCGGTCTTCCTAAGAGCTGGAATAGCTACCAAGACTCAGTGAATGGAAGAGAGAAACTTCCAGATTGGGAACGACTATGGTCGGATCTGATGCAGGAGGAGATAAGGAGGAGCACCAGAGATGGTTCTTCATCTAAACCTGATGATGAAGAAAATATAGCCTTGGCCAGTAAGGCAAGGAAAGGGAAAGGGAAGGCTTCCCATTCCAAATCGAGTTCTTCTCATGGTGGGAAGAAGTTTGAAAAATCTAAAGTGAGATGCTTTAATTGTCATGAAGTGGGTCATTATGCAACTAATTGCCCACAGAAGAAATCCAAGAAGGGATCCTCGAAGGGATCAGAAGGTGAGGCACTGGCTTCACAATTCAAATTGGATTTCTCCCTCATCGCATGTATGGTTTCATCGATGGTTGGGTGTGTTTGGTATCTGGACAGTGGAGCCTCTTTCCACATGACCGGAGACAAAATTTTATTCAGTACCTTGGAGGAGAAAGACCTCCAGATGCACATAGAGATGGGCGATGATGGAAAGTACCGTGTTTCAGGTGAAGGTATGGTTGTGTTTCAGAGGGAGCATGGAGCTCCTCTCACCCTGACTGGAGTAAAGTATGTGCCTGGTCTGATGAAGAACTTGGTCTCAGTAGCTATGTTGGAAGATAAGGGCTATGATGTAGTCTTCAGTAAAGGAAAGGCGTTCCTGAGACACATAGCCATGGGCCAGACCAAGAGGATTGGGATTCGAATAAAGAATCTCTACAAGTTGGAGGTAGATGACTATGTTGCATTGAGTTCGAAGGTAGAGAAGGTGCAAAGCCAAGATATTGGCGAGTTATGGCACAGACGGTTGGGCCACTTGCATCATGGAGCCTTGAAGATCATGCAACAGATTTCTACTGGACTTCCCAAAGGTAAACTTGAGCAGGTAGATACATGCAAAGGTTGTACCTTGGGTAAGTATGCAAAGTCTTCCTTTCAGGATTGAGACAGTCGAGCAGAAGCAATATTGGAGCGAGTTCACTCAGATGTGTGTGGACCATTCTTGACAGCCTCCACCGCTAAACAAAGGTACTATGTGATTTTTATTGATGATTTCTCTCGTAGATGCTGGATCTATTTCATGCAGAAGAAGGATCAAACCTTCTCCAAGTTTTGTGATTTCAAAGCTTTGGTTGAGAAAGAATCTGGAAGGAAAATCAAAGCCTTGAGGAGCGACAATGGTGGAGAGTATGTCTCTCAAGTGTTTAAAGACTTCTGTGCAGCAGAAGGAATTAAACGAGAATTGACGACACCCCATAACCCACAGCAGAATGGGGTGGCCGAGAGGAAGAACAAGACGATTGTGGGAGTTGCTCGGACAACACTGCATGACCAAGGCCTACCACTTCATTTGTGGGTTGAGGCATGCAATACAACTATCTATTTGTAGAATAGAAGTCCGCATCACATACTTGGGATGAAGACACCAGAGGAAGATTTTTCCAGGAAGAGACCAGATGTGAGTCACTTCAAGATCTTTGGCTCATCGATTTATTTCCATGTGACCAAGGATGCCTGGAAGAAACTTGAGCCAACAGCTGAGTTGGGGATACTTGTGGGTTACATTGATACACCCTACAACTATCGGGTGTTTTTTATGACCAGTCAGAGGACAGTGGTCCGCAAAGATCTTAAGTTCAATGAGCAGAAGGCCTTGATAGTTTCCCTTGAGAGAGATCTCCAACTACAAGCAGAGGAGGAACTTTGGTTCCTAAGGAGGAGGAGCCTCAGACTGATGTGGAGCAGCCGCATGCAGAGGATCTAGGAGACATCCACTCATGCAGAGTCTTCCAAAGATTGACGGAAGCGCACCAAGGAAGCTGACAGATTGTTGTCGGATGCGAGAGAGAATTTGGGAGAACCATCTTCTCAGCGCAGATAGAGGAGGTCACCTGTTAGGTACACCGGATACATGGCCCTTGTTGGGGAATGTATTGAGACCGAGCCTTCTTCTTTTGAGGAAGCAGTGCAGCAGTTGATTTGCGTTGATGCGAAAGTGGAGGAGTATGACTCCATCGTTCAGAACAGTGTTTGGGATGTAGTCCTAAGACCGGAGAACAAGTCAGTGGTGAGTTCTCGTTGGCTTTACAAGGTAAATCATGTAGCTAATGGTAGTGTTGAGAAACACAAGGCAAGTTCTGTTGCCCATGGTTTCTCAGAGGTCGAGGGGATTGAATATGATGAGACTTTTGCTCCTGTAGCAAGGTACTCATCTATCAAATCAATGTTGGCACTATCAGCGCAGATGGGTTGGAAGATCCATCAGATGGATGTGAAGACGGCCTTCCTCAATGGCAAGATTGAGGAAGAGGTGTACATAGAGCAACCAGAAGGTTTTTAGACCTTCGATTGCGAGTCGCATGTGTGCCGGCTCAAGAGAGCCTTGTATGGGCTAAAGCAAGCACCTTGTGCTTGGTACACCAAGATCAACAACTACTTCACCGGGTTAGGCTTCACAAAGAGTGAAGCAGATGCGAACCTGTACCACATCATGGTAGAAGGTAAGCAGTTGATCATTGTTCTTTATGTTGATGATCTCATATTGACAGGTGATGATTAGTTGATCATGTCTTGAAAGGAGGACCTTGCAAGAGAATTCGAGATGAAATACATGGGCCTCATGCACTATTTTCTAGGCATGGAAGTGTGGCAGAAGGATGGGGAGTTGTTTGTGTCTCAAGGAAAATATGCCAATGAGATACTCAGGAGATTCCACATGGAGAAGTGCAAGACCATGCAGACTCCTCTAGCTAGTAACTGGAGGAAGGAGGATGTTACTTCAGGTGAGGTAGTAGTTGGTACTATTCATCGATAGCTTGTGGGTTCATTGATGTACTTAATGAACACACGACCAGATTTGTGTTTTGCGGTGAACCAGCTGAGTCAAGCTATGGTTCAGCCCACCAAGCTATTTTGGAAGGCAGCGAAGCATGTATTGAGATACCTCAGAGGCACATCTCATTATGGATTATGGTACAGGCGGACAGAGGGAGTGAAGCTTCAAGGCTTCACAGATGCAGATTGGGCAGGGAGTCCATCAGATCGGAAGAGCACTTCAAGTGGAATTTTCAACCTTCGGTTAGCGGCAGTTTCTTGGTACAACAGAAAACAAAGGTCGTTTGCACTCAGCACAGCGGAGGCCGAATACATGGCTGCAAGTTAAGCAACATGTGAGGCTATCTAGATGTCGAAAATTCTAGTTGGGTTGTTTGATTAGAGGATGGATCCAACAATGATATATTGTGATAATCAAAGTTGTATCAAACTCTCTGACAATCTAGTGTTTCATGACAGGTCCAAGCACATCAATATCTAGTATCATCATCTTAGAGACTGTGTGGCGAGAAGGATCATGTTGTTGCAATACATTTCAACCGAGGAGCAGGATGCTGATATTTTGACTAAGGCATTGTCAAAATACAAATTCGAGTTCCATAGAGACAGGATTGGGGTGACTGATAATCCCTTTCTTGTTGAGAGGGAGTGTTGAAAATAGCAACAAGAAACGCTAAAAATAGCATTCCTATAAGTAGAATTTCGAGATATATTCCAATTTTGATTTCTCCTTGAATCAAAATTGAGAATTAAAATTCGAATTTGGTCCCACCAGCTGTTTGAATAATAATTAATTAATTCATCTTGAGTTAATTAGTTGGAGAAATTCAAAAATTAAGTCTTTGTGAAAACATGCAACAATTATCCCTTTAATTGAGGAATTTATCCCTTAGTTAAGGAGATGAGGATGAATTGTATTTGAATTGTAATTAGTTAGCTCAATTAATTGAGTTAAGTCCAGTTAAATTAGTTCTAAACAGTTGGAGAAACTAATTGTAAGTTCAGTTAATTAATGCTTGCATGCATGTAACTAGTGTTCTCCAGATAATTGAATATTCTCTTATGAATAACTCATGCATGTCAGTTCAGACAGAGACCCAATTAAGATCAGATGCAGGGACAATGTACTATCATTTGCTAGATTTTTCCTATAAGGAAATATCCTGCATGCAGAAGGAATTCATTCCTTCAGGATTGTGCAGTTTAGACAGTGTGTGAGATCAGTGTCACACTAGGTTACAGCTGGAGCACCTAAGAAAAATTGTGCAAGGAAATAGGAGGCTTGGAGGACAGAGGAAAAGGCACATGAGTTACTTGTTCTTTCTATGAGCAGTGAGGGATTGTACTGAGCGCTGGATAGCTTTGTGAGAGCTAAAGCTGTGTGTAATCTCTGAGATATTTCCATTGTATGATAATACAAATAGCGGGGTTTTGAGCAGAGGCTTTCCCTAGAGTACTCTTTTGTGTTTCATGTGTGATTGAATCTCCTTCTCTGTTATATGTGTTCTATTTGATCTTGCTCAAATCGATTAAGCTTCAGCAAGTTTGATAGTAGAAGTAGATTGAGTATTTTTCTTTAGTACATTGCATAATCCGATTAATCCACAGTGAGAATTCCTACAGAAAGATATATCAAAAGAAACTCATTGCAACTTAATCTATGAAAAACCTTCAATTCAAGACCCCTAATTTAAATGAAATAAATCATTCGAAAGAATCTCACTCTTCATAATCAGGAAAATCATAATCAAAACTGAAAAGTAAATGAAAGACAAATAAATCTGCATTAAACTGATATCTCTACTTGCGCAATTGAATTCACACTCAGACTTGCTCTTACAAAGAAATGATTATGCTATGAAAAACAAGAAGACTTCTAGAATTTTTAATTTCAAATCTACAAGATAGAGTTTTAAGTACAGAATGATGTTACATTTCACATAACAAATTTTTCAATGAAATTCACACTTTGAATGTAAATCCTATGATCTAAATATGCTAAAGGACTTGTTTCCAGTTGTGGTGGGCCCTTGCCACTCCTGGAGCAAGCCTAAACTAACTCGATAAAAATGAAATTCAAAACACAGTCATAATACTTACAAAGAATTTAGAGATGAAGCAAAATTCAATTAAAATTCAATTATTATTATTACAAAAGAGCTTCAATCCCTTGTTTATTCCTTCCCTGCTTCTCTTCCTTTTACAAACTTCCAAATATTACAATACAAACTATGGTTGAGCCATTTATAATATTTACAACGCGAATTATTCATTTTCCTCAATTCTGTAAAATTGAATAATAAACTGACCCCAACGATATTGGCATATCTTCCTAACCATTGCCAATTTTGGAAAACTGTTTGGAGGGAACCTAACTTGTTATATTTTCAAAAAAACCTCTCTTTTATTTGTCGCATTCAAATCCATCTCCTCGGAAATCATGCCCAAAGTTGGCTCTCTGACTCTTTGCAAGATTCTAGAACTCTGAAAAAACAGTCATTTTTTATAAAACGACCTCTAAGACCCGCTTATAACTTTTAGAAAAATTTGAATATTGAGAAACGGTTTTGGATATAGATAATTGGTTATATTTCTAACAAACCCATTTTCTCATATTTCCATATGCACGGAAATCAAGGTCAAACTTGGCAGTTTGGCAACTGTGCACATTTTGAGCAGATTTGTTAATTAGCTCCTAGGGACCCACCTATGTGACCTGGTTGCAATCCAACACATAAAAATGTATTAAAACATTATTTTAGACAATAACCTCCCTTGGTTTTCGCCAAAAGCACGATGAAATGTCGAAACCTCAAATTGGATATTCTCATACTCTACTTGTACCAACTAGTTCAACTGACTTGTGAATAATTTCGGCGATGGAACCCTATGGCAAATGAACTTAGAAAAGTCGACATTATTAAATCATGGAAAAATAATCTTTAATCATAGAAAATATAAGAAATTTGGTGATAATCAACCATGAGGCGTAAGACGTGAATTGGCGACAAGTGATGCAATTACGGTGTGAAATGAGTGTAATAGTACATGAATATAGGTTATGAATGGTGGTATTGAATGATGAAAACAAGGACATATTCGAGGTCCAACATCCCCCCATTCCTGAGGATTTTCATGTCCTCATGCAAACAATGACTTTGCTCATATATAGATTTTATGGCATCATGGCTTTGGGCAAGGTTGGTTCTTGTGGAGCAACATTGCGTGAACATTTGAGAGTGTTGGTTCTTGTGGAGCAACACCATTTTTATTTGACTTCCATATACTTGATTTTGAGATCAATACAAATTGAGGATAAACAATAGATGTGGTAGGAGGAAATGATAAATGCGATGATAGGTGGCAATGAAAATGGTGGATAAGATGAGGTGGTGCTAGAGATGGTACAATAGGTGCTTACATGCTCGGTTTTTGTGAGGCCAATGTTATTGGATGGTTACTTTATGAAAGGAAGCAATGAATTCATCCTCTCTTGGACACATTCAAATGACAATATATGTGAATGTAGGAGGAGAAGGTACTATAGTTATTGCTTTGTTTACATGAACCAATATACTTTTCTTTTCATGATTATGACCTTATTAGAGTAGCATGCATTCTATTATGAATGAGGAGTTTGCAAATGGAGGGTATATGAAAAACAAAATATATGGAATATGTGGTGGTTAATCATCAAATCTTTCTTAAATCTTTAATGAATTAAATAATCTTAAGCCAACTTTACCTCAAGTTTTACCTTTACCGTGATGATAGATGTAGGCTGAAGTAGAGGATGGAATGGCTGGAGTTGATGTGACTGTTGATTTGACCTACTGAAGAAGGCGGAAGGTTGAACTAAAGAGAAGAAGGATGAATTGAAGGTTCCCTTCTACCCCATGCCTAAGGAGTTTTATGTACCCAAACACTGAGGAAATGTGATCGCTGCTGCAAGTGACAATGGAAATGCTGATACAAAGAACCAAACTGCTGCAAATCTGTGTTGAGATCACAAATCCGTATATTCTTCAACCGCTACACACCCATGTCCAATCTTGCATATGTGAATAAATGGTGTCAATGTCGAACATAAGCAAGAATCATTGGATTCATTAACCAATGTGAGATATCCCACCTTTGATGTTAATGGGAATCAAGGCACTAGGTACATTCTACTAGCAATGAATGGATTTGGCATAGTCGAATGGACTACAGAATTCATCCACCAAGAAACATTGATGTATTTCCTCAGTAGATGACAAGGACACCTGCCATTAAGGCATGCAGGCTCCCAGGTACCTTATCTAACCCTATTCTTGGTCCAAGATAATTTGCTCATGTCGATGGGACAAGGCTTGTTGGCAAGTGGGCCTTAAGCGATCCTGCATCAACCAACTCGAGTACAAGCATAATGACTTGAAATATACATGATTTGAAGAACTCATACAAATTTACAAACTTTAATGGGAACCTTGCCCGCTAGTTACCTAGTTTCCAAGAAAATTCCCTCCCCAGATGTGCCAGACAAACTGGTTTTCGCAAAAGGACTTATTTTTCTCCTTCCTATTTTCATTTATTTATTACAATACTAACTTTCCTACTATACTGAAGAACATATGTCCTACTTCAATTGAAAGAGAATTTCCAATGAAGCCATGTGCAGATCAGGTACAAGGATATATTCATGCTCAAATTTAACATATAAGAGTTAGAATGTACAAGAGCATGAGAAATCAACACTTTGAAAGACATGATACAAAGAGTATTTGAAGATGAGAGTGGTACTTTGACCGGATTGTGATTTGGAACCAATGCTCGGTGTAATCTTGGCGGTATTGGCCCATTTCTTCATTTGGACCACTTTGAAAGTCCCCCTCGGTCATGCCAACCAAACTTGGATAATTGGACTCCATAATGCATACAAGGCTTGCTGCTGGGCATGGTGAACATTCTTCGATCTCAGGTTCAGCTGGATGCTCCTCATCAGATTTTGTACATGATTTCTCAATCTCCTTGGTAGATAGGCAAGAGGAATCAAGGGATATTTCCAAATCCTCTTCTGGTTGTGGAGAGACAGATAATTTCTTGAATGTGGTGAAGATGAACTCTTCCTGAGAGGCAGATATCCCAGCTACTGCTAGGATTTGAGAAAGTATTTCGAGGGACATTCTTCAAGCTCTCAATCGTTCTTTGAATTTCTCTTGTTATTTTATGATCCCTGTCTTGCAACATGGATTAGTACAAAGGGGTTCTTATAGCACCCCAAAAATATTTTATCTTTAAAGAGCTTTGAAATTTTAACCTAAATGAATTAAAAACTGCTAATTGCAATAAAACTCACCAAACTTGCTTATTTGGACAACCAAACTTTGGAGAAACCCCACAATAATGGATGCGTGTCTCTTCACTCACGTCTTATCGTACACTCTCCACCCTCTGATTTCCCTGCAACTAAGATCACACAAAAAACTTGCGAAAGAAACTAAGCTCTAATCCCTTTAGCACCTCCCCGATAATGACGCCAAAAATGTTGGGGAAATTATATGTGTAATAATTCCAACATTAAATTACCAATCCAAGACTCTTAAGCTTCGAGGAACAAGTGCAGGTAACGTAGGATCAAAGCATCTAAGCTAAATTAGAGTGTGAAATCAATTTATTGTTTTATTGCTATAAAAGAACACCAATTATGGTTATAAAAGAAATTCTTAAAAGAACACACCATACACTTGCTAAAAAAGAACACCTATGATAGCGATTCTAACTTAAGAGATCTATTAAAAGAAACTCATTGCAAATAAATCTATGAAAGATCTTCAATTCAAGACTCCTAATCTAAATGAAATAAATCATTCGAAATAAAGCTCACTCTTCATAATCAGGAAACTCATAATCAAAACTAAAAAGTAAAGGAAAACCAAATCAATCTGCATTAAACTGATATATCTAATTGCACAATTGAATTCACACTCAGACTTGCTCTTACAAAGAAATGATTATGCTATGAAAAACAAGAAGACTTCTAGAATTTTTAATTTCAAATCTACAAGATAGAGTTTTAAGTACAGAATGATGTTACATTTCACATAACAATCTTTTCAATGAAATTCACACTTTGAATGTAAATCCTATGATCTAAATAAGCTAAAGGACTTGTTTCCAGTTGTGTTGGGCCCTTGCCACTCCTGGAGCAAGCGTAAACTAACTCAATAAAAATTAAATTCAAAACACAGTCATAATACTTACAAATAATTTAGAGATGAAGCAACATTCAATTAAAATTCAATTATTATTACTAAAGAGCTTCAATCCCTTGTTTATTCCTTCCCTGCTTCTCTTCCTTTTACAAACTTCCAAATCTTACAATACAAACCATGGTTGAGCCATTTATAAGATTTACAAGGCGAATTAGTCATTTTCCTCAATTATGGAAAATTGAACAATTTTAACAAACTCGCCCCAAAGATATTGGCATATCTTCCTAACCATGGCGAATTTTGGAAAACTGTTTGGAGGGAACCTAAATTGTTATATTTTCAACAAAAACCTCTCTTTTATTTGTTTCATTAAAATCCATATCCTCGTAAATCGTGCCCAAAGTTGGTTGTCTGGCTCTTTTTGCAAGATTCTAGAACTCTGGAAAAACAACCATGTTTTATAAAACTGCCTCCAAGACCCGCTTATAATTTTTATAAAAATTTTAATATGAAAGTATGGTTTTGGATATAGATAATTGGTTATATGGTTAACAAACCCATTTGTGTATATTTTCCAGATTCACCTCAAAATGCATGGAAATCGAGGTCAAACTTGGCAGTTTGGAAACTATGGACATTTTGAGCAGATTTTTTAATTAGCTCCTAGGAACCCACATGTGCAAACTGGTTGCAATACAACAGATGGAAAGGTATTAAAACACCATTTTTAACAATAACCTCCCTTGATTTTCCCCAGAAGCGTGCCGAAATGTCGAAACCCTAAATTGGATATTCCCGTACTCTACTTGTACCAACTAGTTCAACTGACTTGTGAAGAATTTTGGTGATGGAACCCTGTGACAAATGAACTTAGCAAAACCGTCATTAGTAAATCATGGAAAAATAATCTTTAATCATAGAAAATATAAGAAAACTAATGATAATCAACCATGAGGCGTAAGACGTGAATTGGCGACAAGTGATGGAATTATGGTGTGAAATGAGTGTAATGGTACATGAATATAGGTTATGAATGGTGGTATTGAATGATGAAAACATGGGCATATTTGAGGCCAAACATTAGCCTTGGTAAACAAATCAACCAACATATCATAAACCATTGAATTCTGACATTTATTCACCAAATACTGAATAGTTTCCAACACTGAATCCTTACTCTTTTCCATCACAAGGTGTTGAAGTAAAGCCTGGACATAAGCCCACATTCTTCTTCTGCTCATGATATCAATTATAGCACAATACGATTCAATTGTGTTGAAACCTTGGATGTTTTCCTACTGATAGAAAAATTCCAGAGAAACTCATGGTTCGTCCCTATATCTTAACAACATTGTGACGACTTTGGAAGGCATCAATCTCGGCACCCTTTTTTACAACAGATTCCATTGATTGTCACGCAGAAACCCACAAACATGATCCACAATATCAGACTCTAAGGTTTTTGACAAGGAGACTTCATTTTTTTTCTACAAGAAAACCATTGTTGTATGTAGAATTTATTTCGGAAAGGATATTGAAAGAATAGTAGCAGATTTATGATAGATGTGAAGTGAAATTTACAGTAAATGTAAGGGTTTATGAGTGCAATTTGGACCATTTTCCTTGTTGTCTAGAGCATCCATGACAGTGCAGAAAAAAGGAAAATATGAAAAAGGAGGGAATAAGATGTAGTTGAATCTCAGCAAAGTGCTCTCGTTCATGCAGACAAGATGTCAAAACCCTTCTTCAAACCTTACCTAAATAAAAATGAACAAAAATTAAGATTTATCTCTTCTGGAAAAAGCAATTCCATCAAGCACTTACAAATACTTCTGATCTCACGATTCACCATGGTCCTCTGAACATAACTCGTTCTCTTGCGAACCCTTATTGGGCGGAACGCTGAAATGGGAGAGGCAACTTTCGAAATCACGCCATGGTCTCCAGTTGAGGCTCTGCCCCAAGGACCAACATTCTCCGAAGTGTCGTGTTACCAAATTTGGCGAGCCTCTATAAAATCGTAACTAACTTCAGATTCCTCCATGAAACTAAATTTGGAAAATTCCTCGCACCCTGTTCATATTTCTCCTCTCCAAAGTGTTGCATTACCAAATTTTGCGAGCCTCTATAAACTAACTTCATATTCCCCCATGTAACTAAATTTGGCAAATTCCTCGTACCCTGTTCATATTTCTCTGCGCTACTAAAATTAGTAAGCCTCTATACAATCATAACTAGGTTTAGTTGTAGATATATGTGAAGTTAGCATCAAAAGGGATGACAAATCCCTCTGAGATGAGATTCAAAAAGGGGCGCTTATCGACATAATTAGGTTTTTAATATATATATATATATATATATATATATATATATATAATCAATCTGGAATTTTATATTTATATATATTTTAGTATTATGTTGTACACTTAAATAACAACATGAACCTCATAAGGAAAGTTCTTGATCTAATTAAATTTAAAGGTTCCAATTATTCATCTAATTAAACTGTAAAAAAATTAAAAATAAAAATAAATAAATAAATTATAGAATAAAGTTGAATCCAAAATTAAGGGAAAATGAATATATCATTAACTAAAAGAATAACATCTTGAAAGTTGTTCCTGATGAATGATGTAGTAAATAGATTTTGTATTGATTTTATAAGTTGTTTTTTATGTATAATAGGGATATGGGTATGGGTATATGTGAACATTATGAACTTTGATCTATGTAATGATTTTTCATTTTTATTAATAGAAAATTTATTGATTTTTCTTTTCTAAAAAAAGCCTTGATTTTAAAATAGAATTTATTGATCTGTGAAAATGAAGAAATTACACATTTATAATATATTTAACCAATTCAATTCAATTTTACAGACCTCATCCTACACTTTTACATAAAAAATGCGAGAGGAAATAACCAAACACAAAACACAATTTATTTTTAAATTCAAATAAATAATTCAACGACCAGAAGAATGAATTGGAGTAATCCCAATCCAGCTTGAAACTACTCATTTGTACCAACCCCTCCTATATGACCACTAATGGGACAAATATATACTTCTAACACCTACTCCTAATTCCAAATTGATCATATCATAATTAGTTAGCCCAATTGGCCTCACTACCCAGCCTAGGCATGTTAGCCTGCTTCTTGGCACACACATTTACTTTGAAGTTGGTCCTGCACATTTTCCCATCACAATCAACACGAGGCATTAGCATTAACTTATTCAAAGGATGTTCAAAGCTCTAGAATCTGCCTGATGTAGAGAAGTAACAACCCGTGAAGGGAAATGCAACCAACAATACTACATCATAAGCTCTATAGCCACCATTTAACGACACTTTGATGTGCCAGATAGCAAAAAAAAATAGATAAGCTCTAATTTAGTAGTCCTATATTACATGGGGGAAACGAAGAAAAATATTCTCCACATCCTTCTTCAGGACATTTATATCATCATATAGGATAAGGTAATCAACAACTTCAGGGCCCCAAAAGAAAGGATTGAAAGTCATGAATTTGGCAGTTTTGTTCTATAAATTTCCATAAGTTGATAATATATATGATAATTGTGATGAGAGGCCACTATGGATAATATTCAACCTCCTATGTGACTTTAAGGAAATGGAATCAATGGAACATCACACACAATCATCCAATATCATAAACAGAACCTTCGGGAGACAAGTCAGCGACTCAGACATCCCTTCCCTGGGTTCCACTATTGTTTGAAAAACTTAGGGCGAGGTAATTCTCCCCAAAAAATTTCCAGGCGAGTTATAATGCTCTCCAGACACTGCCAAGGCACGTTATAATGCTCCCCAGACACCACGCAGGCAAGTTAGTCTCCAACTAACTCTCTGTTTTGCTTCGGATTTCGAGCCACCTTTTTTGGCCCAGAGCTCGGGACATTGTCTAGAATGGAATGATCACTTAGAATTGGTAAGAACACAAGGAAACAAGGATGCAAAAGCAATAAATTGAACAAGACCATAACCAGGACCCTACTAGCCATGACAGGCGTTTCGTCAAACATATCATCGACATGTAATCTACAAGTGTAAATAATAGAATTAAGTGTAGAGATCTCATACTTATCTGAGAATCTCTATGAACCATTGGTCCCTCATTCCATTTGTTGCATTAGCCTCCATTAAGTCATAAACACATTATCCATTCACATACAAGTAAAAACATGGTGAGAGTCGTACATATTTGTTGTCATCAAATGTGCATATAACCAGCATAATAGGAAAATAAATACAATAAACATATCAGCGATCAAATCCATAAATACATCAGTACCTTTACACATGAAAATCAAGGGAATGGATTTCTCATTAATGAATGCAATGATCCAACTAGAGATGGGACTACCACATTCCACCTGGTCATAGAATGGCTTAGTCAAATCTCTCTTCAGTCATTCACCCCCGTGCCATATTCCAAGCATGAAGGTGGAATATCATAGAACACTTCAATTAAAACTCATTCAGGGCATCCAGAGGAAATCCACCTCAACCCATCAAACAATGATTCCACCTCACAGTCGGACATCACCAAAATCCATCATCAAATTGGTCTCCATCCAAGCCTTCCAGGGCTTCTAGAGTGTTTGTCCAACCAAGGCTTCTAGAACTAGTAACTCAACCCACAACTTATACAGGGCTTCCAGAGCATTTGTCCAACCAAGGCTTCCAGGACTAGTAACTCAACCCACCAAGGGCTTCCATAACTAGTAACTCAACTCAAGCTATTACAAGGCTTCTAGAGCGTTTGTTCAACCAGGGCTTCCAAGACTAATAACTCAACCCAATCTAAGGAAATATGAAAACCAACCAAAACAAAAAAATGAAAGTAAACCCACAAGCACCATAACTATCCAAGAAATGGAAAGGCTATGCAATCCACTGTCGATCTAGGAAATCCTCCATGCTAGTGACAGATCACAACCAAGAAGCCACATGCATATGTCATGCATGCCCAAAACTAGTGAATAAATCATACATGCAACTCGGTACCTGCAAGAAAATCTGATGTGGTTGTTGATGTAGATTTCTCTTGCGCTTTCCTTTTCTTCCTTTGCCTTCTTGCTTCAAGAATCCAATTATTTCACACCCTCTAAGGGTTATCCAAGAAAACTCTATGTATCCAACAGTATGAGAAAGAGAGAGAGAATAATGAGAGAGCTCCAACATTGAACTGACAAAAGGTTACCAATTGATCCTCGGAAGCCTTTTTATGAATGAGACCTTTATTTTCTTCATTTTCCATTATTTTCCTTCATTTTCCTCTTCACATGCAACATGTGACCTTTCACCTCCTTTTTCTCCTAATTTCCATTATTTTCATAAATGAATGTGCCAAAATGCCATTTTAATGCCTTAGCCATTGTCTTTGCCAATTTCCTTAGCCATAAACAATCAAATGAACACCCTCTAGGATGTCTTGCCCAACATTCAACTTAGAATAAGTTTCCTAGTCATCAAGGGTTATTGTTTTTTGACATTTATTACATGGAATTTTTACCAAGGCTATTACAGAACCCTTCCCCTTGGGGGACAACGTCCTCAATGTTCAATCACACATATACCTCAGGAACTTGCTGAAAGAAGACATACTACTCATGGAGCTTTATAACATAGCTCGATTCAGTATTTACAATGAAATATCTACTCAAGAGAAAAACACCATGATAACTTGAAAACATATCGCATAGTGGAGCTTTATAACACAACTCGTTACGGTATCTACATCCATACACGGGTGTACATGTAAGAACATCATCAAAATATATATACCCAAAACATATGCCAAATCATATATCAAACATATACTAACATCATATAGCATATATCAAAACATCATAAGGCATATATCAAAACATCATATGGCATGTATCAACCAACATAAAGCATATACTAGACCAGCATAAGGCAAATACTAAACCACCATAAAGCATATACGAATCCATCATAAGTTAATACTAAACCACCATAAATAAACTACCAAACCACCATAAGCAACTAACAAGCCACCATAAGCAATCATCAAACTACCATAAGAAATCACCAAACCACCATATCAAGGTTGCTTTGCCTCAACTATCAAACAAGGAAAGATACATGGCCTACATCTAATCCATCATCTCCCATGTAGCTTCCTCGGGCCCAAAGTGCTTACATTGCACTTTAACTTGCTCTATTGCTCTGTTTATAAGCATGAGCACCTTTTTCTGCTATATACAGTGAAGCTCCAGCTGGAATTATCCATCTGGTTCCACCTGCAATACAGACCAATCAATCACATGATCAACATCCTTAACATACTTCTTAAGCAAAGATACATGGAAAACATCGTGGAATTTCACTGTCGAAGGTAGTGTAAGTTGATAGGCTACTGGCCCAATCCACTCAATGATACTGAAGGGTCCACAAAATTGTGGTTCCATCTTGGCACATGAGCCAATCCGCAAGGAGCTCTTCTTCAGTTTGATGCGCAAGTGGACCTATTCCCCAACCTAAAATTCCTTGAACAACCTATTCTTGTCTACATAACTTTTCTTCTGATCCTATGATGCCTTGAGATTCTTCTTGATCACCTATATCTCCTATTCCATGTCTTCCAACATATCTGGTCCGATCAATACTCTACTAACCGGATCACTCCAAGTAATGGGAGTGTTACAACTCCACCCATACAATGCCTCAAAGGGACATCCTCAGTGACTCCTAATAACAATTGTTGTATGAAAACTCAACCAAAGGGAGATACTCTTCCCACTTCCTTTGCCGATGCATCACATATATCCTCAACATGTCCTCCAATATCTTATTGACCCTCTCTATCTATCCATCTATCTGCAGATGATAAGTTGTGTTGAAGGCCAAATTGGTGCCCAAACCTATAAATAACTCCTTCTAAAACTTGGAAGTGAACTTTTCATCCTTGTCTGACACAATCTTCTTCGGAACACCATGTAGTCTAACCACATCTCGGATGAATATCTATGCCACATCTCGGATGAATATCTATGCCAAGAATGTAGAATTTACCCAAACAAAGTGTGCAACCATTGTTAACCTGTCTACAATGACCATCATGGAATAATGTTGCTTCATTGTCTTCTGAAACCCTGTTATGAAATCCACGGAAATGACCTCCCATTTCCACTCCAGAATCGGGATCGGCCATAGCAGTCCACTTGGATGTTTTCACTCTGACTTCACTCACTGACAATTGAAACATCTTGCCACAAACTCTTCTACATCCCTTTTCAGAGTCATCCAATAGTAATACCTCTTCACCGTTGTGAGTGTCTTCTGATAACCTAGGTACCCTGAATACAGTTTCGCATGAAATTCCCTGAAGATCACCTTCTTGAGTTCATTATTGTCTCATACATATATCCTGTCGTGAATCCTGACCAACCCATCTTCTGTAAGACAATGATCCAAGTCCTATGCACCTACACCTATACCTGTACCAATACCTATACATATACCAGTGTCATCACATATACATGTACCTATACTATCACCTGTACCTATACCTGTACATGTACTCTGCTGCAACCTATGCACAATCTCCATATATCTAACATCCTGCTATCCTGCCCGCAAGATCCTATCCTGTAAATCTGTCCCATATGAGCTCATAGCTGCCAAGTGATGTATCTGTATCCGTCTATTGAAAGTATCTACCACATTGTTCTCCTTGCCTTTTGTGTACCTAATATCGAAGTCAAACTTGTTAATCGTGGCCAACCATCTAGCCTGCCTGGCATTCAGATTTGGCTAGTCAAACAAATAACTCAATCTAATGTCATCACTCATAGGCACAAACTGCCTACCAAGAAGATAATGTCTCCACATATTCAATGCATGTATAATTGTTGCCAACTCGAGATCATGTGTGGGATAGTTCTTCTCGTGCTCTTTTATTTTTAGGGACTCATAACATACCACTTACCATCTTGCATAAGGACTCCACCAAGCCCTCTCTTGCAAGCATATGTACATACTACGAACTCTTTGTCTGGATCTGCAATCTGTAGCACTGGTGCATGTGTTAGCAACTCCTTAAGCTGCTCAAAGCTAGTCTCACACTTTGTGGTCCATTTGAACTTCTTACCTTTCCTCTGTAATGATGTGATAGGATAAGAAATCTGTGAGAAGTTCTTGATGAACCTCCTATAATAGCTTGCCAGACCCATGAAATATCTCACCTAATACACATTCTTAGGAGCTACCCACTCCATGATGGCCCTTATCTTCTATGGATTTACTGCAATACCTTCCTTTGAGACAACATGCCCCAAGTAGTGCACCTCAGTCTGAAAGAAAATACACTTACTAAGCTTAGCATACAATTGATGCTCTTTCAACAACCTCAATATTGTTGTTAAATTATCGGCACACTCTTCCTCATTTTTAGAATATACCAGTATATCATCAATGAACACAATAACAAACTTATCCAAATATGGATGCAACAAACTATTTATCAAACACATGACTGTAGCTGGAGCATTAGTTAAGCCAAATGGAACAACAACAAATTCATAATGCCCATACTTGGTCTTAAACGTAGCCTTCTATATGTCCTCCTCTTTGATGTGTACATGATGGTATCCAGATATCATATCAATCTTCCAGAACATTATTGCTCCCTTCAACTGATCAAACGAGTCATCAATCCTCGAAAAAGTGTATTTTTTCTTAATAGTCACTTTGTTCAACTGCCTATAGTCAATACATAATCTGAGGGTATCATATTTCTTTCTCACAAACAAGACCGGTGCGCCCCAAGTTGATACACTTGGCCTAATGTACCCTGTGTCCAACATCTCCTTCAGCGGCAACTTTAACTCAACTAACTCAGGTGTGCTCATCCTGTAAGGTGCTTTCAATGTTGGAATTTCCCTTGCACTAACTCAATAGAAAAGTCTACCTCCCTATTAGGTGGCAACTCTATAATGTCCTCAAGAAATACATCCCTGAATTTCTATAAAATCAGGTACTTGTTCAACACATCTGCATCCTCAATCTCCTTACCCTTATCACTAGAAATATGCACTACAAATAGGCTATACCCTTTCCTACGACTATGCTTGGCTTGCATAGCTGTCACTATCTTCACTAATGTGGCTTTCCTCTTACCTTGCAAAACTCTTAGTTCCCCATTGTCATCAACACATTCAATAGCTTTGTTATAGCATTCAACCTTAGTTCTATGTAGATACAACCAATCCATGCCCAATAACATATTGTATGAACCTAATGGTAAAACATTCAAATGTGTTGTGATAGGCATACCATTCAAATCAAATGCGCAAGCTCTTACCCAATGATGAACTTGCTTCTTCGTACCTGTAGCCAACTGAACTAACCAAGAATTTGCATGCAATTAGATCTAGTGTCAATAAAAATAGAAATAATTTGATCACGAAGCTTACCGTCCATCTCAATGATAGAAGCTTGGTGTTCTGCCTGCCTATTGTCCACAGTTGTGTAGATACGAGCAATACTTTGGCCAACATCTCCAACAGTCTACGCCTCCTGTGCACTGTATATCTGGGGTCTACCACCCTGATTCTGCAAACAATCTCTCCTGCAATGGTCTTTGCCACAATTCCAATACTTGATAGGCTTCCAACCTCCATCCTAGTTCTTCTCTTCCGCTCTATGTCCATGTCCTCTATCTGATGCATTGAACCTCTTAGGTGGTGCAACATTCTCCTTGTTATCTGTACTTTGTGGCCTTTCCTGCTTTTTATCCCATTTGCCTTTATTCCTTTCATTACCTCTCCAGACTGGCTTAGTCTCTATTCTATGCTTCAATGGCTCATAGCAATGCTTTAGCTTTCGAATGGCCTCCTCCAATGATCTATGCTCATCGAATTAAATCCTATATTTGAACGCAACTGGTAACCCACAAACAAATCTTTGAATCTTATCTTTCTCCTCCTTGAGGTAAGGCACATACCTCAATAGTTCCAAGAATTTACTGGTGTACTCGTCAGTTGTCATGGATCCCATCTTTAGTTCATAAAAATAATTTTGCTCTATCATTAAAGTACCTTTCAGACAAATACTTCTTGAATAGTTTCTCGAATTCACTCCAAGTTAGATCTTCCTCATCTATGTCTTCGACATTCTTCACATCTTCCCACTAGATATATGCTTTACCATTAACACTGAAAGTAGTTACTCTAGCTTTTATGTTCTCTGAATAATCAAGAAACCTGAAAAACTTCCTCATGCCAAGAAACCATGCCTCTGCCTCCTGTGATCTCTTTATATCTCCATACAAGGTAGGTGCCTTTGCCTTCTTAAATTCATCCAACAAATACCCCCTATCACTCCTCTTGTAAGGATGATATCGATGACAATCATAGTGCCTATATGAATCGGAACTAGAATCATACCTATGTCTATCTCTCCTCCTCTCCAGAGTGTCCAATAATTTTCCATCCTGAATTGTGTCCTCTCTATCTGATCGGTGACTGCCATGCAATTTACTACCATATGCCCATTAGTTTTATCTTCCTGTGCCTAACTGATCCATAGTGGTCCCTGTCGCTGCAAATATGACAAGCTCTGAAGTATTATTGCATTCACCTCTGCTAATTTTTCATGTGATTGTATGATTCTATCATTATCTTCCTTACAACTACTTATCTCCTCCTTTAAACTTCTCAATGTGACTACCAAGTCGAAGGGGTTCCCAACACCACACTCACTACAACAAAACCAGCGATTAGCGTCCCTTTTTACTTCTTTTTTTGCATCTAGAGCCCATTTTTGGTGCTATTTGCATCCATTTATCAAATATGGTGCAAAACTTGACACAAGTTTTGCACCAAATCTTACACCAAGTTTAGCACCAGGTATTGCAATAG
This sequence comes from Pinus tabuliformis, assembly GCA_031772625.1. Taxonomy (NCBI): domain Eukaryota; kingdom Viridiplantae; phylum Streptophyta; class Pinopsida; order Pinales; family Pinaceae; genus Pinus; species Pinus tabuliformis. The sequence continues at coordinate 497,936,455 of CM062818.1, read as the reverse complement.
GTTTTGCACCACATTTTGCACCAAATTTTATGCCAAGTTTTGTGTCATCCTTTACACCGGGTTTTGTTCCAGGTTTTGCATCAAGTTTGGCACCTAATTTTGTTTGACATACTTTTGCATCCTCATTTGCATCCACTTTTTGCACCTACACTTGCATCAACTTTTGCATCCTTTTTTAAATCATTTTTTGCATCCATTTTTTCATCCATTTGTGCATCCCTTTTGCGCCAAGTTTTACATCGTGTTTTGTGTCTAGTTTTGCATAAAATTTTGCATCCACTTTTCCCTCTTGTTTGGCATCCATATTTACATCCTCTTTTGCATCTATTATTGTACCCACTATTGCATATAATATTTTTGTGCCACAATTAGCGCCTAGTTTGGCACCTCCTTTTGCACCCACTTTTGATTATAATTTTGCATCCACGTTTGCATCCTCATTTGCGTCTAGGTTTTCATCAACTACTACATCTATTTTTGCATCCCTTTTTGTATCCAATTTTGGATCGGGATTTGCATCGGGTTTTGTGTCTCGTTTTGCATCTACTTTTGCATCGACTTCTATTGCATCCACTTTTGCACACAATTTTGCATCCACTGATGCACCCATTTTAAATTTCACTTTTTGCATCCCTTTTTACATCTTCATTTGCATCATACTTTGATTCTTTTTTTGCATCTATCATTACATCCACTTTTGTTATGCCACAATTTGCACCATGTTTTGCACTCACTGTTGTATCCACTTTTGCTTCCAATTTTGCATCCATGTTGACATCCTCTTTTGCATCAAATATTGCATCTATTTTTGCATCCACTTTTATGTCAGGTTTATGCATTGGGTTTTGCATCTCGTTTTGTATCTACTTTTGCATCTACTTACATTATATCCATTTTTTGCATCCAATTTTGTTTTGCCTGTTGCATCAATGTTTGCTTCCACTTTTACATCCATTTTTGCATCTTATTTTGCATATTTTTTTGTCTATTGTTACATCCACTTTTGTTGCACCATATCTTGCGCCTACCATTGCAACCACATTTGCTTCCACGTTTGCATCCCCTATTGCATCCACTTTTGTTTCATCCATTTTTGCATATACTTTTGTTTCCGTTGTTGCATCCACATTTGTTTCACCACAATTTGTGCCAAGTTTTACACCTACCATTGGACCCATGTTTGCTTCCACTTTTGCCTTCATGTTTGCATCCAAGTTTGCATTGACAACTGCATCTACTTTTGCATCCACTTTTGTGTCAGGTTTTTCATGTTGTTGTGCATCTACTTATGTTGTATCCACTTTTCATCCAATTTTACTTCTATTGTTGCGCCCATTTCTAAGTTCGCTTTTGCATCCCTTTTCCAACACTCATCATATTTTCTGCATTGATGATATTCCTTATGGCATTGACAATTATGAACAATTGATGACAATGTCAATAATATTGACAATGATGAAAATGAAGATGATGGCGATGACATGAATTGTGATTATGATGATAAAGACGATAGTGGTTACAATGACAATGATGATGATGGCAATGATTATGATGATGACGATGCTAATGACGTTGGCGAATCTTCCCAATTTTAGATGTTGTCATTGTCATAATCATAAGCATTATCTTTGGTGTCATGATCATCATTTTCATCTAGGTCATCATCAAAAACAATAATGGCATGAATGATGATGATGCATGATTACAACAATGTCGATAGAAATTACAGTAATGACGCAAACAATGTCCATAATGATGATGATGATGGCATGAATGGTGATTATGATGATAATGTAATGATGGCAATAACAATGACAAGGATGATGGTGATGATGATGACAATGATTATGATAATGAGAATGACCTTACAATCTTATGGATTCGTGAACAATTACTAGTTTCAATACCATCTTCTGGATACGTATTACGATCATACTTTTTAAATTTTATGTCTCTCTTGAGGTATCTTACTATAATGGTGTTGTCAACACTAGAAAGATATCTTGTTGTAATGGTGGTTCTAATGTTAGCACTAGCAAAGTTTAGTAGGGAGGATGCTACTACAAGAGGAATTCCTTCTAAGTGACTATGGCATTCAAAATGAGGCTTTATGGGCTGCTTGTTAACACATGTTCTCATGCTCATATAAAATTAATGTGAAAAGTTGCTTTAATTGGTTCCCATGCATAATTGATATTGATAATGGGGTGGTATAAAATTGTAATGGGCATATCCGTTAGTTAGTTATGATGGGTCAACAACATTGAAACCATCCAAGTGACATTTCACCTTGGAACAATCGTCGCTCGTGCGAAAACACGAAGTTTATGTAAATGAAAGTTGTGATTGTAGTGGAATTAAAACCATCGAGAAATATCAAAGAAGACGCTGCCTACCAGTTTTGAAAGACAACCAAGGCATTGAACAACTATTTGCGTTAGGATGTAGTGAGGGAATCGAAGGAAATTTGGCAGCCCTAAGTTGCCATTACTATTGCCAATCACACATTCAATAGTAACCATAAAAGGTAGCCACATATAAACAGAACCTCGAGGTGTTGACAGTTAGAATCTATTGTAATAGCTTTGACGTATATATAGTTTTGTGTTTAGATGAGAATGAAGTGGGCTTCATCCTGGGTTCGGCTCAATCCTCGTCCATTCCATGCAGTGGTGTTTAATTCGCCAAGCAAGAGAATATTACGTGAGTGTTCAGAGTTAAATCAACAGAAATCAAGGACGTGTGATTGTCAAATTATTGCTCCTCCCTTATGATTGAGCGCTTGATGCGATGGTCATTATCCTTGGGTGATACTTTTATTCCCCATTTTCTATTGAAAAAGTAGCGTTTTTCTGTTCGATTATGATAGGATTGGATGAACGCCGGTTTGGGTGGATGTAGACCCATGTTTTTTTGTGGTGATCTTCAAATGTCTTGAGGATAAGAAAAAAATCCTTGACCAAGGTCCATGGTTTTGGGGATGAGTTGGTCTTCTAGTGAAGCCATGGTTTCCCAACTTCAATCCTCTCACTATGTTGCCGATGACTACTCTAGTATGGGTAAGATTCCCAGTTTTCCCATTCACTTTACCCATCTAGATCTCTTAGAAAAAGTGGGCAATTTTATTGGAAGATTTGTCAAAGTAGACAGGGAAAGACTTTTGAAAGGCATTTTCACCTATGTTTGCATATGTGTTTAGGTAGATCCCAATGAAGTTTTGTGCGATAAAATTGAGCTCAAGTGGATGGGAATTGTGTATTCCCAACCCCTGGACTATGAAAATACAACTTTTCGATATAGGAATTACCAACAAGATAGACACCTTCAAACTGTCTGTCCCTTTCCAACAGGGGCTTCCTCCTTACAGTCATCTAAGAACTCTAGCTGCAGTTGGAGGGATCTTAAGGAAAGAGAGGGATGGGAATTGTGTATTCCCAACCCCTGGACTATGAAAATACAACTTTTCGATATAGGAATTACCAACAAGATAGACACCTTCAAATTGTCTGTCCCTTTCCAATAGGGGCTTCCTCCTTACAGTCATCTAAGAACTCTAGCTGCAGTCGGAGGGATCTTAAGGAAAGAGAGGGATCCAAAATGTAACACCCCTCCCTTGTGTGTCAAACTTTGCAAACCTAAGCTGAGAAAATCTAGGTATGATGTGTAATATAAAAAGTAAATACATTATTAATAAATTAATCACTTGGAAAAGTGAGACACCAAGAGATGAGATTCTTTCCAAATCACATTGGTGAATGGGAAAGGATAATTCTTTCATGGTAAAGCTTCTCGATTTAATTCTAGATAAGTTGGATGGATTGGAGATAAATATCCATTGAGAAAAACATAAAAGTTGTGCGGGAGAGAAAGGCAATCTTCTATGAGGAAAATCCTCATGGGAGAGAAAGGTGAGCTTTTATGAGATAAGCCTATGCAAATGGATAAAAAGATCCATAAAAGCGAGACACCGCTAATGGAAACCATATCATGAAAGAAGGTATTAAATACCCATTGCACAGATCAATTGGAGGCGGTTGATCCATGGCAAGAACCTCGACTCGGTGGTGAACTGAAGAGTTATTTCTAGGTTGGGTAGCAGTGCTCTGTTTTCCAAGTGTCGTTCTCTCTTTTGATCTAGTTTGACTCACTTGCGTGGATTGTTCTGTATGTTGGTTTCTTACCCTCTATGTTATAAATTCCTTAGCATATGAGAGAATTTGCTTGAGTTTTAAATGCACTGCATGTGGCGTTAATGAGATGATTTTATGGATGCACATAAATGAAATTCTAATTACAGTCACAGTATGTGGATCTTATGTAGAATTGGTGTTAACCTGTCTTTTGTTAAGATAGTGAATAGTCGTGCTTGAGCCGCTATGCAAATTTGTTAACTGTGGTTAAGGCTCGACTGTATAAACTATGGTACAAGTTATTTGTGTTATGCATCCAATGATGCGCTTCTGATTAATTGTGCATAATCCCTAAGATACACATGTTAACGTGTCATGCAACTGTGGCAGACGGATTATTGATTATGTATGATAAATGATTTTGTTTTGAAACGGTAGAGCCTATGGTTCGGGTTATCTAATATATGCATTATGCATTATAGGATGAATTGCATCCATTGAGGCGTTCTAATTATTTATTCGTATTGCATAAGATATATGTCGGTGGTACTTTCGGCCATGACAATAGGAATATGAACATGCTATATGGCAAAACTAGTTATTGTAAATGGATGACCTGATCTCCATAAATGTTGGATTGAATCCTCAAAGGAGGGATACTCGAATGCGGGATATTGAATAATATTGATTGATTCCTCCTCTGTGATGTGATGTAGGCATGGGTAGAAGTGCTTGTGTTAGCTTTGTTATGAGGTAGTTGTATATGAACGTGTGTGACAACCATTACATCTAAATTTATTACAAGCTAAAATTAGTAAAGGAAACCAATATGTTGCCTTTAATACTGTGGCTAGGAGGTGTCTACTGAAATAGGACCCAAAGTTGATCATAATTCATGGAACAAGGTACCAATCAACCTTAAGCACAATGCAAGAATAGGATGAAAACCTTAAGCATGACCACCAACTCATCGAATGGCCTTGAGGCTGCAATATGCAAGAAGAGGATGAAAAACATTGACTTTGAAAGCTTTTACAACCAGAGAACCTTAAAACCCCAACTCCCTCCTTAGGACAAGTGCATTTGAGTTTACCAAGAGTTGGCTTCCAACACACCCAACGCTCAATGCCAAACATGACATGGTACACTAAAACACAAAGACCGTAAAACCTTTCAACATATCGACAAAGTACACATTCTTCCTTGAAATACACATTCTAAGGAAACCCACAAATGACTTCTCCTCATTTTGAGGATGGTACCTAAGTTAAATTGGATTCATAGGGATTTCTTAACACAGGGTTCAAAATTATTACAACAATATACTCATTAATCACTAAATATGTCATTTGTAGGAATTGCAGTTAGGTGGGGAGGATAACACTCCTATCCATTTTTAAAGCTACACCCAATTAATAAGTTCTCCATGTGCCACAAGAAATGCAATTTTTATGACTATAGTGACACATCCCTCGAGATTTCCTTCCACACCAACACTTTTATCCATGAACTAAAGAGTGACTATTTCATTATTATATTATACATACATGTTAATATAAGCATTAAAATTTGTATTCCTTTGTAAAAAATGCTAGTCCAAGAGATACATTTGATCACCTTGTCTTGTATCCAATATCCAATGTTGACCCCTATATCCTTAGATCTAGAGTGAAGGTTTCATTTCTAATGTTGTGTTTGAGCTTAAATTCTAATTAAATATTTGGGTTAGCCAAGGTCATTACTTAACTTAATGGCTTTGCAATATACAATGTATCATATTTTTTTTAAGTTCAATTGGTGAGATATGTCTGGTGGATTGGACTTTCGATCACTTGGATACACAAGGGCTTGCCAACATGCTTTTTTCCAATTGTGCTACTATCCTCAGAAAATATACAATGTATCATATTAACATCCACTTAAACCAAATTGACCTTTGGGACACATGTCTCTTTGATGATGAAGGGAATCCAATTATGTGATGTCAAACACATTCCCTCACAAACACTCACAAAGACCCTACACTTTTTAGGGTTCGAACCTAGGTTGTCTGTTATGAAACCAACTCACAAAAAGATAGAAAAGATAGATCAACAACTTAGAAATGAGCCTCTTCGAGGGGGCAACCTCCTTTACATTACACAAAAGAACAATTATTGGATGATACAAATGACAAAGCCTCATTTCTATATATAGGAGTCTAAGGGGTCACAATATAATCAAAGTCAACATAACAATAATAATATAAGGGCACAAAAATAACAATAGTGGGCTTCTATGGGGCACAATAATAACAATATGGGGACAATAAGGGCACAACAATAACAGTAAGGGCCACAATGACACTAGTAATGGGGGAATCACTAGTGTTATAGGGACCTAACATTGTCTATATGGAAACACTGTATAATTTTGAATTTATTTATTGTAGATTTGTACATAGATGGATATTCCTTTCTTTGCATTTATCTTTTAGACTTCTTGCTTTCACCAATTGATTTAGAGCTTATGGAGTCTCAAGTAGCACCAATCCCCTTGCTTCTATTGGATTGAATAACATGATTTCTCCTTTGAAATCCATAATATCTCATTCACATGCTTCCTATTTCTCCCATAAGACTTTAGCACAGACTCCATGATCATGTTTGTGTCCCTCTTAATAACGCACTCCTTGGAAGGGGCCATAAAATCTTTTATTAGGACTAAACTTGGATGTCTCTTCTTTCTTGCCCTTTGATTCTTCATTCAATCATACCACCCATCAACTTGTTATTTTTCCATTTTTCTTATAATGACCTTTGTTGTTGGGAAGGTGCCTTTCAAGTATTTTGTCTTTGCATATAGATACACATAAAGTATCATTATTTTAATCTAATGGACGTGGTTGTTAAAATCACCAATATTTAATTAAATATGCATTGTTATACCTTTGCTCAAGTCAACTTCAATTCAAATTCTAACACATGTGTGTATACCCTTCCTTGCTTAGTTTGTATATTGTTGTAAGTCCCCAATATATTTATGTTGGCTTTTGAAAGATCATCTCATCCCAAAATAAGTAGGGGGGATTCAATATTCAAATACAGAGTGGGGTTGAAGAAATGGATATTGAAGATGGATTCAATTATAGAAACTATCTTTTGAAAAAAGGTTAGTTTTGCCCCAAAAATAAAGTCCCTCCTTTGAGACCTTGCCACAACTTCCATAGTTGTGAAATTTTACAATAATAGAACCTCTAGAGTAGAGGTTTACCATATACTTAGAACTTAGGTTGGAATTGATTTGATTCTTGAACTCTTTAGATGATGACTAGAGATCATTAAATACATAGTTTGAAGCGTTTGCTTGTAGTTATTAATGAACTTGTTAACCATCCATAGATGAATACTTCCCTTGCACATGTGCTTGATTTTGTCAATAATGAAAGAATCCTACTATGTTTTTGGTATATTCGACAAGACTACATCTTTAAAATAAAGAAGATTCAATTCTTAATGCTTTGCAATCCTGTAAGAGGGAGGGACAATCGAAGTCACGCAGGAGGAGGTATTCCCTTTGTTTAGCGAAACTCTACAGAGATAAAGCACTAAATGCAAGATTAACCCCTTGTTTATGTGATAATTAGGGAATATATATCTATTCTCTCAAAGATTAGTCTTATATATTCAAAAAGAATTTCTCATTTATTCTAAATAACACTTAACACTGTTTATAGAATAATTTCTCACCATTACAATCATAATAATCATTTTTCAAGGCAAAAACTACATCAAAACTTTTTGAATATGCAAGTAGATAATCTCCACAAATGAAGATGAAAACATATTTTGAGCATGTTTAAAGTGGATTAAACTATAATAATAAAAGACACAACAAAAATCTTGATACAATAATAGCTCAAATAATTATCTTTAACAAAAATCTATTAAAAATTACTATAAAATTATAAAATGAAATTAACATTAATAAATAATCAATTAATTTATATAAAATCCCAATTTAATAATGAATAATTACTTAATTCTTTAAGTTCCACTTCAAAGAAAGCATTGACACATCAGCTAGAGAAGGGTGCATTATTGTTTTTGGAGTAAGAGAAGGGTGCATTATTGTTTCGGAGTTCTATGTCCGTCGCATCAATATTTTATTTGATGTGCCCAATTATTTTTCCAAAGTAAAACTATTATTCAGCTTAAATAATAGAATGTATAATATTTCAAATTCTATAAAATGTATAATATTTCAAATTCTTTCAAAATCCGTTTTACTAAAACACAAATATATGGCCGTCGATGACATGATCGGACGGTAGATATTCTATCCCGCCTTTAAATTCAAATCCTCTTGGTAGTTTGGCGCCATTGCGCGTATCCCTCTCAACGAGCTCAGTAGCTCGCATATGAACAATCATGGTTTGCAATCGCATAAACATTGCCCCAGAATCGATCCACGAGCCACCAGATCTCTCTCTGCACGACTTCCAACAGTTCATCTGCGTTTCTTCGTGGTCAAAATGATTTCTTTGTTTCTTGATACAGTTCATCTGCGTTTCTTTGTTTTCTTTAGCACCGGCTGAAGGGGAGAACTTTTGCCACATTCCAGGGTCATCTCTGTTCATTATAGAAGGAGGTCTTGTAACCTGCTCCAAACTGCCAGTTTCTCTCTTTGAAAGTTTGTATTGAAAACCAGTGTTGGGTCGAAGGTTTACTCATATGAAGGATGCAGAAAATGAGAGTCCTTTAGTGAGTCCATGAAAAAGGCTTGGAGAAGATTTGGGGCAAAATGATACCTGTAGCAGAGCCAACAAAGTTCCAAAATTAGAGCCAACCTCACCAATTAAAATCTGCAAACAACTTGGAATCCTATCTTTAGGACGAGATTGTTTGAAGCACCCCGAAAACTCAAGTATGTTATTACTATGCTACCTTTCTATAGACTGGAATTATTTCTTTTATTGTTGCAATATCCGTGATATAGTCCTGGTTCAAGCAATTGAAAGATAGACTTGATTTTTCTTCTAGTTGATTATGAGACTCTGTACTCAAGGTCATAAGAAAAAAAAATCCAAAACTTTTTAGCTAGTGAAGTATAAGTTCCTGAAAGTTAAATAGTAACTATCTATATCCAATTACCCACTGTGTAGGCAGGCATATCATTGATTTTAGCAAGCCTTAGCATTTTCCTGTCTACCTGGATAAGGAAGCAAAATACAAACGAATAACTATCTTATCCCTGGTTGAACAGGACAGGTAAAAACCATTGTTTCCTTAAATTAGTTTCATCTTTTACCCCTATAATAAGTTATTGTGTCAGGTTTCTAAACTCTTCCCTGACACACATGAAAGTCACATGCAGTTTCAACAATGGTATTGATAAATTATAACAAATTCTTGTACAAGAACATTCTTATAGTCGTTGCCTCTCAATGCCAATCAGATGTTGCAATGAGAATTTTGTCCAACCATCCAAAATAGTAAATACATAGCTCCTCCTTCTTCCTTAGTCTTATAGCTATTGCAATATGATTAACAGAGCAAAGATTTAACCGTGTCCTTAACATTAGCACTGATATGATATACACTAAATCCTGCCATAGTCACTCTAGCTCTCTATTTTCCTGTAACTTCATACCTCTCAATCCTTTCTTCTCCCTCACAAGCAATTATGTTCACTGTGTCTCAGGCAAGGCATTGTTTTTCAACATTCATACGATTTCTGCTATCCCTTTTAAGTGTAGCATCTAGCGACTCAAACACTGATGAGTAATAGTATAATGCTTCCATGGACTGGGGGATGAAAGGTGTATTATTAGTGTTAACCTCTTGTTTTATGATCAGAAAGTAGAATGTCATGCTTGGAGGCCTTTTTTAACATATTGTTATTCGGTAACCATAAACTGCTATTCACAAAAACCAGGTATCATAATTTCTTTAATTTCAACTTGTTTCTCTTATTGGGGACAATGAAATGTACTGTCTTGCAATCTCTCTCACATGCAAATGAGCTAGCAGGTTTTCTTGAAATACAATTAAGAAACTGCGGCAAAATTAGCAAATTAACTCCATAAGATTCCCTCACAAGACAATGCTATTGCTTGCCCCTTGTCATAGTTAGTTGCTTGGAGTCCACAAAATACTCCCACCTCCTTTAAGAATTCAATTCATCTCCAATCATTCGCTGCTTTTGTGGGGAAGGGTGCATTCTTCTTGTTACCTCTCAAATTGTATGTAATGATAAGAGCCCTAATCCACAATGTACAACTTCATGGAACTGTTAGGATGGTCACCACCTTCACCTCAACAACCTATCCTCTTCACTTTAGGCTGGCTCTCCTTTGGCTCAAGGGGATATACCTAATACTATTAATAAGACAAAGAAATGAGGCACAAGGTGAAGTTGAGAGAAGCCTTAGTAAAATAGAGTTTTGGAGTTTTTAGGGTTTTAGAATAAGTGATGGAAGGAGAATCAAATGGCTTATGAGGTCAAGAAGAAACTCTTCAGAGAAGTGGCTTATTTCCTTCAAGGATTAAGGGTTTGATACTAGAGTCTAGAACCAAAAGGAAAGAGTGATCCCTCACTCAATGAAGAATAAAAATGAATATCAAGGTCTACAAGAAGGGAACTTTCAATGGAAAACCTTCACCAACAAGATCAAATATGTTTTGATAAATGTACTTAATACTTCTTACTAGGGAACCAAAGGAAAAACATAGCAAGGTGCCAAATAATCACCAAATCAACAAAGGAATAATGCAGAAGAAAAACCCTAAAACATCTCCCTTCCAAGTGGTAACTTACCCCCTAAATGGATTGATCTTGAAGTCTTGTAGAAGACGAGCATTTCATCATTAATCTGTATGCACCAAAATTCAAATAATAACCAAGAAAGAGAAGCTTCAAGAATTGAAAACAATCATCCACAAAAAAAGAATCCCTTACACCATAAATGCTCCAAGAAAGATATGTCAATTAAGTTCCAAGGAGTGAGAGCTACAAAAATCCAACCATGAGTGAAATTGAGGAAGTGCATCTCTTTACACACGAGATTGACCTCCTCATCAACAAACACATCATTGACAATAAAACCAAATAAAATGCTCAAGGGAGCTTATTTTTGTTACACTACTGCTCAAGTGAACTTATTCATTTTCCTACCCTACTGTAGCATGTACAAAATGCAGCTACTAGGTGAAGTCAGTGATCCGATGCAGCCACCTTAACATCTTGGAAGCACAATGCCCCTTCCCTCAGTGCTTAGTCATCATGGAAAACAGGGAGACATCAAACTCTGAATGGCTACAAGTTGGAATCTCTGTCAATGCCTCTCTGGGAATGAATTTCGATGCCTGCAAATGAAGTATGTCATGAAGGGGCTGTAACTTTGGACATGTTCTGCTACATGATATATCTACCCATCCCTGCAAAGGACTGTTATAATTGTTGTCAAACCATAAGGTGTTTTCTTGGCTCTTGAGCATCTCTTCCGAGAAAAAAATATCCCCCTTTACTACATGTTTTTGGATTCTGGTTTTAAGACTATATGAAAAAGTACAAGACTGTTGTATTTTTGAGTCTTGCACAGATTCAGCAGTTTGCATGTCAAGGCCATATTATCAGTTCTGCACTCTTCTGTTCCCTTTGGACACAAATCACTGTTCTTTTGCAAGGCATTCCCGAAACAAATTTCAACAATGTGGTGATCCATATGACCAATTGGTGTGTTCTTTTGCCTTACAAGAGAATCAATTTTATTTTCTAAAGTATGCCAAAGAATGGCACCAATGTCATTCTCAGGGCATCTTCAAGCATGTATTCTTGAGTAGGGCATTGATACACCCTCGAAGGACTGTCCCCAAAAACTATCTGAAAAATGAATACAACATTTACTATAATAGCTACAAGTTGATACTTTCCAGGAATGGTTATTACCTTGCTCAATCTACCACATACATCTTTTTTATTGTCATTTTCTATCATGGTGTATACATTTTTTTCAACAATTTTGAAGTGTGCCCTGCCTTCAATGCAATGTTGGTTCCAGGAAGGAATATAATCACTGTCGAACTACCATGACTGCCATTTAATGATATCAGGCCTGTTTCTTCAAAATCTAGCAAGCTCTCACAAGGCAAAGGCCGGACATTAATAGAACAATGAGGTGCATTTCCATTGTCACCTCAGCAATACTCCTTCTGCTTTTTAGTGGAATTATACCACACAGGAGGCTTCCCAATTTTCACCTAAATGATATTCTAAGTTATATGGATCAAGTTGATATATCAGATGAATCAAAGCTAAGTAAAGGTACTTTCAATGGACAAGGACACAATTGTCTATGTGTAGGAGCAGTGTACCATATACAAAGCCCTAGAGAGGTACTTGTGACCTAGGGTTACATCGTGTAGATCAACAAAGGGATGCCTAGGTATACAAATACCAAGAAAAGGTTTGCAAATAAGAAAAGGCAAACCTTCTATTTAAGACCCAAGTTGAAGCCTTAGCCAAAGTTAGGATTTAGCTAGGGCACAAATTGCCTAGGGTAGACTGTTGGGAAAAATTCAAGCATGAAGAGAGCTAGATTTTGAGTGCCAAGGATCAATCAAGTTTAACTCAAGCTACTAAAGCCTCAATGTCTATCCAATAGGAGACCCTTGTTGAATTTGACCCTATGCCCTAGCCCTAGCGGCCTGCTTTAAAGGACTTCAAAAAATAGAAGAGGAGATAAGATGAAAGTTTTTATGATTTTTGATCACCAAAAGGATTCCTAGTGCCTTTTCCTACCTGGGTGATGTAGTCTATAGGGCTAAATTTAAGATAAATTAAATTTATGCTTGGAGTAAGAGGGAAAACCCTAGTTTTCACTTGATAAACCCTAGCTATATTTTTAATGGGGGGGAATTAAATAGATGAAAGCTCTCTAGGAGGTCCTTTATGGTATTCAAGGTTTAGCATGCAATAATCAAGCAAGATTTCCATATAAGATATGCATGTAGAGATGGAATAAGAAAAACCCTAGCATAATTTTATCACATGAAAAACAATAAAAATCTGCAATTACACTTAAATTCTTCCAAGAAATAGCCTTCTTTCAATCCCAAAAAGACACCTCCAAGACACAAATCATTTGCCAATAGCAATGGGTCCAAAAAGATCACATCTCCGCAAGTAGCGAGTTGCATCTAGGCTAAGTAGAGCTTTATAAAAGAGGTTGAAATCCACAAGTGATGATGATAAACAAGGGAGTGATCCTCTATTTATATGAGGTCAATCACTTCCATTAGTTTTCCTAAAAGCCTTATAAGAAACTTAATTCTGAGTGGGCTTGAAGTAAATGGGCTACCAAGCCAACTCAATAGTTCAATACAAAAAAATAAGCCACTAATGCTCGCATGCATGGGTTGAAACTCTTCCCAAGCATGATGTTATGCCCTTTTAGGGGTAATAAAGCTCCAAAAATACAAAACAAGGGCTAGATGCATCTCCAACCATCATAATCAATCATGAATTGAGGTTGAGTCATCAAATCAAGCCTTAAAACATCTCCCTTTATTTTCCTCCCTTCCTATGGATTATAATTAATAATCTAATATTTTTTAACTTCATTTGATTCTCTGAAGTTGATTCCCTTCCTCCATTTTCATTAAAATCATCATGTTATAAGGCAAAAGGGCATACCTTTATATGAAATTTTGCCAGCAAAGAGTCCAAAATTAAATTTTGGACAATTAAATTTTCATGCAACTAAGCAACATTGCTTTTTAACAATACTCTTGGTTCAACATTTTTTGACAATGGTCTTGGTTCAGTACTTTCTTACGAGCAAAGCCCTCTCCATTCCTTCAAGCAAGAGTGGTCTCCTTGGAAAAACAATAAATCTGACCATTTCAATTTTTTCATAATGTAATACCTTGTACCGGATATCTTTGGTTTATGCCTTCTAAAATCTTGGATACCTCATCAATTTTTCCCTTAGAGAAACATTGTTTTACAGAGTCAAAAAGTTAGTTTCACAACCTCTTCTAATTATTTTGCCTTCTAATTGTAATGATTTTTCCACTTCACTGGTCTGAAATAGAGCATATATTACTTCTGTGTATACTTTAACATGTACAGAGGATTTACAATCTATCACTTCTTCAAGAACTTTTTATGCCTCAATTTTTTTCCTACCTTCCCAAGATGATGCATGCCATAGATAAAACTTGCATGACTTGGAACAACACGTTCCCTAAGCATTTTGTTCAGTATCTGGGCAGCGGCTTGAACTTTCTTTGATTTGTAGCAAGCTTTGATGAGTGAATAGTACAGAGCATCCTCCTACAACATGGCATAGAGCAAAATATGCTTAACAGAAGTAGTCATTCACATCAATAGCAGGAAAACCATCCTGATGTGTTTCCAACAAAACATTATCTTGTGATACCCTACACACCACCATATTGGGTAAAAATGTAAAACTAGCATGTGTACCCCCAATGCCAACATTTTTTTCAAGAAGTTCCAAACCATAGCAAACAAGACTCTAGATACTAAAATGACAAGAAAAGTTTACAAAACTTTGAGAATTGTCAAGCCTGTTTCAGACTCTCAGATATCTAGTGGGCTATGCCTATCCATGAATGCACGTGAGAGACCAATAATATACAAGAAGGCAATGAAACAATCACAAAAGCACCTACACTCAAAATTCCATTCTGGAAAGAAGGAAAAGACTCACTAAGGATACCAAGGGGTGCAAAATTCTAGATGTGAGGAATATCAGTTACTGAGGAATACGGTTCATCTATTCTTACTGTTACAGATAATGCCTTTACCAGATTGACTCAAGGTCTATTTCCTAGTGTCATGGAACACTGTGTTTTGATGATGGCTTTTGGTCTTGTTCCCATGGAACTGTAGTTGCATCTGGCTTAATCAATATGAAAGGGCTGCCCTGTGCGCGATTAGGAAGAAGTTTCCTTTCTTTCTCCTCTGGGTTATGTTTCAAAATTATAACCATCAGCTATCGGCATGTTGAAGGGATCACACACCTTTCAAGCAGAGCCCATTTTTCTGCAGGATTGTCCATAGGCATTGTTGCAGGTAACACCCCTTCATACAGAAGCCAGTTTTCCACAAAAGAATGGTGGTTGTTCAGTGACTCAGGGCTTCTCTGTGCAGTCACAAGTAGTATCAGCATTATAACATATCCTTTCAGAATTCAAGTATATCTTCTCACTGGAAAGCAAAACAACCTCACTTCAGAAACAACAAACAGTGTAGATTAGGGTGAAATTTGTGATCTATGATCTTCCTGATATATGTCATTCCCTTTCTAATCTTGATGACATTTTACAGGTCTGTATGAGCAGAAAGAATTCTCTCAGTGCTTAATCATTTTGAATTTTTATGGCTTCTCATGTTGGTCCCCATGTGAGTATCAGTTAATACTATTGTCAAATTGTATAAAACAGATAGACAGGAGGACTGAACACAGAAGGTCTACATAAACCAGTTTTGCAGTGCTTCCTTTTGCTATTCATAAACAACTTGCAATGTGGGAATGTACTACCTGCAAGGTTGCGTTGTTTGTTTCATGAAAGGCTGGCCGCTAAATGGCATTGGGAGCCCAGTTGTTTAGTCATTCCTATCAGATTTACTTTGGCTAAATATCGTAAGTTAACACCCCATCTTTTGTGTCATATGAAGTTGAAGTTGAATCTTTAGAGTAACAATATTCTCCAAGCTTGTTTCTTTTGTTCAGCAAAATAGATTTCTAAGTTTATTGTTCTTTGTGTCACTGGCCCATAGTAAGGTTGCTTATTTAAATAATTTATTCAAATTATCATTTCTGTATGCCAACATTTTTTTCAAGAAGTTCCAAACCATAGCAGACAAGACTCTAGATACTAAAATGACAAGAAAAGTTTACAAAACTTTGAGAATTGTCAAGCTTGTTTCAGACTCTCAGATATCTAGTGGGCTATGCCTGTCCATGAATGCACGTGAGAGACCAATAATATACAAGAAGGCAATGAAACAATCACAAAATCACCTACACTCAAAATTCCATTCTGGAAAGAAGGAAAAGACTCACTAAGGATACCAAGGGGTGCAAAATTCTAGATGTGAGGAATAGCAGTTACTGAGGAATACGGTTCATCTATTCTTACTGTTACAGATAATGCATTTACCAGATTGACTCAAGGTCTATTTCCTAGTGTCATGGAACACTGTGTTTTGATGATGGCTTTTGGTCTTGTTCCCATGGAACTATAGTTGCATCTGGCTTAATCAATATGAAAGGGCTGCCCTGCGCGCGATTAGGAAGAAGTTTCCTTTCTTTCTCCTCTGGGTTATGTTTCAAAATTATAACCATCAGCTATCGGCATGTTGAAGGGATCACACACCTTTCAAGCAGAGCCCATTTTTCTGCAGGATTGTCCATAGGCATTGTTGCAGGTATCACCCCTTCATACAGAAGCCAGTTTTCCATAGAAGAATGGTGGTTGTTCAATGACTCAGGGCCTCTCTGTGCAGTCACAAGTAGTATCAACATTATAACATATCCTTCAGAATTCAAGTATATCTTCTTGCTGGAAAGCAAAACAACCTCACTTCAGAAACAACAAACAGTGTAGAGTAGGGTGAAATTTGTGATCTATGATCTTCCTGATATATGTCATTCCCTTTCTAATCTTGATGACATTTTACAGGTCTATATGAGCAGAAAGAATTCTCTCAGTGCTTAATCATTTTGAATTTTTATGGCTTCTCATGTTGGTCCCCATGTGAGTATCAGTTAATACAGCTGTCAAATTGTATAAAACAGATAGACAGGAGGACTGAACACAGAAGGTCTACATAAACCAGTTTTGCAGTGCTTCCTTTCGATATTCATAAACAACTTGCACTGTGGGAATGTACTACCTGCAAGGTTGCGTTGTTTGTTTCATGAAAGGTTGGCCGCTAAATGGCATTGGGATCCCAGTTGTTTACTTTCCAAGTTAGTCATTCCTATCAGATTTACTTTGGCTAAATATCGTAAGTTAACACCCCATCTTTTGTGTCATATGAAGTTGAAGTTGAATCTTTAGAGTAACAATATTCTCCAAGCTTGTTTCTTTTGTTCAGCAAAATAGATTTCTAAGTTTATTGTTCTTTGTGTCACTGGCCCATAGTAAGGTTGCTTATTTAAATAATTTATTCAAATTATCATTTCTGTTATTAAACAAAAAATATTGTATAGCCCATAATTGGGCCCACTGGAGTTCATTCCCCTGTTAGGTCAACATAAAACCTTTGTTGCATAGATCAATGGGCCATGCAACATTGGGCATATCATTTTTTAAATTTCAATATAAAAAAATTATTTGAAAATTAAATTTTTAATATAGTTTTTTTATGAAGAACCCGAAGAACCCAAAGAACCCAACCCGAAGAACCCAAAGAACCCAACCCGAAGAACCCGAAGAACCCAAGAACCCAAGCACACGAAGAACCCGAAGAACCCGAAGAACCGAAGAACCGAAGAACCCGAAGAACCCAAGAACCCAAGAACCCGTTAAAGGAAAAGAACCCAAATTTTTTTTTTGAAGAACCCGGTTCTTCATGGAAGAACCTGGTTCTTCTGGGTTCGTCTGGGAAGAACCCGTACCCGAATCCGGTACTTGGGTGCGGGAACCCGGGACGGGTTCGAGAACCCTACCCCCGGGTGCGGGTACCCATGCAACACAGATTTTCATGGATATAACTTAATATAACTTTCTTATGTAGAAAACATGGCTTATCTTAGGCTTAACCATGCATATAAAATACCACCTATCATCTTCATTGAAAAAAGAATGGTGTCTTCATAAATATCAGTGATTAATCATAGGAATGGCTATTATTCTCTATCAAACAAAATCAAGGACTAAGTAATGAAGATCTTGGTCGACAACAAAACTTATGATTATTAACTTCACACTAAAATTCACTTCATCTCTGCCACCTTCAAGGAAATCTTTGTTATCCATCACCATATTGATGTTGTGACTTGGTCCTTGAAAAACATTCAGCATGTTTGATTCATGGAAACCTTCAAGTTAGACAGTATATGTCATGCTAACTTGCAAGAGATTGGTGTGAGGTACATTGAGGCTTGCAGGGCCTGCCCTGCAGTTTGCCCTCATGAAAGCATAGAAGTAGATTATAACCAGTTTCTTAGGAAACCATGAATCCTTTCTAGCCTTGACATCTCCGTGACCAACAAGATATACAACTCTTGATAATTCAGAACACTTCCATAGTTCCAAATGTACATCACAAGAAGGAAGCAGGTGGCAAAACCATTTATCCAACCATTTTCCCCCACTTTCATCAAAACTGCAGAAAAATAAATTAGCTCAGTTGATCCAAATAGAACAGGAAATTCAATCGCAAGGAATATATTTTTTGCCCATATAAGAACCATGACAAGAGTCACTAGGCTTGTAGTCACCATAATCATCTCTACCTTTGCAATGCCATATGCATTTGATATCTCGACCGTGCTCTTAAAACAATCACATACCAAGACACACATTATCATTAGAACCCAGTTGATGACAAGAATGTAGATCTGACCCATGAACCGTCGGGATGTGTGAATTATTTTCAATCTGGGAAAGCATCCTAGGGCCATGGACATTTTAATAGATGAAATTGTTGTTGAGATCATTGCCTGGCTTGCAATCATGGCAACAACACTAGCTATCACGAAGACTGGCCAGATAAAACCATCTGGAATTGAAGCAGAGAATACGTTCTCCACCACAGAGGGATGGTTCATAAGATATGCAACTTGATCCATGTAAGCCAATAGTAGGCATGGGAATACTACATATGTGAAGGCTATCTGGATGGATCTTACTGAGAAGTGACCCAAATCAGCAAACATAGCTTCAGCTCCTATTATGCATAACATGCAAGCTCCTAGGGACATCCATGCTTTGATAATGTTCCTCTTGAACAAGTAATAGATATAAACAGGATTGAATGCCCTTAAAATTGTCATGTCATGTTAAATAATATTGTAAAGTAAAAAAGAACCAATAGAGAAAAACCATATCATGAGTGCTAGAGAAAATGTCATGCCTACTTTGCTTGTACCAAACTGTTTTATGCTGAACAAGATCACCAGGAATATGATTGAGACAATGACCACTGTGTCTTCCGTAAAGCTAGATATTTCATCTTGCATGCCACTAACAACAGACATGACTGATATTGCAGGTGTAAGTATGCCATCCCCAATTACCATGGAAGTACCCATGAGAAACAAGAGTAGCAGTAGGGTCTTTAATTTTGTACTTCTCTAAAGGCTTTCTTTGATTCTTAATCATCTTTCTAGTTTCGGGGTGGGCAACTTGAGCTTGAAACTGGAATTTTTTTCATCTGATGGTTGCTGGTTGGGGAGCAGATTGACCTTCGCATATGTGCAAATCAAAGAGTACAAGGAAAATGTCCCCCCTTCACCATTGTCATTGGCTTTGAGCATAATGAACACCTATTTAGCCAAAGGGATGAGGGCTATTGTGTACATCACTAAAGCTAATGCACCCAAAACATCTTCCTCTCCTTTGGTACGAGCTTGGATGAATACACTAGTGAAAACATACAAGGAGTTGGTACCCATATCTCCATAGACCACTCCAAGTGTTTGGAATGCCAAGTCGAGCGTCCGTCCTAATGAAAGGTCCTTATCATGACCCTTATGAACACCGGGGACGTCCATGGCCTCCACATCAAAGGAATCCACTCACTTGGTCTTTAGAACGAGCCCACGCCTCATTTTGTGTCATGTCTGATCATCGTCAACAAACCACCTTGGGGATTACCCTTCCATTTCACTGCCATCAACCGACCTAGACTCTGATGACAACAAAGACATTGAGCCCTCACTGATCCCATCCCTGTCTTTCTCATCCTAGACATTGATATGATAATGGGGTTGACAATGACAAGAATGATACACAAAAGAGAAATCAATAAAAACTTAGGAGAATCCCCACAACTGTTTATAAAAAAAGCACAAGTTTATCATCCAAAGAAGCAATTTCTGCATTCAAAGACCACAATCCTCAATCTCATAATTTTATCATCCATAGAAACAACTCCTGCATTCAAATCCCATAATCCAGAAAAAGAAAGAGCTCAATCTCTTCGACCCACATCGTAACATCGCATCCCACATCCAGATTTCCATTGAAATCTTGAAAATCCTCATACCCAAATGATTTTTTGCAGTGACTTCTATGAATACATTACCATCCTTCGATCAGAGCGTTTTTGTTAAAGAAGAAACATATTATATATCTTCAAGGAGAAACATATAATGGTAATGCAAAGTTCTAAAAGGTATGTGATCCTTAGGCTTATTGGAGAGTATATAAAAAATTTCACACCTTTTTATGAGATATGGGAGGAAAACATGTTAAAGATTTTTAATAAATATAAAATTTCCAAAATGATGCTAGTTACGTGTGATTCTTTTTTCATTGTTTGTGATTATGAAAAATGAAACTCAATGTTTTTTCATTAGTGCACACATATTTCATTATATAATTGCATATAGAAAAATCATTCCAGAGCCGATAACAATAAAAGTGAAGAATTTATGGTCCGACGTTATATTTAAGGGAGATGTTTAAGGATGACGTTTGAATTTTGTTTTTCATTTTAAGACATTTGGAGCAAATATTAGGAAGGACTTTGAGAGAGGATTGTCCTTGATTTTCGAAAATGGAGTTGTTCCTTTCCAGCCATATGCCCCAAGTGACCATCAAAGGGAGAGCTCATAAGTTTTTTGGATGTTTTCTTTATAGCCATTTTTTTACACATATCCATAGAGTCCCCATGCCATTGATGTGAATTACTTGTTCGGTTTTTTTTAACCAAAATTTTTAACCAAACAAGAAAAATTAAAAAATGCCTCAAGACCAAAGACTGAAACAAAGACCTATTGACATACCTTTTAAAGTATGGAAAGAACTTGTAAAATCATATGAGAAGTTGGATGCACAAAGAAAAGCCGACAATGAGATTATTCAGGTATTGAATTTTTCATTAAACATTATTTAGAATGTATTAATACTTATAAGTATCTTAGACATGTATTTGTGTGAAAATAAATTGAATTGGTTTATGTTTAAGGACAAGGCATCCAAGGCGAGGTTAACCAAGACAAAAGTCACTCATCTTAGTGGCCAGAAAGGTTTAAAAGCACTGATAACAACCTTTGTAAGTATATTAAACATGTGATATTTTTTTAATAAATTTTGTATTAGAAGAAAGTCATTGTTATCTAATTTCTCCCTATTTACTGATTGATAGGAACTAAAATATGGAAGACCTCCAAATCATTTGGAAAAGGAGGTGCTGCAGCAAAAGAGATGGGTTGAATTTTTTGTTTGGATGGACTCTATGGTATGTAATCTTAGTTGGATTTCCAATATACTTTTAAACCATATTTTCATTTTATTTTTTAGTACTATTAGATATTATATCTTACCTCATTTTATGGTTAACATTGTATAACAAAAACATGCGTTGTGTTATGTAATTAATACTAACATGTAATATTGATTTTTTTGTCAGAATGCTATAGGTAATGATTGCCAAGACGATGATCCAAATTATGTTCAACATATATCAGGAGATGATGAGGATGAGGATGAGGATGATGGTGGTGAAGGAGGAGATGATGATGATAGTTGCGGTGTTGGTGATGATGTGGATCAGAGTAATGAGGATGGTCAAGATGATCATGAGAATGATCTTGGTGGTGGTAGCTAGGCATGCACATGCATTGTTTTTTATGAAGAAATTATTGTGTAGAATGACATTGTTATGTTTAGATGGGTGTTGTGAATTTACCCTATATCAATGAGACATTTTGATTTTGTAATCATACGATGAGTTTGATTTATGTATGTTGTTAATTTATCGTAGAATAACGATATTCATGAAATATTTTGATTTGTTAATCATATTTGAATTTTACTTGTTTTGATTAAAAATAATACTGATTTTATTAGTATTATGTTGCTATTTTATACATGTTTTGAAAATTGTTAATGACACATTGTTATTTTTTTGGATGGATGTTGTCAATTTCTCTTAAATTTCTTTACAAATGATTTTGAATTGTGATATCTGCTTTAATGATATTTAGAAACTATCATATATTTCACTATGAATCTATAAAGAGGGTCATATATGTAAAGAAAAATATAATCTATATAAGAAGTCAAATGCGGATGTAACCATGGATGCAAAATTGAAAGTAAAATTGGGTGTTAAACTAGGAATTAATACAAAATGCAAACAATTGACATACAAAGTGTTTTAAATTAGAAGTGAAAAATTGTGCAATAGTTGACACAAAGAAGGGAACAAAACATGGCATACAAAAGGATATCAAATTGGGCAAAAACAAGGACACATAAATGGGCACCAAATTAGATGCAAAAAAGGACAACAACTAGATGTAAAATAAGATGCAAAGTTGAGCGTTAAAAAGAAGCAAAAAACGTTACAAATTAATATGCCAAATGATGATGCAAATAATGGTGTAAATTTGGGATGCAAACTTGGGTGCAAAAAAGGAAAAAAAAAAAAAAAAAAAGATGTAAGAAAAGACATAAAACAAGATGCAAAATGGGGCTGAAAAAAGGTGAAACCAAGGATGCCATATTGGATGTAAAAAATGATTCCTAATCACATGCAAATTTAGGCTCGAACTCAGACACAAAATTATATGCAAATGTGGACACAAAATGAGGCAAAAAAAGATGCAAATTTGGATGGTGAAAACGATGTAAAACTAGACACCAAAAAAATGCAAAATTGGATGAAAAAGTCGGTGTAAATAATGGTGCAACATTGGACACAAGTAGACACAAAAAAATGGTGCAAAAAAGGGCATAAAATAGCTTAAAATTGGATGCAAAACTTGGTGCAAAAACAAATACAAAAGTAGACGTAAAAAATGGCTCTAAATTGAATGTACCATTAGACACAAAATAAGATGCAAAGGTGGACACAACACATGACTCAACATAAGATGCAAATATAAATGCAAATTTGGATGCTCAAAATGATGTAACATTAGATGCAAGAGATGGTGTTAAAAATGATGCAAAATTGGATGAAACAAATGACGCAAAATATAGTGCAAAATGAGATGGGAAAAATGGAGACAAATCAAACGTAAATGTGGATGTAAAAAATGGTCCAAAAAAGATGCAAAAATGGGCACAAAAATGGATGCAAAATTTGGTGCTAAATCAAATTCAACAAATGGTGCAAAGATAGGCACCAAAGCTGGTGCAAAAATAGAAGCAAAAACTAGTGTAAGACTAGATACAAAACCTGGCGTAAGACTAGATGCAAAAACTGACACAAAATGGATGCATAAAAAGACGTTAAATTGGATTCAAAATACAGTGTAAACTTGATGCAAATGATGGTGCAAAAATGGAAGCAAAGAATGACACAAAATAGGAAGCAAAAGAGAATGAAAAATAGATGCAAAAAATGACACAAAACTAGAAGCAAAACCTGTCATAAAATAAGATGCAAATCTTGGTTCAAAATTTGACGCAAAAAATGATGCATAGTTTGGTGTAAAAAATGATGCAAAATCTAGCGTGAAAAAGGATGCAAAATCAGGTGCAAAAAAGGACGCTTTAAAAATTGTACAATAGAGCCAGATTTAGCGCCAGGTTGCTCATCACAATTACAAAAAAATGCACTAAAATCTGGAGCAAATCGCTGGTTTTGTTGTAGTGACTACACTTCAAATTCATAGGGAGAGTCTCTATAGTCAACCATCTTGCTAGCCATTTGATATTTCTTCTTGTAAGGCATAATATGTCAAACAAACCATATCACAATAAATCAACGTACCTTAGCGTAGCTCGGGGAGGATACTTGTCTGCAAGGTTACCAAATCAGCATGATAAATGTATAACATAATCATAATAGCATATCGACATATGCAAGTAAATGTATCAACTCATAACCATCATTCTAAATAGGTTCTAGTCACAAATGCAAGGCCATATCAACAATGCATGGTATGACCTTGTACATGACAACATCATTGCCCCATCGTACACATTGCCACATGAAACCAACAGTATGCATAAGCAATGCCAAAACAACTACCAATATGCATAATCACATATAGTCAAACATAATCGATCAGTTCTTGTAATCAACCTACAAGACTGATGCATGTAATCAAAATATTAAAAAAATTGTAATGTAAGTAGATATCATGAAATCAACATTTAAGCAACATATACTCCATACACAGTCAGTCACATACTCATTACAATTATAATTCATGAAATCAATATCAAATTATCCATGATAACCCTACTACAACCCTAATTCATCATCAAGCAAATGCAACAAGTATATAAGTGTAAGATACACACATGAAACTAACATGCATGCATGACCAACACACATTCAACCCATTTAGTTCGAGAGTTGAACCATACTCTGATACCACTATGTAACACCCTCCTCCCATATCTACCGAAGCAACTGGCCAACCGGGGTAAACATGTGACGAGAGGTCACTATGGATAAGATTCAACCTCCTTGGTGACTTTAAGGAAATGGAATCGATGGAACACCACATACAGTCATCCAATATAATCAACAAAACCTTCAGGAGACAAGTCAGCCACTCAGGCATCCCTTCTCTGCGTTCCACAGCTATTTGAGAAACTTAGGGCGGGGTGATGCTCCCCAAAATTTTCCCAGGTGAGTTATAACGCTCTCCAGACGCTGCCAAGGCACGTTATAATGCTCCCCAAACACCACACAGGCGAGTTAGTCTCTAACTAATGCTCTGTTTTACTAGCATTTCGGAATTTGAGCCACCTTTTTCGGCCTAGAGCCTGGGACATTGTCTAGAATGGAATGGTCACTTAGAATTGGTAAGAATACAAGGAAACAAAGATGCAAAAGCAATAAATTGAACAAGACCATAACCAGGACCCTACTAGCCATGACAAGTGTTTCGTCAAACATATCATCGACATGTAATCTACAGGTGTAAATAACAAAATTAAGTGTAGGGATCTCATACTTATCTGAGAATCGCTATGAACCATTGTTCCCTCATGCCATTTGTTGCATTATCCTCCATTAAGTCATAGACACATTATCCATTCACATACAAGTAAAAACATGCTGAGAGCCATACATAGTTACTGTCATAAAATGTGCATATAACCAACATAATAGGAACATAAATACAATAAACATATCAGCCATCAAATCCATAAATACATCAGTACCTTTACACATGAAAATCAAAGGAATACACTTCTCATTAATGAATGCAATGAAACAACTGGAGATGGGACTACCACGTTCCACTAGATTATAGAATGGTTGAGCCAAATCTCTCTTCATCCATTCACCCTCGTGCCATATTCCAAGCATGAAGGTGGGATGTCATAGAACACATCAATCAAAACTCATCTAGGGCTTCCAAAGGCCATCCACCTCAACCCATCAAATAGTGATTCCACCTCACGGTCATACATCACCAAAAACCATCATCAGATTGGTCTCCATCCAAGCCTTCCAGGGCTTCCAGAGTGTTTGTTGAACCAAGGTTTCCAGAACTAGTAACTCAACCCACAACTTATACAAGGCTTCCAGAGTGTTTTTCCAACCAAGGCTTCCACGAATAGTATCTTAATCCACCAAGGGCTTCCAAAGCGTTTTTCCAACCAGAGCTTCTAAGACTTGTAACTCAACCTAAGCTGTTACAGTGCTTCTAGAGTGTTTGCTCAACCAGGGTCTCCAAGACTAATAACTCAAACCAAGCTAAGGAAACATGAGAACCAACCAAAAAAAAACAATGAAAGTAAACCCACAATAACCATGGCTATCTAGGATATGTCAAGTCTGGGCAATCCACTATTGATCCATGCAATCCTCCATGGCAATGACAGATCACACCCAAGAAACCACATGCATATGCCATGCATACCCAAAACTAGTGAAGAAATCATACATGAAACTCGGTAGCTGCAAGAAAATATGATGTAGCTGCTAATGTCGATACCTTCTTGTGCCTTCCTGCTCTTCCTTTTCCTTCTTGCTCCAAGAATCCAATTATGCCACACCCTCCAAAAGTGCTCCAAGAAAACTATAAGTATCCAAGAGTATGAGAGAGAGAGAATAATGAGAGAGCTCCAAAACTGAACTAACAAAAAGTTACCAACTGATCCTCGGAATCTTTTTTATGAATGAGGCCTCTATTTTCTTCATTTTCCATTATTTTCTTTCATTTTCCTCCTCACATGAAACCTATGACCTTTCACCCCTTTTTTCTCCTAATTTCCATTATTTTCATAAATAAATGTGCCAAAATGCCATTTTAATGCCTTAGTCATTGCTTTTGCCAATTTCCTTAGCCATAAACAATCAAATGAACACCCTCTAGGATGTCTTGCCCAACATTCAGCTTCGAATAAGTGTCCTAATCATCTGTGGTTTTTTTTTTGACATTTATTAGATGAAAATTTCACGAGGGTTGTTACAATAATATTAGTATAAATGGAAACTCATCAGAAAAAAAAAAAAAAAAAAAAAAAAAAAAAGAAGTAATATATAAATTAAAAGAGGTAGCATATACCTCTACTTTGTCCAATTTAAAAACATAGTATATAACTCGAACTGCCACTGCATTTCAAAATTATCCACTTCGGAAAATTTAATGCCTTTAAAGCACTAGATCCAAAATGTCAGTTAATGGACACTACAAAATGTTGTTTTTTACATTGTTTCCAGTGAGGATGAAACTTGAAGACCACAAATTCACTTGAAGTTTGGGAAATTCTCCACTTTACCCTTAGGCCACAAGCCAATTGGATAGTCATACTTTGTGTTGGGGTTCGTAATTTGATTTTCTTCTTAAATAATCCTATCAAAGGGGTTTTATAAGCTTCCCTATTTCTCTATGAATTTAACTCATCATAAGCCATCTACAAATATTAAGGAACTCCAAATAAATAGATCAATTGGAGGGAGTTTACAGTGTGAGTAGGACACATGTCTTGTCTACTGAAATGGTAAATATATGGACTAAAAAAAAGAAGAGCAGGCGTATATTTTTTTTAAATGAGTCCTTCTCACTTGGAGGATTAAGAAAACTTATTCTCTAGAAAACTCATTCTCTAGAAAATACTACGGAAGAAGAAATATTTGAAAAATTCAAATTTAGTTTATTATCTAAGCAAGGCATGTAGCATGAAGGATTGATGGAAATGTATAATGTATCGGGGTTGGCATGGAAAAATTTGAAAGGCTTATGTTAAATATTTCAATGGAAAAATAAATAAAGCAAAGGAAATGAAGGGATGAGAAATAAAACGTACAAATACTATAAAGAGAGCCTGGGAAGTGGAGTCGTAAAAAACAAGGAGTAGTCTACCCAGGCGGAGGAATTGCCCGGTTTCCGTCGCCGCCCAGAAAAACCTCCGGCTCCGGCCGCTGGCAATTATGCCACCCTCTGCGAGCTCCGCCACCCTCCGCATTAATGTCCATGACTGACAAATATCTGATGGACATTCCAATTTCCATCGTGTCTTGCCGCCGGGGAGTTAATTTACCATGGAATTTGAATTTCTCCACCTGGGATTAACTTCAACTTCTCAAGTTAAGGTTCTTCAAAGATTCAAATGGAAAAACCATGTTGCAGGTCCTCTGTCTTGTGTCTTCTTACTGTGTTTTTGATGCTATGTTCTGGGTTCGAATCCCGTTCGCTCAGGAGATAACAACTCCTGCTCCAATGCTTGAATCAGAAAAAGAAACCCTGTTTTCACTATTGGGTTCTCTGGTAGGAAGTGACTCGAATCTGAGTGGGATTTATCCAGATCCTTGTGGTACCACACCTATTCAGGGATCTTCATGCGATCAATTCGGCGATTTCTGGTTCGTTAAAGTGTTAAATCTTGCCGCCATTTATATAACTCGCTGAAATGCAGCGAGACCGCCAGTGTTCATCTTGCACTTTTCAGCGTGGGGCACTTGAAAACTCTCTCATTCTACATGTGCTTCAATTGGGCTCCACAGAAAATGCCTTTCTCGAGGATGGAAAAATCTGAGCAACTCTATCCAGAGCCTCACATTTCGCAGCAATGAGGCTGTGGTTGGAGAGCTCTCGTCTGAGCTATGTGAGCTGGGAAACTTAGAAAATGTGGTTGTGAAAGAAAATAACATGAAGGGTCCATTGCCATAGGAGCTGGGGAGATTGTATAAACTGAAAAAGCTCCTTGTCAGTCGGAATCAGTTCTGTGGCCAAATTCCAACTTCGATTGGCAACTTGGAGAATCTGCTAATCCTGGACGCGAGTTTCAATAAGTTGAATGGTACTTTGCCTTTTGAAATTGGGGGCTTAAAATCTCTCATGAAGACGGATTTGAGCGATAATTTTATTTAAACCAAGGTTTATTTGCTACTAATCAGGGTTTCAAAATGTCGGCAACCAAGAAAGCTGTTGACAGGCTTCTTATGGAATGTGTTGATAAAACCGCATTCCACTCTGTTCACTTGATCTGACCAACAAAGGGTGCAGATGAAGACCAAGAACTGCAGAGGCGGTTGTATCTAGTACCAAAGCTCTTTTAGTAAATATAAAACCCTAGAATGTTTTTTCAGTTCTTATTCCTAAGAAGCTCACAGCAGCACAGTGATAAAGATTACAAACATCTTAAATAGAGAATGATTCATGAACACTTCCTGCATGTCGGGTGTGAATAAACCTAGGAAATGATATACAATTAGCTCATTAAATGGTTGATCCTTTCTTGATACACTTTCTTCTCCAGTTTTACGCATTTAATATGATAAATTCATTGCATTGTGATTAGAAGGCCTGGTAGTTCTTAGTAAGGGATGGTACCAAACTCTAAGAGTGCCTAGGGTTAACAAAATGCCACTGAATGCTTTTTAACATTGAATGGCCTTCATTCATCCAAGGTGAGCAAGTGGATGGCATCATTTTTTTGTATCTTCAATCTATACCGTTATTGATGCAGGAGGATCCTTAGCAGAATTCAACGATAAGTTGCTCCAAAGGAGCCGTTTGGAAGTCATTGGGGGAGCTCAGAAAATTTTCCAAGTACCAAAATTTATGTGTGCACTCTGATCTGTACTAATAGGGCAGATGAGCTACATCAGAGACCGTAAAGTCTCAGTCAATTGGAATAGTTGAATGCCTACTCGGGTCTGTGCTAACATATGAGACACCTAACAGTTGATGACAATTTTGCTGGAAACACAGCGAATCAGCAGATGGAAGGAATTTGTTATATCAAATCAGAGAGGCAGATGGAGGTTCATGACTACCATGATAGCCAACATAAGTGGAAAAGGATGAACAGGAACAGTTGGAGATTGAAGAACAAATGAAGGATGGAAAATTATATTCAGGAAATGGCCGAAACTGTGGCCTATAGAGTCCAGTGTTCGGAGATACGATTAGTTGTCTGAGAGAAGAAAAGGATGGTGATAGAATAGCTACAGAGTATAGATAGCTGAGAGAGGCTATGGGGACCAGAGAAGCAGAGAGTAGACAGTGAGGTCTGAGAGAGATTGATGAAACATCTTTCCGTGTTGCAAAGATTCTGTAGAACTTTCTGCAATGTGAGTTAATATAGTGATTGAATCCAGAGTTGAATACTATTCCTGTGAAGTTTAGTGTATTCACAAATCTTCTGAAATTAACACAAAGAAATAATTTTCTCCCAATTTGTGTATAGAGGCATTGTTTGCACTTTTATTCTCATAAATTTTGAAGAAGGTTTTTGCTGTGTAACTCTGTATGGCTCAGTGACTGATATTTGTGGCATGTGGAGTTCGGTTTCTCCCCAAATCGTTAAGACAGAAACTAATGAAAACTACACTAAGATGAAACGCTGAAATTAGAGATCTCTAATCAGAGCATATATGTGTACAATACTCTTAATTCAACCAACACATTAAAACCACTTCTCCAATTATATGTCCAAGCAATCATCAGACAGGCAGTAGAAACTTACCTTTTGTTGCATTTAGACTGGATGGAAACCGGATTAGAATGTTACAGGAGCAAAACTTAGCAATATTACATAAATTTTTGATAAAAGAGCACATAGAAGTTTCATGGCAATCTTAAAAGTCGTATCTTATAGTGCCTCTGATGGGTCACATATGAAGCATACAGATCTGCAGATGATGGATATTAGCCATCGATATTCCAGTAATCATACATACATTTTGATTACTTTGCACTTCTCTTGCTGCTGTAGTTAAGGAAGATATCCATAAGGATAGCAACATTCTACTAATTGGTTTCATAGCTGAAATATGTAGCCAGCGAAAACATATTCAATGGATTGTTCATGTCTGCAATGGTAATATATTGCAGGAAGCAACAGGAGCACTCACCTGAACCTAGTTTTGAGTTCCAGTTTGAACTTTGACATGCTGCTTCAAAGTGTCATGCTTGAGACTAGAACCTATTGAGAAAACTAATTTCTGCTTTTTTAATAAATATAGATGAGCTCAAAGAATGAATTATAGTAGCTAACCTCAACAAGCTTTCAAGAGGTCCACAACAGACAGTGAGCACTGTCCTGCAGACCTAAATAGTCATATCAATTTGAATTTTACTTTCAGCACTCTACAACAGCACA
Organism: Pinus tabuliformis; assembly: GCA_031772625.1. NCBI lineage: Eukaryota > Viridiplantae > Streptophyta > Pinopsida > Pinales > Pinaceae > Pinus > Pinus tabuliformis. The sequence goes on along the minus strand of CM062818.1, from coordinate 497,905,611 downwards.
AGCTGCTCCATTTTGTACATAAGGTAAATCAGGCCCTCGCTTCCATTCCTGCAATTTGGTATCATAAATGAGAACCAACCCCTCTTTCAATCCTCGTGCATTCCTCCCACTCCTCCTCAACAGATCATCAATAGACCCTCCAACTTGAATAATATAAACCAAACTCCCCATGGTAACACAACTGAATTTCAATACATTGTCCATCCTTAGAGGAGATGTAATGGGAGGCTGCTTAACCCTAGTCCAAGAATCAGTATCTGTAACATATTTCCAGAATGATAACTCGACTGCATGACTAGACAACATATAGATACAGGATCCAACCACTGTACAAGCAATCACACAACCCCCCATAGGCAATGCCTTGGTCTTAAGCCAAGTATTCGTCTTTGGGTTGAAAGAATCCATAGAACTCACATAAGCATAAGGGTGTATAGAGAGTCCATTCATATTGCCAAACTTAAGCCCACCAATAACATAGAAGATGCCATTAACAAGTTTATGAAAATCCAGAAGCAAGTTTATGAACATTTTCTTCTATGATTGTCCTTGAAGCAAGTTTATGCATATAGTGATAGCAATTTAATGAGAGCTCTTGCCAGATTTTGTTTGGGGGCAATATATTACCAAACCTAACATGCAAAAGCCTCACGATTTCATATAAATTGGCGCTGCAATTTGTAACATGAACTTGACTTCCCAGATCATGCCCGGGAAGTAGGTAAGAGATCTCATCCTTTAATGTAATAGAAATTCCATTTCTGAACAGTATAGTAGATGATTGTACAGGTTGCATAATGTAGAATTGTAAGCAGTATAGGTGACAACATAAATGAGCTATGTTCACCTATCACAAAAGAAAAATTCTTGAACCTCAATAATTCTGACATATACAAAGATCCTCATGTCTTTCATAAACATTTATCATTTATCACCCAAAGATAGCTGCAGAGTCTACCCTAGATTGGTGGAGTGCTATTACTCTACCCTTTGTCTCCAATATATATACCAAGGGTACCTAGTCTCAGGGCCATCATATCTTGTCTTGTATTGTATTTATTGTAAAAGGAGTTTCTACCGTCGAAGTGGATTGTATGAATTGACTTCTTATAAGATGAGGCCTAGTGCAGTTCCTAGGTGACTTTCACAGACTAGATTTTGGCATCTAAGTCAAAGAAACTCTAGCAGGGCCTTGGTTCACTGGTGTGGTTGACAATATTGAGCCATCCACCGAGCTCCATTCTTTCTATGGTCTACCCCATTCTAATGACATGTCAAAAGGAATGAGGCCAGGTGCCTTCCTTTTCAATTTTAATGTCTTCCTTTTCAATTAGTAATGCATAAAGAAAACCAGGACAACAGACAAAGTAGAAAGATTGAAGACTTCTGGTATTAGGTCTGAACTGTTTGAGAGCAAGTGAAAGTTATGACTTCCAAAGAAACTTTTAATTGAATCCAAAAGCTGGGAATTAAGTTGAGGGAGGAGTATCTGCCAATCAACACTTGGGGCATTGATTATTTCTTGATTGAACTAGGGGGAGTAATGGTGTCCTCATGATACAGTCACCTTTCCAATGGCCACAATGGGATTTGAAATTGTTAGAATTTGAAAGAAACAATTGTGATTCATCAGTTTCTTGCCTCTACTAGGGATTCATTGACCTTGGATGTTACGAAAGCTTCCCCAGGATAACCCAGCTCGGCCCTCTTATCCCAGGCCATTACGCTGAAGACATTCTCTGGGTCTGCATTGGTAACTTAACAATCGAGATACCAATACTAAGTTTTCATATTACAGATATGATTGCAAACCAGCAAAAGTTTGCAGGTGAGCAAACGACTGGACCATTGCTCTCCGAGTGTGGGATAAAACGTTTGGACTTTTGGGTGTTTCCCCTGCTAGTATTGACATTGCTAATCTCTACAATCAGTCCACTACTCTACTGGATACAAATTTTTCAAGAGAGCAGTCTATGTCTGGATAAGAAGCATTGAAAGATATCAAACAAGGCCTACACCAAGAGAAAGAGAAAGAAAGTCTGGAAAACTTTGAAAAATATGTGACAAAGATGATTAATGAGTGCACCATTTCTTCAAATGTTTTCTGAGAAGGAAGCAGTTTCAAAAAATGGTGGCAAGAATATAAGCAAATGCAACCAGTTGAATGGAAATCAAGCTCTGCATCGTATGAGATAATGGAAACAACTTGTTGGAAGAGTCCAATGTACAAACTTTGCAAATGTATTTTTATTTAGATTTTACAAATGGGGGATTTCATGTGACAGTGAGTTGAGATGAGTGCATAAATTCTGTAGGTAGACCATAGAAATGTATTTTTAATTAGATTTTACAAATGGGGGATTTCATGACACTACGAATTCTAATTCATAGGTACTTAATAAATATAAGGCTCGAACAGATCTATGGTGGTGACAAATGTTTATGAAAAACATGAGGATTTTCGTATATGAAGTTAAAGCAATTTTCTTTTAGGAAATAGTTGAACACGTACCTTTGTGTTGTCACTGTCGCATGTACTACTTACAACTCAACACTATGTAACCTGTACAATCATCAATTATCCTGTTCTGTTACATTAGAAGATGAAATCTCTTACCTACTTCCCTTGCAAGGTTCAGGAAGTCATGTTCTTGTTACAAATTGCAGGGTCAATTTATATGAAATTGTGAGGCTTTTGCATGTGCTATTTGGTAATGTATTGGCCCCAAACAGAATCTGACAAGAGCTCTTATTAAATTGCTAAGACTATATACAAGGACAATCAGAGAATGAATCCCTAATATCATACACAACGAGTGCCTCTCTGGCCCAAAAACGTTCGGATTATCTACCTACCTACTTGAATTCTATGATCTAGATACTTGCACTCACTTAAATAAGGTGACTGTACTTCAATAAAACCCTGCTTTGAAAAAAGGATGCAGTGATGCAGCATCATTTGAGTTCTGGAAAGAGTTGAAGTCTGCTTCAGTAGTGTCCACAGGAATGCCCTTATTGCCAGTGAACAGGTTTATGGGGCAAAAACTGTCTAACAAACTGAACTAAAAATTATCCATGGTCATTCAAACAACTTCAATTCTATGATCTGGATACTTGTACTATCTTAAACAAAGTGGCCATACTCCAATGAAACCCTGCTAAAACAAATTGATGTAATCTAAGCAAAAAAAGTCCTTTAGATAAACTTACAAACCTTTTATCCAAGGAATACAATGTTTCAATTACTGTTGTTCACCTCAGATTTTGCAGTTCTGTACACTCAGAGAAAATGCACTTTGCCCGGATGGGTTATGGCCATAGGGAACTTGACATCCCCCAACTCTGTTTCTCAGAATTCCAAGTTGCCTGATTCTCCCCCAACTCTGTTTCAATGACATGGCCAATTTGGAATTTAAAGCAATGGTCAATTCTCGTTTTACAGTAGGGTTAGGGTTTACTGTTACAGACTGACAATCTCTTAAAATATGGTTGATTCTTCACATTTATATCAAACACTGTCCTCACTTTACCACCAAAATGCGATGGCCAGTTTGGAATTTAAAGCCATGGTCAATTCATACATTAGCAAGTCTTTTCCTGAAAAATTATGCAAAATAAGGTCAGAAAGGTAACATGTACTCGCAGTAATTGAGTCATATCATCACCAAATGACTGATTGGCTCAAATATTACTTAGAGAAACACAAAAAGGTGAAACAGATTTTATATCCCCGAACATTTTTTTATATTTCTTAATATAATGAACGATAACAAAAAGGAACACAGGTATCCTGATGTAGTATACACATAAAATTATATATTCGTCCTTCAAAATAAGGGCTCTCTGTTTTTTATCTATGGCTGTTGAGCCATTAGAGTGCCTACATACAGTAATAACAGCAGTACAGAAACATATTCAACATCATATCTCTTTATGCCTGGGCTTACAAAACTAGTTGGAGAAGATGGGTGGCTTGCTGCCTTTGATGATTCGGAGCTGCAAGAACTGACACCATGAGGAATTATTATACCAGAGCCTTCATAGCAAAGCCCCGGGCTATTATTCTAGGCGCCTTCCCAATCTCCTGCAAAAGATCTCAGGAAAAACCACTGTGCCTGATAAATTATTTCCATTGAGATATAATGTATTCAAGGAAGGAATCTCCGCCAAATTCGATGGGATTTCCCCGGTGAAACGATTGCCATTGAGAGAAATATATCGCAATTGCTTGGATGAACCCAGAGACTCTGGTATTCTTCCCTCGTATCTTGAGGTCGAGAGATTGAAACTCATTAGCTTTGGCAGCTTATCCCATGCTAGAGAAATATTGGCCCCAATAGGATTGGTTCCTAGATAAAGCTCCTGCAAATTACTCATGTCCGTCAATGTCTGTGGAAGATTGCCATGAAGCCCATTGTTGCGAAGATCCAACAGCGTCACATTTTTCAAATCGCCCAACTCCAGCGGAATCTTCCCTCTGATAAAATTATCGCTCAAATCCATCTTCATGAGAGATTTTAAGCCCCCAATTTCAGAAGGCAAAGTACCATTCAACTTATTGAAACTCAGGTCCAGGATTAGCAGATTCTCCAAGTTGCCAATCGAAGTTGGAATTTGGCCACAGAACTGATTCCGACTGACAAGGAGCTTTTTCAGTTTATACAATCTCCCCAGCTCCTCTGGCAATGGACCCTTCATGTTATTTTCTTTCACAACCACATTTTCTAAGTTTCCTAGCTCACATAGCTCAGACGAGAGCTCTCAAACCACGGCCTCATTGCTGTGAAATGTGAGGCTCTGGATAGAGTTGCTTAGATTTTTCCACCCTCGAGAAAGGCATTATCTGTGGAGCCCAATTGAAGCACATGTAGAATGAGAGAGTTTTCAAGTGCCCCACGCTGAAAAGTGCAAGATGAACGCTGGCGGTCTCGCTGCATTTCAGCGAGTTATATAAATGGCGGCAAGATTTAACACTGTAACGAACCAGAAATAGCCGAATTGATCGCTTGAATATCCCTGAATAGGTGTGGTACCACAAGGATCTGGATAAATCCCACTCAGATTCGAGTCACTTCCTACCAGAGAACCCAATATTGAAAACAGGGTTTCTTTTTCTGATTCAAGCATTGCAGCAGGAGCTATTATCTCCTGAGCGCAGTGGGATTCGAACCCAGAACATAGCATCAAAAACACAGTAAGAAGACACAAGACAGAGGACCTGCAACATGGTTTCTCCATTTGAATCTCTGAAGAACCTTAACCCGAGAAGTTGAAGTTAATTCCAGGCGGAGGAATTCAAATTCCATGGTGAATTAAGCAAGATGCGATGGAAATCGGAATGTCTGTCAGATATCTGTCAGTCGTGGACATTAATGCGGAGCTGGCGGAGGGTGTGGGATGGCGGAGGAATTGCCAGTGGCCGGAGCCGGAGGTTTTTCTGGGCGGCGATGGAAATCAGGGCATTCCTCCGCCTGGGTAGACTACTCCAAAGAACAAAGGCAAACCTCCCCGAGATATTTTTGATGACCTCATCTACAGGGTAAGGGCCCTTGTCTCTAAGAGTCTGATACACTTCCATGATAACGGCCATTACATTATCCAAGATGCCCTCAAATATGTCAAATATATCATCTACAACTTCAAAATATGTGCGCCATTAAAGAACCATAGACTATAAAAACAGATCTACAACAAAAGAGATTCAAGAACCACCGACTATAAAAATAAATATACAACAAAAAAAATTCTAAAAAAAACTCTGAGAACAAAGAGAAGCCAGGGAAGTGGAGTCGTAAAGAACGAAGGAAAACTTCCCCGAGAAATCTATGACGACCTTATCCGCAGGGCCCTTGTCTCTAAGAGTTGGGTATGATTCCATGATAATGGACACTTCATTTACAGATTTTTTAAGACCGTATCATTGTCTCGACACCACTACATTATCCAAGATGCCCTCGAATATGAAAAATATGTCTTCTACAGCTCCGAAATATGTGTTCCATTAAAGAAACACCGACTATAAAAACAAATCTACAACAAGAGAGATCCAAAAACCACCGACTATAAAAATAAATCTACTAACAAAAAATATTCAATAAAAAAAAGTGAGAATAGAGAGCATGCCTCTGTGTGAGGAGAGGCTAGTCTGAGTGAGTTTAGGCCATGGCACTGACATCGCCAAAGTTAATGTAGATGGTTCCAGAATTAGTGGAAACAAAAGATTGAACCAAATCGATGCCATTTTTCCTCTGCTCAGCCTGAACAGAGGGCTTGATCAATTCCTTAGAGCCTTATTCCACAAGTCTCTTCAATACTGTCAGATATTTCAGAGGCAGAAATGAGCTTTAAACAAACCACCTAATCGGAAATACCATCAGATCTCCTTCGCCAGCTGTTGCGCTGTTGAAAAATGAAGAGTAGGGATTCTGATGGGAGCGAGGACATTCATTATGGGGAAGAAATTTGCCTTACCATGGCGCATTCTCCACAAATGTGAATTCATATCCAGCATATACTCCACCACTTCGAGGTTTGACTGAGTCTCAGCAACATTGCCACTATCTGCATTGCCTGGTATCTCAAACGTTCAAGCTGTGTTACAGGATGGGGATGAAGATAATGCGTCCTCGGTAAGAATGGATGTCTATAAATCTGCATCATGTTCATAAAAAACAAATAGGAGAAACGAAAAGAAAAATGAAGCTCGCCCATCTTTTTGACCCCTTAGAGATGGATCGAAAGCAGGAGGGTGAGGCACACTTCATGACATTTGCAGATTCCATGTGTCAATTTTTATTTTGAATGAGGAGGACAAAAATAGAAAAAATTTATTGGATAAATTTGCCCAACCAAAGCCCGCAAAATTCGCCTCACTATGATGCATGCTCCACAAATGTGAATGCATATCTAGCATATACGCCACCACTTCGAGGTTTGACTCGTATTAGCCGCATTGCCACTATTTGCATTGCCTAGTATCTCAAACCTTCAAGATGCATTACAGAAAGGGGATGAAGATAATGCATCCTCGACAACAATGTCTGCGTGTAAAGCTGCATCATGTTCATAAAAAATGAATAGGAGAAACTAATAGGCAAATGAAGCTCGCCCATCTTTTTGAATATTCAACGATGAAGCACCAAAAGGAGGAGGGTGAGGCTTACTTCACGACGTTGCAGGTTCCATGTGTCAATTTTTATTTGTATGGAGGAGGATTAAAATAGAACAATTTTATTGGATAAATCTTCACATCCAAAGCCCGCCCGCAGAGTAACACCTTCGGTGTAAAAGTTACATGTCATAATTATTAAGATATTCTGAGAGATTAAGGTACTTGTCATAAGTTATAGTACTCATTTACAACAGAGGATTTGCATCTATATAAGTGGCTATGGTCCTGTGAATTTCTATATGATATTTTATTATTAGAGATGTAATTAAGGACCTTAAAAGTCGAAAGCTCAAATGCTTGAAGCTCAAAGTCTCAAAGGTTAGTCATAATTTGATGAGATACAACTATACAAAGATTTTGGTTGGGGTTTGTGTGAACTCATGCTTACTATCCCCGGGGGTGGAAGAGGTGTGGACATGGAATCTCATGGGTTCCTCCTCGTGTCTATCTCTCTGCCCTTGCTTGCATATCCACCATTGATACTTTCTCCATCGCATTGATAACAAAAACCCAAATTGACTTCATACAACACTAGTTGCTCCTCTTATGAAACAATTTTGTTGATATAATAAGGAATCGTGATGAAGATATAGAAGGCGGAGCTGCAAAGGTCTGCAATGTTTATGTTATTGAATTATATAATGATTATTTTAGTTCTTATATGCTTGCCCTCTACATTCATGTACTTGTCTTCTCTGTCCTTATCTTCATCACATCGAGTGGTCTACTATATTGAAATCTTCATTGTCTTTAACATCTTAATTCCATTGTATTCTCCTGTGCCTCCGCCGCAAAGGTATGCAATGTTTATGTTCATTGAATTATATAATGATTATTTTAGTGCTTACATGTTCGCCCTCTGCATTCATGTACTGTTTTCCCTATCCTTATCTTCATCACATCGAGTGGTCTACCATATTGAAATCCTCATTGTCTTTCACGTCTTAATTCCACTGTGTTTTCCTGTGCACTTGATAGATGTATAACTAGCAATTGTCCCAAAAGGTACAAAGAGAGGCCGATAGGATTAGTAAAAGAAGGAAACCTATATAGATAGGCAAGCATATATAAAGCTCAGTAGTGACGAAGGCACTAACCACGATGACCAGCGTGTACCAGCGGAAAAGTAAATTACAGTGTTTTACATGGTAATTGAAAAGCGGGGAATTAGATTTGCAAATATTAAAACAAATCACTTACATTGGTGGTTCACACTATAACTAAAACATTAACTAATTGTAAGTTGATTTTCATAAAATTCATTTAATATCATTTATATAGATGAACCAAAAAATAGGTTTGTGCAATTGGATGAGAAAGCGTTCATAGAAGCCTTTTTAAAGAGAGCGAAATAATGGACAAAAAGCCCACTCATTTGATTCCAAAATCCCAACAAAAAAACATAACAAAAACATAAGAGATAAACCCAATCAACTCCAAAAATGTGAATTTGCAGTCCTGCATCTCAAAATTGCAAGGCAGACGTTTGGAAATGCACAAACTCACTACTGATACACTCCTAGATTGACAACAGTATTAGCAGAACAATAATCAACCAACATATACTGGACAAAACAAAAAAACCAGGAAAGGGAGTGTGGCAAGTACTCAATAAAAGGTGATACAATGATGAATCAGCAAGAGAGTTTACCTCAACTTTCTTAATCACTTGGTTGCAAATATTTAAGAAAAGCACACACTGTTGCTTCGTGTGATAACTACGCTTTTTCTAAATATTAACACCATATTTGTGGTTGCTTGATAACTTTTGCTTGGTGTCCTAATTTTCTCTACCACTAGACAAACACGAGCTTTCTAAATCTTATCACCTGACTAATCAGACCCCTAATAATAACCACCTTCATAGCCCAATAAAATTATCCCAGACAAAAGTAGAACTTTTTAGAAATGATAGATGATTATGCAATACACAAAATGATGAGTAGGAACACTGCCAGATGGGTAACAGTTCAATGCCAATTCAATTAACCTTCATGCAACCAAGGAAAACCAACTCACCTTTGCAGTATTGAATGCCACATTCTTGCAATGGGATATATGCTGACAGACCATGCAGGCAAGTCATATGTCAAATTATGAATGGTAGCAGTTATATCAGATCTAAACATCCGTGTTTGACAGACAAGCAACACATAGACCTAGTTTTCTTCCGTAAACATGTGCATGTAGCATCATCCAAGCAACGCTTTTCAATCATGCAAATTCAGACTCAATCATGCAAATTCAGACTCTTTGGTAGTGAGCAATGCCTCATCCTTATAAAATGAACTTCAAACAATATTCCAAGTTGAATGAAATTTTTCTAATGTACACATTTTTGTGTTATGCACCTCTCATGAGGCCAACTTACTTAATACAAGCATGACAAATATTGAATATCTCTAGAGAAGGACCTAATGAGAAATCCTCAGGTTTTTCGCAAGGGAGGGCATTGCTGCTAATCTCAATTGCCACAAGGATCTTTTTTTCGCAAGGGAGGGCATTGCTGCTAATCTCAATTGCCACAAGGATCTTTTTTTCGCAAGGGAGGGCATTGCTGCTAATCTCAATTGCCACAAGGATCTTCTTTCCAATGTTGTGGCTCTTCTTCCTCATCTCCATTAGCGCCACCGTGCTTTCCTGTACAACAATTGTTAACCAAAATTTATAAGAAAAGGCCATAAATATTAAAAATCTTATACATTCATTTAACCACCATCACATTTATAACAGAAAAAGATGAAAGTTTAAGGATAAGAATTACAGTTACTTACAGTTCCTCAGTTTTCTGAATAATTGTTCAGGGCGCATTTTTATGTTATTCTCTTTGCAAAATATTGTTTCCTGTGACTCAAGGTGTAGTTTATTTCTTTATTATGGTGGCTGTAATGATGGTTTCTTATCATTTGTAATCTTGAGATTATTGGACATGGTAAATTGATATTGTTATTGGATTTATGTCCATATCTGCAAATTTCTAAGCAATTGAGAGTTTTCGAAAACAGAGTAATAGCAGTGTGCAACCCATTGTGAGTGTCTGGAGCATCTTCGAAAGCTGAATATCCAAATGATATAAAACTCAAGTTTGTGAATGTGATTTAAGGATAAAATGCTGACATGTTTTTGTTGTTTAATGTAGAAGGAATCTTGCCATTTGGGCTCTAGAGCCCAACCTGCTTTCTCGTATTGCAAAACACAGATCATTTAACCAACAAAAAGCACAGATTAACATTTACGAATGCGGTCTCCATTGATCTATTAAAATAAGCAGCTGATGTAAGTAAACCACGAGGAAATTTGATATCCAGGCAACAAAAACTTTCAGATGGCAACCAATGACACCATTTCATTTACCTTTCAGAAAGATGAACAGGACCTAAACTTATCCACATTATAATCCAGCAGCTGTAATCTACAGTAAAGAATGTCGACTGAAAAAACCTGTCCTCCAAAATGAAAATGATATTACTTTTAAAATCCGAGTAAAGGCCCAAGAGCCATATGTAGACAATATGAAACTAAAATAACTCAACTCAGAATACTTGACACTCTAACATGCATGTGAAGAGCTAGATCTATGCTAGTATAATAGAAATACTATTTCCAATGCATTCTATAGCCTGCCATTCCCAATGGCCAATTCAATGATCAGCACACTACAGTTTTGTACCAATAGGCATTATGTTGCTGTAAAATAATATCATTCCCAAAGGCCAATTCAATGATCAAATCATTACAAATTTGAGACAATAGGCTGTGCATATGACATTATTTTTGTGAATTACAGTTTCTTAAAAATATATCAGTTCTCATTGATTTACCTGTTAAAAAATGATACCTTCTAATTGTTAGACATTTTGTTTTTTCCTAGGCATTTTTTCTTATCAATTTTGTTCAAAATTTGATAAGGATTTCTTGGAATCATAAGTTCCAACTGTATAATCTGCCCCACGAATTTTCCAGTGAGCTGAATCAATCTATTTCTGCCTTAAAAAACACATTTAAAACAACTAAAATTCACAATTTTACCAAAAATTATATCGACTAAATCCAGCAAAAAAGACAAAAACGTTTATTAGACTACTTTATTTAAAACCAGCATAGATCAATTTAAATAAGGATCTAACATGAGCCTAGAGGGATCCGATTTCTTCACAAGTATATTTTTATAAACCGACATTATTTAGATATTTTGTGTAATTATATAAATAATTTAGTTATTTATAATCAGTAGTTACAATCACTACATTATGTCTTTAAATTAAACCTGCTAATAGATGCATTATAATGCATGCAAACATAGGGGCAATAGTTAAATACTCCACAATATCTTTTACAGCATGATTAGAGAGAGACAGAGGACCATGGGTCAGACTCAGCATCCACAATTAGATAGGCACAGCTATTCCAATTCACAATCATAATTTCTCATTGGTACACAATTAGATAGGCACTGCTATTCCAATTCACAATCATAATTTCTCATTGTTTAGCAAATACCAATAGACTTCTAGTCAACCATATTCAGCAACACTTATCCTTTCAAAGAAACAGAAAGAGGCTTTCACAAAAGATTTGTAAATTGCTAAAAAGAAAGGTATACTAGACCCAGATCACTACAGTAAGGAGATTCATGATCTAAAACTAATGTTAAATAAATGAAAAAGTACCCCACAGGTACAGAAAGTCCATAGCTGCCAAGCAGCACCTCATTACTACCAGATTTACAAGACTGCACTTGCTATACACAACTGTTGGCAACTTGAATTTTCCAAGCAGAGAAAATAGTCAAATCATTTTAATTCTCCGAGACCCCAGCTATCCAACCTGAAATATGTGCTGGACAAACCCTTCCAAGCACAATCCTGAAGCTCTACATGTCAATGGCAATGCCACAATCAGCACACGTGACCCATCCAAAGCACATACAAAGAAAACCCACATTGGAGCTGTTCTCACAAAGAAACATTGTGAAATCACCTTTGCAATTGGAAAGCACTTCAAACCATATTTTAATAGGTCATACAAATAAATATACAAACAACATGAGGTCAGTTCCTCAAAGTACAGAGATGGGAAACATTCCCCATGTCAGTTAACAAAAGAGAAAAAGGAAGCAAAAAACCTAGTCTATGTTCATGTTTCAGAGAAAGAAGCCACGCAATATCCGGAATGTGCTTGGAGTCACAAGGCAATGCCTCCAGCACATCCCAAGAGAGAAGACAGGCATTTCTTGTATGCCTTTGAAGAAAACTGCCGAAATAATACAACACAACCATTAAGTCATGATGCATGCAAGAGAATACCTCTCTGGATACTCTTACTGACATTATATTCAAATCGTATTTTACACCCCACCATCAAGAAAAAATTCTTCAATTCCCGATGAAAACTTGCCTACCTTCCCGCACACTTTAAACCACCCCAACCTTCACTGCTGCTAATGGGATCTCCTCCATTTCGGATCCCTTTACTGGAGCTTTCAATCATTTAGTCACTGGGTCACTTGACCCTGTGGCTTCAGAGGATGCCTCGGTGCTGTTCAATACACCAGAAAAATGGTTGGCATCAAGATATATGCAGGTATCAAAACACCATCGCAGTTAAATAAAAATGTATATACCACAGTTTGACAATCTTTGAGTGAAAGAAGCTCTATGAACCCAAACTATAGGCAAAAGAAGCCTTCTAACTGAGACAAGGCAGAAAATGTTAGTACCTAATCCCCGTGCTTCTGAGCTCTTCATGATACGCAGCCTCTTCACTGTACTCACAAACATGCTGCAAAAACACCAAGATTAGATATCAGAACAGCTGGGTATATGAACTGGTATTTCAAGACAATTCCATATCTAATTATACTCACTCCAAGGTACGTCTCCAACCAGCATACGATCCCCTTCATTATCTTCATAAGTGAGAACATAATCGGTTCCACTTAATAGAGTAGGCTGATCATTTTTAGACGATGGATTGGTAGGTTGTCTCTGCCCACTGCCCTGCACTGGAATGCAGACCAGGAAAGCAAATCAGTTTAAGGCTCTGCAACTGCTGGATCCTTTAGCTGCCATGGCTCTTCATCGGCTGATGATGAAGAACCGGCGATGGCTTCTTGTTTCCTCCTCCTTTTATCGGTAGAATCTCCTTCTCCGCCTCCATTGTTTGCTTGATTATTGCCTTTTCGAAGTAAGTGCAGAAGAAATTCACCGTCTGTCAGCGCAGAAGAAGGCGATGAAGGTGTGGCTGGTTAGAGGGTTTATGCCGACTCTATGCCCTGCCAAGTGTCAGTCTGACAAGCAAAGGGACGACGAAACTCTCCTTTCAAAGGAAGGCCTATCGGCCTAAATATGGTATTTAGGGTTGTTGAATGGTAGAATCATCCTAAAGAGGCCTAGAATTTCAAGTTCACCTTGCCTCTCTCAAGTGAAAATTCCATGAATGTTAAATCTTTTTGAGTACCAGTCTGTTTATGTTTTGTTTAAATTGAGCTACACACAATATATCAGGAGTGATCATGCTACTATGAGGATATAACAATTTGTTAGGATTGATCATCATAAGGCCTAGAATTTCAAGTTCACCTCGCCTCTCTCAAGTGAAAATTCCATGAATGTTAAATCTTTTTTAGTACCAGTCTGTTTATGTTTTGTTTACATTGAGCTACACACAATATATCAGGAGTGATCATGCTACTATGAGGATATAACAATTTGTCAGGAGTGAACATCATAATTCAGTTTTAAAATCAACAATGGTGATCAATTTTTTTTAATGGTATTTGATAGTAAAAATAATTTCAAATCATAAATTCCCCATCTAAATATTTTAGTTGCATGTCATAAATTTAATTAGTGGTTTAAATTTTGATAATTAGTTTACATACAAAGACTGAGGTAGACAATATGTCCTTTGCTTAGTTGTAGCACCCATTTCTTATCACCATTCCTTTGTCTATTAGCTTGAAATGAGATTCTTATAAACATAAGAGGGAATATAGAGAAAGATTGGAGTGGTGCCATTTTGTAGTTACACATTTCTGACATACATTTATAAACCATTTACTTTGTCTTCAACAATTATAAAGTTTTGAAAGTTCTCCCTATTCATCTTTATCAAAAATAAGAATTTATTGGATATATGTACATTCAATAATAATTATTAATCCCCTTCCATCCATTATCTCTCTCTTAAGAACCTTCACCATTAGTAAGTGAAAGAGGTATCGTATTGCAATTTTAAAAGTTTAGAAAAGGTATTTCCCATTTTTACATCGATATCTATATATGTGAAATAAAGAATTATAACAAACCAAACATACTTTAGATGGGATGCAAAGGTGCAAAAAAGAAATTTTGTAATTACATATTTTTTAAAGATATTTAATACTTATTTAACCTATGTGTCATATTATTATATAGTTTTTAATTGCAAACAAAGTTTTGAAATAAATAGAAGTTCATTCTTCATATTTTTATTTTTAGGTTTATCCATTCCCCAATATACAGTTTTTGTTTAGAAGTTTTAGAATGTGACTTTTAGAAACTTGTGGTTTCCAAAAATCACTTGAATCTCAATATATTTTTGGACCTATAAAACCAAACTCTAAAGTGTTGTATTTTTTTTTTTTTTTTTTTTTGAGGATGACAACTTTAAATCTACCTCTCAATTTTCATACAAAATTTATATTTAACCAGAGAAAAATTTGACACTCACTAATTATCATAAAAAAAAATTAAAAAACAAGTATGAAAAACATCGCAAAAAAAAAATTGAAATTCCATAGGTTGAAACAACATAGAGCGATCTTACATTTGTTATTTCATAGTCACTCATTCTACCCAGTAGTCGGAGACTAGCTGACCGACCTGTGAAGAGGTACCACGCGCACAAATATCATGCATGAATTTTACACTAGCAATTGTCCCAAAAGGTACAAAGAGAGGCCGATAGGATTAGTGAAAGGAAGAAAGTTCTATAGATAGTCAAGCATATATAAAGGTAAGTAGTGACGAAGGCAATATGATTATAATTTCTGACTTTCAAAGGAACTAAAGTAAATATGGAAACAAGCATAGTGTTGCACAGTGCCCCGGAGGATGTGAAAAAAGTCCCAAGTTTCATGGTGAGTGAATGCACACCAAAATTTAGGGAACTCTTGGACAATGCCTGCATCAAAAAGAGGATGAAGGGCAATCAAATGCACCACAAACCATTCATAAATGATTAAAGAGAATGAAGGATATTGCGTGAACACCCATGTATGATTATAATTGATCTAGAGGATGGGACTTACATCTGGTACACAAGTACATACAGTATCTATGATCTAAATCTGAAGACAATGTACAAAAAATAAGTAAAATTTATACTGTGAGGCAGTACCTGTTCGTTGTCACCAACAACTGATTCATTGCCCATAACCTGCAGAAGGGAGTCCTTTGAAGAACAATTCACTGCAGTGGGACCCTTTTATATGATCCTTGATAGTTGTTTGTTGATGTCCCTTGAAGAAGTGAATTGGATAATTTCCTCAAGGAAGTTAAAAGCTAGGAGACGGGGCTTCTTCTGCTCCAAAGAGATATGCCAGGGATCTGCCTTTAACATGTAATATTCTTGTGCACTTGTTCAACATAGTCTAGTCCGATCTCTCCTGTAATAAGTAGAACTAACTGGAAAAAGAGAGATAAATAAATTGTCTCGAGCACTTAAGCAAACCTACCAGATCTGACATTGACTGCATGAAAGAAAACTTGAAGAGAAAGAGACGTGTTGGTGATTTCAGCATTGATGTCAAAGGTGTATGTGGACAGTAAGCTTGGCATTTGATGATGAGGCGTTGACTGGAACTTAAGTTTGGATGGTGGAACTGCTCTTGAAGAAGGCTATGTAAGTTCATTCGATTGCCTGGCAGAGACAATGCTCCACCTGATAGGGATCAAGCAATCAAGACACTTTGGCAACATTCAAATGGAGGAAAACAGTTTATTGATGAGATAGTCAAGTTTGATGGTAGTGTTCTGGGCAGTAGATACAGATCTCATCCAAACCAATTCCGTTGGATTTAACACAGCATATTAATGCAAAATTTCTGACCTGAATACTCATCCCTTAATGGTGCTCATGATTACAGATACACTGCTCATCTCACGCAGCTGTTTCTGGGTTGCATAAACAAGGAAATGCGTATCAAACCTCCTCAAGGACTTCTTCATACCTTCATCACCATAGTTATGGAGTGCAAAAGCGTTATATTTTTTTTTACTGATCAGTTCTGCAAACACTGTCACAGGTACACATTGCTTGCAAACTTCTGACTGTTATCACTATTTTTTATTTACTGGGATAGCCCTCCTGGTTACCCCAATTTTGCGCAAGGCACTATTGTGGGTAACAGTCCCCTCTTATATTATCATGCTCTTCTTTGAGCACTAACACATGGTGAGCCTTACCTGGTGTAAAAGCTCTGGCTCGATTTGTCATTTTATGTACCAAGTGCAACAACTCTGTAAACACCTTTGCACAGCAGCTTATTATCTTGAATAAGCTTAATAGTCTTTGGGCTGAATATGTCGTTTATCAACTTTCATTTCCAATTATAATTCTTTAGAAATAGACCATTTGGAGCTGTGTGGAAACTTCATTAATACACTCAAGCACTGTGGTGGCATGAGACCATTCATCACATGTAGGAGACAAAGCATTAGTGTATCTTTAGAAATAGTGCTTAAAGAATGAAGAGAGAAAGCATAAAACTCTGTGATATGGTCCATACTCCATAGAGTATCATCCAACAGATTTGAGAGAAGGCATTTAAGCTGGATTTGCCATCGTGCATTGGGATTCATTTCATCACATGTAGGAGACAAAGCATTAGTGTATCTTCAGAAATAGTGCTTAAAAATAAAAGAGGGAAAGCATAAAACTCTGTGATAGGGTCGATACTCCACAGAGAATCATCCACCAGATTTGAGAGAAGGCATTTAAGTTGGATTTGCCATCGTGCATTGGGATTGATCTAGCGTTCAACACAGTCTATAGCTTTGCTTGAAGCTCTACAAGACATCCATCCTTGATGAAGATGAAGAGGAGTCCATCACATCATTTTCTGTAGAATGTCTTAATTTTGGCACAGCAGTGGAAGAAGACATAGTTCTGTAGTGCAAAGAATAGGTAACCAAATAGGAAATTGTGCCTCCGACGGCATTGGTAGGCGGAGAAAATCGCGAACAAATCTCCGAACGCAGAACAGGCAGGCGGAGAAAACCGCGAACAAATCTCCGAACGCAGAACAGGCAGGCGGAGAAAACCGCGAACAAATCTCCGAACGCAAAACAGGCAGAGCAGAAAACGGACAGCATGACAAGTAATTGAAGAAGACGCTGAATTCGCTGAACGGCATAGATGCCAGGTGTCAACATCAGAAAGAAAAGGACGACGAAAGGTCCCTTTCAAAGGAAGGCCTATCGACCTAAATATGGACAACCAACATGTGAAGAGAGAGAACTCCACGCTGGCATGAAGTGATTTTACTTTTTCAACTCGATTTTTCACGTTCCTTCTATCCATAATCAAAATGGAAATTTCCATTTCCTTTCCAATGGGGTTTAAACTTTTTTTAAAATTGAGTGAAAATTTTTTAATATTTTTTGAAACATGTTTTTGGTGATATTTATATCGAAATTCATTTCTTAATAATAATAATAATATTTATTTTTAAAGTCACGGTCAAGCTAGACACCAAATTTATGTATGAGACCCTCTTGTTTGTGGGATAAGGGACCCACTTCTCCACAGTTATTTCACTGCTAAGTCTATGAAGGCATACATACTCTATCCCCCTCTCGTTTTGAACCTGTGACCTCTTAGGAGGAAACACATGCTCCGAGCATTTCAAGGACTAGAAAGAAACAATTACTTTTAACCATAAGGAACAACTATAATTGTCTGGTCAACGACTACATATGACAAGACCCAGAGTTAGGAAAAAATTAGTTAATTAATTAATTAATTTGTAAGATTTATTTATTTTATTTAAATCTAAATATACCGGCTTTTAATTAATCAATTTCTTTTTAATGAACTAAAAACATTAAAGTTAATAAATAATTCATTATCCTCTTAAATAAACTATATATAAACTTATAATACTATAAGTCATATTATAGGATCAAATATTAGTGAAATAAATAATTAGTCAAATGAATAGTGAATTTTATTACAAGTCTATTTATATTTACCAAAAAAATATTATTTCATTTTACAACTAAATAAATTCATTGTAATGTGATCTACAATTGGTTGTTAATGTGATTTGCAGAAACCCCTGTCATATATAAATAAATTCATATTAACACTGATACAAGAAGTATTAAAATAAAAAATATAAGTATTTATTAAATAATTAATTAATTAGTTAATTTTATTTATTTATTTTTATCTAACTACATATAAGAATCTTAATCTTAATAAGATACATATAAGAATCTTAATCTTAATAAGATAATATATTAAGTAAATATTAGTTAAATAATTATTTAATTTAATTTAATATTATAAATTTTTGAAATTATTATTAAAATTTAAAAATTTCCTTTATTTATTTTTTGTACGGAATATTATTTATATATATATATATAAATAATAACTTATCAATTTCATTATTTTGGAGCAATGTTTAAATGCGACCACATTGATTTTTAATATTTTGTATTTGATATTTAAAATTATTAAATTTATTATATGTTTTACATCTAAATATATATATTATTATTTAATTTGTGTATATAATAATTTAATCACCATTTAATGTAAGTTTCTAAAATAAGTTTAGACGTATGGTTTTTGTCAATATATTTATGAATTTATGAGTTATTGGTCTTGTTGAGTCTCGCTAATATGAAAATTAGCATCACATTTTGATATATACTTATTTTTTTAATCTTATATTTATTATAGTTTCATTTCTTTTGTTATTTTTTCATCCACTCTTAATTTTGTGAAAAACTAAAATAATTAGTCACAAATTATGGATGTAAATTGTCATGGAAGTGAGAGCTTATTAGTAAGATCAATTATAAATGAATTTTGAATGATTCTTTTGAAGACAAAATAATAGATATTGAACAAATACATGGAAATTAAGTCGTATTTCTATTTTATTGTGCAGTTTTCTATAACGCAACTTTTTGAAAGCTTGTCCGCCCGGTTTTTCCGGTCGAAATTCGGCAAGAATTTATTGGAATCACAAGTTTGATAGCTAGTTTCTGCACAATGAAAGCGTCCCAGGGGTTTTCGAGGGTGCTGAATCCAAATATGAAGTTAAAAAACCATTTTAACTGCAACAAATCAAGATTTAACCTCAATTTCTTCCGCCGGATTCGGTCACCGGAATCTCCAAAAAGTCGCATTATAGACAACTCCTTTTATTGTTTCGAATATTCCATCTCATTAATATCATCGAGCATATTGATTTATAGATAATTGCTACATTCACAATGTTGTGTGTTTGTTTATTAAAATTCATGTCATGGTTATAGCTTTGGTATATTATTATTATTATTATTATTATTCCAACACATTGAAAAACCTCTCAATAACTTAGTCACATAATTCATCTCATCCTCACAGTTGTATTAGGAGGTCTCTTAATTCAGATGGATCCTCATGATAAAAAAATGATGCTTCAAATGTTGACGAAAAGGGCTCCATATCTTAGATCTCATCGAAAGCTTTCCAACACCACTTGAATGAAGTCATAGAGACGTCAAATGAAGAGCTTATGATGTTTTGAAGTTTTAATGAAATAGGAAAAAAGTTTTTAGGGTGTGGCACATGGCAGTACAGATAGTATGGACGTTGATGTGGCAGTACAAATTCTAATAGGTGGACCAATCAATATATGACACATGGTATTTTGACTATATGACTAGTGATGTAGCAAGTTGACATGTAGTGATGTGGCTAGCTAACTCAAAAATGATGCGACAAGGTTGATTTGACAAGTTGAATGTGCATGACATGGACCATCAGAAGCCACCATGTGGCAACCTCTAATTGTCCAAGAAGGTTTGAGTAATGGTTGTGAAAATATTGGCAGGCAGTTTGAACCACCAACCTCGATGGAACAAATTGAACCAACATAGTTGACATCGATGGGAACATAGTGATATATAAAGTGCATCAAAACTTCACATGTATATAAATGGCATCGACGGGGATTAACTCCATGACCTCTGCTAATGGAAAAAACAACTTTCACTTATACACCAACCATCATCATTGGAAATAAGGTGGCAACAATCTATATTTGAAGTTGAGTGTTATCCGAAGAGAGGGAGTGGAATGTCCATTTGTAGTATACTTGGGGGGATAGTATGGGGTACAAAGGGAGGTACCCAAGGGAATAATGTAAAAATGGGATGGGTCATAGTTATATGGTAAGCCCATGGTATTAGATATATGGTATTGATAGAACCATGGTAATGACCCATGGTACTGTTTGTATGAATCATATATAGAGGCTAGAGTCTCCCCATTGAGGATGTCAAGGATTATTGTATTGGCAAGCATACGGCTTGTGGAGTGTTCTCCTTCCTTAAGGAGTGATTATATGGTGTTACCCTACCTTAAGGGTTTTGATCAATAAAGAGGCATTTCTATATTTTGTGTTTGTAATTCTCTTGAGATTATTTATAGTTACTGGGTATATTGGCATCATTTCATATATTTCTGGGAATTACAAACACAAAATATAGAAATGCTTCTCTTTATTAATAAAAACCCTTAAGGTAGGGTAACACCATACAACTACTCCTTAAGGAATGAGAACACTCCACAAGCCATATGTTTGCCAATACAATAATCCTTGACATCCTCAATGGGGAGTCTCTAGCCTCTATATATGATTCATACAAACAATACCATGGGTTATTACCATGGTTCCCTCAATACCATATATCTAATACCATGTGCTTACCATATAACTATGACCCATCCCATTATTACATTATTCCCTTGGTTACCTCCCTTTGTACCCCATACTATCTCCCCTAGGTATACTACATTCCACCCCCCTTAAACATGTTTCGTCCCCAAAACATAAGAAGAACACAAATAATAAGATATACTTAAAAGAGTAGTCCACTGGTACGATGCATGTGCATCTAGCCATCTAAGAGAAAGGTGAACCCTCGATCTAGCTGGTGCTTTGCTCTCTTGAGATGGATGTTGACCCTGGCAGCTCTTCTATGTTGATGTGTTGTGGGTGGATCGTCGCCCCTCTCTATCTTTCATGCGGGGGTTGTTGTCCTTGTGGCTAATTTGTTGCCATCGTGTTGGTTGTTTTCTTGCAGGGTGATGTGGGTGGTGATATGCTGAAGTTTTAACCAACAGTGTATCTTTATTTAATTCACCACCTAATGGAGCCTGATTGGTATCTAATACATGTTGTGGCGCCTGTTGTTGTTGCTCATCTTCCAATATTAATTCAACCACGGATTCCTCATATGATGTATTAGTACCTGTAACATTTTCTGCTTCAGCCTCCTTGGACTTTGCCTGTTTATTGATAGAAATATCTTGTAACATAATTTTCTTCTTTTTATACTAGAGCTTCAAGAATTTCTTCTACACATTAATATTGATAGTACAAACAGATTCCATCCAAGGGTATCCCAAAACAACATCCACATTATCCATATCTAAAGCATAAAAATTAGAATGCAAGACATACTTATCCATAGAAATCTTCAAATCTTTATAAACTTTAACATCCGCATTATCAACCTGTGTGTTTTCCATGTGTTTTGCTAGAAGTTGCAATTTTTTTCCAAATTAACATTTATAAGATTTTGCTTGCAACTTGGATTTATAGATACCATGATCTTCTCCTTCTGAATATATCCATGAACCTGTAATAAGGAGATACTAGTAGAAAATAACCCCATATGTTTCTCATTATCTTGTTTTCCAAAATGAGACCATTTGTCTAAAAGGAATTTTTCAAATTCTTCATTAGTAAGCCTTAACAACTTCTTGCAGTCAAGTGATCTCCACCATATGGCAGCCTCATCTTGCCAACCAAGCCATACAAAACCTTTACAATTTTTCCCATATATGTGATTTTCATTGCTTATGAATTCTTCAATAGTAGGGCTATCATCTTTTCCTGTAAAAAACAACTTGCTAGAAGCTATGAAGAGGGGTTTGAAAAAAAATCACTTACTTGGCGAAAATTTAAAATGGTCACAGTTCAGTGAATAGTGCTCAGAATCCCTATTATGACATGTTTTTGGAAACGTAACGACCATGCTGCATCTTCCCATGTGATAGAAATCCTGATCTAGGCACTGGAATTTCGGATTTGCACTGCGACTGTCTTGCCATCACAAAAATTTCTAAAAAGAGTTGATTTTAAATCAGCGACATCTTCCCCATTCGGACATTGATTCGACCGTTTTTTTTTATATTGGGTCATTTTTCAAGAGGATCTCAGATCTGTAATTAGTTTCTCAAAATTCCCCACAAAAAAGTTCAAAATTAACTAGAGATCCGTCATCCACAAATTTTCGAAAAAAACTTTTTGCAACACAACTGATTTTTAAATTAGCGATATCTCCCTCATCCGAACTCTGATTTGGCCAATAGTTTTTTGGAATTTGGGTATTTTTCACAAAGAAGCCATATCTGCAATTTGCTTCTGCAAATTTTGCACCAAAAGTTCCAAGTCTGATCTGTAAACTCACCGCCCAAAAAATTCTTGCAAAAAATAAAAATAATTCTCTGCTTTGCCCAAGAAAGTGCTCTGATACCACTTGTAATAGATCTATCCCATAAATATATGAGAATACAAATATACCAATAATTGTAAATAATCTCAAGAGAATTACAACACTAAATATATAAATGCTTCTCTTTATTAATCAAAACCCTTAAGGTAGGGTAACACCGTACAACTACTCCTTAAGAAAGGAGAACACTCCACATGCCGTATGCTTTCCAATACAATAATCCTTGACATCCTCAATGGGGAGTCTCTAGCCTCTATATATGATTCATATAAATAATACCATGGGTCATTACCATGGTTCTCTCAATACCATATATCTAATACCATGGGCTTACCATATAACTATGACCCATCCCATTATTACATTATTCCCTTGGGCACCTCCCTTTGTACCCCATACTATCTCCCTAAGTATACTACACCATTGGGTTGAACCCATGACTTATGGGGTAATAATAGATGACCTTAACCACTATGCCAAATAATATTCCATCTAAAGGCCAGACAACAAATATGTTGTTATGGTTTCAAATTTGCTTAGTTCTAAAATAGCCCAATGGTCTACAAACTCGACCTTGAGACCTTAATCATATCAACACAATGCTTTTTCCATTGCGCCATAGAGTTGAATAAAATATTTTCAAACTAATGTTGTTTTGAGCAGATTTTTTAGTCTATTTAATCGAAGAAAGGGGAATTTTGGCCTTTTTTTCAGTAGCCCTCGAGGAAATAAGTGGTTTTCTAAAAACCACAATTTTTGAAGTAGACTAGAGGACGAGTATTATTGCAAGTTTAAAATTTGGTGAATGTAAACATCAATTTTGCATCACTTAATAGAGCGGTCACTCATTGGAACCTGACCCAAAGACGTAGCCCACACTGTGTGAAGTCCATTAACAACCTGTGTTATTCTTGTCTCTCTCTTTTCTTCTCTTTATTTTTCCAGTTCAATATTTTCATTCACTCATAAAGCTAATCACATGTATAATAGTTACAAATCAAATCATAAATTTTGGATCAAGTTTGGTATCAGAGCAGGTGTTACAAAATTTATGAGTGTGGATACTTACCTGATCAAAGCGTAAATGAGGAGAAGGATAATTGGAGAGATATAACCTTGATATTAATTTGACGTGTGCAACTCAAAGTAAAGAAATGATATTTCCTAGAGGAGGGAATCCTTTTAATTATTAAGAGTATTTTCATGAAGCCTTCATGGCAATGGAAGGAATGATGTAAGAGTTGTACTATAAATGAAAGAAGTATGGTGAGAGTGGAAAATCAATAAACTTTGAAGAATTTGGTGATCCTCCTAACAATCCTCCATCTTCAACATAATCATCGTCTTCTTCTTCCAGTTCAAGTGAAATTTCTTCTTCAAAGAAACATTCTAAGCACCCAAATTACCTTTGTTAAAACTTGATGTTAATTTTGATTTTCCTATGAATGGTGATGAACTTAATGCAATGAAGTTGGATAATTAGATCAGGAAACTCAAATTTTATTGTAGGATTCAGAAGATTGTGGATGATAACACAAAGATCCAACTTGTCTCTCTTTGACTAGGTGGAACAATCTTGATTTGATGGTATAGAAGAACCTAAGAAGACCTCCTCTGCAGTGGTAAAATAATTTCTTCATGGCATATTTTAGTGCTACATTAAGAAAAAACTATATCCATTAGGCTACATGCAACAAGCCACAATGGACTGGAAAAATTTAAGGCAAGGTAAGGTAATCTTATACACTCGAGATTATAGGAAGAAATATTTGACTCTGGGTTCCATTATATACACAAGAAAGTATTCTCAAGTATATTGGTGGTTCGCATAGTTACATTTGACATACTATCTATGTTCAATTCAACTAACTTAGATGAAGCTTGTATTTAAGACACACATCTTGAATCTAGAGGGAAGAATATTCATGATGATTTTTTGAAGCGACCATCTAAGTATACTGAAGGAATGTCAAAAGGAAAAGGAAAAGGAAAATAGAAAACTACCATTAAGAAAGAGGGTGAAAAGCCTACATGTACTCATTACAAGAAGGAAGGACATGACATGGCTAGAGGTTGGAAGATGCATCCAGAAGTGAGACCAAAGAAATTTGGAAATAAGGGGAAACAAAAGACTACTGCTCCAATTCAACAAGATCTCAGATCCAACTTAGGTGATGAAACTAAGATCACAACTATGGTAGTGTAAGGAATATCTCCTCATGCTAGTTCTAGCTTTACTATTAAGTCTCATAATTCTAAAATTAAACATGAAGAAAGAAAAAAAAAGGTGAGATTTTAAATATTAGGGATATAACAAGGCATACTAAGGTTGACACATTTTTTTATAGTCATTCCCATGTTAACATCATTTTTGAAGCAATTGCCAATAAGTTAGGATTGGAAACTAAAACTCATTTAAAACCTTACCGTTTGAGATGGGTGTGCGATGATGTAAAATTGAAAATAACTACATAATGTAAACTCATATTTTCAATGACCTCTAACTTCATAGATGGGGTTGAATTGATGTGGTTACTGGTACCTCTTGATATTTATGGAATTGTGTTGGGAAGCCAATATCTTTATGACTAGAAAGCCATCTTCTAAAGAGAAGATAACAAGTACCATCTCTTTGAAGATGGAATTGAATATATTATGAGATCTCATCACATGAAGACCAAGGTCTATCTCTTGTTAGCATAGGACAAATGAAGAGACTCTTAAATGCTAGCAAGAACTTTGTATGTATGATTGTAAAGGCTAATGATACTGATAAATCTGATTCTTTTAAAGGATGTGATCCTATTCTTAAAGATGAATTAATTAAAATTATTTTTAATTATAATGAATTGTTTTAAGAACTTGAAGGATTTTCTCCAAAAAGTTAGATAAAACATGAGACGCAGTTGTGACAAGATGCCCCACTTCCTAAAATTGGTATGAAAAGGTTGTTAGTATTAGAGAATGCAACTATTAAGAAGTGGGTTCAAGAATTGTTCAATAAAT
The DNA here is from genome assembly GCA_031772625.1 of Pinus tabuliformis. Classification (NCBI taxonomy): domain Eukaryota; kingdom Viridiplantae; phylum Streptophyta; class Pinopsida; order Pinales; family Pinaceae; genus Pinus; species Pinus tabuliformis. The sequence goes on along the minus strand of CM062818.1, from coordinate 497,879,646 downwards.
GAGTCATAAGACCAAGTACATCTCCATGTGGGTCACCTATTGTGTTGGCACCAAAGAAAGATGGTACATGGGATATGTGCATATATTTTTGAGTTTTGAAAAAAATCACGATGAAAAATTGTTACCCTCTTCCTTGCATTGATGGCTTGTTAGATAAATTAAATAATGCAACTTATTTCACTAAGTTAGACTTAAGAAGTGGTTAACATCAAATAAGAATTGTTGAAGGTGATGTGTGGAAAACTACTTTTAAAACAAAACATGGATTATTTGAATGGTTAATAATGCCTTTTGGACTTTGTAATGCTCCTGCTACTTTCTTGTGGGTTATGAATAATGTGTTATGACCATTCATTGTTGATTTTTTTATACTATACATAGATAACATTCTTTTTTTTAGTAGAACTTGGGAATACCATGTCAATCATGTTAAGAAAGTATTAGATGTGTTAAAAAGGGAGAAATTGTACTTAAAGATGTTGAAATGTGAATTCAGTAAAAACATCTTTAGTATACTTGGTGTATATTGTAGGGGATAGTGAATTGAGGATAGACCCCTCTAAAGTAGAAATTATTGTTAATTGGCCCAAGCCTAATTATGTAACTGATGTTAAAAGATTCCTTGGAGTAGCCCGATATTGGAGGAATTTTATTGCTAGCTTCTCATCTATTGCAACTCCTTTACATGTTTGAAAAGTGTTAAATAGGTCTTTCAGTGGGGAAGAAAGAAGAAGAAACCCTTCGACACTTTGAAGGGAAAGATTAGCACCACAATAGTGCTAGAATTACAAGATCTAAAACAAACAATTGAAATTAAAACTAATGCAAGCAAGCATGGAATGGGAGTATTAGTAATGCAACAAAGGAGCTTGATATGTTATCATTATGAGACCACCTCTAAAATCATAATTAATTATCCTACCTATGATAAAGAATTGCATGCTTTAGTTCTAAGTGTCAAGAAAAGGAAACACTACTTAATGGGTAAATAAACAATCATAGACACTGATCATCGACCATTATAATATCTTCAATCACATAAAAAGCTACAAATATCAAGGCACTTTATATGGATGGGATTTTTAAAACAATTTCACTTGGTCGTTGGATATAAAAAGGGTACACAAAACAAAGTTGTTGACATGTAGTCTGCACCTCCTACAAATGCATCCATTATTATACAAAACAATTATGTAGCTCATGATAGTTATGTTAAAACAACATGTTAGGTAAAAATGACTCAGGGTTGGAGTCAAGGTTGACTAGGTTAAACAACGGTGGTTTTGGGGAACATGGTGTCGTGTACCCATGGTTTTTTGCACATGGTATTGTATGTGATGAAGCCTATAAAAGGATGGGAAAACTTCATTGTAATGCAGGCCAGGGAGGTGAGTGGTGAAGGTTCACTTGGTTGAGTTGGCCAGGGTTTTGGCCAAGGCTAATGAAATTTCATTAGGGTGGGTTTTCCCGGGGGTTGGGGTTTTTCCATTTGTGTTTATGTGTTATTATAGTTGTTGTATTAATGTTTTTCTCTCATTAATTTTATCTCTCAGTAATTTTATCTCTACAGTAAACATTTTAATTATATCTTTGGTTAAATTTGCTTCATCTAGTACCAAAGCCAAAGGTGGATCAGGTGTAGGTTTTGGCTTTAGAGGGATACCCTTATAGCCCAGGTTAACCTGGACTCTTTTATGAGTGGGATGATAATGCCTCTGAGGTTGAATTTGTGGTTTGTGGAAGAATTATATCTATTGCAGTAGTGATTTGGAATAAGGAGCAGCGTTGAGATAGTATGATGAGAATATGCTACAAAACAAGGCCCAAAATGTGCCCAAATCAATGGAGAAGATGCAAAAAAACCCTAGATTGATGGAGATAGCAAAAGGAAAAAGAAAGATTGTGAGCGCCCGATTGTGGATAGATAGGCATCCATGGTGGAAGGGGACACAAAATTTGTTTGAAATTTCGAGCGTAAGGATTGTACATGGTTGATGGTACGATGCTCAAGTGATCAAGATGAAATGGGTTCATTTTAAGGGAACAATGGATCCTCATGGCGAATGTGATATGTTAGCAAGATACCCTAGACAAACATGCTATGAGGAGCATTAACCTAACTGACGTTGTTTCATAGTCGAGGTGAATATGCAAAGAGAACATGATCGTGAAAACTTCACGACTACAGTTTGAGGGCCGAATTCAAAAGATCAGTTGGCATAGAGGTGCTAGGGGATGAGATGGCAGGCACAAGTACTAGAGGCATAACAGAGGTATCATATTCTTGTAGTTGTGGTGGAATGGTGATGTAAAAGGCTTGCTAGAATTCACATTGTTTCAAATCATGTTGTGCAAGATGATGTCCATGTTTTGGGTAAAGTCATGGTGCCTTATTACAAAGATGGCATTGTGCTCAGTGACATTGGGGCTATGGAAAGAGGATATTCATCTCATGTTTAGAAGGTATGTCAGGAAAAAATGCCATGACATTGGAGAATGTGTCTTTGTGGATTAATACCATCAGTGCAGGCATTTTGGATCAAGATCTCTCAATACCTATGTTGTTTAACATTGGTGAAACTATGATGGGTGTTGTTGTGTAGTGGGAAAGGCTATGGAGTTATGTTCATTGTGAATGTGACTGATGAATACACCATAGAGCATCTTGAGCCAGGAAGGAAGCTATAATTATAGCGAAGGTGTATTAGGTTTCAAAGCATGGACTTAAGAGCCTCAAATCTGAAGGTGTGGAAGAGGCTGAGATTAGTTTGGTCAAAGCAAATCTCGTTGTTGTGCACGACCCAACTAAAGAGATGTAGATCCACAATTTATATCTCAATATGAGATCAATCATGTCAAGTAGTCCTACTCAGGAAATGGAAAGATATTAGGTTGTTTGTTGTGGTGGTACAGTCGTGGACCACCTTGAGTAGGTGGAGTGCCATGAGGAGATGGTGAGAAATTCATTGTAGTGCCCGGTGAAATAGTGAATTTACTTATGTTGAGAACCATAAATCAGAGTGGTGCAATGGAAGCGTGGAGGGTGTGGTTGCAGTCATGGGTTCGTGGATCAAGCAATGGTGAAGTTGCAAAGGCACTATGAAACCATAGATTGCACATAGTTATGAATATCATGAGGCTTAGAGCTTGTTAATGTGAGATGATATAGATATATATATATATATATATATATATATATATATATATATATATATATATATATATATATATATATATATATATATATATATATATATATAATGAAGTTAAATTTTTTATGGCATGTAAATGGGCATAAGACCTAGTAAGGAATGCATACCCATGGGTAAGTCACTGGTAAATTCTGGGTTAGACCTAAGTGATAGGGGGGATTTCGCGTTAACAAGTACCTCGGGTAAAAACTTTTAGGGTTAAGGGCTAAAGCTAGGGGGGTTGTCTCACTTAGCAGTTTTGGTTGGATTTAGTCAAGGAACCCCAAGTCAAGTTTAAGGGGGAAATTTTAGGTAAAATTGACTCGAGGTTAGAGTCAAGGATGACCAAGTTAAACAACAATGGTTTAGGGGCACATGGTATTGTGTACCCATGGTTTTCTGCCCATGTTATTGCATGTAATGAAGCCTATAAAAGATTGGGAAAACTTCATTGTAATGTAGGTTAGGGAGGTGAGTAGTGAAGGCTCACTTGGCTGAGTTGGCTAAGGTTTTGGCCAAGGCTAATGAAATTTAATTAGGGTGGGTTTTCCCTGGAGTTGGGGGTTATTATTGTTGTTGTGTTAATATTTTTATCTCACTAATTTTATCTCTTTGGTAAATATTTTAATTATCTCTCCAGTTAAATTTACTTCACAATATACTAAATATGAAGACTTTAAGGATGTATTGGAAGCATTAACTCATGGTAATCAAGTAGAAGAATTAAATTATCATATGTACAACAAATTACTATATCATAAAATTATGGAATCCCAGTGATCAAAGAATTTATGTCATTAGGGGAGTTCATACTTCTCTTATTTCTAGACATTTTTGGGTAGGTTAAATAGTGGCTCAATTGCAAAGGTATTATTACTAGCCTTGAATGTATGAAACAATATCCAAGTATGTAAAAGGATGTATTCTATGTGCTACTTGTAAACTAAGTAATAGGAAAGTAGGTTTGTATACACCACTTCCTATACCTTCCCATCCATGGGAAAGCGTGTCTATGGATTTTGTGGGAGGGTTACCTATGTCTATAAGGGGTCATGATTACTTGTATGTAGTAGTGGATAGGTTCAACAAGATGTGCATTTTAATTCCTTGTTAGAAGCAGGTATATATTGAACAAACTACAGACGTGTTCTTTTAGCATGTATGGGTCCATTTTGGGTTACGATTTGGATTCTCATTTTCTTGGGGAGTTTTGGTAATTTTTTTGGTGATTAATGGAAACGAAGTTGAAGAAGAACACAAAATTTCATCCATGGACCAATGGATAAACAAAGGAGTTGAACAAAATAGTAGTGCATATGCTTCGAGGATACTACAACAAGCATTCTAAGCTTTGGCATGAATAACGACACTATGTGCAACATTCCTACAATTGTGTTGTGCTTTCTTCCATGCAAAAATATCCATTTGAAACTTGTTTTGGATACCTTCCTAAGTCTCGTTTGGATTTTTCTCATGGGAAAGATATTGTGGCAAATGGACACAATGATTCTAACAAAGCAATGAAGTTTATTCAAAAAATCCAATTGGTGCATCAAGCAATACATGAACAAATGGAGTAGATCCAAGTCAAGTACAAGGTGAGGCATGATAAGCATTGGGTGGATCATCAATTTCAAGCTGGTAATCAATTTTTGCTACACATCAGCAAGGAAAGATTGAAAAGTGAAGGTGAAAAAATTAAACCAATCAAGTATGGCCCATTTGTAGTTTTGGAGAAGATTGGTACTAATGATTTATGCCAAGATTTTCCATAGTATATGAAAATATGTATAGTTGTAAATGTTGAGAACTTGAAGTTGTATGAACCTCCTATGATTGTGGATTAGGATGAGAATGGTCAAGTTCCTTTTGTTGTTGAATTTTTCTTAAATACTAAAATTAATTGCAAAAAAAAGTTATCCTTGACAAGAAGATAAGGAATTCATGCAGGGGAATAGTGGATTACCTTTGAGTGGGTCTTAAATGGGTACATCTAAGCAAAGAGCAGTGGATATAGATCAAGAAAGGGAGGGAGCTACACCCTCATTTATTTTCAATGTAATCCATACTTGTGGTGGGTCAAAATATTTTAGTGGGGAGGTTTGATCGAGATGCATCCTCATGATTGAAAAAAATTATGTTTTTAAATGCTAATGAAAAGGGCTCCATGTTTAAGAGCTCATCGAGATATTTCCAACACCACTTAAATGGATTCTAACAAACGTCAGATGAAGTTATGGAATTATGAAGTTTTAATGAAATAGGAAAAAAGTTTGTAGGGTGTGACATGTGGCAGTATCAACAATATGGATGCTAACATGGAAGTATAGTTATTGGCATGTGGCATGATAGGTGGACCAATCGGCACCAACAAACCAAACAACTTTTACCAATATGCCAACTGTCATCATTGGAAATGAGTTGAAAACAATCAATATTTTAAGTTGAATGTTGTACGAAGGCTAGAAGTAGAAGGTCTACGAGGTTGAACTTTACGACTTCCCCAGTAATAAATCAATGGTATTCCACTATGCCAAATGATATTCCATGTAAAGGACCAATAACAAATATGTTGTTAAGGTTTCAAATTTTCCTAGTTTTGAAATATCTCCAATAGCCCACTACAGGCTTGACCGTATGATCTCTATAATATTAACACAATGCTTTGGCTATTTTTCCATAGAGATGAATTTTGAAAGAATTGTTAGGCTAATGTTTTTTTGAGTAGGGATTTTAGTCTATGTAATTGAAGAAAGGGGAATTTTGGCCTTGTTTTGGGCAGTCTGAGAGGAAGTAAGTGATTTTCTAGAAACCACCATCTCTGTAGCAGGTTAGAGGACAAGTCTTATTGCAAGTTGAAAACTTGGTGAATGTAAACATTGATTTTGCATCACTTAATGGAACAAAAACTCATTGGGAGTTGGTTCAGAGGTGTAGTCCAAACTAGGTAAACTCTATTAATAACCTGAGTTCTTCTTGTCTCTCTCTTTTCTTCTCTTTATTTATTTAGTTCAATCTCTTCATTCACCCATCAAGCTAATCACACATAAAAATTACAAATCAAGTCATATATTTTGGATCACCTCTCAATCACTTAGTCACATAATCCATCCCATCCTCGCTATATATATATATATATATATCTTGGGAATAAAACACATAACTAGGAATTGAATGTAAATCTCTCAACAATCCAACAATCTAGTACAAGTTTGGTCAAACTCATCATAAATATAATGCATTTTTTTACATAAAATTATTTAATAATTTTGTTTGGGATTACAAAGTCTACTGAGCTTGGTAATTTTTTAATTTTATTTGTAGCTTCTTGATTAAGTTTAGATATGAACTTGCACAAAATTAATCTTGTCCACATCAAAAACCTTTAAATTAGGATTAGAACAATGAGAATTGTCACTTTATTCATTCAATTTATTGCACTATCAAGTTCTTACTCTTTTATTCTCTAAAATGAACATTGCCCTTTTCTCGATTCCATGCATATATATCTATCACACTTTTGCATTTTCTTCTTCTTGTTTTTAGCAACATTGAGATCATAATGATACTTTGCAAATATCATGACAATTCCCCATAACTCTCTTTTTTCCTACCTTGTCCCAAATCTAAGATCAAGGAGATATATCCTTTTTAGTATTTTTTTATCACAGTTTAAGTTTCATGGGAAACTTAATGTAATATGGTGTTCTAAGTTTTAAACAACTTTGGGGCGTGTTGGACGATAATTTGTTAGCACTGATTTGCCATATGATAATTTTATAGTGACGAAGGGTTTGGTCATTCTATAGTGTTGATTAGTCAATGTTAGCACCGATAGGCTAAAACGAAAAAGAGATATAGGTTGGGAAAAATTGAGGTGTGCTGGAAGATAATTTGTCAGCACTGATTTGTCACATGATAATTTTATAGTTCTGAAGGTTTTGGTCATTTTATAGTGCCCATTATTCAATGTTAGCACCGATAGGGTAAAACGAAAAAGAGATATAAGTTGGGAAGAAATGAATAATGTTTGGAAAAAAATAAATTGGTTTTAAACTCTCTAATTATGCTCTCATGTATTTTACAGGCTTATTATAACTTTTTTATAAAAAATATCATCCCCTTAGGGCCAATCTCCAACCAAGTCCATGAGACCAAAAATCAAGCCAAGCAACAAGCCCACAAGGGGCGCTAGTCTTTTCGCAACACTTCAAGGGTGTTATGGGGCATTGATACATATAAAAAGAAACAAAATATTTTACCTTATAGATGTGTGATATGTCCCACAATATATAAAATAAAATCAGTTAAGTTCTTGAGACAAACAATCCAACGCAACATCTAATACACTGAGCGCTCACAAGTTGCATCACAAGGCAACGTTTTCCAAACCCTATGATCCGAAGTGCCCAATCACTCAAATGAAAAAGGAGCCAGCGTCTACATGAAGCCAAGTGTCAAGCCTAGAAGGGAGAAATGGTATAGCGAGATCAACCATGTGTCAAATTCATTGACAGGTATCCTATAACAGTTAGCAGAAGCATTCACAATCAAGAGTTGCCAAGTTTTAAGCGCCACGTGTAAAGGCAATATATACAAAAACCAAAGTGTCAAAAATTGATACATGGTGGATAGAGTGAACTAATTTTTCATTTTCAAATTAAAACCTACATGAATTTTCCATTTGCTAATACGTCAAGCCCCTAATTCATCAGGGGTATGACGATTCAACCAAAATAAAATCGTAGAGTTTGTGAAGACGTGGGTTGACTCAGATAATTTATCACCCATTGAAGAAGCTTACTTGCCTATAGGTTCACCATGGTACTATTCAGGGTTTTTGTACAAAGTGTTTTGTTGATGGCACACAAAGAATATCAAGAGTTTGATATGTGGTCTATGGTGGATTTTGATTTCATGAGTTATTGTATTAGTATTGGCACTCACCCATGAGATTCTTGTCCAAATCCAAAAAAGGCCTAAGATAGTTGTCTCTACACAAAAAGGGATGCAAGTTGTAATGGCCAGCGATTTTGAAATTATATTTATAAATGGTTAGTTTGAAATTATATTTATAGAGGCGTCTATGATAAAATGTCTTTTGAGGATGAGTTCATAACTTTTGTCAATTGAGATTTCGATAGCCTTATGTTGGAGATTTCTAGATATTCTCTCTATTCTCTACACTCTCTCACACTTAGATCATTCTTGGAGCACTCTAGCATTTAGGAAAGAAAGAGAAGGAAGGCAAAGGATCAAGACAAGGAAAGAAAAGGACAAGCAAGGAAAAGTTGGATCAAGTAGTCTTAGTAGGAACACTTGCAGGCATGTGTGATTTGCTAGTTGGTTTGTGAATGCATGGTACATGCATGTTTGTATTTGGTTCTCTTGTTCTCATTGGCATGGGTTTTGCGAGGTGTGACAGTGATTTTAGCTTTGCCTTGCCATTTATGGATAGCCATGGTGTGGTGGGGTTCTCTTATTTGGTTGAGCTTTGGATTTCTAGATGGTTTTGGAACTAGGTGAGGTGGTCTCAGGAAAAATCCCAAGGGCCTAGGAATCCCTTAACCGGTTTTGGCAGGATTGTAATAAACCCTAAGTTGGAGATGGGAAAATTCCTCAAAGTATTGGTGAATAAATTTATAGGCATCCAAGCTTGTTTTGGGCCTATTGATCCCTTAACCAGTTTTTGTGGGATTGCGGCAAAGCCTAGTTGTTTATATTCTTGTTTTGGGCATAGTGATCCCTTGATCGGTTTTGGTGGGATTGCGATAATGCCTGAAGGTGGATGTCGTTTAATCTCCAGGATGCCCAGGTTGTTTTTTATTGAGTCCCACGTTCATGCTTGGAATGCAATACGTGGGTGATTGGCTGAAAGAAGGATTTGGTTTAGTTGAGTCTGTGGTCAGGTGGAACGTGGAAGTCCCTAACTTAGTTGGGTTTGCATATGTTAATAAGAGATATTTTCCTCTTGTATTTCATGAGTATTTGTACTTGTTATTATGTGGCTTTGATGGTTATTCTATCATGGTTATTATTTTGGTTATATGTTGGTTATAAGCATGGTTTCATAACAGGTTCTAGTTATGGCTCTTGATATGTTTGATTTATTGATGAATGGTTAATGAATGCATGAGCTAACAAATGTTATTGCAACTATTATGAGAGGGCATTAGACCTTCTTGATGATTCTCAAATAAGTATCAGACCCCTATGTTCAGATATGCATTCATGACCTGTAGATTACATGTTCTCAATATGTTTAACGAAACAACTTTCATGGTTAGACCTATTTAGGTCAATTTTTTGGTTCAAATTTGTATGTATAGCATTGTTGTCATGTCATTATTGATTCTGAGAAGTTACAAGAAGTCTTGGGTAGTGGCTTGGAGGCTGATCTGGAATTTAAGCTCAGAATCTAGGAACACATGCTCATAACTGGAAAGTTTGGTTGCAAGCTCATGGATGTAAGCTTTTTCATGTGGTTGGAGGCTTCCAACGACATGGATGCCTTGTTGTGGGTGTAGTTGAGGGCCCATGGTAGAGAAGGAGGGGCCCAACTTAGTATTTGGCTATCTAGGATGGTTTTTCATCCCTTGAGTGTCTTGTAGTGCCTATAGGATGTTGTGGAGGGTCATCATGTCATAAGTAGTTGGCCCCACTTCCTTAACGGGAACTAGGAGGTCATGTCATGTCATAGGAGCTCTTCCTTTGATGTTTACCTTGGCAAGCCGGTGAAATTGGGTAAATGTGGGAGGGGTGGTTACAGATTGGTAACATAGCAAGGCTTAATCCTTGGATTGAATGGGAAAAATTTGTTTTTCATGCATGCATTGTTATGGTTATTGTTATGCATGCATTATCGTGACTATGATTAGCATGCGTCTATTTGGTGTTATAGTTGAGGCATCATGCGTGGTAACTGGGATGATGATTGAGATGATGTCGGTATATTGCTATGATTTTGTATATACATGTATCATGCTCATATGGACTAATTTTGTAGATGATATAGCCTCCATTGATCTTCACTAAGGTATGTTGTTTATGTTTGTATTTGGTTATCTAAAATGGTATTCCTGCAGGAAGAAGAGGACCAAATATGATTAGAAAAATGGTGGATTACAGTTCACGAGATTCCCCTTACAGATCAGATGAGAAACCAAGAGATGAGTACTCTCCGGACATAGCACACACTTTGAGAAGTTTAAAGGATGAAATCAGAAGCTGCAAGGTAGATAATGACAAAATCATTCAGTCACAAGAGAGATTTTCAAGGGCACATGAGAAACAAGAAGAGTTCAATGTAGTTATTATTCAGACTTGTTTAGACTTTCAGAGACATGGACGACCACAAATCAGTTATGGACAGGAGGACAGGACTAATGGGGCATATGGCAGCAGGTCTCATGGTGGGCATAGGTCAGACGAGGATGACATGGTTAGAGATGGCATGTTCTTGGATACACTTGATAGGAGAGGCAGTAGACAAGGGTTCTATTCAAGTTCTAGTTCAGATAGGTATCATGGTCATCATTGCTATTATTTTTATAGGAGGAGTGATAACGCTTATTTTCTAGATGAGTTCAAGAAAGCCAACCCACCTACATTTGATGGAGAGTTGAAGAAACTGGAAGATGTAGAGGCATCATTGCTAGGGATGAAGAAATTCTTTGCATTGCATGACTATACAGAGAACATGAAGGTCAAGATAACTATTTTCAGGCTAAAAAGGGAAAACTGACATCTAGTGGGAAGATGTGAAGTGTGTCAGGGATATCAAGACAGAGGAGTTGAGTTGGGATGAATTCAAGAGAATATTTAGGAAGAAGTACTTTCCAGAGAGGTACTACGATGGAAAAGATAAGGATATATGTGAGTTGAAGATGGGATCAATGACAAACAAGGAGTACACAACTAAGCTCTTGGAGTTGTTGAGGTATGTGTCGTATCTTAAAAATGAGAAGACAAAATTTCAAAGATTTATCAATGGATTACAATAGCATTTAAGGATCAGATTGAGTATGATGAGATTTGCTCATTGGAGGAAGTCATTGGGAAGTTGAAGCACACTTATGAGCAATAGAAGCATAAGATTGAGTCTAAGCAGGGTTCGAAAGGGAATGCAAAGACTAAATTTAAATTGCCACCGAAGCAAGCAAGACATTATGATGCAAGTGAGAAAGAGAATGTTGCTCCTTTCAATAAGTTAAATGAAATTAAGAAGGGACATGGGTCATTGAGGATGTGTCCTTTTTCTCCTTCAGATTTCTCTAGACTTCAGCAGTGAATGGGAGGGCAATCTTCTTCACAAGCTTAGTCAAGTTGTTATAACAAATTCTAAAATTGTCTCATTGGTTTATATTAAGCTTTGTTTGTTAAAACTTCTTCATGATTTTACTCTACTTTTCTATATTTGTATTTCATTTTGGGACTATAAATCCCACCAATTTGTGAGGAGAAGAGGTTCTGAATTTTGGAAAGAAGGGGTTTGTTTACACTATTGTGACTCAATTTTATCTTAATATAAAGCTGGACCACTACTATTTTCTCATGAGCAAAGATACGATATATTAGGTACTACTATCTGTTTATTATTTCTTTTCTTAAGAGTTGAATGGTTATTTGATTACGTTTATCATATATGTGTTGTAAGAAATCATACATTTTTCACTATTGATATGTGTGATTGAAATAATATATTATATGTGTAATGAATTCATCAACTAATTTAATTAACTATTTAATTAAATTAGTTATCATTATCTGCTTTAACCTCATAATAACAAGATAATCTATATTGTCATGTTTCTTATGATATCATTTTGAATCACATATACAGATAAGCTTTCCCAAGATAGATATTTAGTTTAATTAATATTTATTATCAGTTTTAATTATATCATAGCGACCATACTTATATACTCCATCCATTTTCATAATTTATTTTAAGGGAAATGGGTCCCACAATTTCGAGTCGGAGCAACTATACCAAACGAAAAATGATAAGATCTAAGGTCCCAACTGGGTGGTTTTCCCCTAATGTTGAGGTAGACATTTTCGAGCCCTTAACATTTTTGGAACTAGAAGGATGGCCATTAGACTATGAATGGAAACAAGGTCTAATCCCAAATCAAAAGGTCATTCTAAGAGCTAGTCTCGCTCAAAGTCACCACCAACTTCAAGATCACATTCCAAATATCCTAACCATAGATATGATATTGTTCAAACAACCACCAAAAATCCTAGCAAACTTCCAAAGTTGGTTGGCCAAACTTCTACAGAAGTACTTGTAGAGCCCCTTGAAGTCCAGACTTTGCTTTAGAGATTGGAAGGGATATCCATTTATGGAGAAAAATATCTTCAATATGATTTATTGGAAGGAAGTGTTACTACATCATTATAGCCTTCTTGTGTGTTAAATAGATCCTAGAGTGAGAAGATTGGAGTCAAACCTTTTGAGTTTCCATTACCCACTCATCAAAAAAAGAAAAGTACTCCAGAGACTTAATCAATTGCTAGTGAGATTACATCATCCTCTCCACCTCATACTCCTTGAGATGATCCCGCTTCATCTCATACTCCTCTACCTTCCTCTTATCATCCTTTAATCCCTTCCATCCACATTCCTTAGCCACAATGAAGTAGTGCTATTGTAATCAATAGCACCACAGGGGAAACCTCTTCAACTGCTCAATCTCCTACAATCTCCACATCATCTACAAATTCCTTTGTGCTTAGTACTCCCAAAATGGAAAATAGAACATGCAATAACCTAAGGGTATTTCATATGACTCTTCCATTACATCCTCTTCCCAAACATCTAGAGAGATTGCTATCCAAATTTAACCCTGATGATAGTCTCCCTACAGAGGAACACCTTCACAATTTCATGTTAGTTGTTAATCTGAATGGAGCCACATAAGAGGATTTGCAGACTTTTTCCCTACACATTTGAAGGATCTACATGGTCTTGGTATTTCTCCCTTCCTACCAGATCAATAACAAATTGGGATATGTTTGAAGAACAATTTTTGTGAAAATGTGGGGATGGTCGAACAACAGTTACTCTAATAAATGATTTGTCAAACCTCAAAACCAATCCAAATGAGAAAATCATGGATTTTAACTCAAGATTTAACAAATTTATAAATAAAATCCTAGATACTTCTAGACCTAGAACTGATGTGTAGATTGAATGGTACATTAGTGCTCTTCTTTCAAACATTTCTATGTTTGTAGATAGAGCTAATAAAACAGTACTACTTAACAACATGAAAGAAGCTCTATCTGTGGAAAACAGAGTTACGACCCTTGATATTAAGTATTCTAATGAAGAAATAAAGCAAACCAAAAAAGTTACTTTTAAGGATGAATCCAAGAAAAATAATTCCAAATATCCTTGCGATTTAGAGGGATTACAGAAGGTTTTGAAGACAATGTCTAACAATATGGTAGAAATCAAGAAATAGGTTGTTGAATATTTAAGGAATTCCTTTCGGCCTTTCAAAAAGAATCAACAATCACAGTCACAACCTTCTGCTGATATATCAAATGCAGAATCTGATGAGGATGAAAAAGAAGAAGAAACAACCCTATAGAAACTCGGGAAGATGAGATAGTTGAAGCTCATGGTTTATGGGATTTCATTTTGACCACTTCAAAAAATGAAGAAGAAGAGGAAGCTCTTCTAGTGATTACTAGAAGTAAGGGACCTACTGATACTTCTCCATCAAATAAAAATCAAAAGTCCTCTACTCGTCCTACTAAAGAAAAGTGCATGGTTAAAAAAACTTCTACTCCATCTTCTGATTCTGCTCCGACTACCTCCAAATCTCCCTCATAATCTAAGACCTTGATAGTCTCTGATAGCATTGAATGTAATATTGTGGAATACATGAAAAATATCAAAGCCAACATTTCCCTATATGAGGTCAGTAAGTTAAAACAACAACATAAGTTTTTACTTAGAGAATTAAATGTAGTCCTTGCATCTCCATTACCTTCTACTATTGTTACTGCAAAAGCCTCAAAAGGGAAAGGAAAGCCTCCAAATGTCCCTTTCCCTTTTGAGGCTTTCCTTTCCTTTCTCAAAAAGATTCATCTAGATGTATCAATATTGTATAAAATCCTATAAATAAGTTTGACAATTTGTTTTGGACTCTTTACTTCAATGGATCAAAATCTAATGATGGTGCAGGAGCTGGTTTCATCCTAGTAAACCCCGATAGATAAAAAACTGTGCTTTCATGTAGATTGGAATTTGATTGTACCAACAACATTTCTTAATATGAAGTGTTGTTGTAGGGCTTAGAAAAGGCCATTAGTCTTGATGTCAAATATCTTAAAGTTGTTGGTCATTCAAAGATTGTGATAAAACAAGTCAGAAGCAACATCCATTGTGTTTATGATAACCTTAAACATTACCAATATTTGATCCAAGATCTAACTTCACATTTCATTACATTCAACATAGCTCTGATCCTAGGATTACAGAATGCTAGTGCTGATCTTCTAGCCAATGTTGCTTCTAGGCTCATTCCACCTGAAGATTTTAGTCTTGATAGATTTTCAATTGAATTACTTTTTCGTCCCTCCATTCCATATAAAATAACCAACTGTCGTGTATTTGATGATGACAATGACATCCTAAGTTTTTTAACTTCTGAAGGGTCTTACTCTGATAAAATCATTGATGAAGATGAGCATGACAAGCAACAAAACAATTTTTGTTTAGGAAAATAATTTGTCTAAGCCTACAGTGAAATTAGAATACTTGCATGATTTGAAAAATAGATTAAAAAAAGTGACCAATTTCAAACTCCAAAGTTCTACTTTAAGATTTGAATTGGTTACCTTGGGATCTGCTCATAAACCTCAAAACATTAATTTAGGCCTTGGACTTACACCAAATGAAAGATTTTCTTTCATACATCTATTGAAAAGATACAAGGATGTATTTTCTTGGAGTTATGATGATCTTAAAACCTATGACACATCTATCATTCAACACACCATACCTATGCTGCCATATGTAAAGCCAATTCAACAAAAACTTAGGAAGATTCACCCCAATCTTGAAGCTCAAATTAAGACTGAGCTAAATAAGCTACTCAAAGCCAAAATCATTTTCTCGGTCAGACATTCCAAGTGGGTTTTAAATCTTGTGCCAGTTAGAAAAATGAATGGAGACATTTGAATTTGCATAGATTTTAGGAACTTAAATAAAACGTTTGAAAAGGATAACTTTCCTTTGCCTCCGATGGAACAATTTTTGCAATCAGTTGCGGGTTTTGAGCTAATATCTTTCTTAGATGGTTTTTCAAGTTATAATCAAATCCTCGTCCATCCTGAAGATAGATTGAAAACCACGTTTAGAACCAAATGGGAAACATATGCTTATCAAAAGATGCCTTTTGGATTGATTAATACTGGAGCTATATTCCAGAGAGAAATGGAAATTGCCTTCAAAGGTTTGATCAATAAATCAATTGTTGTGTACTTAGATGAAATTACAATTTATTCAAAAAAGAGAAATAATCATCTGCATGACCTAAAAAAATTCTTTGAAAGGTGCAAAAATTTTGGAATCTCCTTGAATCCTAAAGATTCATTTGTTTCTCTAAGTGAAGGTAAGCTTTTAGGCTTCATTGTTTCTAAGGAAGGAATTTTCATAGACCCTAGCATAATTAAGGAAATATCTAAAATCCCCTTGCCTCACAATAAAATTTCCATGCATTCTTTTCTTGTTCAGATTAATTTTGTCAAACAATTTGTCCTAGAATTTTCACAGATTGTTTTACCTTTACAAACCATGATTAAAAATAAAGAAATTTATAAATGGGGACAGACTGAAAGAAATACTTTTGAATCAATAAATCAAGCCATCATAGATGCTCCTTCATTATCAACACCCCATTTTCTAAGGAATTTATTCTAGACACTTCTGCTTCCTAACAGTCCTATGCAGCAATATTAACCCAACCCAATGAACAAGAAGTTGAAGCTCCCATTGCCTTCTTTAATTCAAATCTACAAGGAGATAAGTTAAAATATTCAGAGATTGAAAAAGAAGCCTTTGTAGTTTTTAAGTCAATAAAGCATTAAATACCTTTTCTCCTAAAAGCACATACGAAAGTAATTGTTTCTTTCCTTGTGGTCAAACAATTGCTTACCCAAAAGGAATTATGAGAGAAGAGGGATAATTGGGTCACTGCCTTGCAAGAATACAGACTTAGAGATAAAACAAACTAAAATAGTAAGGGGTCAATTTTTTTTCATGCTAATAACTAGAACTTTTGACACTTCAGTTGATGAAGATTCAGGTAATGACATCCAAATTTCAGAGGTATGCCCTGTTGACATTGAATCTCAATATGTTGATTTAATCTTTTATTTAAAAAATGGTTATGCTCCAGTAGAACTCAATTACAAAATAAAAATATCTTTGAGGCTTAAATCTAATCAGTATCAACTTGTCAATAATGTCTTGTTTAGAAGAAATTATGATTATATTTTACTAAGATGTCTAGAGAAATCTGAAGCAGAAAAAGTTTTGTAGGAATTACATGATGGACTAGTTGGTGGACATTATAGTGGAGACACTACTGCTCATAAAATCCTACATGTTGGTTACTATTGGCTAACTCGGTTCAAATATCCTCAAGCTTATGTCAGGAAATGAAATTTCTATCAGACTGCTTTAGGAAGGGAAAAGAAACATTCCTTACTTCTGCAACCAGTTAACATTGAGAAACCCTTTGAGCAATGGGGACTAGATGTTATAGGTGAGATCATTCCTCACTCTTCTAAACAACATAAGTACATTTTGACTGCTACGAACTATTTCACCAAGTGGGTGGAAGAAATACCTATCAAGGTGGTCAATTCTGAAACTATAATCAATTTTATTGATCAATTTATAATCACCAGGTTTGTCCTTACTTTTGCTCTTATGTTTGAAAATGCATTGTATTTTTCTAGAAATTTTATTATTGAAGTTTATCTCAAGAGGAGTTTTAAACATAAATATCTTGCAAACTACTATCCTCAAGGGAATCTCTTAGTAGAATCTACCAAAAAAAGCCTCATAAGGATCATTAAATTAACTTTTGACCAAAATCAAAAGAATTGGCACAAAGTTATAGTATTTTCCCTATGGGCTAATAGAATTACCCATAAAACCTCTCTAGGCACATCTCCTTATCACTTAGTGTATGGAAAATAAGCTATATTACCTCCTAATCTAGCTCTTCCTTTACTAAACTTAGTATGATATATAGAGGAACAACCTTGCTCTGCTTTATAGTTGAGAATGTCCCAAATTCTAAAGTTAGAAGAAGAAAGAGATAAAGCTGAACAAGTTCATGCTCACCACTAGCAACTGGTCAAATATTTGTTTGATACAAGTTCAATAAGTAATAAAAAAAATTAAATCAGTGACTTAGTTATGATATGAGATAAGGCCCATGAAGAAAAAGGCAAATACACAAAATTTCAAAAGTTGTGGCTAGGCCCATTTCAGATCATTGAGAAACTAGGTCCATCAACCTTTATGCTTCAATATTTACAGAGAAAGAGGGGTTTTCTTCTTGTTAATGGGCTAGTTTTGAAAACATATTTTTCTTGAAAATACTTGTCTTATTGTAAATATGTAAATAATAATATGTACATATTGGGGTCTTTAGCCTAGTGGTGTTAGGTAATACTATTTTGACTCTTTATTGGGGTATCTCATCATTAACATGAAGTTTTATCAATTAAAGAAGAAGTGTTAGAAAGCAAATTATAACATTGAAGTTTAGTATTGCGTCCATTAAAATCTCTGAAATCTTTATATCCATTAATTTGTAAATATTTCATAACTTGCACTTTAAAAGATCTTATTGTCCTATGATTAGTGTGAACATTTTTCTTTTAAAAAATAAATCCTATTTTGAAGTTTTAGCATTTTTTGACTTTAATTATCATCCACAACTCTTAAGGAGTGAATTTACCTCCCCATCCACTAATTTTACATTTTATTAGAGTGTAATTCAAAAATATTTAAAAACTTGAAAGATAAGAGGTCTCATCATGAGTCGACTTACCATGATCATGGGAAACTAATGATGTTGACATTATCATAATTGGTCACCAAGCTAGGATAATGGCTTATGGCTGCATAACTATAAGACAAGAGGTCTCATCACGAGCCAACTTGTTCAATATCATTATAACTTGTGAATGGCATTGTCATTATCTAGTCACCAAACTAGACAATGGCTTTCAAGTAGCTTAAAGGAAAAATTTTAGAAAGAAAAATTAATACCTCTAAAATATTACTATAAGTGGATGGGATACTGGTATAATTTAGTTAAATGGTAACCCTGTCGAGGCTATGGACGCTTGCTAGCAAAAGTGACTCTACCAGTGACAAATAAGTCTATCTAAACACTAAGCTTCTATAACTCTCTACTTTATCTTTACAATTGATTAAATGACTCACAAAGATAATGAAGATTTTCATCAATAACAAGTTGTGAAAAAATTACAAAGTAATGAGTTCTTTTATTCAGAGTAATCTTTATCAATCTAAATTTCAAATATTTACATCTTTCTAACCCTTTTTTCTTTCGTAGTTAAAATTTCATTTACTTTTTCAAAGATAATTGTTTCACCTAAAATGTCACCAATTGTTGTAGTACTCAACAACCCCCCATTTATTTTTATTTTAGTCATATAATAAATAATGGGGACCCTTCTTTCATGTTAATAAAACTCTTTAGTGTTCAATAAAGATTTTTGAATTTGTTATAAAAACCCTCTCACTTGAAAGTTTCTCTTATCAAAACCCAAATATCGGAGGTCCAACCTTACAAATATTACGATAAATGAAAACCCTGATAGGCCTTTTTGTTATTAAATTAATGCATTATCGAAAGATTCATATCAGATCATTATAATATCATAACTTTCCTCATAAGAAAGTTACGATAAAACCACTCTCCGTTCAAACATTCCTGATAGTTAATATAATCATTAAAGGTGCTTTTTATAATAGGTGAAGTTAAGTCGAGCAATTCTTGTTCGAATTAAATACCTTAAGAGTTGTTGGTCTAACAAATGCAACTCGACATATCAGAATCCACAAATATCGTAATTTTATAAGTGTTCCATACTCAAAACGTCTGATATATGAAAACCTCTAATATATATCACTTCTGCTATCCACTACTTCCAATATCCGATATATCCAATACTCGTCCCCTCCGATATCATGAAACCTCCAATATTCTTGTTCTCAGCCTATACCGGGACTTTCATATTGGGTCCTTTCTCTTTAAATCCCCGATATGATATCGCCGATATAGAAGTTTTGATATCACTTCCTGCCTCTACTTATTATCCGTTATTTCTTTATCAGGAGTTTCCTATATCGTAACTTTCTAAAGTGCAACCAAGTGATTTCTCTGATATATTTCTTCTGATACGTTGATGTGTGCAAACCCACGTGAATTCATATTTTTACATTTAATATCCGAAAGTGGTGAATTTATGGTTTTCGAGATTATAATCAACCTCATTCATTGTAGTTTGATTTTATCATAATTCTTCCTTTAAGACAGAAATCGTTATGTAAAATTGTTATTTGTGCTAAGTATTTCAGGTGAAGAAGTTATCACTTAGTCTTGTGTTTTTTGTTACAGGCTAGAACTTATAAGCACAACTCAGAAGAAATGTCTAAAGAGGTTAAAACAAAGAAGAAACCTATCACTCAATAGCAGTCAGCTCCACTAAATGAAAACCCTGATACACCAGGATTGTTTTCCGATACAGTTTGTTCTCTAGATGCTAGAAATGCCTCTTGGGAATATATTTATAAACTATTTGAGGATGAAGGACCCAGAGTCATAGAAAGAACCATCACAGCCAAGGATTCAACACCAGTCTCTGATACCACTTACAGTGATGTGGAAAATTCATTTTTGCATAGGATTGCAGCCCAGCCCAAGATCCTTCCTTATACAGATATGATCCAATGGGTCATTGATAACTTAAGCATTGTAGAAAGGAAGTTCATGACACAAAAGAAAACAATTATTGACTCATTTAGCAACAACGATTTTAGTGCAATGTACCATTTTCCACCGCCTCAGTGCAAATATAACAAATCGTTTGTGGAGAAATTCATGAGAAAAATTGATCATGCATTAGAACCCATTAGGGAATGGAGAAGATATCCCAACAAGCATAAGCATGAGGAAAAGGGTATGTATGCAATTGACTCTCTCGTTGGTCCTTATAGTCAAATAATATCCATGATATGTAGGCTCTTTGCTTATTCCAATACACTGAAATTAACTTACCAATGGACACCACTAATTGATGCTACTTAGAAGGATATATTTTAGATTGGGGAAATATACTATTTGACAACCTAGCCACTCATATTCTGAATTTTAGAAGTAAGCGTAGAGTTTCAGAAAATATAATTCCCCCTTTCTACATGAGTGCCTATGTAATGGATGCCCTATGCTTCACTATGGATTTCACCTCTATGGGATGGAAATGGACCTTAGAGGAACTGACCCCCATTCATATATATCATGATATCCTTTTGGACTCCAAGTATCATCCACACTTTTATAAAATATTCCATAGAGTTATGTTGCCTATTTATCAAATTATCTTTGACAAGAAAACTCCTAGGATTTCCCCAAAAGCTGAAATAGACTTACTCTAGGTTGGAAACTGGTTTGGAGAGGAGTTATTTACCTACGTCCATGTTTTGGTAGTCTTTCTAATCCCCATGTCTTGCCTCTGTATGTCCTTGACAAACTTCTGGCTCGAGAGATAGCATACCAGACCGTAGGTAATGGCATTTCAAAAGTCCTAAAAGAGTCCAATAAGAAAGTATGGCCTATTTTCCCTCTTCATTGTGGTATATATACTTTGGAGAATTTCAAACATGCAACCATTGAGATTAATTCTATCTTAGAATTCAATTTTCCTACTATCCCTAACAGATAGTATGATCCCCATCAAACTGTCAAGAAGGTTACTGCATAATCAAGCATCAAACAGTTCTTTCATGAACCAGACAAGTTTGATGACTTATTTGAAAAAGCTTCCACCTATTCAATGGTTACCAGACAAGTAGTATAGAAATCCACAAGAAATGACTCAATTCACTCAATATAAGGAAGCATGACTATCCCATTTACCTATAGATTCATTAAATCTTCCTCAAGAAATCATAGGTCAAGATGAGGTTATAGTTGTTCATTCCACACAGGTTACTAATATGCCTCAACCAAAAGAGATAGGGGCTTCTTCTTCTTCTCAGACTGAAGGTATTTTTCTAAGTACCAAGCTTGAGAAGATATGGGAACAATACAGCCAGGTTATGAAAGAAAAGGAATCTCACGTTTTGAAGACTCCCTCACAAGAGAAGGTCTGAGGCACAAGAGTATCCCTTAGAAAAGACTTTGATTACAATAAAGGCCTCTGATAAGCCTTTGGAAACTGAAGACATTGAAATTATACCAGCCTTCCTGACCTTTGAGGTTGTATTGAGGGTTGAAGAGATTCCTCCCCTTGATATATTCTACAATCCTGAACATAAGGCCATTGTTAAAAGGCAAAGGAAGAAAAGGAAAATTGAGCAGTCCCAGGCCTTAGTTCCTAGAAACGCTTCTTTCGAAGTAGTATGGAAGGGTTTTGTATCCACTCCTTCATATGAATTGGGAATAATCACTCAGTTCACAAGATCTTATTATTTTTCAACTATGGAAAAAGCCATTGAAATACAATAGTTATTGAAGGAAAAGGAAGACATAATTATGCAGTTAGAACAAAGTCTCATGATTGAGAAACAAAATGTTGTTGATCAATGGCAGGGACAATTCGTTGAGCTCCAGAACAGTTTTAATGCCCTTAAAGTCCAACATGACTATGATTTTCAGGCTTGGGACACTCAGATACAAGAATTACAGAACAATATTGAACAACTTAAAGTCAATCTTGAATTAACAGAGTTAAAAAAGGAAACAAGAGAGTTAAATACTCTCCTTGCTCAACAACAAATTGTATTCTGTCAAAAGTTAGCCATTATTCATGATTTGTGTCACATAGCCAGTTCCCTAGTGGACCAATTATCCGACCTCAGAACATATTTTGATGATATTGAAGAAAAGATTGCAGGTTTCATAACGTGGCAAGACAATGCTGATGGGAGATTAGTTGATCTCCCTAGGATAAAGGAGTCACACAAAGAAATAGTCTTTAGAGAATGGGAGATTCACCTTAAGCATGCAGAGACAATAGTATTCAATGCAAGGGATATCTCTAACAACCTCATTGAAACCATCAATGATAATTTGTTTAAGGAAAATCTCATTTCAAACTCCCTAAGGGAGCTCTACCAAATATCAAACTACTAACCAAATCATGGCAGGAATTATCCAAAAAACAGGTCGAAACAACTAAGTAGTTATCTAAAGTTGAATTATAAATAGAAGTGGCAGAGGCACACCAATGCGTTATATTACATCGCACTAATAAATAGAAGTTGCTTTAAAAAAAATGGACAGGGCCAACAGGATTTGGATTTGATTCAATAAGTCATCCCCCTTCTTTACATGTCAAACACTTTAGATATAGTAACAAAAATCCATTAACCTAAAATGCCTAAAATGAAAAGCCCTATTTGTGAAGTGGTAGAGAGAGTTAAACCCTAAGCTGAAATTTTGCAGTAATATAAGCAAGAAGAAACAAGGATTTAAGGTAAGTATTGATTTTTTTTGTTTTTTCTCTAAATTTTAATTAAATCTAAATAGGAATAGAGATTGTAAAAAACAATTATTAGTAAAATCAATAGTAAAATTTTTACTATGTAGAGTTTTTATTTTTTTCTAAATTTTAATTAAATCTAATAGAAATTGGGAAAATATATTTTTAAAATCAACAGTAAAATTTAAAATTTTTACTATGCAGGGTTTTGAGTGAATCACCATACCTTTCAAATTTTGATCTTCTGAATAGTTCTGTTGTTCCAAAGTATTTTGCTGCTCCACAGTGCTCCCAGTATGTCTCTCTTGCAAATATCTCCCTTGAAATTTTGGGAAAAATAATGAAATAGTGAATAGCTTCTTATTATTTATAAGACTTTATGAAATTATATTTTGAAAAATAATTACTGCTCATTTTTCAATTTGAAAAAAATAAAATCACGCCCTTTTTTTTTAGTTTTTCGTAACATTGGTGTGTTTCATATTAAAAAGTACCAATTCATTTAAGAGTAACGCACATCGATTAAGTTAAATTATCAATGCACTAAAAAAATTAACGCATTAATATGATAAAATTCCTTTTTTATTTTCAAATCCAAAAAATTGATGCAGTTATTATTTGAACACATTGGTGCGGTTATTATTTTAACGCATCAGTGCGGTTATTATTTAAACGCATCGATGCAGTTAGTTTTACAAAAGCATCGATATGCTTTAAAAGTTTTTTGAATTTTTATTTTCACATAAAATGGCATATTATTCTCAAATTATCCTTCAGGATGCATCCACATGACTTATAATAGTTCATATTATACATTTTCCACATAAAAGTCACTTTATTTTTGAAAAATGGTCTAAAAACTATATTGAAATATAGATTGCGCTTATATGGTTCTTGAAATTAATTTTAGGTATGTCCATAAAAATTTATTGTTGATTTTGCTCAAATGGAAGGAGAAAATCTCATAATATGAAATGGTCAATTCTTCAAATTCTAGCTTGTTCCATATTGCTCAAAGTCCTTCGCGGAGTTCTCCCTTTCCATCTCCAGTAAGTTCAGATTTTATTTATATTTCGATTATCTAATTGAATTTTTTTATTTTTACCCATTTCAATTTGAATAAAAATGTATCTAAATTCGCACAAACTTGATTCATAATCGAGTTCAGATGCAAAAAATATCCCACCATTTCAAAAATGTCAGAAGCTCTTATTAGGAGTAGCATACCATAAGTAGGTAGTAGATGAAAATGGATAGACACTATACCTTGATAATTGTAACATTCCATCTTCCATCTGCAATCCTGGGTAAATGATGGTAATAATTGTTTGGTATAATTTAATTTCAACAAACCAATTGCATTATGCTTACTAATATCATTGATGTACTAATGTTCAATATTTTTTGAAATTAGGATTCTAATGATGATGAGCGACCCACCTACCATCTTCTAGTGCACCCCACTACAATGTCAAATTGAGAGAAGGTTGCATTAAGAGAAAAACTTAAAGAGGATGCATATTAAGAATGGTTGAGTCAACCACTTATTCAATTCCCACTACATTTAGATTCACCAATTATGAATGATTATAGCAATAGTAGTTCTTCATCACAAGTTGGCAATGGAGGAAATCAAAGAGAGGTTTGTATGGACGATTACTTACAGGATATGACTGCCATGGAGAAAATGTTTTTATATGCATTCCATAACGATGAGGTAGGGGATGATGCTCATGTCACTGATACCTTTTCCGAAAGCTTGAAATATGCTTCCACCGCCCCTCTCTTTGGACCTAGCGGCCAGTCAAAGTCTACCCAGATGGGGACAATGATGTTACTGTACAACTTGAAATAAAAGTTTGGCATGTCAAATGCATGTTTCTAAGAAATATTAAGGTAATTGACCATGATCAAGTCCCTTATATTTTTAGAAATCTTTTCACACAATCAACATTAATTTTTTTTATATTTTATGAACTTTAAATATTGACATTGTACATTTAATTTCCCACCAACTTCAAATTATTCAAAGATAAGGTTCTTCTCAGTGATAATGCCTTGATTAGTAGTTGTGAAGAGAAAAGGTAGCTATTGAAATGTTGGGTGTTGAGTACATAACATATCATGCATGTACAAATGATCGTATTCTATATAGAGGAGAATATATAGACAAAGAGATATGTCTAAAATGTGGGCATGACAAGTACCATAAATTAAAAAAAAAGGGTAAATCACATGGTCCTCCTCATAAGATATTGAGTCACATGTCTATCACCCCAAGGATTCAAAGGTTCTTTCGTTGGAAAGAATTATCTATCTTGCAGTGATGTGTTGGGTCCCCATAATACTAGTTATTACCCCATTACTATTGTATTTATACCCCTTATTTATATTGTTGTGCCCCTATTACCCCCATATTGTTATTTCTGTGCCCCATAGAATCCCTCTATTGTTATTTTTGTGGCTTTATATTATTATTGTTAGGTCGGCTGGATTATATTGTGACTCCTTAGACTCCTATATATAGAAAGGAGGTTTTGTCATTTGTATCATCCAAGAATTGTTCACTTATGTAATGTAAAGGAGGTTGCCCCCTCGAAGAGGCTGAATTCTAAGGCGTGGATCTCTCTTTTTTTATCTTTTTGTGAGCTGGTTTCATAACATTTGGTATCAGAGCTTTGGATTCTAGGGTTTCGCTGCTCCAAACAGGTCATCGTGGCATTTTCGCTATAACTTTTTTTCTGTGATGTTTCAGAAGTCGAAAAAAAAACCCATTTGAGAAGAATTGGCGCTGAACCTTGGGTCCGAATTTTAGAGATTGTCGCGTGATATTTTTGGAGATATGATCTGAGGAAGTTGGTCTTTTTGCAGACTCCTGAATTACATTCAAAACAGGTGACCTGGGGAAAATCGTCATAACTTTCTCTCTGAGGATTGGATTGAAATTTCGTAAAAAGGTACAGAAAGAGGAAGGACTGTAGTTTCTTGTATGTGTGTTTCAGATTCAAAGGTTTAAACAGTGACTCGTGGCACGTCGTACAAGTTCGCTCTACTGAACCAGTCTAAAAGCAAGTCACTGTGGGAGATTTCACATAACTCTTCCTTGGAGAATCCAATTTGGCTCAGACTTGTGGCATTGGAAAGAGGACATAGAAGGCTACTACAGGTAGCAATTTAAGAACTAGATGATCCGAAACTACAGAGATACATCAGATTCAATATCAGGCTTCTATAAAGTGAAAAAAGGTGTGTAGTTTTTTTTTTAAATTTTTATGTAAGCTTGGTTTAACGGAATTCAAAGGGCATAGTAAAGCATTATTATCGGTAACTGATGCCCCAGGGAAAGAAAATGCAAACACCTAGTAAGGAACCTGAAAGCTCTAGCATGACTCATGAAGAAGAGGAAGAAATGCTACATGATATATCAAAATTACAAGAACAAGTGCAACAAATGTCACGCTCACAAAAGCTAACAGGGCTAAGATAAGTGGCGTGGAATCTAAGATAAATGGCATGGAATCTAAGATAAATGGTGTGGAATCTAAGATAAAGGGCATGGAAGCTAAGACGGAGGATTCGATGGTAAATTTGAAGATAGATTTGAAGACAGACATGGAAGAATTGAAGAACTTGCTACAAGAAAGGGTCACTAATGGTGAAAAGGTAGTAAAGGAAACTCATGATGAGAACAAAAGAAATGTT
Organism: Pinus tabuliformis; assembly: GCA_031772625.1. Taxonomy (NCBI): domain Eukaryota; kingdom Viridiplantae; phylum Streptophyta; class Pinopsida; order Pinales; family Pinaceae; genus Pinus; species Pinus tabuliformis. The sequence goes on along the minus strand of CM062818.1, from coordinate 497,852,980 downwards.
AATCATGATTCCATAGACTCTAATGTTGGATCGAAGACTCACCATGTTCCAAAAATCGATATGAGGAAGTTTGATGGCAAGGATCCCGCCACATGGATATTACAGATGGAGCAATTCTTCGATCTCAATAATGTGCAAAACACACAAAAGGTACGTATGGCAACTTTATATTTGGAACCAAATCAGTTTGTATGGTATCAATGGCTTTGTTCTCGTAAACAATTTATCACTTGGGCAATTTTTACGGAAGAATTGATAGCACATTATGAGGATACAAAAAGCAACACTTTTTTTAGCCAATTGATAAGTCTCAAACAAAAGGGTTCAATAATGGAGCACATTGAGGAGTTCCAAAAATTGAACATAAGGGTAAAAGATATTCCAGAGGAGCATAGGATTGATGTGTTCATAGGGTCTTTAAAGGATAATATCCAACATGATGTGCGCCTTTGGGAACCTGATTCATTAGAGAAGGCATTCAGGTTAGCAAGAAAAATGGAAAGCAAAATTATGGCAACTAGGAAGCATACCATTCACAACTATAAAGACGGAAGTGTTGTTGCCCATAGTCTTCCACAACCTACAAGGTTGACACCACAACAATTGGAAGAAAAAAGAGCAAAAGGGCTTTGTTACAATTGTGATAGCAAATACACAAAAGGTCATAAGTGTGCTGAGAAGAAATTATTCTACATAGATTGTGAAGAGGAAGAAGAAAAGGAGCAAGAAAGGTCAAAAGAAGAGGATATATTCCAGGAACAAAGCCTAGATGAAGAACAAATAAATCCGACCATATCTTGTAATGCATTGGCGGGAATTACCACTCCTCAAACCATCAAGATAGAAGGACAAATCAAGAAGAAAAAGGTAATAGTGTTGATTGATTCAGGAAGCACCCACAATTTTATTCATTGTAGGGTAGCAAAAGAATTGAATTGCTTCCTATATCCAGCACCAGAGTGTCAAGTGATGATTGCAAATGGAGGAACAATAAATTGTTCTGGAAAGTGCCATAATATCAAGCTATCCATGGGAGAATATGTATTGACTAGCCCAATGCTTTCCATTCCAATGGGAGGTGCTGATGTTGTACTAGGAGTCCAATGGCTACAATCCTTGGGTACAATAGCTTTTAATTTTCAAGAACTTTTCATGAAATTTTCTATGGAAGGAAAGGAAGTTGAATTAAGGGGTATTGCAGGGAAACCAGGAAAGATAATCAGCTCTAATGGCATGACAAAGCTTCTAAAAAAGGAGCAAAGAGGTGTAATTGCACAATTATGTTCGCTAGATGTTTCCACATTGGAATCATCTATTTCTCCAGATCTCCAAAAAGTCCTGGACAATCATTCCAAGGTATTTGAGACTCCCAAAGGTCTCCCACCTATGCGTGATCATGATCATGCTATTCATCTGATTCCAGGAAGTGTTCCTCCAAACATCAGGCCGTACAGATATCCATATGTCCAAAAAAGTGAAATTGAACGTATGGTTGCAGAAATGCTAGAGGCTGGTATAATTCAACCGAGTCAAAGTTCTTTCTCAGCTCCAGTAGTATTGGTGCACAAGAAGGATGGATCATGGCGCATGTGTCCAGATTATAGGGAGCTCAACAAGCTCACTATTAAAGATAAGTTCCCCATTCCTGTCATTGATGAATTACTGGATGAATTGCATGGATCAATTTACTTCACCAAGTTGGATCTTCGTTCGGGATATCATCAAATCAGAATGAAGATTGAAGACATTCCGAAAACGACATTTAGAACTCATGAGGGTCATTATGAATTTTTGGTCATGCCTTTTGGCCTTACCAATGCACCTTCAACATTTCAAGGTTTGATGAATTCAATTTTCAAACCATTCCTTAGAAAATTTGTGTTAGTATTTTTTGATGATATACTAATCTACAACAAGTCTTGGAAGGATCATGTTGAACATGTTGACAAGGTGCTACAACTATTGGAGGAGAAACAATTATATGCAAAAAGATCCAAATGTTTCTTTGGAGTCCAGGAGGTGGAATATTTGGGTCATATTGTATCTCATGAAGGAGTTAAGGTAGACCCTAGCAAAATTAAAGCCATTAAGGAATGGAAAATCCCCACATCCATAAAGCATCTGCGAGGATTTCTTGGGTTGACAGGGTATTATCGCAAGTTTGTTAAGAATTATGGGAGAATAGCAGCACCTCTAACAACATTATTGAAGAAAGATTCATTTTCATGGACTCCGGAAGCAACAAAGGCCTTTGAACATCTTAAAGAGGCAATGTGCCAAGCACCGGTCTTAGCTACACCGGACTTCACAAAAACCTTTATTGTGGAATGTGATGCTTCAGGAAATGGAATTGGTGCTGTTCTAATGCAAGATGAAAGACCCATTGCTTTTGAAAGTCGTCCAATCAAGGGAAAGTTTTTAAGCAAAGCTATTTATGAGAAGGAAATGTTGGCAATACTCCATGCACTTAAGAAATGGCGACCCTACCTAATGGGAAGACACTTCAAGGTAAAAACGGATCATGATAGCCTTAAATACTTTTTAGAACAAAGATTATCCTCTGAAGAGCAACAAAAGTGGGTCACAAAGATGTTGGGTTATGACTTTGAAATCATCTACAAAAAAGGGAAGCAAAATGTGGTGGCAGATGCACTCTCAAGAAAGGATGAGGATGTGGAAGCATTGTTGTGTGCCATTTCTATTATCCAACCAGATTGGATAAACGAAGCAAAGGAGGAATGGAAGAATGACGAAGAAGTGTGGGCACTTATTCGAAAGCTACAACAAGATTCCAGTACTTCTGATACATTTAGCTGGCAAAATGATTCGTTATGGTACAAAGATCGCTTATACCTCTGTAAGAATTCCCAGCTAAAACAAAAGATTCTTATGGAATTGCACACTTCTCCCTTAGGAGGGCACTCAGGATTTTTAAAAACTTACCACAGGGTTAAGAAGGAATTTTTTTGGGATGGCCTTAAATCAGATATTCAAAAGTTTGTGGCGGAATGTTTGGTTTGCCAACAAAATAAAGTTGAAACAATTAAGACACCGGGTCTATTACAACCTTTATCCATTCCAAGCCAACGTTGGGAGGAGGTTTCAATGGATTTTATCACAGGTTTACCCAAGTCTGAGGGAAAGAGTGTCATCATGGTGGTAGTTGACAGACTTACCAAGTATGCACACTTTTGTGCATTATCACATCCATTTAAAGCCAGTACAGTTTCTACTGCATTTATGGAAACAGTTCAAAAGCTACATGGAAACCCAAAGATTATTGTAAGTGACAGAGATCCCATTTTCACTGGAAATTTTTGGACAGAATTATTTTCTTGTCTTGGTACTCAGTTAGCTCATAGCTCATCTTATCATCCTCAATCTGATGGGCAAACTGAGATAGTAAACAAATGTTTGGAAGGATATCTTCGTTGCTTTGTATCTGATAAACAGACACAATGGGTCAAATGGTTGCCTCTGGCTGAATGGTGGTATAACACTTCCTTCCATACAGCAACAAAAATGACCCCATTTATGGCACTTTATGGGTATCAACCACCATCCATCACATCATATTTAAGAGAAAATTCTAAGGTTCAGGCAGTGGAACATCACATCGAACATCAACAACAAGTCCTCCAACTCTTAAAGGATAACCTCGTGTTGGCACAAAATAGAATGAAACAACAGGCAGATCAACATCGCAGTGAAAGAAGTTTTGATGTAGGTGATTGGGTATTCCTACGGCTACAACCATATAAGCAAATGTCCCTAAAGCAAGCTAAGAAGGATAATAAATTATCACCAAAGTATTATGGTCCGTACAAGGTGTTGGAAAAGATTGGTACTATGGCATACAAATTGGAGCTTCCTGCAGCTTCTCGATTGCACCCAGTTTTCCATGTTTCATGTTTAAAGAAGGTTATAGGCGACAAGCTCCCAGTTCAAACAATATTGCCAGAACTTGACGAGGAAGGAAAAATTATATTGGAACCGGAAGCAGTCACAGAAACAAGAACTCGACAGCTACGAAATCGATCAATTTCAGAGTATCTTATCAAGTGGAAGAACTTATCCGCTGAAGATTCCACATGGGAGGATGAGAATTTTATGCAGAAGTATCCAGAACTACTCAAGCGTTGAGGACAACACTTTTTTGAAGGAGAGGGGCATGTTGGGTCCCTATAATACTAGTGATTACCCCATTACTATTGTAGTTATACCCCTTATTTATATTGTTGTGCCCCTATTACCCCCATATTGTTATTTCTGTGCCCCATAGAATCCCTCTATTGTTATTTTTGTGGCTTTATATTATTATTGTTAGGTCGGCTGGATTATATTGTGACTCCTTAGACTCCTATATATAGAAAGGAGGTTTTGTCATTTGTATCATCCAAGAATTGTTCATTTATGTAATGTAAAGGAGGTTGCCCCCTCGAAGAGGCTGAATTCTAAGGCGTGGATCTCTCTTTTCTATCTTTTTGTGAGCTTGTTTCATAACAGGATGACACACCTCAGATAGAAGTGAGTAAGGTGTTATGTGAATCCCAATAGATTCAATATGCATGAAGCATATATATGATACATAACCTGAAAAATTCAAGGATGAATTATGAATTCTATGACTCAACAGAGCCATGGATGGCGTTAACCCATATTCCCTCCAAAACACAAACTATTCTATTTGTCCTATAGTGGTGACCAATAACAATATCCCCCCATGGTTGTCTATGAAGAATGCACATTTTATGTTACCTCTCATACTCCCTGGTAGAAGAAAAATCAAGAATATGGATGTCTACTTACAACCATTGGTAGATGAATTGAAGGAATTATGGGAAGGGATACATGTATATGATGTATCAAGACCCATCACAACATATAGTAGTTGTACATTGTATGTCATATGAGCTTACACCACATTGTGATTATCTAGACTTAGGAGTTTTCTCTCGTAAATTACATGTTTATTGATTGTTTATATATGTAACAATATTGTTTCTCATATTAATTTAATTCATTCAATTGTTTTTATCTTCATGATCTCTAATGTGCTCTCTATATAATAATTTCGTAGGCCTTGTAAAAAATAGGATATCATGGATGTAAATTTTGTGGGCCTTATCTGAAGGTTAGGTGGTCCAACCACCTACGAAAGCTAGTGTATGACTACTCCAAGGTATTCTTCCTAGAAGAACACCCGTAGAGAAGAGCAACGTCTTCTTTCAATGGTAAACCAGAGAGAACCCAAAGGTTTATAATAATGACACCAGTTGAATGGCTTAGAACATATGAGAGAGAGATGGAGAAGGATATTATAGAATTTTTTGATTCAAATGGGGAGCCTATGTTTGATGATACATAATTCTTTGAGTCTATGTTGAGAAATTGGATGAAAATGGGATTTGTCTTTTATGAGCTCCCATATTGGGGGCGTCTTAAGATTTCCCACTTACTAGATCCCATGAATATATTTAAAAATGTTTCATCTTCTTTATGGAGGCACATATAATCAAAATAAAATGACACATTGGTTGTTAGGAGAGATCTTATTTCTTTAAAAACTAAAAGAAACATTAGCCAAGACAAGAAAGTAGAGGAGAGGTTGGTCCCTCTTTGTCTTTCAAAGAAGGTGATGTCCCATGGATTTTAAAGAAAGACGATATTTCTTTGTCAAAATAAGTTATAATGGGTATGAGGGTGCATTCTTTATATGGGTCTTCACTACGACACTGATTCATTGTGGAATACCATTTGTCGAGGTTGAAATCACATGACCATTTGAACATTCTAAGGGTACGTATGTCAAAAACATGATTTTATTATTTGTTATTGTTTTTATGCCATGGGATTAAATATAATTAATTTTTGTTTGTGTTTACTTTTGAATGTAATTATCCTTTGCTCATGCGTTGGTGCGTGAACCATGACTTTCCCCAAGACCTATGACATGTCATATCTAAATCATTTGCATTTGTACATTGGATCACATCAAAGGATATTCATATTGCTAGCATTCCATGATGGCATCAAGAGATATCTAAGATTGTTTGGTTTGAGAAGGAATTTCCAATGAGTTTCATGGACTTATAGGTTCGTCTTCCAATTCAACTAGTAGATGAGGGTAAATTAGTTGGGGTAGTTTCTTCTCATTGGATGTTCTTCTTAGAGAGGTACATGAAGAAATTGAAAGGTTTTGTTCAACAAAGGTAAAAACCTAAGGGCCCTATGGAAGAGGGGTACATATATTATGAGTATTTATATTATGCCAACAAGTGCATCAAGCAGATTGAAAACACACCAAGTGTGGTAATTTTGGCTACTGAAAGGGATGAAGGCGAAAGAGAAGGGGAGATTCTTGAAATGAATGGTAAAAGGTGCATGATAAAGAGTAAGTGACTTATCATTTGTCAAATTTATAAATAATAACTATTCACATTGAAATTCATAATGTATATTTTGATCTCATATGTACTATATATGTTGGTTTGATTTCATCAGCCAATTCAATTGAAGACATCAAGAAATTCATTCTTTACAATTCGAAAGCGAGACAGTCATGGATCACATTGTACAAACATAAGAGGAGGAAATGGGATAGTGATAGGAAAGAATTCAAATGGTTGAATGGTAGAAGCATGCCTTATTATGATCATTTAAAATGAAATATGCCAATGGTATTCCCCAACAGTTGGATTATTGACCAAGTCAGAGAGAAATATGGTACATTTGATCATTACCCACGTGTTGATGAGGATGGAATAAACATAAATATTGGGTGGAACAACTCGATAATATTATCCTTCTTTACATTTTTAACTTCATAATGTACCTTTGAATTGTAACATCTATATTTTATATTTTAATTCTATTGGGTCTATCAGTGTTAGGATAGGAGTACCTCCATGAATGAATTGTTTCTTTTGCATTAAGATAGAACATAGATATATACACAGAGAGGGATACTATTGGGTTTCATCTCTCAATGTATCCTCGTCTTCCAATTCCATTTATTTAGGTATTTACAATATTTACATAGGATTCCTAATCCCAAAACTTAGGTATTCAACATTCCCCCCCTAATCTGAAGGGATTTTGGTGAGTCCAAGCATCATCTGAATCTTTCAAACTTTTTCCTTCCAAGCGCTTTGGTGAATGTGTTTGCAATATGTTTAATTGTGGAACAATGTCGTAGGTGAATTGTTTTGGCCTCAACATGGTGTCGAATTAGATGGTATTTTGTATTAATATGCTTCGTTCGATCATTGAACCTTGGTTTCTTGGCCAACTTTATTGTGGAAGTGTTGTCAATCAAAAGAGGAGTTAAATGTATGTGTTTCTCCTGCAAATATTCTAGAGTTTTCCTGAGCCACACAATTTCCTTCCTTGCTTCAACTACTACCACATATTCTGCCTCAATTTGTTGAATTTGCTAGACTTGATTGTTTGAGTGACCTCTAGGAGAGAACTCCTGAACCAAGACTCATAACATAACCTGAAGTAGATACTCTAGTTTTATCTCCATTGAAATTTGAATCAGAGTATCTAATCAAGCTGAAGTCACCCACAAGTGTATACTTGAGTCCAAAATATTGAGTTCCCTTCAAGTACTTTAGAACTCTTTTTGTAGTAGACCAATGACCTTGACAAGTATTTTTCATAAACCTAGAGAGGATTCCAACAACAAATGAAAGGTTTAGTATAGTAGTGGTCAAGTAGTTGAGACTTCTTACAAGTTGTCTATATTTCATTGCATCCTCAAATCATTTTCCTTCAGTGGATGTGGATTTAAGTTTTGTTCCATTGGTGTGGTCAAAGGATTGCACTTAGCCATGCCAAACCTATTCCATTAATCTCCAGTGTACTTCCTCTAAGGGAGGAATATTAAATACGGACGCTGGGTTAATTCAATACCAAGATAGTAGTGAAAATAGCCTAAATTTGTCATTTCAAAGCCTTTCCTTATTTCTTTATTTATGGATGAAATGTAGCTATCATTTTTCCTTGTCATCAAAAGATCATCTACATACACTGTTGAGCCCTGAAACTACATCTCTCCTACACATTTTCCTATAATTTTTCCCCTCACCAGTACCTCATAAGCTATCAAAGATCATTGCATATTGATTCTAAAAGAGCATTTAAGTGGTTTTCTAACTATGTTTTTGTGTTTGCTATTTGACTTAGATTTTTCTCATTAGCTGCGGAATGCAGTCAGTTTCCGCAGCTGATTCAACTTTCTGCAACTATTTTTGTTAAACTCTAAGTTGCAAGTGTCATCAAGCAAAACAGGGCACGTGGGCAATTCAGGAATGATCTGAACATGGCTCAGGTCCTATTGGTTTAGCCGGATTCATTAAGGAAAGCTGTGGTCAACGGTGGTCAAATGAAGGAGTCCTATGGAAACAGGTCTCTGTTTTTCAACACGTGAAGGGTCCAAGGCCGTTCCTAGATCCCTGGGGTCATTTTGACAGCCGTAGACTGCCTCCATGACGCAGATCCAACAACCATCTTTTGATAGATTGAATGATCTCGGAAACCATCATGCTAAACTCATGGACGCTGTCTTTTTACATGTCCTCTGTTGAAGTTGTTTCATAATAAAACAGTTATGTAATTTTCCCTATAAATAACGCGTTTGCAAACGCATCGAGTTAGCTAGTTTTTGTTGTCGTTTTGCTGTTATTCTTTGTACTGTGCCGTGAACTGGTCTTGTTGCTGTAACGAGAGGATTCTTCCTTTGTTTTGCAATATAATCAGACTCTGTTTTATATGACTGCGTGAGCATAATTCTAGAATGATAGCCTGTTGACCAAGGTCATGCAGAGGGCCCCTTCTATCTGAACTTTCATTTTCTTATTTCTATAAAAAAAAATTATGTGTTGTCTCCTTATTTCCATTGTACATATTTCATAGTTTATCCACCTATGTATATTTCATTAGTTGTGATTTTAACATCTCATTCCTGTACATGTTTTTTCTTGCTAACATTGATCAGTGTGTGTGTGTGTGTTTTAGGATAGAGTAGGCTCGGGCATTTTCATACAATTTTTACAATAACTAGTGACATGAGATTAGCCTCTCTGCTGACTTTGCTTTTCTTAGCTTTTCAATTTTAGTTATGCTTTGATTTCAGTTTTATTCATTTGCTTTGTCAGTTAGTTTAGATATCGAATCCCTCATATCATTGACATTATCTCCAGAGCCATAGCTTAGACTACTTGGTGAGCTATCGAACTATGAATGATGTGATTTGATTTTAGCTTTATTTTTCTGCAATTAGATATAAAATTCCTCATATCATTGACGTTATCTCCAGAGCCATAGCTTAGACTACTTGGCGAGCTATCGGACTATGAATGATGTGATTTGATTTTAGCTTTATTTTTTTGCAATTAGATATCAAATTCCTCATATCATTGACGTTATCTCTAGAGCCATAGCTTAGACTACTTGGCGAGCTATCAGACTATGAATGAAGTGAATTGATCTTACTTTTATTAGTTTGCATTTTTTGATTTGTTGAGTGCAGTAGCTTAACTCATTTTTCTTTCTATATTTAGATAAGTAGCAGAGATAATGATTTCATGATCAGTAGTTCATTATTGGTTTGATTTGAATAGTAGCACATTTTCATTCTTGTTCAAGTATTAATTTCATCACTAGTATGTTTTAAGACCTTCTGAAGTGTTAAGCTCTGGAAATCATTATAGAGGACATAATTGCCTTAAAATCTATACCCAAACTTGCCTTCTAAAGTATTCTTAAAACTTAAGAATAGGATTATCATTTGCATTAGGAGACAAACCAAGATAAACCCCCCCCCAAAAAAAAAGATAAAACGGATAAAAAGTAAGAAAGAGGCTGTCTTGCACAAATAGTGTGCCACACTTCATCAGTTTATGAATCCCGAATTGATAATTAATGTAGCAATTTAGGACACCCTAAATTGACTAAACATTTTGGCGCCATTTCCGGGGATCAAACCCGGGTCACCCGCGTGACAGGGGGGCACTCTATTCCCATACTACTCCGTTTGTCATTTCTGGCTTGTTCACATCCCCAATAACTCATTCTCATTACCTATTCTCTACTCTTTCATTTACGACTACTGTTTTTTCTCCATAAACCTTTTCCATTTCCCGCTAACACAGCTGTTTCACCTCCGTCCATCCATTACTCACGTAGACGTATTTTAAGGCAGGGGAAAGGAATGGGTCTTTTGTTAAGAGCAGAACCGGAAGGGCCCAAATTCATGGAGGGGTATCCGCAATTGAAAAGCATACTAAAGAAGGCACGGTGGCTACAGTTCATCCAGAAATTCATAGGCTACAATAAAGAAATTATGAAGACTTTTGCGAAGTTTTAATGGCGTGGAAGTTGAGGTTGGAGACCTTAAATTTTCAGTCACAGAGGAATCTATAGCAGCTGCAATGGAACTCCCACAGGAGGGGGAATGGTGGTTCAAAAACAAAAGCTTTGATGAGAGGGCCTGGAGGGTTATCCTATGAAATCCAGGTATGGATATAACCATTTTCAAAGATGGAATCCCTGTCTCTGCTTTAGAAGAAAAGTGGGCTAATCTATTATTGATAATCCAGAAGTTTATCACATGTGAAGGATGATTTGGGTCCATGTATATGTACCACACCTGGTTGCTGATGAATTTTCTAGAAAATCAAACCATTAATTTGCCTTACTTTTTATTGAATAGTCTGAAAAAGATGTCCATAACTGTCCAAAAGAATCTGGAGGACATAGAACCCCACCTATACCATCACGGGCTTGTGAAAATTTTGATTGAAAAACAATTGAAGGAAAAGAAGGACACTTGGGAACAGTTTTTGGTTAGAAACTTCTTTCAAGATCCACTTGAAACACCAGAGAGCAGCTCAGCAAGGAAAAGTAGGAGAAAGAAAACAAGTGTGAGAATTCAAGACACTCCTACTAACATAGTTAAGGAAATTAATCAAGAAGAGAAGCTGTCCGAAAGTAGGAAGGAAAGAACTGAGGATAGGAAGCAAAGAAAATTAAAGGGTAAAAGAAACATTGAAGTTGTCTATCAAACCCCAGAACCTTCCTCAGAAGAGGACCACCAAATACTTTCTAAAAGACTAGTTTATCTTTACGAATAATCAGCTGCAGCAAAGAGGAAAGGGAAAGAAAAACAAAGTGTGGAGAAAGAAGACGCCATCTCACAAAATTTAAGGAGGAGCTCCAGACTTAAAGGAAAACTGAGGAAAGTACAACCTAAAGGGCCCCACTTCATTGATTTAGGAGGGGAAACACCGGGACAACCTCCAACAATCCCTCCTGGCCATGGCTCACACCATACTCCGATTTCTCAACCAAATTTTGAGTTCAGTCCTTCTCAGCCAGATTTTGACATCAGTCATTCTCAGCCAGATTTTGGGGATAGTCCAAGAAAGACTACACCTGAGATAGATCCAACCCAGCAAGAAATGTATGTTGGAAATAATACTGAGAGGGGGGGGGGGGGGGTGAATCAGTATTATATAATTCATTTAATAAATCTTCTTTATTTGTTCTTTGAATTATTTTTGCATGTCAGTACCATAAAATAATGAGCATGAACAAAAGAAACAGATAGTCACACCAAAGAACACAAGATGTAAGGTGGAAACCCAATGTGGGAGAAAACCACCTGCTGCAATATGTCTCTATCTTCTTTCAAATTAGAAACTCCTTTTACAATGGTTTTGTACTGGTGCAGTCCTTTACCAGTACGCAGGATGCAACCTGCAGAGAGCTACAACTCTCTCTCGTTTTCCAGTCTCTCCTGGAAGGGAGCTACAACCCCCTACTTCTTTTCATACAAGGACCACTTTTCATAAATTTTCAAACTGGATCCATAAGCATCAATTGATCATCAAGTGTAAGAGAATCACCCAATCAACTGTAGTAACCAGATCAACAATAATAGGACCAAACCCAGAACACAACAATGATAAACAAAGATTTTAAGAGAAGGAAGCACCCTGCTCAACTGCTAGCCTGAGTCCGGACTCACCCTGCTCAACTGCTGGCCTGAGTCCCTGGACGCACCCTGCTCAAATGCTGGCCTGAGTCCTGGACGCACCCTGCTCAACTGCTAGCCTGCGTCCCGGACGCACCCTGCTCAACTGCTAGCCTGCGTCCCAGACGCACCTGAAACGCTTCACTCCTGCGTCCCGGACGCACCTGAAACGCTTCGCTCCTGCGTCCCGGCGCACCTGAACCCTTACTGCACCTGCGTCCCTCCGGGCATAGATGATTTCAAGACTTTAGAAGTAACCCAGACAATCAGATCCACAGATCTGAACATGCGCCAAGAGATCTCGGTCCATTAATAGATTCGCCTTGATTAGATCTAGACCAGATCTCACCCCATAAGATATTCAACAAAGACATGCTCAAACCAAATGATCTCCTTTGCTTTATATAGGCAAGCTCCTCCTCAAATCAAGGAACAATACCACGAGCCGACACCTTAAAAACACAATACCGTCGGCTAGATACCAGGAGTAAATCACAAGAAACCCCCACGTGTGCTTTTCTCTGCCTTAAAAAGTGTGCACTGGGTGGACGCACCTTCTGAACGGCTGGACTGCGTCCCTGGACGCGGTCTATGCATGGATTACCTGCGGGTACGCACTTTCTGAAAGGTGTACCTGCGTCCTTCTTAAATTTTTCAATAAATTAAGAGCTGATCATCAATCTTTGCTGCTGACATGAAGAACAACGATCTACCACCTGAATGGGTTGCCATCAAGGACAACACCTGAACCATAATGCCAACAATGTATGACTATACTGAGTCGTCGAGATCAAGGCACTTCATCTGCCCAACCTAATATAGCCCAGGAAGCTCTAATCCAATCACTAAAACATGAACTTTTTGAGCTGGAGGTCCTAAATAGATACATCAAAAGAGAAAATGAAACATTGAAGGAACAAAGCAGGGTGGATAAAATTATTCACGACAACACCATGTTGCATCTTGGGCTGTGGTAGAAGAAGAATAGGAAATTGAAGAAAAAGAGCAGGAGGTTGAGCAGAGCTCTTATCAACCTCAAATTCAGGTGCCTAATGAGAAAGCCTAGGATGACAGTGGTACCCAGAAAGAAGAGAAGAAGGCTGGATGTGTTAGCAGAGGTCTCAGAACACATGAACTTAAGGGAGGATGGTAAAAGTTTTGGTTGCATGGGGACATGCAACACCTTCACAGTGGGGGTATGTTGAGCCCTGAAACTACATCTCTCCTACACATTTTCCTAGACTTTTTCCCCTCACCAGTACCTCATAAGCTATCAAATATCATTGCATATTGATTCTAAAAGAGCATTTAAGTGGTTTTCTAACTATGTTTTTGTGTTTGCTGTTTGACATAGATTTTTCTCATTAGCTACGGAATGCAGTCACTTTCCGCAGCTGATTCAACTTTCCGTAGCTGTTTTTGTTAAACTCTAGGTTGCAGGTGTCATCAAGCAAAACAGGGCACGTGGACAGTTCATGAATGATCTAAACATGTATCAGGTCCTATTGGTTTAGCCAGATTCATTAAGGAAATCCGTGGTCAGCGATGGTCAAATGGTGGTCAAACGAAGGAGTCCTCCGGCAACAAGTCTCTGTTTTTCAACATGTGAAGGGTCCAAGGCCATTCCTAGATCCCTGGGGTCATTTTGATAGCTGTAGACTGCCTCCACGATGCAGATCCAACAACCATCTTTTGATAGATTGAATGATCTTGGAAACCATCATGCTAAACTCATGGACACTGTCCTTTTACGTGTCCTCTGTCGAAGTTGTTTCATAATAAAACAATTACGTAATCCTCCCTATAAATAACGCGTTTACAAACGCATAGAGTTAGCTAGTTTTTGCTGTCGTTTTGCTGTTAGTCTTTGTGCTGTGCTGTGAACTGGTCTTGCTACTGTAACAAGAGGATTATTCCTCTGTTTTGCAATATAATCAGACTCTGTTTTATATGACTGCATGAGCATAATTCTAGACTGATAGCTTGTTGACCAAGGCCATGAAGAGGGCCCCTGCTGGCTGAGGTTTCATTTTCTTATTTCTGTAAAGTTTTTTTATGTGTTGTCTCCTTATTTCCATTGCACATATTTCATAGTTTATCCACTTGTGTATATTTCATTAGTTGTGATTTTAACATCTCATTCTTGTACATGATTTTTCTTGCTAACACTGATCAGTGTGTGTGTGTGTGTGTGTTTCAGGATAGAGTAGGTCCGGGCATTTTCATACAATTTTTACAATAACTAGTGACATGAGATTAGCCTCTCTGTTGACTTTGCTTTTCTTAGCTTTTCAATTTTAGTTAGCTTTGATTTCAGTTTTATTCGTTTGCTTTTTCAGTTAGTTTATATATCAAATCCCTCATATCATTGACGTTATCTCCAGAACCATAGCTTAGACTACTTGGCAAGCTATCGGACTATGAATGTTGTGATTTCTTTTTAGCTTTATTTTTCTGCAATTATATATCAAATTCCTCATATCGTTGACATTATCTCCAGAGCCATAGCTTAGATTACTTGGCGAGCTATCGGACTATGAATGATGTGATTTGATTTTAGCTTTATTTTTCTGCAATTCGATATCAAATTCCTCATATCATTGACGTTATCTCCAGAGCCATAGCTTAGACTACTTGGTGAGCTATCGGACTATGAATGAAGTGAATTGATCTTACTTTTATTAGTTTGCAGTTTTTGATTTGTTGAGTGCAGTAGCTTAACTCATTTTTCTTTCTGTATTTAGATAATCAGCAGAGATAATGATTTCATGATCAGTAGTTCATTATTGGTTTGATTTGAATAGCAGCACATTTTCATTCTTGTTCAAGTATTAATTTCATCACTAGTATGTTTTAAGACCTTTTGAAGTGTTAAGCTCTGGAAATCGTTATAGAGGACATAATTTCTTTAAAATCTATACCCAAACTTGCCTTATAAAGTATTCTTAAAACTTAGGAATAGGATTATCATTTGCATTAGGAGACAGACCAAGACAAAACCCCCCAAAAAACAAGATAAAACGAATAAAAAGTAAGAAAGAGGCTGTCTTGCACAAATAGTGCGCCACACTTCATCAGTTTGCGAATCCCGGATTGATAATTAGTGTAGCAATTTAGGACACACTAAATTGACTAAACATACACTACAAGGTATACAACTATTTCTCCAACTTTCTTGGCAAACAAAGTTGCTTCATCAAGATCATAATGTTTGAAATGGAGCTTCATAAGATGCTCAGTCAACTTCTCGTACGAGGTTCACAGTGCTTTCTTGAGGACATACAAGGATTTTACAAGATTTCATACTTTATGTTCCTGATCCTTCACAACAAATGCTTTTGGTTGGGACACAAAAACATTATCTTTCATATCTCCTTTCAAGAAAGTCGTTTTTACATCCATTTGATGGACTTTCCAACTGTTTTGAGATGCTAAGGTAAAGAGTGTCCGAATGGTAGCCCATTTTGTTGTGGGGAAAAAATTCTGCTCATAATCGATCCCTTCCTTTTGTAAATTTTTTTTTGCCACAATCTTGGCTTTGTGTTTGTCAAGTGAGCCGTCTGCTTTATACTTTTTCTTGAGGACCTAGTTGCAGCCAATTGGTTTGGTTCCTAATGGAGGATCAACCATATTCCAGGTGTCATTGTTTATCAAGGCATCATATTATTTTTGCATCGCTTCTTTCCATTCATCATGGGAAGCAACTTATTTGAAGGAAGTTGGTTCTAAATATGTTGAAAAATTTAGTTCACAATCATAAGAAACATCCATACCAACCAGTGAATCAGGATTGTCTACATCACCTCCATTATGTCTCGTTGAGCTTCTTATTCGTGTCTTTCCAACCTCACCAGGATGAACACTTTCAAGTGTCTTTGTCAACCATTTTGGGGGACCTTTATAAGATTTCTCATGCTACTTAGTTGGCTGGGTTGGGGCTGAATCAAGATTTAGTCTCCCAATTCTATCAATCACATCACTCAATGTATCATTAGTGGTTATAGATTTATGTGGGGGAGAGAGTGATTTAGAAGACGATTCCACAAATTAATCCAGTATAGGAATCTCCCATTCAAGATGTGGAATATCATTTTCAAAGTCTCAAAATACTTTTCATGTTTGAATCTATCCAAGTGATAAATTTGCTTCTCAACAACATTGTCAATCTTATAAGATTTAAGAAAAGTCACATCTCTAGATATTATAAACTCCTTATCCACTTCATCATAAAGACAATATGATTTAGCGGTGTTTGAATACCCCAAGAAGATACATTTGTGACTCGGTACACCGAGTTTGTTTCTCTATTCCTTAGGTATCAAGGCATAATAGGTGGAACCAAAAACAATAAGATTCCTTACCAAAGGAATTTAGCCATACCAAATTTCACACAGAGTCTTGTTTTTTATAGCATTAGATGGACACCTACTATTTATATACACAACACATTGAATTGCATTAGCCCAAAAAATCAGTTTAACATTCTTGAAAAACATCATGGACCGTACCATTTTTATGATTGTCCTGTTCGTTCTTCCAGCTACTTCATTTTGTTGGGGATTATAAGGCATGGTTGTTTGATGTTTGATCCTATGTTGGTGAAGATAGTTTTCAAATTCATTTGAAATGTATTCTTTTCCATTATCAGTGTGAATAGAGCTAATATGAGATTGTGCATCATTTTCAATCCATGCATGAAAGTTCTTGAATTTTTCAAAAGCTTCAGATTTGTTCTTAAATAAATAAACCCAACACATTTTGGTGTAGTCATCAATAAATGTCATCATATATTTATTACCATTTGCAGAAGGAACAATCATTGGGCCACACAAATCAGAATGAATGAGTTCAAGCTTTCTGTGTGCTCTGGAATGAGAATCATGAAAATACTATTGGTTGTGCTTTCCTAAGATACAACCATTACATTGCTTAAGTTTCCTAGGAATTGCAGACAAACCAATAACACCATTTTTCTTCATCAAACGAAGGTTTTCATAGTTCAAGTGTCCAAATATAGCATGCCATAAAATACTTGATGGAAATTTACCTTCATCATAGTAAGAACTATATGAAATTTTTGTGCACGACAAGAAGTTCCTTGCAGCTTCATAAGTCTTTCTTCTTCTATCCCAGTCATGGAAAATGAGTGATTTTATGCCTTTCTGACCTCAAACTTTCCATCAAATATATCAATGGAGTGTCCTTGTTGGCGTATGTGGATTGAAGACAAAAGTTTTCTCCTCAGCCCTGGGAGGTATAGAACATCATGTCGAAGATAGTTTGTAAGACCAAGCAGTTTGGGCTTGATTTTTCCAAGCCCTGATGTTTCAAGTTTTGATTTGTTTGCAAAGTATACTACTCCTCAACATTATCAGTGAATTATTCAAAGAAATATCTCCTGAAAGTCATGTGGTAAGTTTCTCTTGAATCAAGCAACCAATCATCTTTCTGTGACGCAAGTGAAGCATTGAATAATTCTTTAGTTACTCCAATGTTGTAATATGCCACAACATAATGAGTGGACTCGGGCGCTTTTAATTTCCCTTTGTCGGGTGTTTTAACTTTTCCTTCATTTCTTTCCTGCTCAATTCTATCCCAAGGAATCTTACATTTGTGTTAGGTTCCTATACCAATAGGTGTCATATTTCATGATTGACTGTGGAAATGCCAAATATGATCATCTTTTCCATGCTGCAAAGGTTCCATATTTTCCAAAAAATCAAAAAAATTTTAAAAATGTAAAGAGGGTATGCCCTAAAAGAAAAATCAAAAGGAAAAAAGAATGAATTGGTCAATAAAGAAAGAAAATGAACCCCAAAGAAAAGACCAAGAAAGTGTGCTAGTCAAAATGCCACTATTGTCCTATTTTTTGCAAACAAGTTCAAGTTATGCAATTAGTGACTTCTGTCACACTTGATGGATGGCCAAACAGCTCAATCCTGGCCAGTCCATGTTTAAATTTCTTGTTTTAGAACTAGAGAATAAGATCTATTCCAATAGTTTAAGCTTAGCAGATCAGTAGTTAGGTAGAGAAGCAAGGGTCCTCAACAGCTGAATCTAAGCCCCTGGAAGAGATAAGGGCAGACTTAGATAGGATGGCAGTCAAAAGAAAACAAGAGAGAAAGGGTTTGCTAGCTCAAATGCACCCAAGGAGAAAGAAGAAAAAATGTTAGGTGTATTAGGCTGGGTAGGGAGTTTGATGTTGTAGAAGAAAGTTGGTGATCAATTATGTCCTTTGGAATGTGTTCTATCTCATGGATATCACAAGTACCATGGAAAAGTGGTTGCAAAACAAGTGGAGAATGACTAATTTCCCCCCTCATTTCGCCAAGAACATTTACTAACTTCCCTCAAGGTCTCTGACATCTGCTCAGTACACCTAATTCACATCATTTTATAGAAAAAACCAAGTGAAATTCTGGTTTTACTTGAGATAACCAAGCCACATTTCTTGTGTAAAAATCTTTTTCTCCCATTGGCTAAGTCTCTATAGATTCATGACCTAGATCCATTTTTATTCTCTAAGCCTAAGTTTTACTCATTTGACTTAGTGTATTGATCAAATATACCATTTCATATTGAAATCCTAACTCTATTATATAACTCCTATATAAAGTTTTCCCCTCCCATACTATGTAAAAATACATAAAATATCCCAAAAAACATTATAAATATCCCCCCTGCAGCTAAAGTTATGGCCATATTGTAATTTTTGTCGGGATCTATTGGTCCAGCCGGGGCTAATAACAACCCTCCATGCGCTCCATCGGGATTTGTTTAACATTTGGTTAAAGAAATAACCAAGGTCGCCTACATAAACCATATAATAACCTCGATAACCAAAGTTTTATACCCCGCAAAACATATAAAACGTTAATATTACGGCGGGTCCCCGTGCCGTACCTCCCTGCCAACTCCTCGTCCCATCAACCGTCGGATCCGATCCCACAGATTGGACGGCTCACATCCATATCGGAACCCCTCCGATGTCCGAAATATAGCGCTTGATGAAAATCGGTATTTCTGCCGTACTGCGGGACGCATGTCGTTCACCCGCTACCATCACATCCCCTCCGCCCGAAACCACCTTTATTCAAAAGCGGTGTGGGGAATACGATAAACCGCCTTCACTCCCCGCCACTGACGTCATCGCCCAGGTCAGCTACCACCTCACCACTGTGTCGTTCGCCCTGTCTGCCACGACATCTGACACATCACCTTCCGTACCCCACTATACGACAAAAAAATTACGTCATGATGACATCATCACAAAAAAGCACCAAAAGCCCGCAAAGCCCAAATTTTGTTAAAAAACCCGTGAAAGTGATTGTTTTCATCCATTTCTATTCGTTGATTTTCGGAACCTATGCATGCATATTACGACAAATTTGCCACTAAAACTCCAATCCGTCACCTTGACCACCATAGTCCGGCATCCTGCTATACAAATCATCGTCCAACCTGCCGATTACTCTCGGGC
This sequence comes from Pinus tabuliformis, assembly GCA_031772625.1. Classification (NCBI taxonomy): domain Eukaryota; kingdom Viridiplantae; phylum Streptophyta; class Pinopsida; order Pinales; family Pinaceae; genus Pinus; species Pinus tabuliformis. Next base: position 497,833,460 of record CM062818.1, on the reverse strand, counting down.
GCGTCGCTAAAACACAGGTATTTCTCCATTGCTCCCAAACCCTGAGTATTTCTAGTTTTTTCTCTGCATTCCACTCAAAGAACCAATAATCCAACAAATTCAGTCCATAACCCTTGAAAAATACGCCCCGACCATACCTCTTCTGTCCATTTTTTCAGCAAAAACTTGACTGCCACAACTAAAAACACAGTGAGTTGATAAAAACAGGTATTTACCAAAGTCTTATTCCCAAGCCTCCTATTTTAAAAACTTTCCTCTGCAAAATCTCCAAAAAATGCCCAAATATTGAGTTGAATTTGTCAAAATACCTTCAAAGGGCGCACCATTACCACTGTTTTTGTCCAGCCTTCTGACTAAACTCTGCAAACATGGTTTTTACTATGAATTTTACCCAGTGAGGCGATTTATAATTAAAACTCAGTCTGCAATTTCCTGAGAAAAACCCCAGAGCCAGTATTATGTTTTCTGTTGCTTCACAGACCCAAATTCCAATTAAAAACACAGACAGTTGAGCAATGGAGGCTCCAGTGGCCTTCAATATTGCCCCTCTCAATGCTCCACATAAGGAATTAGAATGGATGCCCCTAGCTGACAGGGATTTCCAAATTAAGGATATGATGGGTGATAAGCCTCACTTGCAAGCCTTCTTTTAGATCAGGAAAAACTACAGGAATAAAGCTTATGTATTTGGAATCTGGGAGTCTAATATGCCCATGTATTACCTCCCTTCAGTGAATGTATTCCCCGACCTCATTCACCAATGTCATGCCAATTATGAACCCACTCAAAGAGTAGTTATGGATCCATCTGGGACTGTCCTCTTTTATATTACTCCTCAATCCATAAATGAGATGCTGCACTTTAAGCTAACTCAGCCTCTGGCCCCTCTCTCCATGAAATTCTTGCTTGACCAAGGTGCCAAACTACCCAGTTCAGAGATAACCAGAATTGCTCAGTTATTCATGAAACCAAATTGCCAGCCCCAGCAGCCTCCTCCTTATCTGCATTCTTGGTTCAATGAGGTAGGGAGATTCATTGTAGACATGATATCCTACATCTTAGGATTCAAAACCAGTGAGTTTGTTGATGAGGCTACCTTAGTTCTGATGTCCATTTTTGCTCCAGGACAACCCCCTGCTGTCAAGTATGATTTTGCTACCTTCATAGGTAATAAAATCCATGAAAAATTCATGAGCCTGGATAGAGAGAGGGTGTTTAAATACACATCATACATATATCATTTGTTGTTGTACAATCAGCCAGAAAGTTTTCAAATCTCCCTTAAAAAATTGGATTGCAAAGGAGAGCTTAGGTCAGTAATCTTCTGGACCTTAGTTTCCATCGTGTTAATGATTCCCCTTATTATTATTGTGAATTCATTGACCTATTCATACATCCAGCCTCCTCTTTACTGATGACAAGTCCTCCAGATAGACTTTCTAGTGAAATGTAGAGAATTTTACAGCTCTCTAAAAACTACAACATAGGTGATTGGTATTTTTACCAGAATCACACTGAAATAATAATATATGGCTCTGAACTATGCCCCTACAAGCTACCTAAATTTGTTCCCATGAGGTTGTTTGCACTAGAGTACTTCAGGCAGTTTATCCATGCAGACTTAATCCACTTTTGCAACACTAAGAAAAAGGCATAGCTCAAAATAAGAAATCAATTGGGCCCTTTTTTCTTTAATAAAAGGAAAGCCTGGGAGGAGGCAGATAAGATCCTAGGGGAGCAACTTATGATGAAACAAAGCTTTCATTGGTCACCATATGACCCTGGTCATTTTATAAGTTATAGAAAGGTCAAATAAAACCTGGCACCATACGTTCATTGCAAGATCCTTGAAATCCAACAGTATGCTAACCAACAAGAATGGTTAGAGGGCACATTAGTTGAAGAGATTACTGAAGAAGAAAAACTGGAAAAGGCTATGAAAGGGCTCGAAAAAACGCTTGACCTGGACTCTTTTGGACAAGTATCCTTCGAGCTGCCCCAGCACATAGGAAGTGACACATATTTTGCCGGGACTTCTCAACAACCATTGCAAAAGGCCAGCACAACATTAGCTAAAGGCAAGGAGGTAATAGGTGGGGAACAGAAAACAATGGCAGATCAGCTAGATACATCAAAGGAACAAAGCCAAGGGCAAGGTCCTTCAACACAAACAAAGGTACCTGAAATCCCTGTGTTACAAACTCCTCTCAATGAGGAAAGAGCCAAGAAAAAAGATAGGCATGAAGACACACCTATAAGTGGATCAGCAGAACAACAAGGGGAAAAGAGGCAAAGGTTAAATCCTTACTTTGAAGAGGAACTCATGGGAGAGTCAACAGGCAACCTGAGCAATGAGGGAAGAACTGAACAACAGGCTCCTCCAATTTTGGAAACATCAACTAGCTCATATCAGCAAGAGCTAGAGAGGCAACATGGTATGGAGGTTACATCCACAAGGCCACAGAGCAAACAATAGAGCAAGCAAGGCTTAGATATCAAGAAAGCGTTTACTGAAATAAAGGCTAGAAATGAACCAGTAAGGATCCAACTTTATAATCAATTGCTGAGGATGGCCCCCACAAATCAACAAAGGTTAATGGCAGCATATGATATACAAGAAGGAAAAATGACCCTTAGTCACTTCAAGCCCACAATGCAGCAGCCACAGTCAGCTGCTGATTATATCAAGACCAATATGGAAGTTCTCTCTAAAGACATCCACCCAATGGACCAGATTGAATTACATAAACAAACCGGAGAAATGGTGTACTCCACCCTGGCAGACAAAGCATTATTAGCTCACAAATTTCAAAATTCATTACATAATACTTCTGCCCAATTGGAATTGGAAAAGGCCTCCTCATTAGCCAAGGATAACAGGATCAAATCCTTGGAGGAAATTATTATTGAGCTGGGACATGATCCCAAGGATCCCAAGGGCATACAGGCCTTAATAAAAAAGGAGGAAGATATTGCAGCCCTCAAAAAGAAATTAAAGCTGCCAATTACAATGCACCCTCAAACCACAGAAGTTGCACAACAGAAAACAGAGGATGACATGATGGGTTTACTGATGAGGATGAATGAGAGATTTGAAGAAACAGAGAAGGCATTGGAGAAATCACTACAAGGAAAACAAGGAGAGTTGGCCTCTCAGCCATCTCAAACAGCTCCGATTGTTACAACTGCTCCTTCTACAGTCACAACAACAGTCCCTCCTACTGATCCGACATCAACAACAGCAGCAACAACAACAGTACCAGATACTAGCATGAGCATGGAAAAGATGATGAAGGAAATAAAAGAATTAGAACTACAAATGGCAGAGCTAAAGGAAGCCAAAGAAAAACTGGCCAAGTTAGAGGTAAGCTATGATGAATAAAAAATAACTGTGGCTGAAAAAACAAGAGAGGTAAAGGCCTTGGAGAATAAGGTAAAATCCCTGGAGAAAGACCTTACTCTTCATAAAACTCTATCAGAAATCAAGACAATTTTGTGGACTAAAATTGGACAGTCCATCACTCATCAATGGAGATCAATTCAAACAATCCATGAGCAAATTGAATTGATAGAAATAACCCAAACAAAGATTGAAAAGGTCAGGACATTATTGGGAAACATGCCCGAGCAGGCCAATAGACTAATTCATTTTTTGAATACTCATACCAGGGAACAACTAGCAGCTCTGGATATCAGGGACAGAACAGGCACCATTTTGACAGTGAAAAAGGTGCTGACCATGAGGAATTTTATACAAAATATGGAAAGAAAGTGCCAAGAAATGCAGACAGAAATAAATGCCTTTACAGAGAAGTTCGCAGTGTTGCAGAGCAAAGGGTTACCCAGCTTATTGACCAACAAGCAAAGACTGTTGACACATGAAAAATATGCACACATGGTGAATACATATGTTACCAATCAGATCAAAGCATCATCAAGCACTTTAGAAGACATAGTACCTCCCTCTTGACAGAGCTTATATGACAAATTGGAAAATCTGTTCTACATTGAGCATGAGATAACACATCTTTTTGAAGTCCAACCCAATTACTACAGGTATACTGAAGCTGATGAAACATTAATAAAACTACAAAGACACCAGTTGCCAACAAACCAATGGTGGCATGGCATGTTAGAGGTTTTACCAAGGTAATTTTGGTTATCTTTCTTTAAATCATCTGCATTTCATCAAATTTAGTGTAAGTGCCACACATCATGAGAATGAAAACAATAGAAAAGGGAAGGCACGCTAGAACGCATTAAAGCGGAATCAAGCGCAGATGAAAAGGTTGGGACAACAACGTAAGAACGCAAATTAAAGAGACAACTACCATAGGACTTGTTGGGTTTAAAAAGTCAAATATATCAGACCACCTAAGGCAGCCAGTACAGCGGAAGTTACTCCTACATTCATTGCGCTCTATTTTCAATGTCATTTACTTCCTTTGAAGAATTAGATGGATAAAGTTATTGCTTGATATTTTCTCTATGAGATATTTTGTAACTCTTTTGTATAAAGACCTCCTCTAAAGATGTATTGAGTGTTGGTTGGTGAATATCATTCTGGACCTGCACTGTAAATTTGAGAACCCTTCTGAATAACGATTGCTGGAATGCTTTGCTGATGAACTTGCTGGTTGTGGAATTAATGGCAGAAGAATATGTTGCAGAATTCTCGTATTACCTCATGGATCAATAAGTCTTTTTAACTCTCGTTTTACTGTTACTGTGTTTTATATATCATCTACATATCATATTCTAAATTGCAGGAAAAAAGAATATCCCAGAATTTACTTTGCTGTACTCTGTGTTCAATTCCTGTCAATTTTTATGTTTTCTTCAGGACTAGCATAGGCATGAATTCTTGACTGCTCTTGTCTCCCTAGTTTTTGCACCCTGAATACAATTAACGAATTCTTAACTTCTCCTTGGTAGTATTTACCCACTTTCCCTCTGTTAGTATAATGAAAGATTCTTAGTTGCCTTTCATTCCCTGGCTCCATTTCATCTTATTCCAACTTGAAAATTGTACCATGGCTAATTATCTTGCTCTGTAGTTCTTCCTTTGCCATAAGAAACCATACCCAGAAATTCATTTTCATTGACTCCATTAACCCAATGGTCTGAACTTCTTATACTTTGTAGTCCTGTTTTATTGAATGTCACGATCCAAACATCAAACAACTATCTGCACTTCATAACTAGCCTAACATATAGCAAAACAAAGCTAAATCATAAAGAGAGAGCCCTCTCTGGTTGCAAATTGGCTAGAATTTGCAGCTAAAAGACTGGTTAGTGGTTACCTCGGCCGTTTCCTTTTTCCACTGCTTTTGGGGAACAACCTGACTGATAACATCATTGGTGACTCCAATGGGGAACTGAATGACTGTTTGTTATTGTTGTCTATTTTCTAAAGTTACAGATGGAGCCTGAAGTTAGCTAGACAGCCTTTGAAATTGTCTTTGTTGTGCAATTACAGGAGTAAATAAAAGCTGCTTCAGTCAATCTCCAGTCTAGCTTTAGGCTATAAACAACTGTCTCAAGAATTTGATCAATTTCCTCTTATTTTCAAAAAATCTTCAGGAAATTTCGATACCCTTATAATTAACATTTTCGTAGAAAGATATTGTCAAAAGCATCATTCTTCAAATATCTCCAGGAAATACCAAAAACAAATTTAGAAGCTGGCTGCAAAGAAGAAAACTCGTTACACTAGATCAAATCCAGATCCTAATCCTCCAGCTATTTTTGAAAATCCTAACTTAATCTCTAGGGACCTTAGAAGACAAGAAAGTCTAAAAAAATTTGATGATTTAAACCTTGATACATTTTACCAAAACTTGACCCAATCACCTCCTGGAAAAGCAACAGTCCTTTCTACTATTGTTGCAGCCTCTTCTAGTTCACCATCATCACTTCAAAGCACCTCTTCCACTCCTCCATCCAATCCGTTTATCTATGCTGTTATCCCTGTGCTTCCAGCTGTCCCATTTATACCTGTAAATATGGCAAACCGATATGCTCCTCTGTAGTTGCCTGCGAATCCAGGGGCTATGCCTCAAGATTATCAAGGCAAAATTACATATTTTGACGGTACTGGCTCCTACACAGCCCAACAACATACTAAGAAAATGATGGAATATTTTGAGAACTATGAAATTGATGATAACGATGTCAGAATGAAAATTTTTGTCCAAAGCTTAACCGCTGATGTAAGGACCTGGTTTAGGGCACTTGCTGCAAACACAATTGCTAATCCAGATGCCCTTTACCAAAACTTTTTGAACAGATGGGAAAAGAAGAAGGACCCATTGCATATCCTATCCGAATATGAGAGTTTAAAAAGAGGCCCACAAGAAACTGTCCAAGACTATTGTGCTAGATTCAATAATGTGTACAATGCTATCCCTCAGAACCTTAGACCTCCACCAGACTTGGCCTTGATCAAATTCCCTGATGGATTTGATTCTGACATGGCATATTAGCTAAGGGAAAGATCTCCTCCGAGTTTAGAAGACATGCAGAGCATAGCTGTTAGTGTAGAGGCCAATCTGATCTCTAAAAGAGCTCGAGCTAGAGCTAAAAGAAGGACTCCCTTCAAAGAAGAGCCTTCTGCATTTGAGCAAAAACTAGATGCAATTATCAAAGGAATGGATAGATTGGGTGATAGAGTGGAAACCATTGAAAGGAAATCTTCTTGGGAAGGTCAGCCAAGTAACACCACTAGAAATCCAAACTTTAGAAAAAGTCAAAATCCCAACATCAGGAAGGTTGGCCCTGATCAGAATATCAGACCTCCATTCCAAGAGAACTATGCTGAAGCTTCAACCTCTAGTGAGCCAACAGAGGATACTCAAATCAACCTAATGGGTCTAAACAGTGAACAACAAATCTTTTTAACATAATATGACCAAGAAGCTCATAATTTCAACCAATTTCAAACCAAATCCGGAGAATCATTTGATTTCAGAGAAGGATATGATGCAACTGTATATGAGGTTCAAAAACAATACAAATTGAGAAGCAGAACGGTAGATGTGTCTGAACCTAGCAAGCTGAAAGATACCAAGCAACTTAAGAAAGCAAAGGATAAAACTCCCCTGACAGAACTCCATGCTAAAATAGACCTCAACCCAAACGAACCTACGGTTGAGGACATATCAGACTTGTAGCCATAAAAAAATTAGCCATCCACCTCCTTTCCTCCAAAATAAAATGTAAACAGCTCTCCTGAAAACAATTTCAAAGCAGATTTAGTTCATAACGACACTCATGATGAAGAAAAACCACTGAAAACACAGCAGAAAAGGAAAACCTTGCTGCCCGGAATACAAAAATTCAAGTGGAAAAACCTTTCAACCTAGAAACAAAAATAGGCAAGTTAAAAATAGCCATTCCACTGTCTGAATTGGCTAAACATGATGTTTACAGAGAACAAATCAGCAGGTCACTTCAAATATTAGAGAATAGAGATGCAGTGAATGTTTTAGATGACCAACCAGAGTTAATTTTTGATGCCGAGGTAAATGGTAAAACATTAGATGGAGGAGTCCTTCCATTCTATGTAAGTTTAAACATTCATGACAAAGTGCTACATAATGCAATGTTTGATTCAGGAGCTTCCCATAACCTGATGCCTAAGTCTATGATGGAAAGATTGGACCTAGATATCACAAGGACATACAAATACTTGTTCTCATTCGATTCTAGTCAGGTCAGGTGTCTAGGCCTAATCAAAGATCTATGTGTATCTCTGGTACAATACCCTGCCAAGACTATTTTAATGGATGTAGTGGTAGCTGATATCCCACCAAAGTATGGAATGCTTTTGTCCAAATCTTGGGGTGCAAAACTCCAAGGATCTTTGCAGCTAGACATGTCCTATGCCACCATTTCAGTCTTTGGGCAGCAAAAGAGATTGTACAGGGAAACATTGATGAAATATGTGGTCAAAAATCAAGAGAAACCCCAAAACTTTCCCATTTATTCCATGCATTCGGATATGGATTCTTTCATACTGTACAATGCTGAAATGTGTCCCAAAACTGAACAGAAGTTTCTAGAATCAGCACAAGCAAAAAACATAAATGAAGAATCCACTGCTCAAGATCTAAAAGTTGTTGAAGTGATTGATGCAACAAACAAACAAGGCATACCATATGAGTTACAAAATCCAAATCTTCCCATTAAGACAGTTTCCAAGACTCCTGATGATAGTTGTAAGCAAGACATCTTATGGTACTTAGAGTTTGATGGGTCAGTGAATAAATTAGGAGCAGGGGCAGGGATTTGGATACACAATATGCAAAATGATCATGCTGAAGGACATGCATATAGACTGAATTTTAGATGTACAAACAATATGGCCGAATATGAGGCCCTTTTGCTAGGTCTCAAACTAATTAGAAGTCTAGGGGCAACTAAGATTTCCATTTTAGGAGACTCAGATTTGATTATTCAACAGATGAAGGGAAACTTTGTTACAAATGATCTCAGGCTGAGAGCTTATAGAGGGGCAGCAATGGAAATACTCAACACCTTCTTAGAATCTCAGCTCACCAAAATTCCAAGAAACCATAATTTACATGCGCATAGTTTGGCAACTTTTGCCAGCACTTGCAAGCTGCCATTTGAGCCTAATCACCACTTCACTGCTGAAATTAAACACAAACCTGTTGTTCCAGATAATGTCAAAAATTGGCAAGTGTTTGAAAATGACACACAAATCAATAATTTCTTGACTTTGAAAGAGGAATTCTCAAGCACAAACATAGATACAAGCACCATTTGTGAAGAACAACAAATAGACAAAATTGAAAAACATACATAAGCTAAAACAACAAATTTGATTTTGCATCCAACAAATTTTACCAGCAAAAATTTACAAGAGCTAAAGCAAATGGATCTTGATGAAATTGTTGAGGAAGAGTCTGAAGTAATTGATTTAAAAGATAATTTTTTGCCCATAGGCTTGAATCCTTTGGAAGATATATTTGATTCAGATGATATTACAAGAAAGCCAAAAATGCAACCTCTAAAGGCAAAAATTGAGGACTGTAATATTGGAACTGCACAAAATCCTAAGATGGTGAAATTGTCCAAAACCTTGCCTCCCAACCAAAAACTGAAATACATTGAGTTGTTTAAAGAATTTCAAGATGTTTTTGCATGGAGATATGAGGACCTCAAGTCCTATGATACTTTGGTCATCCAACACACAATACCTTTAAAAGAAAATAAAAAACCTTTTAAACAAAAACTCAGAAGGGTTAATCCAGTCCTCATGCCTCTCATTGAAAAGGAAGTCAAGAGAATGTACCAAGCTGGAATAATTTCTCCTATTAGATTTTTAGATTGGATTTCAAATCTAGTTCCCACTAGGAAGAAAACGGGAGAGATAAGACTGTGTGTTGACTTAAGAAATCTGAATAAAGTTTCTCTAAAAGACCATTACCCCTTGCCCAAGATGGATCACATTTTACAAAGGGTAGTGGGAGCTTCTAGGATCTCACTGTTAGATGGATTCTCAGGATTTAATCAGATTTTAGTTCACTCGGATGATCAAGATAAAACTGACTTTACAACACCTTGGGGAACTTTCAAATATGTGAAAATGCCTTTTGGACTTAAAAATGCAGGAGCCACATTTCAACGAGCAATGGACATAGCCTTTGCAAAAGAGATCCATGATTTTTTAGTCATATATCTGGATGATCTCACTGCTTTTTCAAAATCAGATCAAGAACTTTTAGAACATCTCAGACAAGTGTTTCTAATTTGCAGAAAATATGGAATATCATTGAACCCAAAGAAATCATTGTTTGGCCTAGAAGAAGGAAAACTCTTAGGTCACATAATCTCAAAAGATGGCATTAGAATCGACCCGGACAGAATACAAGCTATCCTCCAAGTGCCTCACCCAAGAAGTATCAAAGAATTGCAAGCTTTCCTAGGAAATATCAATTTCCTAAGAAGATTCATACCCAACTTGGCTGAACTAATAAGATGGTTGAATAACATGCTGAAGAAAGATTCCAAAGTCAAATGGACCATAGAAGCCAAGCAAGCTTCCGATGATATCAAACTAGCCTTAACTAAAACACCGGTCCTTGCAAGCCCAAAATTTGATAGAGACTTCATAATTTTTTCCTTTGCTTTTGAGCATACTATTGCTGCTGTCCTATTACAAAAGGATGATCAAGGATGTGAGAAGCCCATTGCTTTTTTCAGCAAAGCACTTAGAGATGCACCTTTAAAATATCAAATCATGGAGAAACAAGCTTATGCCCTTGTAAAATCCATCAAGGATTTCAGAGTTTATATCTTGTACTCTCATGTGATAGCTTATGTCCCAAATGCCATGGTCAAAGATATTCTGACTCAAGAAGGAATAGAAGGCAAAAGAGGCAAATGGATAGCTAACATTTTGGAATATGACATTGAAATTAAGCCAAAAAAACTGATAAAAGGACAAGGTTTAGCTAAATTGATGAGTGAAACCAATTTTCAAGCCCTTGACATCAATGAACTGGATAACGAACTGGAGATGGTGACTCCACAGATCAATTAGGCCTTCTTACAATCACCTTGGTATGCTGATATAATTTATGTATTGTTAAACCTGCAGGCTCCTCCAGGGTTATCCAAAACTAAAAAGAGATTCTTGAAAATGAAAGCTTCAAAATTTTGTATAGTAGACAATGTTTTATTTTGGAAAAATGATGAAGGCAGTTTACTAAATTGCTTAACAAAGGATGAAACTGACAAAGTGCTTAAAGAATTTCATGCAGGGAACTGTGGTGGACATTTGTATTGGAAGTCAACAACTGATAAAATCTTAAGAGCCGGTTTTTATTGGCCCTCCCTCTTTGCTGATGTAAAGAAATTTGTAGTTTCTTGCCATAAATGTCAAATATTTGAAGGCAAGAGAAAACTGTTACCTTTACCCCTAAAACCCATTTCCACTGAAAGACCATTTCAACAATGGGGTTTAGATTTCATTGGAGAAATTCACCCTTCCTCTTCTGGCCAACATAAGTGGATTTTAACTGCCACAGATTACTTCACCAAATGGATAGAAGCCATCCCTTGTAGGCAAGCCAATGACTCAATCATCATGCAATTCCTAGAAACCAATATCCTATCTAGATTTGGCTGTCCTGAAAAGATAATAACTGACAATGCTGCTGCCTTTAAATCCAAAAAAATGATCAATTTTTGCCACAAGTACCATATTACCTTAGGCCACTCCATAGCTTATTACCCTCAAGGTAATGGTTTAGCCGAATCATCCAATAAAAGCTTGATCAACATCATAAAGAAAGTATTGGAGGAAAATAAGAAGAATTGGCACAAAAAGCTTATTAATGCACTATGGGCAGACAGGTTAACCACAAAGAGATCTATTGGGATAAGCACCTATGAGTTGGTTTATGGCATGGAGGCTGTATTCCCTTCATCCTTAGGAATCCCTGTGATAAAATTGCTGCAATAAATACAGGCAGAACCCAATGATATTCAGAGAGGAATCAATCAAACAATTCATTTACATCAGACCAGAGAAGAAGTGTATCAGAGATTTTAGATTCTACAAGAGAAACTGAAGAAGGTTTTTGAAAAAAGGACAAAAGCAGAGGATTTTTTCATAGGAGACAAAGTGCTGAAATGGGATTCCAGAAGGGAAGATAAAGGAAAACATGGTAAATTTGATTTCCTATGGAAAGGACCTTTTGCTATTCAGGCTGTACAAGGAAACAACACTTACTTTTTGAGAAGTTTGGATGGTACAGAAGTAGAGGATGGGCCAGTCAATGGTCGGATGCTCAAGCATTATTTTGATCCTCTTTGTTAACATATTAGGATTGTATTTTGTACATAATAGTGTCTATTTTCTGCAGTTTATTACAGCAACAAGATGGGGAATAAGATGCAGCAAATTTTGAGAAAAGATCAAGGAATTGTGCCTCCTTTTGTGTTACATTTTGAGTATATCAGAAGGAATGAAGAAGGAAACTTGGGAGCTATAAACATGATGACAAATACTTAGACAAACTGTCAGATACAGAGCTGTAATTGTTCAGACCAGCTTATGGGAAAAGCATATATGTTACAGAGATACAATTTTGTTTGTTTACAGCAGAAGGAAATTTCAGATTGTAGCAAGAGTTGAATATAAGGCCATCAGACCTGTTGTTCTTGGCTTTTCATCTGGAAAAGTCATCTCCAAGTGGAGCCATTGTTAGGTTCCTATGCCAATAGGTGTCATATTTCATGATTGACTGTGGAAATGCCAAATATGATCATCCTTTCCATGCTGCAAAGGTTCCATATTTTCCACAAAATAATTTTTTTTTAAAAAATGTAAAGAGGGTATGCCCTAAAAGAAAAATCAAAGGGCGAAAAGAATTAATTGGTCAAGAAAGAAAGAAAATGAACCCAAAATAAAAGACCAAGAAAGTGTGCTAGTCAAAATGCCACTACTGTCCTATTTTTTGCAAAGTTCAAGTTATGCAATCAGTGACTTCTGTCACACTTGATGGATGGCCAAACAACTCAATCTTGGCTAGTCCATGTTTAAATTTCTTGTTTTAGAACTAGAGAATAAGATCTGTTCCAACAGTTTAAGCTTGACAGATCAGTAGTTAGGTAGAGAAGCAAGGGTGCTCAACAACTGAATCTGAGCCCTTGGAAGAGATAAGGGCAGACTTAGATAGGAGGACAATCAAAAGAAAACAAGAGAGAAAGGGTTTGCTAGCTCAAATGCACCCAAGGAGAAAGAAGAAAAAATGTTAGGTGTATTAGGCTGGGTAAGCAGTTTGATGTTGCAGAATCAAGTTGGTGATCAATTGTGTCCTTTGGAATGTGTTCTATCTCATGGATATCACAAGTACCATGGCAAAGTGGCTGCAAAACAGGTGGAGCATGACTAATTCCCCCCCTCATTTCCCCAAGAACATTTACTAACTTCCCTCAAGGTCTCTGAGATTTGCTCAGTACACCTAATTCACTTCATTTTATAGAAAAAACCAAGTGAAATTATGGTTTTACTTGAGAGAACCAAGCCACATTTCTTGTGTAAAAATCTTTTTCTCCCATTGGCTAAGTCTCTATACATTCATGACCTGGATCCCTTTTTATTCTCTAAGCCTAAGTTTTACTCATTTGACTTAGTGTATTGATCAAATATACCATTTCATATTGACATCCTAACTCTATTATATAACTCCTATATAAAGTTTTCCCCTCCCATGCTATGTAAAAATACATAAAATATCCCAAAAAACATTATAAATATCCCCCTCGTGGCTAAAGTTATGGCCATATTGTAATTTTTGTTGGGAGCTATTGGTCCACCCGGGGCCAATAACAACCCTCCATGCGCTCCATCGGGATTTGTTTAACATTTGGTTAAACGAATAACCAAGGCCGCCTACATAAACCATATAATAACCTCGATAACCAAAGTTTTATACCCCGCAAAACATATAAAACGTTAATATTACGCTGGGTCCCCGCGTCATACCTCCCTGCCAACTCCTCGTCTCGTCAACCGTCGGATCTGATCCTGCAGATCAGACGGCTCACATCCATATTAGAACCCCTCTGATATCTGAAATATAGCTCCTGATGAAAAGCGATATTTCTGTCGTACTGCGGGATGTGTGTCGTTCACCTGCTACCATCGCATCCACTCTGCCCGAAACCACCTTTTTTCAAAAGCGGTGCGGGGAATACCATAAATCACCTTCACTCCCCGCCGCTGACGTCATCGCCCATGTTAGCTGCCACCTCACCACTGTGTCGTCCGCCCTGTCCGCCATGTCATTCGACACGTCACCTTCCGTACCCCGCTATACGACAAAAAATTTACGTCATGATGACGTCATCACAAAAAATTGCCATAAGCCCACAAAGCCCAAATTTTGTTAAAAACCCGTGAAAGTGATTGTTTTCGTCCATTTCTATTCGTTGATTTGCAGAACCTGTGCATGCAAATTACGATGAATTGGCCACTAAAACTCCAGTCCGTCACCTTGACCACCATAGTCCGGCATCCTGCTCTACAAATCATCATCCAACCTGCCGATTACTCTCGGGCGCGTCGCTAAAACACAAGTATTTCTCCATTGCTCTGAAACCCTGAGTATTTCTGGTTTTTTCTCTTCATTCCACTCTAAGAACCAATAATCCAACAAATTCAGTCCATAACCCTTGAAAAATACGCCCCGACCATACCTCTTTTGTCCATTTTTTCCGCAAAAACTCGACTTCCACAGCTAAAAACACAATGAGATGATAAAAACAGGTATTTACCAAAGTCTTGTTCCCAAGCCTCTTGTTTTAAACTTTCCTCTGCAAAATCTCCAAAAAATGCCCAAGTATTGAGTTGAATTTGTCAAAATACCTGCAAAAGGCGCACCATTACCACTGTTTTTGTCCAGCTTTCCGACTAAACTCTGCAAACTTGGTTTTTACTATGAATTTTACCTAGTGAGGCAATTTCTAATTAAAACTCAGTCTGCAATTTCCTGAGAAAAACCCCAGAGCCAGTATTCTGTTTTCTGTTGCTGCACAGACCCAAATTCCAATTAAAAACACAGACAGTTGAGCAATGGAGGCTCCAGTGGCCCTCAATATTGCCCCTCTCAATGCTCCACATAAGGAATTAGAATGGATGCCCCTAGCTGACAGGGATTTCCAAATTAAGGATATGATGGGTGACAAGCCTCACCTGCAAGCCTTCTGTGAGATCAGGAACAGCTACAAGAACAAAGCTGATGTATTTGGAATCTGGGAGTCTAATATGCCCATGTATTACCTCCCTTCAATGAATGTATTCCCCGACCTCATTCACCAATGTCATGCCAATTATGAGCCCACTCAAAGAGAAATTATGGCTCGATCTGGGTCTGTCCTCTTTTATATTACTCCTCAATCCATAAATGAGATGCTGCACTTTAAGCCAACTCAGCCTCTGGCCCCTCTCTCCATGAAATTCTTGCTTGACCAAGGTGCCAAACTGCCTAGTTCAGAGATAACCAGAATTGCTCAGTTATTCATGAAACCAAATTTCCAGCTCCAACAACCTCCTCCTTATTTGCATTCTTGGTTCAATGAGGTAGGGAGATTCATTGTAGATATGATATCCTACATCTTAGGATTCAAAACCAATGAGTTTGTTGATGAGACTACCTTAGTTCTGATGTCCATTTTTGCTCCAGGACAGCCCCCTGCTGTCAAGTATGATTTTGCTACCTTCATAGCTAATAAAATCCATGAGAAATTCATGAGCTTGGATAGAGAGAGGGTATTTAAATACACATCATACATATATCATTTGTTGCTGTACAATCAGCCAGAAAGTTTTCAAATCTCCTTCAAAAAATTGGATTGCAAAGGAGAGCTTAGGTCAGTAATCTTCTCGACCTTAGTTTTCCACTGTGTTAATGATTCCCCTTATTCTTACTGTGAATTCATTGACCTATTCATACATCCAGCCTCCTCTTTACTGATGACAAGCCCTCCAGATAGACTTTCTCGTGAAATGTAGAGAATTTTATAGCTCTCTAAAAACTACAACATAGGTGACTGGTACTTTTACCAGAATCACACTGAAATAAGAATATATGGCTCTGAACTATGCCCCTACAAGCTACCCAAATTTGTGCCCATGAGGCTGTTTGCACTAGAGTACTTCAGGCAGTTTATCCATGCAGACTTAATCCACTTTTGCAACGCTAAGAAAAAGGCACAGCTCAAAATAAGAAATCAATTGGGCCCTTTTATCTTTAATAAAAGGGAAGCCTAGGAGGAGGCAGATAAGATTCTAGGGGAGCAACTTATGCTGAAACAAAGCTTTCATTAGTCACCATATGACCCTGGTCATTTTATAAGTTATAGAAAGGTCAAATACAACCTGGCACCATACGTTCATTGCAAGATCCCTGAAATCCAACAGTATGCTAACCAACAAGAATGGTTAGAGGGCACATTAGTTGAAGAGATTACTGAAGAAGAAAAACTGGAAAAGGCTATGAAAGGGCTTGAAAAAACGCTTGACCTGGACTCTTTTGGACAGGTATCCTTCGAACATATTTTGCCGGGACTTCCCAACAACCATTGCAAAATGCCAGCACAACATCAACTAGAGGCAAGGAGGTAATAGGTGGGGAGAAGAAAACAATGGCAGATCAGCCAGATACATCAAAGGAACAAAGCCAAGGGAAAGGTCCTTCAACACAAACAAAGGTACCTGAAATCCCCGTGTTACAAAATCCTCTCAATGACGAAAGAGCCAAGAAAAGAGACAGGCACGAAGACACACCTATAAGTGGATCAACATAATAGGAAGGGGAAAAGAGGCAAAGGTTAAATCCTTACTCTGAAGAGTAACTCTTGGGAGAGTCAACAGGCAACCTGAGCGGTGAGGGAAGAACTGAACAACAGGCTCCTCCAATTTTGGAAACATCAACTAGCTCATATCAGCAAGAGCTAGAGAGGCAGCATGGTATGGAGGTTACATCCACAAGGCCACAGAGCAAACAACATAGCAAGCAAGGCTCAGATATCAAGAAAGAATTTACTGAAATAAAGGCTAGAAATGAGCCAGTAAGGATCCAACTTTATAATCAATTGCTGAGGATGGCCCCCACAAATCAACAAGGTTAATGGCAGCATATGATATACAAGAAGGAAAAATAACCCTTAGTCACTTCAAGCCCACAATGCAGCAGCCACAGTCAGCTGCTGATTATATCAGGACCAATCTGGAAGTTCTCTCTAAAGACATCCACCTAGTGGACCAAATTGAATTACATAACAAACTGGAGAAATGGTGTGCTCCACCCTGGCAGACAAAGCATTATTAGCTCACAAATTGCAAAATTCATTACATAATACTTCTGCCCAATTGGAATTGGAAAAGGCCTCCTCATTAGTCAAGGATAACAGGATCAAATCCTTGGAGGAAATTATTATTGAGCTAGGACATGATCCCAAGGATCCCAAGGGCATACAGGCCTTAATAAGAAAGAAGGAGGAAGATATTGCAGCCCTCAAAAAGAAATTAAAGCTGCCAATTACAATGCACCCTCAAACCACAGAAGTTGCACAGTAGAAAACAGAGGATGATATGATGGGTTTACTGATGAGAATGAATGAGAGATTGGCAGAAACAGAGAAGGCATTGGAGGAATCACTGCAAGGAAAACAAGGAGAGTTGGCCTCTGAGCCATCTCAAATAGCTCCGATTGTTA
The DNA here is from genome assembly GCA_031772625.1 of Pinus tabuliformis. Classification (NCBI taxonomy): domain Eukaryota; kingdom Viridiplantae; phylum Streptophyta; class Pinopsida; order Pinales; family Pinaceae; genus Pinus; species Pinus tabuliformis. The sequence goes on along the minus strand of CM062818.1, from coordinate 497,816,205 downwards.
CAACTGATCTTTCTACAGTCATAACAGTAGTCCCTCCTACTGATCAGACATCAACAACAACAGTACCAGATACTAGCATGAGCATGGAAAATATGATGAAGGAAATAAAAGAATTAGAACTACAAATGGTAGAGCTAAAGGAAGCCAAAGAAAAATTGGCCAAGTTAGAGGTAAGCTATGATAAATAAAAAATGACTGTGGCTAAAAAAACAAGAGAGGTAAAGGCCCTGGAAAATAAGGTAAAATCCTTGTAGAAAGTCCTTACTCTTCATAAAAATCTATCAGAAATCAAGACAATTTTGTGGACTAAAATTGGCCAGTCCATCACTGATCAATGGAGATCAATTCAAACAATCCATAAGCAAATTGAATTGATAGAAATAGCCCAAACAGAGATTCAAAAGGCCAGGACATTATTGGGAAACATGCCCGAGCAGGCCAATAGACTAATTCATTTTTTGACTACTCATACCAGGGAACAACTAGCAGCTCTGGATATTAGGGAAAGAATAGGCACCATTTTGATAGTGAAAAAGGTGTTGACCATGAAGGAATTTTATACAGATTCTGGAAAGAAAGTGCCAAGAAATGCAGACAGAAATAAATGCCTTTACAGAGAAGTTCGCAGTCTTGCAGAGCAAAGGGTTACCTAGCTTATTGACCAACCATCAAATACTGTTGACACATGAACAGTATGCACACAGGGTGAATACATATGTTACCAATCAGATCATAGCATCATCAAGCACTTTAGAAGACATAGTACCTCCCTCTGGACAGATCTTATATGACAAATTGGAAAATTTGTTCTACATTGAGCATGAGATAACACATCTTTTTGAAGTCCAGCCCAATTACTACAGGTATACTGAAGCTGATGAAACATTAATAAAACTACAAAGACACTAGTTCCCAACAGACCAATGGTGGAAGGGCATATTAGAGGTTTTACCAAGGTAGTTTTGGTTATCTTTCTTTAAATCATCTGCATTTAATCAAATTCAGTGTAAGTGCCACACATCATGAGAATGAAAAAAACAGAAAAGGGAAGGCACGCTAGAACGCATTAAACCGGAAGCAGGCGCAGATGAAAAGGCCGGGACAACAACGCAGGAATTCAAATTAAAGAGACAGCTACCAGCCGACTTGTTGGGTTTAAAAAGTAAAATATATTAGAACACCTAAGGTAGCCAGTACAACGGACGTTACTCCTACATTCATTGCGCTCTAATTTCAATGTCATTTACTTCCTTTGAAGAAGTAGATGGATAAAGTTATTGCTTGATATTTTCTCTATGAGATATTTTGTAACTCTTTTGTATAAAGACCTCTTCTAAAGATGTATTGAGGGTTGGTTGGTGAATATCATTCTGGACCTGCGCTGTAAATTTGAGAACCCTTCTGAATAAAGATTGCTGGAATGATTTGCTGATGAACTTGCTGGTTGTGGAATTAATGGAAGAATAATATGTTGCAGAATTCTCGTATTACCTCATGGATCAATAAGTCTTTTTAACTCTCGTTTTACTGTTCCTGTGTTTTATATATCATCTACATATCATATTCTAAATTGCAGGAAAAAAGAATAGCCCAGAATTTACTTTGTTGTACTCTGTGTTCAATTCCTGTCAATTTTTATGTTTTCTTCAGGACTAGCATAGGCAAGAATTCTTGACTGCTCCTGTCTCCCTAGTTCTTGCACCTTGAATACAATTAAGGAATTCTTAACTTCTCCTTGGTAGTATTTACTCACTTTACCTCTGTTAGCATAATGAAAGATTCTTAGTTGCCTTTCATTCCCTGGCTCCATTTCATCTTATTCCAGCTTGAAAATTGTTCCATGGCTAATTATCTTGCTCTGTACTTCTTCCTTTGCCATAAGAAATCATATTCAAAAATTCATTTTCATTGACTCCATTAACCCAATGGTTTGAACTTCTTATACTTTGTAGTCTTGTTTTATTGAATGTCACTATCCAAACATCAAACAACTATCTGCACTTCATAACTAGCCTAACATATAGCAAAACAAAGCTAAATCATAAAGAGAGAACCCTATCTGGTTGCAGATTGGCTAGAATCTGCAGCTAAAAGACTGGTTAGTGGTTACCTCGGCCGTATTCGCTTTTCCACAGCTTTTGGGGAACAACCTGAGTGATAACAATTTGGAAGCATCATGTCCATCTCTATTGCATTGTATGCACTGATGACCATACCTTTCTCCTTGGAAATGTATACCTCCCCCTCTAAAATGCTTCCTTCCTCTTCCTCTTCGACCACCTCTTCCTCTAGAAGAATGTTGTCCATGATTCTTCCTCTTCCTTCTGATTCTTCTCTTTCCTCTTCCTCTTCCTCTTCAATAGACTAAGGAGCTTTCTTCTTCCAAAAATCCTTCTCTCTCTCAACAAACTTCTTCTCAAGGGAGTCAAATGTAATCTTCGTAAGGTTTCCACTTGCCTGTAATGACTCAAGATAATGTGAATACGTGGGATATAGTGCCTTGACATAAGCTATGAGGGGAATATATATTTCAGCACTAGTGGCATTTATGTCATGCATACTAAATTTTACTTTTGATGCTAAGGAAAGAGGGTCATCATTTTTCAACTCAAGGTTGAACAACTTCAAGTTCAGAGTGTGAGTCATACAATTCCTTCAACTTATTTAAGGCTTCAAAGGCATTTGAAAATGGCGAAATATGAAGACTCACCTCTTCATTTAGTGGAACTGCAATCAAGGCATAGGCCTTTCTTTTCTTGTTTTCTCAAATGGAAAGCACCTTGTCCGAAGTGAGACTTTCATGTGCATTGCCTCCTCCTCCTTCAAAAACTACTTTCCACAACTCATTAAAAATTAAGGTTCACTTTATCTTCTTAGACCACTCATGGTAGTTCTCTTTTCCAGTGAGAACTACTCCCACTATGGAGATGAGTGAATGCATTCCTGCAAAACTTCTAGGCTAGCCTCAAATAAACTAAATCCTTATACCGTAATTTTGATAAAAACAATATCTTCAAAATTTTACCAAAACTCAACGTTACATATGTATATAAACTTTAACCATCACATATAAACATCAACCATACATCATTTACTCGACCATTATATAATTTAATAGTTACCCAAACTAAAACTCATAAGGGAATATGTGTATTATATATCATAATACTCCACATGACATATCATAATGCACCCCTCACGACCTTTTAAAAAATAACTCAATGTATTTCATACTATATACCATAATAACTCAATGCATTTCATATCCCATCATCACATACCAATAATACGCACCATATATATCTTCATATGTCATGATACCATGTCTATATATATCAAATGCCATATGCATTCACCATTGTTTACATATATTGAATATATTCAATGCACATATGCATTCAAAATGATTTAACACACCATATATCATTGCATAGGATTAATCGATCAAAACCCACACTTACATATTGATAAAAATGGCAATGTTTTTATTAATAAATTAAAACCCACTGGTCATCTCTATGAAAGAGAGTCTAAACCAGGAGAGTCTAGATCTACAGAACGCTCTAAATTGTTCATGTACATTACACATTAAATAGAAAACATGGTTTTAGGGAAGTTATAATAACATCCTATGAAATAGAAACTAATTCCTTTCTTGAGGTTACGTGAACCAATTCTACCTATTCTAGGATATTCTCCATTATCTTCCACACTCCCCCTTAATGGAGAATGGGTTCACAAATACGCCTAACATCTCCCTAGAAATTTGAAACTTAACTTTTCCAAGAGGCTTAGTGAAAATGGCTGCAACATTATCACATGTATTACAATATTCCAAATGGATTTCTTTATATTGCACTTTCTCCCTGACAATGTGGAATTTCGTATCAATATGTTTAGTGTTTTTGTGAAACATCGGGTTATTGGCAAGCTTTATTGAACTCTGATTTTCGCATCTTATATTTGTTGCATTTGTTTGTTCTTCCCCAACATCTTGGAGAAGTCTCCACAACCAAATTGTCTCACACGTTGCTACGCACATGGCTTGATACTCTGCGTCCGCTGAGGATAAGGAGATTGTGTTCTATTTCTTGTTGCTCCATGTGATCACCCTAGATCCAAGACTGAATGCATAACCTGTTATAGATCTACGATCATCTACATTTCCATCCCAATATGAATATGCAAATCCTGCCAATCTAACATCGGAAGAGTTAGTGTAAATAATACCGTAATTTACAGTACCTTATAGATACCTCAAAACACTCTTCGCTGCATTCTAGTGACTTTCAAGTGGCTTAGACATAAATTGGCTTAGCACACTGACTGCATAAGCCAAATCAGGTCTAGTGGTGGTTAGGTAGATTAGACTCCCAACCAGCTGTCTGTAAAGTGTTGCATCTGCTGCCTTTGAGCCATCTTCACACTACAATTTGATGTTCTGCTGCAATGGTACCGGTGTCGGCTTACACTAATCCATCCTAAACTTTTCTAACAGGCCTTTGACATACATTGCTTGGGACAAAAATGTTTGACCTAAATCTCTCCAGATCTCAAGACCTAAACAGTATCTGAGTTCACCGAGGTGCTTCATTTCAAACATCTGTGACATCTGTTGCTTGATTTCATTGATTAAATATGTAGCATCACCTGTAACTATCAAATCATCTACATATAATGAAATCAACACTACGCACCCTTGTTCATCTTTCATGGTATAAAGATTAGGGTCATTCTTACTTCTATTATAGCCAGCTTACTGAAAAAATGAATCAATTTTTTTAATACCACAACCTGGGAGCTTGTTTTAGTCCATAAAGTGCTTTCTTCAATCTACAGACTAAATCTTCTTTTCCTTTCTGGACAAACCCTTATGGTTTCTCTAGATAAACCTCTTCTTTTAGTTCTCCATTCAAAAATGCAAACTTTACATCTAGTTGGTGCATCATCCAATGTTTCTTAGTAGCTAAAGCGATTAACATTCTGATGGTGTTCAATTTAGCTACAGGGGTGAAGATTTCTTCATAGTCTATCCCTTATTTTTGTGTGTAACCCTTTGCTACCAACCTAGCTTATAGTTTTTCTATAGTCCCATCTGCATTAATTTTTGGTTTATATAACCATTTGCAACCTATGGTTTGTTTTCCTTTAGGAAGTTCAACCAATTCCCAAGTGTTATTTCTGATTATTGAATCATATTCTTGTTCCATGGCTGTTTTCCATTCACTACTTTCATTTGCTTATTTATAACTAGACGGTTCAACCACATTCATCATACTAGTAATAAAAGCATTTTCCCTATATCTTGCAGGAATTTTAGCTTTCCTACCTGATCTCCTGAGTGGTGGGGTGGTGGTTTCAAACCTTATTTGATCATCATTTACTTGTTCTTCCTGCTGTTGCTGTTCATTCTCTGCCTTTGTCTGCCATTGACCCTGATTTTTCTCTCCTTCGTCTTCCATAAAGCACAGAATGTCCCATTCCTCACAGTGCTCATCAAGTTCTTCATTATCCTGCTCATGGAATTTAACATCTCTACTAACAAAAATCTTGTGAGTAGAGGGATTAAATAATTTGTATGTTTTATATGACAAGCAATACTCTATAAAAGTACATATGATGGCTTTTGAGTCTAATTTTCTTCTATCTTCCTTTGGAATGTGGGAAAATGCTTTAGATCCAAATATTTTTAAGTGTTTTACTGCAGGCTTATGTCCATATAATGCTTCAAAAGGAATTTTAGACTCAAGACTTCTTGTAGGACTCCTATTTTTCAAATAAACTGCAGTATTCACTTCTTCATCCCAAAAACCATTCGAAAGATTCTTACATTTAAGCATACTTCTAGCACATTCCACTAGTGTTTTGTTTTTTCTTTATGTTACTCCATTCTGCTGTGGAGTGTGGGGTACTGTAAACTGTTGCAAAATTCCATGATCTTCACAATATCTGATAAGCTCATCTTTCCTGTATTCTCCCCCTTGATCAAAGCGGAGAATTTTTATCTGTTTCCCTGTTTGTCTTTCTTAAAGTATTCAAATGAATGACTCTTCTTACTTAAGAAATACACCCAAGAAAACTTCATATAGTCATCCATAGACAGTAGGAAATATAGTGCACCTCCTAACGATTTTGTCTGCATGGGTCCACAAAGGTCTGTGTGCACTAATTATAGTATATCCCTTTGTTTCTTTTCTACTCGAACAGGGAATCCTTCTCTATGCATTTTTCCTAATGTGCAGGCATCACAATCATTTTGAACTTCCTTTAGCATAGGAAGATCTCTTACCATTTCCTTCTTTTGTAGTAACAACAAATCATTGTAGTTGATGTGGCCGAATCTCTGATGCCAAAGCTCTTCTGTAGTCAGGCCCGTTGTTGTCAATGCTCGAACCGGTGCAGGTCTCACATCCAACTTGTATAGTACTCCTGCTCAGATTCCTATAGCAATTATCTTCATGCCATATAGCAGATCTTTAATGTAACGGTTAGATTTAAAAAATTCAACTTTCATTTTTTGATCTGTAATCATAGATACAGAAATCAAGTTCTTTGTTATACCGGGCACATAGATAACACTATAGATTTGTTTGATATTACCATTAGGTAGAATAACAGAAACTTTCCCACATCCTTTGATTTGATGACTTCTGTCATCACCTAGGTAAATCTGTGCGCCTTCGTTGATTTCTTTAAAATCCTCAAGCCAGTGCTTATTCCCTGTCATGTGTGTTAACGCTCTTGAATCTACATACCAGATGTTTTCATGAACATTTTCATCACGATCTGCCATGAACAATCTGAAATTCTGCACCTGATCACCATTCACGATATGACTTTCATGTCTTTTTGGCTTCTATTGTTCTTCATGATATTTCTTTTCCTACACTCCCTGGAAATATGACCCAATTTTCCGCAATAAAAACATTTAGTTTTAGAGTAGTTTTTATTGGGATGCATACCTTCAGTCTGATTTGGCCGTTTCTATGAAGTTGCTCAGTTTTGTTGTTGTGGACCTCCTTTCCCTTTGTAGAAATTTTTCTTTGCCATCAATGCAAGAACGACACTCTAGGGCTTCAGAGACGATCTTCTTTCTTCTTCCTGCATCAGTATTCCTGTTAGCTCTTCAAAATGCAAGATCTTCTCTTTGGAATTTATCCCAGTGTTGAACATTTGATAATAATCAGTGACACCATTCATTGTAATGGTTACAAGATCTTTATCATCAACTGTATGACCAATGTTTGACAATTTGTTCTTCACATCCTTGATCCTTGCTATGAATGAAGCAATTGTTTCATTCTCCTCCATCTTTAGGGACATGATCTTACTCTTGAGGAACAAAAGACGATTTGAATTCTTGATCTCGTACAATTCCTTCAGAATTCCCCAGATCTTGTTAGTTGACTTACGTTCTCTGATGTGCGATATAATGCAGTCTTTCACTGACATATTTAACATTTTCCTTGCTCTACTTTCTCGTTTCTCCCAATCTGGGATTGATGCTGATCCAACCGTGGGCTTCGGCTCATCCCCATTCACAATCCTCTAAGCACTCTGTGCTTCTAGTAGAGTCTGCATCTTGAACTTTCAATTTTCATAATTGGAACCATTGAGCTTGTTATGCTCGTTCATGCATGCTTCAAATATATTGTTATTCATCTTGGTGATTTGTAAATAAAATAGACAGGTAAAAGATGTTAAATTTACCCCAGATCTGTGATAGAGATAGATCACTATTCTTCAATGTTGTTTGATCTCGCAGCACACTTGCTGATCACCATGGCTTCCTTCTCAGCCTCTGGATAGCCTTCTGTTGTTAGCTACAGCCTTGTTCTTGGCTTCCACATGCAGCTACAACCTTGTTGTTGGCTTCCACGATCATCATAGATATGCCTGTATTTTCTGCAACGTCGTCGTAGTTGTACACGTCCTTCATGCGATGAAAAAGTTTAAAAATATGCACAAAATTGCTACAGTGCCCTCGTCGCAGAGGTACACTTAGAACTAGCGACGATCTCAGAATCATCACAGTTATCCTCCTCGCAACTACAATGATCTCGGTTCAAAGAACCAACCACCAGCCAGTGTATAGGTTCCTCAGCCCTGACGCTCTGATACCATGATAAAAATGGCAATGTTTGTATTAATAAAATAAAACCCACTGGTCAGCTCTACGAAAGAGAGTCTGAACTAGGAGAGCCTGGCTCTGCAGAACGCTCTACATTGTTCACGCACATTACACATTGAATAGAAAAGATGGTTTTAGGGAAGTTAGAACAACATCCTAAGAAATACAAACTAATTCCTATCCCGAGGTTACGTGAACCAATTCTACCTATTCTAAGATATTCTCCATTATCTTCAACGCATATGCAGTCAACAACGATGGCTCATACACATATTATTTGCAGGAGTACATACCATTCAATGCGCATCACACCAACATATTTCAAACACACATTTCAAATGCACCATAACTCCAACATTCAATAAGAACCAATGCACATATACACCAATGCATAAACCAAACACATGAATTCCAAAATTGATTCAGCAGCTTTCGAAATTAATTCAACGACTTCCAAATTTTTTGCATAGATTCAACATATAGTATAGTTTACTGCCATAAAAAAGGAACTCAATGCAGAGCTTACAATCCAACGCACTGGGTACAGTTCAGGGTATTGAGTTCAATGACCATAATCAATGCATAGAGGAGCAATACACCAATGCACAATCACACAATCCAACCTTCAATTCATTTCAGAACCTAGAGTAGCATATACACACACCAAACTGTTCAATGCAGAAAGCAGAGAACGCTCTCTCGATGGCAGGGAATAATGAAGGTAAATAGGAGTTACAGGAGTAAAGGGAAGCTAAAAAAGGGGTTTAGCTCTGATACCATGCAGGTTAGGAGTGACTCCATGAATGAATTGTTGTTTTTGCATTAATATAGAACATAGATATATATACATGGAGAGGGAGACTATTGGGTTTCATCTCCCAATGTCTCTTCGTCTTCCAATTCTATTTATTTAGCTATTTACAATATTCACATAGGATTCCTAATCCCAAATATTAGGTGTTCAACAATTAGACACATGACGCTGTGATATTTTTTACTTTTATATAGGTGAATTTTCTTCTATCTATGTGGGCATATAGACATCATTTTCACACGGAGGATGTCAATGATAGATGCATGACACAATATTGTGGAGTGGAATTTGAGTTTGACCAATATAGTCATGCTAGCCATTGCGATCGAAACCTGATACAGGGGACATTAGGTTATGTCAGAAAGATACAAGTGATCATTGAAGTGGACTTCTCTTCATTCCAATGTGTTATTTTTAGGTGAAAGTGATGGGACACCTTTGATCAGAATAATGTAAAGGAAGATCACGATAGTGGGTTGATATTTATCAACTCTATAAAGATGTGACATGAAGCTAGGGAGCCTTATGTTTTCCCCAAACACTGCAACTAGGTGTTGTTTTACCTAGATGTGCTGGATAGGGATTGGTGGTTCATATTAAAACATGACCTAAATCAAAACATATTTTTGAGAACAACATTATTATCATGTCAAGCAAGGAAGATAATCAGGGCGATGACAATGGAGAGTGATATGTACTTGTGTTATTTCATCATTTATACTATTGTTATATGTTTTTGTTTTCTTTATTTCTCTAGCTATATTGTTTTTAATTCGTCTTCTTGACATTTTATATAATTGGTAAGATTCACTAATGTTTTACATGTTTTTTTTTTCCAGTGAAAACGCTTTTACACTTAAAACTAAGTATTCCAATTGTGTAATTTATAATTTAAAAATTTAAATTTTAACATATTTGTTTAATTCTAAGTTTGTGATAAGTTTAATTTGGATTTTGTGATAATTTGGTTTTTAACTTAGCTGTTTGTTAGTTTACATACTTTTATCATTGCTTTTCGAGATATTTAAATTATGCCCACAATGTTGACTAAAACGACAATTAATGAAGTAATTTAAAAAATTGATATAAATCAACTTACGAAATAATGACAAAAACAACAAATATAGGAATATTTGCATCCATAAAATTGTATGGCTAATAGAATGCTTATGATTGGAGGTCACAACTTCTTTATCATAACAATTTTTAGGGTAGAAATGTCTATTTAAAAAGAGTAAATGGGACAAGGGAAAATAATATATATTCATATGTAATTATTTTTTGAAAAATAATTTAGTTAGAATGAATATGTATGAACTATCTATACAATAGAAAAATATTTATGGTAATTTTACAATTATAGTTTCAACCATATTAAACTTTGTAATTTATAAAAATATCTTTGCATTTTTTATTTAAAGTAAGTTTTTTTGCATGTAATTTCATATATAAAATTTTGATATAAGTTCACCAATATATAATCTATAATAAATATATATCATTTCATAAAAATAAACATCATGATGATAACCATTTAAGAAATATAAACATAATAAAAAATACACGTTCAAATTCAGTAATACCATCTAATTATATATACCTCTAACACATATAAATGTCATTAGCTAGCACACAAATCTAATAATCTAATAGGGCATCATTATCGTGATCACATCTAACAATATCCCATGCTAATTATGTTCTTTTTTATTCGTCTTGTTGGTGTTTTATAAAATTACTAAGATATTAAATTTAAATTTAAATTCGTAAGAATTACTATAAATATCAAATTTAAATCATAAATTTAATGATAAATTAAATTTTATTAAAATATAATTTTTTAAATTATATTAAATCTAAATTTATTATAAAAATATTTCACTTGATTTTTTAAATTTAACAATAGATTGAATTTTATAAATAAACTTAAAAGATTATATTTATATTTTTAAATATATATGATTGATAATAGTTCATTTATTAGCCCCCACGGGGTAGGCGAGTTGGTAATCACAATGCGGTGAAGTTCATTAGAAAGGCGGGCTCCGTACTGAAGGTCACGAGTTCAAATCCCCTGGACTTATCCTGGAGCTGTATAGAGGGGCGGACGCAACTCCCAGTGGTTATAGAGGCAGCGGTCAGAATCGACGCTGTGTAACGCGAGTCACGAGGCTGCCCTTGATGCTGATTCCACTGTAATAAAAAAAGAAAAGAAAAAAGAGAGAAGATAACAGTTCATTTATTGCATTTTCTTATTTATTAATTTAAGCATTAGAAATTAAAACAATAATTATAATTAAATTTAAAAATACATATTAATTTTAAAAATATATTTTAAATAATAATTGTAACTTATAATTTGATTTAATAAATTAAAATATTAATAAATAAACTTTAATTTATTAAATTTATAAATTCAAATTAATTATAATGTTAATTTTATACTCCAATATTTTATGAACAATTTTTTTAGTTATAGTTGATTTTATATATTTTAATTTTATTATAAATATTTTGAATTTTTTATTTAATGACTATATGTTACAATATAAATTTTGAAAATTAATTACAAATATTAATTAGATATTGTTTAACTCTTATATTATAAGTATAGGTCACAACTTTCTGATTTCTACACTTGACTATGACTAGAAAGGTAGTTTCGTTTAAAGGTTTGTACAAAATTGATCTTGCTTTGTAGTGACTATTTTTTAGACATGTTTTATAAACACCTTTTTTTTCTATAGGCAAGGACTATGTTTCTCGCAACCTTTGTTTGAATAAGTATTCAATTACAATGAATATGTATGAATTATCTATGCAATAGATAATTATTTATGGTAATTTTACAATTATAGTTTCAACCATATTAAACTTTGTAATTTATAAAAAAATCCTTGCATTTTTTATTTAAAGTAAGTCATTTTGCATGTAATTTCATATATAAAATTTGATATAAGTTGATCTATGAAATAAAACAAGTTTTTTTTATGGAAAGGTTGTGATGGATCTGAAGAGAAGTATGAAGGTTTTCCACGTCGTGGGCTACGCTGCCACAAAACTCCAAATCATTTTCACCTGATGTAGAGTTTATCGACCTCCTGAGTTCAGATCTAGATAGGAAATGGTGGATGGTATCCTTGAGGCAATGTTTCTCATGCAAAAAACACCAATCACATCTCTCTTCCTTGGATCTCCCGATGTTTTGGAGAGAGGGACCTTCGACGAAGATATTATTTCCAGATCTGGTTTCCCTTTTCTAAACGCAAGATCTAAGCCCTCATATGGGTTTTACCCATCGTACTTACCAAATCATGGCGTTGGATCTACAAAACAATGCTTATGTTTCCAATTCTCTCACCAGTTTCGTGATATCTTGCTTTTTAATGATGTCAGGCTTCTTTTTGAGGGATTTTTTTACTGCTGTTATGGGGTTGTAGTACTCGTACGACTGTGGCAGGCAAGAGATAGGTATGGTGTCACTCTCGAGTTTCAGCATGAATCAAATGCATGTGGTGAATGCAGACCGGTTAAGAGCAATAAAAGGACGAATCTTAAAGATCAATCCCTAGATCTGCTTAAAGGAGCCCCAATCCAATTTTTTAATAGAACACTAAGAGGGAAAAATATTTTTATGATGATCTAGATCTAGGAGTGGGTGCAAGCCCTTAAGCAAAATATTCAAGAACAGTTGGGTATTCCAGCAAGACTTCAAAATCTGATTTATGCAGGGAAATCATTGAAAGAGGACTACAATTTGTAGGACTATGGCATTATTCCTGACTCGACCATCATCCTTAACATGAGACTTCTTGGAGGATGCACTAGATCTAGCTCAAAAGGCTTAGCTTCATTCAGGTATGTAGTCAAAGGGAAGGCGGAGCCACAAAAACAACCAGAACAACTTCCCAATCTTCCTGGACCCTATATTGTGAGCAAATGACCCAAGTGCTAGCTTTGACAGTCAACTTGACCGAGGTAAATGAGATTTATGTTGATTTCAATACAAGAGAAGTTATATGAAGATTTAATGGATTCTGGCCCAAATTGAAGGCTCTACATCAATGGATTTTCTCTACTTGGACAAAAAGTTGTGATATCCATCTATGTTCTAGGGGTTTTTTATTGTAAAGTTTGATACAACAAAAGATAAGGATTATGTATTAAATTAGGGACCATGGTTTTGGGGCAATCTGAGTTGATTCATGATACCTTGGTTTCCGGGTTTTGATGCAAACAACATGGTGGTATCTAAAATCCTGTGTGGGCTGGGTTACATAATCTACCATTACATTTTGACATTGCATAATATTAGAAGGAATTGAGAATTATTTGGGGAAATTCTTAAAGGTGGATGTAGATCGAGTCTCAAAAGTTATTTTCACCTTTTCTAGAATCTGTGTAGAGGTAGAGCTTAGTAAAGGTTTACCTAATCAAATTTTGTTGTTTCAAAACAATATGCAGTGGTCAGAACCCCTTGACTATGAGAATATAGGTTTTCGTTGTCATCCTGAAAGCATGTATCCTCAAGTTAAAAAATATCCCAAAATAAAAAGGAGACAACCTCAAAATTCAAAAGGTTGGCAATTTTTAGAAACTCAGGAGGCAGAAGTAGAAGGTACAGAAACCCCAGAAAACACCACAAACAAAAATGATCAGAAATCCTAGGACACCTCGTAGAAGGACGAGGCCGAGCATAATTCTGTGTTAGATCCAATGCCTCCCATTCAACAACAGCAGATTGAGATGATTACATCTGAAAAAGAAATAAGTGGTACCAAATGAATTCGTGCATCAGAAAGTTCAGATTCTGATAAAGAAATCCTTGTAAATGTAAAAGAGAATTAAATGACTATTGTATCATCCACGCCCAACTCTAGTGGTTAGTGGAAAGTGGAAAAAAGAGAGGTAGAAAAGAGTATACTAGTGTTAACTCTTTGATGAGGTTTTATTGATCTTGGACTCCAGGATCTGTTGTTTTATGCATATGCTTTTTAGCATCTACAATATGTAATTTTGTTCATTATGAACAAAATTGTGATTTTTCTTGGGAAAAAAATATTGGTATAAGTTCAACAATACATAATCTATAATAAATATCATTTCATAAAAATAAACATCATGATGATAACCATCTAACAAACATAAATATCATCTAAAATACACATTAAAATTCTCTAAAACGTCATCTAATTATATAGACCTCTAGCACATATAAACATCATTAGCTAGCACACAAATTTAATAATCTAACAAGGCATCATCATCGTGATCACATCTAACAAAACACAAGCATTGTCTAATCTCATCACCGCACACATCCTCAAATATACATCTCATTTCAAATCACCGCTATAACATGCACATCTATCTGCAAAAACATTAAATGAACATATCTAGGATGGCCTAATAGTATACACGTCAACACCAACATATATATTAAGTACATCAACATGAACATAAAAAATGCACTATATATATATATATATATATATATAAGTCAATAATCTCTATAAAATATATTATACAACAATATTAATGGTGGTTTGGTCTGTAGGAGGTGTCTATTCTTCTCTCTTAGGAGAAACATGAGGCAATGGGTCATGCGGTCAATGAGGGGGAGGTGGAGCACTACCAGAAGGATCACCACCATGATCATCATCCGATGGGGTAGTATGTTTGGGTGAAGACTGTGTATCTGCTGCATGGCCATCCCAAGGAGGTGGACTACTACTAGAAGATCACCACCTCGATCATCATCTGATGGGTCAGTACTAGGTGAGGAATGTGTATTTCTTTCATGGCCATCCCTCCTCAATGCTAGTATAAACTTGGTAGCTCCTACCATATGAAACATAAGACTTGTCATATCATGTCGCAGGTTTTTCCAGAGCTCTAGGAGTCTAGGATGTACCTTGATGTCTCAACTCGTCATAAGGTAGACTCCTGCCTCAATCAAAAGTCTAGAGATTCAGTCGCACAACACCATCCTTAATCTAGTATCAGTCCTAGGTGGTCCCATGCCCGCAGTTATTTACATCTGAGAAAATCCCTCACCCTCTGTGACCTCGACCACCTTTGCATTTGCATCCAATGGGGGAGGAGGCATGTCCCCAAAATTGGGCCAATATATACAAAATATATAGTAGACAACAATAATTAGACAATTTAATTAAAAAAATTAATAAAATAAGTTAAAGAATTTTCTAGAATAAATTTAATTGTGATTGATTAAGACAATAAAATGAAACTAGATTAATTTAAAGAAAACACTAATTTTACCTCTCTTATTTGTTGGCTCATCCTATGTGAAGAGCATGTTGGGACATTGTCATCAATACATCCCGACGTAAGGACACTAAACCATGATGAACATGTGGTCGGCCTCATTGGCTAGTAGCCTTAATGTGTCGGTGGAAATCTTGGTTGGATATAATGGCTGGCCCCTCTTGGGCATCATCTCGCCATTCATACCTCCGTGATCGACCTAGGAGGGTGATGGTCAAAAGTAGTCCCTGTCTCTAGAAACCTCTCAAAAATAAACAAAACATCTCAAAATAAAAATGGAAGTTTGATCTCCCGTGTATCATAGCATGACATTTATATAAAGCTATAGCGAACTGTTGCAAAAAAATGGTAGACCATTTGATACATCGTGGCCTTTGCACCAAAGAATCAACATAAAACAAAAGAGGGAAACTAATGTGTTTCACATGACTAGTATAACATGAAATGGTACTAACTAATATTGAGAGGCACCTAACCCGCTATGCACTAAAAGAAGGAGTCCATAGTTTTCCATTAGACACTTGAAAATCCACTGCGAAAACTACGTGATCCCCAACATATCTATGAGAGTAGATAAGCTAACACTCTGTTGCAACACCATGGGGGACATAAGGGAACTCGAGAAAATCCTCCCCTCTCTTAGACAAGTCAGTGCTAAAATAAATTTCCCCCTCAGTGGGTTTGCACCACATGTCGGGACAGACACGGAAAGCTTGTTGGTGGATATCCCACAGATGGATTAGTTGTGCCACTAAACTAGAGTGCCCCTTCAAGGATGTAGCCTCCTCATAGTACTAAAGGAGGCATATATTCCTCAAGACGCCTTGGGTCGTTGCAGTAATAGGGCAAGGGTACAAATCCCTCTCCCTCTCCCACACCTCCCAGTCTCATACCATATTGTACTGGTCAACCCTTTGCTCCTGTTGTTGTTGCTCCTGTCTCCATTGACATCTCTGCATGATTGACATATAAAATACATCAACCTCATACATAAAACATAATTTTTTTTTTATTAAATGAAAAAAGTGTTTATAAATATGGACATATAACTTTCAATTAAAAAAAATTCAACCTCGGTGCACCAAAAAAAAGGAATGCACTAAAAATGGTGCATACATTGACTTGACGCACCACTTTTGATTCACATACATATATAACATTAGTTATTTTTATTTTTCAATATGATGCATTGACATAACATTTCACACTGGTGTGTTAATTTTACGTCGATGCACCACACCAGAACATTCAAGTTACCAAATAATTTTTTAATATTATGCGGTGCATTTGGTAAAAATAAACACACCGGGAAGTTACTTTTATCAGTTGCACTGCTGTAAAAATTATAATTTTTAAAGTGGTGCATCGTGGAACTTCCCAGCCTAGCCTGTTTGCATTTACCAAATACATCGAATAATATTAAAAAATTGCGGTGTGTTAATGTTATGCATTGATCTTCGGTGCACCCCATAAATTTACAGGTGCAAAGCGAACGGTGTGAGCCAAAGCTCTCGAAAGCCTAAGCAGAAAAAATGAAAACACAAAAAAATAAAAAATAATGCATTTTTTTTAATAATTTTCAATTCTACTTTGCTAAAAAATTAAGTTAACAACAAACATAGACATTACCTGGACATTTTCTCATCAGGGAGGCATTGTTTCCACATGAACAAAAAAAACAAATTTGACCACCATTTGACAAAATTTGAAAGGCACGCAACGAGAAATGGATGGAAGGATGGTAAGAAAGGGAAGCAACGATGACAGTGAATTTCACAAAGCCAAAAGTAGCACGGTTCTTGAGATCTCTACAATAGTGCAAATGCTAAAAATGAATTTTATGGTGATTAAATTTCTTTTTATTTAACCCTGTTCTGGCACACTCGAACCCAACGTACCCGTGCATATTATTTACGAAGTGCACCACTATTTTTTAAATTAGAAACCCTACTACGATTCACCATGTTATGTAACCACTAGGGCGTTTCAAAACGATAATATCATCGGCGCTTCGTGGGAGTATAGCACCGAAATGGTGAAAATGAATTTTATGATTGACATTTTTTAAATTTAACCTTTTTCCAGTGCTATTGAGTAGTATATGCATCATTGCTCTAGTTTCACGTCGCACACCATTATTTTTAAATTGAAAACCCTTCAATGGTGCACCATGTTGCATACGTACCAAGGCCTTTGGAAAAGGTAATATCGTCGGGGCCTCATGGGAGTATAACAACGAAATTGTGAAAATAAATTTTACGACTGACATTTTTGAAAATTTAATACTAGTCTGGAGCTATCGAGTAGTATACACACTCGTGCTCCATTGTTACTTAGCACACTGTTATTTTTTATTGTTAAAAAAATAACCCTCAAATAGTGTCCCATTTTTTGTTAAGCACCATGATGTACAGTTCTATTAATGGAACCAATGCTTATTATATGAGTAATGCACCGATGTTTTTTAAATTAAAAACCTTTCCATGGTATGCCATGTGTTTACGCACTAGGGATTTCATAAAAAGGGAAAGCACCAGTGCTTTATGTGAGTAGAGCACCGAAATGGTGAAAATGAATTTTACGACCGATTTTTTTTATTTATTTTTTACTTTAAACCTTGTCCGATGCTATCGAATAGTATATGCACCAGTGTACCTTATATACATAGTGCATCATTGTTTTTATTTTTATAAAAAATAACCCTACAATAATGCACCATTTTCTATTAAGCACCAGGTTCTTTAGTTCAATTAACGACATTGATGCGTATAACATAAGAATCACATTGTAATTTTTAAATTAAAAACCCCACAATGGTAAACCATATTATTTATGCAATGGGGAATTCATATATGGGTTTAGAACTGGGGCATAGTGAGAGAATAATATCAGACTAGGAAAAATAAATTTTACAACTCACATTTTTTAAATTTAACCCTTTTTTGGTGCTATCGAGTAGTATATGCATCGGTGTGCATTATGTACTTAGTGCACCATTATTTTGTTGTTTCCTATAAAAGATAACTCTACCACAGTGCACCATATTCTATTAAGAATTGGTGCGTATAATTAGGTAACGCACCAGTGTGTTCGTATATTATAGATACACCGTTAAAAACATTCACTAAAATATCTTCCCGCCCAACTCCACTAGCAGCCTCCACTACAAATGGATTTTTGGAGTAATTTTATAGGGGCTTCCACAAAAACCTCTGCTAGAGGATATTTTCCTTCTAGTGGGTTTCTCACGAGATTCTTCGATATATTCATCCTTCGATATTGTAATCATAATAACTTTATGACTTCAGTAATCTATTTGTTAAGGTTGAAAATATGATCATACCAGTGATGTAGATGGCTGCCATCCGAATAATAGTAATCTTGCTGAAATAATTGATGGTAGTTGTCTACAATTCAAGATCTGACTCAACTTTCAAAATGTAATTATTTGGCATTTGAAAGTTATGTAACTCATTAGGGAGTCAGGCACTTCAACTCTCATTGATAGTTATGTGAGGATTTGATGATCCTGATGAAATCCCTGAACTAGTTCATATATGGATTTTCTCACATAATTCTCCCCTCCACATTGTTTCACTCAATGAAAATTCATTCTTGAAAGATTTTTGGTGTTTCCAAGATAATTTTACTCATCTTCAAGTTTGGGTTTCTAATTGGATTGAGAGTTCCGTTTCATTTAATTCATCTCCATGTAAACCTTTGGCATCAAACCCAAAATTGGAGTGTATATATTTCATGAATGCCCAAAGCTATGGAGCTTATCATTTTGATTTTCAAGAGAAATATTATCATTCGCCAAAGGATCCATATATGTTAAGCGCTTCTGTGAAAAATCAACTCCTGATATTTCTAATGAATGTTATGAAGTTAATCATTTTAGCTCTGGTACAATATACCCTTTTCAAGGTTAGTCAATGCTTGAATTATTTGGTGAATCAAAACCCCTCTGCTGGAAAATTAATTTCCCATGTTGATGTGAATACTGAACTTGATTTTAAATGTCCTTCTAATATTTTTTTTGCATGTTATCCTAATCGGTTTCCTAGATTTACAATTCTAACAATTATTTTCTATCCCCAATCTTTCATATTACTAGTCTAGTATGGAATAGAGCACAAAGGCAATTGATCGAGAATCGAGAAACTTGCATGTCAAGCCACCAATATGATCGTAACACTGGTTCTAAAAACTATCATTCAACTAATCATTTTCCCACTAGTATATTTGATGATATTTTTTCTACATCGATTGATCTTGTTGAACCCAATGATATTTATGATTTATGATTTCACTATTTAGATACTTGTCAAACAATTGAGGCACTTCATCTTTTGTTGATCGTTATGTCAGATTTGCATGATATTAGCAAGGTTTTGTTGAACCCAATTATCTTGATGATTTATCATTTCGCTATTTAGATACTTGTCAAACAGTTGAGGCACTTAATCTTTTGTTGATGGTTATGTCAGGTTTGCATGATCTTATCAAGGTTTCTGAACAAGATCAAGTTATCTCTCCTTTGCAAGTTTCTCCCCATGATCTAATTACACTTATTGAAAGTTCATTTTCCTAAGATTTTTAGGGTTTCCAAAAGGGTTGTTCTAAATATTGTGATCCAATTGCTTAATGGTTAGAAGAATCCTACTTGGCAAGCTATGTTGTTAATAATAAGATCTAATCTTACGTGATGTTTTTCAAGACTAAAAGCACTGATGAATGTGCTTTCATGAGTGGCCTTCAAGGTTTGTACAATCATCGTTCTAATTGACAAGGCAAATTTGTAGACTAATTAAAACTAGTTGTTATGCCACATCTTTCTGCTAGTAGGAAAGACCTTCAATTTTAGGTGAAAGGTATTCAAGTTCTCATTTTTATTTATGCGCATTGTTTCATTCTATTTTTAATCCCTTGTATCTTTCTACGTGCAGGTCGGTAGTAGATTCTGTGGTTTCATTATAAATTTAACTTCACTTATTCCTGAACTTCTATCCATTTAGATTAGGAGTATGTCTAGTCTCATTTTAGTTCCTCTTTTGCATTGCATTTACTCTACATTTTTCTCCTCATCTAGTTTCTGCATGTGTTTTGTTTTCTTGCATGTTGCTTTTCACTTTAGTATTACATTTTCTCTATTCTCCTACTTTTGTTTCCTTTTTTTGTCATATATTTCTTTCATGCTTTTTTTAATACGTTTTTGCATGAAAGCCACTTTGTTTGGATAAAAAAGACAATGTGGTGAAGCTTTGAAACAGAAATTGTGACAACGAGAAACACTTGGCTAGTATGTGATCCCCTTTGTTATTTGGGTTTACTTATCTTTAAAATTCAATGGTGTCAAGACAAAAAATATGATTCGTTCTAGGTGGAAAGCCTTTGGTTGAACTATAAAGCCCATATATATTTTAGGATCTTCATTCCTAACTCGATCTTGCAGAAAATACGATTCGTTCTAGGTGGAAAGCCTTTGATTGAAATATGAAGCCCATATATATTTTAGGATCTTCATTCCTGACTCGACCTTGTAATTAATTGATGTTCTTACCTATTAACTCAATTTAATAGAGAACGGAAAGGGTAAAAAATTAAAACAAGCATATCAATTTCAGATATCATTCAAATCCCTCAAATAAGGAACAACCTATCTTTCTTGTTAAAGAAGTCGAGATCCCTCTTCCACCCCATGAAATAAAATTCTAATAAATGCTAAAGAATATTAAAAATAAAATAAATGGGTGAAGAAGAAAAAGGCTTCCTATGCAGAGAGGTGAAGCAAGAAACTTTTTCGGGGTACTAAACAAACCTGTTGACAGTGAAGCAATGCTTGTGATATTTTGAGGTGACTTTTCCAGGATACTAAACAGACTCATTGGAAGTAGAGAAATTCCAAGGAAAGTGATTACCTTTTAATATAAAAATATCAGTACACTCATTATCCTCCTCCCTAATCAAAACAATTGAGATATGAATAGCCTTGTGAATGCGTTGAAGCTAAGAAAGGAAAAGAAGAGTTTATACCTTTAACTGGGGCATGTAGCAAAGCTAGGGTAATATACATGCCAAGTTAATACTTCTTGAAATAGTAAGGCTTTGTGATCAAAGGTAGACCTAAACAAAGAAGTTGGAGTTCTTATAGTGTGTCGCCAATCCTTGTCATTGCGACAAACACCCTCCAAAATTTTCTCTCCACTTCAATTTTGGAGACTCATTGCGATCTTATGATCTATCGTTTCAAGTTGTTCATAGTCGCCTCATGATTGGATAATTTTTTTCTAAGTGCTTAAGTCTTCTTCTAAAATTCTAAGTTTCAAATCCACTTGGTCACACATGGTTAGTTTTGATGCATTCAGAAGTGCACCTTATTCTAGCAAGCCTAGAATTCAATGTCCATCCTTGAAAACATGCATTGCACAACCTTTGAAAATAGTGCTTGTGCAGTCCTTAGTAATATTGATTACACAGTTCTTGGTGACAGACATTACGCAACTCCCAGACAATGCAGAATCCCTAATGAGAGTAACTGCATAGTTGTTACAGACAGTGAATACACAATACCTATATATAGTTTATTCTCAATATTATACTACAGTGAGTATGCAATGTTGTTACACTTCTTTGTTGGAGCCATCTCACCTTTGAATCCTGGTCTCCCGACATTCACTCATGAACCTTGATCCTTAGTTTCATGTATGCTCTCCTTACATAAATATTCTACCATGGAGTTCACTCAAGTTCATCTTTTACTTTTGAGCTCTATGCATTATTGGAGCATAAGGAGCATTCACTCACCCATAGATACATGTATAACATCATCTGCGTGAGTTTCTCAATAGTTGCTTTTACGTGCTTTGCTTTCATAAGTGCCACTTTCACTTTCACGACTGTCTCTTTTACCCGATTTTTCTTTTATAAGTGTCACTTTTGATTTCTATAGTTGTTGCAAGTGTCAATTTTACTTATTCTTACTTTTGCAAGTGTTGTGTTTACTTGTTTTCACTACTGCATGTGTCACTTTTGCTTGCTTTCACTCATCTTGTTAAAGCACTTTAGTATACTACTAGAGGAAGTTCTAGTGCATCCTTCGGCATTAGCTAATCCTACCTATCATGAGAATATGCGCTAGACACTTTCCCATAGCTTAGTGCACTTTTGGGTTGTAGTTGACACTTTTGTTACAACTTGTATTTTAAGTGTCACAAACCTACGTTTAAACTATTGCACCTAGGAATAAGTGTCACTTTGTTTTCGTTTCAAGGTATGCATTTTGATTATGAGTATTTTGCTTTCTATTGGCTTGTGTTCGACAGTATACATGTGTGATATCATTGTTTCAGGACTTGTTTTCATGCTTTGTTCCCTCTTGTTGCACTAATCCCACACTTAGTCAATTTTGGAAATCCCCTTGTCCTCACATCCTATACACTTGATGATCCAGACTTATATAGGAATGCAAAAAAATATAGATATAAACATAAATGCATAGATGCAACAAAAATAAAACTTCATTTCATTAATATCAAAAAATTGAATTATGCTTACATACAAAATGGAAATAAACTAGCTTGGGCGATGGTAACTTATCTCTGAGAAGAGTTGTGGAAGCTACATGCCTCTAAACTATGTTACAATGAGGCTCTAGGGCCTATTTATGATTTAGAAACAATGGAAAATATTAAACATCTAAAAACCTAACCCTAGGAGATGAAGCGCCAAAATTGTGGGTCTCGTTGGGGTAAAATGGTACATCAACTTCTTGGGGTTGTAACTTTGGCATACAATCTCCATTTGACGTGCACGATACCTTGTTAGAACCATTTATTCGAGGAATACAATTTTCTACTGCAAGTGTCAGTCAACTAATCACATTTTCTCATTTTCTAAAAAAACGTTGTTTAGAGCCTTAAAATAGCTCCAGAAGTTTAGGACGTGAAAAACTGCCAAAAATTGTAAACTATGCTACAATTAAGGAAACTGAAAAACTGAAAGAAATAATGGTGGGGTTCCAAGTGGAATAGGAGGGTGGACACCAATATACACCTGGATCAGTCCTCCCCCCTTAGGAAGCAATGATCCCCATTGCGTTGAGGGCCTCCATGAGATAGGGAAGCTTCTACTGAACTTGGTCCCTGATGAGCCACTTGCCTTTGTGTAGGAGTTGGCCAACTTTGACAACTTGATATAGTCGGATATTCTGCAATGATTTTTATTGATCTACATGTCCATAATCTGATAAGTTGTGTCTTGTTCCATGCGGTCTGGGTTTAACACTGTTGGGGTGAGTTTTTCTACAACGTTTGATGTGTCCAGTAATGGTGGAAAGTATAGACGAAGGTGGTCCACATTGAACACTGGATGCAGGCCAAGGAATAGTGGAATACTAAGCTCAAAGGCATTGTCCCCTACAACCTTGGTCACGGTGTATGGTCCATATCAGAGTGGGCGAAGCTTGCGATGGGGCCCAGCGAGGCACTCCTTCTACAAATGTAACCAAACTTTGTCGCCCACCCAAAATTTGTGTAGCACTCAATGTTGATCATGTTGTTGCTTGCACTTAGCATTAGCTCTGTATAATATGTCATGGAACTACTAGCAGATGTGCAAAATATGCTTAATGAAGTGGGTTACTCTTTCATCTTTGGACTGGACATGAGCCCGATCTGCCTGATTAGCTGCAAATGATATGGCCACATCAATGAGACATAGTGGCTGGAATCCCAATCCCACCTGAAAGGGGTTGTGGCCAATTGAACTATGGAGATCATTGTTATAGTTGTGTTGGACATAAGGGAACATCCCATGTGTGTGGATCATTTGAGTTGTACATGTGTATAATCATCCTGTTGATGACCTCTTTTGGGCCATCAATTTGGGGGTGGAAAGTCGTGGACTTAGTGAGTTTGGTATCCAGCATCGACCAGAGGCTTGACCAAAATGTACTTAGGAACCTGCTATCCTAATCTATGATAATGGACTGTGGGATCCCCAACTGTATCCACACTTGTTCAAAGAAGAGCGTAGCAATGGTTTCAGCTATGATAATCTTCTTGTAGGCCGCCAAAATGGCCATCTTATAGAATCTTTTGATAACCACAAAAACACAGTCATTGCCACACTTAGTAGAATGAAGGCTCGACATGTAATCCATGGAGATGGATTTCCAAGGCTGACTAGGAGTAGGAAGAGGACTATATAGGCCTTGCTTCTTAATGGTCAATTTGGAAATGGCACAAGCAGTGCAAGATCTGATGTACTTCCCAACATCATGTTGAAGGTTTGGTCAATAAAAATACTTCTGTACTACTGCCACTATTTTATCTACTCCGAAATGTCTAACGACTCGGATGTAGTGCACCTCCCAAATAATCTTGGCATGCTTGCTTAAAGGAACACACAGGTGTCCCAAGTGGCATAACAGTGCACCCTGGAGGTGAAAAATTGGAACTTACTTGCCTTCTAGGAGTGTCTGGTATGTGTTGCGGAACTCTGGATTGCTCTTGTAAAGATGCAATCACTTCGAAGTCTCGTGTCCACAAGAGTCGAGTACAATGGTCAATATGATGACTGTAGGTTGACTGATGAAGTATGCAACATTATTAGTGCTTCCCTTATTTTACTTAATATTCAAATGGAACTATTGTAGGTATGTGGACCACTTATCATGACGATCATTGTGCAGCTTTCCTTGTTTCTATATGAATTGCAAGGGTCAGCGGTCTATGTGGATGATCATTTTCTTCCACAGAATGTAATGCTCCCATTGTTAGTAGGCCTGCACAATCGAATAAATCTCCTTCTCATAGGTGGGATACTTCTAGACTATGTTTGAAAGTGTCTTAATGTGATATGCCACTGGATGTCCCTACTGAGTAAGAACTGCACCAATAGCATATTCAGAGGCATCTGTCTCAACCTCAAATGGGTTTTGTGGGTCTGGTAATGTGAGCACTGGTGCAGAGAAGAGACGATGCTTCAACTTGGAAAATGCCTCCTATTGGGATTCTTATCTGAAATCTCGATTGAAATTGATATTGGTTTATTATATTTTTAAAAGTGTTTGCATGTATTTAAAATAACCATTACAAATAGCTTAATTTAATTGAGATAGGAAACTTGAAAGGAAATTGTAGCAAATAAATATTAACAACAAATGACACAAGATACAATGACACCAACTTGTTGATAACGAAGTTCGGTTATCTTCACGCCTATGTCTCCGGGCCCAGTCTTCAGTGGGGAGGCCTCTTTATTAATAATGCTCAAAATTCTTTTACATCAAAATATAAGGTCCATCACTTCAAAATCATGTCACCAATGCGTTCAGAAGGCCTCAAAACCCCTGTTTAAGCTCTTCCCGTGCTAAAAAAGGTCTCCAAATGGCCACAATAAGCCAAAGACACTCTCTGCTACAACATAAAAGGAATTGGCATTGTAGATTATTCAAAAAATCAACCTGTGGCCCAACGGTTGGGTGCATTGGTTATAAATATCCCATTCAGGGGTTCAATCCACAATTACCATGATTTGTTTTGATAATTTGGGTAATTGTATATACATATATGGAAAATATTAATTTTTTTAAGGGTTATGGTGGTGGGGTCAACAGACCCACCACACCACATACCACATACAATGAATATATTAAAGTTATGGCCCATGGCCTTTTCCACTGTTATAACTCTTTTTTCACTATGTTTTAAAATTATGAAAAAGAAAAAAAATTATATATTTAAAAAAAAAAAAACAATCAAAATCAAAGTCTAGAATAAGCATTAAGATTTTGATTTTATGAAGGATGGATTAACATTATTGTTGAGAATGGTGCAACATTAATTTTATTGGGGCCCTATCGGAGTTGTTTTAAAAGATATACATATTACACTAATTAAATAGTAGGCATTGTCGTTAGGCAGAGTTAAATGCTGTGTCAGGACCCCTCGGTGGTTTCAACCTGACATCACGAATCACTCAACAATTATGCCTGCGGGTACCTTCGTAGAGAAGTTAATGATCGATGTTTGACTATCAATTGGTGACTGATATCATCTATGGGATCACCACTAGTGGGTTTCCCCTGTCCTGGTGGGTGCCTTCGTAACTCCACAATAAGCGAGCATGTTCAAGAAGATTAGTCCCCTACATCATCATCATGTCGCTGGCATGACACTCCATCACATTGTCACATCCTATTTGCCATGTCATCCATCCTGTACACATCAATTCAACATTAAATCCGTTCTCCCTCCCATTTTCTATTTTCCCATAAACTCCGTTTTAGTCTCATTTTTCCCATTTTATCATTTTCAATTCCCCATGTTTGTAGCACGTCGCAGTCGCTATTCTGCTTAAATTCAAAGTGACCATCTCTAGTCATTCGTTAACCAGGTATTTATACATCATCTCCACTTGTTAAAGTCTTCAGAATGTCAAAGAAAGTTTTGTTGTCGGGTTCTTCTACCCACATTCCTCTCATGGACACCGAGAGGGATGTGTTTGATCCAATTTTCTCTCTAAATCTAATGGAACTTCGTCAACATATTTTAGTCAACCAAAAGGAGTCCCTTGTGTATGCTGCAGTCGTAAAGTCTGGTCTTTTTTCTGCAATAATTCCCCAAACCTATGTTTTCCCTGAATTTATTTACTGGTTAGTCTCTGCTCTTTACCCTCATAAGTGATTTGTGATGAATGCATTAGGTGAAAATATTTTTCAGGTGTCTGCCCTTTTAATTCAACAAGCCTTGGTCTTTCCACCTTCAAATATTTATACCTCATTTTCAGAAGAAACTTTGTTGTCAGCTTTTCAAAATTTGTCTCGGAAGAATTATGCCCAAATGACCTTCTTTTTAATGCCTATAAGACAACAATTGCCTATAGAGTCTACTCAACTTTCTCTTGAAACCTTTGTTGCAGATGTAAGACTAATTTTTCAAATAATGTCCAAGGTTTTGGGAAGGGGAGATACCACTATTATTGACCGAGCCATTTTGGGGATGTTTAATTTAATGCTGTAACTTGAGACTGTACTTGATATACCTGCCTATTGGGAAAAACTAGTTAATTCTCAGTTTTCAGACCTTGCTCTTATTAGTTGTTTTAGATTTCCTTGATTAGTGAATTATATTTTCTTGTACACTCATATGGAGAAATTCATGCATTTGGGTCTTAATATAATGGATATGCATAAAAATAAGAAATCAATGGTGAATTGGACAAATACCTTAAGAAGTCATGCCAATTATCAAGGATTTATATACTTCGCTACTTCTTTCTTGTCAGCTGCTTACTCCATTATAAAAATCTCTCCTCCACCTTGTATTTTTCCAATGGATCAATATCTTCTTCATCTTAGCAAACATGTTAAAGTGGGTGATTGGTTCCAATTTGAAGACTATGCTGAGATTAGATTGTATGGAGCAGAGGTTACCCCATATAGACTTCCCACATTTGTACCTATGAGGCTATTCTCTTTATAATTTATTAGACAAAGTTTAAATGTTGATCAAGTTCATTTTGTACCAACAAATAAGGGGCACTTATTCAAATTGCCAAAAACAATTAGGCCTTTTATTGTGAACAATAGATAGGCCATGGAAGAAGTGGAAAAGATTCTTGAAGGCATGCAATTACAACTGGGTGAAAAATGGTCATATGATCCCCATCATATTATTTCTAAAATAAGAGTTGCAAAATTCATATGCTCCTTATACACATGAACCTCGACCATATGTGGAAAAATTAGCAAATGGTGGTCAAACAAGAGCACAAGGAGGAATAGAGATTGAAACTCCACATCCTACTGAAAAGGTTTTGAAAAGAGGCAGTGAAGACATAATTGATTTGGAAGGTGAAATAGAACAAAGTTCAAAAAGGCCAAGGTTTTCTGAGATAGAAAAAGAGCTAGAGTCTCTAGCTAAGAGCTCCTCAACTGCAATGGATTTTCAGTTGCAATTAGGAGATGCCACTTGTACACTTTCTTCCCTGGTGCCTGAAGAAACTTCTCAGAGTGTTGTTCTTGTTATAAAACAATTGTATGGTCAAATAGAAGAAAGAAATAGGAGGGTGAAGGAAAGTATTGAATATTAGCTTGAAGCATAGTCTATTTCTGAATATCACACTAGACTATTTTCTTGCGTGGATCTTGAGAGAAATAAATTGAATTTGTCTTTCTCTCATCCTTCTGCATTGTCTATTTCATCATCATCAGGTTTTAAAACTATTAATTTGACTGTAGATGCAAGAGAAATTCCACTGCCTAACAAGATTAATTTGCACAAGAAAACCAAAGAATTAATCTACATTGACTTAAGAAAAACATCCTTGGCTTGTTGTAGAGTTGAAGCTTTATTAGGAAAGGTGTTTAATCAGCTAAAATTGGAAAAGGAAAATTCCAGAGCCTTGTTCACCCAAAATGAAGAGTTAAAGAAGTTAATTGTAAAAATTGGTGTAAATCTTGAAGATATGAGTGTTGTACAAATTTTTTTGCAAGGGGTAGAGACTGAAATTCAAGTCTTGAGGAAAAAGCTAAAATTACCTTCTATGGAGCATGTCATGGCCCTAGAGATACTCCCGGTGGATAGAGAAAAATAAATTATAACAAATGAACTTTTGCAGAGAAATAATGAAATTTCTACCCTCAAAGAGATAAATTCTAGATACACATGTATGTACTATTTTAGTATAACCTAATTCTAGTGACCCTATAGAGAATCTGACTAGAGTAATGTCTGAATTGAAGATATCAAAGGATGAGATGAAGAAGATGCAAAGAAATCTAGATGATACAAAGCAGATCCTAAAGATAACAAAGAGGGAGTTAGCCATGGCTAAAGACACTACCTCAAAGTATCAAAATGATTATCAGATTACTTATGAAATTGAATAATTGAAGGAGAAGGTGAAAGGAAATATATCCCTCATTCAAGCCAGGGAGATTAGTTGGAATGATATTATTAAAACAATAAAGAATGTTTGGGAGTTTTTTTCAATTGTAGCAGAGGAGAAAGCCATTGCTAGATATTTGGAATGCATAATTACTGCTAGTAAAAAAAAGCTCCAACAACATGCATAATTTTCCAAAAATATGATTGATTTCCTTAATTCTAAGTCATCACAAGAGTTAAGAGAGATGCATATTCAAAACAGAATAGAATTGGTGTTAGAGATAAGCAAGATGGTTTTGAAAAAATTGTATAGAAAGACAATTGAGACAAATTTGGGAGAGATTAAAGAATCTATTTTAAATTTTAACACCAACTTTGATAAGAGAGATAGAGCAGAATTGCCTTCATGCTGGAATCAACAGGGAAATCTGCTTCCCTGGGAGACTTATGAAACCTTTAAGGTAGAAGCAAAAAGCATTATTGGAACTTCTCATGAACAAACAACAGTTCTAAAAGGAGAAACAATCGCAAATTATCTTCATAGGGACTTTCAGTTGTTATAGTTAATTAGAACTCTTTTTACTGAGAAGCCAACTTATACTAGGGTCACCAATTTTAGAATGACTCACACAAGGTTTGTTAAACGTCGGAGCTCGAATATGACAGACTAGAATAAATGCAGAGAGTGGATGTCTCCCATAATGAAAACAACAGAAGTTGGACCTTCTAGTGCACCAAAATCTCAAATTACTCAATAAGGAAAAGCTGCATGTTACTTCATCAGAATTTTCAAAATGTATTTGTAAAATGATGTAATTTTGTTTATATTTTATCATAGATGAAGTCTTTCAAAGGACCACATAGTTTAAAATAGTTCAAGTAGTTAGTAGTTTTGACAGTTGACAGTTTCATAACCATCCTCATTGTAATTATCATATAAAAGGAAATTTTTAGGAATGATGGGGGGGGGGGATTCGAGGTTTTTGGACTTTAGAAGTAAAAACTTTTTTGTGTAATCTTTTCAACTTCTTGGTAATTCCAATAAAGCTTTCGATGTGACATGTGTTTCCTCATATATGTGAATTTAATGTTGTCCTTCTATGGAAAAGACTAATGAAGCATATGGTAATGTTGTGTTTCCTCTTTTATGTATTTCCATTCATCTTTCTTCCATAATTCTGTGAAAGTTTAAAACAAGAGATTTTGCCACAAGTAGCTTTTTGTTTCAATTTTTCTTAAAAATATTTTTCATACATTGTACTACAACTTAAATCCATATTCATTATCATAAGGCCACTTTGAAAGGGTGTTTTATTCCAAGACGATTTTATAGTCTTTACCTATAAAACAAATACTTCTGAAGTTTCATGATGGAACAAAAAATTAAGAAATTCATCATCTTGGACAAATGTCTTGGGCATTGACCTCTATTCATCCAGTTTTTATCTCCTAAGGTAAAACACCCACCATAGTGCATCGGTTACAATGGATAACATTGGTGGTTGACAAATATGGTATGGCGAGGCTGCCAATCTTGGCAGGCTCCACCATTTTTCTTGTTATAACAAACCCACATCCCTTCAAATATATACGACGGGGTAGTCATAACAAGACCCACTATATTAGTCCAATGGTAAGGCATAGAGTTTTTTCAACAGAGGTCATGGGATCGAATCTCTTCTAGTCCGTTGGTTTGTTAACATAATTTTGGTCAATCTGTAAAGGCCACGTGTCACCCCCTGATAAGGCCATGTGTCACATTGCAGTTGGTCCATATACCACTAACCGCACCATGACACTTGTCAGTCTCAAGATGCTCCACTTGTAAACCATAACCATGATCTTGGAACCCTCACTGTTGGAGCCAGGAGTTGATCATTGATTGTTGGAACCTTGAGCGTTGAATTTGACTTTGACCTGTTTACCTTTGACTTTTTTCCCTACTTGGACCTGAACTTTGTTGGTTGAAATGTACTAATACGATATCCTTTTTTTCCCATTTGATTTGCGTTGGAGTCAGAACGACGAAATCTATGCAATGGAACTAGTTTGAAAAACATCTGATAACTTTGATTTTTAAGCATTTTCTGGAACTTTGATCATCTTTTGGATCTTTCGAATCACTCCTCTCCAATAGGACCTTTTGGACCACCAAAAGGTTATCTACATTGTTTGAAAGTGAAGACAACGTCTCTCCACCTACCTAGTATCTTTAGGCCAACCTATTATGAATCTGTACATGTTACTCATCCAACAATCATTAGTACAACATAAAAATTGCAAAGCACACTATTCCATTTTCCATCCATATCTACCTCCATGTTTGTTGTTATAACCCACTTACTACTGAAAAGAATCAAGATGAATAACAAGACTGAACATACTGACATAAATGAAACTATACCCTACTAACTCTTCATAACTAGAACACAACTGAACATATCATGAAACGATACTTGTTGTACATTTTCTGGTTCCTTAAGCACATCTTGTTGATTTGTTTTAGTTATTTTATGCTTAAGTTTCGTTGATGGTAAAAACATCATTTTACTTGCATAATCTGGCCTCTTTAACTGTTCCATTGTTTGAAAATATTTGTTTTCCTTTATAGGATGAGAATGCACAATGTATTCAATTCCCCCTTTAAACAAGTGATATTGATTTTGTTCCCTGTAGAAGATTGTTTTTCGATCATATAAATATGGAATACCTATGTTATGAAACCAGCTCACAAAAAGATAGAAAAGATAGTTGAACACCTTAGAATTCAGCCTCTTCGAGGGGGAAACCTACTTTACGTTACACAAATAAACAATTCTTAGATGATTCAAATGATAAAACCTCCTTTCTATATATAGGAGTCTAAGGAGTCACAATATAACCCAGCCAACCTAACAATAATAATATAAATCCACAAAAATAACAATAAATGGATTCTATGGGGCACAGTAATAACAATATGGGGACAATAGGGGCACAACAATATTAATAAGGGATACAACTACAATAGTAATGGGGTAATCACTAGTATTATAGGAACCTAACATGCCCCTCTCCTTCAAAAAAGTGTTGTCCTCAACGCTTGAGTAGTTCTGGATGCTTCTGTATAAAATTCTCATCCTATCATGTGGAATCTTCAGCGGATAAGTTCTTCCACTTGATGAGATACTCCGAAATTGGTAGATTTCGTAGCTGTCGAGTTCTTGTTTCTGTGACTGCTTCCGGTTCCAATATAATTTTTCCTTCCTCGTCAAGTTCTGGCAATATTGTTTGAACTGGGAGCTTGTCGCCTATAACCTTATTTAAACATGAAACATGGAAAACTGGGTGCACTCGAGAAGCTGCAGGAAGCTCCAATTGTATGTCATTGTACCAATCTTTTGCAACACCTTGTACGGACCATAATACTTTGGTGATAATTTATTATCCTTCTTAGCTTGCTTGAGGGACATTTGTTTATATGGTTGCAGCCGTAGGAATACCCAATCACCTAAATCAAAACTTCTTTCATTGCGATGTTGATCTGCCTGTTGTTTCATTCTATTCTGTGCCAACACGAGGTTATCCTTTAAGAGTTGGAGGACTTGTTGCTGATGTTCAATGTGATGTTCCATTGCTTGAACCTTAGAATTTTCTCTTAAATATGATGTGATGGATGGTAGCTGATATCCATAAAGTGCCATAAATGGGGTCATTTTTGCTGTTGTGTGGAAGGAAGTGTTATACCACCATTCAGCCAGAGGCAACGATTTGACCCATTGTGTCTGTTTATCAGATACAAAGCAACAAAGATATCCTTCCAAACATTTTTTCACTATCTCAGTTTGCCCATCAGATTGAGGATGATAAGATGAGCTATGAGCTAACTGAGTACCAAGACAAGAAAATAATTCTGTCCAAAATTTTCCAGTGAAAATGGGATCTCTGTCACTTACAATAATCTTTGGATTTCCATGTAGCTTTTGAATTGTTTCCATAAATGCAGTAGAAATTGTACTGGCTTTAAATGGATGTGATAATGCACAAAAGTGTGCATAATTGGTAAGTCTGTCAACTACCACCATGATGACACTCTTTCCCTTAGACTTGGGTAAACCTGTGATAAAATCCATTGAAACCTCCTCCCAACGTTGGCTTGGAATGGATAAAGGTTGTAATATACCTGGGGTATTAATTGTTTCAACTTTATTTTTTTGGCAAACCAAACATTCCACCACAAACTTTTGAATATCCGATTTAAGGCCATCCCAAAAAAATTCCTTCTTAACCCTGTGGTAATTTTTTAAGAATCCTGAGTGCCTTCCTAAGGGAGAAGTGTGCAATTCCATAAGAATCTTTTGTTTGAGTTGGGAATTCTTATAGAGGTATAAGCGATCTTTGTACCATAACGAATCATTTTGCCAGCTAAATGTATCAGATGTACTGGAATATTGTTGTAACTTTTGAATAAGTGCCCACACTTCTTCATCATTCTTCCATTCCTCCCTTGCCTCATTTATCCAATCTGGTTGGATAATAGAAATGGTGCACAACAATGCTTCCACATCCTCATCCTTTCTTGAGAGTGCATCTGCCACCACATTTTGCTTCGCTTTTTTGTAGATGATTTCAAAGTCATAACCCAACATCTTTGTGACCCACTTTTGTTGCTCTTCAGAGGATAATCTTTGTTCTAAAAAGTATTTAAGGCTATCATGATCCATTTTTACCTTGAAGTGTCTTCCCATTAGGTAGGGTCGCCATTTCTTAAGTGCATGTAGTATTGCCAACATTTCCTTCTCATAAATAGCTTTGTGTAAAAACTTTCCCTGGATTGGATGACTTTCAAAAGCAACGGGTCTTTCATCTTCCATTAAAACAGCACCAATTTCATTTCCTAAAGCATTACATTCCAAAATAAAGGTTTTTGTGAAGTCCGGTGTAGCTAAGATCGATGCTTGGCACATTGCCTCTTTAAGATGTTCGAAGGCCTTTGTTGCTTCTGGAGTCCATGAAAATGAATCTTTCTTCAATAATGTTGTTAGAGGTGCTGCTATTCTCCCATAATTCTTAACAAACTTGTGATAATACCTTGTCAACCTGAGAAATCCTCGCAGATGCTTTATGGATGTGGGGATTTTCCATTCCTTAATGGCTTTAATTTTGCTAGGGTCTACCTTAACTCCTTCATGAGATACAATATGACCCAGATATTCCACCTCTTGTACTCCAAAGAAACATTTGGATCTTTTTGCATATAATTGTTTCTCCTCCAATAGTTGTAGCACCCTGTCAACATGTTCAACATGATCCTTCCAAGACTTGTTGTAGATTAGTATATCATCAAAAAATACTAACACAAATTTTCTAAGGAAGGGTTTGAAAATGGAATTCATCAAACCTTGAAATGTAGAAGGTGCATTGGTAAGGCCAAAAGGCATGACCAAAAATTCATAATGACCCTCATGAGTTCTAAATGCTGTTTTCAAAATGTCTTCAGTCTTCATTCTGATTTGATGATATCCTGAACGAAGATCCAACTTGGTGAAGTAAATTGATCCATGCAATTCATTCAGTAATTCATCAATGACAGGAATGGGAAACTTATCTTTAATAGTGAGCTTGTTGAGCTCCCTATAATCTGGACACATGCGCCATGATCCATCCTTCTTGTGCACCAATACTACTGGAGCAGAGAAAGAACTTTGACTAGGTTGAATTACACTAGCCTCTAGCATTTCTGCAACCATACGTTCAATTTCACTCTTTTTGGCATAGGGATATCTGTACGGCCTGATGTTTGGAGGAACACTTCCTGGAATCAGATGAATAGCATGATCATGATCACGAATAGGTGGGAGACCTTTGGGAGTCTCAAATACCTTGGAATGATTGTCCAAGACTTTTTGGAGATCTGGAGAAATAGATGATTCTGATGTGGAAACATCTAGCGAACATAATTGTGCAATTACACCTCTTTGTTGCTTTTTTAGAAGCTTTTTCATACCGTTAGAGCTGATTATCTTTCCCGGTTTCCCTGCAATACCCCTTAATTCAACTTCCTTTCCTTCCGCAAAAAATTTCATGAAAAGTTCTTGAAAATTAAAAGCTATTGTACCCAAGGATTGTAGCCATTGGACTCCTAGTACAACATCAACACCTCCCATTGGAATGGAAAGCATTGGGCTAGTCAATACATATTCTCCCATGGATAGCTTGATATTATGGCACTTTCTAGAGCAATTTATCGTTCCTCCATTTGCAATCATCACTTGACACTCTGGTGTTGGATATAGGAAGCAATTCAATTCTTTTGCTATCTTACAATGAATAAAATTGTGGGTACTTCCTGAATCAATCAACATTATTACCTTTTTCTATTTGATTTGTCCTTCTATCTTGATGGTTTGAGGAGTGGTAATTCCAGCCAATGCATTACAAGATATGGTCGGATTCATTTCTTCTTTATCTAGGCTTTGTTCCTGGAGTATATCCTCTTCTTTTGACCTTTCTTGCTCCTTTTCTTCTTCCTCTTCACAATCTATGTAGAATAATTTCTTCTCAACACATTTATGACCTTTAGTGTATTTGCTATCACAACTGTAACAAAGCCCTTTTGCTCTTTTTTCTTCCAATTGTTGTGGTGTCAACCTTATAGGTTGTGGAAGACTAGGGGAACCAACACTTCCATCTTTATAATTGTGAGTGGTATGCTTCCAGGTTGCCATAATTTTTCTTTCTATTTTTCTTGTTAACCTGAATGCCTTCTCTAATGAATCAGGTTCCCAAAGGCGAACATCATGTTGGATATTATCCTTTAAAGTCCCTATGAACACATCAATCCTATGATCCTCTGGAATATTTTTTACCCTTATGTTCAATTTTTGGAACTCCTCAATGTGCTCCATTATTGAACCCTTTTGTTTGATACTTATCAATTGGCTAAAAAAAGTGTTGCTTTTTGTATCCTCATAATGTGCTGTCAATTCTTTCGTAAAAATTGCCCAAGTGATAATTTGTTTACGAGAGCAAAGCCATTGATACCATACAAACTGATTTGGTTCCAAATATAAAGTTGCAATACATACCTTTTATGTGTTTTTCACATTATTGAGATCGAAAAATTGCTCCATCTGTAATATCCATGTTGCGGGATCCTTGCCATCAAACTTCCTCATATCGATTTTTGGAATATGGTGAGTCTTCGATCCAACATTAGAGTCTATGAAATCATGATTAACATTTCTTTTTTTCTCATCATGAGTTTCCTTTACTACCCTTTCACCATTAGTAAGCATTTCTTATAGAAACTTTGTTAAATCTGTCTTCAAATCTTCCATACCTGTCTTCAAATCTTCCATGCCTGTCTTCAAATCTGTCTTCAAATCTATCTTCAAATTGTCCATATTAGCTTCCACGTCATTCATCTTAGCTTCTACACCTTTATTTAAACAATCCATCTTAGCTTCTACACCTTTCTTTAAACCATCCATCTTAGCTTCTACATCTTTCTTTAAACCATCCATCTTAGATTCTGTTCCTTTTTATGCAGGTGACACTTGTTGCACTTGGTCTCGTAATTTTGATATATCATGTTGCATTTCTTCCTCTTCTTCATGAGTCAATCTAGAGCTTTCAGGTTGCTTACTAGGTGTTTGCATTTTCTTTACTTGGGGCATCAATTACTGATAATAATGCTTTACTATGCCCTTTGAATTCCTTCAAAACTAATTTTTCAAACCAAGCTTATGCAAAAATTTAAAAAAAACTACACACCTTTTTTCACTTTGTAGGAGCTTGATATTGAATCGGATGTATCTCTGTAATTTCAGATCATCTAGTTTTGAAATTGTGATTTGCGGTAGCCCTCCGCATTCTCTTTCCAATGCTACCAGTCTGATCCAAATTGGATTCTCTAGGGAAGAGTTATGCCAAATCTCCCACAGTGACCTGATTATAGACTAGTTCACGAGCCACTGTTTCGACCTTTGGCTCTGAAAATATATACAAGAAACTAAAGTCCGTCCTCTTTCTGTACCTTCTTACGAAATTTCAATCCGATGCTCAAAGAGAATGTTATGACGATTTTCCCCAGGTCACCTGTTTGGAATGTAATTCAAGAGTCTGCAAAAAGACCAACTTCCTCAGATCATATCTCCGCAAATATAGTGCAAAAAGCTCTGAAATTCGGACCCAAGGTTCAGTGCGATTTCGTCTCAAATAGGTTTTTCTTTTAGCTTCTAAAACGTTGCAGAAAAAAAGTTATAGTGAAAATGCCACAATGACCTATTTGGAGCAGCGAAACCCTAGAATCCAAAGCTCTGATACCAAATGTTATGAAACCAGCTCACAAAAAGATAGAAAAGATAGTTGAATGCCTTATAATTCAGCCTCTTTGAGGGGGCAACCTCCTTTACATTACACAAATGAACAATTCTTGGATGATTCAAATGTCAAAACCTCCTTTCTATATATAGGAGTCTAAGGAGTCAGAATATAACCCAGCCGACCTAACAATAATAATATAAAGCCACAAAAATAACAATAAAGGGATTCTATGGGGCACAGTAATAAAAATATGGGGACAATAGGGGCACAACACTATTAATAATAGATAGAAATACAATAGTAATGGGGTAACCACTATTATTATAGGACCCTAACAACCTAAGACCATTCCACATGCATCTAGTGGTACTATATCACATGTTACCTTATCCACAAATTGAGATGTAATTGCTAATTGTAATACACACTGCTTAGCTACTTGCAACTTATGGCTTTTACTCATCTAATTCAATGTATAAGGTTTATGATGCATTTTAGTTTTTAACCCAAACTACTTAACCATTTCCTCAGAAATTAAGTTAACTTGAGATCCATGATCAATCAATGTGTCGATCTTAGTTTTCTTTATAATGACCTTTATGTGAAATTACTTGCATCTCTTCTTATCACAAGAATGATAAAAATCAACGAAATCACCAGATTTACCTACCAAAGCTACTGCAATTTGAGCCTCATCGCTTGATTCTAAACCCAAATATGTTGCCACTATTTCTGCTGCAACTTTTTTCTTACCCTTCTTTCCTTTAGAGCACTTTGTTCGCTTGTTAGGGTGTAGTTGCTAGGAATGTTCTTCATCATGCCCTTCCTTCTTGAAATGCTTACAAAAGAGCTTCTCCTCTTCCATATAAATGTAATGTTTCCTCTTGTATTTTCCCTTTCCTTTCCCTCTTTTTTGGAAATTGATTCCGATGATACACCAACTCTAGATTTTCCTGCTTCAATGTAAGTTGCTTGAACAACCACTTCATCAAGGTTTGTAGGACTAAAAATAAATATAGTATTACAAATGTATTCCAGCAATCGTCCTATATATTTCATTAGAGTTTCTTGTGTGTGTAAGGGAATATCAAGCATTAATGACTTCTTGCGAAATTCATCTGTGTATTCCTGCACTGGTTATCCTTTCTTAACTTTAAGACTTTTCCATTATATTAAGGATTTCTCCTTATATCCCAACGGGTAGAAATTGTTTCTAAGTAAAGAAACAAAATCAAGCCATGATGGAAACTCTTACCAATCTATTGAGTCCGATGGTGTAACTTACTCTGCCACCAAATGAGTTTTATGCCTTCTAGATGAAGCGAAGCGAATCAAATATTGACCACCTCATTAGAAATATGCTACACACTACAATACACCTCCATTTGTCTAATCCAGTTATCAAGTTTCTCAGTATTGATTTCACCATTATAGATGGGTAAGCCAAATTTCACATCCAATTTAAGCAAAGGTTTTGGAGAAGACGGTTCAGGTTGACCACCAAAAAGAGAATAGAAATTATCTATTTTATCATCATCAGTTTCTATCTTTTTACCTGAATCAGATGGTCCTTCATCTTTAGGCTTTTCAGAATGTGATGCCTCAACTTCCTCATCTTTAGGCTTATCCTCTTCCTTCGACTTTTTAAATTCATGGTACATCTCTTCAACCATGGATCACAATGTCATGAAAGCATCCACAAAGCCTGCATCAGATACGAAAGGATGATCACCTCTTCCTTCTTCAACCATCTCTTCTCCTCGAGTTGTCCTTCTTCTCGAGCCAACTTCTGGATCTCCTTCAACAATTTCTCCTTCACCATGCCTTGACTTGCTCCTAGTGATCATGCACACTTAAACCAAACTATCAATAATGGTCTGATACCAATTGATCCACAATCCTGATTGAATTTGATATCGGTTTATTAACTTTTTAAAAGTGTTTGCATGTATTTAAAATCACCATTAAAACGAGATTAATTTAACTAACATAGGAAACTTGAAAGAAAATTGCAGAAAATAAACATTAACAGCAAACCACACAAGAGAAAATGACACCATCATGTTGATAATGGAGTTTGGTTATCTTCAAGCCTACATTTCTGGGACGATCTTTAGTGGGGAGGGATCTTTATTAAAAATTCTCAATATGCTTGTACATCGAAATCTAAGTTCCAAGTCATCAAAATAATGTCACCGGTGCATTCCAAAAGTCCCAAAACCCCTGTTTAGGCTCTTCCCATGCTAAAAAAGTTCTCCAAATGGCCACAATAATCCAAAATTACTCTTTGCTACAACTTAAAAGGAATTGGCACCGTAAATAATTCAACAAATCAGCCTGTGGCTCGATGGTTGGGTAGGTTGGTATTAAAGTCCTCAGTCGTGGGTTTGATCCACAATGAGTGAGATTTATTTTGATATTTCAGGCACTTGTATATACAAATATGGAAAAACTTATTTTTTTTAAAGGTTATGGTTGCGGGGTCAATGAACTTGCCACCTCACCATACCACATACAATGAATATATTAAAGTTATGGCGTGTAGCCTTTCCCACTATAGCATGGAGGTTACAATAGATAACGTTGGAAGTTTACAAATATGGTATGGCAGGGCCGTCGCTCTTGGTGGGTTGCGCCATTTTTTTTGGTTATACCAAACCCACATCCCTTCAAATATATGTGGCGGGGTAGTCATAACAAGACCCACCATTGTAGCCTAATGGTAAAGCATAGAGTTTGTTCAATAAATGTCATGGGATTGAATCCTGTCCATTCCGTCAGTTTGTTAACATAATTTTGGCCAAACCGTAAAGGCCATCTATCGCCCTTTGATAAGGCCATGTGTCACCTTGTAGTTTTTCCATATGCCACTAATCATATGATGAAACTTGTTAGTATTTGCATGTGCCACTTGTCAACCAGAACCATGAGCTTGGAACCCTAACCGCTAGAACTAGGAGTTGACTGTTGACTTCTGAAACCCTGCACGTTGACTTTGACTTTTACCTATTGACCTTTGACTTTTTCCCTACTTGGACCTAAACTTTGATTGATTGTAACTTCATCATATGATATACTTTTTCACCCGTTCAAGTTGCATTGGATTCAAAAAAATGAAATCTACGCAATGGAGTTGGTTTGAAAAACATCTGACAACTTTTATTTTCTAGAATTTTCTATAATTTTGAGCATCTTTTGGATCCTCTAGATCATATTTGGATGAAAATAATTTTTCTTTCGCTCCGACCTTGGTGACTTGACTCAAAGGAAAGGTGATATGAGATAACCCTAACATGAACTTCTTGTAGAAATTGGCAAGACCATCAAGTTGCATAGATCTGTTAGAGTGGTTGGGGCTGGCCAATCCCGAATAACTTGTATCTTGGCTAGGTCCACATGCACACCTTACTCATCAATGATGTACCCCAACTATTGAACCTGGGTCATACCAAAAGTGCATTTTTCCAAATTTGCTCACAATTTATGTTGTTGCGGGATTTGGAGGACCTGTCAAATATGGTGGAGGTGCTCTTCCCAACTCTGGATGAAGATAAGGATGTCGTCCAAATACAATACTACGAATGAGTTGATGAAGGGCCGCAAGATGTCATCCATCATCCTCATAAAGGTTTTTTGGGCATTCGTCAACTCGAAATCCATGACCAGTCATTCAAAAAGGTCCTCCTTGGATTTGAAAGTAGTCTTCCACACAACGGAGGGTTCGAAAGGTACTTGATGATAACTGGACTTCAAGTCAATCTTGCTGAAATATTTGATCCCCTTAAGTTGGTCTAGAAGGTCATTGATCCATTGAATTAGATACATATTCCGGACAGTGACCTTATTTAGCGCCCTATAGTCAATACAGAGTCTCCAAGTCCCATCCTTCTTTTGTACCAACACGATCGGGCTCCCACATGGTGATGAACTTGGCCTGATGTGCCCTTTCTACAGCAACTTCTAAATCTTCCTCTTGATTTCATTATTCTCCATAATGGAGCGTCAGTAGATCAGTCCATTGGGTAGTGGCACGCCCGGGTTCAGTTTGATGGAGTGCTTCACTTGACAGTGTAGGGATACCCCTATGGGTGAGATGAAGATATCCTTGTACTCCTCCATGATCTTGTCCATTTTCTACTTCCATACTGAGGAGCCATGTCTAGATGCCATGGCCAAAATCTTCTTCTTACATTGAGTGCAAAGCATAAGGAAAACAAGATTCTCGATTTGGGAAATGATCTTCTACATTGCTTTGTAGTGATCAAAGAGATGTTGGTAGGTGGTGCTACCTCCGGTATTCTATACAACTTATTATCCAAATTAAAAATAACAGTGCAGGGCTTATGTCACTTCCACAACTATGGTTGGCCTAATAATACATCATAAACTTCAAGAGAAGCAACATCACACATACCTTATCTATGAATGTCTTGATGTTGTAGGGAAGGCGGCACTGCTGGCTAACACAAAGATCTCATCCTTGGTGAAGCCACCCGATGGTGTATGGCTACGAGTGTGGTGTGGTCGGTGTTTATCAATGGTTGTCATTGATGTCAACCCAAGTAGCACCAGGGGCTACCCTGATCTTGCATGGGAATTTTGACTTGACAACTCATCCTATTATGAGTTAATGATATTCTAAATGGATTCTACTCATTGATATGTTTCTGTTGATATATGGCACACCATGTAGTTCTTCACGGTTTGAGAGTTATTCGTGTTTGAAGTTAGTAACCCCAGTTAGTGGGCTAAAACCCCATGGGGTTGTGGCATGGAACTCATCATTGGTTGTGGTCATTTAATATTCAATAATTAATAATGTTTTATGCTCCTAAAATCCCTCCGATGCTTACTTGTTGAGGACCCTCTCAACTCAAAACATTTCTATAAAAAGTGACCCTCATATCCTCCTCTAGCAAAGCACTTTTCAACGAACTATCTTGTGAGAATACCTCTGTAATTTTTCAGCCCTCATGAGCTTATAACGCAAGATATATTGTAGGGAGTTTAAGGTTTCGTTGAGGTTTGGTTAGGGCACAAAATTATCATCAAGTTTGAAGGTTTGTTTTGAAGCAAGTTTAGAGCCTTGGATTCTAGGATTTCGCTGTTTCAAACAAGTCATTGCGGAATTTTCACTATAATTTTTTTTCTATGAAGCTGTAGAATTTGAAATTAAAATTTTTTTGAGCCGAAATCTTGATGAACCTTGTGACCAAATTTCAGATCTTGGCTTTCTATATTTTCGAGAGATATGATCTGAGGAAGTTAGGGTTTTTACATGCTCCTGAATTACATGTCAAACAGGTGACCTTGGGAAGTGATAGAAAGAGGATGGACTGTAGTTTGTTGGGTATCGTTTCATGGCCAAAGGTCAAAAC
The DNA here is from genome assembly GCA_031772625.1 of Pinus tabuliformis. Lineage (NCBI taxonomy): Eukaryota > Viridiplantae > Streptophyta > Pinopsida > Pinales > Pinaceae > Pinus > Pinus tabuliformis. The sequence goes on along the minus strand of CM062818.1, from coordinate 497,773,392 downwards.
AGTGACACATGGCACTTCATAGAAGTTCGCTCTACTGAACTCGTCTTTAATCGGGTCATTGCGGGAGATTGGGCATAGCTCTTTATTGAAGAATCCAATCTCAATCATACCTATGGGGTTGGAAAGAGGTCTTAGAGGGATATAATAGTACGAAATTTCAGACCTTGGAGATCTAAAATTACATAGATACAATAGGTTCAATAGCAAGCTTCTAGATGGCAATAAAAAGTATGAATTCAAGTATCACTCCAGTAAGGACCACACATTAACAGTCAAGGGTAAGTATCCTACAAAAAGGTATGTATGATTAGTGTTTGCATTTTAATTTTGAGTATCATCTCTCACATATGTTTTTGTAGGACAACGTAAGTATATTTTTTTGTATTTGTTCGGGTCTTGCTTGTTAATGCATGTGCAGGAAAGATGACACTTTAAAACAACTCAGACACATACTAGAAGGACATGCAATGCCAAAGTACCATTACTTGAACCAAGCACAACAGTACCTCAGCAGCTTCAAGTGATCCAAGAAGAAATACCGAGTCAAGTGTCAAGTCTTATAAAAAAGCCAGTGTTGTAAAAGAGTCATCATTACAAATTTGTAAAAGAGTCATTATTGTAAAAGAGTCAATCTTCCTAGAGTTGAAAAGGCATTGTTGGGAGGTATAGGAGTCACTATTGGGATGATGTCATGGTTAGATTGTAGGTCATAGTGTGATTAGGTGTTCAGTCAAGTACAAGAAAATCATTGTAAATCATATTGTATCGTGGATCATTGTCTCTGGTATAGGAGTCCACACTCTTGTCTCACTTCTTATCATTATAAGGGGGTAGGGAGGTGCTAGGTAGGTTCATGAAGTCGTCTACACGTTGGAGCCCGTGAACACTTCAAGGTGGTAGGTTGGTCTAGGATGTTGGGGCATCCATTCAATTGACTACTATAGAAACTAGGGCATTGGGGAATCCTTCCAGTGGGAGTTGGAGAAGAATGTTTTTCTAGAATTATAGGAAGTTGTAACTTTCATTTCAGTTGGGGCTGAAGATTAATGAATTTATTAGAAAAGTGTTCAGTGGTTTTTGACCGGGAGGGGGTTTTCCACTTAAACTTCTTGTTCCTATTGTGTTCTTTTGTTTACTGTTGTTACTGGATAAACATTAATAATAATTGAAGATTAACTAATGTTATGAAAAGATTTAAAAGTGCTAATTTCTAAGGAATATTGATTCACCCCCCCCCCTCATTATTTCCAACAATTGGTATCATAGCTTGGTTCCTTCAATAACAGTCTAACAACTGGAAGGATATCATGGAATACACCAAGAATAGAGTTCCTTTGTTCAATGGAAATAACTATGTACTTTGGAGTGGAAGAATGCTGTTCATTTGCTAGCACAAGGATACAAAGTATGGGAAATCGTTGAAAAAGGCTTTAGATCAACCTCGAATGAACAAGGTAAGAACAATATGGTCTATGATGCAAAGGATAAAGATATTATTATCAGTGGGATTATAGACTATGTCTATCTTAACGTATTGAGTTGCAAAACTACAAAAGAGGTATGGGGAAAGCTTGAGAATATATATGCAGGTTACTCACAGGTGAAAGAAGCAAAGCTTCAAATTTTCAAGGCAAAATTTGAGCAACTCATAATGAAGGAAGATGAAGATATTTTTGCATATTTTTAGCATGTTGATGACACAACAAATACATTGGAAGGTTTGGGGGAAACTGTCGACAAAAAAATTGTTGTCTGAAATATCCTCAGAACCTTGCTAGCAAGATTCAACCCAAAGGTATCTATCTTGGAAGATAGATCAAATCTTACCATTCTCAGCATAGAGGAATTGCACAAAATTCTTATTGCATATGAAATAAGGATTGAAGAAGAGGATGGTACATCTCACTTAGAAACAACATTTGCTGCATCCAAGAAGACTAGTAAGGACAAGTAGACTCCGAAAGAAAAAACTTGCAGTTGTAAGGATGAAGAAAAGGAAGAAGATGAAGAAGGATTTTCAGATAAAGAATTTGCCTACTTCACGCGAAAAATGAGAACAGGTATGGGAAAATTCAAAGGTAAACTTCCATTAATATGTTTTGATTGTGGTGAGGTTGGGAATTTTGCAACCAAGTGTCCTCACAAAAATGAGGTTGTTATGAAGGGAAAGAAAGGTCCTAGGAAGTACAACAAGCAAGGTAAGAAGAAATGGTTTAAGAAGAGTTTCTTCTTCAAATAAGAAATCCCCTCATCTGATGAAGACATTGATAATGAAGAAGAAACCAATGGAAGAGTATTTTTTATGGCCAAGCATAATAAGCAAGAGGCATCTGATGAAGAAGGAGAAGAAGAGATGACTGGGGTTGAATTTCAAAATGAAGTGATGAGGATTATCAAAGAGCTCAAGGCCGAAAATAAGCACATCAATACCCTTGAAGACGAATTAAAGACAAAAAGGGAACATGTCCTAAATATTAAAATCAAGGTTGAAGAATACAAACGAATTGAAGAATCACTCAAGAAAGAATTAAACGAAGTCAACAAGGAAAGAGAGACATTGGAAGCTGAAATAGTTTCTCTATGAAAGGAAGTAAAAAATGGAAAATCTCTTCAAAACTATGCCAACAGCTCAAAGGCATTGGAAGAACCCATCAACAATCAACGATCACGCAGTAGCAAGAGTGGTCTTGGCTACAAAGAAAAATCCAAAAAGGAGTCAAATCCTTCTATGACAACAAAAGAAGATGGATATGAAAAATATACCAAGAAGGTAGATCTCTCAGGTAAATCAAGAGATCAAGACTCATAGGAAGAGCCGTGGAAAACAATTCCTCGAAGAAGATTTCTTGTTAGGTATCAAACTATATTTTATGGTCATTGTTATTCATGTGGAAGGTTTGGACATAGAACTCTAGAATGTCGCATGTATGTTTGGAATGAATATAGTTCCAGGAGATCTTTCAGAAATGGATATTCCATAAATCAACAGAATATAAACAGTTATGATCATTTGAGAGATGATGTCAAATGGTACAAATGTAACAATTTTGGACATCTGGCTAAATATTGCAGACTTGGAAGCTCTTCAAAGGAATTATCGCAAAATCAGAATGAACAAGTATGGAAAAAGAAGACTAAAAAATGTGTTATCGCTCTCAAGGCTCAAAGAAACAAAAACGTTTGGTATGTTGACAGTGGTTTCTCAATGCATATGACTGGAGATAAAAATAAGTTCATATCCTTGAAGGAAAAGAAGGATGGAACAATGTCTTTTGGAAATGACAGGTCTTCAAACGTCATAGGAGTAGGTATGGTCACACTTGAAAGCAAGGATGCATTAGCAAAGGATATGTTTTTAGTTGAAAATATGAATCATAATCTGCTCAGCGTTGGAAAGATGTGCGATCAAGGACACACGATGCTATTCAACTCTAAGAAATGTGAAATCAGGAAAGGCAAATTTGGAAAATTTGTGGCTACAGGAAGAAGAGCTCCAAATTACATATACATTTTGGATGAAACACCTAAAGGGTGATTTTTGGAAAAAGAAGATGAAAGTTTTTTATGGAACAAACACATGGGACACATAAATTTCGATAATTTGGTCAGGGTCAGCAAAAAGAAAAAAGTAAGAGAAATGCCTAAAATTTCAAAACCTACCAATTCGATATCTGAATCTTTTCGGCACAACAAATTGACAAAATTTGAGTTCAAGACAAAGGAACACTTTGCATCACATCCATTGGAATTAATACATACTAATCTACGTGGTCCTATGGGAACAAAAGGTTTAGATGGTGAATTATACTTTATGCTAATGATAGATGATTACACCAAATTGGCATTCGAATGTTTCAAAATCTACAAGGATGGGTCGAAAATTAAACCGATTTTAAGATCAAATGTTTGACATGAGAGAATTCACGTGCAAAGCATTTCAGCAATACTGTGACGAAAATGGAATAAAAAGGAAATTCTCAACAACTAGAACACCAAAACAGAATGGAGTTTTTGAAAGAAAAAACATAACCGTATAGGAAATGGCTAGAACAATGTTAGTTGACTCAAAATTGGATGATAAATTATGGATCAAGCAATCGATATAGTCGTATTCATTATAAACAGAGGTCTTCTCAGGAACAATTGTAACATGATTCCATACAAACTATGTTAGGGAATACCGACTAACATCAAATACTTTAAAATATTTGGAAGTAAAGTCTGCATCAAAAGAGAAGACCAAAATTTGGCAAGTTTGATTCTCGTGTTGACAAAGGTATTTTTGTTGGTTATTCACACAAAATAAAGGCTTATAGATGCTACAATCTGAGGCAAAAACAAATAGTTGAAAGTATAAATGTTACTTTTGACAAAGACTATGTTCTAAAGGATAGCAATGAGATCGTCTTTGAGGGGCTTGAGGTAGAATCTCTGAAGAATGAAGAAGAAGCTCTAGAACAAGACCAATCAAATAAGGAAACAACAGTCAACTAAGAGGAAATAAGAAATGATTAGAAGGATGTACAAGAAAATTCTGCAAAAGTTTTAAAAGAATGGTGTCAAAAGAATCATCTGTCAAATCAAATCATCGAAAACATAAATGAAGGAATTAGAACCAGAAGAAGTCGACAAATTCATTCATCACAACAAGCCCACTTTTCTCTTTTAGCAACTTTTGAGCCTAGCAATTTTGAGAAAACTAGTCAAGATGAACAGTGGGTAGCAGTTATGAATGAAGAACTGGATCAAATTGAGAATAATGACACTTGGGAATTGGTTCCATGACCAAAGGATAAAATTTTTATTAGAAATAAATGGGTCTTCAAAAACAAATTGAATGAGGATGGACATGTTGCCAGGAATAAGGCAAGATTAGTTTGCAAAGGATATCCACAAGTAGTAGGAATTTATTTTGAAGAAACGATTTCTTCCGTTGCTAGAATGGAAGTTATCAAGATGTTTCTCACTTTTGTTAAGTCAACATTTCTAAATGATGAATTGGAGGAAGAAGATTACATTAAACAACCTGAAGGTTTTATGCTCTCTAGCAAGGAAGACTAGATTTGCAGATTAAAAAAGGCACTATATGGTATCAAACATGCTCCTAGAGATTGGTATGCTCATCTTGATGGATATTTTCATCAACAAGGATTCAAGAAAGAAAGCGCTCACAACAATCTCTATGTGAAAGTGGATCAAGATAACCTAACAATTATCGAGGTATATGTGGACGATATAATCTTCGGAAGCAATGATGACAGATTAAGTAAAAACTTTTCCATAAAGATGCAAAGTGAGTTTGAAATGTCTCTACTTGGCGAGATGACATACTTTTTAGGGATTTAGATATCTCAGTAGGATAAAGGAATATTTATATATCAAACCAAGTACATCAAGGAAATTCTTAAGAAATTCAAGATGGAATATTGCAAGCTTGTCCTTACCCCAATGGTAACAGGTTGCAAGTTAAGCTTAGAAGATTCGTCAAAGGATGTGGAACAGAGGTTGTATAGATTTATGATTGGAAGTCTTCTATATGTGATAGCTTCTTGACCAAAAGTAATGCAGGTAGTTGGACAAGTAGCAAGATTCCAAGCATCACCAAAAGAATCTCATATTTTTGTCGTCAAAAGAATTATTCGATATCCTAAAGGCACAACAAAATATGGTTTATGGTATCCCAAAGGAAATGATCTAGTTATCTAAGCTTATATAGATCCAGATTCGGTAGGAAGTGTTGATGATCAAAAGAGTACCAGTGGAGCAACATTCTATGTAGGTGGTTTCCTTATTTCATGGTTAAGTAAAAAGAAGTCTTCAATCTCGTTATCCACAACGAAAGAAGAATATATCGCGACATCATCTTGTTGTACTCAAGTTCTCTAGATGAAGCAAACTTTGCAAGATATTCAAGTCAAGTTTGATGAGCCTATTCCCATCTTCTGCGATAACACTAGTGACATCAGTATCTCCAAGAATCATGTGGTACATTGTAAAAAAAATCAAATTTCGATCAAATATCATTTAATTAGAGAGAAGGTTCCGAAAAGAATATCAATCTTGAATATGTTCGCACAAAGGAAGAAATTGTTGACATATTTACCAAACCATTACCTCGTGAAGCATTTGAGTATCTTTGCCAAAAGCTTGGGATTCTCCCAAGTTCTCATTAGACTCTTTCTCTTATCTAACAAAGTAGAAAGGGGGAGTGTAGGTCTGTACAGGTCTGTAGGATGATAGTTTGTAGGGTGGGGTTACCATTTGCCATTCATGACAAAGGGGGAGAGTAGGCAGTTTTAAGAGGTTTCATGATCACAGGGGGAGTACTTGTGTTGCCATCCATGCCAAAGGGGGAGATTGTTGATCAGTGGTTTTCATTGATGTCAACCCAAGTAACACCAGGGGATACCACAATCTTGAATGGTCATTTTGACTTTATAAATCATCCTATTCTGAGTCAATGATATTCTAGATGGATTCTACTCATTGAGATGATTCCGTTGATATATGGCACACCACGTAGTTCTTCACGGTTTGAGATTTATTCATGTTTGAAGTTAGTAACCCCAGTTAGTGGGCTAAAACCCCATGGGGTTGTGGCATGACACTCGTCATTGGTTGTGATCATTAAATAGTCAATAATTTATAATTTTTTATGCTCCTAAAATCCCTCCAATGTTCACTAGTTGAGGACCCTCTCAACTCAAGACATTTCTATAAATAGTGACCCTCATATCCTCCTTTAGCAAAGCACTTTTCAACGAACTATCTTGTGAGAAGACATACATAAATTTTTGGCCCTCATGAGCTTCTAATGTAGGATCTATTGTAGGTAATTTAAGGTTTCATTGAGGTCTGGTTAGGGAAAAAAAATATGATCAAGTTTGAAGGTCTGTTTTGAAGCAAGTTTAGAGCCTTGGATTCTAGGATTTCATTGCTTCAAATAAGTCATCGTGGCATTTTCACTATAATTTTGTTTCTACAAAGCTTCAGAAGCTAAAATTAAAACCCATTTTACCCGAAATATGGATGAACAGTGTGACCCAATTTTAGATACTAATTCTCTATATTTTTAGAGATATGATCTGTGGAAGTTATGGTTTTTGTAGGCTCCAAAATTCCATGTCAAATAGGTGACCTCGGGAAAAGTTTCATAACTTTCTCTCTATGCATTGGATTCAAATTTCGTAAATAGTGACAGAAAGAAAATAGACTATAGTTTATTGGATATTGTTTTCAGGGCCAAAGATAGAAACAATGACACGTGGCGCTTCGTACAAGTTCTCTCCACTGAACTCATATTTAATTAGGTCATTATGTGAGATTGCGCATAACTCTTTCTTGAAGAATCCAATCTCGATCATACTTATGGGGTTGGAAAGAGGTCTCAGAGGGATACAATAGGACAAAATTTTAGACCTTGGAGATTCGAAATTACATATATACAATAGGTTCAATAGCAAGCTTCTAGAAGGCAAGAAAAAGTATGCATTCAAGGATCAGTGCAATAAGGACCACACATCAACGGTTAAGGGTAAGTCTCCTACAAAAAGGTATGTATGATTAGTGTTTTCATTTGAATTTTTAGTATCATCTCTCACATATGTTTTTGTAGGATAACATAAGTAAATTTTTTTTTTATTTGTTTGGGTCTTTCTTGTTAATGCATGTGAAGGAAAGATGACACTTTAGAACAACTCGAACACATACTAGAAGGACATGAAATGCCAAAGTACCATTACTTGAAGCAAGCACAATAGTACCTCAACAGCTGCAAGTGATCCAAGAAGAAATTTCGAGTCAAGTGTTAGGTCTTGTCAAAAATCCAGTGCTGTAAAAGAGTCATCATTGAAAGAGTCATTATTGTAAAAGAGTCAATATGCCTAGAGTCGAAGAGGCATTGTTGGGAGGTATAGGAGTCACTGTTGGGATGATGTCATGGTTGGGTTGCAAGTCATAGTGTGATTGGGTGTTTGGTCAAGTACAAGAAAATCATTGTAAATCATATTGTATCGTGGATCATTGTCCCTGGTACAGGAGTCCACACTCTTGTCTCACTTCTGATCATTATAGGGTGGTAGGGAGGTGCTAGGCAGGTGCATGAAGTCGCCTATAGGTTGGAGCCTGTGAACACTTCAGGGTGGTAGGTTGGTTTAGGATGTTGGGGCATCCATTCAGTTGACTATTGAAGAAACTAGGGCATTGGGGTGTCCTTCCAGTGGGAGCTGGAGAAGAAGGCTTTTCTAGAATTCTAGGAAGTCGTAACCTTGATTTCAATTGGGGTCAAAGATTAAAGAATTTATTAGAAAACCGTTTGGTGGTTTTTTACCTAGAGGGGGTTTTCCACCTAAAATTCTTATGCCTATTGTGTTCTTTTGTTTATTGTTTTTGCTGGATAAACATTAATAATAATTGAAGATTAAATAATGCTCTGAAAAGATTTAAAAGTGTTAATTTCTAAGGAATACTGATTCACCCCCCCTCTCAGTATTTCCAACAGTTGGTAGGCCCAAATTCTTCACGACCTCTGACGAAATGAGATTCTTCTAACTCCCACTATTGATAATGAACTACAACGAAGAACCCTTCATCCGCATTTGTGAGTGGAAGAGGAGCTCCCCATCCTTTGGATCTTCGGGCTCAATCTTCTGGATCATGGTGGTGGAAACGATGACACTGGACGTCACGCCAATAATCTTCTTCCCTTTGTCATTCCCCTTGTTAGGTTCTAACTCAACGTCAAAACATGCGTCTGATGCAGAAGCCTTCATCTCGGCCACTAGAGACTGCTTGGATTGACACTCACTCATATTGTGAGTGGGGCTCTTATGGAACTCACACCGCTTTCCCATGTCCTTCTTTGTCTTCATGGTGTTGTTCTTTTCTTGCAAATTTTGTGAGTCATCCTAGGTCACCTCGCCTTGGCTCTGTCCTTTATTCTGTGGTTTGGGGGTTGCCTTTCCCTTGCTTCAGATTAGCAAATCCAAAGTCTCACTTCTTCTGTTTAAATTTATGATCGATCTTAACAGCATATTGATAAGCGTCGCTGAGTGAGGAGATGACTAGGAAATCCATCTCATGTTGTATGTAATTGTGTAGGAAGACATGGTACTTGAGCATCAAATTTCGCTCAGAATCTTTGATACCCAACTTCATGCAAAGTGTATGAAAAAGAATTTGTGAAGTCAGGTACATCTTGGTCCCTTCCTTGCCACAATGTGGCCCACTTTATGTATTTATTTTCATAGCTCCCGACAGGGTAATACTGCTCCTTAATGGTGTCTCAAAAATAATTCCAAGTGGGTGTGGCTGAAAATAATGAGGGTTCCATCTCGTCCCTCTTCTCACAATAGGTTTCCCACCAGTCCTTGATGTGGGGACTGGCTTTGAGGAGTGCAAAAGTAATCTTTTCTGAATTGGAAAAATCATGAACCAAAAAATATCCTTCTAATACATTTAACAATTTTTCTATGACATCTGCATCTATCTGGCCTTCAAATATGGGGATGTCAAAGTTGACTTGGCACCTCCAGAGTGGTTTTCAAATGAATATGTGTCACCTGTGGGTAGCCACTGAAGGATCTAGGTGAATTTTTCCATCATTGCGTTCCTCTGTCGCTCGAGGAATTCTTCAAGAAATATTTTGAAAGGATATCTTGCTCCCTCATCTTTATTTTCTTCCCCCATGGGAGGTCGTTTGGGTTTTCGAGGCTGGTCTTGCAAAGGTTCAACCAGTTTTAGCCCTAACTCCTTATATCCTGACCTTGTCGAGGACATGCAAAGAAAAACAGAGAAATACTAGACCGCTCTAATATCATTGATCCTAACTTATAGAGGAACACATCAAAAGAGGGATATTAACATAAACACAAAGATGCAACAGAAATAAAACTTCATTTCATTAATATCAAAGAATTGAAATTTGCTTACATACATAATGGAAATAAACTAGCTCGAGAGATGGTAGCTTACCTCTAAGAAGAGATGTGGTGGATACATGTCTCTAAACTGTGTTACAATGAGGCTTAAGGGACTATTTATGATTGAGAAACAATGGAAAACCCTAAACATCCAAAAAACTAACCCTAGGAGATGAAGCACCAAAACTGTGGGCCAGGTTGGGGTAAATTGGTACATCAACTTCCTAGGGTCGTAACTTTGGCATACAATATCTGTTTGACATATGATACTTTGTTATAAATATCTATCAGAAGAATAAAACTTTCGGCTACAAATGTGAGTCTTTGACTCACATTTTCCTGTTTTCCAAAAAACGTCGTTTAGGGCCTCAAAACGGCTTCGGAAGTTTAGGACCCGAAAAACTACCAAAAATAGTAAACTATGCTATAATTAAGGAAACTAAAAAATTGAAGGAAACAAAGGTGGGGATCCAAGTGGAATAGGTGGGTGGCTACCACTATCCACCTAGATCACTTGAACTCTGAGCCAAGGGTGAGCACATTGTGCATTCCTAGCCAGTAGTAATGACACCCTTATCTCCTGCAAATGTGCATTATGCCATCCTCAGGAAAACCTCCTTCACAAGCACATTGTACAATCTTGAAGCACAATCTCTCAAGCCTCTACTACTTACACTTGCTCATTGCACTGAAGAATGACTCTTTCTTACCTCCATTGTGCTTGGCACAGTGCCAATGGACAATGGAGCCTCCTCTGGATCACTTCTGAAGAAAATGGGGCAATTTTTGATCCTCCTCTTTTGTCACTACACATTACGTTGTCACAGTCAACAGTCACTCAACCCTTGTCTCCTAGACTTTCCCACTGTGTAGAAGCCTTGTCAATCCTCTCCTACACTTCACAATGTGTAGTTCTAGTGGGTAGTGAGTCATCTAGAGACCTTCTCAATAGAAAAATTGTGCAATGCCTTGACTCCTTCTCTCTTGGGAAGCTTCAATCCTTAGGCTCCTAGTCATTGCCTCTTGTACTTCACACACATTCTTGTTTCTTCCACTTTCTCTAGTGCAGTGCACATTTCCAATCCATTGTCTCCCATTTCTTAGCTCCTGTAATTTTAGACTTAACCCAAGGAAGCCTCTCCCTCTTAGTCCTCACAAAAACCCATAATAGTCAACACTTGCCATGAATAGGTAGAGGTAGCATAGATGATTTTCTGACTAATGTTATTTTTTCACAAGTGAACTTCATTTTCAAGTGTCATCATCTCAACATGGCAAGTTGATTTTCAAGGAAGTCATTAAGGAGAGGTTACAAGAAGTAACTTGTGAAGAATAAACACAAAGGAACCATCATGAAGGACATGAAGGAATCTTGAATTACGACAGAAATATGGCAACTCATGTTGACTTGGAAGGTTCCAACGCTGATCCTGACCTTTTGGAGGGTGAAGAAGAAGTAAAATTTAGACCTATCATGAATAATTGAATACATAGCATCAAAGAGAGAAACTTAGCATTGATACATTATAATAAAGTCATGGCTCCTCAAAGTTTCACCACAATAGTCATATGTTTTTAAAGTGTTTTTGCCACATTAATGGTAAAATGTAATTATTGTATTTCCACAAAATGAGAAAATGTAAATGTGTGGAAGCCCAAGGGTCCCACATGGAATATGAAGAGTCACTAGAGAGTCCTAAAGTCTTGTAGAAGATCAAAGGTCACATAGGAATTCGAAAAGTCATATGGGAGCTCAACAATCATGAGAGAAGGTCAATGATCACAAGGGAGGTGGACAGTCATGTTATTTGTTATAAATAAGCCCTCATAGCTCAAGCAAAAGGAAGACGACTTTTCACCTTGGCTTATCTAGCTTGGCATAGGAGAGAAAATATTTCTTTGGAGGAGAAAGTAGTGAATTAATGTTCCACTATTGGAGCTAGTGTTTCATTGTTGTAATTGTATATCTTGGAACTTTCACATAATATATGAAGCTCTTAGAGTCGGCACACTTTCATGCATATGTGATGAATGATTGTAAGACTATTTGTTCATTATTTCTGGTGTATGTTTGTGTTAACACATACTAATGAAAATTAATTATTTCATTGGATTTGGTGTGCATTTTGTTGAATGTGCATTATTACTTTCTTTTATGATCACTGTTATCTTGTGAGCTACTTTGCAAGTTAATTAATTATTCTTTCCATGCTCTTGTGTGTCTCTTTTAGGATAGTACTATATACTTTTATTTTAAATGCTAACTCTTTGTTTTCCCTTCCATGAAGGTACCTTATATACATTGTAATTGTGTGCTTCACAATGTCAACTTACTTGTTTTTTTAAAAGATTGTTTGTATAATATCTTATGTTGATAACTCTTCCAAGGAAAATTCCTAACAATAATGGTGGACAGGACTATTATCTAGATGGGGCTCTTACTCCAAATGGTGTGAGGTATAGTTGGGACTTCATACTGGGGAGGCCCCCTTTGTTGGTGGATTTTCAACACCGTCAACAATTATCCACCACCATGTCTGCCATACTTGCATGTGTTACTTGTTTTTGGCCCACATGGCCAACCAAAATGACAAATCTACATGTCACATGCCACGTCCCTATTGGTTCCACATGTACTGTTAATATTATCATGCCATTATGGATCCCATGTCACTCTATTAGCTAATCACAGTGCACCATGTATATTTCTCCACATCACTAGGTAAAACAGAAGAGGGGGTCGAAGCCTTGTCATGTGACCTTGCTATGACATAATCCTGAAACCCAAAACTTTTAGCCTTGTGCATGCCTTTGTAACTTATAAGGAAAAGCTTCCAAGGTTACTTGTTTTGTTGGTCCTCCCCACCGATGATGTGAAGTAATCAATTTTTCCTCCATCACATTACTCGGCCACATCTTGTCAGTGCTGCATCACCCCACTAGTTATATCTTGTGCCTTCCTTCATAACTCCCGACGAAATACTTTTGGGTTTTGTTTCGTCGGGGTTACCTGTACTCTATGGGGTCCTCTCATGCTATCCTCCTAAGATTATGAGTGGTCCACCAACGCACCCACATGGCGGTGCTTTCCACCTCTGCATGATGGCTGTCTTGTAGGGCCCTTGACCAAAAACACCAAAATTTTGATTTTTACCCTTATAACTTTGACCAACCATATCTTTAGTTTGAGGAATCCTTTTTCAAAATTCAATATACTGTTGGAAATCTATTTCCAACCACTATCCATTTGAGTAGCTTCCAAGAGCTTCCGAATTAATCTTTTATACTAAAAATGCCTCTAATGTCTTTTCTCCCCGAAACACACTTGTTCATCTATTTTCTTGGAAACATATGAGTTTTGCCACACCTTTTACATGCTTGTCAATCTAATAACAATATCCATGATACTATCTTTGATGTCAATGACAACACCTTTGACATCATTTGCCACCAATGACAACACATGTCTAATAGAAGGTTCTTAATGAAGTCTTAGAGCCAAGGTGTCCCTCTACCTTTCTCTAACAACATAACACATTTTTCATAGAAACACATGGAAATCAATGCATATTACAATGTTCCAGTGCCACCATAATGGCCTAGTTCGTGAAGTATTTAGCTCTAGTATGTTTCTACTACACCGATCTAATATTACCATGTTGATACTTCTTTGTTTTGTAATCTACCTCATAAATATTTTTTGGTTAGCTCAAAAACTCACCTATATCATAAGAAGACAATTCTTATGAGATTATTCATAGGAATTTAAATAAATTCAAACCATAACTTCAACAGATAAATTCTTCCAATTGATAATTGATATTTATCTCTATAGTTACTCTTTTCTTCCTCTAGCTTACAAGCACTGATTGATTTTGCAGAAAAAATAAATACTATGTGTTTCATAGCTCCACGTAGTCTTCAACCAACTCCATATTTAAATCCATCTCACAGATTGGTTTCTTAGCTGAAGAAAGAACTCAATGGTAGTTATACTGCTCCACATAGTCTTTTTGTATAACTCCAAATAAGACCCACCGTGCTCACATCCCACTGAGTGTGTGCATATTTACTCTCCCACAAGTGACTCACTCCTCTAGGCCCAAGAAACCCCCATTTTTGGTGGTATCCCTATCCAAGTGTTTTCTTGTGTGGGCTCCCATTAGCTACTCACCTTTATAGGCCCCAGAAATCCCAATTCTTGGAATTCTTCCTAGCCAAAGTATTTCCTACATGGGCTCCCATCCGCTACTCACCTTTTTGAGCCTAGGAAACCCCAACTTTGGGGAGTCTACCTTGCCAAAGGCTTTCCTACATGGGATATTCATTATATTCTTACAACCAACTAATAGTTTGACATGCTCTAATATAATGTGCATGGAGTCTTATGGCCAGGTAATGGTTTGGCATGCTGCATTGCACTACTCATGGAGTCTTAAAGTTAAGGTACTGGTTATGAATTTCTCCCATCAGAAAAGAAAAACACCACAGGGCCAAAATGCCATTAATGCATTCCTCTTCTTGAGCTCCATGCTCCATCATTTCGCCTATGTCACAACATTTAGTTTTCCATGAGGCATACTGAAAAATTTCAAATCATAAATTTTAATTAGAAAAAATTATTTCATTAAGAAATCAGATCTCATAAGCATGAGACTTGTAATTAGTTGTTGGGTTTTTTTGTAGGTGGTGTTACTCTGCAATGCTAGCTTTGATTTCACACCCCATTCCAACACTCTTTCTACAATCTGATCCTTTAATCAACCAATTAGCTATCAATATTCACACATACATTTATGGCAAGGATTCACAACATCCTGAAGTGATCTTAGAATTGTTGCACATATAACAATTCCATTAATCCATCTAATTTATATTAGATTGAAAAAAATTATGATAGCATCATACATGTGCATCACATAAATTCCAAGCATTTCATAATGCAATCCAACATTTATTCTAGCATACCAATGAGTTAAAAATGAGAAATGCATATCTCTAAATTCATGAGAAATTTAGTTCTCCATTTCATTTAGCATGCTTTACAAAATTCATTGCAATATTTTCACACTAAAGGTTACCTACCTTAACCATGCCCTTTCCTAGGCATCCATGCAAAGCATTCATTAATTTAAAATGATATATATTAATTTCAACTGAAAGAAACTCTCATCTAATTCCCTTCCTTTACCTTTTAGCCATTGATTATTGATGCCTTACTTACTTGTCTTTTATTACCAACACTTTCAATTGAAGCCTTTTTAAGGGGTCTAGTTGCTTGGTAGCATATCTATTGTTGCAATATTTAGCAATTCCTGAAATGATTTTAGTCTCACATATTAGTCACAAATTTATCAATTAAACTATTTACAAATTTCAATGTTATTTCATAAAGGAAATTTCATTACTTGTTCAGTATACACATTCGAACTTTTATTTTTCCATCCACCCAAACCTATGCATATTCATTTTGACAAGCATGTGTTTCACATGCACCCATCCCATGGTATGCATATGTTATTGTTTTCAGGGTAAATTTTCAGCCGCTATTGTTTTCATTTATTCACAAAACACATGTCATAAGTATAAGCATAAATGTAAGCACATTGATCATGGTATTTTACAACAAGAGGTTTTTCTTGTACACTTTCCCAATGGTTCCTCCATGTGACATGGAATCCATTAAATAACTTCACTATGTTACTCAAAACATAACAAGTAGTATATTAGTCACATAGTCATAATATTTTTAAATATAAATCACTTATCTTCCTACTATGATGGTTATCATGATCCATATTTATGAACGAACAAAATGAAACACAAATTTAAAACAAAAACATATAGATATAATGAAACAAAATTTCAATTAATAAATATCAAATGTTCAAAATTCTTTACATGCAAAATGAAAGAAAACTAGCTCAAATGATGGTAGCTTATCTATGAGAAGAGATGTGATGGCTACATTCCTTCTGACAGTGAGGATATGAGGCATTTTTATCACGAATAAATAATGATAAACCATAAACATCCAAAAACCTAACCCTAGGAGATGAAGCACCAAAAGGTATGGACCTTGATGGGGTTAGTTGGAACCTCAACTTTTTGGGTTTGTAACTTTGACATATTATCTTTGTTTGGTGTGCACGATAGCTTGTTAGAAAGGTTTATCCAAGGAAAATATATTTTTATTGTAAATTTCATTCAAAACCTCACATTTTCCCATTTCCATAAAAATCATTGTTTAGGGCCTCAAAATGGCTTTGAAAGTTTAGGACTTGAAAACTACCAAAAATAGAAAATTGTTGAAATAGGAAATTGTGTTGAAAAATAGGAAACTAATGGAAAACCGTGTTGGGGGTCTAATTGGAATAAGTAGGTGGCCAAAAATATTCACTAGGATCAGTCCTCCCCCCTAGAAAGAAATTTTCCCCATTGCATTGAGTGCCTCAATGAGGTGAGGAAACTTCTGCTGAGCTTGGTCCCTGGTGAGCCACTTGCCTTGGTGTAGAAATTGGACGGATTTAACAACCTGATATAGTTGAATCATATGTCAATGAGTGTTATTAATTTGTGTGTCCATGATACGATTAGTTGTGGACTATTCAATTCAATCTGGGTTGAGCTTTGTTGGTGTCAGTTGCTCAACAATGTCTAATTTGTCCAACAATGGTGGAAAGTATGGCCAAAGGTGGTCCACATTGAATACTAGGTGTAGGCCAAGGAATGGGGAGATACTTAGCTCAAAATCATTGTCACCTACAACCTTGGTGATGGTGTTAGCCTCGTATTGTAGTTGTCGAAGCTTCCAATGGGCTCTAGAAAGGAATTTCTTCTACAAATGCAACCAAACCTTGTCACCCACTTGAAACTTATGGGGAACCTGATGTTGGTCATGAAGTTATTTGTAATTAGTATTGGATTTATCCAAGATATCATGAACCTGTTGGTGGATGTGATGAAGTGTTCAATAAAATTTATGGCCTTATCGCTTCAAATTGAACATGTGAAAATTCTATTTATCTAGTTGCAAGAGGCATTGCAACATCAATGTGGCACAACAATTGAAATCCTAGGCCCATCTAAAATGGGCTATGGCTAGTTGAGTTATGGAGATATTGTTTTTAGTTGTGTTGAACATAGGGGAGACTCTCATCCCATGTTCATGGATGCTTAGAGTTGTACATGTGTAATATGTGCACTATCATCCTATTGACGACCTTTGTTTGACCATCAGTATGGGGGTGGAATGTAGTCGAATTGGTGAGCTTGGTGTCTAACAATGATTAGAGGCTCGACTAGAATGTGCATAGGAACCTTCTATCCCGATATGATATAATGTTTTGCAGGATCCCAAAATGTACTCATACTCATTGGAAGAAGAATTTGGTAGTGGATTCTGTTGTGATACTCTTCTTGTAGGAAGCCAATATGGCCATCTTAGGAAATGTATCAATGACCACAAACACATAGTCACTACTATGCTTGGTAGAAGGAATACCAGACATATAGTCGATGGAGATGGATTCCAAAGGTCGGCTAGGAGTAGGCAGAGGAGTGTACATGCCTTGCTTCTTAATGGTTGGCTTTGCGATAGCACAAGTATTGCAGGATCTAAAATATTTTACAACATCATGTTGGAGTTTTAGCTAATAGAAATACTTATGCATTACTTCCATTATCTTCTCCACACCAAAGTGTCATGTGACCTAGCTGTAACGTGCCTCCAAAATCATCTTGGAACACTCTCTTGAATGAACAAAAATATGTCCCAGGTAGCACAATAGTCCATCCTAAAGGTGGAAGCCTCGAACTGGCTTTGCAACCATCAACACCTTGTAGGTGGCAACAAATTTCGAGTAATTTTCATATAGTTGCATCCATCCATAGGTCTCGTGCCCATAAGAGTTGAGAACTATTTTAAGTGCCACAATTGGTCGTCGGTTAAGGCATTTTGCAATGTGATTAGTGCTACCCTTCTTGTATTTAATGTTCAACTGTAATTACGACAAGTATGTGGATGATTTATTATGGCGATCATTCTACAACTTCCCCTATGTTTGCATAAATTAAAGAGGTTGGTGATCTATATGGATGATCATCTCCTTCCCTAGAATATAATTTTTCCATTAGTGGCAGACCTACACAATATAATACATTTCCTTATCATAGGTGGGGTATCTTCAAATAATATCAGAGAGTGTCTCACTATGATATGCTACTAGATGACCTTACTGAATGAGGATTGCACCAATAACATACTCAGAGGCATATGTCTCAATCTCAAATGGTTGATGCCAATATGGAAAGTTGAGGAATGGTGCAGAGAAAAGGCGGTGTTTTAGTTCAATGAATTCCTTCTATTGTGGCTCAAATTAGAAAAAAATTTCTTTTGTTACACCCTTGGTAACTTGACTCAAGGGCTAAGTGAGATGAAAGAACCCCAACACGAATCTACCATACAAACTATCAAGGCATAAGAAGTTGTGAATCTCTATTAGATTTGTGGGGGCCAATCAATCCTAAATGACTTGGATATTAGCTAGATCCACATGCAACCATTTCTAATCAATTATGAGGCCTAGATATTGGACCTGGTCAATGCCAAAGGAGGATTCTCCAATTTGGAAAATATCTTATGTTGTTGCAGGGTTTGAAGGACTTGTCAAATATGTTGCAAGTGCTTTACCAAACTCTTGTTGAAGATGATGACATCATCAAGATATACAACCACATGAACAACTACTCAAATAGACCCTCCTTGGACTTGAAGGCGATACTCCATATATCCATGGGTTCTATTGGAACTTGGTGATAGTTGAACTTCAAATTTATCTTGTTGAAGTGTTTAGCCCCATTAAGCTAGTTAGGAAGGTCATCAATCCATGGGATTGGGTATTTGTTATTGACTTTGATTTTTTTCAATTCCCAATAATGAATGTAGAGTCTCCAGGTCTCATCTTTCTTCTGCATGAGGACAATTAGGCTCCCACAAGGTGATGAACTTGGTCAAATGTACCCATTTGTAGCAACTCCTAGATTTGCTACTTGATTTATTCATTCTATAGAAGAGAGTAGTGATATATTAGCCCATTAGATAGAGGTGAACCAAGGGTCAAGTCAATCGAATGCTTGACTTGACAATACAAAAGGTACCCCTGTGGGTGAGGAAAATATGTCCCAATACTCTTCCATGACCTTATCCACTTGATTTTTTTGTGTGGCAGAGCCATTTCTAGAGGCCATGGATGTGGCCACAATACTCCCCTTACTTTGAGAGAAAATTAGGAAGAAAACAGACTTCCTAGTTTGGGAGATGATCTTACTGCACTTCTTAGCAGAGATCAAAGAAATGGAGGCAGGTGGGGCTACCTACAATATATTGTATAGTTTTATTCCTAAAGTAATAATAATCGTACAAGGTCAAGAATCATACACAACATGATGCTTCCATTAGTTTGGTTTTACTAATAAGACATCAAAAACTTCAAGGGGAGAAACAACAAGTAATACCTCATCTCTGAAAGGCTTAATGTTGTAAGTAAAGTGGCACTTATTGCTAACGCGAGGATCTCGTCCTTGGTGGAGACATACGATGGTGTACAGTTGTAGGTGTGGTTTTCTCTGCAAGCCGAACTTCTTAACAACATATGATGAGATGAGGTTCTTTTGACGCCCACTATGAACAATGAACTGCAACAGAGCACCCTTCACCCACATCTATGAGTGGAAGAGACGCTCACCCTCCTCCAGATATTTGAGCTCACTTTACTTAATATTGGTGGTGGAAAAGGTGGTGTTAGGTTTTTTCATCAACGATTTGTTGCCCTTTGTCAAGTACTAGCTCAAAGTCAGAAGATGCGTTTAACTCTAAAGCTTTTATCTCAACCACTAGTGACTATTGGCATTATGGCTAATGTGTTGTCCTTGATGGAAACCTGCTTAATAATGATGTCAACATGATTGGAACAGATGCTACATATGTGGTGAATAGATTAATGATATTTCATAGATAAAGGCATGTTAAATATGAAGTTTGAGAAAGTATACGCGAATCCTATGAAGAAGGGTCACATACATACGTAGGTATTGTGAAGAAAAATCACGTACAGAATCCACACCATGGTAATTTGGATACCAGGTGTCTTTACAATGATATTGGCCCATATTAATGGGTGTGATAAATGGTTATTTGATCCCATCAAAGAATACTTACAACATAACCAAGGTATTTACCTGAGGTATTGGCTAAGGAAAATACAATATAAAGAGATGGAGATCAAAGTGTTGGGTGTGAAAGTATTGGGTTATATTTAAAGATTTGATCTTAAACAAGTGTGAACCAGAAAGAAAGGAGAATACTTAGATCTGATAGATATGAAAGTATAATAAAGAATAATGAATAGAATTTCTCAATCTGTTTTGGCTAACATTGATAAATATATGATGATAATAATGATATGATGTGAATATGTGTTGGTGAAGTTTATGTAGTATGTGTTGTGATTGCAGCGAAGGTTTTCCTTAGAAATTTCAAGATTTGTAAGAAAGTTTGTTTTAGGATAATGATGTACATATGTGGATCCATCTTTGTAGGGCCACGTATATATTTTGCGAAATACTTTTCAGTATGTGTATATCTGTACGTGGGTGTTATGCATGGTAAGTGCGTACATAAATGAAATCTACTTTAGAAAAGTCATATATACATTCTAGGGTTTTGTAGTCTAGATTAATGATGATTTATTTGATCAATTTTGTTCTGACTGTTGTTGTATGTCGATGATGTCTCTATTATAATGATCTGTATCTGACAATGTTGACTGGGTTAAATGATGAATGGTTGGTAATGATGCTACAATATGGTGATCTTTGTCTGATTCAGTAATCTGTGATTAGTTAAAGTAATCTATGATTGATGGAATGATCTAAGTATGGTTCAATGATTGATGATTCAGTGTTCAATACTCTGATATCTGTATGCAAATATGAGACAGAGAAAACACGTATATACACGAGCCTTATTCAGTAAAGTCACATACATAATTTTATATTTGTTTTTTTTTTTTGCTAGGTTCTGCATTCTATGATTTGATGCTTCAGATTTTAGTTGATTTGTGTGTGACAGTGTCTCAGATTTAGTGCTTTAGTTTGTTTGGGTTTACGGTTGATATGGGTCCAATTTAAAAATTTGATGAAAGGTAGCCTACAGGTTGTGTGATGATTGTTTGAAAGGTGGATCTAGTCTAAAATATTTTGAAAAGTGGTCCACAAGGAGTTGAGGGTTTCAACCTTCAGAAAGGGGGTAGGAGCTCCCTTCTGGTAGGAGATGATAAATGAGTTTAGGGGATTGTATATCCCTTCTAGTGAGTACTAGAGAATAAGAGAATATTTTAGCTTTCAGTGTGCCTACGTACTAACATAAGTTTGCATTAGTAAAAATGTAATACTTTTCTTTATATCATAAGAAAGAATACAGAGACAACAACAATGGTGGTTTTCTCACACATTGGGTTTCCACCTAAAAATCCTGGGTTTATTATATGCTATGATTTATTTATGTTCCTTACTGCATACTGAAAATTAATTAATCTACCTATGAAATGATTAAAGATAATCATCTGATAGAATGCATGCAAATTCAGTAAGATGGATATACGTTGGTTTCCTTCTCTGAAGTAGCGTACATACACAAGTTGATTTAACAAAAGTAGTGTACATATTTTAGAATATAAATTTTGGATGTTTGAATTTAAAAAGACTGATTCACCCCCCCAGTATTTTTCCCAACAGTGATTACTTTGTGTAACGTTCACTTGTGTTGTGAATGGGGCTCTTATGGAACTCATACCACTTTCTTGTGTCTTTCTTTGTCTTCCCATTACTATTATTTTCTTGTGGCTTTGATGAGTTTTCCTATGTCATTCCACGTTGGACCTATCCTTTATTCTATAGTTTGGGGGTGCATTTTCTCTGCTTTGGGTTCACAGATCCAAAGTCTCGCTTCTTCTCTTCAAATTTCTGCTCGATCTTGACAACATATTGGTATGCTACACCAAGTGAGGAGATGTCTAGGAACTCCATTTTTTTCCATATGTATTTTTTCAGACATCCATGGTACTAAATAAATAGATTTCACTTAGAGTCCTTGATACCAAACTTCGTGAATAGGGTGTGAAATAAATTTGTGAAATATGGCACTTCTTGGACCCTTTCCTGTTGTAGTTGTTGGAAATAATACTGAGAGGGGGGGTGAATCAGTATTATCAAGTTCTTTTAACAAATCTTCCTTATTTACACTTTGAATTAATTTTGCATATCAGTACCATAAAATAATGAGCATGAACAAGAAAAACAGATAGTCACACCAAAGAACACCAGATATAAGGTGGAAACCCAATGTGGGTGAAAACCACCTGCTGCAATATGTCTCTATCTTCTTTCAAATTAGAAACTCCTTTTACAATGGTCTTGTACTGGTGCAGTCCTTTACCAGTACGCAGGCTGCAACCTGCAGAGAGCTACAACTCTCTCTCGTTTTCTAGTCTCTCCTGGAAGGGAGCTACAATCCCCTACTTATATCAAATGATCATCAAGTACATGTAGATTTCACAGTCAACTGCAGTAACCAAATCAACAAAACAGAACTAAACCCAGAACACCTTATCAACAGAAAAATTCAGTCAACAGAAAGTCATAAGACAGATATGCAGTTTTCCTTTCTCTGGCCTGCGTCGCTACGCACTTCACCTTCTGCGGCGCCTCCGCACTGCGCCTTCTGTGGCGCCTCTGCACTGCGCCTTCTGTGGCGCCTCCGCACTGCGTCTTCTGTGGCGCCTCTGTGGCGTCTCCGCACTGCGCCTTCTGTGGCGCCTCCGCACTGCGCCTTCTGTGGCGCCTCTGTGGCGTCTCCGCACTGCGCCTTCTGTGGCGCCTCTGCACTGCGCCTTCTGTGGCGCCTCTGTGGCGTCTCTGCACTGCGCCTTCTATGGCGCCTCCTCACTGTGCCTTCTGTGGTGCCTCCGCATTGCGCCTTCTGTGGCGCCTCTGTGGCGTCTCCGCACTGCGCCTTCTGTGGCGTCTCCACACTGCGCCTTCTGTGACACCTCTGTGGCGTCTCCGCACTGCGCCTTCTGTGGCGCCTCTATGGTGTCTCCACACTGCGCCTTCTGTGGCGCCTCCGCACTGCGCCTTCTGTGGCGCCTCCGCACTTCTGCAGCTGCAGCGCTCGAGAGATCACCCTTCACAGATTCGCTTTCAACTTCCCTTTTATAGATCAAACTTTTAAAACAATAACCCAATATTTCAGATCTTAAGATATTCGATTTGCAAGAATGAATTAGCCAAGTGATCTCCTTTGCTTTATATAGGCAAGCTTCTTCCTAAAATCATGGATCAATACCATAGATAACCAATACAAGGGGCCCAAAAACATGGGGCTCAATAATACCAAGGACTAACCACCATGGACCAAAGGTAAGTTCTCCAACATATACACACTTTTGATGAGGTACCATGGTCCAAAACCATAGGTTCAAATACCAAGGACTAACTACCATGGACCAAAGGTAAGTTCTCCAACATGAAAGTGCGTGAACTTTTTCTCTACATGAAATAAACTTTTCTCTACATGAAATAAGTGTGTGAACTTTTCTCTACATAGAATAAGATTTTCTCTGCATATAAGTGCGTGAACTTTTCTGCACTATAATTTATCATCTAAGATGAGTGGGTTGCCATCAAGTACAACATATGTATCATAAAGCCATACCAGAATCATAATGCCAACAATCTCCCCCTTTGGACTTGATGGCAACCTCAAAATCTTCAGCTCATTCTCCCCCTTTGACATCAAGGGCAAAGGGTTATGCTCCCCCTAAGAGCATGCTCCCCCTGAATATGAACCAGATCTGTAAAGAAGAAACATAATCCACCAAACACCATAAATGACCATGAAAGAGATAGAGACATATTGCAGTAATATTCAGATCAGCATACATGATCGCCTTCTGTACATCCTCCATAATGCCAACAATGCATTATAAGCTCCCCCTGAACCAGTGCTATTTGATCTTCAACCAATCCGCAACCCAGCACATGTACGCATATTCCCGTACAACCAACAATCAGAAGAGATTCAACAACAAGATGATGCATCAACAACCCCCAGCTTTTGCCTGAGGTATTCAAAAGTCTCCCTGGGCAATGGTTTGGTGAGTATATCAGCAACTTGTTCCTTAGAAGGAACATACTCCAACTTGACCTTCTGTTCAAGAACTTGTTCCTGAAGAAAATGATACTTGATTGGTATGTGCTTGGTTTTTGAATGCATGACAGGATACTTTGAGATGCTGATTGCACTTGTGTTATCGCATAAGATGGAGATAGGTGGTGTACAAGTGATTTGAAAATCCTGCAAGGTCTGCATCATCCAAAGGCGTTGAGTGCAGCAAGATGCAGCAGCAACATATTCCGCTTCAGTTGTAGACAAGGCAATCGAACTCTGTTTCTTGCTAAACCAAGATACTAATATGGAGCCCATAAAGAACGCACCACCACTTGTGCTCTTCCTTTCATCCACGCTTCCGGCCCAATCTACATCTGTATAAGCATGAAGCGTGAGATCTGTATCTCTAGGATACCATAAGCCATAATTTTGTGTCCCTTGAAGATATTTGAAAATTCTCTTCACTGCCTGAAGATGAGTCTCCTTTGGATTTGCCTGAAATCTTCCAACTATTCCTACTGCATGCATGATGTCCGGTCAGGTACCTGTCAAATAAAGTAGACTTCCAATCATAGATCTGTAGGTTGGTTGATGTACTGCTGCAGATTCATCATTTGCATTAAGGCTACATCCTGTGACCATGGGTGTACATACTGGTTTTGCATCTTCCATGCCATATTTCTTCAAAATCTGTTTGAGATACTTGGTTTGAGATAAAAAGATTCCTCCTTCTTTTTGTTGGATTTGCAAACCAAGGAAATATGTCAATTCTCCCAGCAAGGACATTTCAAATTCTTTCTGCATGACCAAGGCAAAGCTTTGACTCATAGCTTCTTCATTGCTGCCAAAAATAATGTCATCTACATACACAACAAGTATTAGCAATTTGTCATTTTCAACTTTTATATAAAGATTGCTATCTGTTGATCCTTTTGAAAAACCTTTTTGATGAAGATATTTGTCCAAATGATAGTACCAAGCCCTTGGAGCTTGTTTGAGACCATAGAGAGCCTTTTTCAATCTGCATACAAGATTTGGATCATTTCCAAGAATGAACCCATCTGGCTACTCAATGTATACTTCTTCTTCCAAGTCTCCATTCAGAAAGGCTGATTTCACGTCCATTTGAAATACTTTGAAGTTTTGAAAACTTGAGAGAGCAAGGAACATTCGGATGGCCTCAAGTCTTGCAACAGGAGCAAAGGTTTCTTCAAAGTCCATTCCTTCTTGCTGCGCATACCCTTTACAAACAAGTCTGGCCTTGTTTCTAATTACTTCTCCATTTTCATTCAATTTATTTTTGAAGACCCATTTTGTTCCGATAACATTCTTATCCTTTGGTCTAGGAACCAGTTCCCAAGTGTTGTTTTTTTCGATCTGCTCAAGTTCTTCATCCATTGCTTTTACCCAACATTCATCTTTGCATGCCTCTTTCACATTTTGTGGTTCAGTAGAGGAGAGTAATGCCAAATAGCTTGAGGCTTCTGCAACTGTTCTTCTTGTTTGTACACCTGCTTCTTTCTGCCCCATAATCTGAGATTTTGGATGATTCTTCTGAACATATCTGGATGGAGTCTTTTCTTCTATTCTTGTCTGCTCCTCTAGTTGTTCTTGAGGTCCTTCTTGAGGTTATTCTTGAGGTTCTTCATCATTCTGTCGTTGAGGGTAGCCTTCATCTTCTTCTATGTCTTCATGATGTACTTGCTGGTTGAAGGGAAAGTACCCCTAGGGTCCTTTGGGCTAAGACTCTACCAGACTGAAAATTGCTTATTCAAAGAAACACACACACAACCATTATCTTTACTTTAAGCAAATTCTAATGTTAAGGGTACGTACCTAAGGTCCTACGTTCGAGAAGGCCTTTAGGGTCCAAACCCTTCTTGGAGTTTCCTTCTTCTTCCTTTGACCTGTAAGACAAACATATCAAAGAACACAACAGTACATGTACAAATACTTATGTATAAACCATCTTCATGCTATAAAGTTAGCTATAAAAATATTTAAGTAACCACTTGCATAAGAATTCAAAACAAGAATCTCATAAGCATAAAGAAAGATTGTTTCGGGAACCAAGACGTGTTTCTTTATATATAAAGGCAAGTAAAGTACATATAACGGAAAGATATCACCTGAACACCTTCAGCAGGCTCCAAGCAAAGCTTCCTCCCGGATTCGTTCCAGCCTCAAGCCTCCAACAAGAGCTCCTTCCAAGTCTTATTCAATGATGACATAAAGGATGAATGATCACCAATACACATGGAAACAAGGGTTTCCTATGCAAAATGGGGGAAGTGCAGAAAGCACCAAGGACTTCAGACCTGGTCTAAGGGGAAAATTTCAGCATAATAATCTTGCTCTCTTTTTTCTCTCCCTTAGGCCTTCCCTTTGATGTCTTTTTATACCATCTCCAAAGTAGTTTTCTAGTTAGGAGTTGGTTGGGAACAGTTGGGCCACGGGCACTAACAGGTGATCAGCAGGTAAAACCCGCGATCTCCGCCCGAAAATAAGGAATTATTTATTTTTTTAAGTGTTTTAATACATACACGCGGGTTGGGTATACACAGACCCGCGTGTACACGCATTTAACTCAGGGCAATGTCGCGTATAGGGAATAAAACACTGTTTTTTAAATTTTTGGACCAGTTCTGGAACGAGGGGTTGCCCTAGGCCATGAGTGCAGCATCACAAACCATAAGAGTGAGATTTGGAGCTATAACAGATTCCCCCTAATATATGAGGTCAGAAGGGGAACATGATGGCCGAAATATATTATGTAAGTACATGGAAAGGAACTCTGTCGAAAAACCGAGGAGGACTGCACCAGAATTCAGCCTGCCAAGCCACCAAAAGGAGATCAGAAAGAAACACTGTCTGAGGCGGGCATACCCATGCTCAGGAAAAGTAAAGCATGTCCACATATCAAGTACGAGCGGATCCACTAAGTATACAAGTATAAAGGACTGGAAGATACATAATGGATCAGCTGATCATAATGATTAAGTACATGTTTGAATATCACATATAAGACTGTCAATGATGCTGAAAGATGCAACAGATCACTGATATCAAAGACTGATCCCAAGAAGGTACCAACTGAACATGATGGAATATGATGGTACTACACTGCAAACTCAGGTGCCAGCATATAGAATGTCGCCATGACTGACTGCAACATATAAGGTGGAGTGGTATCAACTAGCAGCAACAGGAGCAACTGTCAAGTGAACCAATAAATGCTGATACAACCTGAGGTCTTCACCGACCGCCGTGGTACATTTCTACACCATGGGAATAAATGATCTGAAGTCGACCATGTGAGAAATCGTTTGATTACCGGTCATTGATGTATACCGTTAACAAACGCGAGACTACTCACCGATAATGATAATGAGCGTCAAGGTACCCAGTACAATCTAACAAGTGTGAATAGATGAGCTGAAGTCGAACACCTGTAAGAATCTATCGATCAGGAGACAATGATGGTTTCCCACTGTCGATAGCGAAGGATCTGCCACTAATGACTGCAAACCCCAAGGTACTGCCAAATGGACTCTAGATCTTTGCCCCAGAGCAATGAGTCGTAGTCGATAGGGAAATATCCGCTAGAAGGAAGGCATTAAGGCATCCTCCATCAATCTAGCGCGAGTGTAACCCATAGGCCAATAATGTGGAAGTAATCGGACGAAAAAGATGTAGTAACCCAACCGAAGTACGTTTCCGGCGTACACAAGATGTGGCTAGCGCACGACAGATCCCCTCTGAACCAACCAATAATGAAAGCTGACACAGAGGCGAGGTATCCACCAATAGGGTCAAATGGAAACCAAGGTACTGCACGAATCCCAATGTGTGATAATGTATGCTGATGTCGAACACAAGGGAAACCACTCAGTCAAAGACCCATGATACTGATCGATGCTGAGCATAAGGTGACCTATCAATAATGAAAATAGGGCCAGGGTGCGGCTCTAGGCTTGTCCTCAGAGCAAGGTGTCGTCGTCGATAAGGACAAGACCCGCCAGCAAGAAGTCAATGGGGACCTTCTCAAACCGGCACGAGTAAAGGACCAATATAATTGATGTGATGATGGACATGACACTGACAACCAGGGATGGCCGACTGAAAATGAGTCAAGAGACACCGCAGAAAGGCCGACTAAGGCTAACTTCCCTTGAACAAAAGCATGACTCAATGTGACTATGTGGCAGCATATGATGACTTTGTATAAGCTCATCATGCAGGAGGCACGAACGAACCCTCCATATGATTGGAAGAGATAACCAATCGGGGGAGAACTGACTCAATAACAAGGTTATGGCGTACCTAAGTCAAACTAAATCCCACCCATGCGGAGGAGACTTTGTTTTGAGTGCTTTGTTCAAGGGCAACACGACTGACTCTAGCTGCCAACAATAAATGGAAATAACGTCCCTGTTCCCACTCTTTTTTGGAATATTTAATTTTTTTTGTCTTTTTCTGATAAGCCGGAAAAAGAATAAAAGAATGCTATAGTACAGTGGAAAGAACGAGTGTCGGTGAAACAGATGATCTAGTTCCTGGGAAAGGAACGTTCCTATGCTCAATGCAGGGAGGTGAAAACTGGTCAATGACACTCAAAGGTATGTTCCTTCCACGGGTCAAGGTGTGTCAAGTTGCAGAAGTCAAAGGTATGCAAGGTTGATTTTTGCAGATGTCAAGGTCAAAAGTTGGCTTAAACACGAGTCCAAGTGAAGCCGGCTCTAGGCCCAAAGGTGCAAATGGTCAACATGCAATGCAGTAGTACAACTCAACACAAAGGAGCCTCTAGGGTATAAGGCCAGAACGAAGCGAAGAAGCAAAGAGGAATGAGTCTTCAACGCATAAGTCATGGCGGGACTACAGAGGACTCCCGAGCCTACTCAAAACGAAGCAGCATGGGCAACAAATGTCAGTGAGGTGCTAACTAGGATGCCCATGTAAAGGAATGGCTCTACCATCGTGTCATGATTTAAAGAATCGGCGAGTGAAAATGGTTTACGAACCATAACACGATGGGATCGACCCTATGGCAGATGTATCGGTCAAATGGAGGCTAGTATGCATAATGCAACGGAAAAATGGTGTCCCTAACCTATATGCGAGTGAAAACATGATACCTGCCATGACGGGTCAGCAGTCATGGAACCGTCTCGAACCGTCGAAAAATGTCCAAAATGTCCTGAAAAACAACCCAATCTCGACATTCCAAGCTCCCAAGTTAAAAGTGACATGAAACCAAACAAAATAAAATTTTGAAATTTTTTTTCATTTTCAAAACTTATAAAAAGAAATTTTGGACTTACCATTTTCACCGTTTGACTTGGAGAGCAAAAATTGTGGAGCAAAAGGAGCAAACTTCCCTGTGACTTATTCAACCGTTCAAACTTGCCAAAAACTTCCAGGTACGCCTCAAACTTGTCTTGCAATCAATTGTGATAGTTTTTAGGAAGTTTAATTGATGTTTCACCATTATATTTTTGCAAAAAATTCCTCTGCGGCGTACACGCGGGTTGGTTGTATAGAACTCGCGTATACGACGTCCCTACACGCGACTGTATACAAGGGAACCCGCGTGTGCGCAGCAAACTAATTTTATACACAAAACTAACGGATGAAAATGATTTTTTCTTCCAGGATGCCTCTCACATGGCGAGAAAGAGAGCACTCAGCCGTGGATAATGAAGTCATGGGCAATGATGATGCATTAAATGCTTTACGGGGATGCGGATTGCTTAAGTTCTTCAAATTGCCAAATATGAAAGCAAATACGCGTTTGCTTGAGAGACTCATTGATTACTGGGATGTCGATGAGGAAGCATTCATTATTGATCAGATGCCACTCAGGCTAGAAGTGGAAGATATATATTTTATCACGGGCCTTTCCCGAAGGGGAGAGGTAGTACATTCCCGCGGCAGGACACAGAATAGCCTCAGTGTAGATGACTATGTAGAGATTTACTGCCTGGGTCACCGAAAGGTCGGGAGCCAGATCTCTATCCCAGCTGTGGCGAGTTTGTCACTCAGGATAACGGGTGAACGGATCATCCTCACTGCATCAGGCATCACGGGTAAACATGAGCGTAGCAGTGGACTGTCTCACCACTGTATTTGACTGGTGTACTCCTCTACTGGCCAACATGAAGGAACAACTCACTTCTATCCGGAGGGGACATACCAAGAACTTTGGGTTCGGAACCATCTTGTGCACTTTCTTCTTCGAGAGGGTTCCCGCACTCCGTCCCAGGGTAGCAATTGCCATCAGTAGTCCACGTGATCCACGCATGGGCCGGTGGGCTGACTTGATGAAACGTCTGGGGGGTGGGGAAGTCCCAAGGAATGCATTCGACGATGATTTCTTTACCTGGTGGGAGCAGCAAATCATCGTCGTGGATGACTACCCCTATGCCGGACTGGATTTTCAAGGAGATCCTGATCTAGTGTTACCACCGGATGCAGCATGGGGCGAGATTGGTAACATTTTTTATTTTTATGATTTTTTTTGGATTTTTCAAATATAATGATGAATTTTGAAAAATATTTTTTGATGAGATTCAAATGACTAATATGATGATCATGTTCCAGACATTGGGCCTGTACGACCAGATGGATTCCCACGGCATGGACGGCGTGGCCGAGGAGCCGAAGAGGCGGCTGCCGAAAATGAACGGACCCTAAACAACGTCCAGCGACACTTGGCGAGACTGAGCCGCCAAGTACCGATGGCTGCGATAGAGGATCTTCCTCCAGATATGCAGCGTCATGTGGTTGGGATGCCACGTGACTGGGTTCGCATCTTTTGGCGCGTGGCCAATGCTATAGTGACATATTTAGACGCTCATCCTGAGCCGAGGCGTTAGATATGCCCGACATGATTATGGGCATTTGAGTCCCAATTTTGTATATTTTTGGACACACATATGTACACTCGAGACACTTTGCGATATATATATATATATATATATATATATATATATATATATATATATATATATATATATATATATATATATATATATATATATATATATATATATATATATATATATATATATATATATATATATATATATATATATATATATATATATACAGTTTGACTTTTTGATGCATGATTTTATGATGATGAATGATTGATATGCCAGTCTAATGCTTGATTAGCGATAGAATCAGCTAACCAATTTTGAGATCTTGGAATGTGCAAATAATTAATGTAAATAAATGATCTTTGCAACAACCTCACTCTTAAATATTGGCGATATAATAATGGATCTCTAACCCGATAAATGTTATTTAACTGAGACACTATCAATTGAGAATCAAGATATACTACCAACGAGTCGATCCCATGGGAGATTGCCTCGGATAATAATTTGATAACAGCTGTATACTCGGCCATATTGTTTGAAGCAGGACCGATACACACGCCTCTCGATACCATCAATTGACCAGTTGGATAATAAAGTACCCAAGCTGCGGAAGCAAGATTCCGAGTGTGCCGACTAGCACCATCGGCGAACCCAAAATAAACCAAATCATCCATCAACACCTGCCAAAGCAGACCAAAAAGTGCTGATATCAGAAAACGCTCGATAATATATGTACAAATATACATAAAATACAAAGAAGCCATTGCCTGGTAAAACTAAGCAAAATACTTCTTTAGATAGAGCCCATTTCGGGGCTCCGCCAGCTTGTTTCCTTCGAAATCAATTAACTCATACGATCCTTTTCCTAAGACTCGTTTGATAATGAAAGGACCGTACCACATAGGCTTGAATTTGCCTGCCCCCAAGGCGTCCTTATCTTGGTCATAGACCAAGACAAGGTCACCTTCAGAAAAGACACGAGGACGGATAGACTTATCATACTGAGTTTTGACCCTTTTCTTATGGGCCTCATTCATCGTGGCGGCATCTCGACACTGCTCATCGAGATGTTCCAAGTGAACTAGGCGCTCCTCGAGACTCGAAGTCTCAGGAAGAAGCTCAACAGCCAACTTCAGAGATGGGATTTCACATTCGACCGGAAAGATAGATTCCATCCCGTAAACCAACTGAAAAGGAGTAAAACCAGTAGCCGTTTTGACGGAGGTTCAGTATGCCCAAAGAGTCGAATACAACATAATGTGCCAATTGGACCGATTTTTATCGATTGTCCGTTGGAGTATCGTCTTAAGAGTTTTATTGACCGCCTCGACCTGTCCATTGGCCTGAGGATAATAAGGAGACGAATGCTCCTGACGGAAACCTAATTTAAGAGCCAATTCGGACATTAGCTGATTTTGGAAATGACTGCCATGGTCAGTGACAATCTCTCTTGGGATACCGAATCTTAAGATAACCTGATTGAAAAGAAACAAAGCTGTCGTGTCACTGTCGTTCTTATAAGTAGGCATGGCCTCAGCCCACTTCGTGAAGTAGTTTACAGCCACGATAATGTACTTGTGATTCGCCGCTGAAGGCGGATTACAAGTCGTAAAATCAATACCCCACTTAGTGAAGGGACCGGCACTGACAACGGGAAAAAGGGGAGCTGGATGCGCGCGCATCTTGCGAGTAAAAATTTGACACGGGTGACAGCGTTTTACCGCTTCCACACAGTCCTTAAAGAGTGAAGGCCAAAAATAGCCGGCACGTAAGATGCGCTGGGCTGTAGCAAGCCCTGATAGATGACCACCACAAGCTCCACTGTGGAAATCATTAAGCACAGACTCTACTTCCTCTAAGGTTAAACAACGCCGAAGAATTGAATCAACCCCTCGACGGTATAATGTGTCACCAATGATAACATAGTTTTTAGCTAGGTGACGTAATTTGCGATGTTCATCCTTGGAGAAAGTAGAGGGAAACTTCGAAGTCTGGAGATAAACAATGAAATCTCCATACCAAGGGTCTTGTGAAGAGATGAGGAATATATGTTCGTCGGGTAAACTTTCCTCATAAACAATATCCTCTCCACAAGGAATCTCAGAAATTAGCTCCGCGAAGACCATAGATTTCTTAGACTTAGCTAACAAGAACTCGAGATCGAATTCTTGTAAAATGACTATCCATCTATTATATTTGCCCCCAATCACTCGCCTACTGAGGACAAATTGAAATGGATTGACTGCCGCTAAGACAAAAGTTTTGCGTAGCAAAATATAATGACGGAGCCTCTGGACAGCATGGACAACTGCCAAGGCCAACTTCTCAACTGGAGAATAGCGGAGTTCAGGACCTATTAAGCCTCGGCTCAAATAATAAATCACGTGCTCGGCAAGAGCATCGTCCTCCTGAACTAGAACCATACCAATGGTAGATTCTGCTGCAGCGAGATATAAAAGGAAGTCTCTACCATAATCCGGTGGACTCAAAAGCGGGGCAGAGACTAATGCCTTTTTCAAAGCATCAAACGACCGCTGCGCAAAGTCGTCCCACACAAATGGAACTCCTTTCCGTAGCAAACGCATGAACCCTTTAGTGATCTCGGCATAGTTTTCTATAAACCTTCTTAAGAATATCCTTCCCTTGAAGACTTTGAAGTTGACGAATTGAAGACGGGGGAGGCAACTGAACTATTGCCTCAACCTTGAAGGGATCAACCCGAATCCCTTCATTGGACACAATAAACCCTAACAACCGACCGGATGTAACCGCGAAAACGCACTTGTTGGGATTCAACCGGATCTTGTAAAAATGACATCGCTCAAAGACTAATCGAAGGTGACTAGGATGGTCAGTTCTCTTTCGAGAACGAGCAGCGAGATCATCCAAGTATGCCTCGATGACATGTTTGATGTCGTGGAAAGCGTATGACATGGCCCGCTGAAAAGTGGCTCCAGCATTTTTAAGACCAAAAGGCATCTTTCGATATGCAAAGGTACCCCAGGGACATATGAAGGTTGTCTTATGTTGGTCTTTAGGACGGATAGAGATTTGATTATAACCCAAAAAACCGTCCATGAAGGAAAAAATTTCATTACCCGCGCACTCGTCGATAATCTGATCAATGAATGGCGTGGGGTAATTGTCTTTCGGACAAGCCTTGTTTAAGTCCCTAAAATCGATGCATACTCGGATTGTTCCTTGCTTTTTGTCCATAGGGACTGGATTAGAAACCCAATCCGTAAGAGGAACAGGGTATATAAAACCCGCCCTTAGCAGCTTCTCAACCTCAGCTTTGATAGCGCTGCTTTCCTAGGGTTAACCGGCCGAAGCATTTGATGAATCGGTTTTGCGTTTTCGTACGTCTTGATCTCATGCTGGACTATAGAAGGATCAATGCCGGGCATTTCCTCATAAGACCAAGCAAATACATCACGATATTCCTTGAATAGGTCGGTATAAATTTGAATTTATTCAGGGGAACACTCAATTCCGATGACGATATTCTCGATGATGTTAGGATCCTTAGAGATGTTTATAGGTATCGTTTTTGAAATTACCGACATATTACCTTCGGCACGTGCGTGTGTTGGAGCCAAAGGGTTCGACACCGTACAAACATCACTACCAACGAGCTCGGAGAATCTAGATTCTACTTCCTGTAATGGAGGAAGAAAATATGAACGATGGTGTAAGTCTTCCCAAGGTCGATCTATACCCATCATTACTTTGAGGATTGCTTCTTCAGAAGGTAGAACCGAATCTAAGCAGTCCAAGGCAGAGGTAGAATCAAAGCTCCAAGCGGGGGCCACATGACCATCTAACTCCTCTTCGGAAAAAGGAGTAGAATGGTTATCTGTAGAGTCTACGATAGACTGATATCTAAGCTCAACTGCAGATATAGGAAACGCCATTCCATTAACTTGTCCTTCAACTAATGTGGTCGTAGGTGAAGGCAAGGTCCAAGGGTCGGAAAAATAATGAGTTCGAAAGAACTCTTCTCGAGGGGACTCCTTGGATGATGAAATAGCATTGATTCTTGCAAAAGGAGAGGGAAGATCAAACGTACCCATCAATGAGGAATACATCCCTACTCCTAAATTCTTAGTCGGCGAGCGAGGGTTATCCACCAAAGGAACAGTAGAGTCGGAGTTTGCTTGAGGATCGATTGGAGAATAGTCCAATTGATCGACCTTAACGATTTTCCCCTCATGAGGAAAGCAGATGACACGAAACAGAGTCGACACAACGGCTTCCATCTCGTACACCCAGTTCCTTCCTAATAGGAGATTATAGTCTAGGTTAGCATCTACGACTTCAACTTCGATATTAACGACCTTCCCTCCAACACATATAGGAAAGGCCGAGATAATCCCATGCGGCTTGTGAGAATGGCCATCAAACGCAGTTAAGACGGTTGGTGAAGGAACAGCCGAAGGTGAACCGATAGCCTTCCAACATGACATGGACATAACACATGTGGAAGCTCCTTCATCTATAACGGTGCGAAAAATATTGATTTTCCGGTATGAAGACGTTATCTGAAAATCCATATGATGAGGGAGTCTCTTTTTGACATTTGACATGTCAAAAGAGAGCACTAAAGAGTTAGCCGGATCCACTGCTCCAATTGCGGAGAGTAAAGCACTTCTCTGAGACGGACACGACTGGAGAACCTCCAAAGCGGACATAGCACATGGGCTTTGAGCCAGATCCTCCACAATGGAGTAATTCTGGGCAGCCCTAGCGTTAGGGTTAATCGTCGCGCGTTTGGCGGAACCTTTCGGTATCCTAGGTATAGTCTCAACAGGGGGCCTCTCAATATGAAGGTCATTACCTCCGGGAACAGTTTTATCCTTAGATGTTTCAGCTTCACCATAATCACGTGACCGAGTAGTCACATGGACATTTGAACCCATCATAAAAACATTTGATGCTTTTTCCCCTTCCTGGTTGCCCCCCGAGGAGGTCCCAGGATTCGAATTCGCGCCAACAAGAAGTTGCTGCCCTTGGGGAAACGGGTTAGTTAACACAGCTTGTGAACTAGAAGTCCCTTGCTATCCTAACAAGCGCTGAGCGTCTTCAATTCTAGGGCAGAGATGAGTTAGATGGTCCCCACTGCATAACTTGCAAGGGAACTTAACTTTCTTTCTCGACTCACCTTTACCACCACCAGCGTTGTTGCCGGATTTATTTGCATCAGGCTTCCCATCCGAGTTCTTCTTCTTACCACGTCCTTTCTTTTTCCCATTGGAATTTTGATTTCCTTTGGGGTTATCGGATTGGACGGCGTTAATTGAAGAAGTTTGGGAAGCGGGAGGATTAGACAATGTGACTTGGTTATTAGAAGTAGTTTGTAATGACAACTGCTGCAATTGATTCAACAAGTTCACTGTAGTCGAGTCTACTGACCCAACGATACCATCCACGTGCGGACCTGGCTTTGGCTTAGCCAAATCAACCTTAGATCCAGGAGCATCTGGCAAGTACTTTTGGAGGATCCCAGACTGAGAGTAAATCAATTCTAACTGCTGGGCCCTGAAAATGGCTTGCTCCTCAGAATAGACCCCAGACATGGAGACATCCTTGGAGATCTCAGGTTGCAAAGACTTCAAAAACCACTCTAGACGGTACTCCGGAGGGATTTCGGTTTTAATGAGCCTCTTTCTCCGTCTCCATTCCTGAATGTGATCAGAAATGTGGGTTGCCTTATCCTGACGAAAGGTGGCCAGAAGTTCAGTT
This sequence comes from Pinus tabuliformis, assembly GCA_031772625.1. Taxonomy (NCBI): domain Eukaryota; kingdom Viridiplantae; phylum Streptophyta; class Pinopsida; order Pinales; family Pinaceae; genus Pinus; species Pinus tabuliformis. The sequence goes on along the minus strand of CM062818.1, from coordinate 497,736,616 downwards.
CCGGCATCATAGCGGACAGGCAACTGGAAGTGATTTAAGAAGATATTGGCTAAGTCAGCGAACGATGTAAAGCTGCCCCCTGGCAACTCTATATACCATTTAGCCGCATTACCAGTCAAGGTGCGCTGAAAGAGTCTCAACCTTATCAAATCCTCGATGAGGGAGTTGGATGAGCACCACAAATGGAATGTGGTTACATGGTCGCCCGGATCTTCACCACTCTTCCCTTCGAATTTTGGGATATCCGAAGGGAGTTTGGTTGGGACCGGAGGCCAGGCCGGATTGTATCTGATAGGGTCATTTGTTAGCTTGGTGAGATCTGGCAAGTTTAACGTTGCCAGAAATGGAAGCCTAGGAGGACCTAGGGGATTCCACCCAGACTGGGCAGAACTCCCAAAGTTCTGAAAAGATTGTCCTGGGATTTGGGAGGCACCAGGCTACCCGAAGTGTCCAGTAGAACCGGCTGAACCAAAAGGCAAACCTTGTGGTCCAGCAAAATTCGAAGTTTGACCAACTCCTGCCGTATAACCTCCATAGCCCGCAAAGTTTCCTCCTAAAGAATGATAAGGAGTTGATAACCCCTGATATGGGTTCCAAGCCGAAGCAAGGGGAGGAATGCTTTGAAACATGTTAACCGTGGAATACGGCCTACTTCCTTGTTGGCCGATAAATGGATTCGCAGTTCCCGCGCTACTAACCCTAGGGTTATTCCAACCTTGGAAAGGATTGCTGCTTTGTCCTACTGAAGAAAAAGGCATGGATCCTACCGTCGGGTTGGAATGTGGTATATGACCACTTCCGAAAGGAAAACCCTGGAATGAAGTCGATCCGCCCATCATGGACGTAGCGGCACTAAACGGAACCGATGGAATACCCTGTGATTGGGTGCCAAAAAGGAAGGAACCAGTACTAAAAGCATTGGTTTGGGCATTTCCACTCGTGGACGGAATGGAGGTAGACCCTATTAAAGATGTGCTAGCAAAAGATCCGAACAAGGAAGCGGAGGGGATGGAAATGGTTCCTCCCCCTTGCACCGATGTTGGGGTTTGCATAGTCGCAGCACTCGTAGAAGCCATGCTTCCAGTAGTGATCATAAATGGTAAGCGCGTAGCGTAACCTAGACTCGATGGTCTATGAGACGGAGTCCCAACGTATTGCAATACGTCTAGATAACTAGATGGTAGAGGAGAATTTGGAACCACTAATGATTCTAAAAGTTCTTCTACCTCTACGTTACTCTCCGCTTGAAAACGAACTCGAGAAAGGACTGGAGTATCCCTCTCTTGCTCAGAAGTTCCAGGCCTTGCTTGGCCGCTAATATCCCCGAGAGGAGGATCAATCCCCGATGCGTCAACCGGCGTGGGACGGACCCCACCGGTAGTATTCCCTCTGCGCCTTCTAGGAGAAGGCTCTAAACTAGGTGGCGAGAGACCACGAAGTCTTCGAGACCGTCTTGGAGACTGGTCAGCCACTTTGAATTTTTTGCTATGATCTAACTAAAGACTCAAAAAATTAAAAGCTAGGCCAACTAGGAGCACAGAGCACACGCTATAAAGTCCCTAAAGATACAGCCAGTCAAACAGCTTCCAAGTATTTCCGCTCTGGGTGATTAGGACCAGACACCAAAATACGAGAAAGTGAATCAAAGGGCCTTCCGAAGATAGTCTGGGATGATGAGGGCCCAGTCCTATCAGCGAAGGTATCAGAGGAAGTTACGCTGACCTCCTAACAACAGCCTACGCCGATGCAAGCCCCCAAGCTTCGCAAGGGTGCCCTCCAGTAGTACTGTCGAAAGTGATACAACGTCGACCTCAGGTGCCACGGGATTCCCCTCCGCAGCCACCTATGCAGATCCCTAGGAGAGGCAACTATGGGTACCAACTCGTAGCAGAAGCCAGGCGGAACAGTCGTGAGGTAAGTTCAGACAAGTAGGAGAGGGGGTATCTCTCTTCCCTGTCTTCACAGACCCTCGTGCTTAACTCCCAGATCTAGAGCTTTCCTGGTCTCCCTAACGCTACTGGATTTTCTCTCGTTAATCAGACTCTTATGTTTGACGTTTTATGTGGCCTTGGAGAGTTAACTCTCCACTCGCCTAATCCAAGGCCCTAAAATCCTAAACTTGTTGGTGTAATTGACTAAAACAAAAAGTTCTAGTGGATTTTAATTAAGCGCTTGATTTTATTAGGCTGTTCTTTAAGTCACAAGGTAATGGAGATGAAACTTGTGGTGTTTTTATGGATGCAAAAGAAATTAATAAAACTTAGCTACATGCATATGCACTTTTTGTTTTCGATGAAGAGCAATTTCTATGAGGTTCAGAGGTACTTCTAATATAAACAAATTTTCCTTTTCTTTTCAGACTCCACACTCACAAAAACTAACAAAACTATATATGCCTAAAAAGAGATGCAAATCTATCCTAATGCAAGAACTATATGTGGATGCAAGATTCAAAGACTAATCTAAAAACAAAGAAGGAAAGTTGCTGCTTTACCAAATTTTGTCTTGCCACTAAAATGCTTAGATAGAAGATGATGTGTTACTAATCATTTCGTCCAAACAATAAAAACAAGTTTTAAGATAAAAACAAAGCACTTTCACTTCGAAAAAAGGAAATCAAATGAAAAGAAAGTTTAAGAAAGCGAAACTCAAAACTTTCAAAAGATTTTCTTTCAATCAAACCAAAAGTCTTTTTCAAACGAAAGCTCTAAAAAATACTGACACCAATGATTGATAAACAGGCAACCAAACACTTTTGTGAATTGACACCTTTCAAATGATGAAAACTCAACAAAAATAAATGTGTTTGAAATCGCTTTTGGCAATCAAAAGCAGCAATGAAAGTTCAAAAGATCAAAAGACAAGTTTCAAGAAAATGATAACAAACAATTTTCCCGAAACGAAGGAGCAAATGGTCACAAAAATGATTTCGTTAAGCAAACAAAAGGTCATTCAAACAAAATGAACACAAAGCTTGAAATCCAATCTTCCTACTCTGCTGAAACAGAGTAGTCAAGATCCTTAATCAGAAATATTGTGTGTCAACAACAATGACGCTTGCAATCAACGAAAACAAGACTAATACTCCTTATAACTAGAGAGAGTTCAGAACAAGATGCCCCCTGTTAAACAGAGAACTGTTATTGGAAAATGACTGCTTCAAACTGACCCAAACCACCAGACAGACATTCAGCAAAAAAGAAAATTTATGAATCTTGAAAAATATGATATACGCGCCTGCAGTGATGTGCAGAATGCGTGTACACGCGACTGTAACTAAGGAAACCTGCGTATACGCGGGTTCACTTAGTGAAACTTGCGTATATACGCTTCTGTAATCCAGAAAAAGAGCGTATCTGAAGGTTTTCAAGAAAAATAAAAAACACAGACTGAAAAAACTAGAAAAGCTTAGAGTTTAAGAACAGATCAGACAGTCAGAGCCAACAAACAGAGGGGCTGAGCCTTGATTGGCTTGAGGACTACCCAAACTAGGAACAACAAGAGTGTTGTCCCCAGCGGAGTCACCAATTCTGGTTGAAGGGAAAGTACCCCTAGGGTCCTTTGGGCTAAGACTCTACCAGACTGAAAATTGCTTATTCAAAGAAACACACACACAACCATTATCTTTACTTTAAGCAAATTCTAATGTTAAGGGTACGTACCTAAGGTCCTACGTTCGAGAAGGCCTTTAGGGTCCAAACCCTTCTTGGAGTTTCCTTCTTCTTCCTTTGACCTGTAAGACAAACATATCAAAGAACACAACAGTACATGTACAAATACTTATGTATAAACCATCTTCATGCTATAAAGTTAGCTATAAAAATATTTAAGTAACCACTTGCATAAGAATTCAAAACAAGAATCTCATAAGCATAAAGAAAGATTGTTTCGGGAACCAAGACGTGTTTCTTTATATATAAAGGCAAGTAAAGTACATATAACGGAAAGATATCACCTGAACACCTTCAGCAGGCTCCAAGCAAAGCTTCCTCCCGGATTCGTTCCAGCCTCAAGCCTCCAACAAGAGCTCCTTCCAAGTCTTACTCAATGATGACATAAAGGATGAATGATCACCAATACACATGGAAACAAGGGTTTCCTATGCAAAATGGGGGAAGTGCAGAAAGCACCAAGGACTTCAGACCTGGTCTAAGGGGAAAATTTCAGCATAATAATCTTGCTCTCTTTTTTCTCTCCCTTAGGCCTTCCCTTTGATGTCTTTTTATACCATCTCCAAAGTAGTTTTCTAGTTAGGAGTTGGTTGGGAACAGTTGGGCCACGGGCACTAACAGGTGATCAACAGGTAAAACCCGCGATCTCCGCCCGAAAATAAGGAATTATTTATTTTTTTAAGTGTTTTAATACATACACGCGGGTTGGGTATACACAGACCCGCGTGTACACGCATTTAACTCAGGGCAATGTCGCGTATAGGGAATAAAACACTGTTTTTTAAATTTTTGGACCAGGTCTGGAAGGAGGGGTTGCCCTAGGCCATGAGTGCAGCATCACAAACCATAAGAGTGAGATTTGGAGCTATAACACTTGCCTAGGAATGTATCCCTTCTCATCAACCACTACATCAATGCTGTCAACAATTCTGCCAAGTCTTTTATTGTAGCACTTGTATGCTTTGCTATGTGGAGAGTAACCAAGAAGAATGCCTTCATCTGCTCTAGGTTCAAGTTTGCCAAGCTGCTCATCAGTATTCTTAATATAGCATTTGCTCCCAAAGATTTTGAAGTGCTTTACTGAAGGAGTCTTACCACTCCAGAGCTCATGAGGAGTTTGAGTGCTGTTCACCCGGACATTTGTTTTGTTGAGAATAACAACTGCAGCATGTGCAGCTTCACCCCAGAAAGTTGCGAGAGTTCCTGACTCATCAAGCATAGCACGAGCCATTTGTTGGACTGTTCTGTTCATTCTTTCCACAACTCCATTTTGCTGAGGAGTTCTAGCTGTAGAGAATTCTCTTCTTATCCCATGTTCTTCACAGAAATCGAAAAATTCATTTGAGGTAAACTCCCCACCTCTGTCGGATCTGAGGCACTTAATTTTGTGACCTGATTCATTTTCAACCAAGGCTTTGAATTTTTCGAATGCTTCATCTTTGTGCTTCATAAGTCCTAACCAGACAAACCTGGAGAAATCTTCAATGAATAATATCAAGTATTCTTCTCCTCGAGGTGTTCTTTTCCTGAATGGACCACATGTATCTGTATGTACTAGCTCAAGAGGCATGCTAGCTGATCCTTCCTTCTCTGGAAAGTTAGTTCTGGTTTGTTTTCCAAACTGACATGATTTGCATATGGTGTTGTCAGGAATTTTGATATCTGGAAGATCGCGAACTGCCTGATATTTGCATGCTTTCCTTATTTGTGAAAAGCTTAGATGCCCCAACCTCCGATGGCATAACCAGTGCTCATCATCCTTGCTTAGATAGCATTGTTGTTGTACTTCTTCAAATATGTACAGATTATTTGGAGTTCTTTTGCCTTTGATCACTGTTTTACCTGTATCAAGATCACGAACAAGACATCCATTTGATCTGAATATCACCTCGGTTCTTTGATCACACATCTGGCTGACACTTAGAAGATTATGCTTCAATCCATCAACATACAGAACATTTCCAGCCTTGACCTTTTCTTTTAACTGAGCAATGCCTTTTCCTTTTATTGTTGCAGGAGTATCATTTCCAAAAGAAACTTTCTTTCCTTTTTCTAGAGCAGAATATGACTCAAGTTTTTCTTTATCACCTGTCATATGCTTCGAACATCCACTGTCAATGTACCATAGATTTTCCTGTCCCTCTGCATAAAATGCTATCCCACATCTTTCTGTTTGTGGTTCCTTTATTCTCCATGTTTTGGTGCTTGAGGCTTGTTCCTTTTTCTGCTGAAACCTGCTCCTGCATTCAGAATCTTCATGACCAAAGTTATTGCAAATATAACATTCAACTTCATTTTCAAGAGCCGAAAAGTTGTTATAGGTACTTTTTGTAATCCCGGTCATACTTCTTTGTTTTTGAGCTTCTCTAGTCATGATTGTTTTATATGCAACACATTGAGATGCTTTGTGACCAAAGTTATGACAAGAGAAACATTGTCCATTGAAGAAACTTCTGCGGTTATCAAATCTACCGGCCAAGTGATTGTAATCTCTATTGTCATTCATTCTTGAACCAAATTGAGAAGATTTTACCTGTGGTTGGTTGTAGCTTTTGTTCACTCTTAAGACGGATTGCCCCTGATAGTCTTTGTTTGCAATTCGTCCCTGCTTTACCTGATAGTCTCCATTGTGCTTTTGCTCATTCCTTTTTGCTGCATCAAGATAACTTTTTGACGTGGATGCTTGAGAAGTTTCTCCATTATAGCCCAGACCTGTCTTGTTTAGAGGAGAACGTTGTACATTGATAATCTCATCCAGAGTTTCAGATCCTTTGACAAACTTAAGATTAATAGCTTTTGTTTTCTCAATCTCTTTTCTAAGAGCAACAATTTCACCTTCTAATTTTTCAAGATGTTTTTCCTTTTCATCAATTTGAAATTGTAGAGTATCAATGATCATATTCTTTTCTTCTATACATCTCTTGAGTCTAGTAATTTCTTCAAAAAGGCTATCCACATCTATAGCATCCATATAATCATCATCTTCAAATGCCATTAATAGTTTATATTCATTACCTTGTTCATCTTCATCACTATTTGATAGACCATCACTATCTTCATGAGTGTAGTAGCTTTTCTTATTTGCACCCTGTTTCTTGTTCCATCTAGCAGGTTCCTTTCCTTTTTCCTTATAAGGACATTTTGCAGCATAATGACCTACTCTTCCACAAGAAAAGCATTTAAAAGGTAACTTACCTCTGAACCTTCCAGAACCCCTTTGAAGATTTTTGACAAAATTTGATTCTTCTTCTTCTTCTTCTGGCACGTGACTTGCTTCATAATAGTCTCCTTTGCCTGAAGCCTTGAAAGCAGCTTCTCTTATGTCTGATGGACCTCCCTTTCTCATTTCATAAGTAGTTAGAATCCTGTGTAGCTGAGACATAGTAAGAATTCGTAGATTTTCCTTTTCTTCTATTGCAGACACCTTAGATTCAAACTTGGGGGACAATGATCTTAGAACCTTTTCAACCACAATAGCCTCTTTTATTTCTTCACCCAAATTTTTCATGCAATTAACAATCTCATCTACCCGAAGAAAATAGTTAGCCACACTTTCATCATTATACATCCTGAGATTCTCATACTGAATCCTGAGAGTTTGAAGTTTAGCACGCTTTACCTATTCATCTCCTTCGTAGCTCAAGACAATCTTGTCCCATATTTCTTTTGTGGATTTATATTGCATAACCTTTACAAATTCTGTTTGAGATAAGCATCCCAACAAAGTATTGACTGCTTTAGCATTTGTTTCATATTTCTTATTTTCGGCCGCATCTGTAGGAGTAGTTGAAGGAAAAGCGTAGCCTGTATCTATGATATCCCAAACTTCTGTACCAAGAGATTGAAGATAGGCAGTAACTCTTACCTTCCAATAATTGAAGTTTGTCCCATCAAAAATTGGTGGCCTGATTGATGCTTCCCTCTCGTAGTTGCTCATGATGAATGATCTTCCTTCAAGCGATCAAGCTTCTCCGAAGGACCTGCTCTGATACCAATTGTTGGAAATAATACTGAGAGGGGGGGTGAATCAGTATTATCAAGTTCTTTTAACAAATCTTCCTTATTTACACTTTGAATTAATTTTGCATATCAGTACCATAAAATAATGAGCATGAACAAGAAAAACAGATAGTCACACCAAAGAACACCAGATATAAGGTGGAAACCCAATGTGGGTGAAAACCACCTACTGCAATATGTTTCTATCTTCTTTCAAATTAGAAACTCCTTTTACAATGGTCTTGTACTGGTGTAGTCCTTTACCAGTACGCAGGCTGCAACCTGCAGAGAGCTACAACTCTCTCTCGTTTTCCAGTCTCTCCTGGAAGGGAGCTACAACCCCCTACTTATATCAAATGATCATCAAGTACATGTAGATTTCACAGTCAACTGCAGTAACCAAATCAAAAAAAAAGAACTAAACCCAGAACACCTTATCAACAGAAAAATTCAGTCAACAGAAAGTCATAAGACAGATATGCAGTTTTCCTTTCTCTGGCCTGCGTCGCTACGCACTTCACCTTCTGCGGCGCCTCCGCACTGCGCCTTCTGTGGCGCCTCTACACTGCGCCTTCTGTGGCGCCTCCGCACTGTGCCTTCTGTGGCGCCTCTGTGGCGTCTCCGCACTGCGCCTTCTGTGGCGCCTCCGCACTGCACCTTTTGTGGCACCTCTGTGGCGTCTCCGCACTGCGCCTTCTGTGGCGCCTCCGCACTGCGCCTTCTGTGGCGCCTCTGTGGCGTCTCCGCACTGCGCCTTCTGTGGCGCCTCCGCACTGTGCCTTCTGTGGCGCCTCTGTGGCGTCTCCGCACTGCGCCTTCTGTGGCGCCTCCGCACTGCGCCTTCTATGGCGCCTCTATGGCGTCTCTGCACTGCGCCTTCTGTGGCGCCTCTGTGGTGTCTCCGCACTACGCCTTCTCTGGCGCCTCCGCACTGCGCCTTCTGTGGCGCCTCCGCACTTCCGCAGCTGCAGCGCTCGAGAGATCACCCTTCACAGATTCGCTTTCAACTTCCCTTTCATAGATCAAACTTTTAAAACAATAACCCAATATTTCAGATCTTAAGATATTCGATTTGCAAGAATGAATTAGCCAAGTGATCTCCTTTGCTTTATATAGGCAAGCTTCTTCCTAAAATCATGGATCAATACCATAGATAACCAATACAAGGGGCCCAAAAACATGGGGCTCAATAATACCAAGGACTAACCACCGTGGACCAAAGGTAAGTTCTCCAACATATACACACTTTTGACGAGGTACCATGGTCCAAAACCATAGGTTCAAATACCAAAGACTAACTACCATGGACCAAAGGTAAGTTCTCCAACATGAAAGTGCGTGAACTTTTTCTCGACATGAAATAAACTTTTCTCTACATGAAATAAGTGCGTGAACTTTTCTCTACATAGAATAAGCTTTTCTCTGCATATAAGTGCGTGAACTTTTCTGCACTATAATTTATCATCTGAGATGAGTGGGTTGCCATCAAGTACAACATATGTATCATAAAGCCATACCAGAATCATAATGCCAACAGTAGTGTGGTCCATTTTATGTACTTTTATTCATAGCTCCTGAAAGGGTAATAATGTTCCTTAACAACATCTCAGAAAGAGTCCTAAGGGGGTGTGGCTAAAAATAGTGAGGACTCCTCCTCGGACATTTGCTCACAACAATTTTCCCACCAGTCCTTGACATGTGAGGTGGCCTTAAGGAGTGAAAAGTAATATTTTCTCTATCAAAAAAATAATGGATCGAAATATATCCTTCTAACATATTTAACCATTTATCTATAGAATTTGCATTTATCTGGCCTTCATATATGGGAATGTCAAAATTGAATTGTATCTTAAAGGGGGAATTGCCTCCAAAGTGACTTCTAGATGAATATGCTTCACCCATTAGTAACCGCCAAAGGATCTGGGAAAAACTATCCATCATCTCATTCCTTTGTTGCTCGAGGGCTTCTTTTTGCAATAATTTGATAGGATATCCTACTCCCTCTTCTTTATTTTCTTCTACTGAGGGAGGCTATCAGGGTTAGTGAGGACAGTCTTGCAAGGATTCAAGCAGTTTGCGCCCCAACTTCTTGAAGAAATTCCTTGTAGATTCAAACTGCTAATTGTAATTTTCTAAAACAATAGACTTGAATCTACTCTACCAATTGCAAAAACCAATTTAAATGATCATGAAATCATGAATCATACAAGAGAAAGGATTCAATCAACACATTACACAATAATCTCCTGGGGAAAGGGCCAGCTAAAAACCACACTATCTGTATATTGCATTAGTCAGAAAATATGAGAAGATTACAATGCTTTTCTCAAGCCTGAGAAACCTTTGCACTATCTCTATCTGTCTCACTGCTTCCCAGAAAAGCCTAAGCCAATATTTAACCAAAGTTTTATCTCTTAGAGAAAACACTAGCTGCGGGGAAAACTCTAAGGTAAACTTGAACCTCTTTGAGGTTGAAAGCTAGCCCTTCAACCTGGAGAGGGATCTGTCCCTAAACTCAACTACTCAAGGTCACTATATTATAAGGTTTGCAATTGAGTCATATGACCATATTTATTGAAGAATGATTGAATTTGGTTGGACTGTGTGAAAATACTACCATTGAGAATGGATTCTGGCCCAATTAGGCTTTATATAATTATAGTTTCAATGAGAAAAACACAAAATTAGGGTAGTGATATTTCCTTTGACACTTTAAGGAATTTGGAAGAAAATGAAGGAAATTAGTGCAATGGTTAAGTGAACAAAATTTATTAAATGCCCGAGCTAAATAAAAAGGAACATAAACACATGAATCCCAATTTCAAACACTCAGTATTTCAGACATGAGGAAATATAAAATGGAGGAAAGACGGACATGGAATCATAACACAAGAATTTTTGTAAACTACTCACGAAGATTGTTTTTCATTAAGATATGCTCAATAATCCACAAGCGAAACTATATTTCAAATAAACTCCAACCCTTTCTTATTCTACAATATTTTCTTATATACATAATATTATAATTGAAATAGGTTTGTAGCTCAAAAATAATTACAGTAATCCAATACTAACAGTATATCTCTTAGGTACGTGCATATGAAAATATCTTTAAACATATCAAGTTTTTTTTCAAATCAAAACAACTCGCTGAAAATTATTCTGAAAATGGGGTTGAGAAAATATATCAAGGTAGTGCTTCACTTGCTGTAGATCAGGCCTTGTCATCATTAAAAAATAGGCTTATGTTGTAGCTCATGCCTTCTCGGATATCCCTACTACAAATCACAGATAATGTTGTAGGAAACCCTTTAGCTATCAGAACTATTGATTTGGCTGATAGGCTGACTGTCAGCATTTTCGTTCAAGTTATTCTTCTGAAATGTGCTGACAATGGCAATGTCAGTGTTTCTCTGCAAAATACGTCGATAATGAAAATATCAGTAATATCTTGTTCTTTCCTGTGCTTATATGCTAACATCTTCTTGATAAAAAATTCACTTTGATAGTGAATGATCAGAACTGAAAAAGATAGTTGCCAGCCTCTCAGCTGAGGGTACTGGTTTCTTCCAGTAAAACGTTGACCTTATCCATCCATTGCCTCTTTCTTTGTCTAATTTCCATGGGGATTTTCTTCTTGGCTTCCTTTGTTTTCGTGGATCTCTTTGAACTTGTAGCTTTCCCTTTATTTATAATCAATTCCTTTAGTGGAACATTGTCCACATCTGTGACCTCTTTGGTAAGGTCCATGCTTTCCTTCAACTTTATATTCAACCTCAATTTGTTTAAGGGCCTAGTGTGAGGTTTTTCATCCCCTTTGAACATTTCAAATAGGGTGGGCTCTTCTTCATCTAGAACTTCTTCATCATGGGGTTTATGGTCAATCCTCTTTCCCTTATTTTTCTCTAGTGTCTGGATTTCTATAGGGAAATCTTTAGTATGTATATTTTCAGCATGTGGGGAACTCACAGTAGGAGGGTATTTAGCATACTGTATCTTCCTAAGCCTATCACTTCTTCTAGAATAAACCTTAGGTATTTTAGGAATATAAAGTAAGGGTTTGTCTTCCTTTTGTTGGCTTCTAGTTTGCACAGTAGGGGTACGATGAGAAGAGGTTCCTTCCTAAGGGTTTTTGACTTGTTTGTTTCCCTCTTCCTTGTTTAGACTTAAGGGGTTGGGGTTGAAACCCTCCCTATAATAGGAAATGACTCCATGTTCTTCTAGATTTTTCCAATTGATTTTCAATTAATAACTTAATTAAAGGTTTGTGATAGATGAAATTTGGAGATGGGTCCTTTCTGGCTCGAACCCAAGTAACCATGTGCCTAAGACTTTCTAACAAAAAATAGCATGTATTCATTCTTATTTTTCCTACTAGATGAGATAAGAAATGGAAATGGTATAAGTTTACCTGGTTAAACACCCCTCACATGTGAAATATAACCGAGAAATTTTTAGTATCCCATGCCATATGTCTTCCAACCAAGGCTTCTGTACCCTTTCTTTCCAATTTATTTCCTTAAACTCAACCTTTAGGAAGAATGGGACATCGATCCTAGCCAAGACATAGCTTATAAATACCTTTTCTCCATCTGTAGGTAGATTTGTGATCTCTGCAACCATCTCCTATGTCACCTGTAATGCAATTCCTCCAACCTCCACATGCTAACCATCGAAACCCTAGGTGAATCCTTGAGCAACCTTGTCATGGAAAAAGGTGTATCATCAGAAAAATTCCACCCACCTAGCCTGTCGAAAATGTTGTTGAATATCTGAGTAAATCTCCAAAAGGTCATGACCTTTCGGTTCATTTCTGTTTAGCCTTCCACTTTTCCCCATTATCTTTACAGTCTGGCTATTAGGCAGATGAGAGACAAAGATTCGATCCTATATCTCCACTGAATAGCTTGAATCAAACAACTTTCCAGCGATAAAGTTAACAAAACATACAAATGAAATGGTGAATTTACTATGCGGGAAACAATAGTGATGTTTCAGGCAGACTAACTGATTAACAGGTGAAATAATGTTTTAATCCTTCGATATTACAAAACCACATCATACCTCTTCGATGGTGGAAAACCTTCTTTTCAACATGTAACTTTCACCTTCAAATTTATCGTGGCATGACTGGGCAATTATTATTTCGTTGCTCACGTGGAATTTATCAATGCATTTCAAAAATCAAAAATTCAATTTTTAGGTTTGCCGTTGATACTCTAGATATTAGTGATACCCGATAATGTTGAAACTCTCATTGTCATTGTATTATTCAAAAAATTCTGTTGTACTAACAAAAGCATTGATAGTCCCATTATCAACATTATTTCCTGTTTATTACAGAATTTCTGCTGACACTGTAATTGTCATCATTAAATAAAATTCAAACTTAAATAATGTGATAACAACTGGCTCCACAGGGATGTTGTCAACCATTGATGGCAACAAGAACCCCACATATGAGAGGCCTATTTATTACAAAAAATTATGCTTAAATAAAGAAAACCATTTTTAAAAAACATGTTCTTTTTACAGACTCTGTTGGGATTTTTTGAAAAACTATAATTGTTGTGAAACAATTTTATTCTCTAATAAACATTATCAGAACCTTAGGGCCTTCTCCTCGGGCTTCAAGTTCTTCAGAATGCTCATCCACACCTGCAAGTACTTCAAAAAATATGGATATTTACAATGAAATTTGAAACATTCTTTGTTCAAGAAATGTAATGTTTCAAGAAACATCCATTGATTGGACCTCCAGATAGAAAAAATCCTTCCAGATATTCTAAAATGAAATTGTTCTTACCACGGAAATATGCAATTTTGCATTGGCCTTTCCAGATGTTTTCAAACTTCCCATGCTTACCTTTATCCTCAATGTGAGCTTCCCACTTCAAGACTAGGTCCAGGCACTTAAAATCATCTTCTTTTTTCTTTTTATCAAAAATTCTCTTGATTTGATTCTAAACCTATTGATACTTTTCATATGCCTTCTCTCTATCCTCTTTTACTTCTATTAACTGATTTATCCTCCTTTGCATATGGTTCAGTTCCTCTCCTAATTCCTGTAAATATCTCATAATAGGGATTCCAATCGAAATTGGGAATGTTGCATCAACACCATATACTAATTGAAAAAGGGTAGTACCTATTTACCTCTTAGTACTGGTCATGTTTTCCCATAAAGAAAACTTTAGTTTTGTATGCCAAGCCTTCTTGTTGTCTTCTAACAACTTTTTGATAATTTTGATAAGACTTGTATTTGAGGACTCATTCAGCCCATTACCTTGAGGGTAATAGGCTATGGAATAACCAAGTTTAATATGGTACTCATCACAAAATTTTATTAGTATTTTGGATTTGAAACACTGTGCATTATGAGTAATAATTCATTTTGGACTACCAAACCTGGAAAGAATGTTTTCTAAAAATTGAATAACAACGAGATTAGTAGCTTGCCTGCTTGGAAGTGCTTCAATCCATTTGGTAAAGTAATCCATTCCTGTTAAGATCCATTTGTGTTGTGTTGAAGATGCCAGATGAATTTCACCTATGAATTCAAGGCCCCATTGTTGAAATGGTGCTTCTACAGAAATGGGTTTCAAAGGTAGAGACATTAATTTGGATTTTCCTTCAAACAACTGACATTTATGGCAGGCTGCAACTTCCTTTTGGACATCAGAAAAATAGTAGGCTAGTAGAATCCCACTTTCAATATTTTATCAGTAGTCACCTTCTAGTAATGATGTCCTCCACAGGCTCCTTCATGAAATTATTTGATCATTGCTTTGGCTTCATCTTCTAATAGGAAATTCAATAAGATGCCTTGCAGGTCTTTCCAAAATAAATAACCATCCAAAAGACAATATTTAACATATTTTAGCCTCAAAAATCAGGCCCGAGCTTTATTTGTCCCCAGTGGCACTTGTAGATTCTGAAATATGTAAATGATATCAGTACACCATGAACAATCTCTAAAACAGTCATCCACTTTACACCTTGACTCATCCTTTGGAAAATATGATAATTCCATAATTGAATTCATATCAAAAGTGTCAAGATTTGTTTCGTTCATTAGTCTATCTAAACCTTGTCCTTTGATTAATTTGGTAGGCTTTATTTCCAAATCAAATTTTAGCATATTAGAAATCCACTTCCCCCTCCTGCCATCACTATTAGGCTGGATCAAAATACTTTTTATTGCAGCATCGAGTACGTAGGCAATCACATGAGAATGCAGTATAAAGACCCTAAAATCTTTAAGTGATTTGATCAACACATGATCTGATATTCACCCTATGAGTGACATCAGTTAAGATTTATTAAACAATAGGTATTATAGATGTTGGCATTGTGGCACTGATTTAGAGCTATGGCACAGGTGTTGTCCTTGATGGCAACTCACTTTGGTGACAGATCTCAGTACAGGCTCTCAGAATGAAGGAAAAAGATATATACGCAGGTTCACCTAGACGAAGGTGCGTATACACGCGGGTTAGACGTTACAAAGGCGCGTATGCGTATACACACACTTTCATGCAATAAAAAAAACTTATATGTTGGAGAACTTACTTTTGGTCCATGGTATTTAGTCCTTGGTATTTGAACCTATGGTTTTGGACCATGGTATCTCGTCAGAAGTGTTGATCCCAAGTATTGGGTCCAAGGTATTGTTTTATTATGGTTTTGGACCGTGGTATTGTGAAAGGCCTAAGACTATAAAAGAGGAAGGACATCATTTGGCAAAGAATCATCTGAATCAATTGAATATCTAATAAGTGCTAGATCTGAAATATTGGTGATTGGGGTTATGGTGCAGATCTGGATCTGAATGAAGGAGGAACCTTAGCGCAAAGAGAAGGATAAGTTCTATTGATGGGTCATAATCTTAAGGCTTGAATGATAGTATCTTTGTATGATTTTGATCTGTTATATGTGGCGCATGCTTGATCTATAAATCTGATAATTTGGGTTAATTAGTGTCTGAATATTTGAAAGAGTGAATTATCCTTTATAGATCTGTACGCAGGTTCAGTGAAGCGAAGGTGCGTATACACGTTGGTTCAGTGAATAAAAACAGCGTATACGCAGGTTGGTCCAAACACAGAAGCGTATGCACGCAGGTTTCTGGTTATTGAAGTAGCGTACATCTCTTGAGTTGTGTTCTAGCTACTTCTGTTTGATTGGTGCAGTGTTCTGGGTTCAGAATTTGGTGTGTGATTACTGTTACTATGTTCTGGGTACAGCTGTCAGAGAAGTATCTACTTGATTCAATTCTAATTAGTGAAAAGGAGATTGTTTGATGAATAAATTCTTGATGATTGATTGATGTTCATGGATCCAGTCTGAAAATTTATGAAACGTGGTCCCTGGAAGAAAGAGAAGGTTGTAGCCTTCAGTAGGCCAGCACCTACGTACTAGTATCTTGGCTAGTGCAAGAGCAAAGGGGGTTGTAGCTCCCTTCAAGGAGAAGCTGGAGAACGAGAGAGGGTTGTAGCTCTCTGCAGGTTGCAGCTTGCATACTGGTAAAGGACTGCACCAGTACATTGTAAGAAGAAGTTTCTAATTAAAAGAAGATAGAGATGAATTGCAGCAGGTGGTTTTCACCCACATTGGGTTTCCACCTTATATCTTGTGTTCTTGTGTGTGATTATCTTCAGCTTTGTTTTACTGTTTCTGGTTATTGTTTATTTGATTCTGATACACAGATTAATGATCAACATCTGTAAGATAAATTAAATTATAAGTCTGCATTGTATACGCGGGTTTCCTTCTCTGTAGTTGCGTATATACGCGGTTTTATCTAACTGAAGTAGCGTATATGATCTGGGTTTAAAAAGAAAATAATTGACTTGATAATACTGATTCACCCCCCCTCTCAGTATTATTTCCAACAATTGGTATCAGAGCAGGTCCTTCAGAAGTAGCTTGATCGCTTGAAGGAAGATCTATCATCATGAGCAACTACGAGAGAGAAGCATCAATCAGGCCACCAATTTTTGATGGGACCAACTTCGTCTATTGGAAGGTAAGAGTTACAACCTATCTTCAATCTCTTGGTACAGAAGTCTGGGATATCATAGATACAGGGTACACTTTTCCTTCAGCAACTCCTACAGATCCGACTGGTAAGAAGCAATATGAAACAAATGCAAAGGCTGTCAATACTCTATTAGGATGTCTATCTCTATCGAAATTCGTCAAGGTTATGCAGTATAAATCCGCAAAAGAAATATGGGACAATATTGTTCTGAGCTATGAAGGAGATGAACAGGTAAAACAGGCAAAACTTCAAACCCTCAGAATTTAGTATGAAAATCTCAGAATGCACAATGATGAAAGTGTGGCTAACTATTTCCTTCGTGTAGATGAGATTGTTAATTGTATGAAAAACTTGGGTGAAGAAATAAAAGAGGCTGTTGTGGTTGAAAAGGTTCTAAGATCTTTGTCCCCTAAGTTTGAATCTAAAGTTTCTGCAATAGAAGAAAAAGAGAATCTACGAAACCTTACCATGTCATAGCTGCACGGAATTCTGACTGCTTATGAAATGAGGAAAGGAGGACCATCAGACAGGAGAGAAGCTGCTTTCACGGCTTCAGGAAAAGAATATTACTATGAGTCAGGACACGTGTCAGAAGAAGAGAAGAATCAAATTTTGTCAAAAACCTTCAACGGGGTGGAAGATTCAGAGGTAAGTTACCTTTCAAATGCTTTGCTTGTGGAAGAGTCGGTCACTATGCTGCCAAATGTCCTCATAAGGATAAGATGGACAAGGGTAAGGAACCTATTAGATGGAACAAGAAATAGAATGTAAATAAGAAAAGCTATTACACTCACGAAGATAGTGATGGACTTTCAAATAGTGATGAACATGAACAAGGTAATAAATATAAACTTTTAATGGCTTTTGAAGATAATGATTTTGTGGATGCTATAGATGAAGAAAGTCTTTATGAAGAGATTTCTAGACTCAAAATTTGTTTAGAAGAGAAGAATGTGATCATAGATACTCTATAATTCCAACTTGCTGAAAAAGAAAAACATCATGAAAAGTTAGAATGTGAAATTGTGGGACTGAGAAAAGAGATTGAGAAAACAAAAGCTCTTAATCTTAGATTTGTTAAAGGATCTGACACGTTAGATGAGATTATCAAAGTGCAGCGCTCTCCACTAATCAAGACAGGTCTGGGATATAATGAAGAAACAACTCAAGTGCAGAAACCATCTACCTCCAAGAGTTATCTTGATGCTGCAAGGAGAAGTGAACGAAGACCCAATGGAAATTACCAGGTAAATCAGGGACAATTTACCTCAAGAATGAACAAAGACTACCAGGTAAATCGGGGGCAATCTAATTTAAGGACAAACATAAGCTACAACCAACCACAGGTAAAACCTTCTCAATTTGCCTCAAGAATGGATGTCAATAGGAACTACAATCATTTGGCTGGTAAATTTGATAATCACATGAGTTTCTTCAATGGCCAATGTTTTTCTTGTCATAACTTTGGTCACAAAGCAGCTCAATGTGTTGCCTATAAGACAATCATGACTAGAGAAGCTCATAAACAGAGGAGTATGACTAGGATCATGAAAAAGACCTACAACAACTTCTCTGCTCTTGAAAATGAAATAGAATGTTCTATTTGTAACAATTTCGGTCATGAAGATTCTGAATGCAGGAGCAGGTTTCGGCAGACAACTCAGAAGGAGCAAGCCTCAAGTGCCAAATCATGGAGAATAAAAGAACCACAACCAGAAAGATGTGGTATAGCCTTATATGTGGAAGGGTAGGAAAATCAATGGTACATCGACAGTGGATGTTTGAAACATATGACAGGTGATAAAGAAAAACTTCAGTCATATAGTGCCTTAGAGAAGGAGAAGAAGGTTTCTTTTGGAAATGACATCCCTGCTCTCATAAAAGGTAAAGGTTCTGTTCAGTTGAAAGAAAGGGTCAAAGCTGGAAATGTCATGTATGTTGATGGCTTAAAGCATAATCTATTAAGTGTCAGCCAGATGTGTGATCAAAGAATTGAGGTAATATTTCGATCAAATGGATGTAGTGTTCGTGATCTTGATACAGGAAAAACAGTGATCAAAGGCGTAAGGACTCCAAATAATTTATACATATTCAAAGAAGGACAATATCAATGCTATCTGAGCAAGAATGATGAACACCGGCTATGGCACAGAAGATTGGGGCATCTTAGTTTCTCACAGATAAGGAAAGCATGCAAATACTAGGCAGTTCGTGGTCTTCCAGACATCAGAATCCCAGACAATACAATATGCAAATCATGTCAGTTTGGTAAGCAAACCAGAACTAACTTCCCTGAGAAGGAAGGATCAGCCAGCAGGCCGCTTGAACTTGTCCATACTGATGTATGTGGTCCAAGTAGGAAAAGGTCACCTTGAGGAGAAGAATACTTTATATTATTCATTGATGACTATTCCAGGATGTGTTGGATAGGACTTATGAAGCATAAAGACGAAGCCTTTGAAAAGTTCAAATCATTCAAAGCCTTGGTGGAGAACGAATCAAACCATAGAATCAAATGCCTCAGGTCTGGTCGAGGAGGAGAATTTACCTCGAATGAATTTTTCGATTTTTGTGAAGAACATGGAATAAGAAGGGAATTCTCTACAGCTAGGACTCCTCAGCAAAATGGAGTAGTGGAAAGGATGAACAGAATGGTTCAACAAATGGCTCGTGCAATTCTTGATGAGTTTGGAACTCCCGCAACCTTCTGGGGTGAAGCCGCATTTTCTGCAATTGTTATTCTCAACAAAACAAATGTCCGGGTGAACAGCACTCAAACTCCTCATGAGCTCTGGTATGGTGAGACTCCTTCGGTAAAATATTTCAAAATTTTTGGAAGCAAGTGCTATATTAAAAATAATGATGAAAATCTTGGCAAGTTTGAATGTAGAGCAGATGAAGGCATTCTCCTTGGTTATTCTCCCCACAGCAAAGCATATAAGTGTTACAACAAAAGACTTGGAAGAATTGTTGACAGCATTGATGTAGTGGTTGATGAAGAAGGAAACATTCCTAGGCAAGTGAATTCCGAAGATTTCGAAGATGATGAGGACTATCCTTCAACATCAAATCAGACTTATGATGAAGAAGAATCTCAAGAGGCACCAGAAGAATAGATAAGAATAGAAGATAAGACTCCATCCAGGTACGTTCAGAAGAATCATCCAGAATCTCAAATTTTGGGGCAGAAAGAGGTAGGTATACAAACAAGAAGAACAATTGCAGAAGCCTGAAGCTATTTGGCTTTGCTCTCCTCCATTGAACCACAAAATGTAAAAGAGGCATGCAAAGATGAATGCTAGGTCAAGGCAATGGATGAAGAACTTGAGCAGATCGAAAAGAATAACACTTGGGAGTTGGTTCCTAGACCAAAAGATAAGAATGTCATAGGGACAAAATGGATCTTCAAAAACAAGTTGAATGAAAATGGGGAAGTGATTAGAAACAAGGCCAGACTTGTTTGTAAAGGGTATGCTCAACAAGAAGGAATAGACTTTGAAGAAACTTTTGCTCCTGTTGCTAGACTTGAGGCCATCAGAATGTTCCTTGCTCTCTCTAGCTTTCAGAAGTTCAAAGTATTTCAAATGGACGTGAAATCAGCCTTTCTAAATGGAGACTTAGAAGAAGAAGTGTACAATGAGCAACCAGATGGTTTCATTCTTGGGAATGATCCAAATCTTGTATGCAGACTAAAGAATGCTCTCTATGGTCTTAAATAGGCTCCAAGGGCTTGGTATTATCGTCTGGACAAATATCTTCATCAACAAGGTTTCTCAAAAGGATCAGCAGATATCAATCTTTATATCAAAATTGAAAATAACAAATTGCTAATACTTGTTGTGTATGTTGATGATATCATCTTTGGCAGCAATGAAGAAGCTATGAGTCAAAGCTTTGCCTTGGTGATGCAGAAAAAATTCGAAATGTCCTTGCTTGGAGAACTGACATATTTTCTTGGATTACAAATCCAACAAAATTAAGGCGGTATCTTTTTGTCTCAAACCAAGTATCTCAAGCAGATCTTGAAGAAATATGGCATGGAAGATGCAAAACCAGTATGTACCCCTATGGTTACAGGATGCAGCCTTAGTGCAAATGATGAATCAACAGCAGTGCATTAACCAACCTATAGATCCATGATTGGAAGTCTGATTTATCTGACAGGTACCCGACCAGACATCATGCATGCAGTGGGAATGGTTGGAATATTTCAGGCAAATCCAAAGGAAACTCATCTTCAGGCAGTGAAGAGAATTTTCAAGTATCTTCAAGGAACTCAAAACTATGGCTTATGGTATCCTAGAGATACAGATCTCACTCTTCATGCTTATACAGATGCAGATTGGGCTGGAAGCGTGGATGACAGAAAGAGCACAAGTGGTGGTGCATTCTTTATGGGTTCCAGATTAGTATCTTGGTTCAGCAAGAAACAGAGTTCGATTGCTTTATCTACAGCTGAAGCAGAATATGTGGTTGCTGCATCTTGCTGCACTCAACTCCTTTGGATGATGCAAACCTTGCAGGATTTTCAAATCACTTGTACACCACCCATCTCCATCTTATGTGATAATACAAGTGCAATCAGCATTTCAAAGAACCTAGTCATGCATTCAAAGACCAAGCACATACCTATCAAATATCATTTTCTCCGGGAACAAGTGCTGGAACAAAAGGTCAAGCTGGAGTATGTTCCCTCTAAGGAACAAGTTGCTGATATACTCACCAAACCACTGCCCAGGGAAACTTTTGAATACCTCAGACAGAAGCTGGGAGTAGTTGATGCATCATCTTGCTGTTAAAACTTGTCTGTTTCAGAGAAAAATGGGTGTACGCGAGTTGCCTGAGGAGGATCCACGTACATATGCCAGTTTATGAAGAGACAGTCGCGTATATGGAGGCTTGATGGATATCAGTAGGGACAGGCTCTGGATGAAGATAGTCTGATATGGGTCTGACAGAGACCATCTGGCACAGGTTCAGGGGGAGCAGATCAACTTCTAATGATGCATTGTTGGCATTATCTTAGAAGCTTTTGGTTCAAGTTCACAACTGTTGTTGGTTTCAGGTGGAACAAATGCAGAGGGAGAATAGAAGGAAAACATGGTTGTTGATCTGAATGGTGATTGACAGATGCTGCTGATATCAGTTATTGGTGACTTTCATAAGTCTTGCTCTAGATATTTCGTCTCTATGTCATGTATATCTTTTATGGTGTCAAGGTCATGTAACGGCCTATTTTGGTTTCCCCACTATGCCTGGGATGAAGATGTAATGTACTTGGTTGACATGTAAATTTCTGATGTATCCCCACTTGGTTGGGTGATGGATGTATGTATTGAGTCTTTTGGTGATAGGAAGGTATCTTATGATGTATGAGTCATGGTTCTTCTTGAAAAACATCTTTTTGCAGATATTGCCTACAGTCAGGGGGAGCATGGTCAGCACTAGCAGAGATTTCAGCATGGCAGAGATTTCAGCATGGAGCATGGCAGAGATTTCAGCATGTACTCAAGGGGAGCACAACCCTTTTCCATTGATGAAAAAGGGGGAGAATGACTTTAAGGATCTTGGTGTTGCCATCAAGTCCAAAGGGGGAGATTGTTGGCATTGTGGCACTGATTTAGAGCTATGGCACAGGTGTTGTCCTTGATGGCAACTCACTTTGGTGACAGATCTCAGTACAGGCTCTCAGAATGAAGGAAAAAGATATATATGCAGGTTCACCTAGACGAAGGCGCGTATACACGCAGGTTAGACGTTACAAAGGCGCGTATGCATATACACGCACTTTCACGCAAGAAAAAAAGCGTATATGTTGGAGAACTTACTTTTGGTCCGTGGTATTTAGTCCTTGGTATTTGAACCTATGGTTTTGGACCATGGTATCTCGTCAGAAGTGTTGATCCCAAGTATTGGGTCCATGGTATTGTTTTATTATGGTTTTGGACCGTGGTATTGTGAAAGGCCTAAGACTATAAAAGAGGAAGGAGATCATTTGGCAAAGAATCATCTGAATCAATTGAATATCTAATAAGTGCTAGATCTGAAATATTGGTGATTGGGGTTATGGTGCAGATCTGAATCTGAATGAAGGAGGAACCTTAGCGTAAAGAGAAGGATAAGTTCTATTGATGGGTCATAATCTTAAGGCTTGAATGATAGTATCTTTGTATGATTTCGATCTGTTATATGTGGCGCATGCTTGATCTATAAATCTGATAATCTGGGTTAATTAGTGTCTAAATATTTGAAAGAGTGAATTATCCTTTATAGATCTGTATGCAGGTGCAGTGAAGCGAAGGCGCGTGTACACGCTGGTTCAGTGAATAAAAACGGCGTATACGCAGGTTGGTCCAAACACAGAAGCATATGAACGCATGTTTCTAGTTATTGAAGTAGCATACATCTCTTGAGTTGTGTTCTAGCTGCTTCTATTTGATTGGTGCAGTGTTCTGGGTTCAGAATTTGGTGTGTGATTACTGTTACTGTGTTCTGGGTACAGTTGTCAGAGAAGTATCTACTTGATTCAGTTCTAATTGGTGAAAAGGAGATTGTTTGATGCATAAATTCTTGATGATTGATTGATGTTCATGGATCCAGTCTGAAAATTTATGAAACGTGGTCCCTGGAAGAAAGAGAAGGTTGTAGCCTTCAGTAGGCCAGCACCTACATACTAGTATCTTGGCTAGTGCAAGAGCAAAGGGGGTTGTAGCTCCCTTCCAGGAGAAGCTGGAGAACGAGAGAGGGTTGTAGCTCTCTGCAGGTTGCAGCCTGCGTACTGGTAAAGGACTGCACCAGTACATTGTAAGAAGAAGTTTCTAATTAAAAGAAGATAGAGACGAATTGCAGCAGGTGGTTTTCACCCACATTGGGTTTCCACCTTATATCTTGTGTTCTTGTGTGTGATTGTCTTCAGCTCTGTTTTACTGTTTCTGGTTACTGTTTATTTGATTCTGATACACAGATTAATGATCAACATCTGTAAGATAAATTAAATTATAAGTCTACATTGTATACGCGGGTTTCCTTCTCTGTAGTTGCGTATATACGCGGTTTTATCTAACTGAAGTAGCGTATATGATCTGGGTTTAAAAAGAAAATAATTGACTTGATAATACTGATTCACCCCCCCTCTCAGTATTATTTCCAACAAAAGACTCATGTGCTGGTGTGTGTTTTGTGTTATTTAAGCAACGGATCGATCAGATTGCCAATACACAGACATTTCAAATGGAAAGACAAAAGAGAAATACAGTAAGCAACACAAAGACACAAATAGTTTTAATGAGGAGTTCACCCTAATCTCTAGGGCTACATCTCCGGTCCAGCTTCAGTGGTGGCCTTGTTTTATTGTGTCTTCAAGCAGAAAAATTACATTACAGGGACTCAATATGAGTTCTCCTGAAGCAGGTTTGCTTGGCAGGGTGGTTCGTGGATTCCCCACACCACTTGGAGTACATAGACTCTCGTTCTTCCTACCAACTCTGTGACCCTCGGTCTACAGTGGAAAGAGCCAACTGTGATGCTCAATCCGAACAAATTCCTTTATGGGAAGGCTTGATTCCTCAAGCTCTCTGGTGCTCGTTGCTGCCTGTGGTCAGCTAGGCCCTCTGTCACCTCTGCTTGGCTTTACTGCTCTCTGTGTTTAGTCCTCCTCTCAGGGTTCACTGTTCACTATCTTTTTTTCCCTTCGGTTCCTCGTTCGAATAATTTCTTGTTCACTGTCTCTGTTCATGGGTTTAGCCATTCGACCTCCGTGCCTGTTTGTTTCCTCTCCTTCCTGCGTCGATTCGCCTGTCGCCCGCGTGCTTGGAATTCCTTGTTCGGCATCAGCATAACGCTCAGGAAGTCACCACGTGTCTCCATCGGAACTGTGCCAACATGTCCGTCGATTCGTTTCCTTTCTCCATCGTGGTTGTCAACGGATTCCAAATCCTCTTAAATCGTGGCTTGATCCCCTGTCAATTCCACTTTGTCTATCGAGCACAATCTCAACCATCCGATCTGGGCTCCTCCAGATCCAACGTCATTCGCACGTCGAGCGTGGTTGAATTTCTCGACTGATAACGCGCGATTGCGGCGATTTTTCTCTCTCCTTCGCTGCCACGCGTCGATCGTTGAGGGTGCTCGCTCTCTTTTCTCCAAAACCGCTTACCATTCAAGGGCGTCCCGATCAAACCATCGGTTTCCAGGTTGTGGGTCCCACCTTCATATGATGGTGCTCTTTCGCTTTTCTGCCCATGGTCCTCTGGCTCGAACATGACCGAGTGCCTTAGGCTTTACCATTTCAGCGCTTTTTGCCCAGCGATGTGCAACGCACATCGAAAATTACCTCCTTTTCCTGATCCGAGGCTCCCAGGGGCTATTTTGACCTCCTGCGCAGTCTCCATGGGCCTCGGTTAGCGCGCTTTGACCGAGGTCCTCGTCGTTCCGTGCCGGCTGCCATGGCCACTGGTTCAGGGTGTTTTCGATTGTTGTCTTGGATTCTTCAATTATTTGTTCGACCTGTTTTTAAATACGGTTCTATGACAGTTGTTTATGGATCCGATTCGGATCACGGCCTCCCAACTGAAAAGATTTTGGACCACCAAAAGTTGGTTTTCTTCAAGCATCAACTATGTGAGGAAACTGCTGTCTCACTTGTCCAATCTCAATCCATTTCGTACTGCTCGGCTTCGAACCTTTAAGCCCAATTCTGAGGTATTCCACCTATCCACTGCGCGTCGTCCTTACCTTCCTATCCAACACTGTATCTTCCTGCAGCTCATTAAGATATTCAGGTAGTAGGTCATCAACATAAGACAATTGACTTTGCTCTTCAGGGTCCTCAATCATTGAATGTTCAAACAACCTCAAACAGTCTTCATTTACGACTGAGTAGATGTGCATGTAAGCTGGTAGATCAAGGCGAAAAGCATTTTCACCAATCTTCTCAAGTATTCTAAAGGGTCCATACCTGATAGGTTTTAGCTTCTTACCTTCACCTTGCATCCTCTCCTTGCTGATATACAGCCAGACTTGGTCTCCAACTTGAAAACTATGCTCCATCTGATGCTTATCATGCCTAGCCTTGTACTTGGCCTGGCTTTTTTCTAGCTGTTCCTATACTGCCTGGTGGATCTCCTAGATCTGTTCAATGAACCTAGTTGCTTTGTCCACATCATTGTGTCCATCAACCATGGTATCCTTACTGTTAGTTTCAGTCTTTGTAGCCTTCCTCCAGTGATCAAATATGCTCTTACAAAGTGGTCTGAGAGTGTCAAAGTCAAATTTTACCATTTCAGCGAGTCTTCAAGCAAAATTTGGTCACTAGGTATTAGGTCTAGGGTTTGCTTTTACTCCTTTCAAATTCGTCCAAATGTCGGTCCATGTCACCATTTAGATGAGTGTACCATCATTCAAAGGGTTGTCTTTATCATGTCAAGTTCCAATGGGTCATTGTACACCTTGTTCATGCTTTAGTTGCGCCTAGGTAAAGTTCATTTCCCTCTCCTAGGGTTTTTAAGGTAATTTCTCTCGGAGGATCAAATAATTAGCAAAACTTGTATCCGGATGTTCATATACCTTCCCCTATCCATAATGTACCTTATTAAACACTTCCGATCACTAAAATCCCCCAAATTCCTCATTTTCGCACAAACCCTAGTTTCTTGCTACACCTTGACAATTTTCTAGGCTAGGCCTGTGTTTTGCCTTTTTGGACCCCTTTCCCTCACTCAATCTTTGAAATTCCACTTTACCCTACTTCCTAACATTCATCCCTACTTCCAAAAATTTTCTCAAGAATTTAGAAGCCCCTTATCCCCTTCATTTCACTTCATTTCGACAAATCCCTTGTTCCACACGTCGGGATAGGTTTCACTCAAATGATGTTTCGGAGCAATAAAAGATGAATTTGGGAAAACTGAGAGAGGTTTTTGTCCACAACAGGCCAAGGAAGAAAAAATCACTTCACTTTTTACACTGGTGTCACGGTTTTAGAGAAATGTCCAAAATACCGTTGCCTCAAGAGAATTGAATGCACCTCTGAAGTGACCTTGGGAAAATCACGATTTCTCCTAGCTTGGTTGGCCAAGTGACTTGACTGATGATTCAAATGCTAACTAGACACAAATATATTTCCAATGAGCTATCATGAGTTCAATTTGGAGTTGAGGAAGACCTCCAAAAGTTTACTGCAACAGCACTCTGCCTTGAGGCAGCCTCATTTGACACATTTTGACCAGTCTTGGGAGATTTGTTTTTTGACAGGGTACATGAACTCCAAATTGGAAAATTATAGTTGGGTTGAAAATTAGACTCAAATAAATTTCCAACGAGCTATCCCACGCCCAATTTGGACACCGGGAAGGCCTCAAAAAGCCTCCTGCAAAATGCCCTATGCAATGGGTTTGTGCGCGGCGCATTGGGCCAGAACACAAGATTTTTGCCATTCCTTTCACCCATCAAATTTTTCTCAGTCTCTCCTTGTTCAAGTAAGTCAAAGCCACTTCCTCATTTCTCTTAACAAGTGTTTGGTGTTGGTATGAAAATTTAAATGCAAAAAACTCAAAATCCTATTCTCTTGTTTTAAGATTGCTCCTAGGGTTTTAAACTTGTTTTGTGCCAAACACTTCCATTCTCCACCTTGTTTTTTCCACCCGCTCACCGTTATCTTATCATAGCAGCTCATCCCCTATTCCCCATATCCCTAAAGTCACTCATACCCATTTCATTCCCATCTCCCTACATCTCTAAAAGTCACTTACTCCTAGCTTCATCTCCCTCTCCCAAGTCATTTCATTTCCTCTCATTCTCCTTTTCCCATTTCATGTGTAAAAATTCCCAAAACCTCAGTTTCCCAAACATTCAGTGGCTCTCCCCTCTCCCAAAGTTTGTCAAATTCTCAAAGGGAAAACTACCACTTGACAAGACTCCCTTGTTCCCACTGTCCATGTTTCTCCCACAGTCCCTTCCCTTTGGCACATTTGGCATTGAAAACAAAACACCAATTTCTCATTTTCAACAAACCAAACATACACCTTGTTTCAAACACCATGGAGACAGACACAGATTCATCATACGAACAAGACAGTGATTCCATCACTGAACTGCATGCACCAAGAGGGCACTGAAACGCCATAAAAGGGAGGATAGACTCCGAATCTTGGCCGAAGCCTCTTTGGATGAGCATGATACTTGATGAGGCACCTTCAGTCCAAATTTCAAGGATTTTGGAGAAAATTTTGTCATTTTTTTGGTCACAAAACAGAGTTTTCTGCCCAACGCGTAGCGCCACTTGGCGCGCGCTTATGATTGGGACATCTTCTGGAGGAAAACTTGATATTTTTGGGTTTTTTATGATAAATTATGCATGCTCAGGAATGGCCGAGAGATTTCATCAAGTTTTGGGTGGCCTAAAGGGTCAAAAACACCTTGAAAATGGCCTTTCTGCCACTTTTTCCACACACAGGAAGCAGTCTTGGGAGATTGGATATTTGGAGGGGAAAATGGACACCAAATCTAGAAATTCCACTTGGGTTGGAAAGTAGACAGGTAGGGCTTTCCAACGAGCTATCATGAGCTCAATTTGGACTTCAGGAAGTGCCTCAAAATCAGCTCCAAAGTGGCGCGACGCATAGAGAATTTTGGCCTATTTTTCACTCAGCAGCTCAGAATTTCGGCCAGTTTTGACTAATTTCACTTTTTGATGTTACTCTTGATCTACCTTGATGTAATTTCATGAACATGATGTAATTTTGGCACATATTTACTTGTTTTAGTAGATTCATTCACTAAAAAGTGAAAAGATAGTGAATGAATCAGTTTCCTAGCATATAGAGGCAAGTTGTTTCTTTGCCTATTTTTCAGCTCCTTGTTTAGATATGATTGAAACGGCTCCTAGAATGATGAGCTCGACCCCTAGAGGTGTGGGAAGGAGTTAGGCTTTTCTATATCATGTAATTTCTTAGTCATTTTCAGGGTTGGACACTTGGGATTGCTTGGCACTCCATTGTACATCTGATTTCTGCATTTTTGGCAAAGGAAAGACCAGGGTTTTGATTGGGACATCTTCTGGAGGAAAACTTGATATTTTTGGGTTTTTTATGATAAATTATGCATGCTCAGGAATGGACGAGAGATTTCATCAAGTTCTGGGTGGCCTAAAGGGTCAAAAACACCTTGAAAATGGCCTTTCTGCCACTTTTTCCACACACAGGAAGCCGTCTTGGGAGACTGGATATTTGGAGGGGAAAATGGACACCAAATCTAGAAATTCCACTTGGGTTGGAAAGTAGACAGGCAGGGATTTCCAACGAGCTATCATGAGCTCAATTTGGACTTCGGGAAGTGCCTCAAAATCAGCTCCAAAGTGGTGCGACGCATAGAGAATCTGGGCGTGGCGCATAGAGAATTTTGGCCTATTTTTCACTCAGCAGCTCAGAATTTCGGCTAGTTTTGACTAATTTCACTTTTTGATGTTACTCTTGATCTACCTTGATGTAATTTCATGAACATGATGTAATTCTAGCACATATTTACTTGTTTTAGTAGATTCATTCACTAAAAAGTGAAAAGATAGTGAATGAATCAGTTTCCTAGCATATAGAGGCAAGTTGTTTCTTTGCCTATTTTTCAGCTCCTTGTTTAGATATGGTTGAAACGGC
Source organism: Pinus tabuliformis (assembly GCA_031772625.1). Classification (NCBI taxonomy): domain Eukaryota; kingdom Viridiplantae; phylum Streptophyta; class Pinopsida; order Pinales; family Pinaceae; genus Pinus; species Pinus tabuliformis. The sequence continues at coordinate 497,707,256 of CM062818.1, read as the reverse complement.
TCCTAGAATGATGAGCTCGACCCCTAGAGGCATGGGAAGGAGTTAGGCTTGTCTATATCATGTAATTTCTCAGTCATTTTCAAGGTTGGACACTTGGGATTGCTTGGCACTCCATTGTACATCTGATTTCTGCATTTTTGGCAAAGGAAAGACCAGGGTTTTGCAGCACTTGTTGGGATCCTTGTGGCTCTGTGTTTTGATGGTGTTTTTCTTCATGCAATTTTAATTTCATTGATGTTTCATGTATGCCATTTCCCTTCTCTTTGCTTCTAAAATTAAACAAATGAGTGACAAAAGGTAGAATCCATTAGCTTGTTGTGCTCTACCAGTTAGTTTGTTTAATTTTCAATGTTTTCTTCAATTTGAAGAGGATTCTTGGTATCCTCTTGCCCTCTTCAGCTCCGCAGTGGTCTTTTCTATCCATTCATTTAATCCAAAGCATCAAAACTACTGCCTACCTTGCCCCAACTGGAACTCTGGGAAAATTTGGCCTCATCTCTGGACCCAAATTTGCCTTTCCCTTGATTCCAACAAAACTCCCAAAAATCAAATCAAATCTTTGCACTTCATACCTAGCCTAAAATTAGTTTGTATTTCAGTCATCTCAAGCCCCATCGATTATCTTTTGCTGAGATTGACCCGGAGAGAGCCCTCTCCTGTCCTCGTAGGGCTAGCTATGAGGCTGAGCGTGGTTTGATGTGGACCTAGAATCTTACCTTTTCAGCCTGAGGTAAATCTAGGCTCTAACATAGTGGCGACCATACTGGGGAAGAAATTTTATTTTCATTGTTTGGCTTTGTAGACTACAGACGGAGCCTGAAGTTAGCCAGGTAGCCTTCGAAACGCTTTTGCTTTGCATTAGCGCAAGTAGATAAAAGCTACTTCAGTCAATCTCTGGTCTAGTTTATAAACTGAACATCTGATCTAAACGATCACCCCAGTACATGTATCAAGTTAGATCTGATGGTTGATGGTGGACAATGATCAGACACCGCAAGGCTGAAATCATTCACCTGGCAACTCCATTCACTGAAAAATCTAGAAATCAATCATTCACCTGGTGACTCCACTGCAGGAAGATCAGTAGCTTTAAGATTTTCAAGATGGAACGGGTTGCAAGAAGATACGCTCCCATGAGCCGAGATCACATCCCAGGTTTTCCAAATAAAATGCCCAAGGTGGATTGGCTTCAAAATTTGCCTATGTTCAGAAATGTGGAAGGTAATGACACTGCTCTTCATCTGGTGAAATTTCAAATTCATGTGCATAAATTAAAGATCAATTTTCCTGAAGACTGTCTGATGAAAATGTTTATGGATACTCTGGAAGATGAAGCCTAATCTTGGTATGAAAGTATTCCACCTGCTTCTATTTATTGTCTAAAGGATTTTCATACAATATTCTTTGAAAGGTATAAAGAATCTTGTCCATCCTTAATATTAGTGCAGAATTGTTGTGAACATGTTAGTAATTTCATTGAAGATCTTGAGAATTTTTACGAAGATAATGAATTGATGGACGGAGAAATCATGGAAGCATTGTATGAAAATTCGTTTCAACAGCATACAGAAATCTTAGAGGATACTTATCAAGATCAACAAGTTGAAGTTTTCCATATTGCTGAAAATGATGAGAGAAGAAGTTTTATTTCAGATCTAGTTGAAATAAAAGATGTTACGCAAGAAAATGATGTTCCAATCTCAGATAATGATGATGATAAATCAGATCGAGAGACAGATTGTGATGAGGAAAAACATGTTGTTCTAGATCTCATAAAAGAGAGTTGCATTGTTGAGGCTGCCTCAAATGAAGAAAACAGAGTTACAGACCTAAATGCTCTCATCCCACTGGAACTAGATCTTCACGAGGAGGTAGTTCATTCCCTCTATGAAAAACAAGACGAGATCTTCGCTCAAGTAAGTGAAAAAGTTTCCTTGGATGAATCATTGGTAGATGATAGAAATGTCATATTTGAGTATCAAGAATCATCTGAAGTTTCTTTTCTTATGATTGATGAATGTAATGAGAAACATGACAATCTGGCTATTATATCATATGAAGATGATCAAAATAATATTCAGACTACAGAAGATCAGAACATTTAGCACTGCCTTTCAGATTCTTCTTCATATGTCTCATGTTTTGAAATGTTTTTCCAAGAGGAGATCTACTCATCTACTTGTTCAGAATTATTTGAGGACTAGGAACATACTTTTACTGAAGTACATTATGAAGGAAGATCAGAATCAAAAGAAAAAGACACCTTGTTTCTTCAGCAAGAGGTAAATCTTCATGTTTTTCAGGATCCAATGGAAAATCTGTTGCAGTCAGCAGTGAAGGTGATTATCGCAGTATTCAGTGATGAAGGAGATCATGGTCAATTATGTTTTTGGATGCCTAGTTACCAGTATTTATTGTTGACCAGAAGATCTGATCAGGAGAATCAATCAAGGAGGCATCTGCTTAATTGGTTACATTGGAAGGCACACTACACATGATTGTACATATTCCATCAGCAGGCAGTTGGTTGTCATCATGATTTGAAACCCTCGAATCTTGATGGACTGCTGCCATTAAACAAGCTTTGTAAGTTCTTGTTTTAGTTAAGTCAGTCATGAGTCATTTCTTTTTGCATTGAGTCAGTTTTTTCAGTCATTTTAGTTTCAAAATTGAGTCAGTTTGAGTCAAATTTTCAGTCAATAAATGAGTCAAGAGTCTTGTGTTAATTTACTGAAGTTATGGACTCCATTGCCCAATGGATGAAGGCGCTGGTCTGCTCTCCCAAAGATCTGCCGTTCTTGGCACCTCCAAGGAGCTACCATCCCCATTGGAGCCAATGTTAGTGTCAGTCTTTGCAGCCTTCCTCCAGTGATCAAATATGCTCTTACAAAGTGGTCTGAGAGTGTCAAAGTCAAATTTTGCCATTTCAGTGAGTCTTCAAGCAAAATTTGGTCACTAGGTATTAGGTCTAGGGTTTGCTTTTACTCCTTTCAAAGTCATCCAAATTTCGGTCCATGTCACCATTCAGATGAGTGTACCATCATTCAAAGGGTTGTCTTTATCATGTCAAGTTCCAATGGGTCATTGTACACCTTGTTCATGCTTCAGTTGCGCCTAGGTAAAGTGCATTTCCCTCTCCTAGGGTTTTGAAGGTAATTTCTCTCGGAGGATCAAATCATTAGCAAAAATTGTATCCAGATGTTCATATACCTTTGACTATCCATAATGTACCTTATTAAACACTTCCCATCACTAAAATCCCCCAAATTCCTCATTTTCGCACAAACCCTAGTTTCTTGCTACAACTTGACAATTTTCTAGGCTAGGCCTGTGTTTTTCCCTTTTGGACCCCTTTCCCTCACTCAATCTTTGAAATTCCACTTTACCCTGCTTCCTAAAATCCATCCCTACTTCCCAAAATTTTCTCAAGAATTTAGAAGCCCCTTATCCCCTTCATTTTGCTTCATTTCGACAAATCCCTTGTTCCACACATCGGGATAGGTTTCACTCAAATGTTGTTTCGGAGAAATAAAAGATGAATTTGGGAAAACTGAGAGAGGTTTTTGTCCCAAATAGGCCAAGGAAGAAAAACCCCCTTCAATTTTTACACCGGTGTCATGGTTTTAGAGAAATGTAAAAAATACCGTTGCCTCAGGAGAAATGAATGCACCTCTGAAGTGACCTTGGGAAAATAAATATTTCTCCTAGATTCGTTGGCCAAATGACTTGATTGATGATTTAAATGATAACTAGACACAAATATCTTTCCAATGAGCTATCACGAGCTCAATTTGGAGTTGAGGAAGACCTCCAATCGTTGACTGCAACAGCACTCTGCCTTGAGGCAGGTTCATTTGGCACATTTTGACCAGTCTTGGGATATTTGTTTTTTGACAGGGTAAATGAACTTCAAATTGAAAAATTATAGTTGGGCTGAAAATTAGACTCAAATAAATTTCCAACGAGCTATCCCGTGCCCAATTTGGACACCGGGAAGGCCTCCAAAAGCCTCCTGCAAAATGCGCTATGCATTGGGTTTGTGCGCGACGCATTGGGCCAGAACACAATATTTTTGCCATTCCTTTCACCCATCAAATTTTGCTCCGTCTCTCCTTGTTCAAGTAAGTCAAAGCCACTTCCTCATTGCTCTTAACAAGTGTTTGGTGTTGGTATGAAAATTTAAATGCAAAAAACTCAAAATCCTATTCTCTTGTTTTAAGATTGCTCCTAGGGTTTTAAACTTGTTTTGTGCCAAACACTTCCATTCTCCACCTTGTTTTTTTCCACCCTCTCACCATTATCTTATCATAGCAGCTCATCCCCTATTCCCCATATCCCTAAAGTCACTCATACCCTTTTCATTCCCATCTCCCTACATCTCTAAAAGTCACTTACTCCTAGCTTCATCTCCCTCTCCCAAGTCATTTCATTTCCTCTCATTCTCCTTTTCCCATTTCATGTGTAAAAATTCCCAAAACCTCAGTTTCCAAAACATTCAATGGCTCTCCCCTCTCCCAAAGTTTGTCAAATTCTCAAAGGGAAAACTACCACTTGACAAGACTCCCTTGTTCCCACTGTCCATGTTTCTCCCACAGTCCCTTCCCTTTGGCACATTTGGCATTGAAAACAAAACATCAATTTCTCATTTTCAACAAACCAAACATACACCTTGTTTCAAACACCATGGAGATGGACACAGATTCATCATACGAACAAGACAGTGATTCCATCACTGAACTGCATGCACCAGGAGGGCACTGAAACACCATAAAAGGGAGGATAGACTCCGAATCTTGGCCGAAGCCTCTTTGGCTGAGCATGATACTTGATGAGGCACCTTCAGTCCAAATTTCAAGGAATTTGGAGAAAATTTTGTCATTTTTTTTTTGGTCACAAAACAGAGTTTTCTGCCCAATGCGTAGCGCCACTTGGCACGCGCTTATGATTGGGACATCTTCTGGAGGAAAAATTGATATTTTTGGGTTTTTTATGATAAATTATGCATGTTCAGGAATGGCCGAGAGATTTCATCAAGTTCTGGGTGGCCTAAAGGGTCAAAAACACCTTGAAAATAGCCTTTTTGCCACTTTTTCCACACACAGGAAGCAGTATTGGGAGATTGGATATTTGGAGGGGCAAATGGACACCAAATCCAGAAATTCCATGTAGGTTGGAAGGTAGATAGGCAGGGCTTTCCAACGAGCTATCATGAGCTCAATTTGGACTTCGGGAAGTGCCTCAAAATCAGCTCCAAAGTTGCATGATGCATAGAGAATTTGGGCACGACGCATAGAGAATTTTGGCCTATTTTTCACTCAGCAACTCAGAATTTCGGCCAGTTTTGACTAATTTCACTTTTTGATGTTACTCTTGATCTACCTTGATGTAATTTCATGAACATGATGTAATTTTGGCACATATTTACTTGTTTTAGTAGATTCATTCACTAAAAAGTGAAAAGATAGTGAATGAATCAGTTTCCTAGCATATAGAGGCAAGTTGTTTCTTTGCCTATTTTTCAGCTCCTTGTTTAGATATGGTTGAAATGGCTCCTAGAATGATGAGCTCGACCCCTAGAGGCATGGGAATGAGTTAGGCTTGTCTATATCATGTAATTTCTCAGTCATTTTCAGGGTTGGACACTTGGGATTACTTGGCACTCCATTGTACATCTGATTTCTGCATTTTTGGCAAAGGAAAGACCAGTGTTTTGCAGCACTTGTTGGGATCCTTGTGGCTCTGTGTTTTGATGGTGTTTTTCTTCATGCAATTGTAAGTTCATTGATGATTCATGTATGCCATTTCCCTTCTCTTTGCTTCTAAAATTAAACAAATGAGTGACAAAAGGTAGAATCCATTAGCTTGCTGTGCTCTGCCTGTTAGTTTGTTTAATTTTCAATGTTTTCTTCAGTTTGAAGAGGATTCTTGGTACCCTCTTGCACTCTTTAGCTCCTTAGCGGTCTTTTCTATCCATTCATTTAATCCAAAGCATAAAAACTACTGCCTACCTTGCCCCAGCTGGAACTCTGCGAAAATTTGGCCTCATCCCCAGACCCAAATTTGCCTTTCCCTTGATTCCAACAAAACTCCCAAAAATCAAATCAAATATTTGCACTTCATACCTAGCCTAAAATTAGTTTGTGTTTCAGTCATCTCAAGCCCCATCGATTATCTTTTGCTTAGATTGACCCGGAGAGAGCCCTCTCCTGTCCTCGTAGGGCTAGCTACGAGGTTGAGTGTGGTTTGATGTGGATCTAGAATCTTACCTTTTCAGCTTGAGGTAAATCTAGGCTCTAACACTTACCAAAGACAAAATCCGGAGGAGACCTTGGTATGAAACCAAAGCATGTCTCAAAAGGAGATCTCTGGGTAGAAGAGTGTTTGGCTCTATTGTAAGCATGCTGCACATAGCACAAGTGCTCATCCCAAATCTTAGGATGTTTGCTGCAATATCCTCTCAGTAACTGGATCACTGTCCTGTTAACTAATTCTGTCTGGCCATCTATTTGTGGATGAAAAGCTGTGCTTTTTTTTAATTTGGTGTCCATTAGTTCCCACATACTTGACCAAAACTTCCCCACAAATCGGGTGTCTCGATCAGATACAATAGAAGTGGGTAATCCAAAATGAACCCATACATGTTCAAAGAACAATTTTGCAGTTTGTTCAGTGGTAATCTGTTTACTACAGGGTATCAAAATACACATTTTGTTGAACCTATCCACAACAACATATAGATAATCATGACCTTTCCTAGATTTAGGCAGTCCCCCAACAAACTCCATGGAAATGCTTTCCCAAGGGTGAGAAGGAACTGGTAAGGGAGTGTATAAGCCTAGTTTTCTGTTACTGGGCTTGCTTTTAGCACACATAACACACCCCTTTACATATCTAGAAACTGTCTCATTCATTTTCAGCCAATAGTAGAACCTTTGTAGCTGTGCAACTGTTTTACTTACCCCAAAGTGACCTGATATCAGAGAAGTGTGTGCTTCCATAATTATCTTTACTCTCTCAGTTTGTGGAATGCAGAGTTTCCCACAATGATATAAGAGTCGGTCCTTCACATGATAGTCCAATTCTTCTACTCTTTTGCCTTGACTCAAAGTTGCATATACATCTTTAAAGTCCATGTCCTGAGCACACTGTTCTATGTAGCTTTCATGCAGCACAGAATTATGCTTAAGTATGGTAGATGCATTTATAATGGGTCTAGATAACATGTCTGCAACCTTGTTATGTATGCCCTTTTTATATCTGATGACTAAATGAAACTGTTGTAGAAAACCCATCCATCTGTAGTGTCTTGATTGTTGCAACTTAGTTTGGGAGTGTAGATATTGAAGTGGTTGATGATCAATATGTATTACTGTTTCTTTGCCAATTAAGTAATGTTTCCACTTTTTCACACTTTGGACTAATGCATACAATTCTTTATCATAGGTAGGATAGTTAACTACTGCAGGATTAAAAGTCTCAGAATGATAGCATATGGGTCTACCGTGCTGTGTCAACACTGCTCCCATGGCATAGTCACTGGCATTAGTTTGGATCTCAAATGGTCTTTGTAGATCTGGCAGTGCTAGTACAGCTGCTGTACTAATTTTTTCTTTCAAGGTGTCGAAGGCTTTCTGCTGTTTGCCTCCCCACTAAAACACCTTGTTCAATCCTATCAAAGCATGTAAGGGAGCTGCAATTGAGGAAAAATTTGAAATGAACTTCCTTCAATATTGTGCTGCTCCTAAGAAGCTTCTCACTTCTGTAGTAGATTTGGGTTTAGGCCAGTTTACAATGACTGCCACTTTAGAGGGATCTATTTTCAATTCACCTCCCCCTACTATGTGTCCCAAATAATTTAGATAGGTTTTGCCAAATTCACATTTGGAGAGTTTAACAAAAAGTTTTTCTCTTTTCAAAACATCTAATGTCTGCTTAACATGCTTTAAATGTTCTTCCCACGTTTTACTAAAAATTAGAATGTCATCTAGATACACAATAACAAAATCATCAAGAAAAGGTCTGAGTACATCATTCATTAATCTCATGAAAGTAGCAGGGGCATTGGTCAAGCCAAAAGGCATAACCAGCCATTCATACAATCCTTGCTTGTTTTGAAAGTAGTCTTCCATGCATCTTGCTCTGCAACTCTGACCTGATGGTATCCATTGTGCAAATCCAGCTTGGTGAAATAAACAGCTTCCTTCAATTGATCTAAAAGATCATCTATGCGAGGAAGGGGATAACGATTCTTGATTGTTATCTTATTCAGTGCTCAGTAATCAATGCACATTCTCCACGAGCCATCTTTCTTTCTCACCAAAACGATTGGTGACCCACATGGTGATGTGCTAGGTCTGATGAAACCTTTTTCGAGCAACTCCTGCACCTGCCTCTTGATTTCAGCATTCTCTAAAGCAGATAACCTTTTATACCTGTGGCTACAATGATTGTTTCATCTCCCGAGTCTAACCCCAAATCTTTCTGAATAGCTGCAGTAGCTTTCTTCTTCTTGCCCTTAGACTTCTTAGGTCTCAGCTCTGGATGCGGAATCCAACAGTGCTCATCATCATGCCCCTCCTTTTTACAGTGAGTGCATGAAGCTTTTCCTTTTTGTGCAGTGTTTTCCTTCCTTTCTCTCCACTTCTGCTTTCTTTTCTCCTTGCTCTTGCTTGCAGTGGGTTGGGATGGTCCCCCAACTTCTGGATTTCCATTCTTTCCTCTAGGCTCTAGATGAGTAGCTTGTACAGATACCTCATCTATACTAGTGGGATTAAACATGAGGATGGTATGCCTCATGTAGCTGTGTAGACCACCAATGTACTTCAAAAGAGTTTCTGGTGAGTCTAATGAAATACCCAACGTCAATGCTCTCTTTCTGAACTCTTGAGTATACCCTTGTACACTTTGCCCTTTTAACTGCCGAAGAGTTTGCCAACTCATCATGGCTTGTTGCATGTAGGCCAATGGATAGAACTGTTTTTTGTTTGTAGTAACAAAGTCACTCTAGACAGAGATGGTCTTACCATGCTTCCTCATATCAGCTTGGGTTCTGCCTTCCCAAAAAACCAAGGCAGTGCCCCCTAGGCGTAGGCTTGCCAGCTGAGTCTTGCTCTTGTCTGAGTCTTTTTTTTGTACTCTGCAATACACATCAATTTGTCTTATCCAGTTGTCCAACTTTTCAGCATTCAACTCCCCATCATATATAGGCAAGTCAAATTTAACATCTAACTTAATCAAAGATTCCTTCTTATTATGCACATGGATACTAGGAGGTGTAGGGAAGCTTTCTTCTTTTTCCTTCCCTTTGGAGTGGTCATGGGAATGAGATTCATCTTCTTCTTTATCTTGCTTAGGGCCTGATGAATCTTCGTCCTTATGCTTTCTAAAGTGTCTATACATTTCTTCTACCATAGACTTCATAGTTAGGAAACTTTCTAAGAATTGAGGGTCTGGCCCTACAGAACCTTCTTTTGACATTGTTTTTCGAGAATAGACTCTCCCAATTTCAGGATTAGTTTCCACCAATTCCCCTTCTCCTAGTTTGAGCTTTGATCTAGTGAGCATTCACAGCTAAACCAACACAAGCTTGTCTAACCTTACAACCTAGAGCTTTGATACCACTTGATCTGATATTCACCCTATGAGTGACATCAGTTAAGATTTATTAAACAACAGGTATTACAGACTCATGTGCTGGTGTGTGTTCTGTGTTATTTAAGCAACGGATCGATCAGATTGCCAATACACAGACATTTCAAATGGAAAGACAGCAGAGAAATACAGTAAGCAACACAAAGACACAAACAGTTTTAATAAGGAGTTCACCCTAATCTCCAGGGCTACATCTCCGGTCCAGCTTCAGTGGTGGCCTTGTTTTATTGTGTCTTCAAGCAGAAAAATTACATTACAGGGACTCAATATGAGTTCTCCTGAAGCAGGTTTGCTTGGCAGGGTGGTTCGTGGATTCCCCACACCACTTGGAGTACACAGACTCTCGTTCTTCCTACCAACTCTGTGACCCTCGGTCTACAGTGGAAAGAGCCAACTGTGATGCTCAATCCGGACAGATTCCTCTATGGGAAGGCTTGATTCCTCAAGCTCTCTAGTGCTTGATGCTGCCTGTGGTCAGCTCGGCCCTCTGTCACCTCTGCTTGGCTTTACTGCTCTCTGTGTTCAGTCCTCCTCTCAGGGTTCACTGTTCACTGTCTTTTTTTCTCTTCGGTTCCTCGTTCGAATAATTGCCTGTTCACTGTCTCTGTTCATGGCTTTAGCCATTCGACCTCCGTGCCTGTTCGTTTCCTCTCCTTCCTGCGTCAATTCGCCTATCACCCGTGTGCTTGGAATTCCCTGTTCGGCATCAGCATAACGCTTAGGAAGTCACCACGTGTCTCCATCAGAACTGTGCCAACCTGTCCGTCGATTCGTTTCCTTTCTCCATCATGGCGGTCAACGGATTCCAAATCCTCTTAAATCGCGGCTTGATCCCCTGTCAATTCCGCTCTATCTATCGGGCGCAATCTCAACCATTCGATCTGGGCTCCTCTAGATCCAATGTCATTCGCACGTCGAGCGCGGTTGACTTGCTCGACCGATAACGCGCGATCGCGGCGGTTTTTCTCTCTCCTCTGCTGCCACGTGTCGATCGCTGAGGGTGCTCGCTCTTTTCTCTCCAAAACCGCTTACCGTTCAAGGGCACCCGATCAAACGACCGGTTTCTAGGTTGTGGGTCCCACCTTCGTACGATGGCGCTCTTTCGCTTTTCCGCCCACGGTCCTCTGGCTCCAACGTGACCGAGTGCCTTAGGCTTTACCATTTCAGCCCTTTTTTCCCAGCGATGCGCGTTAGCGCTAGTGCTAACGCGCATCGAAAATCACCTCCGTTTCCTGATCCGAGGCTCCCAGGGGCTATTTTGACCTCCTGCGCAGTCTCCATGGGCCTTGGTCAGTGCGCTTTGACCGAGGTCCTCGTCATTCCACGCCGGCTACCATGGCCACTGGTTCAGGGTGTTTTCAATTGATGTCTTGGATTCTTCAAGGATTTGTTCGACCTGTTTTTAATCACGGTTCTATGACAGTCGTTTATGGATCCGATTCGGATCAGCACATATGCCTATTTTTCCATTATGTTGTATTTCATTTCAACATCTCTCAATTCCATAACAAAAAAGGAAATGGGTTGTTCCTGACCTTCCCCGTTCTTTTGAAGTAAAACATGAAAGATGGTGTGCTCAGAAGAAAATGAAAAAATTACAAGATATTTAGAGAAATCTGGACTAGTGAGTAAAGGAGCTTGACCTAAATCCTTTTTGATATCACTAAAGTATGACTTTGCTTGTTCGTTCCATTTAATCTCATTTCTTTTCTTGAGCATGTTTGATATAGCCTTTAAAATTTATTTAAAATTTGGGATAAATCTTCGTAGAAAATTTACTTTACCTAGAAATGATTGCACTTCTTTCTTGTTTCTTAGATGTTTAATTTTTTTATTGTTGTCACTCAGCTAGGATCTATCTAAATTCCCTCCTTTGATACTATGTGACCCAACAACTTCCCCTCCTTCATAGAAAAATGGGATTATTTATTTATTTATTTATTTATTTCCAGATTTAAGGAAACTCTGAACTTCCCGCACTTAGTGAAGACTGTCCTCAAATGTCTTAAATGATAAGATTCATATTTTATAAAGAGATTAATATCATCTAGATAAATAACAACGAACTTATCTCTTTCACCAGTGAAAGTGATATCCATTTCTCTCTGGAAGGTGGCTCCAACATTCATGAGTCTGAATGGAATTTTTGAATACATAAATGTGGCACATGGCGTGGTGAAATAAATCTTGTCCTGATCTTTTGGATTAACCAAGATCTCATTATATCCAGAAAACCCATCCAGCATTGAAATCCTTTCTAAGCCAACCACTTTTTGCAAAATGTGGTCCATCTTTTATAAAGGATGATTATCCTTCATTGAAACTTTATTCAAATTTCCTAAATCCACGCATAGGTGAATTTCCTCGCTCTTTGCCCTGGCTGGTACCAAGTTTGCTATACAATTTGAAAATATTAGTGGGATGATGATTTTTTCAGCCAATAGTCTCTTCGCCTCCTTTTCAATCAGTTGCAGTATCTTTGGATTGATCCTTCTTAACTTTTGTTTAAAGGGTTTTTCATTTTCCTTGAGTGGTATAGTGTGTTGGATGACAGTTTTGTCATAGACCTGTAAGTCCTCACATATCCAAGCAAATACATATGCAAACTCCTTTAAAAATTTTGCATACTTCAGCTTTTGGTCTGGTTTTAAAGTATTAGAAACTTTGACCACCTTTGTATTATATTTAGTTCTCTAATTGTAGTATTCCATCTACCCATCACTTGGCGAGATTCTAGGCTTAATTTCCACATCATTTAAATCAAATAATATCTTCAATGGAACTAAACTTCTAGGGATTATATTATTACTTAACTGAATTATACCCTATCCAACAACATTATTCAAGAAGACCATTGTTTCAGTATCTTTATCTGTGGTCTCATCTTCGTCTTTGTCAATTGGAGTGCTAAGAAATTCATCAGTTCTTTCAAGAAATATTCTAATTTGTTGATCGTCTTCAAACACCTACCAGTGCCTAGTATTGTCTGGGATAGAAGGCCTATGTCTCACATTGATCTCATATTTTTCATTAGGATAAATATGAATTCTGAATGCACTAGCAGTTGTTGCTAAAGAGTCCATGATTCCATTTTCTTCTCTAGGGCCGAGAGAGATTTCATGCTCAGAGAAAAAATTTGAAAACAAATCCCATACTTTATTCTGGTAGGTTTTCATCCTTGGGTGCCTAGTTTGATAAGTTCCTTTGAATTGGTTCACAATTAATTGATCCAAATCTCCAAAAATATGAATTTTCTTTGTTTGCTGCTCTCTTAACAGGTTCAACCCGATAACTAGAGATTCATATTCTGCCACGTTGTTTGTACAGTCAAAATACAATTTGTATGAATGTAACTGACTAGTACAATATGGCAGAACAATCCAAATTCCTACCCCAGAACCCTTCTCACAAGTGGAGCCATCAAAATATAAATTCCAGACTTCATCTGAAATTTTTTGAACATGTTTTTGATGAACGTCGATCAACATGTTATGATATTTCCCCATCAACACAAAAATCATTAAAGAAAATTTATGATCCTACCTCTGTATCTACTACATAAATGGGATGATTATCTGGTTGAGTTCTACTACTTACCATATAGGCCATTTGGAATTCCCTATATAATATTTTTAACTCACCAAACAAAGGGATTGATGTGTAAGACATGTCCATTTGTAATGTTCCTCCTAATCTTGTTTCCCAAGACAGAAAAATAACATGTCGAATCTAGTTGGAATATCTGCTACCACTATGTCCATCATTACACTTTTTGTAGGTATCTATGCCAAAGTTACAACTAGATCTTTTATCAACCCTAAACATTTTACTTTTCTAGAATCAAATGAGAACAAGTCCTTGTAAGGTCTAGTAATCTAAAGTCCTAGATGGTCCATGACTGACTTAGGCATCAGGTTATGCGAAGCTCCAGAGTCTAACATAGCATTATGAAGAATCATATCGTGTATGTTCAGACTTACATAGAATGGGGGAACATCATCATTTATACTAGTGACATGTGGACCAAAAACAAATTCAGGAGCATCATCATCTAAATTTAGGGAATCTTGTGAGTTTATATTAACCTGATCACTCTCTAAACTCTTAACCATTATAAATATTCTTTTTCTGTACTTTTCATTTCTTAAAAGTTCAGAAAAAGGAATGGATGCTTTCAAATTACTAATTTCACTTTCCAGATTGAAAGTTGACTGTGTTTTTTCCAATTCTTTAATCTCCTTTTTAGCTTCTTCCACTTTTCTCAGACTGTCCTTCTTAGGCTCCTCTGGTCTCTTTAGTATTTCCTTCCTTGAATCAGCTTGTTGCTCAGCTGTTGTCTTTTGTGACAGAGTCTTAATAGGAACAATTTGGCCCCTAAGATATATTGTTGTTGTAGCGGCTACAACCACCCTCCAAAAAAATTTCTTATGCTTTGTTTTGGAGCCTCCCTCCTAAATCACAAAAACTCATCTCGCACTAACCCAGGTACGTGTAATTTAATTGAGCTATATATTTTGCATTATGGATTGTGTTTTCTTACTTTCTTTACTGCCTAACCCACAAGTTGATCTCTTGAAATGGTTTTCGCCTGGTTCCAGTTTTTCCTTAGTGGACTGCGAAATCCTTTAGCACAACCAACCTTGCTCTCAGGAATTGCGCAGTTCAAGCTAACAATGAACCTTCAACTCTAGAATTGCGCAGAACCAGCTGATAGCTTGTCCTCTGCTGGGAAAATGCACAGGGCATGGGAGGCAACCCAGATCCACTCAACCTACAAATTGTGCATAAGCTTCTTGCTTAGAAGCTACCCTGTGCATGATCTAGTGAGTTGCCCAATCCTTCCCAGGATTGCGCAATCTATACAGGAAATGCATGGCAGCTTTTCCCAAAAAAAAGAACAAGAAAAAAGTGAAAAAGCATCCCTAGAAAATAGGGATCTATTTTTAGTAGCCCAAAGGAGACACTTGAGTTATTTTGGAAAATTTCGCCAAGTGTTGCTTTTTCCTTGATTTTTTGCCTTCGTGTCATAAACCCTAAATCAACCAATTATTTTTAATTCACGCAACCAGATCTCATTTTCACATTTGATCTTGGAGCTCTGGCATTCATGACGAGATCAAGGAACCTTTGGTGTGATCGTTGTTTCTTTCTTGGGTAAGTCTTTCTTTTCTAGTCATTTTCTACTCTTTCTGTCGCTTTTGTTTGTTTAGCTTGTGAAAGTTTTGTTTCACTCATTTTTTTGAACCAACGTTGGTGTTTCAACTTTTTTTAACTTATATAAGTGTTGTTTTAATTTTTGCATTGCTTTTCCCAAGTGTTGCATGCATTACCCAGTTTTTGCACCATCAGTCACCATTGTGGAAACTCTGTCCACATGCTTTTTTTTCCTTTAGTTTGATTGATTCCTACACTCATTTCACTCACATGAATTATCATTCACTTAGGTCTACAATCATCATCATTTAATCCTTCAGATATGTTTGATTTCTCACTTCCCTTAGGTAGATCTGGGCTTCCTTGGCCTGGATCTCGTCTTCTTGAGCATGCACTGCGCATTTCTGGAACTCAGGGCCTCGACTTTGGCTTATGGAATTGTGCAGAGGTTTCCTAGGCATGGCTCCAACCGTGCACTGCATAGTTCCAGTAGCCATCCCCAAGCCTTAGCCACTGAGACTTCATAATGCGCAGTCTCTCCTATAATGTGCCCAAACTAAACTGCGCATTGCATAGTTCCAGTCAACAAGACCTCCCCACTGACTATTGGGGCTACACAATGTGCAGTTCTAGCTAGCAGTCAGTCACCTTTGAGAGCCAAGATTGTGCAATACTTCCCATGAGTTTCCCAGTTTGTTGCTTGGTTTGTTCTTTAAGTGTTTTTTATTTCAGGCTAACATTTGCATGCCATCAATGTCCTCTCTATCTCCATGTATAGATGTGGTTGAGTAACTCTCCAGCAGTTACAGGTAACATGACTTCCAAGAGATTTGCATCAAAGGATACTCTCAAGAGTAGCACTAGGGAAGTAGTTGAGTAGGTTTCAATGAATTTTCCAGTTTATGCAGACACTAAGGTTTTCATTGAGAAGGGCATGAAGTTAACATGGCAGGGAATCAAGGATATATTTGCAGGGGACTTCAAGGAAGACTTAGAGGATCAATAGGTTTATATCAGTGTCCATCGGTCAGGATTACACAAGGTTTCATGCAGGTACATCGCCTTCCCATGTGCGGACATCATCCACTAGATTATTTCACACACATATCCATAGACTATGACATTGAGCAGTGCTAGTGGGATAGAGCTTTCCACCTTCAAGGCGGAGAACTATTAATAGATGTATCATATACCTCAGCCGGTGAACCACATGGATTCACTTTTCTATGCCACCCACAATTTTGGTGAAGACTAGAGATATTGTAAAGCACTGGGTAAAAGATAAGTTAAGATTCAGAGTGACACCCACTCATGTTTACAAGACAAAGTCACTCAGGAAGGCCTACCAGTTCTTGATCATCTTTGCATGCTGATTATATAGTCAAGAGAGCACAGAGACCTTTCCAGAAAATTGGGTGGTTGTGTTGGACCAGTTGGTGAATGATGGAAGGCCATTCAACTGGTCGGATCTGCTGGCTCTTCAGTTGAAAATACATGTGACTAATGCCCAGAATCTGCCCAAGGATGAGAATGCAAAATTCTACATGTTCGCATATTTACTTGATGCAATTTGTTCCCAACATCAATTTCCTAGCATGGGTTGGACATGGACACCAAAAGAGACTGTTGTCAACATTTATTGCAAGTTTCTTTCTGAATGTAGCTACCGAGGAGTTATGGCAAGGCTAACTGACCATTTCATCATCCCGGTGTACAAGTTGATCTTTGAGTAGGATCCACCTTGCATGTCCCAAGAAGTGATGGAGGCGATACTTAACATTTTAGATTGGTATGCCTCACCTAGTGGCACCTTCATTAGGATGTTTGGCGGAGAGAAGCATCCGCATGTTCTACCAAGGTATGCCACAGACAAGTTGGTCATGCAAGAGGTCACATATCACCTCTCCATAGGGTTATCAGTAGGACTGCACAGGAAGAAGAAGGCACCATGGCCCACCCTTCCTTTGCGGATTAGATTGTATGAGATTAAGAGCTTGAAGGATGTGGATGTCGAAGCTAAGGAGATAGTGAAGTTTGAGTTCGACACCAAAGACTACAATCTGTATGATCCCCATGGTATTTGCAAGAACCACTGTGCAAAGGTGTACTATCCATGGATCCATGGGACATGTCATTGGGTAAAGGAGGACCCTTGGAGGTATTGTTACAACTACTCCAAGCTCAATGAACTAGTCAGTATAGCCACAACATGGAAAGTTTCTCTGTAGGTAGCAACACCATAGGAAGCAACAACAATAGCAACAATAAGTAGCAAATCGATGTAGGACAAGGGTAAGAGGAAGATTGTCGAAAACCTAGAGGTTGAGAAAAGCTACAAGTTCAAAGAAGATCATCTCATTAAGAAAGAAACTTTGTAAGTGGAGGCAAAGAGGAAACAACACATAAAGAGAGTAGAGCGAAGGAAGAAAGAAAAGCAAAGGCTGGAGGAAGTAGAAAGGAAGTTGCAGGAAACAAAGAAGAATTTGAAGGAAGAGAAGGAGCTAAGAAGGAGAGAGAGGGAAGAGAAGCAGAAATAGGAAGAAGATGAAAGGAAAGGCGCGATGACAGAGAAAATAACACCCATATAGGTTGAGGAGTCAGAACAACTAGCAGCTAAAAAAGAGGGTGAGCAGATGCAGGATCGAGAGCTTGCTCAACAGATTGAGAAATTAGTCGAAGGGACAAACATGGAGTTGGCAGATGAACCATAGGATCAAGACATTGACCTCATGCCACATGCACCCAAGGTCACCCCTCAGTCTCCACCACCTCTAGTATTAGAACCGGTCCTGACCGAGCAAGGAGAGATTCTTCTCCTTGATGATGATCTAGTGATTGATGTGTACAATATATCATTTGACAAGTTGCAAAAGAAGATTGTATAGGGACAGAGAAATCATTTCCTAGATGATCATGCATCACCTGAATTTATGAAAGAAGGGTGATAGTATCAAATGTAAGAAAGAATCCATTTTCCATGGCTGATGCCACTTTGGATTATGTAGGAGCCATGAGCTTAAATGTCAAGTTCCTTTTAGTAGAGAATGAACATATGGAAAAGAACTTGCAGGCAGCTAGGTAAAAGGCAGAAAAATCCACAGGTTCTGCAATGGAAAAGATGAGGAAAGCGATACTTGTTGTAGTATCAACTCTTGAGGCCACCATGCTAAAAATATTTGACGCATTTTTCACCATCTATAAGGCAGTTGTCCATATATATGGCTTTCAGCAACGAAGTAGAAGGATTTTCGAAACTCTCAAGGACATACATGTTGTTATCGCCCATGCAAGAATGAACAAAGGTACAAGGGAGCCTCTCTTGACCTACCAAATATGATGAAGTCATAGGCAGATCTAGACAAAGCAAGGATCCGGATGTTTATCCAGAACTATGAGCAGATCGCCCCATTTGTTAGCAGTATACAGGCTTCATATGCACAGTTGTATAAGAGTTTGGATGTCATGCTGAGAACACATAATATCTCGTCAATCGGTTCGCTCACTGAAGATAAGAACAATAACCAAGTGTGACTATAGATTGATAGGTACATGGAGCAGTTAAGGCGATAGGCCACCAATGGTGACATGGAGCTGGGCACACAAAACATGCAGACCTACATTGGTGGTCCTGTCATGGTCAAGACCATGCTACACATGCTTTAGGATGAGTTGGACAAAGGTTCCAAAACCGTATACCCATAAGTTATAAAGGAAAGAGTCCGCTATCAGAAAGACACCATCAAGTTATTTGGGGACATCATAGCACAATACGAAGCTTGGTATCAGTATGTCACCGAGAAGCATCAAGTGGAGGTTTCCGAGTTGGTCTTTCCCCAAACTTTTGAGTCATAGTGTTTTGTCTTGTTAGGCTGTCTCTAGCCTATTTTGTATCACATGGGTACATGTGGAAAATGTATATTATTTGTAAATATGTTGCAAGTGAAATTCCAAGTGTCCTTAATGGAATGTGAACAACCACTATGTAATGTAATGAGTTATTTGTAAATAAGTTGAAGATTCATGAGGGTAGTCAACGAGTCACAAAGGGGAATGTCAAGGGTCACCCCACCCTTTGTTATAAATATAACCCCATAACTCATAGAACATGCTTTTTGGAGCCAAGCTTTTGGCTAGGCTTAGGCTTAGAGAAGGCTTGGGGTAGTGTGACGAGCCTTGGCTTCTCCACAACATAGAGAGAGTATACTTCTTTGGAGGAACAAGTGTTCTTGACTGTTATGTTCCACTATTGGGGCAAATGGCTGTCAATGGTGTATGTATGAATGGAACTTTCACTTATAATAATAATAATAACTGAGCCAGCACACTTTCATGCATATGTTGTTGTTGTAGTTGGACTATTATGGTTGCTTTAGAAATGTATGTTGTTTAAATTGGGAATTTTCTTATGAACTAATTTGTATGCAATTGTATGAATCTTGTTGAATGCATGTTGTTGGATTAACCCGTCACTTTGTTTTATGGACCATTCTGCATTTTAGCTTGTGATGTCATTCCGCTCGTGTGTTCCTTTTAGGCTTCGTACTATTGGAGGCTTCGAAGTGGCACAATTCCTTTTCCCATCCATCTGTTGGAACCCCCATGCATCTCACTTCACTCACTGCAAGTTCACACACTTTCTTCCACCCAAATTCATCATACTTATCTTTGCGCACTACCGCGGTCAAGGCATTACACTACCACCCATTGTTGGGACTCCTACTCTAGATTGTATGAGGTCTAGTTGGGACTTATTACCGGGGAGATCCCCTAAATTTTGGCAGGTCCAACACCATCAACATTTATGGCACTAGAAGGAGGGCCAGATAACAAGCTATTGAAGTCTATTTTGAATTTTTATACATCATTCATGACTTATATCACAATCTAAACCCCAACATGTTTTTATCACGCTCATGATTTCGACGCACGATGGATGTTATAGATGACTTGTCACAACTCAAATTTGATGGCAAAAGAGGAGAAGCCTTGTTAATCCGCGTAGTTTCCTTTCTAGGTTTCTGTGACAGGAATGAAGTCCCCTTTGATGACATTTCCTATGATTTGTTCGCTTACACGTTCGAAGGGTGCATTAAGTAATGGTGTCACACATTTCCCACAACCTCTATACACTCTTTCAATCACATGATCAGAGAATTAGGTCGTGATATCAT
Organism: Pinus tabuliformis; assembly: GCA_031772625.1. Lineage (NCBI taxonomy): Eukaryota > Viridiplantae > Streptophyta > Pinopsida > Pinales > Pinaceae > Pinus > Pinus tabuliformis. Next base: position 497,687,280 of record CM062818.1, on the reverse strand, counting down.
CTTTTATAACCGTAAAGCACTTAATCGTAAAATTCCAAAGTTACAAAAAGCACCTGACGAATCTATTGCACACTTTTATGATTGTTTCCTTCATTGTTGTTTTGACTTTCCAGAAGATGAAGTTGACTGGAATTTTTGAATGAAATATTTCAGTATCTTGTTCACATATCTGAGAATCCACAAGAATTAGAATCTTTCAAACCCTTCCCATCATACCTCGGTGTTAGAGCTTCTAAATATGAGATGGACAAGGTCACTGTCCCAAGTGACCCTTTGTCCCCTTCTCATCAAGCATCTCTAGCTCTACAGGATGAGGTGGGAGAAATTGTGAACCTACCTATTTAAATGTCACCATCTCCTCCTACCCCACATGCTCTAGATTTCTTAATATATTTGTACTATAAGCCTACTGGTTTTCACTTGGTCTCATCTTCTCAAACTCCATCCACTCGTTCCTTTGGTCCTCCGGATATTGGTGTGTTGTGTTCACCTGTTCCAAATTTCATGTGTGATGTTCACGAGGATCAAGTTGTCGACAAAGTTGGTGTTGAAAAGCCAAGCTATGCTATCATTCTTGATGAGTATGTGTGGGAATATGAACAAGAAGTTTCGGTCAAGGATGACATTCTGTCCTCATCTCGTCCACTTTATCCTGACATCTTTTGTGATTCTTCCATTTCTGATTCCTTTTGTGAAAATTCATCTCTAGATGTTTCCACTTCCGATCATTCACAAAAAGTGTAGGATGTAAATTTGTCATTTTATTGTGGAGAGGACAAATATTTCTTCTCGAATCCACTTGATCTCTCATCTTTCATTTCTGGAAACTGAGAGGGTGATTTTTTTTATTTTTTTTTCGATCAACCCCTCTCTATGATTCGTCAAATCATGAGGATGTCATTGTTCATCTTGAATTTTTGGGTCATATATGTCGTGATCTTTCCACTCATTCATTTGATCATGATTATGATTCACCTACTATTGATCTTTCTAAGACATCGACCTTTGATGATCCATCTTTTGATGAAGTGGAAACTCCTCAAGCTATCAAGGCACTTCAACCCAAGATGATGGTTGTGTCAAGTTCTCATAGCCTTGAGGTAAGTTCCACTCCCAATCATAAATATGTTGAATCTCCTGAGGCTCCTCATCACTCTCCTGTTCGCATTGAAAATCAATCTAATTCACAGTTTTCGTATCCTCCACCAGAATCACACGATCCTATCGCTCATGCATTGGAGGAGTCATAAATAGCAACCACTGTTGTGAAACAAAAATACCTTCTTTCTTCATTTTTATTCGTTTGTCAAGTTTGAAGGAATGTACATGCTTATCTTCCATGCATAATGTGACAAAAAACCATGATACGTCTGCATAGTGCCTTTCATTTTATTTCAATTTTTTCTTTTTTTGTGGACCCATTCAAACTTCTAATGTTCTAGTTTGCATTTATTTATCTTTCTTCTCTGTTGGTATGCTTGAATATCTTTCTTGTCAACCATTGCATCACTTACATGGGTCAACCAATGTGTTGGTGGCTGCATTGGAAATATTACTTCACGTGAGTTGGCCCATGCTCTGCTTATCTTAGGAGTACGGGTAGTGTTCACTTTCTTGTTTTGATTTCTTCATCTTACTTCTTTCCTTTGCTTGTTTGCTTGTGCACCCATAGGTTAGTTTATGCATGAAACCATGATTGGCTTCTTGAGACAAGCGAGGTGAAATACAAGAGGACTTGTATAACTATCAACACTTGGTTATCTATATATTCCCTCTCCTTATGAATATCTTGCATTTCTTCTAGTCAATGATACTCTGATGGAAAATACGTTCCTTTCATAGTGATTCTTGGTGAAATCACGATGCTTTCACTTTTAACTAGTACCACCTACTCTAATTTGTTTTCTATATTTGGTTAACCCTTGTCAACTCATTCAAGTAGAGTAAGGAGAGGGGGGAAACCTTAACAAGTATGTTAGAGGTATATATAAACATCCTTCTCTGAAGGGACAACCTGTTCTATTCTCAATAAGTCGTATTCGTCAGTAGTGGAGCAATTCTTATGTTCCTGAAGTGACTCTAATGGGGTACTCTCCTGGCCTATAGGAAGCAAAACAACACTAGATATGAAACTAAAACTCTGACAGTCTATATTACTTTTTCATCAATATACCCCTCATCACCAATCGAAACAACACAGTTGACTTGGATTGGTATGTGTGTTGTTGATAAAGAGAAAGGTAGGGACTACATATTTAACTCAATCTAGTGAGGAAGCTATGATGATCAAAGAATCAAACTATACTTCTGAAAGATTTAGACTCACTTTACATGATACAAGGTCCATACAAAGATTTGGAGTTCTACCAGTGTTTCGCCAATGTTGTAGCGGCTACAACCACCCTCCAAATTTTTTTCCTATGCATCATTTTGGAGCCTCCCTCCTAAATCAGAACAGCTCATCTCGCACTGACTCAGGTACTTGTACTTTAATTGAGCTTCATCTTTCACATTATGTCTTGTTCTTTCTTACTTTCTTTACTACCTAACCCACAGGCCGATCTCTTGACTTGGCTTTGACCTGGTTCCAGGCTTGTCTTAGTGAACCGTGTAATCCCTGAGGGAAACTAGCCTTGCTCTCGGGAATTGTGCAGTCCAAGCTAACAGTGATCCTTCAGCTCTAGAATTGCGCAGAGCTAGCTAACCACCTATCCTCAGTTGGGAAACTATGTAGAGCATGAGAGGCATCCTAGAACCACTCAGCCTAGAAATTGCGCAGAAGCTTCTTGCTCAAAAGTTGCCCAGTGCATGAGCTAGTGAGTTGTCCAGTCCTTCCCAGAACTATGCAATCTCTATGTGCAATGGATGGAAACATTTCCCGAAAAAAGAAAACAAAGAAAAAAGTGAAAACCATCCCTAAAAAATAGGGATGTATTTTTAGTATTCCAGAGGAGACACTTGAGTTATTTTGGAAACTGCTGCTAAGTGTCATTTTCTCCTTGATTTTTGGCCTTCGGTGCGATCGTCATTGCTTTCCCGGGTAAGTCTTGCTTTTCTAGTCTTTTGCTGCTCTTTCCATCGCTTTTGTTTGTTTAGATTGTGAGAGTGCTGTTTCACTCTTTTTTTGAACGAACTTTGGCATTTCCACTTGTTTTATCTTGTAGAAGTGATGTTTTAAATTTTCATTGCCTTTCCAAAGTGTTGGATGCATTACCCAGTTTTTGCACCACTAGTCGTCACTGCAACGACTCTTTCCACATCATTCGTTTTCCTCCAGTTTGATTGATTCCTGCACTTTCTTCACTCACGTCCATTATCATTCACTTATATCTACACTCAACATCATTCAATCCTTCAAATTTGTTTGATTTCTCACTTCCCGTGGGTAGATATGGGCTTCCTTGGCCCAAATCTCATCTTCCCAAGCATGCACTCCTCATTTTTGGATCTGAAGGCCTCAGCCTTGGCTTCTGGAATTGCATAAAGGTTACCTATGCCTTGCTCCAACTGTGCACTATGAAGTTCTAGAAGCCATCCCCAAGCCTTGGCCATTGAGACTACACAATGCATAGTCTCTCCTGGCCTGTTCCTAGACTAAACTGCACATTCGTAGTTCTAGTCAACAAGACCTCCCCACTAACTATTGGGACTAAACAATGTGCATTTCTAGCTAGTAGTTAGTCACCTCTGAGAGCCAATATTGCACAATCCTTCCCAGCAGTTTCCTAGTTTGTTGCTTGGCATGTTCTTGAAGTGATTTTGGTTTCAAGCTAACATTTGCATGCCATGAGTGTCCTCTCTATCTCTAGGTACAACAGCTGTTGAGAAACTCTCTAGAAGTTATAGGTAGCATGGCTTCCAAGAAAGCTACGTCAAAGGATACTATCGATAATAGCACTAGGGAAGCAGTTGAGTAGGTGTCAGTGAATTTTGCTAGTTTATATAGACACTCGACTGTTCATTGAGAAGGTGTTGATGCCTCAAAAATCGTTGCAACAACATTGGGGGATAACCACCCGGTCCGGACCTTAAAGCAGCTCCTTTTCCGTTTGGTGTGGTGGCTCCGACTAGTTAAACTAGGTCCAGTTACCTTCTCTCTATTGCTATTGGTTTATGATGTATCTTTACCTACCAATAGACAGGGATATCAGATCACTTCTTCTTGCTGATCAGGCAAGAGAATGACCCTTAAGTTGATTTGGGTTCAGCCAAGCCACAACTAAAGTTTTGCCTCTTTGAGAAGAGGACTTAAAAGAATGTAGAATTTACTCTAAATGCAAGCTTATTCTATGATGCAAGCAAAAGAAACTAATCTAAATCCTATCTTAATTAGGCAGATATAGATCTAACCCAACTAAGAGCAAGATAATTAAAGTATTGGGATTTAGATATGTCTTGTTTATAATGAATATCAAGTTAATGAAGTAGTTCAATTAACTGATATTATGGATATTGAAACACATCCTATTGAGACCTTTTAACTGAAATAATAAACCAACAACACTCAGGAAGTAGTTCACATAAATGATATTGATTATCAAATCAGAAAATCCAATAACTAAACAATAATATGTGGAAATAGTTCACAACATATTACCACTCAATAAGTTAGTTTTAATAAGGCAGATTTATGAGTAAATAGTTACTCAGAAATCAGAAATTAATCCATAAGAACAGAGATACATGATAACAACATTGAGACAACTACCCATATTGAAAATAATGCACAAACATGAATAAAATGACACATTCTTGTTACCATAAAAATGAAACTGATATTTAAAACAGTAGTATTAAAAATACCAATTTATTGCATCCATTTCTCTGATCTTGGTCTCCAACAGTCCTTTACATTGCTTGAACTTCTGCCTTCAAAGCTAAAGCCACAATAGTGAAAGCTCTGCCCCTCATACATAATTCAAGATACAAAGGAAAAATCCTCAATAATCCCCAGATCTGAGATTTTCTCTCCTCTCTCCTACAACTCTAAATTCCTATTACAGTAGTGCTTTTAGAAGTCTAGAATTGCAGAGGAGAGTAGCCCCTTATTACATTCTGCAATCTGTTACTTATACTATTTGTGAAGGAATTCTTGAGAGAAGAGTTTGTTGAAGATAAATATGCTAAATCCAATTTTACTTGCTCAAAACTCTGATCTTTAGTTGCTGGAGCATTCTCATTGATTGAGATCTTTTTCTCCATATTTCTTCCACTGTTTTCCTGCAAAAAGAAATCAAAATAAATTAAAATGCAACAATAAAATCAACATGGTATTGCTGGCATTTAAATCAAATCCAATCAAATTCCATTTAATTGAAAATAAAATATAAAGCTTCTCTTGATGCCTGGGATGGTTTGATTGGCAAAGAATATCATTGACCAATGGATCTGCATTTAGAAGAGGCTTTGGACAAATGAAAATGAAGAAAATAACTCAGAAAATTGATTTTGTTTTCAAAATTCGGAGCCTGATCTTCTGCCTGATTTTTGACTCAATAAATGATTAAATCTGTTGGTGAAACCTCCTCCAAAATGTTCTCCTTGATTTTCTCTTTCCAATGAGCCGTCCTGGGCCTCATTTGGCCAAGTATAATTCAATTTATGAGTCTCCAAAGTTGATGGATCAAATCTGATGTAAATCTGGAAATTTTGTTGCTGGGCTAAAAAGAGAATTTCAATTAAAATTTTAATCCTAAATTAGTATTCTAATTATCTAATAATTAATTCTATTTTAATTGCTAATTATAAATTAAACTAATTATTAGTAAACTATTTATTAATTAATATCTAACTAACTATTATAATTAACTAATATAATTAACAAATTAATCTAAATAATAATTAAATTTTAATTTAATTAAATTTTATATATTAATTAAATTAATTAATATAAAATTTATTATAAAATATTAATTTTGATATTAAATATTATTTATAATATTATACTAATACTATCTAGTCCATTTCCTTTTAACTCATTCATGCGAATGAGTTTAAAACTTAAAAATGAAAGGAGTAACAAAACTTAAGTTAATGCACGTTAGTCCCTTTGTATCGGCGAATCGGATTGGAAATGGTTATTGAGGTTTTTATTATATTGCCAAAATTCCCGACCCGATATCGCATCGGAGATATGATGTGTATCGGGGCTTTTTGAAATGTCACTTGAAAATTCCCGATGCGATTAAAGCTTCCGATGCGAAATTTTTTTTATTATTATATATTTTATATTATATTGATATTTTATGTATTGAATTTTATTTTAATTAAATTAATTATTAATTAATTTAAAATTTAACATTAAATATCAATTTTATTGTGGTTTTATTTTATGAATTTTAGTTTCTAAACTACAGCCACTTGTAAAATAAATAAAAAGAATAAAAATAAACTACAGCCACTTGGATATTATGGGTTTTTTAAGATTAGTAATTGATTTGGAAATTGGAGTAAATTTCTTAAATCCTGATACTTAATGATTTGGCTGCATAATTAAAATGGAAAAATGTTAGTAAAAACTTGCTACGGGTTAATATTTAAAATGAATGAGTTATTGAACTAATTTATTTACAAAATGCAATATTGTAGATTTTATGCATTTTAACCCAGGCTAGATAAATGACGAGACTTCAAAGGAGTACCATTTTCAAACTAGTTGACCAAATGGGGCGAAACAAGCGTCAATGTGAAGCTTATAGAAAATCGATTCTAACAAAGCAATCAAAACAAGAATCCAAAGAAAACTAAAAATTAACAAAAGCGTAGAGCAATCAACTAAAATAAAAATCCAAAAAGGTGTTTAGCTAAAAGTTTTATAGAAAGGGTCCCCATTATTTGAGTTGGGCAAGTCAAAAATGGGGGGTTTTGTTTTTACCACAACAATGGCGACACGCGGGAGAAGAACCAGTTATCTCTGTTTGATATGAATGAGATTTTCCTAAAATTAAAGTAAAAATAATTAAAGAAAAGAAAATTATGCTTGAAATGCTTGACTAAGTTCATTAGTCTGAATAAAAGCAAGAATCATCTAATTATAATTTTTCTTAAAATTCCTCATACATTAAAATATTTCAAAACTCTACATCAGTCCTTAATTAGTTGTAGAGATAAAGCAGGGGTCACTTTACAGCTTAGCTTTCAAAATATACTCGTTTGTCACAGGTAGAGCCACTGCTGCCAGCAAACATCTATAGTCTCGACAGGGTTACCTTTTAATCATCAATGATTCAAAATCCCATCTCTTTGAGAATTATTGACCTAGAGATAAATCCATTTATATATGTTTCTTTTATTTTATTTTATTTTATTTTATTTTTTAAGTAAATCTTAAAAGCCATTGTCCTAGTATGGTAGCCAGATAATTGACAATGCCATTCACTGGTTAAAATTGGGTTGAACAAGCTGGCTTGTGATGAGACCCCTTGTCTTATAATTGTTTGCAATCATAAGCCATTACCCTGGTTTGTTTAGCAGTGTTGGTAATGTCAACATATTTTCCCCTATGATCATGGTAAGCAAGCTCACGATGAGACCTCTTATCTTTTAAGTTTAAATATATTTCTGGATTATTCTCTAGAAAAATAAGACTCTTTGGGACAGGGAGAATCATTGACTCCTTAAGAGTTAAGAATGACAATTTCAGAGTTAAAGGTGCTTTGCTGTAAAGTGTCTTTACTTGGTTATAAATAACTTTTCTTGACTGATAATAGAACTCTAAAAGATCTTAATAAAATTTTGAAGTCTCAAAATGATTACAGTTTGATGAAAAAGAAATTTTCAAATTTTATGATACTTTGCCAACTTCTCTTGATTGGTAATCTCTTCCTTAAGTATGTCTACTTTTATAATAAGAAAATCAAACTTTACTAAGAGATTTAAGAAAAAGCTAATAGGTGATTATTAACAATTTTTCTCCACGTATCGTGACCATTGTTAGGTAACAAATAGGCCTTCCATATAAATAATGGCAAAGTCATCAAAATCAAAGCTGAAATCCGAAGGAAAAGAATTCTTATACTACAATGAGAAAAAAAAAATCAGCGAACAAAAATAAAAACAAAGAAATCTCTAAAAATGGAAAGGAAAATCCAAGTTTCGCAAGATAAACTCAAACAAGAATGTTTATACCAATGTCTCCAACAATATGAAGAAAAAGAAAATAAGCATGTAATCATTCCTTCTTATTTTGAGATTTAGAAAAACATACCTTGCAGAGTTGTGAATGCTTTAGGCTTTTAGATAACAGTGATCGTAAAATTCAGCCACAATGAATAATTTTTGTTTGATATGAATCTTCTTGTTTCCAAGCATCATCTTAATCATTTTCTAAAAAGGAATGCTTAAATAAACAGATTAAAGGTTCATAAACTTCCTGGTGTAGCTGTTTCGATGAAGATTATCGCTGCTTATTGAAATAAAGCCAGGAGAAGAGTATGGACTTTGAAAATATGATTCGGCAGAAGATTGAAATTTTTTATGAAGAGCTGCAAAACAGAGTTTTATATCAGCATAATTTAAAAACAAAAATGAAACTAGAGTGATGAAATGGAAATTAATGAAAGTGGGTACATGAATCTTACCATTGGATAATTTCTTTTGATCTTACCTGAAAGGTATCAGTTTCTCCAAACTAGCTGACTTCTTATTTTAATTAACATTAAAAACATGAAGAAGTCAAACTAACTAAAATCCTATAACCCAATATCATTATTTATTTTACTTACACTAAAGCAAGCAGTAAAATGTAAAAATGGAATGCTTAATGCTCAAGGGAGTTGAAATTAAAACAAATGCATCAGAAATGAGAATGAGAATTTGCAGTAATGATTGTTTCTCAAAATATTATTAGTTTCATATACAAAATCAAGATCAAATCCAAGATGATAAAATTTAAATATGAAAATAGATGTCTTGAATTCCATTTTAAATTATGGACTTATATATTTGAAACTGAAATATATCAAAATGATTTAAATGTACTGCAAATTCATCATTAACTGCCTTCTTACCATAATTATTACCCAAGCTAGCTTTTAAAATAACACATCGTTGTATCGGATGATTCGCATCAAATGTCTCTTCACTCGATAAGAACATGTGCAATGAAATGAAGCGATCGCATCATTAAAGAAATATTATATCGGAGATCGGAGAATCAATTGCATCGTGCTTCCCATATCGCAAAATGCACATCGTAGATTCAGAGAAGTGATGTGAGTATAAAAATGTGATGAAACGATTGCAATATCGGCGATGCGATGGATGACGTAGCTAATCGGCAATCGACAAACTTTGGGTACCCGTTGTAACACAATATAATTCCTGCGATGGCGATATATGATGAAGAACGGACCCGATAATTTTTTATGATGGGATTTTAATAACATATCGGATCCGAGACATCGGCCTCTTTTAAAGTTATGCTCCTACCATTATTGCGATTGAGCGGACGCGATATTTTATGAATTTGATTTGAATTTCATATCGGGTCCGGAATTATGTGTTTATCGCAATATCGGTAAAGTCGATTATCGGAGATCGGCGATTCATGTTCATGGAAGTATACTTCACTTGGAAAACTCCGATATGCGAAATGCAATATGGCATATGAGTAAGATAATACATCGGAGGTCTTTGATGAACAATTTGTTATCAAAAGAAATACTAAGAACTACTTCCGATGAAATCTTATGATGCGAATGGTCTTATGATATTTCTTGAAATTTCAATTGGGTTTTCTAATGAATGAAAGCAAAGCTACAAAAATGCTTGAATTCTAATGAATCAGAATTGAATTTCCCTGAACCTATTTGCAAATTTGAAATGAGTTTGCTGCTTACTTCAAGTTTTGAAAAGAAATAAAAACCTGCAAATAAAACAGAACACGAATAAAAAATAAGCTAAGAAAAATAGAAAGTAATAAGAGATGAGAACGAACTTGTAAATGCGTACCTGGAAGGAAATTGTCTACAGATTTTACCTCATAAATCTTCAAATTCTTCCTTTGGTTTATCAAAAATTTTCTTTCGTTTAAAATCACCTCATTATTTATTGTAAATCTAAGTGTGTAATCAGTCTAAATAAAATCTGTTTATTGATGTCCGTGGAACATAAAATTTACCAGAAATAAATATGAAACTATGCTTCCCTTTCGAAGTGAAACAACAATTTATTACCTCTGCTCATTCTGAATTAATCTTGAGAAAAATCTGTATTGTTATAGTGACTGTTCAATAATGTCATTAGTGAATGAACATGATGCATTTTACAGCATCAGATAATAAACTAAATATTAGAATGAGATTAAGCCACTAATTGTAGAAAAATATCAAAACAGATTTAAATGTGTGCACTCGGCAAAATGGGCATCCTTAAGATCATCTTTTGGAAAATTCCGAGGAATATAATATAAACTTCATATGATTACTGTGACAGGTTAGATTGACTAATGATGATTGAATTAGAATTAGGCTTATCATAGTCAATCATACATCTCATGGGATAATGGGATCATGAAGTTTTTATATCCTCAAATCCTTACCATATAAATTTCAAAAGAAAATCTTAGAAGGAAATCTCGAAATAAAGAAAAGTGGCTTTGAGGCAATCGATACCAAGTGCAACTTTAATTGAATTTAATCAAGACATTATTCGAAATAGGCAGAGTAGAGGTATTGCTGTAAGAAATTTAAAAGAAAGCAAGAATTAAAATTTTCTGATAGGGAAAAATGTTTTCACTGAACATGTATGAGAATGGCTGATTGCTTTGTTTTATTTTTAATCTACAGAACTGTTAAAAATAAATTATCTATACAAAACAAACTAACTAAATTAATTCTACTCCTATTCTAACCATATACATGAAAATGACTAGGTATAGTCATATTTCCAGTGTAGCCATTTTCTCATTTTTATTCCCGCGTTTATGTATAGTTCAAATGTTAGTAATAAAAATATAGATTTGACTAAACTAAGGAAAATAAATATGAAATCAGAATGTACAGTTATTGTTAGGAACTTAATTAAAATCTCTCTCTCCTGAAACTTCCTTTCTAATTGAATACCAATTGGATCATAGAAATCTGGATGGATTTCTATTAAGGATGGGGAAATGTTGAAGGGAAGAGATAACAGGCCGAATTGTGGATATGAGTTTTCAAATTCAAAGGCCTGGAAAGAATTGTTAGTATTATTTACAAATGTTAAATCATTGACAATTTTCCTTGAAGGAAAAACTTCCAAATAATTTTCAAATGAGTCAATGAAAAATGAATGGAAGTCTATCAAATGACATGGAAAATTATTAATTGAATTGAATAGCTGGCTAGATTGCAAAAATACACTCTCTTGTTGATATTGCCTTTGAAAAAATAGAAGCTTCTGATGAAACATTAGCATTGATTGAAATTGAAATATTAATATCTTTTGATGCTCATGATTATAATATGAAACTTTAATTTCCCAATCGGGCAATGCATTAACTGAGTGTTTGATAGTAAGGTGTTCAATATGCCAGCGAAAAGTGTGAGAATTTTGCAAAATAAAATCAGAAAATAAATCTAAATTTAAAAAAAATAACTGTGAAAGAAAAACTAGAATGAAATCACTATTTGTACAACTAATGTTACAACACAATTGGGATTGTTTTGAAATAATTTCTCTTTCACAAGGATTGGCTAGAATTATGAAATTTGGGTATTTTCGAATTCCAACTTGTGAAATAGAAAACGAACTATGATTATGAATAGGAATGGGAGTTTGATCCTCATATGAATCATAAATTGGAATGATTTCTTGAATGGTGAAATCATGAAGATAATTTGCTGCTCTAAAATGAGGATTAGTTGAGATAATTCCTAAATTGAAGCGTTCTTCATCCTCAGATGTTATTTGAATTTTATCATGAGGATTCTCTTGAGAAGAATAAAAATCAACATCCTCAATGTCAGAGTAATTATCATAAATGACTTCACAATATTCTCTACAATTCCCTTCTATCTCATCCAATATATCCAAACAAGGCAGAACAAGAATTTCATGTTCATTAGTGGCAAAAGAATGATCAATAATTGCTTCTCTATCTTGATAAAAATTTAATGGTAATTGATTTAAATCATCCTCTTTAATTTCTGAAATATCATTAATACAAAGAGGAAAAATATTACCATCATTGAAAATATCAGAATAAAGGGAAAAATGTGAACCTGAAACAATGTATTTAAAATTGTCTCTGTTTGAGAACTCTTGTGCATTATGCTCATTGTAAATTTCAGATTGTAGATCATTCCTTTGCGTGCGCATACTTTCTTGGAGAACGCTGCTTTGCTGCTCTAATTTGGGCATTTGCTCGTCACGGAGAAATTCAGAAATTTGTACAGCAGTTTGCATTTTATTTACTTTGATTGCTGCTTGTACTTGCTGATTTGTGATTTGATTTTCCGAATTTACTTCAAAGTAGCTTGCAGATTTCAAGGAGGGTTTTTCTCCAAAATCGTTGTTGTTTTCTTCTTGCATTTGAATGGAAATATTTTCCAAGCTTTGTGAAACCACTTCATCACCATTTATTTGCACATCCATATTGGAATTCTCATTTATATTAGAAGGGGATGGAACAAAGTTCAAATTAATTTCATATGGATTGGGAATGGTTGGAAGAGAACAAATATATTCAAACCAATCTAATGATTCTTCTTCCGTGGGTTTATCTTCATCTTTAAATATTAAGCAATTCAAATGAAACCGAATATTAAAATCATTAACAGACTCATTTTCAAACCTACGTAGATATTCAATTTCTTCACATACCTGTTCATAATTATAGCCGTCAAATTTACAAATGAAAATTGTAACAAATTGATCCCAGCTGTGGATTGAGGCAACCGGAAGAGTTCTACACCAGCTTCTGGCTTTTGCCGCAAATGTGAGAGTAAAAATTCTGCATAAAATGCCTTCATCAATTCCTTGAAAAGCGTGATTTGAAACATTTTGAAGAAATTGAAAGACATGGTTAAAAGCAGAAGAATTTCTCTTACCATTGAACTTTACCTGAGACAAGAGTCTTACCACTTCGGGTGGAGTATTGGAAGATGCACATCCATGGATACAACTCCAAATTGGAAGTTTAAGAGGAGTCATCACAATAAATAAAATATTAAAATTGAAAAGACTCCAATAGACAAAAAATCTCAGGCCCTCCTTCTAGTGCCAAAAATGTTGATGCCTCGAAAATCGCTGCAACAACATTGGGGGATAACCACCCAGTCCGGACCTTAAAGCAGCTCCTTTTCCGTTTGGTGTGGTGGCTCCGACTGGTTAAACTAGGTCCAGTTACCTTCTCTCTATTGCTATTGGTTTATGATGTATCTTTACCTACCAATAGACATGGATATCAGATCACTTCTTCTTGCTGATCAGGCAAGAAAATGACCCTTAAGCTGATTTGGGTTCAGCCAAGCCACAACTAAAGTTTTGCCTCTTTGAGAAGAGGACTTAAAAGAATGTAGAATTTACTCTAAATGCAAGCTTATTCTATTATGCAAGCAAAAGAAACTAATCTAAATCCTATCTTAATTAGGCAGATATAGATCTAACCCAACTAAGAGCAAGCTAATTAAAGTATTGAGATTCAGATATGTCTTGTTTATAATGAATATCAAGTTAATGAAGTAGTTCAATTAACTGATATTATGGATATTAAAACACATCCTATTGAGACCTTTTAACTGAAATAATAAACCAACAACACTCAGGAAGTAGTTCACATAAATGATATTGATTATCAAATCAGCAAATCCAATAACTAAACAATAATATGTGGAAATAGTTCACAACATATTACCACTCAATAAATTAGTTTTAATAAGGCAGATTTATGAGTAAATAATTACTCAGAAATCAGAAATTAATCCATAATAACAGAGATACATGATAACAACATTGAGACAACTACCCATATTGACAATAATGCACAAACATGAATAAAATGACACATTCCTGTTACCATAAAAATGAAACTGATATTTAAAACAGTAGTATTAAAAATACCAATTTATTGCATCCATTTCTCTGATCTTGGTCTCCAACAGTCCTTTACATTGCTTGAACTTCTGCCTTCAAAGCTAAAGCCACAATAGTGAAAGCTCTGCCCCTCATACATAATTCAAGATACAAAGGAAAAATCCTCAATAATCCCCAGATCTGAGATTTTCTCTCCTCTCTCCTACAACTCTAAATTCCTATTACAGTAGTGCTTTTAGAAGTCTAGAATTGCAGAGGAGAGTAGCCCCTTATTACATTCTGCAATCTGTTACTTATACTATTTGTGAAGGAATTCTTGAGAGAAGAGTTTGTTGAAGATAAATATGCTAAATTCAATTTTACTTGCTCAAAACTCTGATCTTCAGTTGCTGGAGCATTCTCATTGATTGAGATCTTTTTCTCCATATTTCTTCCACTGTTTTCCTACAAAAAGAAATCAAAATAAATTAAAATGCAATAATCAAATCAACATGGTATTGCTGGCATTTAAATCAAATCCAATCAAATTCCATTTAAATAAATAATTGAAAATAAAATATAAAGCTTCTCTTGATGCCTGGGATGGTTTGACTGACAAAAAATATCATTGACCAATGGATCTGCATTTAGAAGAGGCTTTGGACAAATGAAAATGAAGAAAATAACTTAGAAAATTGATTTTGTTTTCAAAATTCGGAGCCTGATCTTCTGCCTGATTTTTGACTCAATAAATGATTAAATCTGTTGGTGAAACTTCCTCCAAAATGTTCTCTTTGATTTTCTCTTTCCAATGAGCCGTCCTGGATCTCATTTGGCCAAGTATATTTCAATTTATGAGTCTCCAAAGTTGATGGATCAAATCTGATGTAAATCTGGAAATTCTGTCGCTGGGCTAAAAAGAGAATTTCAATTAAAATTTTAATCCTAAATTAGTATTCTAATTATCTAATAATTAATTCTATTTTAATTGCTAATTATAAATTAAACTAATTATTAGTAAACTATTTATTAATTAATATCTAACTAACTATTATAATTAACTAATATAATTAACAAATTAATCTAAATAATAATTAAATTTTAATTTAATTAAATTTTATATATTAATTAAATTAATTAATATAAAATTTATTATTATAAAATATTAATTTTAATATTAAATATTACTTATAATATTATATTAATACTACCTAGTCCATTTCCTTTTAACTCATTCATGCGAATGAGTTTAAAACTTAAAAATGAAAGGAGTAACAAAACTTAAGTTAATGCACGTTAGTCCCTTTGTATCGGCGAATCGGATCTGGAAATGGTTATTGAGGTTTTTATTATATTGCCAAAATCCCCGACCCGATATCGCATCGGAGGTATGATGTATATCGGGGCTTTTTGAAATGTCACTTGAAAATTCCCGATGCGAAATTTTTTTTTATTATATATTTTATATTATATTGATATTTCATGTATTGAATTTTATTTTAATTAAATTAATTATTAATTAATTTAAAATTTAACATTAAATATCAATTTTATTGTGGTTTTATTTTATGAATTTTAGTTTCTAAACTACAGCCACTTGTAAAATAAATAAAAAGAATAAAAATGAACTACAGCCACTTGGATATTATGGGTTTTTTAAGATTAGTAATTGATTTGGAAATTGGAGTAAATTTCTTAAATCCCGATACTTAATGATTTGGCTGCATAACTAAAATGGAAAAATGTTAGTAAAAACTTGCTACGGGTTAATATTTAAAATGAATGCGTTATTGAACTAATTTATTTACAAAATGCAATATTGTAGATTTTATGCATTTTAACCCAGGCTAGATAAATGACGAGACTTCAAAGGAGTACCATTTTCAAACCGGTTGACCAAATGGGGTGAAACAAGCGTCAATGTGAAGCTTATAGAAAATCGATTCTAACAAAGCAATCAAAACAAGAATCCTAAAAAAACTAAAAATTAACAAAAGCGTAGGGCAATCAACTAAAATAAAAATCCAAAAAAGTGTTTAGCCAAAAGTTTTATAGAAAAGGTCCCCATTATTTGAGTTGGGCAAGTCAAAAATGGGGGGTTGTGTTTTTACCACAACAGAAGGGCACGAAGTTAACATTACAGGAAATCAAGGATATCTTTGTAGGGGACTTCAAGGAAGACTTAAAGGATCAACATGTTTATATCAGTGTCCACCAGTCTATCTTACACAAGGTTGCATGCAGGTTCCCCACCTTCCCATGTGCAAACATGATCTACTAAATTGTCTCACACAATGATTCAGAGACTATGACTTTAAGCAGTGCTAGTGGGATAGAGCTTGCCACCTTCAGGGTAGAGAACTATCAACAAATATATCATTTACCTCAGCTCGTGGACCACATGGATTCACTTTTCTATGCCACCCACAACTTTGTGAACACAAGAGATATTTTAAAGCAATAGGTGAAAGATTCGTTAAAGTTCAGAGTGATAGAGACTCATGTTCACAAGACAAAGTCACCCAGGAAGGCCTACCATTTCTTGATCATCTTTGCATGTCAACTATACAGTCAAGAGAACACAGAGACCCTTCTGGAAAATTGGGTGGTTGTGTTGGACCAGTTGGTAAATGATGGAAGGCCATTCAATTGGCCAGATCAATTGGTTCTTAAGTTGAAAATCCATGTGACTAACGCCTGGAATCCACTGAAGGGCGAGCAGGCAAGGTTTTATATGTCTGCGTATTTACTTGATGAAATCTATGCCCAACATTAGTTTACTGGCATGGCTTGGACATGGAAAAAAAAAAGAGATTGTCATGAACATTTATTTCAAGTTTCTTTCTGAATGTAGCTACTGAGGAGGTATGGCGAGGCTAGTTGACCATTTCATCATCCTAGTGTACAAGTTGACCTTTGAGTATGATTCACCTTGCATGTCCCAAGCAACGATGGAGGCGATACTTAACATTGTAGATTGGTATGCCTCACCTGGTGTCACCTTCATAAGGATGTTTGGCGAAGAGAAGCCTCTACATGTTCTACCAAGGTATGCTACTAACAAGCTAGTCATGCAAGAGGTCGCATATCACCTCTCCACAGGGTTATCAATAGGACTACATAGGAAGAAGGAACCATGGCTCGCCCTTCTTTTTTGGACCAGATTGTATGATATTAAGAGCTTGAAGGATGTGGATGTCGAAGCTAAGGAGATAGTGAAGTTCAAGTTCGGCACCAAAGGCTACAATCCGTATGATTCCCACGGTATTTGCAAGAACCAATGTGCAAAGGTGTACTATCCATGGATCCATGGGACATGTCATTGGGTAGAGGATGACACTTGGAGGTATTGTTACAACTACTCAAAGCTCAATTTACCGGTCAGTATATCCACAACATGGAAGGCTGCTTTGCAGGAAGTAGCATCGTAGGAAGCAACAACAAAAACAATAAGCAACAAATCGATGCAGGAAAAGGGTAAGAGGAAGATTGTTGAGAACACATAGTTTGAGTAAAGCTATAGTTCAAAGAGGATCCTCTCATTGAGAAAGAAACTTTGGTAGCAGAGGCAAAGAGGCAACCACGCATAAAGAGGGAAAAGCGAAGGAAGAAAGAAAAGCAAAGGTTGGAGGAAGCAGAAAGGAAGTTGCAGGAAATAGAGAAGAAGTTGAAGGAAGAGAAAGAGCTAAGAAGGAGAGAGAGGTAAGAGAAGAAGAAATAGGAAGAAGATGAAATGCAAGACATGATGACAGAGAAAAAAGATCCCATACAAGTTGAGGAGTCAGAATAACCAGCAGCTAAAGAAGAGGGTTATCAGATGCACGATCGGGAGCTTCCTCAACAGATTGAGCAATTAATTGAAGGGACAAACATGGAGTTGGTGGATGAAGCATAGGATCAAGAAACTAACCTCATGCTGCATGCACCCGAGGTCACCCCTTAGTCTCCACAACCTCCAGTATCAGAACCAGTGCCAGCGAGCAAGGAGAGACTGGTCTCCTTGATGATGATTCGGTGATGGATGTGTACAATCTATCATTCAAGGAGTTGTTACATAAGATTGTTTAGGCATAGAGAAGCATTTCCTGGATGATCACGCATCACTTGAATTTATGAAGGAAATGGTGATAGTGTCAGATGTTAGAAAGCATCCATTTTCCATGGTCGATGCCACGTTGGCTTACGTAGGAGCCACGAGCTCAAATTTCAAGTTCCTGTTAGTAGAGAATGAACAGATGGCAAAGAAATTGCAGGCGCCCAATCATAAGGAAAAACAATATGCAATTTCTGCAGTGGCAGAGATAAGGAAAGAAATACTTGCTGAAGTATAAACTCTTGAGGCCACCATGAAAAAAATCTATGATGGATTTGTCACCATGCATAAGGTAGTTTTCCATCTATATGGCTTTCAGCAACGAAGTAGGAGGATTGTCCAAATTCACAAGGACATACATGTTGTTGTTGACAATGTGCAAGAATGGACAAAGAGGTACAAGGGAACACCACTTCACTTGCCAAATATAAGAAGCCATAGGTAGAGCTAGACAAAGCAAGGATCCAGATGTTAATCCAGAACTATGAGTAGCTCACCACATTTATTAGCAGCATATAGGCTTCATATGCACGATTGTATAAGATTTTGGATGTCATGGTGAGAACACATAGGATACCATCAATCGGTTCCCTCACCGAAGCTAAGCATAAGAACCAAGTCCAACTAGATATCGATAGGTACATGGAGCAGATAAGGTACGAGGCCACCAGTGATGACTTGGAGTTGAGTGCACAAAACATGAAAAAGTACATTAGTGGTCTTGTCATGGTCAGGACCATGTTGCACATGCTTCAGGATGAGTTGGACGAAGTTTCCAAAACCATATACCCAGAAGCTATTGAGACAATAGTCCACTATCCGAAAGACATCATCAAGTAGTTTGGGGACTTCATAGCACAGTACTAAGCTTGGTATCAATATGTCGCTGAGAAGCATCAAGTGGAGGTTGTCGAGTTGGTCTTTCCCCAAACTTCTGAGTCATAATGTTTTGTCTTGTTAGGTTGTCTCTAGCCTATTTTGTCTTAGATGGGTACATGTGGAAAATGTATATTATTTATAAATATGTTTTAAGTGAAATTCCAAGTGTCATTAGTGGAATGTGAATAGTCATTACATAATGTAATGAGTTATTTGTAAAGAAGTTGAAGAGTCATGAGGGTAGTCAAAGAGTCACAAATGGGAATTTCAAAGGTCACCCCACCCTTTGTTAGAAATAGAATCTCATAACTCATAAAACAAGATTTTGGGAACCAAGCTTTTGGATAGGCTTAGGCTTAGAGAATTCTTGGGGGTATTTTGATGAGCCTTGACTTCTCCACAACATAGAGCGAGTATACTTATTTAGAGGAGTAGGTATTCTTGACTATAATGTTTCACTATTGGGGCTAGTGGTTGTCAATGGTGTATGTATGGATGGAACTTACACTTATAATAATAATAGATAAGACAACATGCTTTCATGCATATGTTGTTAATGTAGTTGGACTATTCTGGTTGCTTTAGCAATGTATGTTATTTAGATTACACATTTTCTTATGAACTACTTTGTATGTAATTGTATGAATCTTCTTGAATGCGTGTTGTTGGATTAAACCATCACTTTGTTTTGTGGACTATTCCGTATTTAAGCTTTTGATGTCATTACACTCGTGTGTTCCTTTGAGGCTGTGTACTATTACAGGCTTCTAAGGGGCACACTTCATTTTCCCCTTCCTGTGTTGGAATCCCCATGCATCTCACTTGACTTGCTGCAAGTTCACACACTTTCTTCCACCCAAAGTCATCATACTTATATTTGCGTGCTACTGCGGTCAAGGCACTACATTACCACCCACTGCTGGGACTCCTACTCCAAACGGTCTAAGGTCTAGTTGGGACTTCTTACCGGGGAGATCCCCTGAATATTGGTGGGCCCAACACTGCTAACAACTACCTCTCAAAATCGTTTACTACATTGTTATAACCCTATTGATAAACTACTAAATCACAAATGTGAATGCTATCCTTTTCTCTTGAGCACCCGACAGAAATATCATGCTCCTCCTTGGTAGAAAACACTTGTGTTTCTTTATCATCAAAACATCCAATTTGATGATATTCTTCCTCAATGAACTCCTCATCAACAAACCCCTCTCGAAAAGGAGGTCGAACAACAACTTATTGATCTTCAGGACCCTTCTGCTCTCTTGGATGATTATGAGCACCTTGAGGTCTCCTGAAGTTCAGATTTCTCACCTAAGGTTGATTTTTAGGCTTGGAAGGAGTTAGCTTATCAACCATCTTTTCCATCATCTTCAGCATCACATCAAATTTCACATTGGGTGAAGAAGATGATTCTTCTTTGAACAACACTCTCCTCTCAATTTTCATTTTTTCCTTCTTGGCGAACAAATTGTCTTATAGCCTAATTGCATTACTCTGCATTGTTTATAAAGTGGTAGGATTTCTCTCTTGGAGTTGAGAAGCCATTCCGGCATCAAAACCATCAAGATAATGAAAAAAGTCTAATCCAGGAGGAGGTTTTATCTTAGCTGGAGTTGAATTATAAATTATGCTAAATCTGGTTGTGAATTCTTGAACTGACTCCCTTAGATTCCTTCTTAAATTTTCATATTCAGCTAAAATATGCAGGGGATTTCTCTTCACCTCCCACTTGGTGAAAAATATTTGTTCAAACTATTGGAAATTATTGATACTTTCTATAGGTAAGGATATAAACCACCTCTTTACCTCTCCTAACAGACTTTGTACAAAAATTCTCAATTTGATGTCCTCATGGTCAACCTCCTCTAAATCAATAAATTCATTAAGCTTGTCTACATGTTGTTGAGTTTTGTAAAGCCTAGTGCCATCAAACTGGATCAAGTTTTTTCCATAATTCAAGGGGAGGTCATGTATCAAAGCTTGAAGGTTTAAAGGTGCATATCTAGAAGCCATAGGGTTGTGATATCAAAGTACATTGACAACGGGAGTTTGGACAACAGATGTCAAAGGAATTGAGACTCCTGTGATAACAGTTGATAAAATGGGATTATGGACACCCGTAAAAGATAGAGGAGTGGTTGAGGCAAATAAAGATGGAATGAAATAAGGAAAGGTCGAAGAATTAGTCACAACTATCTAGAGTTCTTGGACTTTCTATTCTAATTTCTAAAAATGAGACAAAATATCAAAATCTTGTTGTAATAATTCTAATTTTGGGATGGCAGAGCTAGGGGTAAAGGTCTTTCAATTCTTTAGATCAAGGAGAGTGTCTAAATGATTACTTTCAGACTTAGATATGAGTAAATTACTTTCAAATTTAATATCTAACAACAAATCCTAAAGATATTCAACCTTTGTAGGTAGAGAATATGACATTTCTAAGTGAATTGTACCTAATTCCTTTCGAGCTTTCTTCTTGAACAATTTTTTCGGACTCGACAAAATCTAGGGTGGATTTGGATTAGGGTTCCTCTGAGCATGGACGCCTTTGTGAGCCAGAACTTCATCAATAAGAACATTTCATATTATAGTGTGGAGTCACTAGAGCAAACACCTTGCAACCAAAATGATATACAAATCTTTGTTTGCCCTGAGAGATTTCATCTTAAGCAATAAAATAATTTCAGAAAAATATGTCGTTCACTCCCTAGAAACAACGCCAAAAATGTTATCTCTTAGAGAAAACCCTTGCCATAGGTAAAAATATAAGGTAACCTCGAACCTCTTTGAGGTTGAAATCAGGCCCTTAAACCTAGAGAGGGATCTCTCCCTAAACTGAACTACTCAAGGTCACTATAGTAGAAGGTTTTCAATTGAGACTTATGGCCATATTTCTCAAAGAATCATTGAATTTGGTTGGAATTTGTGAAAATACTACCATTGGGCATGGATTCTGACCCCATCAGGCTTTATATAATTACAGTTTCAATGAGAAAAACACAAAAGTAGGGTAGTGATAATTCCTTTGACACTTTAAGGAATTTGAAAGAAAATGAAGGAAATTAGTGCAATGGTTCAGTGAACAACATTTATTAAATTATTGAGAATAAAGAAAAAGGAGCATAAACATATGAATCCCAATTTAAAACACTCAGTATTTCATACATGAGAAAATATAAAATGGAGAAAAGACAAACATGGAATCATAACAGAAGAATTTTTGTAAACTGGTCATGAATATTTTTTGTTAAGATCTTCTCAATAATGCACAAGTAAAACTATATTTCAAATAAACTCCAACCCATTATTCTTCTATAGTATTTTCTTATATAGATAATACAATAACTGAAATGGGTTTGTAGCTCAAAATTAATTACAGTAATACAATAATAGTAGTATATCTCTTAGGTACGTGGATCTGAAAATATCATTAAACATATAATGTTTTTTTCAAATCAAAACAACTTGCTAAAAACTATGCTAAAAATGGAGCTAAGAAAATGTATCATGGTTGTGCTTCCCTCATTGTAGATCACGCCTTGTCATCCTTCAAAAATGGGCTTCTATTGTAGCTCCTTCCTTCTGGGATATCCCTGCTGCAAATCATTGATAATGGCATTGTCAATCCTTTGGATGTTGGAACTGATGATTTCACTGACGAGATGACTTTCAGCATTTTCGTTCAAGTTGTTCTTCCAAAATGCGCTGACAATGACAATATCAACGTTTCTCTACAAAATATGTTGATAATGAAAATAACAATGATCTCCTATGCTTTCTTGTGCTTATATGATGACATTTGCTTGATAAAAAAATCACTCTGATAGTGAAAGATAAAAACTGAAAAAGATAGCTACCAACCTCTCAGCTGAGGGTACTGACTGATTCTAGTAAAACGTCCACCTTATCCATCCTCTTCCTCTTGCTCTGTCTGCTTTCCATGGGGATTTTCTTCTTAGCAACCTCTTTTTTCCTAGACCTCTTTGAACTTGTAGCTTTCCCTTTATTTATAATCAGGTCCTTTAGTGGAACATTGTCCATGTCTAGACCTTTATGGAAAGTTCCAGGTTTTTCTTCAACTTTATCTTCAACATCAATTTGTTTAAGGGCTAGGAGTGAGGTATTTTACCCCTTTGAACATTTCAAATAGTGTGGGTGCTTATTCGGCTAGAACTTCTTAATGCTAGGGTTATAGTAAGCCTTCTTTCCCTTGTTTTAATCTAGTGGCTGGATTTCTATAGGGGAACCTTCAGTAGGTATATTTTCAGCATGCGGGGAACTCACAATAGGAGGGTCTTCAGCAGACTGTATCTTCCTAAGCCTATCACTTCATCTAGAATAGATATTGGGTATTTTAGGAACAAAAAGTGAGGGTTCGTCTTCCTTATTTTGGATATCTGTTTGTGTAGTGGGAGTGCTAGGAGAGGAGGTTCCTTCTTGAGTGGTTTTGACTTGTTTGGTTCCCTTCTTCCTTCCTCGTTTAGATTTAGGGGGGAGGGGTTGAAACCCTCCCCAGAACAGGAAATGAATCCACATTCTTCCATCTCTTTCCAATTTATTTTAAATTAATAACTTAATTAAATCTTTGTGATAGATGAAATGTGGATATGGGTCCATTCTGGCTTGAACCCGAGCAACCATGTGTATTCATTCTTACTTGTTCTGTTAGATGATCTAAGGAATGGAAATGGTATAATTTTACCTAGTTAAAACACCCTTCACATGTGAAATATGACTAGGTAATGCATAGCATCCCATGCCATTTTTCTTCTAACAAAGACCTTTGCATCCCTACTTTCCAATTTCTTTCCTTTAACTCAACCTTTAGGAAGAATGGGACATCGATCCTAGCTAAGACATGGCTTCTAAATACCTTTTCTCCATTTGTAGGCAGATCTGTGACCTTTGCAACCATCTCCTCTATCACATGAAACTAAATTCCTCCAACCTCCACACGCTAACCATCGAAACCCTAGGAAAATGCTCAAGCAACCTTGTCATGGAAAATGGTGCATCGTCGGAAAAATTGCTCCCACCCAACCTGTCGAAAATGTTGATGAATATTTGGGTAAATATCTAGAAGGTCGGGACCTTTCAATTCATTTATGTTTAGCCTCCCTCTTTTCCCCATTACCTTTACAGTATGTAAATTTGGAAGATTAGGCTCCGCTATTCGATCCTGTATCTTTGCTGAGTAGCTTGAACCGAATAGCTTTCCAATGATTATGCTAACAAAATTTACAAATGAAACGGTGAAATTAATGTGCAGGAAAAAACAATGATGTTTCACGTATAATAACTGATTGTTAGGTGAAATAATTTTTTAATCCTTCGATAATTACAAAATGACATCATACCTCTTTGATGACATAAAATCGTGTTTTCAATGTGTACCTTTCACCATTATATTTATTGTGGCATGACCGGGCAATTATTATTTCGTTGCTAATGTGGAATGTGTCAATGCATTTCAAAAATTGAAAATTCAAATTTCAAGTTTGGCACTAATACCCCAGTTATCAGCGAATACCCAGTAACGCTGACACTCCCATTGTTAGTGTATTTTTCTAAAAAATATAATGTACTCACAAAAGCATCGATAGTCAAATTATCAGCATTATCTCTTGTTTATTACAAAAATTTCGCTAACACTGTAATTGTCAACATTAAAGAAAATTCAAACTTAAATAATGTGATAACACCCAAGTCCCTATTTCCTTGCGATGTTTCCTTGGGTAATTAGCCCCTATTAATTAGGGAAATTCCCATAAAATACTATGCAATCCATCGAGGGCCTTGCTCTATCTACATGCACCACTTGTACAATTTGGATGACTATACAACAAATAGTAAACCGCCCTTGAAATCCAATCTCAACTGGGTAACTCTTAGTTCACACATTCATGAGTTATTTATGGATGATCTATCAGTTCTCTAGTTGATCATTGAGTGTGGTTCAAGTTCCACTTCCACACTTTGACCTTCCACTAGTTCCTCCAACAATTGGAACTATTTAAGATGAATTTAACTCATATAAAATGAATTAATTAATTACAAGTCAAAACAAACTCAACCTGGGCTCCTAAAAAGTAGGACCACTCTACATGAATCAAGTTAGACCCTCAACTCGAATTAACTGAACCAACTAAGTCAAACTAACTTAGTTAACTAGTACAAGTTGTCATGAGATGTGGAATTACAATCTTATTCTAATTTAATTCAAGGGAAAATTAAATTAGAATCTTTCTTGGTGTCATTTTCAACGCTCCCTCTCAGCAAGAAAGGGATTATCAAATACCTCGGTCCTGCCTCTATGGAACTTGAATTTTCCTCTTGAAAGTGCCTTCGTCAAGATGTCTGCATCCTATTCCTCTGTAGGAATGTACTCTAACATCATGATCTTCCTCTACACACAATCTATGAGATGGTGGTACTGGATGTCGATATGCTTGGACCTATCATGAAAAACTAGATTCACCGAGAGTTTGATGCAACTCTGGTTGTCATAGTAAATCACTGTAGGATCCATTTTTTTACCAAATAACTAGACAAGGATCTTCCTCATCCAAATAGCCTCAAAAGATGCTAGACTAGAAACCATGTACTCTGCTTCTAGTGAACTGAGTGCAACTGATCTCTGATTCTTGTTGTACCAAGAAATTGTTGTTGACCCAATACTAAAGATTCCATGTAATGTTCTCTTCCTCTATGATGGACTCCCTACCCATTCTGCATCTGTGAAGCCTTGCATCTTCACTCCCTCTGTTTGTTTGTACCAAAGACCAAAATGAGTGGTGCCTCTGAGGTATATCAACACATGTTTGGATGCCTTCCAATAGAATTTGGTTGGATTAACCATTACTTTACTAAGTTGGTTAACTACATAAAACATGTTTGGTCATGTGTTCAACAAGTACATAAGTTAACCCACAAACTTCCTGTAAATGGTAGCTTCTACCACTTCACCTGAAGTAACATGTTCCTTCCTCCAATTCCCTAGTGGATGAGTCTCCTTGGGTTTGCTTCTCCCCATGTGAAACTTCTTTAGTATCTTGTTGGAATACTTTCCCTCAAAGACAAATAGTTCACCATCTCTTTTCCAAATTTCCAAACCATGGAAATAATGAAAGAACCCCATGTTTTTCATCTGAAATTCTCTTGCCAAATATTCTTTGCAAGATTTTATTAGCTTCTCATCACCTATTAGAATTACATCATCAACATATAATAATATAATCAATAATTTACCTTCAACCATAATATGGTAAAGGTTTGCATATACTTCACTTTTGGTGAATCCAAACCCGGTGAAATAGTTGTCGATCCTAGTGTACCAACCACATGGTACACCATTCAATCTGTACAACACTCGCTTGATTCTATACACATGTGAATTTCTGTCAAAGGTCTCAAATCCTTCTGGTTGCTCTATGTACACCTCTTCCTCAATCACTGCATTGAGGAAAGTTGTTTTCACATCCATCTGATGTATCTTCAATTCTTGCACTGAAAGTGCTAGAATATATCTGATTGAAGAGTATCGTGATACTAGAGAAAAGGTATCCTCATAATCGATTCCCTCCACCTAAGAGACTGCATTGGCCACAAATATGGCCTTGTGTTTCTCGACACTCCCATATTCTCCTTGCTTCACCTTGTATATCCACTCGGATCATATAACTGACTTGTCCTTTGGTCTTGGGACAACTTCACATGCACTTTTCCTAATAATGGAGTCATACTCCTCTATCATGGCATAAACCCATACGTTTTTTGCACTTATTCCCCAAATTAGGATGGCTCAATATCTACGCTCTTTCTCATAAGAGCCATGTAGCAAGTGTGATGATTTGGTGACCTCCTCTGCCTGTGTTGTGATGTGGGTGCTCCCACATGCTCTCTAGAATCACGCATCAACCTATCAAGCTCTTTGATGCACTTTCTTCCATCTCTAGATGTCTCTGCATGAGTGGGTGCTTCCACTCTCTGATCTTATGCTTGTGGATGCTCCACAACATCTTGAGGTTCTTCCTTTGGAGCTAAAATCTCCTCATATGCATGAAACTGAAGCTCCCTCTCAAGGGAAATTCACATGGTATTCTCTTCATTGAATTTCACATCTCTACGAACCATTGTCATCCCATGAGATGCAATCTACACCTGATAGTTGTGAGGTATATTAGTGTACCCCACAAATATGCCCAACTCAGTTGTTGGTTCTAGATTTTTCTATGCATCCTTGTAAACATGATAGTAAATTGTTGAATCAAATATTCTGAAGCTGACCACATCTGGTTCATGAAAAAGCTTCTTCTAGTGTGCTCATCCCAAGAATCTGATGAGGAATCATGTTCTACACACATACCATATTGTTGCATGCTTCAACCCACAAGTGCAATGGTAGACCCTGATCATGCAATATCGCTCGTGCAACTCCCACATTACTTTTCTTTCTTTCTTTATGCAACCCCATTCTACTATGGGTTATGGGTTACTATTAACTCTCGTTGAATGCCTTTTGATGCACACAATTTCTTGAATTCATTCGACACATATTCTCCACCATTGTCACTCCTGAGAGCCTTCACTTTCCTTCTTGTGTCTTTCTCAACAACTTCTTTGAACTCACAAATTTTTGAGAACGTCTAGTCTTTATTTTGCATGAAGAATATCCAACACTTATGTGAGAAATCATCTACAAAGATCACATAATAGATGTGCTTGGACATGGAGGCTATCAAGCACGGTCCACAAACATCTGAATGAAATCTTTCAAGGATCGCTTGTACTCGACTATCCTTATCATGAAATGTGGCTTTGGTGTACTTCCCCAATGTACACCCTTTCCATGTACCACACTGATGTAGTGCACCCTTGATATAGGTGGCTCTAGAGATGCTCAAAATATAGAAATATATGAAAAACAAACTCCTCAGAGTGAAGTGAAACCAAAACCAAATTGTAGTGCTCGTCGTCCTAGTTCCAATAGTGTGAATGACACTCAAATCCGAGTTTGTATTCTCAAGTTATGGCTGTTCAAAGTTCAGGTCAAACTTGGACAAGCGACTGTTGGGTCCCTATAATACTAGTGATTACCCCATTACTATTGTAGTTGTATCCCTTATTAATATTGTTGTGCCCCTATTGTCCCCACCTTGTTATTACTGTGCCCCATAGAATCCCTCTATTGTTATTTTTGTGGCTTTATATTATTATTGTTAGGTCGGCTGGGTTATATTGTGACTCCTTAGACTCCTATACATAGAAAGGAGGTTTTGTCATTTGAATCATCTAAGAATTGCTCATTTATGTAATGTATAGGAGGTTGCCCCCTCGAAGAGGCTGAATTCTAAGGCGTTGATCTCTCTTTTCTATCTTTTTGTGAGCTGATTTCATAACATTTGGTGTCAGAGCTTTGGATTCTAGGGTTTCGCTGCTCCAAACAGGTCATCGTGGAATTTTCGCTATAACTTTTTTTCTGCGACGTTTCAGAAGCTAAAAAAAAAACCATTTGAGAATAAATCGCACTGAATCTTGGGTCCGAATTTCAGAGCTTTTTGCACTATATTTGCGGAGATATGATCTGAGGAAGTTGGTCTTTTTGCAGACTCCTGAATTACATTCCAAACAGGTGACCTGGGTAAAATCGTCATAGCTTTCTCTCTAAGCATCAAATTAAAATTTTGTAAGAAGGTACAAAAAGAGGATGGACTGTAGTTTCTTGTATATATTTTTCAGAGCCAAAGGTTGAAACAGTGACTCGTGGCACGTCGTACAAGTTCGCTCTACTGAACTAGTCTATAATCAGGTCATCTTGGGAGATTGTGCATAACTCTTCCTTGGAGAATCCAATTTGGATCAGACTGGTGGCATTGGAAAGAGGACACAGAGGGCTACTATAGGTCACAATTTCAGAACTGGATGATCCGAAATTGCAGAGATACATCAGATTCAATATCAAGCTTCTACAAAGTGAAAAAAAGTGTGTAGTTTTTTTTTAATTTTTGCATAAGCTTGGTTTGAAAAATTAGTTTGAATCGGTAATTGATGCCCCGAGGAAAGAAAATGCAAACACCTAGTAAGCAACCTAAAAGCTCTAGCATGACTCATGAAGAAGAGGAAGAAATGCAACATGATATATCAAAATTACGAGACCAAGTGCAACAAGTGTCACTTGCACAAAAAGCAACAGAATCTAAGATGGATGGTTTAAGGAAAGATGTAGAAGCTAATATGGATGGTTTAAAGAAAGGTGTAGAAGCTAAGATGGATTGTTTAAATAAAGGTGTAGAAGCTAAGATGGATGGCATGGAAGCTAAGATGAATGGCATGGATGCTAAAATTGATGGCATGGATGATAAGATGGAAGAATTGAAGATAAATATGAATAAGTTGCTACAAGAAATGGTCACTAATGGTGAAAGGGTAGTAAAGGAAACTCATGATGAGAAAAAAAGAAATGTTAATCATGATTCCATAGACTCTAATGTTGGATTGAAGACCCACCATATTCCAAAAATCGATATGAGGAAGTTTGATGGCAAGGATCCCGCAACATGGATATTACAGATGGAGCAATTTTTCGATCTCAATAATGTGCAAAACACACAAAAGGTACGTATTGCAACTTTATATTTGGAACCAAATCAGTTTGTATGGTATCAATGGCTTTGCTCTCGTAAACAAATTATCACTTGGGAATTTTTACAAAAGAATTGACAACACATTATGAGGATACAAAAAGCAACACTTTTTTTAGCCAATTGATAAGTCTCAAACAAAAGGGTTCAATAATGGAGCACATTGAGGAGTTCCAAAAATTGAACATAAGGGTAAAAAGATATTCCAGAGGAGCATAGGATTGATGTGTTCATAGGGACTTTAAAGGATAATATCCAACATGATGTTCGCCTTTGGGAACCTGATTCATTAGAGAAGGCATTCAGGTTAGCAAGAAAAATGGAAAGCAAAATTATGGCAACCAGGAAGCATACCACTCACAACTATAAAGATGGAAGTGTTGTTGCCCCTAGTCTTCCACAACCTATAAGGTTGACACCACAACAATTGGAAGAAAAAAGAGCAAAAGGGCTTTGTTACAGTTGTGATAGCAAATACACTAAAGGTCATAAGTGTGTCTGAGAAGAAATTATTCTACATAGATTGTGAAGAGGAAGAAGAAAAGGAGCAAGAAAGGTCAAAAGAAGAGGATATACTCCAGGAACAAAGCCTAGATAAAGAACAAATGAATTCGACCATATCTTGTAATGCATTGGCGGGAATTACCACTCCTCAAACCATCAAGATAGAAGGACAAATCAAGAAGAAAAAGGTAATAGTGTTGATTGATTCAGGAAGTACCCACAATTTTATTCATTGTAAGGTAGCAAAAGAATTGAATTGCTTCTTATATCCAGCACCAGAGTGTCAAGTGATGGTTGCAAATGGAGGAACAATAAATTTCTCTGGAAAGTGCCATAATATCAAGCTATCCATGGGAGAATATGTATTGACTAGCCCAATGCTTTCCATTCCAATGGGAGGTGCTGATGTTGTACTAGGAGTCCAATGGCTACAATCCTTGGGTACAATAGCTTTTAATTTTCAAGAACTTTTCATGAAATTTTCTGTGGAAGGAAAGGAAGTTGAATTAAGGGGTATTGCAGGGAAACCGGGAAAGATAATCAGCTCTAACGGTATGACAAAGCTTCTAAAAAAGGAACAAAGAGGTGTAATTGCACAATTATGTTCGCTAGATGTTTCCACATTGGAATCATCTATTTCTCCAGATCTCCAAAAAGTCTTGGACAATCATTCCAAGGTATTTGAGACTCCCAAAGGTCTCCCACCTATTCGTGATCATGATCATGCTATTCATCTGATTCCAGGAAGTGTTCCTCCAAACATCAGGCCGTACAGATATCCCTATGCCCAAAAGAGTGAAATTGAACGTATGGTTGCAGAAATGCTAGAGGCTGGTATAATTCAACCGAGTCAAAGTTCTTTCTCTGCTCCAGTAGTATTGGTGCACAAGAAGGATGGATCATGGTGCATGTGTCCGGATTATAGGGAGCTCAACAAGCTCACTATTAAAGATAAGTTTCCCATTCCTGTCATTGATGAATTACTGGATGAATTGCATGGATCAATTTACTTCACCAAGTTGGATCTTCGTTCAGGATATCATCAAATCAGAATGAAGACTGAAGACATTCCGAAAACAACATTTAGAACTCATGAGGGTCATTATGAATTTTTGGTCATGCCTTTTGGCCTTACCAATGCACCTTCAACATTTCAAGGTTTGATGAATTCCATTTTCAAACCATTCCTTAGAAAATTTGTGTTAGTATTTTTTGATGATATACTAATCTACAACAAGTCTTGGAAGGATCATGTTGAACATGTTGACAGGGTGCTACAACTATTGGAGGAGAAACAATTATATGCAAAAAGATCCAAATGTTTCTTTGGAGTACAAGAGGTGGAATATCTGGGTCATATTGTATCTCATGAAGGAGTTAAGGTAGACCCTAGCAAAATTAAAGCCATTAAGGAATGGAAAATCCCCACATCCATAAAGCATCTGCGAGGATTTCTCGGGTTGACAGGGTATTATCGCAAGTTTGTTAAGAATTATGGGAGAATAGCAGCACCTCTAACAACATTATTGAAGAAAGATGCATTTTCATGGACTCTAGAAGCAACAAAGGCCTTCGAACATCTTAAAGAGGCAATGTGCCAAGCACCGGTCTTAGCTACACCGGACTTCACAAAAACCTTTATTGTGGAATGTGATGCTTCAGGAAATGGAATTGGTGCTGTTTTAATGCAAGATGAAAGACCCATTGCTTTTGAAAGTCGTCCAATCAAGGGAAAGTTTTTACACAAAGCTATTTATGAGAAGGAAATGTTGGCAATACTCCATGCACTTAAGAAATGGCGACCCTACCTAATGGGAAGACACTTCAAGGTAAAAATGGATCATGATAGCCTTAAATACTTTTTAGAACAAAGATTATCCTCTGAAGAGCAAAAAAGTGGGTCACAAAGATGTTGGGTTATGACTTTGAAATCATCTACAAAAAAGGGAAGCAAAATGTGGTGGCAGATGCACTCTCAAGAAAGGATGAGGATGTGGAAGCATTGTTGTGCGCCATTTCTATTATCCAACCAGATTGGATAAATGAAGCAAGGGAGGAATGGAAGAATGACGAAGAAGTGTGGGCACTTATTCGAAAGTTACAACAAGATTCCAGTACGTCTGATACATTTAGCTGGAAAAATGATTCGTTATGGTACAAAGATCGCTTATACCTCTGTAAGAATTCCCAGCTAAAACAAAAGATTCTTATGGAATTGCACACTTCTCCCTTAGGAGGGCACTCAGGATTTTTAAAAACTTACCACAGGGTTAAGAAGGAATTTTTTTGGGATGGCCTTAAATCAGATATTCAAAAGTTTGTGGCGGAATGTTTGGTTTGCCAACAAAATAAAGTTGAAACAATTAAGACACGGGGTCTATTACAACCTTTATCCATTCCAAGCCAACGTTGGGAGGAGGTTTCAATGGATTTTATCACAGGTTTACCCAAGTCTGAGGGAAAGAGTGTCATCATGGTGGTAGTTGACAGACTTACCAAGTATGCACACTTTTGTGCATTATCACATCCATTTAAAGCCAGTACAGTTTCTACTGCATTTATGGAAAAAATTCAAAAGCTACATGGAAACCCAAAGATTATTGTAAGTGACAGAGATCCCATTTTCACTGGAAATTTTTGGACAGAATTATTTTCTTGTCTTGGTACTCAGTTAGCTCATAGCTCATCTTATCATCCTCAATCTGATGGGCAAACTGAGATAGTAAACAAATGTTTGGAAGGATATCTTCGTTGCTTTGTATCTGATAAACAGACACAATGGGTCAAATGGTTGCCTCTGGCTGAATGGTGGTATAACACTTCCTTCCATACAGCAACAAAAATGACCCCATTTATGGCACTTTATGGATATCAGCCACCATCCATCACATCATATTTAAGAGAAAATTCTAAGGTTCAAGCAGTGGAACATCACATCGAACATCAACAACAAGTCCTCCAACTCTTAAAGGATAACCTCGTGTTGGCACAGAATAGAATGAAACAACAGGCAGATCAACATCACAGTGAAAGAAGTTTTGATGTAGGTGATTGGGTATTCCTACGGCTACAACCATATAAGCAAATGTCCCTCAAGCAAGCTAAGAAGGATAATAAATTATCACCAAAGTATTATGGTCCGTACAAGGTGTTGCAAAAGATTGGTACTATGGCATACAAATTGGAGCTTCCTGCAGCTTCTCGATTGCACCCAGTTTTCCATGTTTCATGTTTAAAGAAGGTTATAGGCGACAAGCTCCCAGTTCAAACAATATTGCCAGAACTTGACGAGGAAGAAAAAATTATATTGGAACCAGAAGCAGTCACAGAAACAAGAACTCGACAGCTACGAAATCGATCAATTTCGGAGTATCTTATCAAGTGGAAGAACTTATCCACTGAAGATTCCACATGGGAGGATGAGAATTTTATACAGAACCATCCAGAACTACTCAAGCATTGAGGACAACACTTTTTTGAAGGAGAGGGGCATGTTGGGTCCCTATAATACTAGTGATTACCCCATTACTATTGTAGTTGTATCCCTTATTAATATTGTTGTGCCCGTATTGTCCCCATTGTTATTACTGTGCCCCATAGAATCCCTCTATTGTTATTTTTGTGGCTTTATATTATTATTGTTAGGTCGGCTTGGTTATATTGTGACTCTTTAGAATCCTATATATATAAAGGAGGTTTTGTCATTTGAATCATCCAAGAATTTCTCATTTGTGTAATGTAAAGGAGGCTGCCCCCTCGAAGAGGCTGAATTCTAAGGCGTTGATCTCTCTTTTCTATCTTTTTGTGAGCTGGTTTCATAACAGCGACAGTCCTAATGAGGCAAAAAATTGGTAGAGTCCTGACGCACATAATCCAGCCATCAGAACAGGTGAATTTGTCACCAAATTAATTTGTCTAAAACCCTTATTTTTGGGTCGATGGTTTTTGACTAATGGGTCTATATATATATATATATATATATATATATATATATATATATATATAGGGTGGCAGGTCGCCACCCCCAAACCGCATTGTTGTATTAAATATTAAAAAAAAAATGATATAATGGTTTGGGGCTACGAGTGACTCAAACCCTGCCCAACGATTATATGCCATATTCAAATGACATGGCACTACGTGGAAGGGAGTCGATGGGGGTTGAACCCACCCGACCCATGTGGATCGGCCCCCAGTGGGTAACCCCAAAATAAAATGTAACGCCAACGTAACCAATCAACAAACTGCCCCGCCACTATTATGACACGCCACTACAACACTTTAACCGGGCTCAGGGCCATTACCTATCCTACAACCCTTGAACAAAAAAAAATGCACCCAAAAATGTTAAACCGCAACTTGCAAAATTATGTCATTTGGGGGAGTCGATCCCTAGTCTCCCTGGCCCAACGACTTGCCAGTCATGGGCAAACCATTAGGCTAATGGTCTATACATTGAAATGGCCGCCCGCCAAAATATCTATGAAATGTTCTACTCATTCGATCAGGGGCAAAGATGACGAGCGAAGGATGGAGGGCGTGGAACCCTGAGCTGCCTTATGATGGGGAACCATGAGCAAGGGAATATGTGAGATGCTGAAAAGATTCCCTTAGAGGGTCAAAGGTGTCGATGACAATATTGGACAAATTTATAGTCAGTTTTGCATGTTTTCTTACTATGAGTCCAATGGTGTGGTCCGTTTCCCCATCTGAGAAGTAGAAATTTAGGCAGACAACAACAAGGAATCTTGATAGAATCTTGGGGAATCTAAAAGATTCCCTTAGAAGCTGAGTTTTGACAAATGTGGAATGATTCCGACTTTATAGTAATTTTTCACAGAATTTCACAGGGAGTGCAATGGTGTGCTCAGAATCTTCATCCGAGCAGTGGATTTTTTGGTCATATTTAGGAGGGAATCTTTGGGAGAATATTCAAGATTCCCAAGGGTCGAGAATTTGATAGTGTCAGAAAGGGGAAAATTTTATAGTCGTTTGACATGATTTCGTGCCACAAATTCAATGGTGAAGTCCATTTCATCAGCTGATATTTTCATTTTTTGGCCATCCTCGAAAGTGGAGGTATATGATGCATTTATGTCATACTTTTCTTCTAATTTGTTGAGATGATGTTTTTGTTTTTGAGATCCCTGATTACCATTATGTTGAGGGATACTTGTATGCCACATCTTATGAGAATTTATTAGCTTGTCATGTTGAAGGAAGGCCCATTTAAGTGAGAGTTCATATAGGGAGAATGTCTCGTGGAGAGCCATGCTACTCTGGTTGAGGACATTTATCCTTGTAATGACAATGAATGTACTATGTACTCATCATCATCTTGCAACACTTAATGAAGCGACCTCACCACCTTTGACATAACCCACACTAGGTGAACTCCGTTATCAATGTGTCTATGTTCTTCGATTTGATGATTGTTATTATGTTTCATCTTCTTTACAAAATTCACATGTGGTTGTATTATACTCTTTCATATGCAATTCAGCTAACATCACATAAGTAAAAGATCTTGGTTAATTTTGGTAGTTGAAGAGATCAGGATCAAGCCTTGGTAATTCCTATAGAAATCTGTTGCGTGATCTTTAAATCTCTATGGTGTAGATGCCCCAATCTTCTATGCCATAAATCACTGATGTCTTGGCTCTACCCCTTCTTTGATTTTGTGCTCAAAGCAGCACAGTTTTCTACATCCAATTTGTAGAGTTTCTTCACCCGAACCCAGATCTTCTTCACCTGTCCCATGGCTATGTGATGAAGCAATGCCTTTCCTTTGCTAAAAACAACATCATAGCCATGATCTTCCAACATACCAACTGAATCTAAATCCTTCTTCAGACCTGGAACATACATCACATATTTTAATGTGTGAGGAGACCTTGACTCCCTCTGAAAAGTAACAGTACCAATGTCAGTCGCACTATACCTTCCATCATCTGCCATCTCGATGTGCATCTAGAGGTCCTTCTCCTCTAAGCCACTAAAGAATTTTTTGTTGCCAGTCATATGGAATGAGGCTCCACTATCCAGGTACCACACACTACCCATCATCAATGACACCATGCATGCGACAAGGGTGAAATCCAACTTGAATTGTGAAGAAAGACCTTCACCTGCCACTCCTCCTGAGAGCTTCTTTCCAGCCTTCTTGTGCGGAAAAATTGTGGCATAGTGTCACAGCTCATGACAATGAAAGATTTTAATCTTCGACAAGTCCTTCTTCTTTCCTGCCTGACTAGAATATGATTTGGAATAGGATGACTTCCATTTCCCTTTCTTTGCCTTTCTATCCAAGGCACAATTCTCCTCAGCATCATGCTTGGATGAGGATCCATCTCTGGTGTTCCGCCGAATATCTTCTTGCCCCAAGCCAGACCAAAAACTCTCCCACTCTAATAGCTTCTCCCTCCCATTTACTGAATCTTGGTAGCTTTTCTAGCTCTTAGGAAGTCATAGAAGTGCTAATTTGACCATATCATCTTCAAAAACTGT
Organism: Pinus tabuliformis; assembly: GCA_031772625.1. Lineage (NCBI taxonomy): Eukaryota > Viridiplantae > Streptophyta > Pinopsida > Pinales > Pinaceae > Pinus > Pinus tabuliformis. Next base: position 497,650,656 of record CM062818.1, on the reverse strand, counting down.
AACCCTAACACTCCAAAAATTATCCTGACATTGGGTGAACTTGGTCAAGTACTTTGGTATTGTGTCACCCTTCTCTATCTTGATTTTCCTGAGCTTTTCCTTCAGTCCCAGCTTCCTGTGGTAATTGTTGTTCTAAAACAAGTCTATGAAAGCCTTCCACATTACATATGGAGTTTCCTTTCCATGGAGGTTCGAGACAATATGATCTCGAAAACCTTCTAGTAGGATCCTTCTTGCCTTTGATATATTATTCTTCCAGGCCACTAGATCTTGAACATCATCTGCTAGAGGCTTAGGAATATCACTGTCTATGGACTCCTTCAGCTCATTATCTTCCAACACTGCTTCCAACCTATCCTTCCAAGCTATGTAATTTGAAAGCATACTCAAGTCTCAATCCGTAGAACGACATCCTGATCCTGTTGCTAGTCCTAGAGAATAGATTTGCAAATTTGATTCACTTGCATAAAACAAACTTGTATTCTTCTCTTCTATAGTGATTTTAGCTCTTATACCATGTATAAATTCCTTGTAGATTCAAATTGCTAATTGTAATTTTCTAAAACAATAGACTTGAATCTACTCTACCAATTGCGGAAACCAATTTAAACAATAATGAAATCATGAAGCATACAAGAGAAAGAATTCAATCAACACATTATATAATGATTTGTTGGGGAAATCCACAACTAAAAACCCCTCTATCTGTATATTTCATTAGTTAGAAAATATGAGAATATTACAATGCTTTTCTCAATCCTGAGAAACCTCTGCGTTATGTGTCTCACTACTTCTTAAACAAGCCTAGGCCAATACTTAACCAAATTTTGGCCTGCCCAAGTCCCTATTTCCTTGCACTATTTGCTTGGGTAATTATCCCCTATTAATTAGGGAAGTCCCCATCCAATACTATGTAATTCATCAAGGGCCTTCCTCTGACTGCATGCACCACCTGTATAGTTTGGATGATTATACAACTGATAGTACACTTCCATTGAACTCCAATCTCAACTGGGTAACTCTCAGTCCACACATGCATGAGTTATTTATGTTTTATCTATTAGTTCTATAGATGATCATTGAGTGTGAATCAAGTTCCACTTCCACACTTTGACGTTCCACTAGTTCCTCCAAAAGTTGGAACTAGTTAAATTGAATTTAACTCAGATAAATTGAATTAATTAATTACAACTCAAAATAAACTCAACTAGTGCTCCTAAAAAGTAGGAACCGCTCTACATGACTCAAGTTAGACCCTCAACTCAAATTAACTAAACCAACTAAATCAAAATAACTTAGTTAATGCATAGAAGTTTTCATGAGACACAGAATTATAATTTTCTTCTAATTTAATCAAGGGAAAATTAAATTAGAATATTTCTTGGTGCCATTTTCAAAACACCTTATACCCTGACCTTGTTGGGGACATGCACAGAAAAACAGAGAAATAGAAGACTGCTCTAATTCCACTAATCCAAATTTATGAAGGAATGAAATGAAACACAGAGATACCATGAAATTGAACTTCAATTAATTAAAAGAAAATGTTGAAAATTGTTTACATGCCGAATGAGAGCAAATTATCTTGGGCAATGGTAGCTTATCTATGAGAAGAGATTTGACACATACATTCCTTCTTAGTTGTGCTACAATGAGGGTTGAAGGTCTTTTCATCATGAATAAATAATGAGAAACCCTAAACATCCAAAAACATAACCCTAAGATATGAAGCCCCAAAAGGTATGGGCCCTAATGGGGTTAGTTGGAACATCAACTTCCTGAGGTCATAACTTTAGTATACGACCTCCATTTGGTGTGCATAATAGCCCATTAGAAAGGTAAATCCAAGGAAAACAAATTTAAATCAAAACTTGAGTATTTTCTCGTTTCCCCAAAAAATGCCATTTAGGGCCTCAAAATGGCTTCAAAATTTCAAAACTCGAAAACTGCCAAAAATAAAAAACTACCGAAATAGTAAATTATGCTAAAAAATAGGAAACTAACGGAAAATAGTGTTGGGGATTCGATTGGAATAGGCAGGTGGGACCCAATATCTACCTGGATCATCTCAACAAATGACCTTTCAAATGAAATATTTCAGGCGAGAAGGTAACTCCACAAAGCAAATTGTGTTTTTGCATTAAGATTCCTCATGGATATATACATGGAGGGAGAGACCCTTGGGCTTCACCTCTTAATGTCTCTTATTATTCCTATTCTCCTTATTTTCTATTCACACTATTTTGCAATGATTAGGTTTCAACATTCCCCCCCTTAATATGTAGGGATGTTGGTGAGTCCAACCATCATTCTGAATCTTTCAAACTTTTCTCTGCCAAGAGCTTTGATGAAGATGTCTACAATCTGCTCATTTGTGGAACAATGGCATAGATGGATTGTCTTGGACTCAACATGATGTCGAATTAGATGGTATTTTTCATTGATGTGTGTCGTTCGATCATGGAACTTTAGGTTCTTGGCCAACTTTATTGCAGAAGTGTTGTCAATCATGAGCGGAGTTGAATGCACTTGTTTCACCTACAAATATTCCAGAATTTTCCCAAGCCACACAAATTCCTTTGTTGCTTCAGTTGCTGCCACATTTTCTGCCTCTATTTTGGAATCTGCTGGAATTGATTTTTTACGTAACCTCTAGGAGATAGCTCCTAATCCAAGACTCATATCATAACCTAAAGTAGATACCCTAGTTTATTTGTCTCCTTCGAAGTATAAATTAGAGTATCCAATCAAGCTGAAGTTGCCCAACTATATATACTTGAGTCCAAAATCTTGAGTTCCCTTCAAGTAATTTAGAAATCTTTTTGAAGCAAACTAATGTCCCTCACAAGGATTTTGCATAAACCTAGAGAGGATTCCAATAGCAAATGAAATGTTCAGTGTGGTAGTAGTTAGGTAGTTGAGACTTCCTACTAGCTACATATACTTTGTTGCTTCCTCAAATTATTTTCCTTCAATGGATGTAAGCTTCAAGTTCTGTTCCATTGGAGTAGTCAAAGGATTGCAGTCAGCCATGCCAGACCTTTTCAAGAAATCTCTAATGTAATTCTTCTGAGAGAGGAATATAAACTTTGGATGTTGAGTTACTTCAATACCAAGATAGTAGTGAACATAGCCCAAGTCATTCATTTCAAAACCTTTCCTCAATTCTTTCTTTATGGATGCAATGTAGCTCTCATTGTTCCCTATCTACATATACCACAAGATATACAATTTTTTTCCAACTTTATTAACAAACAAAGTTGCATCATCAAGTTCATAATGTTTGAACTTGAGTTTTAGAAGATGCTCCATTAAATTTTCATACTAGGCTCGCGGTGTGTGCTTGAGGCCATACAAGGATTTCACAATCTTGCATACTTTGTGTTCTTGGCCCTTCCAAATGGTAGCCCATTTTACTGTGGTGGCAAAATTCTCCTCATAATCAACCCCTTCCTCCTGTGCAAAACCTTTTCCCACAAGTTTGGCTTTGTGCTTGTCCAGTGAGCCATCATCTTTATACTTGTTCTTGTATACCCACTTGTAGCCAATTGGTTTGGTTCCCAATGGAGGATCAACCAGCTTCCAAGTGCCATTCTTTATCAAAGGCATCATATTCCTTATGCCTTACTTCTTTCCATTCTTCATGAGAAACAACTTATTTAAAGGAAGTTGGTTCAAAATCTGTCGACAAATTCAATTCACAATTATAAGAAACCACCATATCAATAGGTGAATCAAAATCATCTACTACACCTCCATTTTTCCTGGTTGGACTTTGTGTGGCTATCTTTCCAACCTCATCAGGACAAACACTTTCAAGTGTCTTTGTCAGCCATTTTGGAGGACCTTTCTAAGATGTCTTAGGCTACTTAGTTGACTAAGTTGGGACTGAATCAAGATTTAGTCTCCCAATTATGTCAATCACATCACTCAAAGTATCATCAGTGGTTGGAGCTTCATGTGGGGGAGAGAGTGCTTTAGAAGACGATTCCACATATTGATCCAGTATAGGAACCTCCCCTTCAAGATGTGGAATATGATTATCAAATTCTTGAAAAGATTTTGCATGTCTGAATCTATCCAAGTGATTAATATGCCGATCAAAAACATTGTCAGCTTTAGAAGATTTAAGAAAGATCACATATCTAGATACAACAAACTTCTTATTCACTTCATCATAGAGATGGTATGCTTTGGAGGTATTTGAATTCCCAAGGAGATACACTTACAAATCCTTACACCGAGTTTGTTTCTTTGTTCTTTTGGTATCAAGGAATAATAGGTGGAACCAAAGATCCTGAGATGCTTTACTGAAGGAATGTGGCCATACCACAATTCATAAGGAGTCTTATTTCTAATATAATTAGATGGACATCTATTCTTCACATGCACAACACATAGAACTGCATCCACTCAAAACCTCAATTTTACATTCTTGAATAAAATCATGGAAAGTACCATATTTAAGATTGTCCTGTTCATTCTTTCAGCTAATCTGTTCTGCTATAAGGCACAGTTGTTTGATGTTTGATCCCATGCTGGCAAAGATATTTTTAAAATTCATTTGAAGTGTATTCTTTTCCATTATCAGTGTGAATATAGCCAATATGAGATTGTGCATCATTTTCAATCCATGCATGAAAGTTCTTGAATGTTTGAAAAGCATCAAATTTGTTCTTTAATAAATAAACCCAACACATTTCGGTGTAGTCATCAATAAATGGCATCATATATTTATTTCCATTTGAAAAAGGAACATGCATATGACCACATAAGTCTTAATGAATGAGTTCAAGTTTTCTATGTGCTATGGAATGCGAATCATGAAAATATTTTTTGCTATGCTTTCCTAGAATACAAGCATCACATTTCTTAAGTTTCCTAGAATACAAGCATCACATTGCTTAAGTTTCCTAGGAATTGTAGGAAAACTAGTAACACCACTTTTCTTCAACATACGAAGGTTTTCATAGTTCAAGTTTCCAAATCTAGCATGCCATAAAGGACTTACTGGAAATGTAGCTTCATCATAATTAAAACTATATGAGAAGTTTTGTGCATGACCAGAGGTACCTTGCAACTTCAAAAGTCTTTCTTCTTCTATCCCCGTCATGAAAAGTGAGAGATATTATGCTTTTATGACCTCAACCTTTCCATCAACATATGAATGGAGTGTCCTTGCTGGCAGATGTGGACCAAGGACAACAAGTTTTTCCTCAGTTGTGGGAGATATAAACATCATGTAGAAGAAAGTCTAGAAGACTAGGTAGCTTGAGCCTAATTGTGCCAAGCCCTGATGCCTTGAGTTTTGATTTGTTTGGAAAGTATATTTCTCCATCAACATTGTCAGTAAATTATTCAAAAAAATATCTTCTAAATTTCATGTGGAAAGTTCCCCCTGAATCAAGAAACCGATCATTTTTCTAAGAGGCAAGTGAAGGTTTAAAACATTCTTCAGTTACTTCAATATTACAATGTGCCACAACATAGTGAACCGATTCAAGTGCTTTACCTTTCTCTTTGTCATTGGTTTTACCTTTGGATTCATTTATTTATTGCTCAATTATGTCCCAAGGTAATTTACATATGTGTGCATCATGTCTAGCTCTATTGAAACGTATGCAATGAAGAGAAAACTTTTCTCCTTGTAAATGTTTGCCCCCCTTGCCTCTAAAATTTCTTCTTCCTCTTCCTCTTCGACCACCTCTTCCTCTAGAAGAATCTTGTGCATCGTTCTTCTCTATATGTGCAAGACACATAGCTTCTTTAGAAGACCAAGGAGTTTTCTTCTTCCCAATATCCTTCTCTCTTAGTAAACTTCTTCTCAAGGGAGTCAAAGGTACTCTCCTTGAGGTTTCGAATTGCTTGCAATGACTCAAGATAATTTGAATAAGTGGGATATAGTGACTTGACATAAGCTATAAGAGGAATGTCTATTTGAACACGAATGGTTTTAATATCATGCATAATAGATCTTACTTCTAATGTCAAAGCAAGAGGGTCATCATTTTTCAATTCACGACTGAACAATTTAATCATCAATTAGACAACTTCAAGTTCAAAGTGTGATTCATAGAGTTCCTTCAACTTATGTAAGGCTTCAAAAGCATTTGAAAATGGTGAAATATGATGACTCACCTATTCATTTACAGATTCTACAATCAAGGCATAGGCCTTGTTGTTCTTGTTTTCCCAAATGGCAATCACCTTATCTGTGGTGGGATTTGCAAATTCATAATCTCCTTTTCCTACACAAACTCCTTTCCACAACTCATTAAAACTAAGAGTGTGTTTTATCTTCCGCAACCATTTTGGATAGTTATCTTTCCCAAAGAGAACTAATCCAACAATAGATATCAATGAATGCATTTAAAAATGTATACTGAAAAAAATTATATATATATATATATACTTCTGGTGGCAAAAAAGTGCAGTTCTGGTGGCAAGAATGCAAAAAAAAAATGCAATCTGATATTTATGGGATAGAGGTAATATTTGGGGTAGTTGTTATAAGGAGGAGGTTATATGTGGGGAGGGTATTATATGGGGAAGGTTGATGTGGGGAGGGTATTATATGTCAAGGAGAGTCAAATAGTGGGTGTGAACATGATAATTCCATTGAACCAGTGGTATCGAATACCACCACCACTGTAATATCATGGGAGGAGGAGCACGGTGGTAGGAGTACAGTGTGTATTCAGACCACAAAGGGAGAGGTTGAGGGACTGAGGTCAAGGGGAGAGGCCGAGGGACCATGGTTGAGGGAGAGGGTCGAGGTCATGAGCAGTGTAATAGGAGAACCAGCTAGGGGTGCAAGCTATGGGGAGGAGCGGCTGGATATGGAGCAACTGTGGAGCACAGTGTGAAGGGCATCAAGGGTGTTGTGGGAGCACAGTGGAGGGACTAGAGAATGTGAGGAGCAGTGTTGAGTTGGAGTTTGACAGAGTGATAATGGAAAATGTTGGACCAGATAGAAAAACTGGAGCGTTGTGTGTAGTGGAGTTGACGCAATATGGAGATGGATAATGTAATGGTATTACAGTAAAAAAAATGGGAGCAGTAAGGGATGTGGTATTACCACAATGGACTGGACCAATAGTGCAGGCCGAGATTGAGCCACTGGGGTAGCACAAAACCGTGGATTGAACGCAGGATTGTGACTTATCTAGGCACAACTGATGCTTCGTGGTTGAGGGAGCGCAAATCCGACTCCAATCTTCCACAATAGTGATGCTTAAATACACAAAATCCATGCCAGAGCACTGTATTACATAGATGGTAATAACACAATGTAGGCAAACTGTGAATTTATGGAGGAGACAATATTAATCTCTGGCTAAATGTACAGTGGGAAGACTGCATAAATGGTAGAATGGAGTTACAAAGGGAAGGAAAGCTAAAAATGGAGATGGCTCTGATACCATGTCAGGCCAGGAGGTAACTCCACAATGCAAATTGGGTTTTTGCATTAATATTTCTCATGGATATATACATGGAGGGAGAGACTGTTGGGTTTCACCTTCAATTGTCTCTTCTTATTCCTATTCTTCTTATTTTCTATTTACATTATTTTACATATATTCAACCAATCTCAATGATTAGGTGTCAACAAAATGGAATCATTATATCCTTCTTTTATTTTCTTATTATTCACATATTCCTAAAATGTAAAACATATATCAGCCAAACACTATTTCAATTAGGGAAACTTCCTTCTTATGTTATTTTCTAGTTGTCATGTCACTATCTATTTTGTTTAAGGGGCCCCATCTAGGCCCTTTTTGGCTAATTTTCTATCTTCTTCTACCCTCTACTACAATTTAGCTCATGCATAAGGTTTAATCATGGTCATGACTTCTGGTTGGTTTCTATTTATCTCTTCTCCATGAGCTCCTTTTATTTCCTTTTTCACGCCTAGCAAACCAACGAAGACCAAACAAAAAAAATATAAAAAAAAGAAGAAGAAAAAGGAACAAAGAAAAGACTACAGTGAGAATATATGACAACCACACAATGCACCATGGTCATGCTCAAAGTCAACAAAAAACAACATGTAGCCAATAGCAAACAGAGAATCAAAAAACATCTTGATTGACAAAACATCAAATATATTATATTTACTTCAACAAGAGAACTAAACACATTCTAACATACACAAAATCTAAGACAGTGTCTTTCCCAAGTTCTTTAGCAATTTTAAGGTTCCAAAACTCCTTATAAATAGTTCAAGAGTACATTTCAATACTTTAGAGAGCTCATGGAAATTCTCCTTTGTCTCTCTTCCTCCTTGATTTACTTCCTTCATTATTGTTGGTTATTAGTTCATGTGTCTGAAATTTTCATGGGCTATCCTTCTTTTGTTGCTTGGATGAACATTCATGGATAGGGTGTTCTTCTCTGTGACGCTAACATGCAAATAACCTTGTCTTCTTCCCAATATTACGAGGTTTCTCTCTGATGTTGTCAGGATGACACCCTTCCATATCTCTAGATGTTGGTCCAAGTGGTAACAACCTTTGTATATAGGACATGGTTTGATGAAACAATATGTTTTTCTTTGCCTGTTATTCTTGTTTTATGATGAATCTTTCATTCTTTGCTTGGTAATTTTTCAACTCATTGTTCAAGCTCCTAAGAGAATCTACTCCATAAGGGAAATTTTCTTCCTCTTTTTCATGATTATTTTGTTCTAGACCATGTTGCACCAAGCTATTGACCATTCCTCTATTCCTTGCTATAATTGTATCTTCTTATATATTGTCACACACATATAGTTGTTAGTTATATCAAGCATAAACATATTAACTTGTACCTTGCCATGCCAACGATAAGCATGCTAGTTTGAAGTATGTTGATTTGATGATGTTCACACATCTAAACGCATGTTAGTAACATATTCGAAGAGAATAGATGAAATATCATCATGTTAGTAACCACATTCAACAACAATTTTAAAATAAAAATTTAATCAAGGTTATCATTTACATCAGTTGTAAATCAAAATAAAATTAACATATGCATTAAACGAATTGTTGTATTAAAAAAATTTCCATGAGATTTTTCAAGTCTAGTGTTGAACCATGCTCTACTAGTTAAATTAAAATACAAATATAAATATGTATCCATCACCTTGGCATGTTTGAAACAAGCATGTTGATGTGAAACTAATTGAAACAAATAATCTTGGGTTCGCATGTCAATTAGAGAAAAAAAATAACATATACTAAATTCATCATGCTAACATTCACCACAACTAACATTTTGAAATCAACACACATATGAATACAAAATAAATGATTAGTCTAAATACTATTATGTGGAACTTCTAATAAAGATTCTAATACAATACTTTTAGGCCCATTCAGTCTTAGTGTTGAATCTAGGAGCTCTAATACCGCCTTGTAACATTCCCTCCCACCCCTTAGACCTTCTTTGGTTGTTGGAGGTATTACTTTTAAATTAACCCAACCTCGATGGTCCATTATGAATATCGGGTTGCAAAAATCCTATTTCTTCAAAGCTTGTGGAATTAACTTCTGATATTACCATCGTATTTAGATTGTCGTGAGCCTTTTGTGATATAATTTTTATCTAAATCTAACTCCCAAGTAAAAATTTATTCCCATTTGAAGTTTAACCAACTAAATAGCGCTACATCAAAAAAGAACCATCAAGTGGTACCCCGTACTATCCACATAGACCTTTAGGTGCGTAGAGGTTAAAAAATTACACCTATGAAGCCTTCCATTAGTGCTCCAATTGGGCATAATTGATCAATGACCAAATGAACATCCTGAGGTCCTCCCTCCTACCCAACAATTAATGGGGGGAGGGTAAGAAATTTATCTCTTATGTGATTAATCCCCCACCACTTTCTTGTGTGTGCCAAAGCCTCCACGTGGGCACGTCCAACTAAATGGTCGATGATCCATCCTATGCCCCATACTACTTTTCGACTTTTAACAAGGGGAAGGGGGTCCTAGATTTTTTTGTATATGCCTAGTTTATTGTGCCACCACATAACTTCCTACCACTTGTCATATCTCTACATCGCCATCATGGAAAATTTTTGGGGCTAATATTCACCCAGTGGGCTAATTTTCCATGATTTTTCCACAAAAAAGATTGACCAATTTCCAATTTTTATAAAAGATGATTCACCCAAATTTTAGAATATAAATTTATTTTACCTTAAAAGTCGCCAACATTATAAAGAGGCTATATATAAAATTATTATAATTTTGAACAATTTTACAAATATATCAATAAACATTTTATAGTTTGCATATTAGGGATTATTGAGATTCGCCAATGTTTTTAAACTTCAAGAAAATTTTCCATCCTTAAAATTTTCCTTGATCACCATGTGTCATCTAATACCATGTCCTCCTAGTCACAAGTCCCTATCCCATTCTAGCCATTGAAATTTACTATTGCCCAAGGCCACACTCATGGTGATTAGGCATAATCCCAGATTAAGGCCACCTAAGCCATAGTTAAGTGGTTTGTGACCAAACTATTTTGCCATGTCACTTGGTTAGCTTGGATGCCATCTCATAATTTTCAACAAATCGAACATTGCCATGTCACCCTTCCTCCCCCACATCTTTTGTACATCATAATGTCATTAGGGTGATATCATCCTACCGGTGGCATCATATGGTGGTGCCACATGTCACCTAAAACTAGGCCACTTAACCACCTAAGAGGGTTGATTTCACCTACCACATATCATGTAGACAGTGTGCCATGTCATCAGATTGGCCACATCATTAGTGCCACATCCTCAAGGTCTTGAGACCTCGACCTATTCCAAACATATAATTTCACACACACCTGAGGCCCATGACCGAGGATTAAGGCTAATCCCACAATTAAGTCTAACTTAATTTCCTGCACATCATCCCACTCCTCACACAGCGCCTATGTGGCATCCATGTAGACATTGCCTACTCTTATTTGTGCTCGCCACATGGAATTAGGGTCATGGGCTCCACTAAAACAATGTAAACTTTGAAATGGGATAAATAAACTCAAAACGGGAACTCTGGCCAGAAAACCCCGAAAAAACATGAAAAAAGTGCTAAAAACGAAAAGTGTGTATACTGGAACGATGGTTTTTTTTTAGGGTCAATTTTGAACATGTTTTAAAAATGGCAGTGAAAACGAAATTTTTTGTGCAAAAATTGTGCAAAAAACACCCTAAAAATGAAAAGTGTTGATACTGGAATGATGGTTTTTTTTAGGGTCAATTTTCAACATTTAAAAAAAATGTCAGTAAAACCGAATTTTTATGTGCAAAAATTGTGCAAAAAACACCCTCAAAATGAAAAGTGTTGATGCTGGAATAACAATTTTTTTTTTCTAGGGTAAATTTTCAACATTTTGAAATAATGGTGTAAAATATTTTATCATGACTCCGAAAAACATTAAAATTTCAAAAGAATAATGAAAACATAAAATTAAAAATTAAAATAAAAATTAAAACAATGAAAAAAAACATTTTTTTTTTAAATAGAAAAACATAATTAAAAATATATATTAAAAAAAAAAAATTAACCTATAAAAGATAAGAATTAAAAAATTAAAAAAATATAAAGAAATAAATAATAAGAAAAACATATTTTCAAAAAAAATAACATTTTTTTTTTAATCTCGTAAATCAAAAAGAAAAAATTAAGGAAAAAATAGGAAATTTTTAAAAAGCATAAAAATAAAAATAAAAATTAAAAACAAACTAGATTAAAAAAAAATAGAAAATTAACAATAAAAACTCCAAATTTTTTTAAAAGACTACTAAAATTAAGATTAAAAACATTTAAAAAAAACCTTAAAAAAAATATGCTGAAATTAAAAAACAAACCTAAAAAACAATTAAAATTTTAAAAAATACACATATTTTCAAATATATATATATATATATATATATATATAAATATAAATAAAAGGTTTGGATGGTTTTTTCAAGATTAGTGTGCAGGGAATATATTTTTTATTTAAAAAAAAAGAAAACATTTCAAATTTTATATTAAAATATTTAAATTAAAATTTAAAATTTTGATTTAAAAAAAATAGAAATAAAATAACATTTAAAATTAAAAAATGCTAAATATATTTTTGATTTTTTTACAAAATAACATTTAAAATATTTAAAAATATGTATATAAAATTAAAAGAAACATTTACAATTTTAATTTTAATTTTTTTTAGATACAATTAACATATTTAACAATTTTTTTTTTTTTTTTTAAGAAAAACAATTTTATCGGCAACCGCCCGGCTGCCCGTGGCCCGACCGCTCATGGGGGTGTGACCCTAGGCAATAGAGCTGCATGCAGCTTCGCCGCCTAGGGTCGTGCCTCCACGAGCGGCCGGGTGGTGGCTATCTGATTCTGAGAATCAGATAGCCACCCCCACGGGCGACTGGGCAGTGGCTATTCGATTCCGAGAATCGGATAGCCACCCCCACCAGTGGTAGGGCGGTGCCTATTCAATTCCACGAATCGGATAGCCACCCCCACGGGCAGCTATGTGGTGGCTATCTGATTCTGAGAATCAGATATCCACCCCAAGGGCAGCTGGGTGGTGGCTATTCGATTCAGAGAATCAGATAGCCACCTTCATGAGCAGTCAGGTGGTGGCTATCGGATTCTGAGAATCGGATAGCCACCCCCATGGGCGGCCCTGCGGTGTCTATCCGATTCCGAGAATCGGATAGCCACCCCCACGGGCGGTAGCTATCTGATTCTGAGAATCGGATAACCACCCCCACAGGCGGCTAGGCGGTGGTTATTCGATTTTGAGAATCAGATAGCCACCACCTGGTCTCTCATGGGGGCGCAGCGCAGGGCCGCCTCCCAAGGCCGCGCCCCCACGGGCGGCCAGGGGGTGGCTATCTGATTCTCGGAATCAGATAACCACCGTCTGGCCGCCTATGGGGGTGGCTATCCGATTTTTGGAATCGGATAGCCACCGCCTGACCGCTCGTGGAGGCGCGGTCCTGGGCGGCGAAGCTGCGTGCAAATATGTTTTTTAAAGTTTTAATCGTAAATATATGTTTTTTTTTAATTTTTAAATGGCTTTTTAAAAAAAATCCAAAATATATATATTTTTTAAAATTTAAAATGTTTTTAGTATATATATATATATATATATATATATATATATATATAATTTTAATTGTTTTTTTTTAATTTGAGTATATTTTGGGTTTTTTTTTTTTAATCTTGATTTTAATAGTTTTTTAGATTTTTATTGGATTTTTTTTAATCTACTTTGTTTTTAGTTTTGTTTTGTTTTGTTTTGTCTTTTTTTTTTTTGTAGTTTTTTGTTAATGCTTTTTAAATTTTTTCTATTTTTAGTTACTTAATTTTATTTTTATTTTATTTATTTATTTATTTTTTTCCAAAACTTTTTATGGTTTACGAGATAATTTTTCTTTTTTTTTTAACATTTTTATGTTTTTTTTGTCTTTTTTTATATATATTTTTATATTTGTTGTTTTGTATGTCAAAAAGAAATTGATAAAAAATTTTAAAGTGTAAAAAAATGTAACATTTAAAAAAAAAAATCCACACTTAATACATTAAAAATTTTAAAGTATAAAAAATTGTTAAATTTAGAAAATAATTATCTACATTTTATACATTAGAAAATTTAAAGTAAAAAAATAGGTCTTTTAAAAAAAGCGCCTGATGCAGAATCACCACTTTTTTAAATCAACATGCAAATCACTAACATTCTTAAATGTAATGTACATAAAAAAATTTAAAGTGCCAAAAGCTATGCTCTAAAAAAATATGTGTGTTCTGCATTGCCCCTTTTCAAAATCAGGTCACTTTTTTGCTATCTCTACGAAACGGGTAACAGTATCAGTTCCTGTTCCAAAGTTTACATTGTTCTAACCTGACCCTATCATGTTTGCGACTATTCTTCATTATAAATGATCTACCCAACTACACATCATATTGGTCCTCACATGGTTCCTAAATGGCATCCACATAGATTTTCTCTACTCCTATTAGTGCTCACCATCTAGACTTAGGATTGTGGGCTCTATCAACCCAACCATATCACATTTGTGACTATTTTTCATTATAAACAACATGTTTAACTCTACGTAATAGTAGTCATGAGTCCTTCCAAACTATGCTCCACTTCATTCTACCAGGAAAGCCCAGGGCTGCACACATGTCATCATGGTTTTATATCTTTTCTGACTACACCCCACTTCATTCTATTCAAATATCCTTGGTTTTTTTGCATGTCATCCTAGTAGGTTCCTCCATGTGCATACATTATGATGCCCAATTTATTCAATTGAGAGGGCCTAGGCCACACAACATCATCACGGTCCCTGACCTTTTTAGGTTGTGCCCCTTACATATATACTTGGGGTGCTTATGCCACATTCCTGCAAAACAAATCATTCTACATCCTTACAAGTAGATAGATAGAAGGGACAATGATATAGACTTCGGTTCTTCTAAGTTTAAGGAATAAGGACCCATGGTTAATATTCCACGAATGGTGAGTGATTAACAACTGCGAGGTCAAATACATCTAAACATTGGAAAACAATAATATCTTACACTGGAAGGGAACAAGTCCCAATTCCAAAGTCACATAACACTTTAGATCTTAGCAGAGGAAAACACTATTCAATTCAACCACACTCGTCTACTTTGGAACTCATTCAAATAACCCTGGTGAACATTTGATTATGACCATACATAGTATATGAACAACATAGTCTATGATCATACATTTGACTATGAACAACATAGTCTAGACTCATATCATATAGATTCATGTCATAGTAATCATAGCCACAAAAATTCACGACCCAATCATGAATAGATTTAATGAACAAGACCATCTAGACAACCATGCTTATGCATGTAGCTAACTTTGTATCTTAGAGATTTAATAGCAACACATAGTTCTATGAAACCAACTTAACCATGAGAACATATAACCAAGCATTCAAACTAGCATGACCATGAGAACATATAAACAAGCATTCATCATCCATGGTAGAAGTATATAGATTTGTGAATACACTTATCTTATTAACTTGAATGGTTTCCAACTGAGGGAGGGACATCAACCCACCACCCAACCTTAGGAAAACTACAATGCAATATTTCTTGTATTTTACCACCCCCTAGTTGAATTCAAAGTCTAAGGAGTTAATTGTTTAAGGGAATTTCACACCAATATCAAGTAAACCAGACTAGAGAGGGAGTGCATTATCCAAGTGCTTTATCAGCTACCTCATGCAGTAAACACCACACTGAATCTTATCCCTCTTTAAAATAAATCATATGGTTACATCAAAGGCTCAGTGAACTACTAGCCAACATATTTACAGGGAACGATGTCCCATTATATGGCATTGGCACATAGCCAATTCTCTTCTCCCCTACACTACCTTCCTTGTCACTCATCTTTCCTTCATTGTATCCACTCCACTCTACTTTATCTTCACTTTACCTCATATCTCTTTCATTGTCTCCCCCCTTCCTCTTTATTTTTTCATTCCCCTATAATTTGTTTTCTCTTATTTGGTGACTTTCCCAACACATCTTGTGAGACGAGGAGAACGCATGGGCCTCTTCCTTTACTGTAGACTGCCCATACAAAACGCTAATGCCTTTTGTGGAGACCATTAATTCACCAGGGAGATAGATGGGGGAAAATAAATGAATTGGTTGTGGTTTTGGGCTTAGGCACAACAAAAGAAACTCCTCCTCCTCCTCAAACTTCTAAATCCATGTCCACTCCTCCATCTTAGACATATTTTACATTTTTACATAATTTCAAATAAACAAATATACATAGTGACATTCACATGTAGGTAGAAAAAAGGGTTGTTATAGGCAGTCGGTGTGGATACCGAAGATGGTTATAGGATCTCTTTAAGCCCTAGTGTTGATAACATACTTGTATGGTTGATTTGGACATGTTGGAGGTGGTAGCACAATCCAAGGGATTGTAGGTGGAAAGAAGGGTGTGCATTGCTTGGGTGCAGGCTCATGGGGAATGTGAGCTTGGAGATTGGAGGCTTATAAGGTTTTATATGAGGGCTTGGAGGGTAACTGGAGACCATTGAGGGAAACATGAAATCCTAGAGCTATAGGACTTTAAGGATGTCCCTGTCTGACTGATTAAAATGCCTTGGAGGTAATGACACAACCCGAGGGACAACAAACATAGAGAATGGTGTGAATTGCACGGGTGCAAGTTGATGAGGGGCGTTAGCCTATAGGTTGTAGGCTACTAAGGTTTGGAACCTTAGCCACTTGATGGTACTAGACATGTACCTAGATTTTGGTGATTTGTTTCCCCATGGAGTCACATCCCCAACTCTGGGGTGACCCATTGTTGAGAGAAAATGAACAATTTGATATATGGTTGGGAGGAATGTTGAAGGTCACCAGTTGGTCATTTAACAAATAAGTGTTTCTATAAAATTAATTTAATTTAGGTTGCAATCTCTTATTTACCATTTTCTTTGTTATATATGGATTTATTTCACATGAATCATAATTTATCGTGTGTAAAAATTAAGTAGCTACAAATTTGCATCAAAATGCATTTAGTTGTGCATATAAACATGTTGGTTGGGGCATATCTGGAGTTAATAAACTAGAGAGAAAATGTCCATACATTAATTATAGAGGGTCATTGTGCCTGTATATACCTAGGTAAAAACTGAAATGACCTAACAATGGGTTGAGAATGCTACAAATAAAGCCAGTAGTGGGTCGTGGACATTACAAAAGAGGGGCACAAAATATTCTTACAAGTTAAGCCTACAACAAGCTCCATAAAGTTTAGGAAGGGATCCAACAGTTCTCGTAAATTTATAAGGCCATCTCAACTCTCAAGTAATATTAAACCTATGGTATATTTTCTCACTCTGCCACTAATATTACATAATATACATGACATTACCCATGTGTCATTTTTTCAACATTATATTCTTAATGCATCTCATATGCTTGGTAGCTTAAGCAAGGCTTGTCCCAATTCAACTACTTGGGAGGATGAATATTGAGTACCAAATTTTGTTTTCATAGGAAATCCAAAATTAAGTTTTATCTAAATAGGAGAAGTATGTGATTCCCCATCTTGCATGACAATATTTTGTATCTAATTATAATAGATCTTCTAGTTTTTTTAATATGTGATGTATATAAATGTCTTGGACATGGATTAGGAACATGCATTTTTTAGAATATGGTATAGAATTTTTTAAAATATGTTTGTGTTCGGACACGCACACACACCTACATATATACATATACACAATGTGGGAAATATTCTCTATGGATGAGATGAAATTGTATTTTTTCTTGTGAATTAATTAGCAAATATATCATGTTGTTGACAAGATCATTATAGGGACAATGATTTATGGTTTATACATTTGGTTTGTAGGACATTTTTATATGATGACACTCATGTACTACAAATATTTTGGAACAATACTAAGTGTGGAAAGGACGTCAAACATGTTGATTGTTATGGCGTAATATTGAGGGACTATAGAAGTTGCCCACTTACAAAAACATGTGGAATCAAATGTGGAGATCCATTCAGGGTAACATGTAGTATGTATTTGATTATGATATGATATAGTGCTAGTCACAAGATGAGACCTTGTCAACTTGCCAACATGTGGGTGTGAGGCATGACTAGGATGCATTGATTAGGCATGAGAGCCTATTTTTGTATAATATGTGGAATGAGTACTATGTTTTGGGAATAGGGAATGAGAATATTTATTTCATAGTTTGGATCAATGGGTGTGCAGTATAGGTACAAAATCCTTGCTCTTCAATATATAAATCTTTCAAATTCCAACCTAATGCAAGGAATCCTTAATAACTCCCATGATTGAATTAATTGGTGACGCTAGTCACATATTTTCAATGGAAATTTTTTATAGGAAACACATTTGATTGGAAATTATATATTTGAAAATATCTAAAGATCGCACATGAGGGTATTGAATAATCCCTTATTTAAAAATTACAATTTAATTAAAATTAGAAAGTATTCCACTTAGTTAATGATAATTTGTTATTTTTTTAAATAGGAAAATAAGAATTAATCCTATGAATCAAAGATATCCCCATGGATTGTGGGGAACTAGAATTATGGGTAGTTGTTATCATTTTTTTTTCCAAAGAACTATAAGCTAGAAACCAAACCAATTAGATATTTGGGTCTAAAATATAGATATTCCCATTGTGGTTACTAGTTTCCTTTATCAAAGGTGTTATAAGTTTTTAATAATATCAATAAATGGAAAAAAAATTGTTGGAGCATATTCTTGTTTTAAATTCCAATCAAATGTATGGTTGTGGTTCCATGTGACACCCCTTTCATTACTGCAAATTTTGTAATTTAATTAAGAACATATAATGTTGGGGTATCGTCATTAATCATGATATGCGTCAAACTCTATTATATGATGTAATTTTTATTTTATTAATAAAAATTATAGAGTTGAAAAAGGGGGATAACCAATAAATTATGATTCCTTTAGAGTGGGGGGGCACTTCACCCGAGATGAAAATACATATCTTGAATTAATAATTCCCTTTATGTGATGGTTGATAAGATGAAGGGTCAAGGCATGTTTATAAAGATGAAAGAGGAAATACATTGAGGAATCTTTTCTTTTTGGCATTTTTGTTCCAAGCATTACTCCATTATTCTTCTCATACACTCATTTTTTCCCTCACCCAATCATAAATTCTAATTGGCATGAGAAACAGTGACAACTTTTACAACATGAATTTAATGTGTTTTAGTACTTTTTTCTTGGACTGGATGGATTTGAGGACTCTGAGTTGTTATGTTTGTGTGCGGAATAGAGAGAAATAAAGAAGTGAGGTATGAGGGAGTGTAGATATTAGAGAATGAATCCCTTGTGCTATTCATGAATTTTCATTTATGAATGT
Source organism: Pinus tabuliformis (assembly GCA_031772625.1). Classification (NCBI taxonomy): domain Eukaryota; kingdom Viridiplantae; phylum Streptophyta; class Pinopsida; order Pinales; family Pinaceae; genus Pinus; species Pinus tabuliformis. Next base: position 497,631,679 of record CM062818.1, on the reverse strand, counting down.
CTATGGGTTTGGTAAAGGAATGGAAAGGCTAAACAATAAGATTATTTCATTTGTGTATAGGAGATTGGCCTTCACTTTTTTTGTTAAATCTAGTATGAAAACTATGTGCTAAATCCATGAGTTTATTTTTTCCCTAAAGGCATCAAGATTTGGTTTGGGGGTGTCTAGCTATGAGAAATATTGCAGCATAGTTAAGCCCACAATTAGGTAGATAGTGGCTCACCCTTCTTCAGTTTTAGATTGAAAAATATTTGACTCAAGATAATTATCTCTTATGTAGGATTATTTAATTGATCTTTTCAACAAGTTTATATGTGCAAGAATTTACCCTTCAACATATTTATCATGGTTGTAGTTATTACACTATTTTTCTATAGCTTTTTGTACGTATTATATTTTGTAATAGCATTGGTTGAGAAAGACATGCTTCGTAAATTCTTCTTTAAACAGATCATGTTTGAATTTATAATATAAATTTTCTTTTCAGAGGTTACAAAAGATAAAACATGGACCATAGTGAGGAGAAATACCATTGATCCTCTGATACAAATTTCATATCTTGGGTCATGAAATTTTAGGAAATATGATAAGAGGAAGCTTCCTAAATGCATCTTTAAACATGTCATGTTGGTATTTTTTTTATAACTTTTATTTTGTGAGGTTTTAGAAGCTAAAACATGGACCATAGTGAGGGGAAATCCTGATGATAATCTAGTCCAACTTTGCGATCGTGGGCTCTAATACTTTATGATAAATGACCAGAGGAATTTGAGCTTCTTAGATGATCCCAAAATCATGCATCAAATAGGTCATCTTGACATTTATGTTACAACTTTTCATCTGGAAGGTTCCAAAGATTGAATCTTAGGAAATATTGAGGGGAATTCCCATTGATCATCTGGTTTAGCTTTCAGAACTTGGACTGCTATAATTTAGGATATATTCCTGGTGGAATTTTCTATATTAGTTTGCATGCAAAGTGTTTGAAGAAATTCCTAAATAATTTAATGATTCATTGCATACAAATTGTTTGATGAAATGTTTCAACGAAAATGTTGTTTTATAGATGGGGATGGTATTGTTGTATATTAGCATTGTTATGTGATAATATTGTTGTAGATGATCTATGCCTATTTGCATTCAAAGCATTTGAAGAAATGTGTTAAAGGTGTTTATTATAATTTTCATACAAACGATTTGATAAAATACCTCAAGGAAAAAAATCAAAAGTTTCATGATTGAGTGGTATATTTCAATTAGTATGATACAAGTGGAATTACAGGAATGTATCTTATTGCATTTCATAAAAAATGTTTGTTAAAATTTCTACAAGAAAAAGACTACCTAATTGGTTGCATACAAAGTATTTGGAGAATGATTTACATGTAAAGTGTTTGACAAAACATATGAGAGATGAAAATCAAGCTTTTACAAGTGTGGTTAGGATAAATCTAGTAGGCGTATGAGAAAAAGTCGTATTAGAGCTTATTGTCAAGAAAAATAAAATTTTGGGTACCTCATAGCCTCTTTAAGTCGTTGAGGAAATTGGGTATGTTATAAGTGGTATAAGAGCATGGTTCAACATTGGACCTAGATGGGCTCAAGAATAGATGAAATGAGAGATATAATCCTATGTGACAAAGTGGTATTAGAGACAAGGTTTAGCATTGAGCTTGGATGGACTCAAGAATTATGTTTTAAATCAATATATATGTATGCATGTTTACTTATGTGAAATTATTTTTTGCATGAATACACTAATGTTACTTAGCTGACTTGAGTTCGATGCAGCAAGATAAACATGTTGGATGATGACTAGATTCACTAGAGTATCCCAATGAAATTGCAAAATTTTATGGCCAAGTGATGCAACCATAACTATGAGGGAGGATATCTTAACTTATCTCTTGCTAGTTTTAATACCTTTTTAATGTTTTGAGATGTTTGCATATGTTGATGAACAATAACATAGGCATGATAAAAATTCAAGAGATGGAATAGTTCAAAGATGCATGTCCATTGAATATATTATAGTAATGATATGATGGATGCATGAAGATATGTTAGGTGCATATAATAGTGGATGTGCAAGCATAAATACTAGGAGTATTTTATTGTCATAATATGATTTAGATTACTAATAGTGTCTAATGGTGAACATGTAACCAGGAATAGGTTGAAGACATGATTGGGAATGTAATGAAGGTGATGCATGTATTCTTATAGAATCAAGGCTATGGAAAATAAGGCATTGATGGGAGAATGGTACAAGTGACACCTATGCATGTTATGACATCATTGTGAATGTAGTTCCCCTTGGGTTGCATTCTGTAAGGATGCAACCCTGGAAGGAGGAGTGTAGGGACAAGTGTTTATGTGTGGGGTCTAGAGATTACCTAGAACCCCAAAGGCATATGAAACCCCTATAAGTCACGGGGATCTAAGGAATCCTTAATGAACCAAAGTTGGAGACCCTATAAGGATAGTAGCACATCCCAAGGGACTATTGTGATTAGAAAAGAGGGTGCACTAACTTTGGTCAATTGGGTTGATGGGGGGATGTGAGACTATTGGTTGGAGCTTGCTAGGGTTGGTACCTATTGACGGGGTGAAACGCACCATCAACAATTAGGGGACTCACACCATTTTGGATAGGAGTCTCATCCGATGTGTTGGCCCAACTACCATATCATGTTTCAATGAAAATTAGATTTTGGACGAAGTGAGAAAGAAGAAGGGAAATCCTAATAAAACAACTAGTGAGAGGCAAGTTATAATAATTTATGGAAATGCCTTAAGTAATAGGTATAAATAATATTACAATGAATTATAAAGTGGACATGAATCTCAAAAAAGAGTGATAGAAATTTTTTATTAAGATTCATTAATAAAGAAGTATATTGTTATCATTTGTAAAGTAGTTCACAATTATTAAACAAAGAGAAAGCAGATATAAATTAGCCAACAATTGCAAGTAAGATATAAGTTTCCAATTAACGTAATAGTTCATTAACTTTAAACATATGAACACCAATTGCATACCATTAGAAAGAAAACAAGAGTAGTCTTATAAGATTCAGTAACACATGAAATAAATTCTTTCCTCAAACCAAAAGAGTTTCTCAATATTGATGTTGAAATATCATATGCACAATTACAAAAAATATCTAAGACACCCAATAGTGGGAATGAAAACTATAACTTGATCTTCAAAAGAAATGTATAAGCTTTCCCTTTCGAAGTTCTCTAAGGATTCCAAAACTAAGATTCATTTCCAAGTATCCATGAGGGTACATTTATATAAAACTAGGTGACTCTTCACCTTCCATGACTTTTCAGTTACCCCGTGACTTTTCAACTTCTCTCATATCTATTTTCTATTTTACTTTTAATTCTAATTCTACTTTACTTACATAATTTATTGAAAATTAAAAAATTTAAAATAAACCTACTTTATAGCAATAATTTTGAAATATCAAAAGGTAAGGCTTCCACTTGTAATTTCCAAGTCAAGTAAGCATGCCATGCTTTGTAATCAGTTGTAATGGACAAGACATCATTTGATAATAGGTTTTCATAGGTGATATAACACTTGAAGGAACTGGACACGAATATTTTCATATCTTATTTTACTCAGTGGAATAGTATGGTGAGAATTATGTGCAACTTTGTTGTCTCCACCATGTGTTCCATAATAGCTTCCCTCATAGGATTGAGGTCATTCTACGTGACAACCATCTTGTGTGCATCTATCATCTCCTAAATTTCTCGTTGGATGTCTTTCTCTGGACTTATTTCTTTGTGTGCCATGATGGGCACTACTTTGTGAGACCTAATAAGAACTTCTATCAGATATGATGTTCTTGATAATTGGTTAGTATTCTAACTATGTCTTTCCCCAATTTCTCTTGGGCTTGGATGATCAGCCTAATTTCTATCTTATCCCTTTCCTTTCCTATCACATCCCTTCTTGGTAAATAAAATGGTACATTAGGATACTCTATGTTCCACCTATACAATATGTCCACAAAAAATGATGCATCCTTCCATAATGTACCTTTGTCCTTGAGAGAATCTTGAATGGTCATAAGCTTGGAGGCTATATTTTGAAGTGTGTTCATTCCCTTGTATAATTGCTTCATGATATCTTCTAGCACTTTATTTTCCTCTAATGAACCTACTAGAAAATCATCCTCATTGGAGATTGAGGCTAACAAATATTGATTATGCTTATGAAGCCTCTGATTTTCCGATTGTGAATCGGTCATATTCTTCTCTAGTTGTTTGACCTAATTTAGAAGATGCTTGATGTTTCTTTCTACAATACTAAAGAAGGTTGATCTTGCTAAAGAAATTTCTAAAATACTGTGCATAGTATCTAACACTATATCTCATTCAATAGTGATCAAGATTGCATTTTCTTGTTCCCAGGCTAAATATATGCACCTTTCTTGAACAATTCTACTATAGACATGATCAAAATTGAAGCTCACAAGATATAGAACTTAAATTTCTTCACTAGCTAAGATTCCCATCTCTCTAAGTTCCAGGTGTCCTTTGCTGAGAGGTACAAAAAATGGGGTAGAAGGTTCAACATCCATGTTTGTAAATATGACTTGAGCTTCCTTCCAAGCTTTCTCTTTTTGTTTGATCTTCTCTTGTGCCTATTTATCAACTATCTATTTTGCTAGTCTTTCATCTTCTTGTTTCCTTGCTTCTTCTTGTAATTACTTTCTTATTTCTTCCTCTCACTTCTTATTTTCCTCCTATTCTTCCCTTCTTTCTTCTTCTCTCTTTCTTCATTCTTCCTCTTATTTCTTATTTTCCTCCTCTTCTCTTTTGGCCTTTTGTTTTACTTTCAGTTTTTTCTGCCTTTCTTTCTTGGCTTGTTCTTTCTGTCTTTCCCTCTTTTAGGAAGCCTTCTTGTCTTTGGTATCTTTACCTTTAGTTGATTCTCTATTTGTAGGTTCAACAGCATTTGTAGGTTGAGTTCCACTATCCTTCTTTTCTGCCTCTACAACCACTATAGTGTTGGAGAATATTTTGATATTTTCTTCCTCTTCATCAATGCTTGTTTTGTATGCCCAATTAACCTTTAGCTACTTACAATGAGCCATTGCAATGCCTTTGCAGTCATATTTACAATAACCAAGCTCACCAAATCTAAGGTGTTCCAAATCAGTGGCTTCAAATTTTTCTTCTTTATAACATTTTACACAGTATGTGCCGACATACAACGGAAGGGCATGCCATGGTGCTTTCTTTGCTTGGACTAACATGCCTCCAAGTCTCATTGTTAATTAATATGTTACTTCTTGTAGGATCACCTTGTTAGTGAAAAATAGAGGAAGCTAATGGCGATGTTTTTGGGCTCTGAATACTCTAATGTATGTAGCATCTATTGGTGTAAACCAATAAACTATATCATATAATGTTGCTTCTCTCGGTTAGACACGTAAGGTGAATCATTGTTGAAGAGAATGTGGTATAAAGGTGAGATAAATCCTTCCATTATTTTGTGGTAAATTTACCTATAACTAGTTTCCGATAAGTTCCTGCAATAGATTTGAAGTGGCGGTATGTCTAGAGATAAGGTCCATCTCCATCCAAGTAAGTCAAACTAAAATATCAAGAATACACCATCTAGGAGATATGATTCATGTAGAATTCATGTTGTTTCCCTACGCATAGGGTCTAAGCTTATTTTACTCTTGTATGAATGGAAGTAGCTAGGATTTCCACCCAATAGAACATGCTTCCTTCTTGGGCACAAGTATATATTAATGGCACCAAGGTTTCTTCAAATGGGTTTGCATCAAGTCAGTGATACAACTAGCAACACATGGCGACTACCAGTTGGTATTTCTTCCTTAACAACTTGTTCTTGTATATGCCATCAAATCTTGTCTAGAATTTGTTGGAGTCTTGCCACTAAGTCGTCAAGATTTTGCTTACTAGCTAGGCCAAAACCTTCATACCACTTTTCTATTAGTGCTATCTAATAGTTAGAAAACTTGTAATATTCTATAATGTGGGGTATATATGTGTTGCTACAAATACACCATTATAGTATTGAATGGTCTTGTCCTTAACATTAATGAATTTTATGATCCATTAAATTGTCTCTACACAAGGGAAAAGTGTGGGATGTGATGCACCTTATGTAACCAAGATCTCTTCACATTTTGATACACTTCACCATCTTCCTCAACCTTGGGAATTTCTTTGCAAATAAATAGCTGATATATCCCAAAGCAGGTTATTGATAGGGATTTTTCAATGAAGCATGTTGTATCTGTGTATGTTGGGTTGAGTCCATGGAACTTTTTTATATCCCTTCTTCAACCTCTTCAATAATTTATTTTTCTGGTCTCTTCTTAGGTGGGGCCATCTATTCTATTAACGATAAAATGTTGAAACACTACAAATCCATTATACCTCACACTTCGAAGATATTCATTGTGGTAAACAATATTATAAAACCAAAAGAAATTTTGGTGCACAACACAAGGGAGTAGCTCTGTGTATGACAAGTCAATGCATTATTGTGCAAGGCAAGATAACAGTATATTATGAATGGATGTGTTGTGGGGAAATGTTTTCGCTGCGACAATGACCCTCCAAAAAATTTCATAACTCAATTTTGGATCATACATGTACTATCATTTCAAGCCCCCTGGTGTCGTCACATTGTTTTATTTTTCATTCTTATGTTTTCTCTAAGTGTCACATCCTCCTAAGTCAATGTTTCCTAAGTGTCGTCACCTAACCTTTAGAAGTGCTTGTGTTATCTTTCCCATGGTTAGGTGAACTCATAACTTTTCTTGACTTAGAAACTCACCTTATTCCCCACATAAAGCACTCAAAAGCTCCCAAAAGAAAACAAAATCAAGAAAAATCACTTTAATGAAAAATCACACTTCAAGTTGACGAAGACTTGCTCTTGTGTTGAGTGCACTCCTTCGGGTTGAAGAAGTGTGCCCTCCTCGAGCACACTCCTTCATGATCAGCAATTTCACCCTCCTTGAGCGCATTCCATCAACACAAAGAAATGCACCCTTCTAGAATGCAAGCATAAGCTTCCTTGATGCATGTGGGCACACTCTTAGAAAATAGGAGCCTACTTCTCTTCTCCTAACAAACTCAGTCACTTGTTGACAAGTGGAAAGCATGAATGAGACAAATTTTCATGTAATCTCTTATAAATTAACCCAGTTAATCATTCATTCTTGTAATCATTCTCATTCGGGTTAGGTGCACATCTTTGGATCAAGAAACTCTTTGTTAATATACATTACAAGTAAGTTTTGCATGTCAAATATATTGGTTTCCTTTCATGTTTTTGCTGTCAATATTGCTTTCCTTGCTAGCATTTATTTTATTTATTTTTTTCAATTTATTTACTAGCATTTATGTTCATTCTTGTCTCTACAAGTGTTAATTTTTTGTCGCACATTGTGACTCTGCATATTCCTTAACTCTTCACATTCTAATCATCATTACAACAACACACATAAAAACTTTTGGATCCTTGTTCTTCTCATTTCTATCGTGAAATATTGTTGCCAGACTTGTCCTTAAGCCATTCTCTGATAGAACACACTTCTAGAACCCAAATCTCTAACTAAATCAGAAAAATGCGCCTGGAAAAGACAAGTTTACATATTGAGTGCGCTCCTTCATCACAAAGAACTGCACCCTCATTGATCGAACAAGTGCACCCTGAAGGCTTGAATGTTTTTCATTCATCCATTCAACATGTGCTAGTGTGCCCTCCTTTACCTTGAGTGCATGAGCACACCTTGAAGGCCTAAATGTTTCTCCTTCATGCTTCATTAGTGCACCCTATGCCCTTGATTTTTTCCCTCTCTTTCTTGAGCACATGAGCACACTTCAAAGCCTCGAATGATCCTTGAATCCCCTTTGTGCTTTGAAATTGAGCCCTTCTTGTTTGCATGCATGTTTCTTGTCCGTGCAAGTAACTATGTTCCATCAATGATAGGCTTACATTCTAAGTTACATTTAATGATTTTTTGAATATGATTTGCTAATTTGTTGCATGTAATACATAGAATATTTCATAAATCTAATCATTTTTTCCATGAGTGTTCTTCCACAAACAGTTGTTTGAGCTACAAGTATTGTTACTCTTTCATCATTTGTTAGAATCATGCATCCCACTACACATAAAGTGGCCTCCAAAGAAGCCTCATAGGAAAGCACCGAGGAAGCAGTTGAAGTGACAAAGCCTACCATTCCCATTTATGTAGATACACAGTGCTTCATAGATAATTCTATTGAGGTCACATGGAATGACATAAAAGATACATTCATGCAGAAACATTTTCCTAAAAACACGGAGGATATGGAAGCATATATCAATATCAAGCGATCCAGGATACACATGATTGCATGTATATTCTCAGTCATCCCTTGTGCATAAGTGATTTAGTGGATTCTTACAGAGATGGATGATTATCATCGTGTGCTTCTAGCGAAAGCGGTTGTAAACTTGCCACCTATTATGGAGAATATATGAAGACTTACAATAAGATGCAAAGGCCCTCAGAATATGGCAATAACAACTTTTACACTGGATGGACCGATCATGACACAAATGACATCATTAAATCATGGTGTCAAGAGCTTGCTAAGTTTTGTCACAGTCCATCCGTAGTGTACATTAATAGGATTCTTAGGGATGTATATCAGTATCTCATTGTTATGTGTTGTCGGTTGCATGGTCGAAAGAACGCTGAGGTGTTTGAGAAAAACTAGATATATATACTCAAAATGGTGGTTACTCGTGGTAAGATCTTTAATTGGGTAGATATATTTCTATTTGAGTTGCAACATATGTGGGGTAGGAAAAGGCATCTTTGAGGGCCAACTAGGCATCATAATTCTATATGTTTGCATTTCTGTTAGATGGAATCTGTGCATGATATGGTTTTCCAGGAATGTACTGGAACTGGACCTCGCAAAATAAGTTTGCAGTCTACTTCCACTACAAAGTGTTGTCATAAGCAAGTTTTAGAGGCACATATGATAGTTTGACAGAGAACTTCTTCGCAGTCATATTCCATATGATATATGAAATTTATCCCCCTTGCATGATCGATCAAGTGAAGGTGTCACTACATGATATGACTAATTGGTTTGCAGCACTTGAGGTTACATACATCATATTCTTTAGTTGTAATATTTCCCCTCAGTTCATGCTGCAATATGTGACCAATAAGGTGGTATTGCAAGAAGTAGCATATCATTTAGATAAAGGTTTGTCAGGATTTCTTCACAAAAAGAAGAAATCCCCTTGGCCCACCTTCCCTTTGAGGATTAGATTGTATGAACTGAAGAGCCACAAGGTAGAAAATGTATAGTTACAAGATCTGGATCACTTGCACTTCATAGTTAAGGACTTTCATGGATATTATCCTAGGAGAGTGTTTAGGAAACATTGTGAAAGGATCAATTTCAATTGGGGATATTCATCAATGTCTACAACATAAGATGAGATGGTGAAGAACTTGTACAATTCACTTAGAAAGATGCAACTAGGAATGGAATTCGGTTCACCCCAAGATCCAATAGCTTAAGACATACAGGTACAGGAGGCAACATAGATAACCCCTCAAGCAAAGAGTGTAGCTCCTATGAAAAGGATGAAACATTATTAAATAGGAGAAATTATAAGAAATGGAAAGTTGATCCTTTGAACAGAGGAGCTATTCAAGCTAAATAAGAAAGGAGAGAGTTAGAGGAAGAAGAGAAGAGGAAGAAAGATGAGTTACTCAGGAAGAAACAGGAAGAAGAGGAGGAAATAAGTAGACAAGAAGAGGAATAACAAAGGTAGTCCCAAGAGGAAGAAGCAACACAAATACTGGAGGAAGAACAGTCAAATTTGGTGGTAGAGGAATAATTGGGGGAGGAGGATACCATTCAGCCCATAGATGATGAAACAGGCTCTCCAAAAGAACCTCCTCTCACCTATGGTCATCTCCCATTTAATGAAATGGGAATCACACCTCCACTTGAAGATAGAGTCATGGTTGTGTGTAATGTCATGTTTTATTAGCTTAAGAAGAGGATCATGCAACAAAGACATAGATATTTCAAAAATGATCCTCAAATCCCAGTGTCAATATCTATAGAGAGGGAAATAACTACCAATACCAGAAGGAATCCTAGGGAAATCATGGTCGAAAATGTTGCTTTTGATATTGCAGTGCATGACACATTTGAATATTTGTTGAATGATAATGTATGATTAAGGAGAGAACTAGTTGTAGCGAAGCAATAGGCGTAACATCTTGCTGCAGAAAATCAATGGTTGTATTCACACAACTTCAACATAGTAGAATGGTAGTCAGCCATGTAGGAGGAACTGATGCCAATGGAGGATACCATGGCACGATTATATGATGAAATGATACTTCTTCAATAGGTGGTGGCCCCCCTTATTGGTTTTCAAAAGAAAACATAAGAAGTATTGAAGGTCCTGAAATTGGAAAGAAGAGAAGTTGATCAACTTCAAGAATAGGATGCCAAATATCTAAATGTTCTGCTAAAGTTGGTTAGAAATGATAGGATTTTCATTGAAATGAATTGAGTGTAGCTGTGGCTCCACCATCAGATTTACAATCATCTTGGAGAAGAAACAACTAACACTATTGCCATTTATAGTCCTATACACAATGGTTTCATGTCTCTAGCACAAAAGCATGGGATGACTTCAGTACGATCACTTGAAGAAATAAGAATCAGGTAAATCCCAGGAGATCGGGAAATACATAGAATAGATCAAGCAAGCATCAAAACAGGAAGGCTTGGAGATCATCAAAGACATTATTCTACAATATTCCATCGCCCCAGTCAAAGCCCACATGAAAGTCTCATGGCTATGAAATAATTCACAATCAAGCTCCAAGACCATATTGATAGAGGCACTGGAGGTGAAGATGCAATATGCAGTGGAGTTTCTAGTTCAGATCAAAGTCATCTCTACAAATTTCAGAGAATGGTGCACATACATCACCAATGATCTCTATGAGGAAGCACATGACTTGTCCATTTGACAATAGTATGTCCTATTAACATTTTTCTCTCATATAGAGATCGTCTCATATGTATTTTGTCATTTGTAATGGGTTGTATGTAATGAAGTCCAAGAGATACATGTGGAATTTGAAAAGCCACATATGCAATGTAAAAGGTTAATATAGAATATGAAAAATCATAGGAGTTGAAGAGTCACGAGGAAGCCCAAAAGTCATTATCATTTGTTATAAATATATCCTCATAACTCAAGTTAAGGGCTTGGATTCTTGCCTTGGCTTCTATTGTAGTGCATAGGAGATAGATAATTCTTTAGAGAAGCAAATTGTGGCTTCATGTTCCATTACTCGATCTAGTGTTTTGTCTATGTAACAGTGTACTTGGGATATTTCATTCATAATCGAAAGCTCTATGAGCTGACACTTCTTCATACATGTATCATGGATATAGTAGGATTGTTCTTGTTATGTTTGCAATATATGTTGGTGATACAAGTCAATGTTGGTGGCCACCCACCTATCCCAGTTGGACCCCCACAACTGTATCTTTCAGTTTTTTTAGTTTCCTAAATTGTAGCACAGTTTACTATTTTTAGCAGTTTTTCGGGTCCTGAACTTTAGGAGTTGTTTTGAGGCCCTAAACGACGTTTTTTGGGAAATCTAGGGGCAACGTGGGTCCATGGACCAATGTTTCCCTTCCCAAAGTGGTAGTGCTCGGATAGATCTTTCTAACGAGCTATTGTACGCGTCAAACATAGATCGTATGCCAAAGTTACGACCCCGGGAAGTTGATGTACCAATTTACCCAAACGGGGCCCACAATTTGGCGTTTCATCTTCTAGGGTTAGGTTTTGGAATGTTAAGGGTTTTCCATTGTTTCTCAACAATAAATAGACCTTCGAGCCTCATTGTAACACAGTTCATAGGCATGTAGCTGCCACATCTCTTCTGAGAGATAAGCTACCATCGCCTTAGCTAGTTTATTTCCATTACTGTTTGTAAGCATATTTCAGTATTTTACATTAATGAAATGAAGTATTATTTCCATTGCATATCTATGTTTATGGTTATCTCTGTAATTTGTTTCATTCTTGTTTAAATCTAGATCAATGGTATTAGAGCGGTCTGCTTTTTCTCTGTTTTTCTTTACATGTCCCCAACGAGGTCGGGATATAAAGAGTTAGGGCTTGAACTGGTCGAACCTTTGCAATACCACCCTCGCAAATCCCAATGGCCTCCCATGGTGGATGAAAAGAAAGACGATGGGGCAGGAGATCCTATCAAAATCCTTCTCAAAGAAGCCCTCGAGCAGCAAAGGAACACGATGATGGATAACTTTGTGCAGATCCTTCAGCGGCTACCTAGAGGCGACGCATCGGCTTCCAACAGCTACTCTGGAAGCGCCACACCGTTTAAGGTACAAGTTAATTTTGAAATCGCCATATTCGAGGGTCAAATAGATGCAGATGCCGTAGATAAATGGTTAAATCTGCTGGATGGGTATTTTTCTGTTCATGAATTTTCAAGTCGGGAAAAGATTGTTTTCGCTCTTCTCAAAGTAGCCCCCCACGTCAAGGATTGTTGGGAAACCTATTGCGAGCAGAAGAATGAAAGTACTGGCTCACTATTTTCAGCCGCACCCACTTGGGATTCATTCCGGGATGCCGTCAAGGAGTAGTACTACCCTGTAAAAATCTATGAGGACAAATACATCAAATGGACCACACTGCGGCAGGGACGGGACCAAGATGTGCTAGAGTTCGTAAACATTTTTCATACCCTTCACACACAGTTGGGTATCAAAGATTCTGAGTTGCATCTGGTACTCAAATATCGCGGTTGCCTACACAGATACATCCAGGAATAGATGGAGTTCCTGAACATCTCCTTGCTCGGCATGACATACCGATACGCTGTCAAAATCAAGCAAAAGTTCAAACAGAAAAAGCGAGACTTTGGATCTGCGAATCTGAAGCCAAAAGGACAAAGCCAAGGTGGGGTGACCCAAGACAACCCATCGAAGCCACAAGAAAAGAACAACACCACAAAGCCGAAGAAGGACACAGGAAAGTGGAGTGAGTTCCACAAGAGCCCCACTCACAACACAAGTGAGTGTCGGACCAAGCAGTCGTTGGTGGCCAAGTTGAAGGCTTCAAAAATAGATACATGTTCCGACCCTGAGCCAGAACCTGACTAGGGGAATGGCAAAGGGAAGCAGATCATTGATGCAGATCCCAGCGCCATTATTGCCACCACCAAGATCCAGAAAAGTGAGCCTGAAGATCCAGAGGAGGGGGAACGTCTTTTCCACTCATAGATGTGGGTGAAGGGTTCGTCGCTGCAATTCATTGTCGACAGTGGTAGCCAAAAGAACTTCATTTCAGTAGAGGTCGTGAAGCGGTTGGGCCTACCAACTATGCCACACCCACAGCCATACAGTATCGGGTGGCTTCATGAAGGACGAGATCTTAAAGTTCGCTAGCAGTGCCGCCTTCCCCACATCATCAAGCCCTTCACAGATGAGGTATGTGTGATGTTACACCTTTGGATGTTTGTGATGTATTATTAGGCCAGCCATACTTGTGGAGGCAACATGCTGTGTATGAGTCAAGGCCTCACGTTGTCATTATTTCTTTGGATAATTCATTATACAGGATACCAGAGGTAGCCCCACCTATTGCCACCTCTTTGATCACTACCAAGAAAAGTAGCAAGCTCATCTCCTAGACTAGGAAATTCATTTTTTGTCTGGTTCGCTCCCAAAGTAAGGGGAAGATCGTTGCTACATCCATGACCCCAGCAAAGGGTTCCTCCACGCAGCAGCAGCAACAAAGGGATACGGTCATGACAGAACACAGGAACAACCTCTCCCCACCCACAGGGGTACCACACAAGTTTTAGGTGGGTGATAAAGTTTGGTTACATCTGCAGAGAGAACGCCTTACCAGAACCCATCAAAAAATCAAACTACTCCGACATGGTCCTTACACCAGTACCAAGGCTACGGGAAACAATGATTTTAAGCATAACATTCCTCCATTCCTTCGCTTGCACCAAGTGTTCAATGTGGATAGCCGTCAACCATGCTTCCCACCATTACTGGACACATCAAAGATTACAGAACAACTTACCAGAGACCCAGCTTAGCAGAAGCTTCCTCATCTCAGGGAGGAACTCAACGCAATGGGGACCATTTCTTCCTAAGGGGGGAGGAATGATCCTAGTGGATTTTGGTGGCCACCCACCTATCCCAGTTGGACCCCCACAACTGTATCTTTCAGTTTTTTCAGTTTCCTAAATTGTAGCACAGTTTACTATTTTTAGCAGTTTTTCAGGTCTTGAACTTCAGGAACCGTTTTGAGACCCTAAACGACGTTTTTTGGGAAATTTGGGGGAAGCATGGGTCCATGGACCGATGTTGCCCTTCCCAAAGTGGTAGTGCTTGGGTAGATCTTTCTAACGAGCTATTGTACGCGTCAAACGGAGATCGTATGCCAAAGTTACGACCCCGGGAATTTAATGTACCAATTCACCCAAACGAGGCCCACAGTTTGGCGTTTCATCTTCTAGGGTTAGGTTTTGGAATGCTAAGGGTTTTGCATTGTTTCTCAACAATAAATAGGCCTTTGAGCCTCATTGTAACACAGTTCAGAGGCATGTAGCCGCCACATCTCTTCTAAGAGATAAGCTACCATCGCCCTAGCTGGTTTATTTCCATTACTGTTTGTAAGAATATTTCAGTATTTTACATTAATGAAATGAAGTATTATTTCCGCTGCATATCTGTGTTTATGGTTATCTCTATAATTTGTTGCATTCCTGTTTAAATCCGGATTAGTTGGTTCAATTACATACTAATTTTAATGAACTATTTTGTTTCTTAGATATGGTTGTTATTGAATAAGTGTTGATATATTGTCATGATTTTTGTTTATTATGTGGACTAATCTGCATGTAATCAACAAGCCTTTCATTTCCTTCTCGGATCCCCCTTTAGGATAGTACTATTACTTGCCTAATCGTAGGATCGTTTTCCTTTACTAGTTATGGAAGTTCCTTATGCATCTTACATTAAGTGTCACACAAAGCTTACATACATGCTGCTCCAAAGAGGTGTTGTGATCTATTGTGTATGTTGTGTAATGAGGGCACATCTTTGAAACCTTTCCAATGGTGGTTGGAACATACAACTGGATGGGACTCCTACACCAAATGGTGTGAGGTCTAATTGAGACTTCACACCAGAGAGATCCCCTTACATGTTGGTACCATCCAGCACCATCAACATTTTGGTGCTAGAAGGAGGGCAAGATGACAAGTTGAGCCTGTGAAGTCAGTTTTAGTCTCTCACCTGTAATGGCATCATACCAGATCATAACCCTGAAGTGTTTTTCTGAAGCTTTAGATATTTCAATCCCCTCTGAATTTTTTACATAAATTTTCACATTTGAAATTCGATGGAAAGGGAACAAAAATTGTCCTTGATTACATAATTGAGTGTGTTTAATTTTGTTTTTCAAGTGATGCTTATTCTGAAGAAATCCTTGCAAGGTTGCTTACCCGTACATTAGATATTCTGCAAAGAAATAGTGTTATTCTTTACCCACTACTTTTGTTTCATCTTTTAAGAAATTGGTTAACAAGATTCATCACGTATTCAACAAATATGAATCAGCTTAGAATGGAATCGAATGAATCACATGAATATTTTACTAGCTGGTTCCTTCATCTGTGTTATGAATTTTCAGATGAGGATGTGGACTGGAAATTTTTGGATGAAAAGTTTTGTTTCTTAGTTAGGATGTCAAGGAAATATTTTGAATTAGATTCATCATGTTCTCCTATTCAAATGGAATCGGAACATCCTGAAGAAGAATATGATATTCATTTTGTTCCTTGTCCACCTCATTTTGATGTTTTGTGTCTTCAACCCAAACTGATCCATAAATCAAAAGATCAATTTTTGACGAAGAATTGTTTTTTCTTTCACATGGGTCCCCAGATGATGGTTCATTTGATCCTATTAATCAATCATCTTCCAATCTTTATATTTATGTCGACCCTCAACTCGTTAATCAATTTGAATCCTTGGACAACCATGACCCTGATGATTTCATATTTTTTGAATTGTATGCTGATGGTTATTCAAGTCTCATGGATGAACATTTTTTTTCCACAAGAATTTTTAGAGTTGCAGAAGTTTCAAATAGAGTCTAATGCGATCATTGAAGATTTTTCATTCAATTATACCTCATTTTGATAAAGAAGATGATACACTTATCGTTGATGATTTTTGTGGTAATCTCAAAAATCTCTCTGATTATCCTCAATTCTCTTATGAATCTCATTATTTGAATAATGGCTCTTGTTTAGACAAGCACCTAACTGCGCTTTCCCAATATAATTTTCAATCTTGTCAGTGCTCAAAGTTAAGTCAGGTGAGTATGAGACTTCAACCGACATTGATGGTTGTGTCAAGTTCCTATCACCGGGACGACATTTCTGATTTTGGTTATTTTAAGATTTTCTCACAAAATGTTGTCGTAAATATCATCTCATGGGATATTAACTCTCTCTTGACGGATTCTCATTTTCTTCAAATTAAAATTTTAAACCCTCGAGGAAGAAAGTTTAATTTGACTCTTGAATTTAAATTTGTACATCCCACCTCAAACAAATCCTTAATCTGCAGTGTGGAAACAGAGAGTGGTCTTAACGATTGTCAAATATTTTGATCTAACATACCATCTGCATCATCCAACAAAGAATTTAACTCACATGACATCACAATTTTTTATCAACCTATTGATATTTCTTATGATGTGGATTTATCTTTTATCGTTTTTTGGTAAAATTTTCCTAAAAGGTTGTTTCCATAATCCTATGGCAGTTTCCCTCAATGAATTTTGTCAGCAAGGACCTATGTCTCATGCCCTATACTTTCATTCATTTAATCAAGTCTTGTATGATCGTGAAACTAGTAGTTGTTGTTTTTGTGGAGCTTTTCATCCAATAAAGTAGTCAAGTGTGTTACACCATTATAATTACACTTATTGTTTTTATGTGTCAATGTATATGTTTGCATTGTTTGTCTTTTTCACTGCAATTTACCTTACTCTGGTATAACACAATCACATATTTTGACCCAAGGGTTAGGAGAATCTTCTATGGCTACATTGGAAGTTCCATTTCACATGACCTGGCCCTGTACTATTTAGTTTAGGATATGATAGGTTTCATTTAGTTAGATGCATCACATTCCTATTTTTCTTTTCTTTTCCTCACTTTGTTTTTCAATTTCATTAGTCCTTGAATAAAGTTGGTTTTGAGCTTCAAGATGATGTGGCTAATATTTTGTGAAAGTCAAGTTGTGGTAACATACAACCCTTGGCTTATTTGTTACCCTCTTCTTTGACATGGTTTACATCTTTTAAGTCGATGATTTTCGGATGGAAAATACAATCCTTCAGCGGGAAGCTATACGCAAACCATAATTCCCATATCTATTTAAGATTCTCATTCCTACACTCATTCTTGTTTGTTAATGATGTTTTGTTTCCAATCTATCTGAGTAGAGTAAGATAAGGGGAATAATTTAGCAAAAAAAAGTATCAAAGGTCTTAAACTTGTCTCTGAAGGAGAAAATTCTTCTACTCTCAATAAGTCAGGATCCCTCTTCCACCTTGATTAAAAATAATAAGGGCCTAATAAAAATCCTATTGAAAAGAAAGAAAAATAAAAGGTGGAAGAAGAGAAAGGATTTTTGTGTAGAGAGGTGAAGTAAGGGACTTCGTCAGGGTATTGTCTAGGCTTGCTAGAAAAGAAGAATTATATGTGTTCTTGAAGTGAATATGATGGGCTACATTCTAGGCTTGGTGGTAGCTGAGCAACATCAGATATGTAAAAATCATACTTTGATTGATTTTAACTTTCCATGTTATAATACCCTTACTTTCATCGAAAGGATCATGATATGTCTTGCTTAAGGATGTTTTGTATTGAGTAATGGAACTAGGAAGACTATATCTTAAATCGAGCAGAATGGGGAGCTAAGGTAACTCACTGATTGAATCAATACTTCCTAGAGAATTGAGACATTGTGCATAAATGAGACCACAACAGAGAAGTTGGGGTTCTTTTAGCATGTTGCCAAGTGTTGTCGCTGCGACAATGACCCTCCAAATTTTTTTCCTAACTCAATTTTGGATCCTACATGAATTTTTGTTTCAATCCCTTTGGTGTAATCACATTGTTTGATTTGCCATTCTTATGTTTTCCCTAAGCGTCACATCCTCCTAAGTGCATGTTTCCTACGTGTCATCAACTAACCTTTAAAAGTGCTTATGTTATATTTCCCATGGTAAGGTGAACTCATAGCTTTTTATGACTGATAAAATCATATTACTTTCCACATAAAGCACTCAAAAGCTCACAAAAAAAGATAAAAGCAAGAAAAATCACTTTAAGGCAAAAGCACACTTCAAGTTGATGAAGAATTTCTCTTGTGTTGAGCACACTCTTTTGGGTTGAAGAAGTGCACCCTCCTTGAGCATACTCCTTCATGACCAACAAGTGAACCCTCTTTGACACATTATTTCAACACGAAGACATGCACCCTTCTATAATGCATGCATGAACTTCCTTGTTGCATGTGGGGACACTCCTAGAAAAGAGGATCCCACTTCTCTTCTCTTAACTAACTCTGTCACTTGTCAATAAGTGGCGAGAATGCATGAGCAAATTTGCGTGTAATCTCTTTTAAATTAACCCAGATGATCATTCATTCTTGTAATCATTCTCGTCTGGGTTGGGTACACATATTCAGATTAAGAAACTCTTCGTTAATCTACATTCCAAGTAAGTTTTGCATGTCAAATATATTGGTTTCCTTTCATGTTTTGTTGTCAATCTTGCTTTCCTTGTTGGCGTTTATTTCCTTTTCAGTTTATTTACTAGTGTTTATGTTCATTATTGTCTCTACAAGTGTTAATTTGTTACCACATGTTGTGACTCTGCATATTCCTTAACCCTTCACATTTTAATCATCATTGCAACAACACCCATAAAAACTTGTAGATCATTCTTCTCCATGTTGGGTGTAATATAATGCATAATAATTTACCAACATTTAATTTTCAATACGGGATTTTGTGAACTTCAAGACGTAGCACTGGAAATGCCAGAGAGAGCCCTAGCAACCTGCAAATCAAATTCTAGTATAACTTGCGCATCAATCTCAACAAATTAAATTGAATCCTTCACTTCAAAGAAAACTTGAGAAAGAATAAACACCAACCCTGACAGTTGGAAACAAACCTCAAAATAACATTTAGAAAACAGAATACAAACATGTACTATTAGTAATTGCAAAAGGAAATCCTAAGTATTGGCAGACATAAGGTAAATCCTAACTACTATTTGATTGGAAAAAAAGCAATTCCTAAACAACATTAAAAAGGGAGATTGCAAATGCTGAAATAAATTCAAGATCAATTCACACCATTCTCTATGTAAAGTGAAACTTTAATTTGTACTAATTTTATCTAGTTCACCTTTGTGTAACAAAATCCTTTAAGAAATTAAGATCCGATTTACTAAAACCATCATCAATCGTTATTAAATGTTTTCACTGTGTAAGCATATTGTGTGGACAAGGTCAAAACAGAAAACACTCTCTCTCTCTTTGCAGCAATTATCCTATTTTTAAAATAAATAAATCCTGGAAGAAAACACATCAAATGAATATTCAAAAAATGGATCTATCTTCACGAGTTACCATTTATCAACAAGTGTATGCATTACTGTAGGCTTCAAAATCATAGAGGTCTTTCAATAATGATAAGTAGTGCAGACAAATCGAATTCTCAAGACCTCAACACGTTTTGGGAACAATACAAGTGTTCTAAAATTTTGATGCATAAAAATCATAGCAACCCCTGCAGCTTGACATCATATACCTATGCAACCTTCATTACAATCATTAGGGTAGAGGTGACAAAACGAAATTAGTGTGATATTACAAAAACTCAAGTTCTAGATGAATCAAAAGATACATGGTCATCGCCTAGAGAAACAAAGTCTCATAAGCCAAAGTATAAATCAAAACAAGAAATTCAAATCACACAGAATATTCTAAATATTACATAGCATGACTATGCATAATTCAAAGGAAGAGCTATATATCATAGGCCAAACATTTTTCATACAAATTCATTCTATACCAGGTGACAATTTCCACAAGTAAAGTAAAAAGAGATCAGAATGAAAATTGCTTTAAGAGACCCTACAGATCTAACATTAAGCACACCACACCACACAGTAAATGACAAATTCAATATACTCACTCAAAAAATCATAACATACCCTATTCTCATCAAATCAGAGTGGTGTCGAGCTAGTCTGGCGGCCAACCCAGCCAGCTCACACCCTCTATCAATGATTTAGTTTACACTGATATTATAATCATAAAATGTATAAAACTGAACCTAACATGAAGTGCTTCAATTAATCTTTGAGATATTAGTGTTTACATGTGGAAGGAAAATATCAAACTCCAACAAATAGAGGGAGCGATCCACATATTGACTATACTCGTGTAATGTTACGTTGGAATCATCTCCTCCCAAGGCTCAAGGCCATCTTTCAGTTTATATAGATATTTACATTACAAATCGGGCTATTAATAATCCAATCTAATACAGAAGAAACAAATTACAAATCATAATCATTTTCCATGGATAAAAGTCAGATCTAATTCTAGTGCGATTAAATTTCAAATAGAGGAGTTGAATCTGGTACATGAGGGGTTGTTTTGGTAAATGACTCCTCTTTTTTGGGTCTACAATTGGTGGTGAAAATAAATGCGATGTTTAACAACAAGTGTTTCCTAAAATATCCTCAAACTTATATTCAAACTGTAAGGTAAGTAATATCCTCCAAATTTGAATAATTGAAGTAGTTTATGCATTCTTTGACTTTGGTGCAGGAATGTGAGTGAAAAAACTTGATGCATGGGGTAGGAACTAGGTAGTCTTATAATAAACTAGTTCAAGAATCCTCATGAGTACAGGAATTCCAATCGGTACATGAATCTGATGCATAATATAAGGAGGTGAGTGTAGGATCAAGGCTTGTTGGCATCAATTAAGTTTAAACCTGCAAACACATGAACTATTATTAATGATGCTTTTAATGTTTAAATATGGTTAAACAAGGGAATCATGGAAAATAGTAAATACTTACTTTATTGTCAACAAGAATGCAGGAAACCATGACAATAACCATTCTAACTAAACAAAATCATGAGGGATTTCTGAGTAAAAGGCGATATAAAGAAAGACAAAATAGAGGCCCGACATTCCCCCATGATGATCATCTTGCATGTCCTTGTGCAAGAAAATAATTTGTTGTATTGCCGCTCCCTTTCAAAAAAAAAATATTAACACATCTATGGATGACCTTTGCACTCGTAATAGTGTTCTTGCAACTCTGTGTAATCAACATTTTCTTTGCTAGATAGAGCTTGTTTTAAAAAACAAAGTGTCTATTGGACTCTTTATTTGTTAAGACTAATTTCAAGAAAGTCTAACACAAGGGCTACCATAGGAATACTAAAAACAATGTAAACTTTGAAATGGGAACTAATATAATTACCTGTTTCTTATAGGTAGCAAAAAAGTGACCCGATTTTGAAAAGGAGCGATGCAGAATACAAATATTTTGTTTTTAACATAGTTTTTGGCACTTTAATTTTTTTTTATGTACATTACTTTTTAGAATGTTAGTGATTTGCATGTTGATTTAAAAAAGTGGTGATTTTGCATCAGGCCCTTTTTTTAAAAGACCTATTTTTTGACTTTAAATTTTCTAATGTATGAAATGTAAATAATTATTTTCTAAATTTAACAATTTTTGAAGTGGTTTTCTTCTTCATATTTTCTTGTTTTTATTTAAAAAAAAAATTGTAGTGAGGTTTTTATTGTTTTGCATATTTAAAGAAGAAGGTTGATATTTTAAAGTTTTGATATTCTACATATTTATACATCGTTAATTAATTTTTCAATGCACATCAAATAATTTTCTCTAAAAAAAATATTTTTTAACAATTGACATAAAAATAACCATTTTCAACATAAAGATAACTAAAAAATTGCACATTTTGATAATTTTGTGCTAGAAATGACATGTCAAAATCACAATTTTTATAGGAAAAATTTAACAAAAATTGGTTAAATAATTGTTTTTTTTTTTTTAAATGAATTTCATGTCAAAAAATTAATAATAATCAATGCTTTTTTTTCAAAAAATAATGAACATAAAAATTAATGTGAAAATCACATAATACAAATATTGAACACATAACAACATTAATTGAATGATTATTCTTCTCATAAAATGTCAAAGTCAAAACGTTACAAGTGTAACTAATTAATAGTTACAAAAAATGAGCTTGATTTCCAAGCATAACTTAAATTTAATCAACAATATCACATAATCCAAACTCTTCATCGTCTAGAGTTTCATCATTATCTTCTTCCACAATATTTTCTGCTTCATTTTGCGCATTTTTCTCTTTTAATGGATCTTTGATGTCTGCAAATCTCCCAATGTATTCCTTTCCAATCATTCCATGTAATGGTGGTTGAGGTTCCTTTGCCTTTTCTGCCACACGTGATTCACTAAAATCCCCTTTCTTCAACCCAATTTCTTGCATTGCATCTGGAAGAAATTGAAGAGCATTAATTCTTTGTTGAATAAAATTGCACTGTACTGGATATTTTTCAATGACAATGCAATTTCTTCCTTTTTGAAGGCAAGATGTTAATGTTGTACCTAATTATCAAGCACAAAAGAAATAATGAAGTAAATTAGTATAATGACATATAAATTAAGAAAGAATATATTGAAATTCAATTCCATATAATAAAACTTACTTGAGCCAGAAAATAAATCCAGAACCCAATCTCCTTCATTTGAACATATGTCTATAAGACAGTCAATCAATAACTGTGGTTTTTGATAAATTTTAACTATCTCTCATTTTGCTTCTTTGTCTTCATATGTTAGTTTTCTCATAACAACATCATAAGCCAGTACTTGGCTATGACTCTTTCCATCTACATGATTAAAAATCATAGACATATAGCTATCATCTTTTGCCCAACTATCAATATGGATGAACTCACAATCATTTATAAATGGTTGATCTTCATGGTTAAGAATATTTGACTTTTGCCTATAACATGAAATAGTAAAAGTTCAATAAACTTGTACATAAATGATTTTTTTACATTAATCAAATATACATTTTCAATGTCTTACCATGTAAATTGCATCCTTGAGTTTGTTTTCCCCTTTAAGCTTGACGGGGATCAAATGTGCATACTTTGCTCTGCAACCCTAATGTTCAGGCGACCATGAGTTAGGCAGTGCTAAGAAGAACCACAGACTGTAGTAAGAGATAGACCGAGAAACCAAGAATCAAAGAAAATGACAGAAGAGGAGAGGAAGGGAGAGATCTCCTCCTATCGAGATGCGGCAGTAGGGGAAGACCAGGGCACCAGCAACCAGGTGGGAGAAATAAGAAAACCAGGACCTATCCTTGGAGTATGATGGCAGGTAGACAGCAGAGGCAAGTGTTTACCATGTGCGATGGAGAAACCAAGATTCATAATTCCGATGAAAAAACTGGAGCGATACAGAATCTACATGAAAGACCATGCGCTCATATGCAAGTTCACTGGAGTATGGCCGATAGAAAAGGACCTCACCAAATGGATCCAGCAAAAATGGCAATCTCGAGGCCACATCGAGCTAAAGTTGGGAGCAAGAGGCTTCTTCACGATAATATTCTCGAACCTGCAAGATAAAGAAAAAGTGTTTGAGAATGGCCCTTACTTTCATTATAATGTTGGATTGTTCATGAGATACTAGGAAGAATGTTATAACCCAGACAAGGAAAAATTATTGGCAGCCCCGGTATGGGTTAGGTTATTTGGGCTTCCAATGGACTTTTGGGACCCGAAGATCCTAGAGGGCATAGGAAATACAATAGGCATTTTTGTTAAAATAACAGAAACAACAAAAAGAGGAAGATACACCTCATACACTAGAATTTGTGTTTACATGAATATAGTTGACCCTATTCCAGACACAGTTGAGTTAGAGTATCACGAAGAGGTCTAGCAGCAAACCCTCAACTACGAACATATTCCATTTAGATGTAGAAGATGTCATGAGTATGGACATCTATTCAAGGAATGCCCACTGAATATAGAAGAAGAGGAGCGTAGGAATAAATAGCAGAGGAAAAACCAAGAAGACAAGGAAGGGTTTCAAGAAGTAAAAAGCAAAAGAAGACAAACAAGAGAGAATACCAGTGAAGGAAAGAAAGAACAACAAGCCCAACCAAGCAATACAAACAGTTTTGAAATCCTACAAGAATAAGAAGAAGATAATGAGACCCAAACAATGGACTATCAGGGGGAAAACGAAAAGGAAAGCAACACAAGCCAAGGCAAATAAAAACCCAAGAGGAAGGCACAAAGCAAACTGACAGAGAAGGAGGATATATAAGAGAGGGAGAAGAAGGATAATGCAATAATGGAAATTGATACAAGTAGAGGAGAAGAACTAAGTTCAGAAGAAGAAGTGTTGAGGAAACTATTAAATGAGTGGAGACACCTGGATGAAAGATTCATTCCAGAAGAGAAAAAAAGACTATACAGAGAAACATTTCAACAGTACCAAGCGAAACAGGGACAAGGGAAAATGGAAATGGTAGAACAACTAGGCCTTCAACAAGACAACACTCAAGACCATCAGAGAAAAGCAAAAGGCGGAAAGAAAAGAGGTCAAAGAAACCTACATGAATCGATACAGATCATGGGAGAAATGTTAGTGAATACAGGGAGAGTAGTACCACTATCAGCGGTATTCCACCAAACCAACCAAGCATCCCAATGATAATTACATCTTGGAATATAATAGGCCCTAATAGTAAAGGTAAACATAGGCACTTAGTGGAAAGGTTAAGAAAAGAAAAACCCCAACTAATGTTGTTACAGGAAACAAAAATCTCAAGAAGGAAAATGGAGGAAATCCTAAATAAAATAAAACTGAAATATGAATGCATGTCCATAGATGCGAAAGGCAGTGTGGGAGGCATAGCAATACTATGGAACCCTGTAGAAATTACTGTAGATTATTGGATAGGCATGAAAAGAATACTCACGGGAAGATTCTGGCTAATCGGAAACAGAGAATGGTTTCTAGTCTCTGCAGTATACGACCCTCATACCCCAGCGGAAAGAGGAAGCTTCCTCCTCCAACTACAACAGCTTGGAAACCTTCACGAGGAGAAATTGTGGATGATAGCAGGGGACTTTAACATGACAACATCAAAAGATGAGAAGAAAGGCAGACTGCAAAGAGAAGAGCCAGAGATGGAGAGGTTCAGGGACCTTCAAGCAGAACTGAAAATGGTAGATATTCCAACCATAAATGGAAAATATACATGGAACAATCGAAGAGGAGGGAGCAGACATATAGCATCTGGTTAGACATATTCTTAGCAACAAAACACTTCATTAGAAAATATATCTTCTATGAAGCAACAATCCTCCTATGTTTAGGGTTAGACCATTGGCCCATTAAACTAGAAATAGCTATGAATCAACAAAACCAGAATATACCCTTTAGGTTTGAGGCATTCTGGCTAAGAGAACCCACCTTTATTGATAAAATGAAGAATTGGTGGAAGGAGACTGAGACTGGGATGGAAGGAAGAAACAAAATGCACACCCTCCAACTCAGATTAAAAGACTTAAAAGGAAGGATAAAGAAGTGGAACAAAGAAGAATTTGGAAACATCCAGAAGGAACAAGAAACACTCCAGATAAATATTAAACAAATACAACAGAAAGTCATAGAGGAAGGAAGAAGTGAAGAGCTGGCAGAAGAGGAAGGGCTGGTGCTAAATAATCTGGAAGAAAGGAGAAAACAAGAGGAAATCATATGGAAACAAAAATCAAGAATCCAATGGCTAAAAGAAGGAGAAAGAAACATGAAATTATTCCATGAAACAATGGTACAACATAGACAACAAAATAGAATCTTCTCCCTAAAGGACCAACAAGGCAACAGGATAACTCAGAAAGCAAAAATGGAGAATCTGCTGGTACAACATTTCAAAGAGCTCCTGATAGAAACCAATATTAGAAGGGAGGACAACATTGGCAAAATTAGTCAACATATCCCTAAACTAGTAACTAGAGATCAGCATTTGGCTCTCTTAAGAGTCATAACAAAAGCGGAGGTGGAGGAGGTAATAAAAAAGATGGCAAAGAATAACGCACCTGGGCCTGATGGATTCGCTTTAGAATTTTATCAAGCTACGTAGAACTTCATGAGCCAAGACATAGTGAATGCAGTAGAAGAATCCAGATGCACCAAAAGAATGCATCCGACCTTGAACACCACATTCCTAGCCCTGATACCAAAGACGGAGAATTCGGAAGAACCACAAGGATTCCAATATATAGTGCTCTGCAATGTTATATACAAAATATTAGCTACGATTATGGTGAATCGACTAAAACCAATACTACCAGGGTTGATATCCCAAGAGCAGATAGGGTTTGTCAAAGGTAGACAAATAACAGATGGCATAGTGGTAGCACAAGAAGCAATTCATTCATTGAAAAATTCAAAAACCAAAGGGATGCTGATAAAATTAGACTTAGCCAAATCTTATGATAGACTAAATTGGGGATACCTCCAAAACATCCTGAAGGCTTTCAGCTTCGATAATAGATGGATAGGTTGGGTAATGTCAATGATAACCATGCCAATTTTGTCAGTACTAATAAACAGATCACCTACAGAAGCTTTCAATGTGTCTAGAGGGCTCAGGCAAGGAGACCCGCTATCCCCATTCTTGTTTATCCTCGCAGCGGATGGACTAAGAAGATAGATAAAATCTAAAGTTAACAACGAACAACTCAAGGGCCTAAGACTCTGGGGAAAGGATCTCACTGTAACCCACCAGTAATTTGTCGATGACGTCATGCTATATGGATAGGCAACACTCAAAGAAGAAAAAAAAATGGAAATTCTCACAAACTTGACAGGTGCCTCTGGGACAAATATAAGTAAAGAGAAATCAAAGATTTATTTCTTTAATACCCCTACCTCCTCCCAAGCCTTATTGGCAAGAACCATGGGATATAGAATTAGGAATTTCCCTGCAAAGTATTTAGGCATCCTCCTAAATGACAAGCAAAATAGAGTGGTCAACTGGAGTACCCTGATGGGAAAGATTCAATGGAGAATGCAAAACTAGACATTCAGGGCATTGAATATCCTGAGCCACATCATTCTACTAAAATCGGTGCTTCAATCCATCCCGATATATCAACTTACCAGCCAAGCCACACCTAAAACAATCTACCAGAAAATGGTAGATATGTTTAAAAAATTCCTATGGCAAGGGCCTAGCACGACAAAGAAATGGGCGCTCCTATCCTGGAGCTGGCTAAGCAAATCCCTAAAAGAAGGAGGACTCGGTCTTCGAGATCCATACATCTTGAACCAGGTAATGGGGGAAAATTTGTGGTGGAGATGGACACAGGGAGGGGAAGACCTGTGGAAAAAACTATGGGAGAGAAAATATGAGATGCCTAGGTCCCCAGAAGGAAAGCTGAGAAGTCAAAATGAGAAGAAAGGTTCTGTAATATGGAATTTGGCCAGTGCCAACAGGGATCTGATCAGGAAGCACAGCTTATGGGAAGAAGCATGGCAACAGAGAGAAAAACTCAACAATCAACTGTAGTTTAAAGAGATCCACCAATTCACCAGCCTAAATGAGGGTGACACAGTATGAAATTACTAGTGCCCGGAATCTAAAGGATATTGGAGAAAGTGGAAACAACATGAAAACTGGGCAGATGTGCCAACAACACCCCAATGGGAAATCTATGAAAAGGAAATGGAAACAAGGAAAATAATGATAAAAGAAGGGTCAGATACTCTAATATGGGGCTATAGAATCAAAGGTATGTTCACAATAGGAGAAGATTACCAATTAAAATTAGGATACAACAGACATCCAGAAACAAATGGGAAAGTATATGGAAAACAAAAACATGGTCGAAGGTAGCATTCTTTACCTGGATCCTAAGCCACGGGACAACACTAACATGGGACCAACTGAGAAAAAAAGGAATGCAAGGTCCATCAAGATGTGCCCTCTGCAGAGAATAGGAAAGGACCATAGAGCATCTAACCAATTCTTGTAAAGTCAGTGTAAACATGTGGAAACAACATCAACAAATATTTGAAATCAGCGACAAAAATATAAATAGCATGCAAACAATGATAGAGAACTGGAGGAAAAAACCTTACCAGAACACGATCCTGAACAAGGCATGGAGACTCTCGCTAGGCTTTGTTCTGTGGAATATTTGGAAAGAGAGAAACAGACTGATATTCAAGGAGGAAGGTAGAGCAAGAATAGAGATATGGAACCAAATTATACAAAATATCAGAGAGACCATTCTTACCGAGAGGTGGTTTGAGGAGGATTGGAAAACAGACCCAACAGAAACAAAAATAATGATACACCTGAACCTAAAGCCAAGCATGACGCACAAGACAGCCAGGAAACACCAAAGCAACGAGGTGGAGGAGGCCAACCACTTCAGAAGACCTCAACAGGGGTTTATTAAGTTAAACTTCGACGGGGCTATGAAAGGGAACCCAGGCAAGGTAGGGACTAGTGGAATATTCAGAGACGACAGGGGAAGGACTCTTAGAATCAATGCGATGGACTGTGGTAACACTACAAACAATGAAGTAGAGCTGCATGCACTGAAAGAAGGGCTAGAAATCACCATAAGGGAGAAATACCAAAATCTACAGGTTGAAGGAGACTCGAAAATGGTAATTGATATAGTTAAACAACTAAATCAAGGAACCCAATAGGAGAAAATCATCCATAGCTGGAGAACCACTTGGTTGGTGCTGGGGATTGGCAAACTCATAAGACAAATAGACTACATCCTTCCCACCCATGTGAGAAGGAAAGGCAATGCACCAGCAGACAACCTGGAAAACTGGGGGAGCAGGCATGGAGGAAGAACCCTGGATGCAAACGAGGAAGAGTTATTCCATATGGAGGAGATGACAAACTTAGTGGAACTCCTTGAACAAGACAAAGGAGGAGAGAAGAACCCCAAATCGGGGAACAACACAGGAAATCTAGAGGGACCGGGGAGATGTGATCGGGAAGGGGGAGGAAGAGGACAAGTGGGGGAACAGACAGAGGAGGGGAATGAAGTGAGTAGACAAGTAAGCTAGCAAGTGACGGAGCAGGGCAAGAAAGGTACAACTCCCGAGAGAATGAGGGTGGTGACGGATGAGAATGACAGAGAAGAGGGAAAGGCAATGAGCAAGGGGGCGAGCAGAAGAATGTCAACAAGTGGCAGGACAAGGACATCACGTACACGGCAAGAGCAACCGAGAGAAAGTGAGGATTAATGAGAGGAGATGGTAGTAAGGATAGAGGGGCAGCATCCTAAGAGGAGGGTGTAGGGATCTGCGCAGGTAATAATGCCAGATAGGTGGTAGTAAAGGTAAGGGACAGGAGGGGGAGGGGCATAAAACTTAACAAAAATTAGGATATATCTAAACTCATACAAACGATAGAGAGGAGAGCTGGTGAGAGGAAGGGTGGTCAAAGAGCAAAGACCCAACCTATGGACTAAAGTAGCATTAGACCTACAAGTTGGTATGTAGTTCCTATGCTCCCCATCCTCGTTAGGCCCAAGATTAATTTCAGTAGGAATATAGGATATCTGAGATGGAACATGCATAAGTCTGTTAAGAAGGAAACCAGAAATTCTTGTGACACTGAGATAAACAATATAGAAGTGCTTGTGAAATCCCAGGGTAGGGAGATCAGGTGGGAGGGTCTCGCACCCAGGAAGGGAGAGGACCATACAATGGAAAAAGCTTGTAGTAAACCCTGACAGAGCATGACTATAGCCAGGCCTGTAGGAATCGATGGGAGGGAGCCAGAAGGAAAAAAGGAAGCAACTTGGGGGAAAAAATCCAAGGAATATAGCGAACCAGGAAAACAAGAAACCTTGGGGGGAGGGATTTAGAGCCAGCACCCAGAGGGAAGTTGTAGACAAGCCAGGGAGACCCTGGGAATGGAGGAATAGAAAACCGACCTCATCCAGGGAGGAACCCATGAGGCTAGCCAAAACAAGGAACCCATGAGGCTAGCCAAAAATGCAAGATATCCAAGCAAGGAACGAACCCTTAACAAAAAGAGGACTAGCTCTAAATCCCTTCTGACAAAAATCCCGAAGGCAACAAACCCTGGAAAGGGAAAGAAAATGGGTAAATGGGAAATAGTTTTGATTTACTATTATAATTCTGATAAATGCAATGGCTTTGTGATAGGTATCTTATCATACCGAGGACAGTACAATGAGGAGAACAAAGAACAAGAAGACGAAAGTTGTAGACAGGCAAGGAGTAACATGGCCCCTAGGAGAGGCAAGAGAGAAAACAAGAAGGAAGAAGGAATAAGCGGGTCGACCAGGAAAAGAGGGAGGAAGATGGGTAGTGAACACATGAAGACTCTTATCGCCACATATATGGAAAGGAACCCAACGGACATTAGATCCCAAATTGCAAGTTGGGAGAGGGACTTGAATGACAACATCAAGCACCAAGACATCCCCATGGAGGAGTGGGAAAGCACAGTTCCCGACCCAGGGAATTCTCGTGGAAGGCACTCCCTATTTAGGAAAACCATATCACAATATTGGGTAATGAAAAATGTGGTGGCACAGGCCATGACCCTAAATCGAGAGCAAGCAGTGGGTGACGGAACAAAGGCATAGGAGAAAAACAAGGAAAAGGATCCAGTCAGAGCTGAACTACTTAGGGAAATAGCAACCCTTCAGATACAGACCTACAGAGATAACCTGGCCTTGGGGAGAATTGAACAAACCCTAAAAGATTTGAAGTGGAGAATTGAGCAGAGGAGCGAGATTCCAGGCTCCAGTGACAAAGCGCCAGCCCCAGTAATATCTTCGGATGAGGATTGAAGTAGTGTTCAAGTTCGAATCTGATAAAATTTTGATGAAATTCACTTGTTTAATTTGTTTTATCGAATCAGTAGTATAGACAGTCAAAACAATGCTGCTAGAAGGATAGTAAAGAAACTTCTTAAATTTTGAACAGGGTTTAATGCATATAGGTGGCTACCTGGTTTCCTTCGGGTAGGTAAGCCACCTGGAACAAATGGAAGTTAATGATTTTGGAAAAGTAATATAAATAGAGGAAGCACTGCCAAGTTTGGTGGGCTCCAGTATTGTAGCAATAATGCTACAACTCCTGGAGCTTCCTTCTCTAATTTTATCAACCCGGTAGTTCGTAACAAACTTGGAAGCAACGGTGTTGTATGCACAAGTACTAGCTCTTGCCGCAGCTGGCACAAGTCCGCTAGGGGCTCAAGCCAACTTCTATGAGCTCTTAGAAGAAGCTTTTTAACTGATGGACGAAAGCTAACTCAAAGGAAGCTAATCTACTTGTGGAAAGAAACTGAAAGCCAAAAAGAAGTACAAACCCTAGCAAACCCTAATTCTACCAACTAGTCCTACTGATGCAAAAATGAGAATGAAAACTACGAGAAGAGATGCCATTACTTCTAGGAAGGTAAAATGCATGTGTCTAAGTTATCACTATCTGAAGAAAACATCTTTTTTGTATTTTTGATTAAGTTATTTGAATTATCATGCATGTGCTTTTAACTAGCTTTTCACTGTGCAGAGGTGGATCAAGGAGGAGAAATGCTTGGGAAAGGTTGGGAAGGTTCAGAGAGGGTCTAAGGGATCCCTATCATCCTTTCAGAGAGTTTCACAAAGTCAGGATGCCATGCAACCGTGTTTATGAACTTCTACAGGAAGTCTGCAGGGGTTTCTACAGGAAGTTCTGTAATTCTTCTACAGGATGTTTCGTGATTGGGTTTTTGACTGATAGGTGAGTGGAAGAGAATGCATGAATGGGTAGGGAGGTTGGGTAGGGGCCTAGAATGACCCAATGACTGAGGGATGAGGTGATGAGAGGGTGTGGAAGTCTAGCTTGCATCAAAGAAGGTTTAGGCAAGGGAAAGGCAAGAAGGTAGGGTTACGTGGCAAAAGAGCAGATGGGGGATGAGGAAACAGACTTGGTGATGGAGGAGCTGATCTAGACGAGGCTTAGATGAACGAGGAGGTGATGAAGGTACCCTGCATAGTGTTTACCTAATCAAACCAACTACGTCTTGCATACAATCAAAATATTAGATGATCTATCTAACAGTTTAATGAGATCAGTGAACAGCAACCTTATTCATGACAAGAATCACGTACAACATGTGAACAAAACATTATCAAAGAGATATAAACGCATGACTAACTCCTACCAATCCATCCTAAACATAAAAAGCTACTTCAACCATCAAAAGCAACCTAAGTAACAAAGCACGAATTAAATCTAAAGAGTAGATTTTATTTTAAGAATGCAGCGAACACACATAAAGATAAATAAGGGAGGTACTGGGCGCTTGAGATGGGCCCAACCCCAAGAGCTACAGCCTCCCAAGAGAGATTCAGAGCTGGTGCAAAGCTGGATTCATCTTTATTAATCAAGAATGAAGAGTTACATCAAAACTGTCCACAAGGAGAGCTTGAGAATGAGTTGAAAGAAAAGCTAATCCATGGCCTACAAATCGAATTACAAAAGGACTACAACAAGGCTATGAAATGACTAACTACTAGCTACTATCTACTGGCTAACTAGTTAACATCCATTGGCTAACCTGGCTAACCAAAATGAGGCCCTAAGCCTTCTTATTTATACAAATTGAGGACCCAACAGTCCTCCTAAACTTTAGGGACTCGGCTGCCCAAAACTTGGAGTTAACAGCAGTCCTACTTGACTTGTTTGGCTGCCCTTGTGCTGATTGATTCGGTGGCCCTTGAACTCCGAGCTGATGGTGGAGAATTCGAGGTAAGGGCCCATAAATGAAGGGGACACCTTCCTACAAATCCTCTCCCTTGTCTTCCCACGAATTTGGCTGCCAAGTGCTCATTAAGACCTTCAATTTTGTCTCCAAATTGACCAAAAAGGCTACACAAAGCACCCATTAGACTTGTTGGCATAATGACTAACCAAATTCACTCTATTAACATAAATATAATCAAAAACATGCAATAAACTAATGAGAATGGTGGATTAAGTCAAATTAGGAGGTTGAATGAGCCCAAATAATTGTCCATTTTTGGGGCTCGTCATCACCCCCCTACTGAAAGTGTTGCTCATCCTCTGAGCAACCAATCTCTCTCCTCATCTTTGATGGCCCTGGTGGCTTCTTTGGCTAACATCTCGGCTGATTTCTCCTTTGGCTTCCCTCTTTTCAAACTTCCTGTAGAAACAGTTCGCTGGCTTCTTGTAGAAACAGTCTGCTAACTTCCTGTAGAAACAGTCTGCTAACTTCCTGCTGAACCAATTTTCTCTGATTTTGCTTGCTTGGCCGGTGGTGCCTTCTCCTTGAACTGTGCTGCTTGCAAATCTGAGCTAGTGTGATTTGATTAAGTAATATTTGAATGAGTGAGGGTTTAATGAGGAGGATCTATCTCCTATAATCTATCCTCCTTGTCTCATTCAAGTTTCTGCTCTTAATTAGCCAAAATTGCCATGATTTTCTCCCAAAAACTCAATGACGAGGCTCATCAATATGCTGATAGGCCTGATGGATATGCTGAGAAACAAATTGGTGGTGGTGTAGAGGCTGGTACTTGAGGCCTTGGACTAGGATATGTTCGCCATGCAACTGAACCTTCTTCCATCTCTCTTTATACCATTCAAGCTCTGCCATGCTACTTTGTTTTACGCTTAATTCAATAGCTAGCTTGTCAACATTTGTGTTATACCCTTTTTCAGTTTCTCCAGTTGTTCGTAGGGCCAGCTGTGCATGATCATTCTGAGCTCCAACGTCAATAGCTTCAAGCTGCAATAAAATACCCATCTCGTAAAGGGATTCTGAATTGGAATTCTCTATTGATCGTATCCCTCTTATGGGGTTTTGCAAAACCTCCTCCAAAACAGAATCGTACCTTATGTGCTCTGAAAGACAGGCCTGTACAATCTCATCAAAAGAAGTTTGTTGGCTTCGCATAGTCAAACTAAGCATTTCCAAAACCGTCTGAGCGTTTTGAATACAAGCTACACCATTGCCTGAGCAAAGCATGTAAGTGCCAAAAGGTCTGTATGGGCTGCTTGGAGAAACAAAGATCTGTTTCAGAAGAGTCCTACAAGCATCTTGAATTAAAGAATCAGGCACATTTGTGCCCTGCCAATAAGGAAAAATGGTCGTCAAGGAGTTAGCAATGGACTCAATCAGTGCAAGGAGCATCCGAGGAACAATATCATGCTTGGAAACCACGAGACAAAATTTTCCTCCCCAGTTCTCACGGCCAACTGCTTCAACAAGCCTTTCATGTCTGACCAGAGGGCAACCAAACGTGATACAAAAGGGAGAGCTTTGCCTTAGCCTTTTCCCAGAACCCATAATGTGGCCAAGGTTGCAACTGCCCCTCCTATGGAGTGACCCACAAATATGATGGGCTTGAGCTTCTTTTGTTTGAAGTCCGTGTAAATCTGCAACTTTGCTTGGAAATCTGTTTTCTCGATTATATGGAGAAACAACATAAGAGCTCCTGGATGAATGAAGGCTGGTTCACCATCATCACCCCTGAGGCATTCAGAGGAGACCTTTTGAACAGTTTTTATATTGTCCTCTCCACGTTTACTCTGGTTGACAATGAAATCTTCTACTCTTTGAAGCGAAAGCGACACATACGAAATCTTCATGCCCATTCACAGTAAAGCCCTCTGAATTGCTTGCATGAAGAGACTCTTCCCCAAACCTTGGGCAGTAGTCCATATGAGACAAGAAAAGTTGCAATCTCCTGACCACCAGTGAACTCTGGAGTTTTCGTTTCTGACTCCATGGCCTGCTATTGCTACTGGATTTATTCCACAATGGTGTCGGATCTCAGAGATTTCTTCAAGCTCCAAACTGGATGAAGAACCTTAGGCTTCTCTGCTCTGGAAGACTCTGCTGCACTTGCCTATAGAAGACCCCACCCGTTTCCTGTAGAATGTGATTCTGCCTTTGAGTGAGCCTGATGCACGAGTGAAATTCGAGAACAGGTAGGAAACTCAGCGGAGGACGATAGGTTAAGCCGATTGTGGAAGCAGAGGATATATACTTCGAGTTGAACATGATGCAAGTGCAAGTTAACAGCAGTCTATGAGTTTCGGCTAAGCGCTCATTAATTCTGCGTGATTTTTGGTGGAGTGAGGTGGCAAAAACGTGTGCTGGCCCATATGAACTGTTGTGCTATTATGAACTGCATGTCTTCTTCTATTTGTTAATCAATTGATGCCATGTGCACTGAAGTTCAATAAATCTTCCATTTCCTGTGTTTCTCAACTTCCACGTGAATGACTATCCACGCATGCTGCGTGATCTTCTCGTGAGTGCTAGAGAACTGGGTGTCTTGCTACATTCATGGCTTAATTTCACCATTCCATTCGTTCATGCAATGCTCAGACTAGATTCATGCAATAGATGAACAAGGTTTAGTCACGTACCTGAAGTCAAACGGCTGCTTGTGAAGCTTTTTGCTGCTGCATGCTCATGTTCTGCTGCTGCATGCTTGGATCCTTTGGTTGCATGAGGGCTTGGCTGATGATTTTTTATTGCTTTTCCTTGTGCAGGTGTCCTCTGACCAGATCTAAGCTGCATGCATTTGTTTCCACGTTCAAATCTGCACCTTCAAGCTGCTGCTGCTGCAATGTCACAGAACCAGAACTTGTTTTCGCCATTTCTCCCAAACGGTAAAGCGGATTGATCTGAAACTTGCTGAGCATGTTTCTATCATCATGATGCATCTCCCATAGAAAAATCGTGATCAATGGATGCACGGATTTCGAGAAAAATGGAAAATGGCTGAAGATTTTAGAGATCGATTTCTCGGAAACCGTGCATCAGAATCGGCTGAAACTGCTTGGGTAGGTTACCATCACTCATATGCATATCCCCATGAAACAGGTTTTGAAACGGATGCACGGTTATGGACAAAATGCAAAAATGGCTGATGGCAATGGAGGCTGATTTCTTGGAAACCGTGCACCGGAATTGGCTGAAACTGCTCAAGCATGTTGCCATCACCCTTGTACAATTCCCCATAAAACGGTTTGTCAAATGGATGCATGGTTTTCAAGTTATGGCAAAAACAAATTTTGTTCTATGGATTTTTGCCTCAAGGCTTTTTGCAAGTGTTTGCATGGAAGGGAAAACTGAGCTTGGGCTGTGATGCAGGTATGGAGATGATGGAGGAGGAGTTGGAAGATTGCATGAGGACTTCTGAACCCTTGAGGAAGCTACCATGTTCGCCAAACCACTTTTTGAAATCCATGTCTAGTTTCCCACAATTTCTACAGGAAGTTCCTGTAGAAGCACAATGAGAAGCACAATGAGGTGGAAAAAATGATGGAGAAAGGCAAGGGATGGACACACAAGTGCTTGTAGGCCTAATCAACAGATTCCCACCATCAGATTCCATTTTAAACTTGAATTTGGTTCGTCCAAAGGTTCTACAGGATGTTTCCTGTAGAAATACAGAGCTTCCTGTAGAAGGCACAAGAAAAATTCCTTTAACCTTGATTTGAGTGCTCCTCCTGTCATGAAACGTCCTTCTTGCAACCTGCAATTAGCCAATGGAAATTAGTTTTATTTTTCTTTTTCTTTTTCTCTTTTTTTTTGAAAAACAACTAGGGCGCCTCATGGAGGTTTTCACCCTAATTGCCTGCCTTGGGCGCCTCCAAGGGAGGTTTTCACCCAAAGATCT
Source organism: Pinus tabuliformis (assembly GCA_031772625.1). NCBI lineage: Eukaryota > Viridiplantae > Streptophyta > Pinopsida > Pinales > Pinaceae > Pinus > Pinus tabuliformis. The sequence continues at coordinate 497,594,649 of CM062818.1, read as the reverse complement.
TATTGCCTTTTTATTTTCTTTTCTTTCCAACCCATTGACCGCCTCATGGAGGTTTTCAATCAATGAGCCAATCTAAGGCGCCTCCGAGGAGGTTTTCACCTTAGATTTCTATTTTCCTCTTTTTTCATTTTTTCTTTTTCATTTTTTTTCTTTTTTCTTTTTTCCTACCCTACCCTACTTGAAAAACAAAATCATTTTCAAGTATAAGAATACTTCCAATGGAGCCATGTGCACATCGAGATTAAAGAAAAAATGATGTGATGGCTTGAAATGCATGCTTTGACAGCTATCCAGATCTCAGAGACCAAATGATTTGACTTTGAAGGGATCAAACATAGCCGATGAAGAGAGTACTGCTGCAACTTAGTGACTGTCTGGAACCATGTCTCAATATAGCTTTGATATTCTTGGTCCTTTTGCTGATCTGGATCATTCTTCATGTCACCTTCTATCATGACTTTCTCATCTTCCTCTTTTTGCTGATCTTTCTCTTGAATACATGGAAGATTTGATGGTAACCATGAAGGATCTTTCTTTATCTCTGCTTCTGATGTCTTCTCTTCATCAAGTGCAGCCCATGGTTCTTTGATCTCCTCTTTGGAATCTTCTTTTTCCTTTGGTCCTTCAATGTTGTCAATATAATCTCTATTTTGCAACACTCTTCCTGAGCTTTGGTGAACATCATTGAGCTCAAAAGGAGTCATTTGCACATGTTGTGCCTCAGCTTTGCAATTGGGTTGAGCTACTTCATGGTATGGCTTTGGAAATGGTACGGGTAGTTGAGTGGAGGTGTGAAATTGAGATGGAGATGGATGGCATTGTGGTTGGGTAGGCATTTGGGGTTGCCTTGGTGGAGGAGGAGGCGATGGTTGTGGATGAGCAGGTGGTGGAGGAAAATAAGCGGAAGGAGTGTTGTATTGGGGCCTCCACTCCTGATAAGGTGCATTCCACTGAGGCTGTGGCTAAGCATAAGAGTGAAATGAATGAGCAACTGGTTGGGCATAATATGGATCTGTGAAGGAACAAGGAGGAGGTGTGAACCAGGAAGGGTGAGCAGGGGGACCCCAAGAAGGCATGAAAGTGGCTTGATAGGGGTCATAATAGGTCTCGGATGTCCCTTGCAGTTCCTGCTGGTAAGATCTAGGTCCATGCGGCCTCCTTTGGTTCATATAATAGAGTGATTCAGTGGCTCCTTTGGCCCTTTGATAGGAAGCTTTGATTCCGGGCAAGGAAGGGCACTGATTTGTAGGATGGTATTCTTCATAGATGAAACACACTTCTAGGGAGTGCATTGGACATTCGTTCCTAGGATGCTTTCTAGTGCACCTGGGACAAAAGATGACCAAAGCCCTCTTGGCTTCCTCTTGCTTCTTTTGGATCCACAGGGTATCCAATTGCATGGCAAGAAACTACCTCATATCACTCTTGAAATCTTCTATCTGGTCTTCAAATTCGTTTTTGGACAAGGGATTGCTCCCAACATTTCTGCTTGTAGCCATTTGCTCCAGAGGAATGGTTTCTTCTTCTTCTCCCCTAGAGGTTCTTTAAATATGCCTTGATGTCCACCCAGGGGTTCTTCAAACACAGCCATCGAAGAAGAGAGAATGTTGGTTGTGTGAAGCAGTGGGGGTGTTGTGCAATCATTTTTTTTAACTTATCTCTACTCCTACAAGGCATGAAATGAAATCTTTTTGGTTGTTTTTTTCTTTTTTCTACTTCTACTTGCAAAACTAAAATAGATTGAACTGCAACTAACTATCTTGCTAAAATGAAAATGCGGAATTGAAATGAAAGCAGGAAAGGACTAATCTATTTTGCTCAAATGAAATTGCAGGAATGGAAATGCTAGTCTACACTTACAGAATTGAAATACTAATCTATGCTTGCAAAATTGAAATTGTGGAATTGAAATGCTAATCTATGAAAGCAGGAAATGTCTATGCTACTTTTGCAGAATGGAAATGAAATAAACTACTTGGCAGAAAGCAAGAGTAGGAAAGTAGAAGAAAAGCAACAATTACTAATACTCTGACGCTTCCCCGGCAACGACGCCAAAAAGATGGTGGGCTCCAGTATTGTAGCAATAATGCTACAACTCCTGGAGCTTCCTTCTCTAATTTTATCAACCCGGTAGTTTGTAACAAACTTGGAAGCGACGGTGCTGTATGCACAAGTACTAGCTCTTGCCGCAGCTGTCACTTGGTCAGCCGACACAAGTCCGCTAGGGGCTCAAGCCAACTTCTATGAGCTCTTAGAAGAAGCTTTTTAACTGATGGATGAAAGCTAACTCAAAGGAAGCTAATCTACTTGCGGAAAGAAACTGAAAGCCAAAAAGAAGTACAAACCCTAGCAAACCCTAATTCTACCAACTAGTCCTACAGATGCAAAAATGAGAATGCAAACTACGAGAAGAGATGCCATTACTTCTAGGAAGGTAAAATGCATGTGTCTAAGTTATCACTATCTGAAGAAAACATCTTTTTTGTATTTTTGATTAAGTTATTTGAATTATCATGCATGTGCTTTTAACTAGCTTTTCACTGTGCAGAGGTGGATCAAGGAGGAGAAATGCTTGGGAAAGGTTGGGAAGGTTCAGAGAGGGTCTAAGGGATCCCTATCATCCTTTCAGAGAGTTTCACAAAGTCAGGATGCCATGCAACCGTGTTTATGAACTTCTACGGGAAGTCTGCAGGGGTTTCTACAGGAAGTTCTGTAATTCTTCTACAGGATGTTTCGTGATTGGGTTTTTGACTGATAGGTGAGTGGAAGAGAATGCATGAATGGGTAGGGAGGTTGGGTAGGGGCCTGGAATGACCCAATGACTGAGGGATGAGGTGATGAGAGGGTGTGGAAGTCTAGCTTGCATCAAAGAAGGTTTAGGCAAGGGAAAGGCAAGAAGGTAGGGTTACATGGCAAAAGAGCAGATGGGGGATGAGGAAACAGACTTGGTGATGGAGGAGCTGATCTAGACGAGGCTCAGATGAACGAGGACGTGATGAAGGTGCCCTGCATAGTGTTTACCTGATCAAACCAACTACGTCTTGCATACAATCAAAATATTAGATGATCTATCTAACAGTTTAATGAGATCAGTGAACAACAACCTTATTCATGACAAGAATCACGTACAACATGTGAACAAAACATTATCAAAGAGATATAAACGCATGACTAACTCCTACCAATCCATCCTAAACATAAAAAGCTACTTCAACCATCAAAAGCAACCTAAGTAACAAAGCACGAATTAAATCTAAAGAGTAGATTTTATTTTAAGAATGCAGCGAACACACATAAAGATAAACAAGGGAGGTACTGGGCGCTTGAGATGGGCCCAACCCCAAGAGCTACAGCCTCCCAAGAGTGATTTAGAGTTGGTGCAAAGCTGGATTCATCTTTATTAATCAAGAATGAAGAGTTACATCAAAACTGTCCACAAGGAGAGCTTGAGAATGAGCTGAAAGCAAAGCTAATCCATGGCCTACAAATCGAATTAGAAAATGACTACAACAAGGCTATGAAATGACTAACTACTAGCTACTATCTACTGGCTAACTAGCTAACATCCACTGGCTAACCTGGCTAACCAAAATGAGGCCCTAAGCCTTCTTATTTATACAAATTGAGGACCCAACAGTCCTCCTAAACTTTAGGGACTTGGCTGCCCAAAACTTGGAGTTAACAATAGTCCTACTTGACTTGTTTGGCTGCCCTTGTGCTGATTGATTCGGTGGCCCTTGAACTCCGAGCTGATGGTGGAGAATTCGAGGTAAGGGCCCATAAATGAAGGGGACACCTTCCTACAAATCCTCTCCCTTGTCTTCCCACGAATTTGGCTGCCAAGTGCTCATTAAGACCTTCAATTTTGTCTCCAAATTGACCAAAAAGGCTACACAAAGCACCCATTAGACTTGTTGGCATAATGACTAACCAAATTCACTCTATTAACATAAATATAATAAAAAACATGCAATAAACTAATGAGAATGGTGGATTAAGTCAAATTAGGAGGTTGAATGAGCCCAAATAATTGTCCATTTTTGGGGCTCGTCAAAGTTCACAAAAAAAAACATTGCCAATTGTGTGTCTAAATGAAATGTCACAAATCTCCATAATGGTGATGATGTGACTTCTAGAAATCCCGCAACCACTTTAATAAGAGCTTGATAAGTATAAGGGTCACTATCATAGTCAATGTTTGGGATATTGAAACCATGGGGAATATCTGCAATAACTAGGGCATAATCCCTTTTAGGTTATGAGTTTAGCAATGCCTTCATAGTCACCTTGTATTACTTGCTATTGAATAGTGTCAAGCCTATTCCAAATGAAATGAGTAAGAGTTGGATCAAGTTGAACATTGCTAAGACGTTGCTTCTTTAGTCTTTGGATCTTAATTTTTTCAATAAAGGTTTTGAAACTATCTAGTGCTCGATTTGCATCCTTCCTCATCTTTAATAAAATAAACAAATATATGTCTAAGTTATAGAGTAAAAATACTATACAGATGAATAAAAATGAATGTACAAATCAACATACATTTTTAAATGCAAGATAAAAAAAAAAAATTAGTGTTGATGTAGAACTTGAGTCTAGATAGTTGCATACGACATCATCCCAACTATCTTCATTCAAAAATTTAACCATTTGTTCCTATATTTTCATGTAAACTTTGTGATTGCATAGATAAAGTAAAAAAAATTAATATAATGATATGTATAACAAATACTACCAAGAACAATATGTTATATTTAAAAGAAAATTGTAATCTAGAAATAAGTAAAAATAATTCAACAAACTTACTTTTGAAATTCCTTAGATGTTTCCTCCAATGATAATTCCCCTGTCCTCACACGAGATAATATTGCTTTGACAACTTTTTCACCCTTCACTCCTTGCAATGCTCTCTAAGGTGTGATAGTCATATCTTCTAGAAGCTGCTTCATTTCAGGACCTGATTTACTATTGCTACATATCAGTGGTTTAAACCTTTTGGCCTTCTAGTTTTTAATGCCAATGTTCTCCCACATGCTAAAAATCTCATTAATAAATTCCCATATCTCTCCAGTTCTAAATGCCAGCTAGAAAATGTTATCAATACCTATAAATAAATCAGTATTTACTCTGCCACCTTTTGAATTGATTTTCTCATCAATTCGATAGCCTATTTCCATATAACATTCCTTTCAAAAATCTACAGTAACATTTATCTTATCCCCACCACATTTTTCTTCAAATTCAGTACGAATAAATCTAACCCTTTGGATGAAAGTCATAGACATCCTATATTCATTATCTGAATTATGATCCCATGCCACTAACTTTGCTTCTATATCTGATAAACCAACATATATGATACATTTCATTGTTTCAAAACATGGGTTATTGGGATATTCCTCCATCAAATGTCTTTGAGATTCTATAGAATGGTTCCCCCAAGCACATAATAATTGTATTCAAAACATTTTGACTTATCAAATTCTTCTTTACTGGGAACTTGAACTGGATCAACAAGAAGCACATAATTAACCACATGAGCATATGGATTGTACCTCATCAATGTCTTCAAGTTGTGAACATGCAGGCGGTGTGGCTTTCTGATTTTATATTTACATTTTCCTTCACTTGCCTTACAGATTTGTCTCACATTAAGCTGAAATGTACGACCACCCTCAATTAAGTATCTCTTTGTCAAGTTCTTTCAAATGGAATTTTGTTTTGTTTTAATAATACCATACCCTAAATCAGCTCCTAGTGTAATGATTTCTCTGCTTTCTTTTTAATTTTCACTAGGATATTCACTATTGGTAATGACTACTTGAGAATGTACAACTTTACTTTTCTTCCTCATGACATTCTCATCATTAACTAAAACAAATTTATTCTTGGGTATTGTTACTTGTGGTCTTTTACGGCTCTTCTCCTTTCTAAGATTAGTTCCAATGTCATCCTCAATAACGACAACATATTCTTCAATGTTAGTTTCAACTTCCTCATCTTCAAAAGTATCCTATCTACCTTTGCTAGATTTATCCACTAGAGGCATTTTTTTTATCCCTTGGATGTAGTTTTGTAGCATCATGAATTACTACCTTTTGCTTGTTTGCCATATCTTCTTCTGACATTGAGTAGAAACTACTGACAACATTCATAATATCACGCTCTATTCAATGAATGCCTCCCAACATAATTGAAACACTTTCAACAAAATTCTGTCAAACAAAATATCATATGTCAATAAAAGCTAAGTTATAAAAATATAATGAGACAGTTACAATAACGCAAAACACAAATATAAATAATAGTACTTACAATATTTTTTGTAATTTCATTTGCAATTTGTTTACACAAATTTGTAGATATCTCTCTCGTGTCATACAAAGAATATAATAACTGATATGCAATCCTTTCATGTGACTTGGGCGATTTTGTAAGTATATAAACAACTTCACTATCTGGTACCAAACACATGTCTATGATCTTTCTCAGCACCTCATAAATTCCACTATTGTTAGGTATATCAACATACAAATATATTTCCACATCTCTGTTTTCTCTTTCTTTCACATACCATACATTTTCTGGAAGTTTCACTTCTTTTGATTTCTTCTAGTATGAAATCGTCTTCTTATCATTTGAGGCACTTGAAATATTTGTAGCTATCAACTCAGGTTCGATTCATTCAATAAGGCTTTTTGAGGATCCACCTTTAACAATCTTTGGTCCAGAAAGATTCACAGAAATATTCTTTGATGCCATTTTACTGCAAAATACTATGAGAGTAGCATTGATGAAATACGGGATGAAGAATTTCAAATAAATAAAGAATCACAGTTTCCACTTAGTCCTAATCCTATGGATTATGAGAGCAGTAGTGATGAAGAGCATGATGAAGAATTTCAAAAGAATGGAGTGTCACGGTGTCCACTTAGTCCTAATCCTATGGACTATGAGAGTAGCAGTGATGAAGAGCATGATGAATAATTTCAAAAGAATGGAGTGTCACGGTGTCCACTTAGTCCTAATCCTATGGACTATGAGAGCAGCAGTGATGAAGAGCATGATGAAGAATTTCAAAAGAATGGAGTGTCACGGTGTCCACTTAGTCCTAATCCTATGGACTATGACAATAGTAGTGATGAAAAGCATGATGAATAATTTCAAAAGAATGGAGTGTCACGGTGTCCACTTAGTCCTAATCCTATGGATTATGAGAGCACCAGTGATGAAGATCATGGTGAAGAATTTAAAATGAATAGAGTGTCATAGTGTCCACTTAGTCCTAATCATATGGACTATGAAAGCAACAGTGATGAAGAGCATGATGAATAATTTCAAAAGAATGAAGTGTCACAGTGTCCACTTAGTCCTAATCCTATGGACTATGAGAGCAGTAGTGATGAAGAGCATGATGAAGAATTTCAAATGAATAGAGTGTCACAGTGTCCACTTAGTCCTAATCCTATGGACTATGAAAGCAGCAGTGATGAAGAACATGATGAAGAATTTCAAATGAATAGAGTGTCACAGTGTCCACTTAGTCCTAATCCTATGGACTATGAGAGAAACATGATGAAGACCATGATGAAGATTTTCAAATAAATAAAGAGTCGTGATTTCCACTTAGTCTTAATCCTAAGGACTATGAGAGCAATAGTGATGAAGGACAGGATAAAACACTTAGTCCTAATCCTAAGGATTATGAGAATAGTAGTGACAAAGGGCATGATGTAGAATTTTCAGTAAGTAAACAGTCACATTTTTGACATAGTCCTAATCCTATGGACTATGAGAGCAGCACTGAAAATGCACATGATGAAGAATATCCAATAAACATCGAGTCAAATTTTCAATTTAGTCCTAATTCTAAGGACTATGACAATAGCATTGAAGAAGGGGAATATGAAGAATATCCTCCACATCAGTATTTCAAAAGCACAAATGATCATAGTGAGGATAACATTCCTCAGAATGATGATGAAAATTCTTATACAAATGATGATCCAATGATGGAGATGTTGCCAGGAAATATTGTATTAAGGAGCAGGAGCAGACTTTTTCATATCAATCCAAGATGTTCTAGTTATACAAGGGGTAGAGTACAATATCTGATGAGAAGAAGTTCTATCAGTGCTCTCATTTCAAGTGAATGTTGTTAAAAAGATTGCTTGAAACATATGGATTTCAAGTTTGCATTAGAGAAAAGGAAGAGATATTTGTCAATGAATAAAAGCATGAAAAATTCATATTTAGTGGGGTGCATGCAATCTACATTGTCAGGTTATGATTATCATATTGGGTATTTATTTATCTATATAAAGGTTTTCAAAATGTTTCATTCAATGGGTAATTTTTGTCTCTCAATAATCCAAGAAAATTTGGAAAAGGATCCCACATTTTATTCAGAATTACGTCATAAACGAAAGTTTGGGACATTATCAAATACTGCAATGTCATGGATGAAAGATTTCTTTTCAAAGCATGGAGAGTGTGTACCAAATAGAGAGACAATACATATTCCAGATAATTTCTCAAGGCAAGAAATCTACAACTTATATAAAGAATATGCAGAAGGTGCTGAGGGACATGGTCGATTTATTACATATCAATATTTTTTGAAGGTATGGAAGAAAGAATTCAACAATGTTCGTATTCCTAAGAAGACAAGGATGGGGATTTGTAGTACATGTGCTTCTATTAAATAAAGAAAGGATAAATTTGAAGGGTCAAAAAGAGGTAAGCATTCATAACTTTAACTTTAAAATTACATAGTCATCAACTATGAAAACATATTTCTTTATGACTTTCTTTTATGCTGTGTAGATTCCATCATCCAAGAACTTCAGGAGCATCATGAACAACAAACAAGTGAAAGGAAAAAGTTGTACAAGCATCGAAAGAAGTGTTATGATAATCCAAAAAAATATTTGGGTTTGATAATTGATAGTATGTACCAGAAGAAAACACTTTTACCACATTTTATTCGCACACCGAAAAAATTACAGGATGAAAGTTTTATTCAGTATCTCTTGGTCAGTTGTATGGCCTTCAATGGGAAAATGTTACCAAGGGTGTACTTCATAGCTCCAAATATTCATAATGATGAAAATATGACAATAACCATAATTCATGATGTGACTTCTAATTGGTCTAGTAATCTTTTTGAAGTTTTATATCTACAATTTGACAACAATTGTCGTGAAAGCAAAAATCAGATTGTTTTTGGATATCTAAACATGATTGTTGTATTGAGAATTTTTCTGAAGGTAAAGGTTGGTTTCCTTCTTGTTGGGCACACTCATGACCATATTGATCAAATTTTCAGTCATTTTTCAGTCACATTGAGGAGGAAGGAAGTTGAGAGCTTGCCATCATTAATTGAATGTATTAAGAAATCATACATGCCAGAGCCTACTTTTGATGTGTTGGAAGAAACTGTTGACATGCGAAGGTTTATTCTGGGATCACATGGTGAGGAGAAATGCATTGAACAACTTAATGACATTAGCTTCCAACATCAATTTTGTATCAAAAAAATTGATGGGAAAACACTAATATGGGGCAAGAAGTATTCAACTACTGCAGAATGGGCACCATCATCAGGTTTGGAATTTTTGAAGTTCATTCTAGATCATCCAATATTTGCATCAAATATATTGTTATTACAATCAGTTGCTGAAGTTCATAATGCATGCAGACAGAATAGAGATATAAATTATTCTGATTGCCTAGAAGAAATTAAAAAATGTATTAGATATACATATGAGTACTTTGATATTGTTGATTCAGTTTGGTGGGAGTCCTTTTTCAATAATCAAAGTGATATCATTTCAAGAACAACAAATGAAGATATACCTTTGAAAAATCCATTTATTTGGCCACAAAATGTGTCAAATGAACATGAGGAAAGAAACATTGTTGAAAAAACAATCTCAAGGTATTATTAATTCTTCACAGGCAGAGGAAAGAGAGATGTATATTAGTTAAAGAAGATCTTGTGCACAGCGTGAAGCCATGGAAGACCTTTACAAGGGTTTAGTACATGATATTAAGGAGGGTTGCATGATCACAGTGCTAGTAGATGGAGATCCCAATGGCTATCCATTTTGGGTTGCCAAGGTTATAAAGGTAATTACATAAAATGAAGATGTTACAGGTGTTGAAGTACATTGGTATGCCACAAATACACACCCATTCAATGGTGTGTATAAGACTGAGATGGTAGTTGATAAAAAAATATGCGGGAACAGAAAAAGAAAGGGTACAAATATAAATTGTCATACTTGTTTATGACTTCAATTTAACAAAGAGAGGAACTCTTCGCTTCAAGATGATAGAGATTTTGAAAAGGTTGTTACTAGAAGGAACAATGTTGAGATGGGAGTCTGCTGAAACAAGTCATAGATCTAGAATAATTTTGAAAACTAAAATGGTGGGCATGCATGTGGACTCAAATGGGGAACTAGTTGATGAAAGAGAAGAATATGGAACATCTTCATCTGCATCCTGTCATTCATTTGAAGATGTGAATTTTGATGGTGTGCAAGAAAACATGAGTGGTTTTGAATAATTGTCTAAGACAGTTTATATAACTGATGTTTGCATCGTATCTTGAAATAAAAAATTTGATTTCCATGTGGTGTTAAATCAGAAGTTATGAGTCATTTTTGTGTTGTTGGATTATATGTATTAATTATGATGATTTTTATTGTTTAGAATATCTACAATGCAACAATAACTTTGAGATATAATGTATGTTTCATTCAATCTACAAATAATGATATTTTAAATAATTTAGTCATGTAATTTGTTCATAATATCATGGTTTTTTAATTTTATGGTTGAAAAATTTCCAAATATTTTTGTATCTTTAATGTTATGGTGGAAAACAATTAGAATTTTAGTGATTTTAGCATCATGTTATTATATGTTTAACAACATGGATGAAAACTAATAGAATTTTAATGTGTTTCAGATCCCATTATTTTATCTTTATTGTGATTACTAAAACATGTTGAAATTATAACTAGGAAAGAAAAATGTTATTCTACCAAAAACATTAGTGTGTTTTTTTCCACAAAAACAACTTTTTTTTGCACATAAAAATTTGGTTTTACTGGCATTTTTTTAAAATGTTGAAAATTGACCTTAAAAAAAAAAACAGTCATTCCAGTATCAACACTTTTCGTTTTCAGGGTGTTTTTTGCACAATTTTTGCACCAAAAATTCGTTTTCACTGACATTTTTAAAACATGTTCAAAATTGACGCTAAAAAAAAATCATCATTCCAATAGACACACTTTTCATTTTTAGCACTATTTTCCATGTTTTTTGGGGGTTTTTTGGCCAGAGTTCCCGTTTTGAGTTTATAGTTCCTGTTTCAAAGTTTACATTCTTTAAATTGCAAGGATGGTGTTATTACTAAATAAAATAGCCAATTATCAATATTTCCACAAGTATATCTGGGGCAACCTTGATCAGAAGTTTTACTTCAATATCATCATTGTAAATATAAGTGACATGATTTGAAATCCATGGTTCTAAGAATAGACAAAATAATAGCCTCCCACAGTGACCATCTTACCATTATTCAACTTATAGTTGAAGCTCCTCTTGTCTAGGGCAAAGTGTATCACCTGCACTAAGGGTCCCACCTCCCTAAAAACAAATTATTCCAAAAGATAACTCCAAAGCATAATGTTGGAAGGATCTTAAAGCCATTCTCATAGAGATATGATAATGGGTTTAGGAAAAGAAAAAAATGACCATGTAAATCATAGTGTAAAATCAACTTTAATACCATAGGCAGGGTAGTGTTGCCAGCAGGTGTCTATAGCCTAGATGGGGATGCCTTTTAACCCCATGAAATGCTTGAGTCCCATCTATTACATATAGATTCGGAGTCAATTGAAAGCATTTACATTTGTTTAGAAATTAATTCAAGGTCATTGTCCTAGCTTAGTAACCAGCTAATGACAGTGCCATTCACAAGAACTAACAAGAATGAACAAACCGACTCATGATGAGACCTCTTGCCTTCTATCTTTTCAACTAAAATCCATTACCCTGGCTTGATGACTAGTAGTGGTAATGTCATTCTCATTAGGACCCATGATCATGGTAGGTCAGCTCATAATGATACCTCCTATCCTTTCAATTAATATGTTTATTAAAATTTTTTTTTATTATGATTAACCTCAGATAGGTTACTTAATATGTGGGGAAGAAAATTTTCTACTTAGGAGCATGGGATAGCGTGAAAAATATTTAATTACTTATCTTTACTAGTTTGTCCTTCTACACTAAAGACTCATTTTAAAGAAAACATCTCAGATAATGACTGAAAGATTCCTTGAGTTTAGCATGCTAGGGTTCTCATGAGAGATTGTTAGGATTTTATAGGAGTGGTCCACCATAGGAGGACTTTCATCAATACCTTCAAAGAGAAACTTGAAAATATTTCTTTGATGATATTTTGTTAGAATGAATAGTCTAGAGGTAGGTTTTTTCTCTTATGAATGGAAAGTATTAATCATAACTATAACAATACCCATAACTGACTCAATGAATAATATCGGTTAATAATAAAAGTCACTTTATAAAATATGAGGCATTAAGAGTGAATTGCTTCTAACAAGTCTTACCACAAGAGTGCTTAATGACAAAAATTTCAATAGTTGTGCCTTAGGAATTCTTGTTTCAAGAGTGTTGCTTTAACAATTTTATTTCAAATGACATTTTTATTTATTTCTCTTATACTACCCTACCATAATTTAGAGAGAGGAAGATCCCCTTCAAGTGTAGGAGTACTTTTGATGTAGCCATGTGTGTAATAGAATGCTAAATGTTATAGCTCCAAATCTCACCCTTGATATTTTTGATGCTGCATTTATGGCCTAGGGCAACCCCTCCTTCCAGAATTGGTCCAAATACTTAAAAAATAGTGTTTTACTCCTTGTACGCGACATTTCCCTTAGCTAAATGCGTGTGTACATGGGTCAGTGTATACCCAACTCGCGTATATGTCTTAAAACACTTAAAAAAAAATTAAATCTCCTTAATTTCGGGTGGAGATCACGGGTTTTAGCTGTTGATTACCTATTAGTGCCCATGGCCCAACTGTTCCCAATGAATTCCCAACTAAAAGACTACTTTGGGAGAAGTATAAAAAGGCTTCAATGGGAAGGCCTAAAGGAGGAGAGAATAGAGAGAAAATTACTCTACTGAGATTACTCCTGATCAGGTCTGAAGATCCTTGTGCTTCCAGCACTTCCCCCACTACAGGAAACCCTTGTTTCCTTGAGTTATGATGTCATTTCACTAGTTGAGATATCTTTGTGTGAGTCATGGAAGGAGCCTTTTGAAGACTTGAGATTGGACGGATCCAGAGGAAGGTTCTGCTTGGAGCCAATAAGAGGAAGATTCAAGGGATATCATTCCTTGCTTTGTTTTAGTTATCTGCAATAAAGAAACATTTGTCTTATTCCCGAAATCAATCTTCTTTATGCATATGATGTTATTGTTATGGTTTACACATGAATAATTGTTTCAATTGTATAACTAACTATCTTTCAATATGTTATGAAGCTGATTTCTATATGATACTTGGTCCATATATTGCTATGCTTCTTTGAATTGGCTGTTTTGTAGCTTCAAGGACCGAGAGGAACTCCAAGAGGGTTTGAACCCTGGCTAGATCTACCCGAATGAAGGACCCCTAGGTGCACCTCTCTTCGTGTAGTTTGCTTATTTAAGTATCATGGTTGTGTGGAATGCATGTTTTTTTTACTGTAGATAACCCCCACTATACTAGGGTGCTGAACCAAAACCCTAGGGGATTTAATCCCTCAATAGAATTGGTGACTCCGCTGGGGACAACAGTATTGTTGTTCTTAGTTTGGGTTAATTTAAGCCAATCAGGGCTCAGCCATTGATTTTCTTGCTGTAACTGATTTGTATGTTCCTGTAGGAACTCAAAATTTAAGTCTGAGTAGTTTCTTCAGACCTCTTTTTTGCTTTTTCTTGTGAACTATTTATACACAGTTTTGTCAGGTTATAGTAGCGTATGTATGCAAGTTTCCCCATATGAACCTGCGTATACGCAAGTTTCTTTGGGCTGAATCACATATACACACCATTGTGTATTGACACAGTCGCGTATACCCTAATTTTCCAATATTTTTTCAAGTCTTTCTGTCTCAGAAGATTTGTTTGCTAGTCTGAGTATTTCCTGAGCAGTTAGTTTTTGTTGTCAGTCTCTGGTTTTGTAGCGAGTTTCCGGTTTCGAATTCTCTCCTATTGTGGAAAGTTTTGGTCTTGTTTTTGTTTTGTCGCAAGTGTCATCATTTGTTTTTGAGCACACAATATTTCTTTCTAAGAATCTTGGCCGTTCTGGTTTCCATCTTTGTGACAAACTTTATCTTTGTGATCTTCTTTCTTTGTGTCAAAACTGCATCTTGTCGCCATTTGCTTTTCTCACTTTTTGAAAGTTGTTGATTGACGATTTTGAAAGTTGTCTTTCTTGGTCTTTTGATCATTGTCACCAAGCTCTTTTTGCTACTTTCTAGTCGTTCAGGGCACCTTGAAACACCTATTTTGTTGAGTTTTCACCCATATTGAGTTGATAACTTGCAAAGTGTTTTGTTGCCTATTTTTAGTCTTAAGGTATTCAATAGTATTTGGAGCACTTTTGAAAAGTTGTTTTTGCTTTTATGAAAAAGAAAACTTCTTGAAAAACTTGGTTTTTGCTTTCTTTTGCCTTGTTTTGATTTGGTTTCTTTTTGCGAGTGAAAGTGCATTTTGTTTGTCTTAAGATTTGCTTTTAGTGTTTGGACGAAAATGAGCATTAGGAACTTATGTTCTATCTAAACATCTAAGGTGGATAATTAGAAGCGATAAAAAATTTGCTTTCATTCTTTGTTTTAGAGTAATCTTAAGTTTTTGCATTAGCATATACTCATTGCATTAGGATAGTTTGTGCATCTTTTAGGGCATCCAATAGTTTTTGTTAGTTTTTGTGAGTGTGAAGCTTGTTGAAAGAAAAGAAAAGAGAAATTTATTACTTTCTTAGAAGTTCCTTAGAACCTGGTAGAAATTTCTTTCATTGAAGAATGAAACAAGTGCATTTGCATATAGTTTGGTTTTTATTAATTTCTTTTGCGTCGATAAACACCACAAGTTTCACTTCCATTTATCCCTTGACTTAAGAACAACCCATTTAAAAATAAGCGTTAACTAAAATATACTAGAACTTTTTTATATTGTCAATTTAGACACACCAACAAGTTTTAGGATATTTAGGACCTTGGATTAGGTGAGTGGAGAGCAAACTCCTCAAGGCCACTTTAAACTGTCAAAAATAGAAGTCTGAATAATGAGTGCAAATCCAATAGCGTTAGGGAGACCAGGAAAGCTCTGGATCTGGGAGTTAATCACGAGGGTTTTTGAAGATAAGGAAGAGAGATACCCCCTCTCCTACTTGTTGGATCTTACCTCAAGATTGTTCTTCCTGGCTTCTGACACGAGTTCGTAACCTTAGTTGCTTATCCTAGGGATCTACACAGGTGGCTGCAGAGGGGAATCCCGTGGCACCTGAGGTCGACGTTGTATCGCTCTCAATAGTACTTCTAGAGGGCACCCTTGCGAAGCTTGGGGGCTTGCACCGGCACAGGCTATTGTTTGGAGGTCAGCGTAACTTCCTCTGATACGTTCGTTGGTAGGCCTGGGCCATCATTATCCCAGACTATCTTCGACCCTCATCACCCGAAGCGGAAATACTCGGAAGTCGCTTGATTGGTTGTATCTTTAGGGACTTTATAGTTGAGTGCTCTTTGTTCCTTGTATATAGTTGGCTTTAGGTATTTTTGTCTAGTCACTTTTTGGACTTTGTATTATGAGTGATTGACTTACCACTCCATCGATCTTGAAAGGCTTTTGATCGTTCTTTCGAAAGTTGTGGAGTTGCCTCCTCAAGGGAAAAGGTCTTGATTGTGTGTCTATCTTCCTTGAAAAGTCATTTGTACATTCCTAAAAGGGAAGGGTCTATGAGTCAATTAGATATGGCCAATATTCCCATGGAAACTAACCAAGTTACCCTCCCAAAAGGGGATCCTTGTGCTTTTCCTTTCTTTGGAAACGTTGGTACTCCCTTGATGGCCACTTTGAATATTCCTGGATTGAATGTTGGACTACCAGTTTGGCTATGGTCCACTCCGAATATTCCAGATGTTCTTGAAGCTTCTCAGGTGAATGCTTTATTTCAGGGCCATCACATGGATGTTAATTATTCATCTTCTTTAAAAGAGAAATCTAGGATTCCTCTTTTTCCTCCTTCTTGTAATAAGAAATCTAAAAAGAGGAGAAAGAGGAAGACAAAGAAGAAGAATAATTCTATCCATTCATCATCAACCTCTGCTAGTCATGTTGAAGATGAGCCTTCAGCCACTGCAAGTCATGCTAGGGGCACAAGTCTAGTCACTGCGAGTCATACTAGCAATTCATCATCAACCTCTG
Source organism: Pinus tabuliformis (assembly GCA_031772625.1). Classification (NCBI taxonomy): domain Eukaryota; kingdom Viridiplantae; phylum Streptophyta; class Pinopsida; order Pinales; family Pinaceae; genus Pinus; species Pinus tabuliformis. Next base: position 497,578,137 of record CM062818.1, on the reverse strand, counting down.
CAAGTCATGTTGAAGATGAGCCTTCAGCTGCTGCAAGTCATGCTGGGGGCACAAGTCTAGTCACTACAAGTCATACTAGCAAAGAGTCACTGACCTCTGGAATTCATTTTTAGGACTCTCCACAAACCACTGCTAGTCATGTTGGCGGAATGGAGGTTGATAAGAAACCTGGACATAGAAGTTTTAGACCTAAGTTTCCTTGTAAGATATGCAAGGGAGACCATCTTACTCATTTATGCCCTGGTATTCTAGAGGTACAAAGGATATGGTCTGAGTCTGAAATTTCTTCTACTCCTTGATCTGATATGGTTTCTCATCAGTCCCATCAGCCATTGGTCAATAATTTGGTTGAGCCAGTGCAATCTATGGCTGATTACACTCCTCTTTTGGGGGGTGAGATGCCTAGCAAAAGAGTCTATTTGATTTCTAGTGCAGAGTCTTCTAGTATAGGGGGCATTTCAGCTGCTTCGAATGTTCCCCCTCCAAGTTCTAAGAGTGTCTCCTTTGATTGGGATAGTCTTATTGAACCTCTTCTTCCTTTCGCTACACCTTTCCAAATAAAGGTAAGAGTTAATTCCACAAATGTCTATCGATGTATGGTGGATGAAGGATCCTTTGCAAGTATTATATCCTCTTTGACTTGGAAAGCTTTGGGTTCTCCAAAGTTGTTGACAGCTCAGAGTTAGTTGTTAGCTTATGATAGAAGACCTGGTGAATCTATGGGTATTCTTCCTCAATTGCCTATTACTTTAGGTGGGAAGATTGTCTTAATCGATATGATGGTGGTTGATAGCCCTTTGGACTTTAATATGCTACTTGGGCGTGATTATGTCTATGCTATGAATGTTGTGGTGTCTTCACTCTTTTGAGTGATGTGTTTTCCTCACGAAGGGAATATTGTCACTATTGATAAGCTTGCATCTAATAATTATAACCCTAAGTTGAATTTACTATAGAATACCCCTTGGTTTGTCCCAAGTGTTCAAATATACTCTACCCTGCCACGGGTGAATTATGTGGCATTGAATCCTCAATGTTCAATTGCTTTTGAGAAAGATCCTTTGACTCATTATTCTCCTTCTTAGGACTTGCTCCCGACGATTGATCGAGAAATTATTCCTGTAGGGATCTGGGACCCCTTAATTCCCTCTTTTGATCCTTGTAGTTCTCATGATTTCTCAAAACTTGATTTTCCTTCACAGGAGGAACTCTTTGAAGCCATGAGTTTTGAATACCAAAGGAGTCCTTGGCCTAAGCCCTGCAAGTGGTTTGTCCCGAAGAACTATTATGTGTAAGCTACAATGTTGCGTGGTTCCCTATACCATATTGTATATATAAGGTACACATTTTCAAGTTTTGTATTCTATAACACAAGATTTTATATGAAGTTTATATGTGGGATGTACTGAATTCTTTTCTAGTGTTCCTATTTATGTTTACAGAACTTGGAATATTTCTTCTTTGGAAATTTTTATGGTTAATCCATTCTGACAGGTATTGGTTCTCGAAACTGGCATATAAGTTAGGTTTTTCTGCCTGCATTTTGCATTTATCAGTTTCCTTTCCCATTTTGGCTTAGGATCGACCCCATAGAGTTATGATGCAGAACCTTCTCATTGCTTAGAAGTATCATGACTTTTGTGGTAGAACCTACCTTATCATGGGTGCCCTAGTTAGTACCTTGTTGTCACTTGGCACTCATGCCAATTTTTTGTCCCTAGGCTCGGGAGTCCTCTGTAGTCCCGCCATGACTTATGCGATGAAGACTCATTCCTCTTTGCTTCTTCGCTTTGTTCTGGCATTATACCCTAGAGGCTCCTTCGTGTTGAGTTGTACTACTGCATTGCATTTTGACCATTGCACCTTTGGCCTTGAGCCGGCTTCACTTGGACTCGTGTTTAAACCACTTTTGACCATGTCATCTGCAAAATCAAACTTGCAATCCCTTAGCTTCTGCAACTTGACAAACAATGAGTCATGGAAGGAACACACGTTTGAGTGTCTTTGATCAATTTTCACCTCCTTGCATTGAGCATAACATTGTTCCAATCCCAGGAACTAGATCATCTGCTTCACTGACACTCGTTCTTTCCACTATATTATAGCATTCTTTTATTATTTTTCAAGATTAATGAAAAAGAAAAAAAAAATTATATATTCCAAAAAAGAGCGGGAATGGGACAATATTTTCATTTATTGTTGGCAGCTAGAGTCGTGTCGTCCTTGAACAAAGCACTCAAACAAAGTCTCCTCCATTTGGGTGGGATCTAGTTTGGCTTAGGTATGCCTTAACCTTGTTATTGAGTCAGTCCTCCTCTGATTCGTTATCTCTTCCAATCATATGGAGAGATTGTTCATACCTCCTGCGTGACGAGCTTATACAAAGTTATCATTTGCTGCCACAAAGTCATCATTTGAGTCATGCTTTTCTTCAAGGGAAGTAAGCCTGAGTCGGCTTCTCTGCAGTGTCTCCTGACTCATTTTTCAGTCGGAAATCCCTGGTTGTCAGTGTCTTGTCTTTCATCACATCAGTTATATTGGTCCTTTACTCGTGCCAGTTTGATAAGGTCTCCATTGACTTCTTGTTGGTAGGTCTTGTCCTTATCAACGATGACATCTTGCTCTGAGGATAGGCCTAGAGCTGCACCCTGGCCCTATTTTCATTATTGATAGGTCACCTTGTGCTTAGCATCGATCAGTATCATGGGTCTTTGACTGAGTGGTTTCCCTTGTGTTCAATGTTAGCTTACATGATCACACATTGGGATTCGTGCAGTACCTTGGTTTCCATTTGACCCTATTGGTGGATACCTCGCCTCTGTGTCAGCTTTCATTATTGGTTGGTTTAGAGGGTTTCTATCGTGCGCTAGCCACATCTTGTGTATGCTGAAAACGTGCTTTAGTTGGGTTACTACATCTTTTTTCATCTGATTCCTTCCACACTATTGGCCTACTAGTTACACTCACGCTAGATTGATGAAGGATGCCTTAATGCCTTCCTTTTAGCGGATCTTTCCCTATCGACTATGACTCATTGCTCTAGGGAAAAGGTCTAGAGTCCATTTGGCAGTACCTTGGGGTTTAAAGTCATTAGTGGAAAATCCTTCGCTATTGACAGTGGGAAATCATCATTGTCTCCTGATTGATAGATTCTTCCAAGTGTTCGACTTCAAATCATTTATTCACACTTGTTAGATTTTACTGGGGTACCTTGACTCTCATTATCATTATCAGTGAGTACTCTCGTGTTTGTTAACAGTATACATCAATGACTAGTAATCAAATGATTTCTCACATGGTTGACTTCAGCTCATTCATTCCCATTGTGTAGAAATGTACCATGGTGGTTGTTGAAGACCTCGGGTTACATCAGCATTCATTGGTTCACTTGACATTTGCTCCTGTTGCTATTAGTTGATACCATTCCACCTTATATGTTGCAGTAATTCATGGCGACATTCTATATGTTGGCACCCGAATTTTCATTGTAGTATCATATTATTCCATCATGTTCACTTCGTACTATTGGGATCAGTTTTTGACATCAGTGATCAGCTTCATCTTTTAGCTTCATTGATCTTCTTATATGTGATATTCAGACATGTACTTGTTCGATCGTGATCAGATGATCCATTATGTATTTCCAGCCTTCTATATACCTAGTGGATCCGCTTGTACTTGATATACAGACATGCTTTACTTTCTCTGAGCATGGGTATGCCCACCTTAGACAGTGTTTCTTTCTGATCTCCTTTTGTGGCTTGGCAGGCTGAAATCTGGTGAAGTCCTTCTCAGTTTTTGACAGGTTTCCTTTCCATGTACTTAATACATTTCGGCCATCATGTACCCCTTCTAACTTCATATATTAGGGGGCATCTGTTATAGATCCAAATATCACCCTTGATATTTGTGCTGCTGCATTTATGGCCTAGGGCAACCCCTCCTTCTAGACTTGGTCCAAATACTTTAAAAACAATGTTTTACTCCCTGTACCGACATTTCCCTGAGCTAAACGGGTGTGTACGCAGGTCAGTGTATACCCAACCCGCGTATATGTCTTAAAACACTTAAAAAATTAAATCTCCTTAATTTCAGGCGGAGATCACAGGTTTTACCTGTTGGTTACCTATTAGTGCCTGTGGCCCAACTGTATCCAATGAATTCCCAACTAAAAAACTACTTTGGGAGAAGTATAAAAAGGCTTCAATGGGAAGGCCTAAAGGAGGAGAGAATAGAGAGAAAATTACTCTGCTAAGATTATCCCTGATCAGGTCTAAAGATCCTTGTGCTTCCAACACTTCCCCCACTACAGGAAACCCTTGTTTCCTTGAGTTATGATGTCATTTCACTAGTTGAGATATCTTTGTGTGAGTCATGGAAGGAGCCTTTTGAAGACTTGGGATTGGACGGATCCGGAGGACAGTTCCGCTTGGAGCCAACAAGAGGAAGATTCATGGGATATCATTCCTTGCTTTGTTTTAGTCATCTGCAATAGAGAAACATTTGTCTTGTTCCTTAAATCAATCTTCTTTATGCATATGATGTTATTGTTATGGTTTACACATGAATAATTGTTTCAATTGTATAACTAACCATCTTTAAATATGTTATGAAGTTGATTTATATATGATACTTGGTCCATATATTGCTATGCTTCTTTGAATTGGCTATTTTGTAGGTTCAAGGATCAAGAGGAACTCCAAGAGGGTTTGATTCCTGGCTGGATCTACCCAAACGAAGGACCCTGAGGTGCACCTCTCTTCATGTAGTTTTCTTATTTAAGTATCACGGCTGTGTGGAATGCTTATTTTTTTACTATAGATAACCCCTGCTCTGCTAGGGTGTTGACCCAAAACCCTAGGGGATTTAATCCCTCAACACTAAATATACTCAAACTCAGTTTTAAAGAATAAAATTCAAGACATGCCAGAGTATGAGAAACTAATTGCTTTAATTGATATGGTACCAAGAGCTATTGAATGATGAGGGAATGAGGTGTGCTGACTATTGCCTGAAACCAGGATTCAATAGGGTCCACATATTTATGATTCTTCAACTTGTACAAATCTTCCACAACCTGAGGATAACTTTCTTGGGGGAATGAGGTGTGCTGACTATTGCCTGAAACCAGGATTCAACAGGGTCCACATATTTATGATTCTTCAACTTGTACAAATCTTCCACAACCTGAGGATAACTTTATTGGAGGCATGAAGGATATGGTGAAAGAAATAAGAAAAATCCCTCAAGTTTAGGCTCAAATATTTGCTTTTCAAATTGAAAAGAATGGTGAAGGGAAATTCTAGGGTTTTGAGCTTCAACAACAGTTTCAAAACATGTTTTAATTAAAGATTTCTCCTCTAATAGTCTTTGAATCGAGGCTTCTTCCTGGGGTAAAGGTTCTTTGGTAATGGGGGAAGTTTCCAAATTCACTCCCTTCCCCAATACAGAAGATGTAACATTTCGTTCAATAGGGGAATCAGTGGGAAGAAAAATTATTTTAAATTTTTGTGCAACCAACTGGTTTGGATTAGGGGGACTATGGTTTGGGTTAGGATTTGAACTAAGGTTTTCACTATGGTTAGGTCTGTGGTTTGAATTACAGTTTAGACTAGGTTTAGGATTAGGGCTAGAGTATGGATGAGAATAAGGGCTATGGTATGGATTAGGGCTAGGGCATGGATTAGGGTGTGGACTAGTATTAGGCCTATGGATTGGATTAGGGCTAGGTCTAACGTTTTGATTAAGGTATGGACTAGGGTTAGGTCTAGGGTTTGGGTAGGAGTATGGGTTAGGGTATGGATTAGGGTATGGATTAGGGTAAGGTTTCACAAGTATTTGTGACCATGGAAGAGGATAACTTGTTGATGCATTGGGAAAATTTTGTGGTTCTTACTGTTGATTAAGTAATTGATTTTGCATGAAAGACTACCCTAGAGAAAAAGTTCCAAACCATTCTTGAGGACATGGGGATATCTGACTCGAAGAAGAGGGCTAAGGAGAGGGCCACTATGGCCATGAAGTAGGATGTTCAATTGGAGGAGGATCAAAAGTTTGCCATGGAACTATAATTTTATAAATCTGTTGAGGAAACTGCTCAGGATAATAAACATTATTCCAAGTATTAAATGATGATGGGGTTTGACTTATACCTAGAAATCAATTTGATTCCTTACTTTATTTCCTAAGTACCTTTAGTAATCCCAACAGTGATGGACAATGTTCTGTTGCATGAGCCTCTTCATAAATTCTACAAACTTTTAGGCTACGAAGTGGACACTTTCCAAGGATGTGATTATTCATATTGTTGGCACAATAGATCAGTAGTGTTTCTTCATCCTTATTATGTTATTCTTGTAATTCATTCAATGTTGAAATCAAATATTTTATAATGTTATTATTTCTGTCCAAGAAAAAATATGAAATTTTGCACTTGTGAGTTCTTCATTGGATGATTTGTATATCTCTGCAGCAACATCAAACCTCCTCATTGGAATATTCCTCAAAATACCATTTCCTATTCTCAACAAGCCAACTGGGATATTTTGTCAGCACAAGGGTAATCTATATATATAGCTGGGGTTCTTACAACACCCGATAAATGAAAAACCTTCAAATAACCAAGATATGCAGGAAAGAAATAAATTCAAATAATAGAAACTTGCAAGAGAAACTAGGTGAAAGGAAAACCAAACTACAATAGGTTACCATGGTCAATCCCCTAAGCACCTCCTCGGAAATGGCGCCAAAATGTTGGGTGCAATATAGGTCATATTAATGGACGAACATTTAATTGTCAATCTAGAAATTTGTGAAATTCAAGGCGCAACACTGGAAATGCCAAAGAGAGCCCCCAACAACCTGCAAATCAAATTCTAGTCTAACTTGAGTATCAATATCAACAAATTAAATTGAATCCTGAAATTCAAAGGAAACTTCAGAAATCATAAACACCAATTGTGATAGTTGGAAACAAAGCTCAATCTAACATTTGGAAAACAAAATACAAACATATACTATTATCAATTGTAAAAGGAAATCCTAATTATTGGTAGACATAAGGTATATCCTAACACTATTTGATTGGAAACCAAGCAATCCCTGAATAACATTAAAAAGACAGACTGTAAATGCTGAAAGAAATTCAAGATCAATTCACACCATTCTCTATGTAAAGCAGAACCTTAATTTGTACTAATTTTGTCTAGTTCGCCTTTATGTAACAAAATTCTTTAAGAAATTAAGATCTGATTTACTAAAAGAATCATCAGTTGTTATTAAATGTGTTCACTATGTCATAATATTGTCTGGACAAGGTCGAAATAGAAAACAATCTCTCTCTTTGTAGAAATTATCCTATTTTTGAAATAAATAACACCTGGAAGAAAAAAAATCAAATGAACATTCAAAAGATGGATCTGTTAATTCATGAGTTACCATTTACCAAAAAATGTATGCATTACAACAAGCTTTAAAAATCATAGAGGTCTTTGAATAACAAGAAACAGTGCATGAAAATCGAATTCTCAAGACCTCAACATGTTTTGGGACCAATGCAAGTATTCAGAAATTTGGATGCATAAAAATCACACCAACCCTTGCAACTTGACATTGCATACCCTGTGTAACGTTCATCACAATCATTAAGGTAGAGGTGACACATCGAAATTAGTGCGATATTACAAAAACTCAAGTTCTAGATGAATCAAAAGATACATGGTCATTGCCTAGAGAAACAAAGTTTCATAAGCCAAAGTATAAATCAGAACGAGAAATTCAAATAGCACAAAATATTTTAAATATTACACAACATGAGTATGCATAATTCAAAGGAAGAGAGATAGATCACAAGCCTAACATTTTTCATACAAATTCATTCTATACTAGGTGGCAATTTCCACAAGTAAAGTAAAAAGAGATCAGAATGGAAATCGCTTTAAGAGACCCTACAGATCTGACATTAAGCACGCCACACCACACAGTAAATGACAAATTCAATATACTCAGTCAAAAAATCATAACATACCCTAATCGCATCAAATCATATTGGTGTCGAGTTGGTTTGGTAGCCAACCCATCTAGCTCGCACCCTCTACCAATGATTTAGTTTACACATAGATTATAATCATAAAATGTATAAAACAGAACCTAGCATGAAGTGGTTCAATTAATATTTTAAATCTCATTCTTTACATGGTGCAGGAAAAGATCAGACTCCAGCAAACAAAGGGAGCAATCTGCAGATTGACTATACTCGCGTAATGTTATATTGGAACTATCTCCTCCCCCGGCTCAAGGCCATATTTATGTTTATATATATCTTTACATTACAAATTGGGCTATTAACAAGGGAATCAAATAGAGAAGGAACAAATTACAAATGTAATAGATTTCCATGGATAAAAATCATATCTATTTATGGTGCAACTAAATTTCAAATAGAGGAGTTGAATCTGGTACATGAGGGGCTATTTTGGTAAATGGCTCTTCTTTTGTCGGTCTGCAACTGGTGGTGAAAACTAAGTATGATGTTGACCAACAATATTTGTTGGAAATAATACTGAGAGGGGGGGTGAATCAGTATTATCTAATAATTTTAATAAATCTTCTTTGAATTATTTTTGCATGTCAGTACCATAAAATAATGAGCATGAACAAGGAAAACAGATAGTCACACCAAAGAACACAAGATGTAAGGTGGAAACCCAATGTGGGTGAAAACCACCTGCTGCAATATGTCTCTATCTTCTTTCAAATTAGAAACTCCTTTTACAATGGTTTTGTACTGGTGCAGTCCTTTACCAGTACGCAGGCTGCAACCTGCAGAGAGCTACAACTCTCTCTCTCGTTTTCCAGTCTCTCCTGGAAGGGAGCTACAACCCCCTACTTCTTTTCTTACAAGGACCACTTTTCATAAATTTTCAAACTGGATCCATAAGCATCAAATGATCATCAAGTATAAGAAAAACACCCAGTCAACTGTAGTAACCAGATCAACAATAATAGAACCAAACCCAGATCACCTTATCAACAGAAAAATACAGTCAAACAAAATGTCTTAAGACAGATACGCAGTTCTTCTTTCTCTGGTCTGCGTGCGTACGCACTTCACCTTCTGCTCCCCTGCGTATACCCGCAGAGACCCTTCTGCCGCACTGCGTGTCCACGCACTGTTTCTTCAACCGCACTGCTTACTGTTACTGCAGGTACGCACCCAGAGATACTATTACGCCGCGTACTGTTGCTATAGGTACGCGCCCAGAGATACTATCGCGCCGCGTACTGTTACTGTGCGTACGCACCTGAACCTTCGTCGCTCTGCGTACCCACGCAAGTCTTCTGTTGCTGCTCTACGTACCCATGCAGATCTTCTGTTTCTGCTCTGCGTACCCACGTAGATATTCTGTTTCTGCTCTGCGTACCCATGCAGATCTTCTGTTTCTGCTCTGCGTACCCACGCAGATCTTCTGTTTCTGCTCTGCGTACCCACGCAGATCTTCAGTTAAACACCTGCGTACTTCTGATTAGGGCCAAATAGGCAGTCCACCAGAGTGGCACAGATGCTCAGACGCCCAGATCTGATCGTGCGCTCGAGAGATCACCCTTCACCGTTTCACTTTCATAAAGATCAAGCTTTTAAGACCATAACCCAATATATTTCAGATCTTAAGATATTCAATTGCAAAAGATGCATAGCCAAGTGATCTCCTTTGCTTTATATAGGCAAGCACCTCCTAAAATCATGGATCAATACCACGAGCCAAAACCATAGAAACACAAATACCGTCGGCTAGTTAGACATAAGAAACCCCACGTGTGCTTTTCTTTGCCTTGAAATGTGTGCACTGGGGTACGCACCTCCTGGACGGCTTATCTGCGTATCAGGCTGCGGTCCCTTCACGGTGTACCTGCGGGTACGCACTTTCTGAACGGATCTCCTGCATACTTCTGATTTTCAATATATTGAGAGCCTTGCCATGGGGGTTGCCATCAAGTACAACATCTGTAACATATATAGCCATACCAGAAACATAATGCCAACAATCTCCCCCTTTGGACTTGATGGCAACCTCACAAACTTCAGCTTCATTCTCCCCCTTTGAAATCAAGGGCAAAGGGTTATGCTCCCCCTAAGAACATGCTCCCCCTGAATATGAACCAGATCTGCAGCGAAGAACCATAATCCACCATGAAAGAGATAGAGACATATTGCAGCTACTTCCAAGATCTCCTTCTGCACATTCTCCATAATGCCAACAATGCATTATATGCTCCCCCTGAACCTGTACCATCAATCAGAAGAGGTTCAGCAATAAGATGATGCATCAACAACCCCCAGCTTTTGCCTGAGGTATTCAAAAGTGTCCCTGGGCAATGGTTTGGTGAGAATATCAGCAACTTGTTCCTTAGAGGGATCATACTCCAACTTGACCTTCTGTTCAAGCACTTGTTCCCGGAGAAAATGATACTTGATTGGTATGTGCTTGGTTTTTGAATGCATGACAGGATTCTTTGAGATGCTGATTGCACTTGTGTTATCACATAAGATGGGGATAGGTGGTGTACAAGTGATTTGAAAATCCTGCAAAGTCTGCATCATCCAAAGGAGTTGGGTGCAACAAGATGCAGCAGCAACATATTCCGCTTCAGCTGTAGACAAGGCAATCGAACTCTGTTTCTTGCTGAACCAAGATACCAGTCTGGAACCCATAAAGAAAGCACCACCACTTGTGCTTTTCCTGTCATCCACGCTTCCGGCCCAATCTGCATCTGTATAAGCATGAAGTGTAAGATCTGTATCTCTAGGATACCATAACCCATAATTTTTGGTCCCTTGAAGTTATTTGAAAATTCTATTCACTGCCTGAAGATGAGTCTCCTTCGGATTTGCCTGAAATCTTCCAACTATTCCAACTGCATGCATGATGTCCGGTCGAGTACCTGTCAAATAAAGTAAACTTCCAATCATAGATCTGTAGGTAGGTTGATGTACTGCTGCAGATTCATCATTTGTACTGAGGCTACATCCTGTGACCATGGGTGTACATACTGGTTTTGCATCTTCCATGCCATATTTCTTCAAAATCTATTTGAGATACTTGGTTTGACATAAGAAGATTCCTCCTTCTTTTTGTTGGATTTGCAAACCAAGGAAATATGTCAGTTCTCCTAGCAAGGACATTTCAAATTCTTTCTGCATGACCAAGGCAAAGCTTTGACTCATAGCTTCTTCATTGCTGCCAAAAATAATGTCATCTACATACACAACAAGTATTAGCAATTTGTCATTTTCAACTTTTATATAAAGATTGCTATCTGTTGATCCTTTTGAAAAACCTTGTTGATGAAGATATTTGTCCAAACGGTAGTACCAAGCCCTTGGAGCTTGCTTGAGACCATAGAGAGCCTTTTTCAATCTGCATACAAGATTTGGATCATTTCCAAGAATGAACCCATCTGGCTGTTCAATGTATACTTCTTCTTCCAAGTCTCCATTCAAAAAGGCTGATTTCACGTCCATTTGAAATACTTTGAAGTTTTGAAAACTTGAGAGAGCAAGGAACATTCGGATGGCTTCAAGTCTTGCAACAGGAGCAAAGGTTTCTTCAAAGTCTATTCCTTCTTGCTGCGCATACGCTTTACAAACAAGTCTGGCTTTGTTTCTAATTACTTCTCCATTTTCATTCAATTTATTTTTGAAGACCCATTTTGTTCCGATAACATTCTTATCCTTTGGTCTAGGAACCAACTCCCAAGTGTTGTTCTTTTCGATCTGCGCAAGTTCTTCATCCATTGCTTTCACCCAACATTCATCTTTGCATGCTTCTTTCACATTTTGTGGTTCAGTAGAAGAGAGTAATGCCAAATAGCTTGAAGCTTCTGTAACTGTTCTTCTTGTTTTTACACCTGCTTCTTTCTGCCCCATAATCTGAGATTCTGGATGATTCTTCTGAACATATCTGGATGGAGTCTTTTCTTCTATTCTTGTTTGCTCCTCTGGTTCTTCTTGAGGTTCTTCTTCTTCATCATTTTGTCGTTGAGGGTAGCCTTCATCTTCTTCAATGTCTTCATGATGTACTTGTCTAGGAATGTATCCCTTCTCATCAACCACTACATCAATGCTGTCAACAATTCTGCCAAGTCTTTTATTGTATCATTTGTATGCTTTGCTATGTGGAGAGTAACCAAGAAGAATGCCTTCATCTGCTCTAGGTTCAAGTTTGCCAAGCTGCTCATCAGTATTCTTGATATAGCATTTTCTCCCAAAGATTTTGAAGTGCTTTACCGAAGGAGTCCTACCACTCCAGATCTCATGAGGAGTTTGAGTGCTGTTCACCCAGACATTTGTTTTGTTGAGAATAACAACCGCAGCATGTGCAGCTTCACCCCAGAAAGTTGCGGGAGTTCCTGACTCATCAAGCATAGCACGAGCCATTTGTTGGACTGTTCTGTTCATTCTTTCCACAACTCCATTTTGCTGAGGAGTTCTTGCTGTAGAGAATTCTCTTCTTATCCCATGTTCTTCACAGAAATCAAAAAATTCATTTGAAGTAAATTCCCCACCTCTGTCGGATCTGAGGCACTTGATTTTGTGACCTGATTCATTTTCAACCAAGGCTTTGAAGGATTTGAATTTTTCGAATGCTTAATCTTTGTGCTTCATAAGTCCTAACCAGACAAACCTGGAGAAATCGTCAATGAATAATATCAAGTATTCTTCTCCTCTAGGTGTTCTTTTCCTGAAAGGACCGCATGTATCTGTATGTACTAGCTCAAGAGGCATGCTAGCTGATCCTTCTTTCTCTGGAAAGTTAGTTCTGGTTTGTTTTCCAAACTGACATGATTTGCATATGGTGTTGTCAGGAATTTTGATATCTGGAAGATCGCGAACTGCCTGATACTTGCATGCTTTCCTTATGTTTGAAAAGCTTAGATGTCCCAACCTCCGATGCCATAACCAGTGCTCATCATCCTTGCTTAGATAGCATTGTTGTTGTCCTTCTTCAAATATGTACAGATTATTTGGAGTTCTTTTGCCTTTGATCACTATTTTACCTGTATCAAGATCACGAACAAGACATCCATTTGATCTGAATATCACCTCGGTTCTTTGATCACACATCTGGCTGACACTTAGAAGATTATGCTTCAATCCATCAACATACAAAACATTTCCAGCCTTGACCTTTTCTTTTAACTGAGCAGTACCTTTTCCTTTTATAGTTGCAAGAGTATCATTTCCAAAAGAGACTTTCTTTCCTTTTTCTAGAGCAGAATATGACTCAAGTTTTTCTTTATCACCTGTCATATGCTTCGAACATCCACTGTCAATGTACCATAGATTTTCCTGTCCCTCTGCATAAAAAGCTATCCCACATTTTTCTGTTTGTGGTTCCTTTATTCTCCATGTTTTGGTGCTTGAGGCTTGTTCCTTTTTCTGCTGAAACCTGCTCCTGCATTCAGAGTCTTCATGACCAAAGTTATTGCAAATAGAACATTCAATTTCATTTTCAAGAACCGAAAAGTTGTTATAGGTCCTTTTTGTAATCCCGGTCATACTCCTTTGTTTTTGAGCTTCCCTGGTCATATCGTTTTATATGCAACACATTGAGCTGCTTTGTGACCAAAGTTATGGCAAGAAAAGCATTGTCCATTGAAGAAACTTCTGCGGTTATCGAATCTACCAGCCAATTGATTGTAATTTCTATTGTCATCTATTCTTGAACCAAATTGAGAAGATTTTACCTGTGGCTGGTTGTAGCTTTTGTTCACCCTTAAGATGGATTGCCCCTGATAGTTTCTGTTTGCAATTCGTCCCTGCTTCACCTAATGGTCTTCATTGTGCTTTTGCTCATTTCTTCTTGCTGCATCAAGATAACTTTTTGAGGTGGATGCTTGAGAAGTTTCTCCATTATAGCCCAGACCTGTCTTGTTAAGTGGAGACCACTGCACATTGATAATCTCATCCAAAGTTTTAGATCCTTTGACAAACTTAAGATTAATAGCTTTTGTTTTCTCAATCTCTTTTCTAAGACCAACAATTTCTCCTTCTAATTTTTCAAGATGTCTTTCCTTTTCATCAATTTGAAATTGTAGAGTATCAATGATCACATTCTTCTCTTCTATACATCTCTTAAGTTTAGTAATTTCTTCATGAAGTTTATCCACATCTATAGCATCCATATAATCATCATCTTCAAATGCCATTAACAATTTATATTCATTACCTCGTTCATCTTCATCACTGTTTGATATACCATCACTATCTTCATGAGTGTAGTAGCTTTTCTTATTTGCACTATGTTTCTTGTTCCATCTAGCAGGTTCCTTTCCTTTATCCTTATAAGGAAATTTTGCAGCATAATGACCTACTCTTCCACAAGCAAAGCATTTAAAAGGTAACTTACCTCTGAACCTTCCAGAACCCCTTTGAATATTTCTGACAAAGTTTGATTCTTCTTCCTCTTCTTCTGGGATGTGGCTTGCTTCATAATAATCTCCTTTCCCTGATGCCTTGAAAGCAGCTTCTCTTCTGTCTGATGGACCTCCCTTTCTCATTTCATAAGCAGTTACAATTCCATGTAGCTGAGACATAGTAAGAATTTGTAGATTTTCCTTTTCTTCTATTGCAGATACTTTAGATTCAAACTTGGGGGACAATGATCTTAGAACCTTTTCAACCACAATAGCCTCTTTTATTTCTTCACCCAAATTTTTCATATAATTAACAACTTCATCTACCCGAAGAAAATAGTTAGCCACACTTTCATCATTATACATCTTGAGAGTCTCATACTGAATCCTGAGAGTTTGAAGTTTAGCACGCTTTACCTGTTCATCTCCTTCATAGCTTGTGACAATTTTGTCCCATATCTCTTTTGCGGATTTATAGTGCATTACCTTCATGAATTCTGATTGGGATATACATCCTAATAGGGTACTGACTGCTTTTGCATTTGTTTCATACTTCTTTTTCTCGGCTGCATCTGTAGGAGTAGCTGAAGGAAAAGCATAGCCTGTCTCTACGATGTCCCAAACTTCTGTACCAAGAGATTGAAGATAGGCAGTAACTCTTACCTTCCAATAATTGAAGTTTGTCCCATCAAAAACCGGTGGCCTGATTGATGCTTCTTTCTCGTAATTGCTCATGATGAACGATCTACCTTCAAGCGATCAAGCTTCTCTGAAGGACCTGCTCTGATACCAATTGTTGGAAATAATACTGAGAGGGGGGGTGAATCAGTATTATCTAATAATTTTAATAAATCTTCTTTGAATTATTTTTGCATGTCAGTACCATAAAATAATGAGCATGAACAAGGAAAACAGATAGTCACACCAAAGAACACAAGATGTAAGGTGGAAACCCAATGTGGGTGAAAACCACCTGCTGCAATATGTCTCTATCTTATTTCAAATTAGAAACTCCTTTTACAATGGTTTTGTACTGGTGCAGTCCTTTACCAGTACGCAGGCTGCAACCTACAGAGAGCTACAACTCTCTCTCTCGTTTTCCAGTCTCTCCTGGAAGGGAGCTACAACCCCCTACTTCTTTTCTTACAAGGACCACTTTTCATAAATTTTCAAACTGGATCCATAACCATCAAATGATCATCAAGTATAAGAAAAACACCCAGTCAACTGTAGTAACCAGATCAACAATAATATAACCAAACCCAGATCACCTTATCAATAGAAAAATACAATCAAACAAAATGTCTTAAGACAGATACACAGTTCTTCTTCCTCTGGTCTGCGTGCGTACACACTTCACCTTCTGCTCCCCTGCGTATACCCGTAGAGACCCTTCTGCCGCACTGCGTGTCCACGCACTGTTTCTTCAACCACGTTGCTTACTGTTACTGCAGGTACGCACCCAGAGATACTATTACGCCGCGTACTGTTGCTGTAGGTACGCACCCAGAGATACTATCGCGCCGCGTACTGTTACTGTGCATACGCACCTGAACCTTCGTCGCTCTGCGTACCCACGTAGGTATTCTGTTGCTGCTCTGCGTACCCACGCAAATCTTCTGTTTCTGCTCTGCGTACCCACGCAGATCTTCTGTTTCTGCTCTGCGTACCCACGCAGATCTTCTGTTTTTGCTTTGCGTACCCACGCAGATCTTCAGTTAAACACCTGCGTACTTCTGATTAGGACCAAATAGGCAGTCCACCAGAGTGGCACAGATGCTCAGACGCCCAGATCTGATCGTGCGCTCGAGAGATCACCCTTCACCGTTTCACTTTCATAAAGATCAAGCTTTTAAGACCATAACCCAATATATTTCAGATCTTAAGATATTCAATTGCAAAAGATGCATAGCCAAGTGATCTCCTTTGCTTTATATAGGCAAGCACCTCCTAAAATCATGGATCAATACCACGAGCCAAAACCATAGAAACACAAATACCGTCGGCTAGTTTAGACATAAGAAACCCCACGTGTGCTTTTCTTTGCCTTGAAATGTGTGCACTGGGGTATGCACCTCCTGGACGGCTTATCTCCGTATCAGGCCGCGGTCCCTTCACGGTGTACCTGCGGGTACGCACTTTCTGAACGGATCTCCTGCGTACTTCTGATTTTCAATATATTGAGAGCCTTGCCATGGGGGTTGCCATCAAGTACAACATCTGTAACATATATAGCCATACCAGAAACATAATGCCAACAATATTTTCCCAAAATATCCTCGAACTGATATTCAAACTTCCAGGTAAGTAATGTCCTCCAAATTTGAATAATTGAAGTAGTCTACGCATTCTTTGAATCCGGTGCAAGAATGTCAATGCATGAACTTGATGCATGGTGCAGGACCTGGGAAGTCTTATAATAAACTGGTGCAGGAATCATTATGAGTATAGGAATCCCAATTGGTAGAGGAATCTGATGCATATTATAAGGAGGTGAGTGTAGGATCAAGGACTATTGGCATCAACTAAGTTTAAACCTGCAAACACATGAACTATAATTAATGATTATTTTAATGTTTAAATCTTGTTAAAATAAGGGAATCATGGAAAATAGTAAATACTTACTTTATTGTCTCCAAGAATGCACAAAACCACAATAATAACCATTCAAATTAAACAAAATAATGAGGGATTTTAGAGTAAAAGGTGATGTAAAGAAAGAATAAATAGGGGCTTGACACTCCACATTTCTATCATGCAATCTTGTTGCTAGAATTGTCCTTGATCCATTCTTTGATAGAGCACACTTCTGGAACTTGAAGCTCTTACTAACTCATAAAACTGCACCCAAAAAAGACAAGTTCACCTCTTGAGAGCACTCCTTCATCAGAAACAACTACACCCTCCTTGAGTGCACGAGTGCACCCCAAAGGCTTGAATATTTTCCATTTTTCCCTTCAGCATGAACCAGTGTACCCTCCTTTCCCTTGAGCGCATTGGCACACATAAAATTCCTAAAGGCCCAAAACTTCACTCCTTTGTCTCTTTCAAGTGCGCCCTTATGCCCTCTTAGTCTCCTTGAGTGCATGAGTGCACCTTGAAGGCCTGAATTTTTCTCCTTCATGCTTCATCAGTGTGCCCTACGCCCTAGAAAGTTTTCCCTCTTAGGGTTGAGGACATGAGCACACTTTAAAGCCTCAAATGACCCTTGAATTCCCTTCATTCTTTGAAAGTGTGCCATCCTTGCTTGCATGCATATTTCTTTCCTATGCAGGTAACTATGTGTTGTCATTGATAGGCTTACATTCTCAGTTACATTTAATGATTTTTTGAATATGATTTGCTACGTTGTTGCTTGTAATAGATAGAATATTTCATAAGTCTAATCATTTTCACCATGTTCTTCCACAAATAGGTGTTTGAGCTACAAGTATTATTACTCTTTCATGATCTATTGGAACCATGCCTCCTGCTACATGTAAAGTGGCATCCAAGGAAGCCTGAGAGAAAATAACTGAGGAAGTAGTTGAAGTGACAAAGCCTACCATTCCCATTTATGTAGATACATAGTGCTTCATAGATAAGCCTATTGAGGTCACATGGAATGACATAAAAGACACATTCATGCAGAAACATTTTATTGAAAATTTGGAGGATCTAGAAGCATATATCAATATTAAGTGGTTGAGGATACACAAGATCACATTCAAATTCCCATTTATCCCTTGTGCATAAGTGATTGAGTATATTCTTACACACATGGATGGTTCTCATCTTGTGCTTTGTAGTGAAAGTGGTGGTAAACTTTCCGCCTATTATGGAAAAGACACACAAACTTACTATAAGATGCAAAGGCCCACAAAATATGTCAATAACAACTTTTACACTAGATGGGCCGATCTCAACACAAGTGACATCATTAAATCATGGTGTCGAGAACCTACTAAGTTTCATCACCACCCATCCACAGTGTACCCAACTAGGGTTCTTAGGGATGTATATTAGTATCCCATTGTTATGTGTTGTTAGTTGCATGGGTGAAAGAACATTGATATGTTTGAAGAAAACTGGATATATATGCTCAACATGGTAGTTACCCATGGTAATATCTTCAATTGGGCATATGTATTGTTATTTGGGTTGCAGTGTCATGTGGGATAGGAAAAAGAATCTTTGAGGGCTAACTCGGCACCAAAATTCTATATGTCTACATTTCTGTTGCATGGAATTTCTGCACGATACTCTTTTCTAGTAATGTACTATAACTGGACGCTGCAAATTAATTTTCCAACCTACTTCCACTAAAGAGTGTTGTCATAATCAAGTTTTAGAGGCACATACGATAGGGTGGTAGAGAAATTCTTCGCATTCATATTCCGTATGATATATGAGATCGATTCTCCTTGCATGAATGATTAGGTGAAGGAGTCAATACATGATATTGCGCATTCATTTGAAATGCCTAAGGGTACATACATTAGATCCTTTAATTGTCATATTCCCCCTCATCTCATGCTGTGATATGTGACCAATAAGGTGGTCTTGTAAGAAGTATCATATTAGTTGGACAAAGGGTTGTCAAGAGTTATTCACGGAAGGAAAAAATACCCTTGTCCGACCTTCCATTTGAGGATTAGATTGTATGAACTGAAGAGAAACAATGTGGAAGATGCAGAAATACAAGAGTTGGATCACTTGCACTTCACAGTTAAGGAATTTCATGTATATTATCCCAAGAGAGTGTTAGTTTCAATTGGAGATATTCATCAATGTCTACAACAAAAGATGATAATTTGAAGAACCGATACAATGAATTTGGAAAGATACATCTAGGAATGGAAGTTGGTTCACCCCAAGATCCACTAGCTCAAGACATGTAGGTACAGGAGGTAGCACAGATAACCCCTCAAGCAAAGAGTGTAGCTCCTAGGAAAAGGATCAAGCATGATTTGATAGGAGAAAGTAGCAAGAAATGGAAAATTGATCCTTTGAACATAGGAGCTATTTAGGCTGAATAGGAAAGGAGAGAGTTAGAAGAAGAGGAGAAGAGGAAGCAAGATGAGTTTCTCAGGAAGCAACAAGAAGAAGAAGAGGAAAGAAGGAGACAAGAAAAGGAATAGAAAAGGTAGTCTCAGGAGGAAGAAGTAGCACAGAGACTATAAGAAGAACAATTGACTCAAGAGATAGAGGAAGAGTTGGAGGAAGAGGATACCATCCAACCTATAGATGATGTTCCAAGTTCTCCATAAGAACCTTCTCTCACCAGTGGTCACCTCCCATCTGATGAAATTGGAATCACACCTCCTCCTCAAGATAGAGCCACGGATGTGTGCAATGTCACGTTTGATCAACTTAAGAAGAGGATCATGCAACAACGATGTAGATATTTCCTAAATTATCCTTAGAACCCAGCCTTAGTATCTACAAAGAGAGTGATAACTTCCAATGATAGAATGAATCCCATAGAAATCATGAAGCAAAATGCTTGTTTTTCTATAGCAGTGCAAGACACATCTGAATATTTTTTGAATGAGAATGCATGATTAAGGAGAGAGCTAGATATATTGAAGCAACAGGAAGAACACCTTGCTGCAGAAAATCAATGGTTATCTTCACACATTTTCAACATAGTAGAATGGAAATTAGCCATGTAGGAGGAATTGAGGCTAATGAAGGATACCATTGCACAACTATATGATGAAATGATACTTCTTCAGCAAGTGGTGGCCCCCATTTTTGGTTTTCAGAAGAAATCACAAGATGTATTGAAGCTCCTAAAAGTAGAAAGAAGAGAAGTTGATCAACTTTAGGAATGACCTGCTATGTATATGAATGTTCTACCACTGTTGGTTAGAAAGGACAATATTTTAGATAAATGGACCGATTTCAGTTGAGACTCGGCCATCAGAATTACAACCATCTTGGAGAACAGACGACTAACACTATTTCCTCTTATACTCGGCTGCATAATGGTTTCGAGTCTCTACCACAGAAGCATGGGATTCCCTCAGTAGGATCACTTGTCGAAATAAGAGGCATGGAAATCATCTTCTGTGAGATCAAGCAGTACATAGAACATATCAAGTAAGCATCTAAACAAGAAGGCTTGGAGATCACTAAAGACATTATTCTACAATATGTCATCACCCCAGTCAAATCCCACATGAAACTCTCATGGCTATGGAATAATGTACAATCAAGCTCCAAGACCATATGGACAGAGGCACTGGAGGTGGAGATGTGATATGCAATAGAATTTCCAGTTCACATCAAAGTCATCTCTTCAAAGTTCAAAGCATGGAAAAAATACATCACCAATGAGCTCCGTGATGAAGAAATTGACTTGTCCATTTGATAATAGTTTTCCTTATTATCAATTTTGTCTCATATACCCAACATCTCATATGTATTTTGTCTTCTGTATGATTTGTATGTAATTAAGTCCACGAGAAGCATGTGGAATGTGAAAAGCCACATATGGAATGTAAAAAGTTAATATAGAATATGAAAGTAATAGGATTTGAAGGGTCATGAGGAAGCCCAAAAGTCATTATCATTTTTATAAAGAGCTCCTCATAAATCAAGCTAAGGGCTTAGATTCTTGGATTCTTTCCTTTGCCTCTCTTGTAGTGCATAGGAGAAAGATCATTCTTTAAAGAAGCAAGTTGTGGCTTCACGTTCCACTGTTGGATCTAGTGTTTCATCCATGTAATAGTGTACTCTGGATCTTTCATTCATAATCAGAAGCTCTATGAGATGACACTTTTTCATACATGTATGTCATACATGTATCATGGATGTAATAGGATTATTCTTGTTATTTTTGTGGTATATGTTGGTTCAATTACATACTAAGTTTAATGAACTATTTTTTTGCTTAGCTATGGTTGTTATTGAATAAGTGTTGATATGTTTTCATGATTTTTGTTTATTATGTGTGTTATATGGAATTTCACTTTTGTGGATAAAAGTGAATTCCCTAGATCTAGTGGTATGATCTAGAACAATAGAGGACAAAAATAATCAACGTTTTCCTTAGAGAGATTGAAATATGGAAAAGGAAACTACCTATAATTTGAAGCAAGTCCTTCTCTCTTCTTCGCTTGTGAGCTCCAATCCTAGCTCCACATGATATAAATAGAACCTGCAACAATGACTAAAACAAGAAAAGAAACTACAATATCCATATAACATAATCCAATATATCCATTCAATGGGTCAACATGGTATTGAAATAAAAGAGCATAAGAATAACACAAGTATAGGAAAACAAGATGATTTTTGTATTAATAAATAGAGGAGAGAGTTACAACCATATATACAAGTTGGCTTTGTAGATGTCTCCCCAAATGAATTGTCCTTCCTTGCCACAAAGAAAATATTCATACTCAACCCTAATCCATAAATGGATGGATTCCTTAAGCTCAACGAAGAAGCATAAGGGCACTAGCAATCTCCAAAATCCAATCCATACTCCATGGGAGGAAGTAAATTTATAAGGTAAACATGGTAGTTTAGGATTTACCAATCTAGACTTGACATCCACTTATGATGGAAGATAAGTTCAAGGGATAGGAGATATAACCGCTAGAGTAGGATATGGTAGGAATTCGAGATCTGTATCCATGGTAAATGGTTAAAACCACCTTAGAAGCTTCTGGAAGAAGAAGATTCAAAAGTAATTTTTACTTTTCTTGAAATATTAGAGTCAACGCACCTTCAGAATGAAGCAACCTACATTGATCAACATTGACACTTAGGTATGCAACTTGCACCCAACACTGGTGGACAAGAAGGCAGAATGTGTTAGGCCTAAAAATATTATTTTTGAGTATATAGACCTAGAAACTCATAAATTTTGGAGAAATAATGCTTAGGGATTTTCAAAGGGATTATGATAAAGTGTTCATGGATGTTGATTGATCTAGTTTTCAGGCATTTTGGGTTGATGTGATAAAATGGTCTGTAACATATTGCCTCGTAAAGTATAAAGTCATAAGAAGTGGTTGAGGATTGAAGCACTTTACCTTGTGACAAGTCCGGATCAAGAACAAATTGGTCGAGATCATCATCTTTTACAATACATGTTATCATCATATCATCGTTGAGGGAGGCATACCCATAATCAACATATAATCCAATATTACATGTACAATTATCAATAAGTGTCATCCATTGATGATAGAGTGTGGAACTATGCTTGGATGATTGTCAAAATGATCATAGCCATCATACTTTTGTTATCGTGTATGGATCCTAAAATTGCAACTCGGATTGATGGAACTAAATTTGGGGTCTTCTACCTCATCACTCAACAGTACAAGTCTAACCATGTGAATAAATGAGCTAGATTCGAACATGGTATTGAAATACAAGAGAATAAGAATAACAAAGGTATAGGAAAACATGATGCTTTTTGTATTAATAAATAAAGGAGAGAGTTGCAACTATATATAGAAGTTGACTTTATAGATGTCTCCCCAAATGATGTGTCCTTCCTTGCCACAAACCAAATCTTCACACTCAACCCTAATGCATAAATGGATGGATTCCTTAAGCTCAAAGTAGAAACATAAGGGCATTAACAATCTCCAAAAGCCAACCCAGACTCCATTGGAGGTAGTAAATTTATAGGGTAAACATGGTAATTTATTATTTACCAATCTAAGCTTGAGATCCACTTATGAGGAAAGATAAGCTAAAGGGATAAGAGATATGACCACTAGAGTAGGATCTGATAGGAATTCGAGATCTCTATCCATGGTAAAACTTTAAAACCACTTTAGACGCTTATGGAAGGAGAAGATTCAAAAAAAAATCTCGAAATTCAAGAATCAGCACACCTACAGAATGGATCAAACTGCGTTAATCAATGCTAGTGCTTAGGTATGCAACTTGCACCCAATGTTGGTGGAAAATAAGGTAAAGTGAACTGGGCATAAAAGGATGATTTTTGAAAAGATAGTCCCAGAAACTCAAACTTTTTGGAGAAATTATTCTTAAGGCTTTGCAAAGTGATTATGAAAAAGTGTTCATGGATGTTGATTGATCCGATTTTCAGGCATTCTGGGATGATGTGACAAAATGGTTTGTAAGAATATGGACTAATCTGTAGGTAATAAACAAGCTTTCTCTTCATTCTTGTGTCCCCCTTTAGGATAGTACTATTACTTCCCTAACTAGAGGTGTGTTTCCTTTACCAGCCATAGAAGTTCCATGTTCATCTTACATTAGGTGTCACACAAATATTACTTACTTGTTTCCCCAAAGAGGTGTTGTGATCTCTTATGTATGTTGTGTCACCAAGGAACATCTTCGAAATATTTCCAATGATGGATGGACCATATAGGCGGATGATACTCCTACACCAAATAATGTGAGGTCTAATTGGGACTTCACATCGGGGAGATCCCCTTTCATGTTGGTGACATCTAGCATCGTCAACAGGAAGGTGAGCTATGGTAATAGATTATAGTGGTACAATTGATGATAGTAGTGCTAAGAAAGTGGAAAGCGTTCTTGGATAGCGAAATCTTGTAGTGTACAAAGAAGGGATGCACTACAAGGAAGGTAAATATTGTAGCGATGTAATCAATGAGAGTAGCACTAAATAAATGAACTATGTAATTGCACTAAAATGTACGATAGAATATAAAATACCCCTATGTTGTGCAATGAAAGAAAGTGGTGCATTGTATTGTTTTCATTTATTGCAACAAATAGAGTGTAAGGCTTGCGCCATTGTGCCACAAGGAATCACAAGCTCTAAGTGAAGATTGCACCGTTATGATAAGGCCAAAAGCAGGAAAAATAAATGAGGCTAAGTGTAAAGGGAAGGGAGGTGTGAGTAAGAATTTTGATAAGACTTGAGTAAGAAGGTTAAGTGAAGAAAAGGGAAAAATGTGTGTACTCATGGATATATATAGGAGTGGGGGAATAGTGGAAGGTTGGGATATGAAAGGTCACACAAAAAATGAAATGTCGATGGAAAAAAGCAAATAATGGGTGTAGAGGCCTACCTAACACATACCATGATTATTCTGTCCTTGGTGGTTGCACACTCCTCAGCAGATTAGGAACTACACTAGCAAGATGTGATGCATTGATCAACAAGAGGGAGCTCTTGTGAAAAAGATGCACTATGAAAATAACTTGAGGGGTTGGACCTTTTATAATTTTTTTCACATGTGAAGATGTTTGTAGCACATCAAATGCCCCTTCATGAGGAAAATTGCATGCTAGATTAAGGTAGTGCGCTACATTGGTTATATTTGTCATGCTATATTGTGCAAAGGGATTACGATGCATTGCACAGTTAGGATGCATAATATTGCATAGCTAGGATGTGAACTGCTATGCTAGAGAGTTGTGTGATGTGGTACTCTATGAGGGAGCGATGCACTATGTTGTTAGGAAGAAATGCGCTATACAAATTTCAAAGATACACAAATGTAGTTGCATTTACCTTTTGTTGATAGTGCTGGATAATTCGTCCACACTAAGGGGGTCTCCTCGATATGAATTCCTAATTAGACCTCACACCGTTTGGGATAGGAGCCCCATTCGAGATACAAGCTTGACTGTGATTGGTTGTGTGGTTTTATCTTGGATATTGAATGCAAAGATAAGTGTGTGACCAAGTGTAATATGTTAGAAGAATGAGGATGAGATCATCCCTCCACTAATAGCTTGTGGAACATGATATAAGAACATAGAAATAGCATAATGAGCGAGAGCATGTCTTATGGAAGAATAAGATAATTGATACTAACTAAGACATAAAGTAAGAGAGTGTTAGAGGCCAAATGCAAATTTTTTCATAGTTAATCGCTAACACCAACATTTAATGAGCAATAAATATTCAAAGCCAACACACCCACTGCATGAAATGAAATAATTCATAAACATGAAACTGATGTGTAAACCTACATACATCAACAACAAAAGTATGAATAGTTATTACAAATGTAATTAACATGTATGGGAATCAATGCATGAACTTAAATCTTCTCATTAATACCATCATCCATTCAAATACATGTACAGAAGCTTGTAAAAAACCAATAGTGAGGTGAGAGCAATTTGTATCATCGAAGTGACATAACACTAGCCTCACAATCCCTCCACCTATAAGCTACGAAGAGCAAGTGCCTTTAGCTCCTTAAGAAAAAAATAGCAATCTTATTACTAGCCTAGCTTATGTGCTAAAAGTGCTTTTGCGTGAGGCACAAGGTTACATTTATAGAAACGCGAAGGGTGACCTTTCACATTCTCCTAAGACTTTTAGACCCTTGTGACCTTTCGACTTCCAAATTGAGTCTTCATCTCTCCTAGGAATTTTATACTTACACCATGACTTTTGAGATTCTAAGTGACCTTTGTTATTCCTGTTAGTGCCTAAATCTAACCAGATGTAAAGCAACATCATTCCTATTATCCTCTTTAAACGTAGGCAAATTCCTTTTCCAATCTACCTTAGGAATTTTATTTGGGAATCCTGGAATGTGATCTCGGCTCATGGGAGCATACCTTCGATCCAGCGAAACCATTTTGATAACAATGAATTCACCAAGAAATTCTTCAAGCTACCGATTCTTGAAGAGTGGAGTTGCCATAATAATTCTGAACCTTGGGATTCTTCGACACTGGAGTCGCCAGGTGAATGATTTCAGCCTTCCTATGTCTAATCTTTGTCTACCATCAACAATAAAATCTGAAATTGATACATGTTACTGGGGAAATTTTCAAGTCAGATGTTTAGCTTATAAGACTAGACCAGAGATTGACTGAAGCAACTTTTATCTACTTTCGCTAATGGAAAGCAAAAGTGTTTTGAAGGATACATAGTTAATCTTCAGGCTTCGTTTGTAGTTTATAAAACGAAGAACACTAACAAACAAAAACTTTCTTCCCCAGTATGGTCACCACTATGTTAGTGCATAAATCTACCTCAGGCTGAGAAAGGTAGGATCTAAGGTAACATCAAACCAAGCTTAACCTGGTAGCTAGCCCTACCAGGTCGATAGAGGGCTCTCTCCGGTCAATCTCAACAAAAATGATCAATGAGGCTTGAGATGACTTGAATGAAGACTGATTTTAGGCTAGGTATGTGTGAAAAAGGGTTTGATTGAATTTGATGATGTTTTGTTGGCTCAAATGGAAAAGCAGATTTTCGGTCCGGGGAATAAGCCTCAGTTTTGCAGAGATCTCAATGGGGCAAGGTAGGCAATTGATTTGACACTTCAAATTGAATGAAATAGAGAGCTTTAGATAGATGAGGAGTTGAAGAGGGCAAGAAATCCTCAAGGATCCTCTTCAAACAGCTGAAAACATAAATAACTAAGCAAACCCTAGGTAGAGCACTGCAAATTTCAATGGATTCTACCTTTATCCTTGTTTTTTTTAGTTAAGATGGAGCAAGAGAGAGAATGGCATACATAAAACACATATAAACTTACATTTACAGAAGGAAACACAATATCAAAGCAAGATGCGACATGAATCCCATAGAGTGCTGCAAACTCTGGTCTATTCCTTAGCCAAAACTGCTGAAAAATGTATACAATGATTTCTCAAAAGTCCAACCTTTGCTAATGACTGAAAAATCACAAGATATAGGCAAAAAACAACTCATCCTAGCCTCTAGGGGTCGAGCTCATGAATTTAGGAGCTATTCCAACAAATTCTAAACTGAGAACTAAAAATTAGGCAATGGAACAGCTTGCCTCTAAAGACTAGGGAACTGATTCATTCAGTTGCAAACTACTTTTTAATGGATGAATCTACCTCTATGAGTGAAAATTTAGCATAGTTACATCAAGATCCATCAAATTACATTAAATTACATCATGAGTTTGACATTAAGAAGAAGAAAAGTCAAACTGTCAAGAAACTAGGCGAAAAACAGAGTATTTTGGTCAAACTGAGCAAAATTTCCCCAATGCGCTGCGCTGATTTCCCTATGCGTAACGCATTTTTGAAGTCGCTTTTGGAGGTCTTCCCGGTGTTTAAATTTTCTCCAAGTGTGCTTGTTGGAAATTTCTGCTTGTATACTTTCCAGAACAAGTGGAATTTTTGAAATTGGCCTGCATTTGCCCCTCCAAAACTGAGTTCTCAAAACACTGCTTTTTGTGTGTCCAAAAGGGGGCACAAAGGTCATTTTTGGGGTGTTTTTGACCTTTTTGGGGGCTCAAAACCCATCAAAATTTCTTGGCCATTGGTGAGCATGCATATTTCTCCATAAAAAATCCAAAAATGCTGAGTTTTCCTCAAAAGTAGGCCCCCATCAAAAGCGTGCGCCAGGTGGCGCGGCACATTGAGCAGAAAATCCTATGTTTTGGCCCAAAAATTCCAAAATTGCAAAAAGTGTCCCAAATTTTTTGAAATTTGGGCTGAGTTTTCTTCATCAAGTGCTATGTTGGTACAAGGAAGCCTCAGCCAAGATCTGAAGTCTATCTTACTTCTTTCGCCTCCTCGATGCCCTCCTCAACTTTGCCTTCAAGCTTCTGATTCTTGCCTTGCAACTTTTATTTCTTGCCATGTAATGGTAGGCCATATGCCTCAACATTGTTTTCTCCCTGTTATCCTTCTCTAGCAACTTTTCTAAGTGGATATTCACTCTCTCAAGCCAAGACTCTTGATCAACATTGATTTCTTACTCAAGTGATGTGAGCTTCACTTTCCTCCTCTTGGTTGTTTGGCGGTTTTCTCGTATGTTTTGCAACTCCATAATGGTTTGTTGATCCTCTAGCTGCTTGTTTCTTTACTCCAGGTATTTTATTGTCCACTTAGCTCTTTCTAGGTTGAGGGACAAATCATTGATGTCCACCTGTTGCTCTTGGATGATTTCCTTGAGCTTTGAGCTTTGTGGGCCCAAATCAGTGTCATCATCCTGAATGAGAATGAAATCGGTCTCCTACACACTTGAAGGCCCCTCATCATGTAATTGTCGCTTTCCCTTGCCCTGAACCTGCTTTGCTGATGGAGGAAGCGAGACCCCTTCCACCCTAGGTGGAGATAATACTTGCTTGCTGCTGCAAACAAACTTCTAGTGCCCTTTTGATAGGTGACAAACACCGGCACACTAGTGGTCTGTGTCTCATGACTCTCCTGCTGATGTGAAGGTCCACCTGTCTCATGAAAAGCTTCTGGAGGTACCTGAGGAGCTGTGAAGAACTCATGAGAAATGAAATCCTCGCATGAGATGTTCTCCAAACCAAGTTGATGCATGACCACAATTTTGATGAGTGCAAAATGATATATACTGTTATACTGCTGCTGAGGAGTCTTCTTTCACACTAGGGAGGTCATCTTCTCAATATTTCAGCACATGAAGTAGGGGAGATTCATCATTCTCACCCTATTAAAGTGCATCAACAATCTGATGTGATAGGCATATAGGCAAGAAAACTGGCCCTGACAGCTGAAATACTTAATTATGAGTTTCATCAAGGGAGCATATGAGTCTTTCAGGTACCAGAAGGGAAAAACTCTGATGAGCTATCTCAGATAACCAGCCTTGATGTATGGCTCATAATGTTCCCTGTCAATTTGCTACCTTTTATTCCATTGCTCTCCGACATTTGGAATGCCAGTTGCTAGAGAAATAGACTCCGGTGTCAAGGTGAATGTCACACCTGCTAGAGTGACTTGGCCATTATGTAGATGAAGCACAAACAACCTGGCCAACTCATGATGGTACTGGACTCTCGCAACCATCTCATAGAACTGATAACAGGATTGGTGTTGAAAGCATGTGATAGCAAGAGGGCATGCCTGCAGCTCAGCAAGTGAAGTAGGCTCCTTTCGTATATTATTACCACCCTTGTGATGTCTCCTTGGTGCATGCATTTCTGTAGGAGAGTCACTGTGTGTCTCTTCATCTCGGTCATAGGAAGGATCAAACTCCATGTTTGCTAATGTGTGAGTTTTCTTGATGAGTATGAAGAGATTTATGGTGTTTTTAGTTTTCTGCCACCAAGGATGAGAATGTATGAGGGACTGTGGAGGGAGAGGGTATGAGGGGTTTTGGGAATGTTATGACAAGTTTTTTGGGAAATAGGGGGTTTAGGATTTGTAACTAGGCTTGGGATAGTGAGAGTTAGGGATATGGGTTTAATGAATTTTAGGAATATGGGAATTAGGGAATGAGTGGATGAAACTGGAAAATAAATGGAGGAGTCAAAGAGTGAGGGAGTGATGGAGTGGACTTGGCAGCAAAAACACAAATGCAAACCCTAGGCAATTGTTTTTGAGCAAAAATTGCAAGGAGGTAGGGTTTTAGTTTTATCTCACTAAACCACCATAAACTTTAATAAAAACTCATTCACTAGCAAGGGAAGAAGGCTTGACTTACTTGCACACCGTAGGATTGAGCGAATTTGGAAATTTGAGAGAGTTTATGGGTGGAATCGGGCTTGCAGCTCTATGCGCTGCACCACAAACCCAACGCGCCGCACCTGCTATATGTGTCATTCCAGTGTATATTTTGCACTATGGAGGGCGGCCCAATGTGCCGCGCCCACGACCCAATGTGCGCGCCCTTGAACTTGCACAGTTTTGCTGCAATCTTGCTCCCTTTCTCCAACACAGCCTTCTCTTGCTCAATCTTTCTTCTTTGAATGCAAATGAGCTCTTTGAACATGAAAAATGATTTATATACAAGAGATTTTGATTTTTCATTCATAAAACCCACTTTTGTAATGTTTGCATTGTGACTTACTTTTAAACTCTATTTTTGGGCAGTTTACTTTATTTTTGCCTTTGATGAACTGAATGATTTGATTTTTTGTTTGCCTTGCAGGGGATGGAGTTGCTGAAGCTTGGCAAGGTGACCAGGGTTTCCACTGAAGTTATTTACATATGAAAGAACTGAAATTACATCAAATTTATACATAAAAACATAAAATACTCTGTTTTTCCTCAAAACAGGGTTTTGAGGAAAAATACATTTCTGAGCATGTGATTATGAAATTTATTGGTACTGGGACTTTATTCAACCTCCTCATGCACCTGCTGACTGTTATTGAACATTTTGAAGACCTTTTTGACGAAACCCTAGACCTAATGAAACTAAAACCCTAAAAATGACCCTTGCAAATTAAAGACAAAAAATGACTGCAGATGATCTTGACGAATGGAAATGGGCCAGCAGGTAAAGGGCATGAGGGAAAATGTACAACAAGCCACTACCATCAGATGATCTGTGCTCCTAATGGAATGCAGCTGACTGGGAGAGACACCTAATATGCAATGCAACAAGAGAATTTGATCACTGACGGAGGGATGAAGATACTGACACTAACAATTCCCTTTTGGTATTTTCCATGACTTTGATATTTGCCCTTGATGAAAAAATAATATATTTACAAAATAATAATTGAAATTCAACTTGCTTTATCAACAAACATTGGAATTTAATAAACTTGATAATGTCTTTGTTATGCCCTCGGGTTTCCTTAGTGTTGAGTTGAAAAACCATGAATTCATCGAATATTTTGCAAGGTTAATCCTACAAACATACAAACAATTATGAGGAAACAATTTTCACTATAATAAAATAAAAAATTATAACACTAATCAGTAATCATTAGGAGGATTAGTGAGAATTCACAACCATAAAATAATAATTCTTGCCAATATTAAGGTTTATCATTCGCTAGTGCTATTTTCTTCTCTTAATATTCACTTGAATAGTTTCCCATTGCATGTCATTAGGTAGTCCTTTTTTGCACATTTGATCGTATCTCAATGGAGGTGTATTCAATATATCACATGTTCCCTTGCATTTCTTCATATGTATATTTGGAAGGTGAATCACCATTAATTAGTCACAACTTGATTGTGTGAATAGACTATGATGAAGGCAGAGATTTTAGTAATAGTGGATCTTGAGCTTTGTGGCTTTATGTTGGGCTAATGTGCCAGCGCTAGTTTGCTAGTGTGTCTTGTCGTAGTTTCACATCTAAGCATCATGATGATATCTGCTATGTGCTTGTGTGATATATCCTTGTGCATTGGCTTGTGTAATCTTCAACGTAACATGTTCTTTAATGCACACAACATACCATATATATTATCATGATTAGCACATATTTCTATTTAAATATTGTTCAACTCAATGCTTGAATTATTCCTCCATCATTGTTATAGACATTTTTGTGCCTTACAGCATGAAGCATGAAATGTCAATAATCTGAGGGATCCAAAGTGCCTAAACATGTTGTTCCTACCCCTAGAGGAACAAGGTCAGCAAACCACAACACTTCAGATCAGTTCTCCACTGAAAAACACTCAAAAACAGGTCAATTTTGGATCAAAGCAACTGCTCCACTGAGCATCTGCGCTGAATGTCAACTGCTCCATGGTGTACCTGCGCTGAATGTCAACTTCATCAAAGGCTACCTGCGCTGAGCGAGTTTGGACATGTGGAGGAATCTTTCCTCAATGTGTCAGTGCCCAGGAAGCTTCCAAATTGACACTTGGATCAAAAGATTCGCCTAAGTGAAGAGTAAAAGGTTCTAAAACTCCGAGTGGAAGGTAGAATCTCCAAGTGGACTCAAGAACTGAAGAACAACTGGGGTTGAAGAGGACAACAGTTACACATCAAGCTGACTTATCTTCACTCCAAAACTCTATATAAGGATCTCATCCCTTGGGATCTCATCCCTTGGGATCTCATCCCTTGGGATCTATATAAGGATCTCATCCCTTGCAAAGAATTTCTGTTGGTTTACAGTTGAGAGTATTGGGTGATTGCTTGAGGGAGGTGAAGAGGAGATTTCTTTCCATCGGGAAGGTGATGCTGGATTGGGCCTCTTATGGTTGTATCACCGCCTGAACCTTACTTTCTTCCATTAATAAAGCATTTGAGGTTCTTCTATTCGCATGTGTTTCAATGATGTATTGTCTTACTTGTGTATTTGATTTATGCTAATCCTTGAATCAATTATGAATGCATGCTTCTTGTAGTTTCCTTTTCTCGTCTTGTTTGCAGGATCTTGTGTAGCTGGGCCCGTGAGAAGACAAGGAGCTGGGAGCAAGCAGCAAAGAGAGAAGATTGGATCGACCATTTGCGCAAGACATCGGTAAGTGGATCTCTTCCTTTCCTCTTTTGCATGTCATAAAGAAGTAATCTTAGATAGCTTTGCTTTGACTGTTGCTAAGGAACTATCACCCTTAGAGTGGGATAGGGTCATTCCGTGTTGGATACTTTTCCCCACAACAGACTGGCGACTCCGCTGGGGATCGTGTCTTGTTGGTAGCTTGTGTTTCTTGCTATTCATTTCCTAAACAAAGGGAGTACCGAATCGAACTGCATTCGAATCCTTCGAAGGCAAAGTAGAGGGCAGCTACTCTAGCTCAGTTCTGGGCATGTTTATGATTTGAAGAGCTGATCCACAAGGACTCTTATTAGCTCTTTGTGATAGTGTTCATCTTCCTTTAATCATCCTCTAGTGTATACCCGGTTGATAGCCTCTGATTTGGCCTAAAACAGTTGATTTTTGAGCAATCTGTGACCCGGAACCAAAGAGAGACGAGAGTTTTCTCTTCAGTGCAGCTGCAGTGAAGCCTACCTGCGCTGCAACGCAGGTCCCGAAGGGGCTACCTGCGCTGAATGTCAAACTGACAGTGTCCTACCTGCGCTGAACCAGTTTTGCATTGTGCAACTGGGGTTCCCTGCTTTCTGTTGCCCAGTTTTCAGTATTGTTTTTGCAGCTTGTTGTCAACCTGTATACCCGTCTGAAACTATCTTTCTTTGCCATCATTCCGCCTCAGTTGTGTGAAGAAACCGTGATTGTTCTTATTGTATTTCTTACGTTCATTCACAGTTTCCCATAGCGAAAGTGAACTAGTCTTGCTGTGGCCTCTTGGATCTAGACCTGTGATAAAGTGTCGTTGTGATTCTAAGAGCTAGTTTATTGCTGTTCATAGCTGCTTGAGCATTTGCTTTCGTTATATGGTTCGAATTTCAGTATTTCTTGTGTTGAAACGAGTGAATCTTAAGGTGATCTTTTGATTATTGGACAAAAACTTGTTTGCTTTCGCTTGAAATTGAATTCGAAATTATACAACAGCTTTCTTTTTGTAATACATCAACATTAAGGAAGAAGAAAAGAAATACTTGCATTGTGCATGTGCATTTTTGACAGTTTGCATGTCGATTTAGGAAAAGTGCATCAGTGTGTGCTCTATGATCTGTTTGAAAAGATGATGTCTTTCTTTTCCCTCAGTAGTTAGGATTTTCATAAGTTGAAAGAATTGAAAAAGCTTGCTTATCATTCTTAGACTGCATTTAGGAGTTGTATCATACATCACATGGTGATCCATAAAGGCAAACTGCTAAGCAAGATCAACCTAAAACGAACTGAATTTACATAACAACGCTTTGAAACATAACGAAACACAGTAGAGGTCTAGGTAGAGACGTGTTCCGGCGTCGTTAAACATAGTGACTGTCGATCTCTACGAAGGTGGGTGATTCCTCCTGAGGGACGATAGCACTAATACGGACTTGTGCTCCCGCGTACCGTCGCGTATATTGGGAGACCCCTATAGGAACAAAGCCTTTATCCATAGGAAGCCGTGTCGGCCGCCCTACTGATCGCGATGCAGTGAACACAACATTCACGAAGATCGACCACTCGTACCGTAAAACGTATTCTGTGGTTTCGCGAAAGGTTTGGCACACCCTCTGCCTAGAACTCTAGAGTAGTTTCTTTTGGCCTTTTTCAAACTCTATAACTGAAAAAGTCCATCCGAGCATTTGTCACTTCGGGCTCGTTAATACATCGAAGGAGACTAGAGTCATATTTAGCTTTTTCTCGACTCTTAAAAAGTGAAAAACAAAGTTGTGTCTAAAGCGTCGTCATATAAAATTCATTTTAAACGGAACATAATCACCCCTTATTCCTGCGTTGATCTTGAGGTTGAGAACATGGAACACACCAACCAAGGGATTCCACATGATGGGAACCCTAGCCCTTTCTCCTCTTGGGGAGAAGTTGGTGCGCCCTACATGGCCACGTTGTTGCTTCCAGGGCTGACAATTGGCCTGCCAGTTTGGCTATTCTCAACCACTGTAGTTCAGAACACCACGGTTCCTGAACAGTCGAATCAACAGTTAGACCAGTCTAGAGCTGCCCTCCAACCTTCCACTTCTTTTAAGTCTTCCTCCGATCCTTCCCCTTCGAAAGGTAGAGCCGCTGAGAGCAGAGCTCCCGTGGAGAAGAAGGAGACCGATCTTCCCTCTTCGAAAGGTAGAGCCGCCAAAAGCAGAGCTCCCGTGGAGAAGAAGGAGACCAATCTTCCCTCTTCGAAAGGTAGAGCCGCCAAAAGCAGAGCTCCTGTGGAGAAGAAGAAGGAGAAGAAGAAGAAGGAAAAGAAGCAGAAGGAGCCAAAGGCGGCTGGGGGCAAGCAAAAGACATCTAACCAAAATCCACACACAGCACAGACCGGGCCTAAGTCGCCATGTGTCATATGTGAAGGAGACCACTTCCACCGTGATTGTCCCAGTATTCCCCGAATACTAAGGGACTGGTCCCCTCGTTTGCACAGTTCGGAAGCATCAACCTCTGACAGCCAGGTTGAATGCTTACCATCGACCAGCGAAAGTGAAGGTTCTAGACAACGAAGGGGAATGAGATTCCCCTGCGAACTGTGTGAAGGCAATCACACCCTCCGCCGTTGTCCCTTTTTAGACGAAGCAAAGAGAGTTTTGGAAGATCAACCGGTTGCACCGTTGCTACTTCCTCCTGGATACCAAAAACTCGCGCCAAGTCCTTCGTTGGTTGAAAATACAGCTGCCCCGTTCGTGGGGCCAGCTGAAACGTCAGTCACTGAAAATGAACCTACTGAATCCGGATCGGACGAAAGTCCAAAGGTCGAAACGGCAGTTGACCCAGTTATCCCTTCAGAAGTTTCGTCTTCAAATGACACCGTCACTGAAGATTCATCTTCGGCTGACACCCTAACCGAAGAGAGTAAGGATGACACCATCCAAATTGTTTTCATCAACACCAATTCTGATGGACATCAGGGCAATGCGCCCACTCCTCTATCGCAGGAAGGAGCATCGTCAGGATCATATCCGGCCGTATATTCGGTCCCACCACCAAGCAACCTGGTTGTGTCCTTTGATTGGAACCAACT
The DNA here is from genome assembly GCA_031772625.1 of Pinus tabuliformis. Classification (NCBI taxonomy): domain Eukaryota; kingdom Viridiplantae; phylum Streptophyta; class Pinopsida; order Pinales; family Pinaceae; genus Pinus; species Pinus tabuliformis. Next base: position 497,542,572 of record CM062818.1, on the reverse strand, counting down.
AGGCAGACCCCGGTTACCAGCCAGTATACCATTCAGAATTGTAGTCCAAATATACAAAATGGTGATGGCTGGAACTATCATCGATGAAGGGGCATCTGTGAGTATCCTATCCTCTACTGCTTGGAAAGCACTGGGTTGCCCGGCGCTTTTGCCTGAGATAAGGAATCTCTCGGGTTTCGATAAGGGAACCAGTCGACCATTAGGGATTCTACCTAATGTGCCTATTACCTTGAAAGGGAAGGCTGTCAAGATGAACTTGATGGTCATCCAAGGACCCTTGGATTATAACCTACTCCTTGGACGAGACTACATATATTGCATGGAAGCAATAGTCTCCTCACTCTTTCGAATAATGTGTTTTCCACACGAAGGAAGAATGGTCAAGCTCGTAGACCAACTTTCATTTCCGGGATCACGCATCGCAAATAGTCACATACCTATCCTGAATGGTCTATTCAATCAAGAAAGGTCTCCACCTCCGGTTCTTCTTCCTGATGAGCACGAGTGATTCGGGAAAGTAAGGCTGGAACCCAGGGGGCATGCATCCTGGTCTGCTTCGGGTAGAGAAAACCTTAGGAATAAAGTAGAATTTCCGCGGGATAATATGACTAGTCCGTACCCCGTCCCCTCCTTCATCTTTGTGAATCTTCCTCTGATCCTTCCTCTTCGAAAGGTAGAAGCCGCTAAAAGCTGAGCTCCCGTGAAGAAAAAGAAGAAAGAAAGAGCCAGCAAGAAAGTCCGGCTCTCATGAAGAAATAAGGGGCAGTTAGGAAGTGGGGTTGTTCTGGAAAAAGATTCTTTTGTTAAAGTTAAGTGTTTGGCAGAGCGTCGTCATTCACTGTTGTCTAGGTCGGTAGGCATCGCCGAAGAAAGATTTCTGTTTGGAAGGACTAACAGAACAATCTTTGGGTAACCTGAAAGAGGTAGGCCTCACCCGTTAAAAACAAGGTTTTTGACGGATAAGTAGGGGCGGCCTTGAAATTAGACTTTATACCTGGGGGCATGCAAACCTCTTGGAATGCAAGCACGGGCGGCTTTTTAGTTTTTAGGTCCGTAGGTCTAACCCCTCTAACTCGTAGGATTGGTCGATACCCAGCTTGCATAAAGGGAGGATATGGAGCAAAGCGTAGGGAGATGAAGCTCCTTAAAAAATAGCAATCTTCCAGAAGACCTTCCTATCTTATGACTGGTAAAAATGAGCAGTTTTGGCAAAGTTCATGCTCGTTAAAAAATAAACGCAAAACGAGCAGTTTTGGCAAAGTTCATGCTCGTTAAAAAATAAACGCAAAACCGAGCAGTTTTAGCAAGAATTCATGCTCGTTAAAAAATAAATGCACCTGTGAGCAAGCTTCCCCCAGAGTTCAAGCTCATCAAGAAAAAATGAACCGGTAAATGACCATTTGAGACCGTAAATCCATCAGCCATAAAATCCTTGGTCGTGTTTGCACCTGCCACCTCCTCTTTCATTTGGCCGATCGTTCACCTCCATATGATTGTTTACCCATTTTGAGGAACATCTGCAAAGAGTGATTTCACCTAGCCATCCTTGTGACACTGCCGTGATTGGAAAATTCCAACCTGTACCTGGAATCTGCTGCTATCCCTGTTTATCACTCGTTCCTCAAGATACGAGTCTTCTTTGAGCTCTTTTCACTGACTCGTAAAAAAATGAAAAGTTTGCCGAGTTTTTGCCTTCCAGCTCGTTAAAAGGACAGGAAGAGCTATCCCTCCTCTAGATTTTAATCTTTTTGGACCTGAGGGATTATTGCACAAAAAGATCGAGCGCTTGTCTAGTTCGGCTCGATAAAGCTATCGAACATTCATCCCTTCTGTATTGTTTTATACTTTTTCGGGCTTAAGGGATTAGATGACGAAAAAGGACCTTTGGAGTTAACTTTATGTACCCTTTTTAGACTCTCTAAAAATGAAAAGGACCGAGTTTTCTTTGTCGCTGGGCTCGTTAAAAATATTGAATAGCGACAAACTTGTCTTTAGACGAGAACGAGTTTCCCTATCGCTAGGCTCGTTAAAACATAGCGATGGGCTTGCCCGAAGGGCAGGTTATAGAACAAGCATATGTTATCCTCCTCAAGCTTGACAAAAATAAAGAGGTAATGGTCAGAAATGACTGGGGAAAAATTGGGAGAACCTCAAAGCTTAATGGTAGCAAGTCGCTCTTGAACATGACACTTTTGCCTCCGTAAAAACATCGGGTTGGGTTGTTTTCATTCACCGGTCCCTTCACCATGGTCTCGCCATACCATCCACATTTGGGGTAATGCTACCGATCCATCACATCAGTGTCGTTATATGTTCAAGAGATGTCATTCAGAGAGTGTCAACCGGGTCCCATCCACTGCCATACATCATCTTTCATCCTTTCATGACCGCCACCCTGAATCATATTTCACAGATCGTTTTCACCATCATCACAATTACTAGCTCCGTTCCGTGTCACTGATGTGGGATTCATTAAGGCCCTCCTTTGACAGATCGCTTCTTGTCGACATCAGCTCATTATCCAAGAAGTTGATCTAGGAACACCCCCTCAGTACTTTGAAGCTTGCATGCCTCAATGGCAAGTTTCTCACTTCCGGCGACAGGTATACATTAATGACCTTCGACCGGGAGACTTTGCGTGGTGTTCGACGCCAAATCCTATATTCATGCCACGTGAATTGTGCTGCAGTACCTTGAGGGTCATCATCATTATCGGTGATTCCTCTCGCGCTTGTTAACAGTTTACATTATTGACTAGTAATCAAGCGATGTCTTTCCATGTTCGACTCCAAGAAATTCTCACATGGATCGACCTGTGCTTAGAGTGAAGATCGGACAAGTTTGAAGACCCCGGATCTAGTTTCATCCATCCGGGCTGCGATATATATTCAGGAGATAAAGACATAGACATGTGCAACAGATGATCATCCTACTAAAAGGATGATAATTTAAGCAGAGAATTATCAGTCTACTATCAGACGATCGTCTGTTCATGTACAGAAAATGTATTTATAAAGCTGAGCATGGGAAATGCCCGCATCAGCTAGATCATGAAAGCAGTATGAAAAATAATGTATTGTATTGTATTTTGTTACAGGTCACCTCCCGACGATTGAATGAACTTCGGATCCTCCTAATAAAGCATTTCACCCGATAAACGACCTCATACTTTAGGGGGCAACTGTTATAGACATTTTTGTGCCTTACAGCATGAAGCATGAAATGTCAATAATCTGAGGGATCCAAAGTCCCTAAACATGTTGTTCCTACCCCTAGAGGAACAAGTTCAGCAAACCACAACACTTCAGATCAGTTCTCCACTGAAAAACACTCAAAAACAGGTCAATTTTGGATCAAAGCAACTGCTCCACTGAGCATCTGCGCTGAATGTCAACTGCTCCATGGTGTACCTGCGCTGAATGTCAACTTCATCAAAGGCTACCTGCGCTGAGCGAGTTTGGACATGTGGAGGAATCTTTCCTCAATGTGTCAGTTCCCAGGAAGCTTCCAAATTGACACTTGGATCAAAAGATTCGCCTAAGTGAAGAGTAAAAGGTTCTAAAACTCCGAGTGGAAGGTAGAATCTCCAAGTGGACTCAAGAACTGAAGAACAACTGGGGTTGAAGAGGACAATAGTCACACATCAAGCTGGCTTATCTTCACTCCAAAACTCTATATAAGGATCTCATCCCTTGGGATCTAGAGGCCGGAATTTTGTGCAAAGAATTGCTGTTGGTTTACAGTTGAGAGTATTGGGTGATTGCTTGAGGGAGGTGAAGAGGAGATTTCTTTCCGTCGGGAAGGTGATGCTGGATTGGGCCTCTTATGGTTGTATCACCGCCTGAACCTTACTTTCTTCCATTAATAAAGCATTTGAGGTTCTTCTATTCGCATGTGTTTCAATGATGTATTGTCTTACTTGCGTATTTGATTTATGCTAATCCTTGAATCAATTATGAATGCATGCTTCTTGTAGTTTCCTTTTCTCGTCTTGTTTGCAGGATCTTGTGTAGCTGGGCCCGTGAGAAGACAAGGAGCTGGGAGCAAGCAGCAAAGAGAGAAGATTGGATCGACCATTTGCGCAAGACATCGGTAAGTGGATCTCTTCCTTTCCTCTTTTGCATGTCATAAAGAAGTAATCTTAGATAGCTTTGCTTTGACTGTTGCTAAGGAACTATCACCCTTAGAGTGGGATAGGGTCATTCCATGTTGGATACTTTTCCCCACAACAATCATAATATATGACCCATTGCATTATGATATACTATGCCTTTCGGTGTTCTTGCAATTTATTTGATCGATATTTTTACTATATCCTTCACAAGTTTCATAATGGTTGGCACATATGGGAATGGCCTTTTGCATACATTGATACATAGTATTGACATTGATACAAAAGTTCAAATTAGAGTATGTCCCCTCCAAAGAACAGGTTGTTGATATATTCACTAAACCATTAACCAGAGAAACATTTGGATATCTCAGACAAAGGCTTGGAGTTGTTACTGCATCATTGTTGTAGGGAAAAGTATCCGACTCGGATGACCCTATCCCACTCTAAGGGTGACAGTTCCTTAGCAACAACTGTAAAACAAACTACTAAAGGTTTACTTCTTTATGAAAGCAAAAGAGAATGGAGGAATGCACTAACCGTTGCCTTGCGCTTAATGTCGAATCCAAACTCTTCTCTTTGGCCGCCTGCTCCTAGCTCCTTGTCCTTTTGCTTGCCCAGCTACAATGAGATCCTGCACAATAACAAAGAAGGAAACTACAAGAGGCATGCAATCATAACTGGTTCATGGATTAGTGTAAACCAAACATGCAATCATCACAATACATAATTGAAACAAGAGCACATAGAAGAACCTCAATAGCTTTTATTAATGAAGAAATAAAGGTTCTGAGAGTATTACAACCATTGAAGGCTCCAACCCAGCAACACCTCCCAGCAGAAAGAATTGCTCTTCTTCACCTCTCTCAAACAATCATCCAATAGCTCAATAGTGAAACCAACAGCATATCATTACTTTGCACAAAATTCCAGCCTCCTGAGCTCATAGGAGAGAGCTCAATATATAGATGAATTGAGAAAGGATGAGTCAGCTTGCAACTGATGTGTAGCTGCCTTGTGTCCTCTCTCTCTTCAGTTAATCTTTAGTTGATCTTCAGTTCTTGAGTCCACTCGGTGAACCTTGCTTCCACTTGGAGAAACAAAGCCTCTGACTCATCACAAGGCGAAATCCCTGATCCAAGTGTCATTTTTGGAAGATTCCAAAGCAATGACTCACTGTGCCACTTGTCCCTTCTCGCTCAGCGCAGGTGGCCTTTGTCCCACTTGCTTTGCAACGCAGGTACACCATGGAGCAACTGAGTTTCAGCGCAGAAACCTAGTGGAGCACCTGCTTTGATTTCAGGATTGCTTGTTTTTGAGTGTTTTCAGGTGGAGAACTAATCTGAGAGCTGTTGGTTTGCTGACCTTGTTCCTCTAGGGGTAGGAACATCATGTTTAGGGAACTTTGGATCCCTTGGATTATTGACAATTCATGCTTGTTGCTGTAAGGCACAAAATTGTCTATAACAATCATCTTGCTGTTAAATCTAGTTTTTTAGAGGAAGTTTAGTACACGCTAGTTTCATGAAGTATATGCGCGGGTACACGCGAGTTGCCTTGGCTGAAAGCACGTATATGTTTTTCTAACAAAAAAAACAATGGTAGCACCGGTTCAAGGGGAGCGTTCACATTCCATGTTGTTGGCATTGGAGGATGAAACCTCCGAAGGAAGAACTGGGTCGACTGCCATTTCGACCTTTAGACTTTCGTCTGGTCTGGATTCAGCAGGTTCATTCTCAATGACCGACACTTCAACCGACCACTTGAGCGGGTCAGCTGGATTTTCAACTATCGAGGGATTAGGCGCGAGTTTTTGGTATCCAGGAGGAAGTCGTAACGGTGAAACCGGACGATCTTCCAAAACTCTCTTTGCCTCATCTAAGAATGGACATTTGTGGATGGCGTGATCGCCTTCACACAATATACAGGGTGATCTTGGTCTCCCTCTTCGTCCTTCACTCTCGCTAGTTGACGGACTGCAATCAACATGACTACCAGAGGTTGATGCTACCGGATTGTGCAACCTTGGGGACCAGTCCCTTAGTATCCAGGGAATACAAGGACAATCACGATGGAAGTGGGCCCCTTTGCAAATGACACATGACGATTTAGGCCCGGTCGGTGCAGTGTGTGGGTTTTTGTCAGCTGTCTTTTGCTTGCCCCCAGTCGCCTTCGCCATAGGCCCCTTCTGCTTCTTTTCTCTCTTCTTCTTTTCCTTCTTCTCCATGGGAGGCTGACTTTTGCCGGCTCTATCTTGTGAAGATGAAGGATCAGAGGAAGAATTGTAAGAAGTGGAAGGCTGGTGGGTAGCTCTAGACTGTTCTGACTGTTGATTCGACTGCTCAGGATTAGTGGCGATCTAGACTACATTAGTTGAAAAGAGCCATACAGGTAGGCCAATTGTCAATCCTGGAAGTGACAATGTTGCCATATGAGGCGCACCAACATCTCCCCAAGAGGAGAAGGGATTTGGACTTCCTCCAAGGTTGTTTCCTTGGTTGGTGGGCTCCATACTTTTCAACTGAAAGATCAACGTGGGAATAACAGGTGATTATGTTCCGCTTAAAATAAATTTTATTAACGACGCTTTTAGACACAAACTTGCTTTTTCATGTTTTAAGAGTCGAGAAAAAGCTAAAGATGACTCTAGTTGCCTTCGATGTTTTAACGAGCCCGAAGTGACAAATGCTCGGCTGGAATTTTTCAGTTATAGAGTTTGAAAATGGCCAAAAGAAACTTCTCCGGAGTTCTAGGCAGAGGGTGTGCCAAACTTTTCGCGAAACCAAAGAATACGTTTTACGGTACGGGTGGTCGATCTTCGTGAATGCTGTGTTCACTGCATCGCGATCAGTAGGGCGGTCGACACGGCTTCCTATGGATAAAGGATAATTGCCTATAGGGGTCTCCCAATATATACGCGACGGTACGTGGGAGCACAAGTCCGTATTAGTGCCACCGACTCTCAGGAGGAATCACCCACCTTCGTAGAGATCGACAGTCACTATGTTTAACGACGCCGGAACACGTCTCTACCTAGACCTCTATGTGTTTGCGTTATGTTACAAAGCGTTGTTATGTAAATTTGATTTATTTTAATGTTGATCTTGCTTATCAGTTTGCCTTTAAGGATCACCACGAGATGTATATAACAAATTCCTGAATGCAGTCTAAGATGAGAAGCAAACTTTTCAATCTTTCAACTTTGAAAACCTTAACTACTGAGGGAAAAGAAAGGAAAATCTTTTCACACAGATCATAGAGCACACACTAAAATGCAAATTTTTCCTAAATCGTCAAGCACACAGTCAAATGCAAAATGCACAATGCATGTATTTTCTTTTCCCTTTCTTAAAGTGGATGGATTACAAAAAGAAAGTGGTTATATAACTTTGATTTCGATTTAAAGCGAAAGTAAACAAGTTTGTCCAAAATCAAAAGACACCTTAAGATTCACTTGCTTAATCACTGGAAATACATGAAATCAAACCATACTAACGAAAGTAAAATGACTAATCAGCTATGGACAACAAACAAGCTAACTCTTTAGACCAGCAAAATGCCTAACACAGGTTCAGATCTAAGAGGCCAAAAGCATGACTAGTTTACTTTTCGTTATGGGAAATTGTAAATGAGTAAGAAATACAAAGAACAAGTACAATTTCGTTATATAACAGAGGCAGAATGATGGCAAGTAATATTGGTTTCAAAACAGGCACAAGACTGACACCTAGCAGCAAAACTAAGTGAAAACAGGCAAGAGAAAGGAGGAAACCCCAAATGCACTAGGCAAATTTGGGCCAACACAGGCTCTGCACAGCCAAACTGGCTCTCAGCGCAGGTAGCCCCTTCGGGACCTGCGTTGCAAAGCAGGTAGCCTGTGTACTACCTGCTTTGGAAAACGAGAATTGCGTTTTCACAGTTTCCGGGTCATAATTTTCTCAAAAATGCACGGTTTTTGCTCAAATCATAAGCAATCAGTCAAGCACACTCAAAGGGATGATTAAGAAGGTGCAAATCTATCACTAAGAGCTTACAAGGATCCTTGTAGATCAGCTTTTCAAATCATGAATTTGCTCAGAAAATGAGCAAGAGTAGCTGCCCTCTACTTCGCTTTTGATATAGTCAAAAGCTTTTCGATTTGGTACTCTTTTGTTCAGGAAATGAATAGCAAAATACTACAAACACAATCAAATGGATACGATCCCCAGCGGAGTCGCCAGTTTGTTGTAGGGAAAAGTATCCGACTCGGATGACCCTATCCCACTCTAAGGGTGACAGTTCCTTAGCAACAACTGTAAAACAAACTACTAAAGGTTTACTTCTTTATGAAAGCAAAAGAGAATGGAGGAATGCACTAACCATTGCCTTGCGCTTAATGTCGAATCCAAACTCTTCTCTTTGGCCGCTTGCTCCTAGCTCCTTGTCCTTTTTCTTGCCCAGCTACAATGAGATCCTGCACAATAACAAAGAAGGAAACTACAAGAGGCATGCAATCATAACTGGTTCATGGATTAGTGTAAACCAAACATGCAATCATCACAATACATAATTGAAACAAGAGCACATAGAAGAACCTCAATAGCTTTTATTAATGAAGAAATAAAGGTTCTGAGAGTATTACAACCATTGAAGGCTCCAACCCAGCAACACCTCCCAGCAGAAAGAATTGCTCTTCTTCACCTCTCTCAAACAATCACCCAATAGCTCAATAGTGAAACCAACAGCATATCATTACTTTGCACAAAATTCCAGCCTCCTGAGCTCATAGGAGAGAGCTTAATATATAGATGAATTGAGAAAGGATGAGTCAGCTTGCAACTGATGTGTAGCTGCCTTGTGTCCTCTCTCTCTTCAGTTAATCTTTAGTTGATCTTCAGTTCTTGAGTCCACTTGGTGAACCTTGCTTCCACTTGGAGAAACAAAGCCTCTGACTCATCACAAGGCGAAATCCCTGATCCAAGTGTCATTTTTGGAAGATTCCAAAGCAATGACTCACTGTGCCACTTGTCCCTTCTCGCTCAGTGCAGGTGGCCTTTGTCCCACTTGCTTTGCAACGCAGGTACACCATGGAGCAACTGAGTTTCAGCGCAGAAACCTAGTGGAGCACCTGCTTTGATTTCAGGATTGCTTGTTTTTGAGTGTTTTCAGGTGGAGAACTGATCTGAGAGCTATTGGTTTGCTGACCTTGTTCCTCTAGGGGTAGGAACATCATGTTTAGGGAACTTTGGATTATTGACAATTCATGCTTGTTGCTGTAAGGCACAAAATTGTCTATAACAATCATCTTGCTGTTAAATCTAGTTTTTTAGAGGAAGTTTAGTACACGCTAGTTTCATGAAGTATATGCGCGGGTACACGCGAGTTGCCTTGGCTGAAAGCACGTATATGTTTTTCTAACAAAAAAAACAATGGTAGCACCGGTTCAAGGGGAGCGTTCACATTCCATGTTGTTGGCATTATGGTTGCTGAACTCAACTATTTCTTAGTTGCATCAGTCATTAGTGTGATATAACTTCTTCTGTCATGGTCTATATTTCAATGAGTTCTATTGGTCATATGATGTAATTTATTTCCCCAATATCCTTGGGATGGATGATGTAATAATTGTTGTATTTTTTTCATGTATAAACTTTGGTTTATCCCCACTTGCATAGAAAATTTTAGGGGCGAATGTTCGCCCTTTGGCGAAATTAAGGGGTTTTAAATTTTTAGTGGGCGAAGATTTTGTATCATAGTACATTTTTACAAATCACCTCAAATAGCCCACCTTATTTTAAGGGAGAGGGTAAAAAAGGTAAATTTAGTCCTTGAAATTAGGAGTTACAACCTTCCATTCGCCCATTTTCAAGAATAGGTTTTATTTAAGTGAATCCATTTGCCCATTTCCAAGAATAGGTTTTATTTAAGTGAATCCTATGGGTCAAAGGCCCAAATACCATATTTATAAAAGAGGTATGGTAAATTAATAAAAATATAAATAAATGAGAGGTATGGTAGATAAATAAAACATTTTTTATATTTACTCCATAAGTCACCTTATATACATGCAATACTTAAAAGAAATGGTAAATAAATAAAAATATAAATAAACTAGACGCATGGTAAATAAATAAAACCTCTTTTTATATTTAGTAAGAGGTTTTATTTAAGTGAATCCTATGGGCCAAATACCATATTTGTAAAAGAGGTATGGTAAATTAATAAAAATATAAATAAACGAGAGGTATGGTAAACAAATAAAACATTTTTTTAGATTTACTCCATAAGTCACCTTATATTTACAAACACTCAAAAAATGCGTTATATTTAGGTGAAACCTATGGGCAAAATACTATGGGATAAATACCATGGACTAGATTGTTATTAATACCATGCAAAAAAACATTATTAACCCTAATATTAGTATTAATAAAAATAAAAATGGCACATGGTATTGACCCATGGTATTCACCTGGAATGTAGCCTATTTAAATGGGGGAATTAAACCAGCATAGATCCATCTTTACTCTGGATCTACTAACCCCCGAGAGGTATCAAATATCGTGATATGCAAACTAGCATAGAGTGAAAAAATATTTGATCCGATCAAGAGTAAAAATGGATGTTGTAATTTAATGTATGTTAAACATTTTAGCTTGGTTAAAATAAAAAATAAAATAAAAATCAACTATTAATTTTATTAATTTTTATAAATTACTAATAGTAATTTTTAAGCTCCAGGTTTATGATAACCCATGGTATTGACCCATGGTAATACCATGGTATTCATGTGAGCATAGACTATTTAAAGGGGAAATTCTATCATCTTAGATCCATCTTAATTCTGGGTCTACCAAGTGCTCGTAGGGATAAATAGATTTCATCCCCCTAAGAGTGGTAGATGTGGAGTTAAGATGGATATAGGTTGGCTTTTATGATAATGAAGATATTAAATAGACTTAGGAAATTATATTGTAAAAACATCTTAAGGTGAATGGTTAAAGCATAGACATTGGACAAGTATATTTGTATACTTCTGTTTTAAACTGAAACAAATCCAGGGCTAAAATGAATGGATTGATTGCACTAGTCATCCTTCTATAACTTTCCAACATATGCTGGAGTAAACAGATTGTAATTTGGGTAATTTTTCTAATTGCAAATAGGAACATACTTGTGTATTGGCAGGGTGGTTATGAGGTCCCTAGAAGTGATGAATTTGAATTTTTCTTGGTTTTATATATAGTATTAGGTTTTTTCTCATGCTTTCTGTGAATGACACGGGTGAATTTTATCCTACACCCACTAGGTTATCGATATGTAATTTCGGTAATTTTGATTTCAAAAGATATTTTAAAGAAATGCAATGATTTCATTTGTGTATTCAATAAACACAAGATTTTATAATTGAGTAAAATATTCGCCATGCCTGGTGAGAGATTCGCCAAAAAATTATATATACATATCATATTATTGATAAAATCGCTTTCCATTTTTCCTATATACCATGGAGATTCACCCATTTATTATACATGCAAATTTAGGGGGGGTTCTTAAAATTTTCCTTGCCCACTTGGTTGGGAAAACGAGTCAAATATAGTGTATCCCCACTTGTTTGGGTGATTGATGTATGTATGAGTTTGTGGTCATAGGGAGGTCATACTCACTTTGTTGAGTTATAGTGTCATGTTATTATATTGAATCATCTCTCTGTAGACTTGACATGTACTCAGGGGGAGTATGGATAGCATCATGCAAAGGAGGAGAGTATAGTGGTCTGACCTTTGCCCTTGATGTCAAAGGGGGAGAGTATTTTGGTATTTTGGTGTTGTATGGTATCTCTAATAGTCCTCACAACTTGCAGTAGTCAACACCATCATGGTTTCCATCAAGTCCAAAGGGGGAGATTGTTGGCAGTACGATACAAGTATTGTCCTTGATGGCAACTCTACAGGTCAACTCAGTTTTGATAAGAGGCTAATAGGAATATTCAGAGGCAATAGGGTAGTGGTATAAAGGACCAGGAAGATGGAACTAAAGTCTATTAATCAGAATAAAGAAGTTGAAGGAAGAAGAAGATGTAAGAGCAGTTTAAGAGATACTCGCAGGTTCACTTAGTCCAAACAGCGTATACATGCAGGTACTCAGGATAAAAATAGCGTATAACGTACACACACACTCCCACAGAAGGCAAAGCGTGTACATGTTGAAAACCATGGTTTTGGTTTGAGGTATTTGGTCCAAGGTATCTTTGGACCATGATATTGACCCTAGGTATTTAGTCCGAGGTATTCGGTCCGTGGTATTTGATCCAAGGTATTGGTCCTAAGTGGATTCGGTCCATGGTATTGAAAAAGGCCAAAAACTATATAAAGAAGAGAGGATCATAAGGCCAGATGTGCAAGTGAATAAGATTCTAAGGAATACTTCTATCTAAAGTATATTTTATGTTGCAGGGTTATGTTTGGGACTAGATCTGAAATATTTATGTGCACCTTGAGTTCAATATTGGATCAGGATCATGAGACCTGAAATGACTTATTATTGAATGATCTGATATTGTTTGAGGCTAGATTTGATGTTTTGTGTTTGTTTTATTCGTTATCTATCATGATCTAGGTTTGTCTAAAGTCTAGAATTGTAGCAAAGTTCTGAGTCAATATATGCATATCTGTACACAGGTTCGTCTTGGAAAAAGAGCGTATACACGCATGTTTTGTTCTTTTAAGTAGCATATACAAAAGAAAGGCTTGATGTTCAGAGATGACTGATCTATTAGATCAGTATTGTTTATATATTGATGCTGCTATTTTTCTATTGTTTGTCAATGAAGTCTTCTTAGATCTGAATGTAAATATGAATGAATAAGGAAGTTGATATTTGATTGATTGTATAAGTGAGAAGAAGTGTCTTTTTTTGCCTGCTTGTGTAAAGTTCTATAAGTTGACAGTAGATGTTCAGTACATTGTTGGTTGGTAGAGTTTGTGATTCAGAGATTTTATGATTTTGAATGTTTAGAGGTATACACAGGTTGGGTTGAAGGAAGTAGCATATACACACAAGTTTTCTTCATTGAAGTAGCGTATACAGTCTGACACATGAATTTTTGAGGTTTCAATTGGTTTTGAATGTTGATACAAGTTTCTGGGTTTAGCACAGTGTTCTGATGATGGTGATCTGATTGTTTCAGATTAACTGCATGTTGGTTGATGAAGTTTGAGTTTCTAAATTTCTGATGAGTTATTGATGAGTCAAGGTCTTCATACATCTTGATATGTGCTAGGAGCATCCAGTCTGAAAATTAATGGAACGTGATCCCTGGTGGAAGAGTGGAATTTTCTGTAGGCTAGCACCTACGTACTAGTAAACATATTGGCTAGTACAAGAGCTAGGGGTTGTAGTTCCCTTCCAGTAGAAGCTGGAGAATGAGAGAAGGTTGTAACCTTATGCAGGTAGAAGCCTGCGTACTGGTATGAGTCTGCACCAGTACAAGATTGTAAATAGATTTTCTTATTATTAAAAGAAGACAGAGACAATAGCAGCAGGTGGTTTTCACCCACATTGGGTTTCCACCTTAAATCTTGGTGTTCATATGTGTTGCTTATATGTAATGGTTTATTATGCTTACACTGCACATGGTTACTGTTTAATGATTGATGAAGTACTAATGCACTGATTAATGATCAACATATGATGAATTAACTAAATCATAAGTTTATTGCATAAATGTTGGTTGCCTTAAAGACAGTTGTTGTACACACTAGTTCCCCTCTTTGAAGTAGCGTATATAAATCTAATTATGAAAAATAAAAATTCTTGATCTGATAATACTGATTCACCGCCCCCCCCTCTTAGTATTATTTCCAACACCCTCCTTGCCCTTGAGTGCATGAGCACACCTAAAATTCCTAAAGGTATGAAACTTCACTCCTTTGCCTCTTCAGAGTGTGCCCTTGTGCCCTCTTAGTCTCGTTGAGCACATGAGTGCACCTTGAAGGCTTGGATTTTTCTCCTTCATGCTTCGTTAGTGTGCCTTATGCCCTAGAAAGTTTTCCCTCTTAAGGTTGAGCACATCAACACACTTTAAATCCCTGAATGACCCTTGAATTACCTTCGTGCTTTGAAAGTGTGCCATCTTTTTTTGCATGCATATGTCTTTCATTTGCAAGTAACTATGTGTTGTCATTGATAGGTTTACATTATCAGTTACATTTAATGATTTTTTTAAATATTATTTTCTATGTTGTTTCTTGTAATAGATATAATATTTCATATGTTTAATCATTGTCACCATGTCCTTCCACAAATAGGTGTTTGAGCTACAAGTATTTTTACTCTTTCATCATCTATTGGAACCATGCCTCCCGCTACATGTAAAGTGGCATCCAAGGAAGCTTGAGAGAAAAGCATTGAGGAAGTAATCGAAGTGACAAAGCCTACCATTCCCATTTATGTAGATACATAGTGCTTCATAGATAAATCTATTGAGGTCACATGGAATGACATAAAAGACACATTCATGCAGCAACATTTTATTGAAAATTTGGAGGGTCTGGAAGCATATATCAATATTAAGTTGTTGATGATACACAAGATCACATTCAGATTCCCAGTCATCCCTTGTGCATAAGTGATTGAGTAGATTCTTACACACATGGATGATTCCCATATTGTGATTCGTAGAGAAAGTGGTGGTAAACTTGCCACCTATTATGGAGAAGACATGAAAACTTACTATAAGATGCAAAGGCCCATAGAATATGCCAATTACAACTTTTACACTAGATGGGCCAATCTTGACACAAGTAACATCATTAAATCATGGTGTTGATAACCTAATAAGTTTCATCATCGCCCATCCGCAGTGTGCCCAACTAGGATTCTAGGGATGTATATTAGTATCCCATTGTTATGTGTTGTTGGTTGCATGGGCGAAAGAACAATAATATGTTTGAAGAAAACTGGATATATATGCTCAACATGGTGGTTACCCATGGTAATATATTCAATTGGGCATATATATTGTCATTTGGGTTGGAATGTCATGTGGGGTAGGAAAAATCATCTTTGAGGGCCAACTAGGCACCAGAATTCTATATGTCTACATTTCTGTTGGATGGAATTTGTGCATGATCTCTTTTCTAGGAATGTAATGGAACTGGACACCGTAAAATAATTTTCTAGCCTACTTCCACTATAAAGTGTTGTCATAATCAAGTTTTAGAGGCACATAGGATAGGTTGGAAGAGCACTTCTTCGCATTCATATTCCTTATGATATATGAGATCAATTCTCCTTGCATGAATGATTAGGTGAAGGAGTCACTACATGATATCGCTTATTGGTTTGAAATGCCTAAGGGTACATATATTAGATGTTTTGGTTGTCATATTCCCCCTCATCTCATGCTATGATATGTGACCAATACGGTGGTCTTGTAAGAAGTAGCATATCAGTTGGACAAAGGGTTGCCAAGAGATATTCACGGAAGCAAAAAATCCCCTTGGCCTACCTTCCATTTGAGGATTAGATTGTATGAACTGAAGACCCACAACGTGGAAAATGAAAAAATACAAGAGTTGGACCACTTGCACTTCATAGTTAAGGACTTTCATGGATATTATCCCAAGAGAGTGTCGGTTTCAATTGGAGATATTCATTAATGTCTACAATAAAGGATGAAAATTTGAAGAACTGATACAATGAATTTAGAAAGATACACCTAGGAATGGAAGTTGGTTCACCCCAAGATCCACCATCTCAGGACATGTAGGCACAAGAGGTAGCACAGATAACCCCTCAAGTAAAGAGTGTAGCTCCTAGGAAAAGGATCAAGCCTAATTTTATAGGAGAAAGTAGCAGGAAATGGAAAATTCATCCTTTGAACATAGGAGCTATTCAAACTGAATAGGAAAGGAGAGAGTTAGAAGAAGAGGAGAAGTGGAAGCAAGATGAGTTTCTCAGGAAGCAAGAAGAAGAAGAAGAGGAAATAAGGATACAAGAAAAGGAATAGAAAAGGTATTCCCAGGAGGAAGAAGCAACATAGAGACTGGAAGAATAACAGTTGACTTAGGAGATAGAGGAGGAGTTGGAGGAAGAGGATACCATCCAACCCATAGATGATGTTCCAAGTTCTCCATAAGAACATCCTCTCACCAGTGGTCATCTCCCATTTGATGAAATTGGAATCACGCCTCCTCCTGAAGATAGAGCCATGGATGTGTGCAATTTCATGTTTGATCAACTTAAGAAGAGGATCATGCAAAAATGACGAAGATATTTCCTAAATGATCCTTAGAACCCAACCTTAGTATCTACAAAGAGAGTGATAAATTCCAATAACAAAATCAATCCCATAGAAATCATGGAGGAAAATGTTTGTTTTTCTATAGCAGTGCAGGACACATCTGAATATTTTTCCGAATGAGAATGCATGATTAAGGAGGAATTGAGGCTAATGGAGGATAACATTGCACAACTATATGATGAAATGATACGTCTTCAACAAATGATTTCCCCCCCTTGTTGGTTTTCAAAAGAGATCACAAGAAGTATTGAAGATCCTTAAATTAGAAAGAAGAGAAGTTGATCAACTTTAGGAGACCTGCTAGGTATCTGAATGTTCTACCATAGTTGGTTAGAAAGGACAAGATTTCAATTGAAATGGACTGAGTGCAGTTGAGACTCGACCATCAGAATTACAACCTTCTTGGAGAATAGGAGACTAACACTATTTCCTCTTATACTCTCGTGCATAATGGTTTTGATTCTCTAGCACAAAAGCATGGGATTCCTTCAGTAGGATCACTTGTCAAAATAAGAGGCATGGAAATCATCTTCTGGGAGATCATGCAGTACATAGAACAGATCAAGTAAGCATCAAAACAAGAAGGCTCAGAGATCACTAAAGACATTATTCTAAAATATGCCATTGCCCCAATCAAATCCCACATGAAACTCTCATGGCTATGGAATAATGTACAATCAAGCTCCAAGACCATATGGATAGAGGCACTAGAGGTGGAGATGTGATATGCAGTGGAATTTCCAATTCAGATCAAAGTCATCTCTACAAAGTTCAAAGCAAGGAAAAAATACATCACCAATGAGCTCTGTGATTAAGAAAATGACTTGTCCATTTAATAATAGTTTTCCTTATTATCAATTTCATCTCATATAGCCACCGTCTCATATGTATTTTGTCTTTTGTAATGAGTTGTATGTAATTAAGTCCATGAGACGCATGTGGAATGTGAAAAGCCACATATGGAATGTAAAAAATTTAATATAGAATATGAAAAGTCATAGGATTTGAAGTGTCACAAGGAAGCCCAAAAGTCATTATCATTTTTATAAAGAGCTCCTCATAAATCAACCTAAGGGCTTGGATTCTTGGAGTCTTGCCTTGGCTTCTCTTGTAGTGCATAGGAGATAGATCATTCTTTAAAGAAGCAAGTTGTGGCTTCACGTTCCACTATTGGATCTAGTGTTTCATCTATGTAATAGTGTACTCTGGATCTTTCATTCATAATCAAAAGCTCTATGAGTTGACACTTTTTCATACATGTATGTCGTACATGTATCATGGATGTAATAGAATTGTTCTTGTATTGTTTGTGATATATGTTGGTTCTATTACATACTAAGTTTAATGAACTATTTCGTTGCTTAGCTATGGTTGTTATTGAATAAGTGTTGATATGTTTTCATGATTGTTGCTTATTATG
The DNA here is from genome assembly GCA_031772625.1 of Pinus tabuliformis. Lineage (NCBI taxonomy): Eukaryota > Viridiplantae > Streptophyta > Pinopsida > Pinales > Pinaceae > Pinus > Pinus tabuliformis. Next base: position 497,524,755 of record CM062818.1, on the reverse strand, counting down.
TGTGTTATATGGAATTTCACTTTTGTGGATAAAAATGAATTCCCTAGATCTAGTGGTATTATCTAGAAAAATAGAGGACAAAAATAATCAATGTTTTCCTTAGAGAGATTGAAATATGGAAAAGGAACCTACCTAGAATTCGAAGCAATCCCTTCTCTCTTCTTCGCTTGTGAACTCCAATCCTAGCTCCACATGCTATAAATAGAACTTGCAACAATGAATAAAACAAGCAAAGAAACTACAAAATCCATATAACATAATCCAATATCTCCATTCAATGGGTCAACATGGTATTGAAATAAAAGAGCATAAGAATAACAAAAGTATAGGAAAACAAGATGATTTTTGTATTAATAAATAGAGGAGAGAGTTACAACCATATATACAAGTTGGCTTTGTAGATGTCTCCCCAAATGACTTGCCCTTCCTTTCCACAAAGAAAATATTCATACTCAACCCTAATCCATAAATGGATGGATTCCTTAAGCTCAATGAAGAAGCACAAGGGCACTAGCAATCTCCAAAATCCAATCCAGTCTCCATGGGAGGAAGTAAATTTATAAGGTAAAGAGGGTAGTTTAGAATTTACCAATATAGGCTTGAGATCTACTTATGAGGGAAGATAAGTTCAAGGGATAGGAGATATAACCACTAGAGTAGGATATGATATGAATTTGAGATCTCTATCCATGGTAAATGGTTAAAACCACCTTATAAGCTTCTGGAAGAAGAAGATTCAAAAGTAATTTTTAATTTTCCTAAAATATTAGAATCAATGCACCCGTAGAATGAAGCAACCTACATTGATCAACATTGGTGCTTAGGTATGCAACTTTCACCCAACACTGGTGGACAAGAAGGCAGAGTGTGTTAGGCCTAAAAATATTATTTTTTGAGCATATAGACCTAGAAAATCATAATTTTTGGAGAAATAATTCTTAGGGATTTTCAAAGGGATTATGACAAAGTGTTCATGGATGTTGATTGATCTGGTTTTCAGGGATTTTGGGTTGATGCACCAAAATGGTCTGTAACATATTTCCCCGTAAAGTACAAAGTCAGAAGCAGTGGTTGAGGACTGAAGCATTTTACCTTTTGACAAGTCCGGATCAAGAACAAATTGGTTGAGATCATCATCTGTTACAATACATGTTATCATCATGATATCATCGTTGAGGGAGGCATACCCATACTCAACATATAAGCCAATATTACATGTACAATTATCAATAAGGCTCGTCCACTGATGATAAAGTGTGAAATTATGCTTAGATGATTGTTATAATGATCATGGCTATCATACTTTTGTAATCTTGTATGAATCTTGAAATCACAACCCGGATTAATGAAACTAAATTTGGGGTCTTCTACCTCATCATTCGAAAGTACAAGTCTAACCATGTGAATAAATGAGCTAGATTTGAACATGGTATTGAAATATAAGAGCATAAGCATAACACATGTATAGGAAATAATGATGCCTTTTCTATTAATAAATAAAGGATAGAGTTACAACTATATATAGAAGTTGACTTTGTAGATGTCTCCCAAAATGGCATGTCCTTCCTTGCCACAAACCCAATCTTCACATTCAACCCTAATGCATAAATGGATGGATTCCTTAAGCTCAAAGTAGAAACATAAGGGCATTAACAATCTCCAAAAGCCAACCTCGATTCCATGGGAGGTAGTAAATTTATAGGGTAAACATGTTAATTTATGATTTACCAATCTAAGCTTGAGATCCACTTATGAGGAAAGATAAGATCAAGGGATAAGAGATATGACCATTAGAGTAGGATCTGATAGGAACTCAAGATCTCTATCCATGGTAAAAGTTTAAAAACACCTTATAAGTTTATTGAAGGAGAATATTCATTTTTTTTCCCGAAATTATAGAATCGGCACACCTACAAAATGGATCAAACTGTGTTGATCAATGTTGGTGCTTAGGTATGCAACTTGCACCCAAAACTGGTGGACAAGAAGGCAGAGTGCACTGGGCATAAAAAATGACTTTTTGAAAATATAAACCCAAAAACTCAAACTTTTTGGGGAAATTATGCTTAAGGCTTTGTAAAGGGATTATGACAAAGTGTTCATGGATGTTGATTGATCCGATTTTCAGGCATTCTGGGATGATGTGACAAAATGGTTTGTAAGAATGTGGACTAATCTGTAGGTAATCAACAAGCCTACCTCTTTGTTCTTGGGCCCCCCTTTAGGATAGTACTATTACTTCCCTAATCGGAGGCTCGTTTTCCTTTACCAACTGTAGAATTTCCTTGTGCATCTTACATTAGGTGTCACACAAATATTACTTGTTTCCCCAAAGAGGTGTTGTGATCTCTTATGTATGTTGTGTCACCAAGGAACATTTTTGAAACCTTTTCAATGGTGGATGGACCATATAGTCAGATGGGACTCCTACACCAAACAATGTGAGATCTAATTAGGACTTCACATCGAGGACATCCCCTTTCATGTTGGTGACATCTAACATCATCAACAGGAAGGTGAGCTATGGTAATAGATTATAGTGGTACAATTGATGAGAGTAGTGCTAAGAAAGTGGAAAGCATTCTTGGATAGAGAAATCTTGTAGTTTACAAAGAAGGGATGCACTACAAGGAAGGTAAATATTGTAGCGATGCAACCGATGAGAGTAGAACTAAATAAATGAATTATGTCATTGCACTAAAATGTACGATAGAATAGAAAATACCCCTATGCTGTAGTATGAAAGAAAGTGGTGCATTGTAGTGTTGTCATTGATTGCAACAAATAGAGCGTAAGGCTTGTGCCATTGCGCCACAAGGAATCATAAGCTCTAAGTGAAGATTGCACCATTATGATAAGGCCAAAAGCAGGAAAAATAAACGAGGCTAAGTGTAAAGGGAAGTGAGGTGTGAGTAAGAATGTTGAGGAGACTTGAGTAAGAAGGTTAAGTGAAGAAAAGGGAAAAATGTGTGTACTCATGGATATATATAGGAGTGGGGGATAGTGGAAGGTTGGGATATGAAAGGTCACATAAAAATGAAATGTTGATGGAAACAAGCAAATAATGGGTGTAGAGGCATACCTAACACATACCATGATTGTTCTGTCCTTGGTGGTTGCACACTCCTCAGCAGTTTACGAACTACGCTAGCAAGATGTGATGCATTGATCAACAAGAGGGAGCTCTTGTCAAAAAGATGCACTATGAAAATAACTTGGGGGGTTGGACCTTTTATAATTTTTTTCACATGTGAAGATGTTTGTAGCGCATTAAATGCCCCTTCATGAGGAAAAGTGCATGTTAGATTAAGGTAGTGCACTACATTGGTCATATTTGTCACGCTATATTGTGCAAAGGGATTACGAGGCGTTGCATAGTTAGGATGCATAATATTGCACAGCTAGGATGTGCAATGCTATGCTAGAGATTTGTGTGATGTGCTACTCTATGAGGGAGCGATGCACTATGTTGTTAGGAAGAAATGCGTTATACAAATTTTAAAAATACACAAATGTAGTTGCATTTACATTTTGTTGACAGTGTTGGATAATTCATCCACACTAAGTGGGTCTCCTCGATATGAAATCCTAATTAGACCTCACATCATTTGGGATAGGAGCCCCATCCGAGATACAAGCCCGACTGCGACTGGGTGTGTATTTTTATCTTGGATATTGAATGCAAAGATAAGTGTGTGACCAAGTGTAATATGTTAGAAGAATGAGGACGAGATCATCCCTCCATTAATAGCTTGTGGAACATGATATAAGAACATAGAAATAGCATAATGAGTGAGAGCATGTCTTATGGAAGAATTAGATAATTGATACTAACTAAGACATAAAGTAAGAGATGTTAGAGGCCAAATGCAAATTAGTTCATAATTAATCACTAACACCAACATTGAATGAGGAATAAATATTCAAAGCCAACACACCCATTGTATGAAATGAAATAATTCATAAACATGAAACTGATCTGTAAACCTACATATATAAACAACAAAAGTATGAATAGTTATTAAAAGTGTAATTAACATGTATGTGAATCAATGCATGAACTTAAATCTTCTCATTAATACCATCGCCCATTCAAATACATGTACAGAAGCTCGTCAAAAACCAATAGTGAGGTGAGAGCAATTCATATCATCGATGTGACATAACACTAGCCTCACAATCCCTCCACCTATAAGCTACCAAGAGCAAGTGCCTTTAGCTCCTTAAGAAAAAAATAGCAATCTTATTACTAGCCTAGTTTATGTGCTAAAAGTGCTTTTGCGTGAGGCATGGGGTTACATTTATAGAAACGAGGAGGGTGACCTTTCACATTCTCTTATGAATTTTGGACCCTCATGACCTTTCGACTTCCAAATTGACTCTTCATCTCTCCTAGGACTTTTATACTTACACCATGACTTTTGAGATTCTAAGTGACCTTTGTTATTCCCTCTTGGTATTTTCCATGACTTTGATATTTGTCCTTGATGACAAAATAATATATTTAAAAAATAATAAGTAAAATTCAACTCACTTTATCAACAAACATTGGAATTTAATAAACTTGATAATGTCTTTGTTATGCCCTCGGGTTTCCTTGGCATTGAGTTGAAAAACCATGATTTCCATTAAATATTTTGCAATGTTAATCCGACCAACATACAAACAGTTCTTAGGAAACAATCTTCACTATAATATAATAAAAAATTATAACATTAATTAGTAATTATAAGTATGGGGGATTAACGAGAGTTCATAGCCCTCGAAACAATTCTTAGGAAACAATATTCTCTATAATATAATAAACAATTATAACATTAATCAGTAATCATAAGTATTGGGGATTAATGAGAGTTCATTTTCCCTTGAATAATAATTCTTGTCAATATTAAGGTTTATCATTCTCTAGTACTGTTTTCTTTTCTTAATGTGCACTTGAATAGTTTCCCACTGAATGTCATTATGTCGCCCTTTTGTGCACATTTGATCATATATCAATGGAGGTGTATTCAATATATAACATGTTCCCTTACATTTCTTCATATGTATATTTGGAAGGTGAATCACCATTAATTAGTCACAACTTGATTGTGTGAATAGACTATGGTGAAGGCAGAGATTTTAGTAACAGTGGATCTTGAGCTTTGTGGCTTCATGTTGTGCTAATGTGCCAACGCTGGTGTGCTAGTGTGCTTTGTCGCAGTTTCACATCTGAGCTTCATGATGATATCCGAACTACCTTACTACTATGTGCTTGTGTGATATATCCTAGAGTGCATAGGCTTGTGTAATCTTCAACGTAAAATGTTCTTTAATGCACACAATATACCATATATATTATCACAATTAGCACATATTTCTATTTAAATATTGTTCAACTCAATGCTTGAATTATTCCTCCATCATAATATATGATACATTGCATTATGATATGCTATGCTTTTCAGTGTTCTTGCAATTTATTTGATCGATATTTTTACTATATCCTTCACAAGTTTCATAAGGGTTGCTGCATATGGGAATGTCCCTTTGCATACATTGATACATGGCATATTATTTATGCATACGGTCACATCATTCAAATGTGTGAAGCATCTCTTTCATTTGGTGCATTTGATGGTCCTTTGCAACATGAATCTATAATGGCTCCATGACATCATTTTGCAGTTGTTGCAATACGTGTGTTATCCTTTGCGTACAATGTATGTGTTGCAGTGCTTTTTCCCTCTATCACACTTTTCCTCTTTGGAATATGAATCAACCTCATGTGTGTTGTGGTTCTGATATGCAATGGCAGGGAGGGAGAGGGGGATTTAGCAGCAGAATAGTATACCTTAGTGATCTACAATGCGCCAGTGCGAGTGTGATTTATGTTTGTCGAACTATCACATTTCAGTGATGTACGACATTACCCCTAGCCTTGTAACATGTGTTTGTAGGTTTTAACCCCGTACAGAAATTACCTACATACGAATTCTAAAACACAGAAAAATAAACAATGCAAGAGCATAACACATAAAACACATATACACAGAGATTTTCCCACTGGATCCCAAAACCGAGACTACCAGCTTGATTTTTCGTTATATTCCTTTCAATGTTATAATACATATTTATGCATGTAGAAGCATCCAATACCATGGACTGAAAACCATTGCATCCAATACCATGGACTAAAAACCATCGTATCCAATACCATGGACCGAAAAACCATCGCGTCCAAAAAACATGTACAAAAATCATGCACAAAACCATAGGTGGGTCTGCCCAACCTAACATAGGGTCCAAAATCAAAATTTTCCGGGGCGTTGCCCCGGACCCCATAAAGTGGGGTTACGAGTACCCCTCAAACCCCCTGTTAACTACGTGGAAAGAATATAACACAACCCAACATTCTCCCACTTGTTTTTTTCTTTCCACAGGGGGCCACAGGAGAGCTTAGTCATTTTTCCAGCCCTGAAACGCCCATTGTTTCTCTACACCAAGAGAACTTCTCAGAGCTCACAGATTTTGTCAATGCATCTACAGTATTCTTCAAAGTGTCCACCTTTACCAGCAACACCTTTTTTTCTTCTATCATATCCCTCACAAAGTGATATTGAACATCAATGTGCTTTGTCGTTGAATGATATGCAGGGTTCTTTGCCAAGAAAATTACACTTTGGTTGTCACAGTCTATCCTTATAGCTTCCTGTACTAACCCCCTACTTGAACACAATCTCTGCAACCAAACTGCTTCCTTGCTTGCATGAGTGGCTGCCATGTATTCTGCCTTTGTAGTTGATAGTGCCACTACAGATTGTTTCTTACTCATCCAACTGACTGCACCTCCAAATAGGTTAAACACATACCCACTTGTAGATCTTCTTTGATCCAGATCTCCAGCCCAGTCTACATCAACAAAGCCATGAATATCCAACACTCTGTCCAATCCTGGTCTTCCTTGGTAGCACAAACCATAATCACTAGTGCCATGCAAATACCTTAAAACCCACTTCACTGTTGTCCAATGCTCCTTTCCTGGTTTTGACATAAACCTGCTCAATACTCCCACTGCATGTGCGATGTCTGGTCTACTACAAACCATTGCATACATTAGGCTACCGAATGCACTTGCATATGGAACAGGTGACATATCCTCTTCCTCTTCTTGTGTCTTAGGACACTATTCAGCAGATAACTTTACACCTACAGGTATAGGAATCTTCACCGTTTACTATCCTGCATATTAAACCTTTGCAATATTGTCTTGACATACTTCCTATGGTTTAACCAGAGCTTCCTCTTTTCCCGATCTCTTTTAATTTCCATGTCCAAAATATAGTTTGCAGCACCAAGATCTTTCATGTCGAATTTGGAGGACAATTAGGTCTTCAAATCCTGGATAATTTCTTTGTCATTTCCAACCAACAACATATCATCCACATACAAAACCAGATAAATAACATGGTCACCACTTAATTTAAAATACACAAAATGATCTGCTTTGCTTCTGGTGAAGCCAAGTCCCCGTATAAATGTATCAAATTTCTGATACCACATCCTTGGTGACTGTTTTAACCCATACAGAGACTTCTTTAACTTGCATACCAGTTCTTCCTTACCCTTCACTGCAAAGCCTTCAGGTTGTTTCATGTAGATCTCCTCTTTCAGATCCCCGCGAAGAAATGTTGTCTTCACATCCATCCGTTCTACCTCAAAATCAAAAGCAACAGCCATAGATAAAAGTAATCTAATAGAAGTTACCTTGGCAACAAGAGAAAAAATATCACCAAAATCAATTCCTAGCACCTGGGAATAACCTTTTGCTACTAACCAAGCTTTGTATTTCTGCACTTTTCCTTCTGCATTTGTCTTCTTTTTGAACACCCATTTGTTGCCAATGGGTTTCCTTCCAGCCGGCAACTCCACTAGATCCCAAGCCTCATTTTTGTGCAAAGATGCCATTTCATCAACCATGGCCTCTTTCCAGAGTTTTCCATCCTCTGAATCCACTGCTTCCTTCATAGTTCTGGGATCATCATCAGTAATAGATAAAGAAAAATTTGAACAGAAAGTAGATGGACTATACCTTTCTGGCTTCCTTCTTTCTTGAACTGATCTTCTTACACCCGGAGTTTGTGGCTCTTCATCTTCTGATTCCTCCTCTATTGTAGAGTTTGATTCTTCCTCCTTTAGCTCAAACTCTATCTTCTCAGGTTCCTTTGGTTGGACTTCATGTTTAATAACATCTTTCACCTCTCTGAACACCACATCTCGACTGTACACAACCTTCCTTGTTACTAGGTTCCAAAGCTTATAACCCTTCAAACCATCCTTATACCCAATAAAGATGCACTTTTAAAATTTACAATCCAACTTGGTTCATTTCTCCTTTGGAACATGTACATATGCATCACATTCAAATACCCTCAAATGTGAAAGAGAGGGTTTCTTACTAGTCCATACCTCTTGTGGAGTCTTATTCTCCAACGCTGATGAAGGTGACCTGTTGACCATGTAACATGCAGTATCCACCACCTCTACCCAAAATTCCTGTCCTAACCAGGCACCACTAGCATGCTTCTTGCCCTTTCCATCAACGTCTTATTCGTTCTTTCTGCATCTCCATTTTTCTGAGGTGTATATGGAGTAGTCTTCTGTTGTGCTATACCACACTTCTTACAGAATTCTTCAAATTCCTTACTGCAAAACTCTCCACCATTATCTGTCCTCAGCACCTTTACCTTCTTCTCTGTCTGGTTTTCCACTAGAGCCTTGAATTCTTTAAACCTATCAAAGACTTCAGATTTCTTCTTAAGGAAATATATCCATGTATTCCTTGAGATGTCATGTATAAATGATACATACTACATAGACTTACCCAGTGATGGAACCTTCATAGGTCCAAACACATCACTGTGCACAAGCTCTAACATTTGTTTCGCCCTCTTACTTCCAGAGGGGAAACTCACCCGATTTTGCTTCCCATATACACAATTTTCACAAAATTCAAAATCCAAAGAGCTATTACTCATACCTTCTACCATACCTTTGCCATGAAGTATTCGAAGGCCCTTCTCTCCAATATGTCCAAGCCTTTAATGCCACAGCATGGTCTCTCTCCAGAGACGACTAGATTTTCTGCTCCACTTTCAGGAACCACAGAACTGTTGCATCCATCAACAACAGTGCTACCTTGCAGCTTGTACAGAGTTCCAATCCGAACTCCCCGCATCAGTACCAGTGCTCCCTAAACCATATTGCAGGTATCCTTCTCGAACACTTTTTTTATACCTGCATCATCCAGCTTGCTTATAGAAATCAGATTTCTGGCCAATCCAGGAATATGTAGAACACCCGGAAGTGTTCTAACCCTTCCACCTTGCAACTTCAACTTTAATTTTTCGCGACCAATGATTCTAGCCTTCCTGTCATCCCCTAAGAAGACATCACCACCATCATATTTCTCATACTCGCAGAACCACTCTCTATGGGGAGTGAAGTGAAAGGATGCACCTGAGTCAATCAACCATGCCTCATGATCTACATGTGTACTTGAAGAAGCCAAGGACGCATCCCCACCTTCATCTCAGGTGGTTTTCGCCTCTGTAGAAGGAGCATCATCAGATCCCTTTCCCTTATCAGGAGCTTTAGATTTACAGTCCCTTTTGAAGTGCCCTTCCTTTCCATATTTCCAGCACACCACCTTTACAAGTTTTCCTGGAGATTTAGTTCTCCCTCTAGATTTAGATCTCCCACTCGATGACTTATTTTTGTTTCAGTTCTGGGACTGTCCTCATACAGACAAGGCATCACCATTTTGGATCTCCATATTTTTCTGTCTCATCTCCTCTATCAGCAAGGATGAGACTATTTCATCAAAATGCAAGGCAGTTGCATTGCTATCTATTGCAGTAACCAGACTATCCCATGAATCTGGTAGAGAACACAACAAACTGATGCACTTATCTTCATCTGAAATTTTAATATCAACAGATGCTAACTGACTTACCACAGTATTAAATGCATTCAGATGCTCTGTCACCAAGTCTTCATCTTTCATCCTCAGGTTATACAGATTTTTCCACAAGAACAATTTATTCACTAGAGACTTAGATTGGTACAAAGTCCCTAACTTGTCCCACAACATCTTTGAAGTAGCTTCCCCTGATACATTCAACAATACTGAATTTGAGACACACAATCGTATTGTGCTCTTTGCCTTCCGATCCAACTTCTTCCATTCTTCATCAGTCACTCCCGTTGGTTTAGTACCTAGATCTACCACAATCCATTGATCTTTATCCACCAACAGATCCTCCATCTTGAGTTTCCACAACTCAAAACTCTGACCATTAAATTTCTCGATCTCTATCTTTCCACCACTCGCCATATTCTTTCACCACCAAAATCGATCTCACATATCTCCCACTGAATAGGGTCTACCACAGGCCCGAGCAAAAACCCTCAGCAACAAAGGCGTCCCCTTGAAGCCAAAAACAACTCTGATACCAAATGTAGGTTTTAACCCCATACAAAAATTGCCTGCATACGAATTCTAAAACACAGAAAAATAAACAATGCGAGAGCATAACACATAAAACACATATACACAGATATTTTCCCATTGGATCCCAAAACCGAGACTACCGGCTTGATTTTTCATTATATTCCTTTCAATGTTATAATACATATTTATACATGCCGAAGCATCCAATACCATGGACCGAAAACCATTGCATCCAATACCATGGACCGAAAACCATTGCATCCAATACCATGGACCGAAAAACCATCGCGTCCAAAAAACATGTGCAAAAATCATGCACAAAACCATAAGTGGGTCCGCCCAACCTAACATAGGGTCCAAAATCAAAATTTTTCGGGGCGCTGCCCCGGACCCCATAAAGTGGGGTTACAAGTACCGCTCAAACACCCTGTTAACTACATGGAAAGAATATAACACAACCCAAAAGTGTTGGCACCAACAAACACATCTTATGTATGCTATATATATACATATACATACATACATACATATATATATATATATATATATATATATATATATCTATATATATATATATATATATATATATATATATATCTATATATATATATATATATATATATATATATATATATATATATATATATATATATATGCATGCTCAGAGAGAAAGTTATGAAAATTTTCCCCAGGTCACCTGTTTGGAATGTAATTCAGCCTCTTCGAGGGGGAAACCTCCTTTACATTACACAAATGAACAATTCTTGGATGATACAAATGAAAAGACCTCCTTTCTATATATAGGAGTCTAAGGGGTCATAACATAATCAAAGCCGACATAACAATAATAATGTAAGGGCACAATAATAACAATAGTGGGCTTCTATGGGGCACAATAGTAACAATATGGGCACTACATGGGTACATCAATATAATAAGTGGGTTATACTAACAACAATAAGGGGTTACACTAGTAGTATAGGGGCCTAACATATATATATATATAGCCTTTGTATCATATGTATCACAACCCTTCAATGCATTGGTATTGAATATTCCCTTTAATGTTGACTCAATAATGGTTGTCTGTAATGCTAATTCGTCATCCCGATTCATGGGATCCCCGATGCTTCTTTAATTGAAGTATTTAAAGTTTTCCAAACCAGCCTTTTAAGTTCTCTACCACTGGTGTTTTGAATGTGAACAGGCATAATGATTCATGCTTTATTATTGCAAGAGTGATATGTCACTCTCTTGAGTCTTTTCTATCTAGCAGACTGATTTGGTTGTGTCTCAAATTAAACAAAATGTGCATTTTCATTGATAATTAATTAAAAATAATATGTTTCATGGATCATACTTTCCATTTTGAAGGTTTTTGTTCCTTAGATCTCTATAACTTCAATAACTTGAGCTCCTTAGCTCTTACTCCATCTGTAGCATTTGGTTATGGCTCTAGATCCATCTTAATCTTTTCGATTTTGAATATAAACCCATATTTAACCCTAAAATGTGTTTCTCATCTTTACAACAATATGTTGCAATGAAATTAACAGTAAATACATCTTATATTTCATTGCAAGTTTTTCTAAGGCCAACTTGAAGTACTCATTAATGGTACCATGTTATCAGCTTCCCTTTCTTGTAACTTTTTATTGGTTCAAGACATCTCCTTTTCTAGAGTTAAACCCAGTAGTTGTAGACTCTATCAACAATTGTTGCTCATGGTAATCCAATGATTTAGCTTGTTGCCTACTAAGCTACAAGAATTAGTTTTTGTTTTCCTTTATCATAATACTTAGGATAATGTTTTTTGCTAATATATATCTCCAAGATCTACAATTGGAAATACTCCTTTATAAATCACGTGGACATAAGGATGGATAAAAAAATTTGGTAACTCCTATGGTTGTCGTCTATATCCTTCAATTCATGTAAGCATTATGTACTGTGGGTGCATATGGCTAGAAATAGAAAAGTCTCTCTCTCTTTTCATACTAATATATTCCCTTTCTTCTCTATGGAATGGGAGCTACTTATATTCTCAGTGGATTTGACCTTGTTGCACAACAATTGTACATTATCTTAACACTCTTGGTGTAATCTTTATGTACTTTGCATATGCTTTGACATGGTAAACATTCCAACACAACCTTTAACTCATAATTTGTCTTTATAATTGTCTTGTTCTTATACTCTTGATGCAGTCCTTCATCACACTATATTATCACAGTGTGCCTTACATGATCTTGAACTTACCCTATTTTATGATTCTCATAAGTTCCCTAATGACTCTCGTTCCCTATGAGCACAACATTTGATATTTAATGTGATTCTTTGTGCCACCAATAGGCATTTACATATAACATGTTGTTGTATATCTCAAGACAACATTGCATTACACTATCGCTCAAAGCCACAAACCCTTCATAGATTTGTTAGGTCTTAATCATTGGTGTGTCAAATGCCCTCATCTTTCCAAAATCTGGTTAAAAGGGCTACCCTACACACCATCATATAATATAGATTAGCAAAATTATGTGAAGTAAAATGAACATTTTATAGTCTTAAACATTGATAATTTAAATGTACAATAATTAATAGGGAGTGGAAATCTAATTTGATCGATCAAATTAGTTTCAACCATTCAAGTTGTTATAAAGTCCAAAAGGAATTTCAAATATTTTTGCAAATACAAATAGTTTAAGGAATTTTCTTGGAAAAACAATGTGAAAGGTGAAATGTGGAACCTAGAAGAGTCAATCTTCAATGCATGACCAAAACATTTCCTTCACATGATTTTAAACTCAAGCATATGAACAGAATTAGTGATTGAAGGTGGCATTAGCAAGCACTATGATTCCTTGATGATGGCATAGTGTAATGCAAGTGCTTGCAAAAATAAATCCTAGAGGATGAAGATTAAGTTAAAACAAGTTTGGGACTTTAATCGTGACAATCTAGGGTTTCAAAGGTGCATGGGAAAGATGATAACTTCATAAACCCTAATTCGTTCAAAAGGATGAGGACTAAGGTGGAGTCTAGTTATCACCATAAGAAACCTACCCATGATTGTAATGCATATTATAAAAGGATAAATCTTGAGGATGCTTGAGTCTTAAAAATACATTATTAGAGAAACAACCACCTAAACCCGCATGCATCAATAAGATCAATATGAAAGATGAATCACGGGGAATTAATGTAATATTCATCGTGAAAGTATAAGAATCAATAGGGTTTAATGGAAACTGGGTTATTGCAAGATCTCACTAAGTCAAAGTCATAAACATAATCTTTGAGATCTAGAAAAGTAGAGGGGGAGCAAAAAATTTGGTGTTATGCCTAAAATTTTGGATATTGTTGTAGCGGCCACAACACCTTGTTAACTCAGAAAGAGACAAAAATGTTTATCACTTGAAAAAATGAAGTGGGAGCTCCAAAATTTGGTATATGTCAAAAAATTTGGGCTGTTGTATCTACTACAATAGTACCTTGACCTTTTTTGTGTTCAATCTTGGTTACGTATCATACTTGGCTCTTGGTAAGCCAATATCGTTATGGAGTCATGGCCTAGCCAAAGAATGACCTGTTTTTGAACAAAATATGATTGGAAGATCTTATGGCTAAAAGAAAATAAGATATTTTCTACAAGTCATTAGTTTTCTCTAGATAAGTGTTCTAAGAATTATTAATTATCACTCTTTAATTTTATGCACCCTTAAAGCAATATTTGGATGCATGATTAAGTGAATGATATGAGTATATGCCTTTGAGATTGCATGAAGGAATGATCATGTTCTAATACAATTCTACTGATATGATTTGTTTTGAGACAACTGATATGCATCAGAGTGCAAGGGGGAGGGACCCCATAACTATTACAAGTAAGAAATTTGGGTTGTTAGCTTGCTAAGAATTTGAGAAAAATTATTTATTTGTTTAATAAAATTTCTATGTTTATTCATGTGATGAAATTCCTAATGAGCTTGGAATATTTCCTTGTAGAGTCTCATTAGAGGGAAAAGGTGGATAAAGGATCATTGAAGGATGGATTGACTGGGTCAATGTGAACCAGATGTCCAGAGAAGTCACAACTATGCAAATGGCTTAAGAAGGGATTTTCCCTCGACTAAAAATTGTGCTTCGCTAATATAAATTATTTATGAAAATAATATGAATGCATGAATGATAAGAAAATAGTAACTGTTACTTGTTATGTTTTGGGTAATATAGTAAGTTAATCTAATGAATATCATGTCACATGGAATGTTTATATGGAAAGTGCACAAGAGTGATCTTTTGTTGTTAACTACCACATGAAACAAAGTATTGTACTTATTATTATGCTTATGAGAGTTTTCATTTGAATGATTGAAAATAAGATACGTTGAAGATTAAGTTTTAAAATAAATGTGCATGAATAGCATGGAATATGTGCAAGTATGGCACGTGCATGACAAGATGTATATGCACATGTTTTGGTGCACAATTGAATGCATTGTTTGAATGTGTAATTTGGATACATAGAGAAATGCCCTTTATGGATATTCATTGGAACTTGTTTGTAAGAAGATGAAATGATAGAGTTGTGACTAATATGTGAATTTTAGATCATTTTAGGGGTTGTTGAATGTTGCGACATCAAGTACTCTAATAATCCAGTTGAAATCCTTGAAGAGATCTTAGATGATAATGTATGTGATGGTAGCCAAGTAAGTAGGGAAAGTAGAAATCAATGGTAAAACGGTAAAGGAATTGTGTAAAAATTCCTTCCAGTTGAATTCAATATTTATTTTTCAATTTAATGCAATGATTCCTAAGAAGAGGTATGGTTGACGTAGAAAATTGTCAACACAAAATATTTAGTAAAATCTTAATAATGTGTGCATGTAGTGAGCTTCCATGCCGAACAAAAAATGAATATATGGATAATACACTTATGAGATAAAGTATGTTTGGTAATGCATTGAGAGAATGCATGAAAATGTGGGATGTATGATCAAGATGTAGGGATTTCAATTGTGTTCATTAGTCCATGAGTATTGGTTGAAATTTTTCTAACCTTGAGACAAGTGATTCTATCATATAATGTTGATTTTGTTGATAAGGAATAAGTAATTGAAGGATTGGTTTTTTGTAGTTAATGTGAAAATTGTATGGAATTTTTTATATATGAAACATGCTTGTCATCAATACTTAGTCGGTTATGACAAAGGAAAGAAGCCTTCAATGTGTAAATATTACCAGAAAATCTTTGGTGTATGTAGGAGTTATTATGGCATGATTTGGTGCATTGAGTGCAAGAAAGCTAGTATAAGACAATCAATTTCATGATTGAATGCCATGAAACGAAATAGCTTATAATAAATTTTATGAATTATTGAGTAGTGAAATGAGTAGCATTAATCCATCATCCTGTAAAGCAAAGTGGAAGCTAATTACTCATGAATTTAGAGATATGTATGTTTCAGTTTTGATCCTTTGGTTGTTGGACTAATGGAATTCTTGGAATGATTGTGATGCAAATAAATACTGCAATGATAGATTGATGTCAATTTATTTTAAAATCAATTGAAAGTGGTTGAACTATTATGTGTATATAATTATGAGATCACTTCATGGTATGTTATAAATCTTGCAATGAAATTATTTTATGTATGAACACTTACAATTGTTTGGTTGATTGAAAGTATATATTGTTGTTGAAACAACCTTGGTTTTGGTAATGAAGGTTGAGTACTACCATACGCAAGAGTTAACATCATGAGAAGAATTTCATATTTATGAAATTTGATTCCTCTATAAATCATGTTTGGAAAGAAAAAAACAAAGTAAGAATATTTTATTTAAGTTATTATGATTAATCTCATGGAAACTATATGCTTTTGATACAGGTGAGATGATAATCTATCTAGGAAGAATAGATGATGGTTGTGAAGCTAAAAAACCTAGGGATAAGGCCATTGTGGTGACACTAGAACCCTATGGCATACATTGATCACCATGAGTTATGTTATGAGGGAAATATTGTATTATTTAGAGAAATCTAGAGGAATTATTTCGCTATAAGAATCCATAAGTATCAAGAATATCCCTAGGTCAGAAATCCTTGCCAAGGAATGGATCACTCGAGGGACTAGGGAGGTGGAGAAGGGGATTCTTGAACTTGGAAGACTGCAAGGAAGATGTTGATGGGGGAAAATGTACTGGAAACAACAAGGGGGTCTCCTTGGTGTGAAGTCCCAATTAGACCTCACACCGTTTCGAATAAGAGCCCCATTTGGTATGTAGTCTTGCTTGCCATCATGTACGTTTTTCCCCTAGTTATCAAATGTGTGGATGTAAGAGCAAGAGCAATAAAGAAATGCATGGAAATGGGGAATTAGGCCAAACCATGATTGGTAACCTGTAGAATGAGATACAAGGATATAACAACAAAGTAACAAGAAGAATTATTAAGCTAAAACCATCTCATACATACATGAATAAAAACATTTTAGAGGTTAATTGAAAATCAGTTCAAAACAAGTTACAAAAACAAGGTGGAATAAGACAACAAAGATTCAATTTGGACATGAAATCCATAAGCTAACAATGAGGTCATTAACATATGATCACTTGAAAGAACACATACACACATACACACATGATGGAAATATAGGAAATGTAATACAACTATCATAAAGATGCATGGGAATCCATGTCGAAAGGGAAGAACCTCTCATTATCCATGCTACATAATCAAGTACATATTCAACAAGTCAATCAATGCCTAGTAGTGGAACATGGGTTTTTCATGCAATCATCCAAGGAAAAGTCCTAGCCTCACCACAACTCACCCTACTAGCTTCCAAGAGCTCAGTGCTTCTAGCTCCTTAAGCACAAATCAACTATCTAATGCTAGTCCTAGCTCAAGTGCTAAAGTTTCTTTTTCAAATGAGGCATGAGGGTATATTTATAAAAATGAAGAGGGTGACTTTTCACCTTCTCCAATGACTCTTGGGCTTCCCTCATGACCTTTTGACTTCCAATTGACACTTCATATTCCCTAGGACCTTTAAACTTCCTCGTGGCCTTCTAATGCTTAATGACCTTTGGTAATTTTTCATTTTATAATATGAAAAAATAGTAGGTCATGAGGAATTCACACGTTCTTTGAGCCTAACTCTTATTGAGAAAGCTTATGAACACCTTGAGACAATGGACCTTGGTCGAAACAAGTAACCCTAGTTTTGTAGCAAGTCCCAATGAAAATTCAAATTCTAATGCAATTGCAAATTGCGATTATAGTGATATTGAGGGCCACAAATGCAACGGTCGACCTTAAGACATAGGCAAGCCGAGTCTAGTCACATATTTCAGTTATAGCGCAAGTCATATTTCCTCTTCATACTCTTGGTCACAAGTTCTCTTCACAGTGTTGGTCGCATCTTCAAGTCAGAGTGTTGGTCACATTTTGTGATCTCATCGTTTGTCACATTTTCAAGTCATAGTGTTAGTCGCATTTCCTCTTGAAGGTGTTTGTCCCGTCTTCAAGTCATAATGTTGGTAACTAAAAGTGTGACGTACAAATAAGTAGAGTTAGAGGTCGTAACAATAGCATATAGGTAATGACTACTCATGATGGAAAGATCGACTAGGGGCCAAAGAGTCATTTTCATGCTCAAGTCACAAGTTGCTATCTCAGTTTGTACTGGTGAAGCATGAAGGTTTAACTCTGAGAAGCGATTGTAGGTTGCGCTAGAGTTATAGTAATTATGAGGAAAGGGCACCTTGGAGAGTGAGGGTGTAAGAGGGATATGCAAAGGATGAAGAAGGATAGAGCCTAGGTGTAAAATACAAAGGCACAATATGCATATAAAGCTGAGGTTTAGGGAAGACGAAGGGTCATGGAAGTTCAAGCAACAAGAATATGAAGAGACACAAAAATAGACCACATTTGCAAAATGTAAGGATAGGTAGGTCGTAAATCACAAATCTAGTGGCTAGTCACAAGTTGCAAATCTAGTGACTAGTGTCAATCCCCTGTGAACTAAAAACAAGATTTGTGAGTAAAGGGCATAAGGAGCTTAAGAAAAGTCAAAATTTGCACTTTTAGTGGCTAGTCCCATATCACAATTCTAGTGACCAGTCATAGTTTCAATGTGTGCCTCAACTTTGAACATAGTTATCGATCAAACAGGAACTATTACCTCAAAATGGATACTCGAGCCAAAAAATCCAAAAAAAACATGAAAAAACACCTTGAAATCGAAAAGTCTTGATGCCGGAAAAACAATTTTTTTTCAAGGTACATTTTCAACAACTTTTAGTAATGACATTAAAAACAAAATATTGTGACTCTGAAAAACTTTAACTTTCGAATGATTTTCAAGCATGACATTAACAATAAAATATCACGTCTTTGAAAACCCTTAAAATTCCAACGATTTTTAAGCATGACATTAAGTTTAAAATATCACTTCTTTGAAAAACCTTAAATTTCCAACAATTTTCAAGCATGGTGCTAAGAAAAAATATTTATAATTGTTTTCAGCGATAACATTAAAGATAAAATACCAGGACTTAAAAAAACATTAAAAATCTTGACAATTTTTCAACCATGGAATTAAAACCAAAGATTATGACTACAAAACAATCTTAAATGTTCAAAATATTTTAAGATGACATTATGCAAAAAATTTATGACTAAAAAAACTTGAAAAATGAACACCTGAATGAAAGAGTTATTATACCAAGAGTATTTTTTTTTAAATGCTAAATGTATAGCGATTCTGAAATCTTAGCCTAAGACAACTTGATACATTGCGAAAAAAATTTAAAAATCAATTATCAAATTGACACGTAGGTGAGCTCAACCCATTGTAATGAAAACTTAAAGACCAATCATGAAATTAACACATTGTGGGGCATACTCGATTATTATAACGAAAAATTTAAAATCAACTATCAAATTGCACATAATGGGATCAGGTTGCTAGACAAGCATCGACACATACCCTACAAAATATATAGATATATATAAACAAAAATTCAAATATTGAAAAAAAATAAAAGTAAAAAATAATAACAAGTAAAAAAAAAAAAAAACATAAAAAATATATAGTAATGACATTAAAAAATTTATAAATGTAAAAAAAATTAACCATACCATGTAAAATTAAAAGAAAATAAAAGCCCCACGGGGTAGGCGAGTTGGTAATCACATTCGCGGGAAGTCGTTAGAAAGGCAACTCCGCTCTGAAGGACACCAGTTCAAATCCCCTGGACTTACCTTGGTGACGCGTTATAGTGGGCCGGCGCGAAGCCCAGAGGTTATAGTGGTGGCGGCCAGAATCGACCCCGTGTCACGCGAGTTGCGAGGCTGTCCCAGTTGCCGATTCCTCTGATATAAAATATATATATATATATATATATATATATATATATATATATATATATATATATATATATATATATACATATATATATATATATATATATATATATATATAATAAATAAAATATAAAAACCAAAGAAAAGAAATTACAAAAATAAAACACAACATTAAAAAAAATTGAAATCTTAAAAAAAATATAAATTCCTTGGCGACCCCGAGGCCCAACTGGCCAGGGGACGATTCATGACAAAAAACAAATTAAATTTCATAAAATATAAAAATAAAAAAAATCATAAAAATGTAAAAAGAAAAATCAAAATTAACCTGTAAAAATGAAAAATTTAAATAAAATAAAAAATAAATATAAAAAATAGACAAATATATATATATATATATATGAAAAAACAAATAAAAAAAATACCATTTTTTAACTAATAAAAAAAATTGAAATATAAAAACATCATTTAAAAGAATGTTAAACAACTATCCAAAAACAAAAAAATCCAAAATAAATTAAAAATTAAAAATGTTTAAATTATTTTTTTAATTATATTTTAAAATTTAAAGTATAAAAAAATTTAAAACAAAAAAGATTTAAATTCAAAAATTAAAATAAAAAATATAAAAATTTTAAAATTAAAAATTAAAAATTATAAAAATTAAAAATAAAAAATTCAAAACAAATAGAAAAAAAATAAAATTTAAATTTAAAAAAAAAGGTAAAAATTAAAATAACAAAAAATCACAAATAAAAAATAAAAAATAAACAACAAAGAAAATAAATTAAACAATTTAAAAATAAACAATTAAAAAAAATACAATTAAAAAAAATTATAAAAAAATTAAAAAGAAAAAAACGATTAAAACAAAATAAAAATAAAAAACAATTAAATAATACCACAACACTCGGCCTACCCTCCCTGCCCTCTCCCCTGCCCCACCCGACCCCTACCACGTCCCCCTCCCTCACCCCCTCCCCTCCCCACCCTCAACCCTCCCCCCTCCTCTCCGCACCCTCAGCTCTCTCCTTGCACCTACTCCCCCCTTCCCGTCCCACCTGGATCCCCAACCAGTGACCAATAGGCCACAGGCCAATTCTAGGAATCGACCTGTGGCCTTTTAGCCACTGGTTGGGGCCCTGGGTGGGGGGGGGGGGCGGGGTAGGGGGGAGGGGGAGGGTGCACGAGGAGGGCCGAGAGTGGGGAGGGGAGGGGGTGGGGTGGGGGTGAGGGAGAGGGGTGCGGAGAGGAGAGAGGAGAGAGGGGGAGGGCTGAGGGTGGGAAGGTGAGGTGGGTGAGGGAGAGGAGAGGGGAGGAGGAGGGAGGGGAGGGGGGAGGGGGGTGAGTGAAAGTGGGGAACGGGATGGGGACGGGGGTGAGGGAGGCGAGAGGGGATGGGTCGGGAGGGGGGTGAGGCTGGGTGGGGGTCGTGGTTTGTTTTGGACTATGTTTTTTTAATCGGATTTTTTTACCTTTTTTTTTATATTGTTTAAAAAAAAAATTGTATTTTTTTAAATTGTTCTCTTTAATAGTTTTTTTTTAATTGTTTTTTTTAAATTGTTTTTTTTAATTGTGTTTTTTTTAGTTTTTATTTTTAATTGTGTTTTTTTAAATTGTTTTTTTTTTGTTTTTATTTTTTATTGTGTTTTTTTTTAAATTGTTTTTATTTGTTGAATTTAGGCTTTTGTGATCCATATCAGTTTTAAGAAGGGTTTCAACGTAAATCACATGTAAAAAACATTTGTCGACATGTTCCGAACTAACCAATGTGGTTCATCGTCAGGACAAGTTGAAGAGTCAGATCATGGCTGCATATTAAATAGGGAGAGCAGATCATCCAGATGGCTAGGTGTGACAACGACTATAATGAACACAAAAATGGCTAGATTTGTATTATTATATTAAAATATTATTATAATGTTTATCATGGGTTATTAAGTCAAAAATTAATAACTAATAATAATAAATAATATAATATTATAATCATAGTAATGTTATAGTAATAATTTAATTTATTAATTAATTAATTTGATTATATATATATATATATATATATATATATATATATATATATATATATATATATATATATATATATATAATCTATTTTATTTAATTTATATATTTATTTTTATTTATTTATTTAGTTATTAATTTATTAATTTATTTCTTTTTAATTTATTTATTCATTTAATATCCAATAGGGATAAGATCTACTCGATCTAGGTAAATAAGTCTAGAAATATTAATTCCTATTCATATTATCAGTACTAGGTTATACAGATAAGACATGTAAAGGGGGTGTTTTATAATAATATTAATCTAGTATAACTAATAATCGTATGGAATTAATAAATTATTATTGAACTTTAGTTATGATAAAATTTATTAGAATTATTAAGGTAAGGGTAAAAGTTTAAAATCAAATTATTAGTAAAGTTATCTAATAGATCTAGGGATGTTAGTACAAGCCAGGATTGATTATATTAAGATATTAATGTTATGATATTAGTAATAATAAAAAATATTAGAAAGAGAGACAATTTTATATTCAAGAAGCTTAAGAACAGGACAATTAATAAAATAAGTTAACCACAGGAGAAATCCCAGGAGGATAGAAAAGTAACGGCTAAATGAAGAAGGATACGGGATAATACAGGGAAACCTAGAAAGCTAGAAAAGGTCAAAAAAAGGGAGGGGAGGATGGGGAAGGCATGACTAGGAAGAGAGGGCAGGGATCCAACAACTACTGATCTTCCAACCATCATCTCTATTGAGATTGTTTGGCCTTCTTTCAATCTCAATTGCTTCTCTAAATTTACGGTGATGGAACTGTGCAACCTTAGCAATAACCTTGGCCTCTTCGATTGTTTGGCCTTCTTTCAATCTCAATTGCTTCTCTAAATTTACGGTGATGGAACTGCGCAACCTTAGCAATAACCTTGGCCTCTTCAATACAAACATGATGCTTGGTCTTTTCCGCATGCTCTGCTAGTGCGGAAGACTTGGTTCTCCCATGCCTTAGGTCAGCTGTGTGTTCGTTGATCCTTTGATTGATAGAGCACCCTGTTTCCCCGATATAGGGGGTCCCACAGGAACAAGGAATAATGTAGACACCCTTCATGTCCTTGGGGTCGATAGGATCCTTCACCGATCGGAGGGATTTACGAATGGTGTTGAGGGGCCTAAAGGTTGAGGGAATATTATACTTCTTAAGAACCAAGCAATCTTGTCCGAGGTTCCCTGGACATAGGGAAGATGGACACCTAAGGTTCATTTTTAATCACCGAATTTTTGGAGGCTTTAAGGAGAGCCTTTTGACCAAGGCGTATACTATATCTGTTCTCCACAAAAACATTAAGGAGATGGGATTTCTCTTTATCGAAGCTCTTATTATCAGAAATCCTAAGGGCACGAGTAGTGAGGGTGTTAAGAACACCCAATTTTTGAGCTGGGAAATGATGGGAATTGGCATGAAGATATTGCTCAGTATGTGTTTTCTTCTGAAACACTGAGTGGGAGAGGGAACCGTCATTATTCTTAGAGATAAGAATATCAAGGAAGGGGAGGCAACCATTGACTTCTTTTTCCATGGTGAACTTAATGGCAGAGGATTGACAGTTGAGGTGATTGAAGAATTGTGTTTATTTTTATTTTTTTTTATATTGTTTTTCTTAAATGTTTTATTTTTTTATTTTTTTTTAATTGTTTATTTTAATTATTTTCTTTTAATTATATATATATATATATATATATCTATATATATATATCTATATATATATATATATATATATATATATATATATATATATATATATATATATATATCTATATCTATATATATATATATTTTAAACTGTTTTTATTTTTTAATTGTTTTGAATCTTTTCTAATGCTTTTTTATTTTTATTATTATGTTTTATTACTAACATGTTTTATGATTTATGTTTTTTTATTTTTGTTATGTTTATATATATATATATATATATATATATATATATATATATATATATATATATATATATATATATATATATATATATATATATATAAAAGCTATTGTAGTACCTTTCCTTTTCTATTCACATGAAACCAAGTTAAGCCATATACATCGTTTTCGTGGCCTTAACCTACCCAGATGGGAAACTGGGTCTGTTGGCCACCTCAAATTGTTATAAGCCATCCAATAGCAAAAATGAATAAGTCTATCAATCCACGCTAAATAAGCTTCGCAGCAAAAAATACTAAATCTATGCCAGACAGTCATGAAAACTAACAAGAAAATGGAGTACTATCCTCTGAAAACAAACATGATAAACAGCTGCAAGAACTAAGTTTTCAATCTTCCACAATCTCATGTATTGTTGTCGCGTCCCTCTTTGCTGGAGTAAGCTTCTTCAGCTGTTGCTGGATTTCATCCAGCTTACTATCCTGCATAATCATTGTGATTTGAAGGTTCTTCATTTCCTTCTTCATATTAGGCATACCTTGGGCCAACTCTGCCATTTCTCCTGCTACTTGCTCCAGCGCTTTGGCGATTAAGCGCTTCAGCACCCAGTAAATGTGCAAGGCCTGTTTGTATAAAGTCATTCATCCTCTGGTGTTTCCCGGGTCCAGAATGAGGTTCCCCCATTCCTCCATTTCAAGCTCTGAATCTCCTTCCATTACATTTTCTTCCAGTTCCTGAATGAGCTTGCGAATATCCTCATTCGTGCCTTCTCTGTACGCCCTTTCAGCCTCTTGTACAGTTTTCCTCATAGTTTTCCGACAACGTCTCTGAGGAGCAGGTGTAGAGGTCGTTGGGTTATTACGACCGGTCTGGTTATGCCGACCTCTTCCACCATGCCCCCTACCTCATCCAAGGCACACCATTTTTCTCCTTACCGCCACCTATTTACCATGGCCAACAACAAAGGTTAGATTCTCTGTAATTGCTTTTGTACCTGTCTCTTGAGTTCCCTTCTCCCAAATTTTTCCCTCCCCACTCCAAGTTCTCCCGATGGTCTGGCTACTCCTAGGCTTTCCTCCCCTTGGCCCTGACAAGTGAGTGTTCTCTGTAGTCTTCTCTACCTCCCATATTGCTTGTTTATTCTCCTCAGGCTGCCCCTGTGCATAGCACTTGCAGAATCCCAGCAGGCCTTTACCCTGGTCTTCACGGTTCCTTCCCATGCTAGACCCTTCCTCTGCATTTTCCATCTTTCCACCCTCCACCTCCTTACTGTGAGCTTCAAGGGATATTTCCAACTCTTGCATACTTCTCCCTCTCTCTGCTACTCCTAGCTCTCCCCCCTCTTCCATCCTACTATCTAAGATAAGAAAAAATACAAGATTTGGCTTTGTGGAAACATACCCGGACCTTTGTTCAACCTCTAAAGAAATTAGTTTGTGCTGCGCTCCTGCCATCTCCTGCCTTCGCTGCATAATGATCTTAATTGTGCCCTTCGCCACCCTTATTAGCCACCTCCCACCTATCCAGCATCCCATCATTCTTCTGCCACCGATTCCTGCTATCTCTTCACCCACTCCCCTATCACCTCTATTCCTCGAGATTCTATCCTGCCTGCATGCTGCCCCCGCATCCTGTTGTATTATGGGAATGTTTGGTGGCTGGCCTTGCCCACCTTTCCCCTTCATGATCATCTCCCACGTCTTTTCCCAGTCTCTCACCCCGATCGGGGGTTTTTTCTATATATTTTTATGTTTTATGTTTTTTTTTTACATTTTTATAGGTTTTTTGTTTTCTTTTTTTATATCTTTTTTTGTATTTGATTTTTTTTGTCATGTTTTTATTATTTTTTTTATGTTTTATTGCTAGCATGAAAATCACCAACATTTAAAAAAGAATTATCCACACTTAATTGATTAGAAAATTTAAAGTGTAAAAACTAAGCCCTCTAAACAAAAAGGGTTGATGCTCATCAACACTTTTCAAAATCAAGATGAAAATCGCTAACAAAAATAAAAAATGTTCACACTTGATACATAAAAAATTTAAAAGTGTAAAAAATAAGTCCTCTAAAAAAATGTGTTGATACTACATCAACACTTTTCAAAATCAACATGAAAATCACTAGCATTTAAAAAAATGTGTTGTTGCTACAACAACACTTTTCAAAATCAGCATGAAAATCACTAACATCAAAAAAAATGTTCATACTTGATAAATAAGAAAATTTAAAGTGCCAAAAATATGCTAAAAAAAAAGTGTATTCTGGTATCACCACTTTTCAAAATCGGGTGATTTTTTGCTACCTCAAAAAAATGGTTACCATTTCACTTTCTCATTTGATCGGTGACTATTTTTTTGTTGCATGCGACAAGAACAACCTTAATGGCAAGCTGCATTCTTAGAAAGCAGTGAGTAAGTCGCAAATCGCACTAGTTGCAAATCACATTAGCAGAGGAAAGATAAGTTAGATACAAAATTCATCAGTGAAATCTAGTCATAGGCCACAAATCTAAGGACTAGTTTCAAGTCGCAAAACTAAATACTAGTCACAAGTCACATATCTAGTGACTATTCATAGGTCGCAAGTTGGATGTGTGTGCTAGTTTTATCACATGGGCCAAAGATAGTGAAGTCGCAAGTCACATATTTAGAGATAAATGCCAAATCATTGTGAATTCAAAATTTGATTTGCGACTAAGGGGTGTGTGTAGCTTAAGACAGGTCACAAATCACACTTACAGTGGTTAGGGAGACTAGCATTGTAAGTTGCAATTTTGATATGCGACTAAGGAAGCAAAAAACAAGTCTTGAACTTTAAGGCTAGACTTACCAAAATCTAGTGAAAATACTGGCTTAGTTGTAGGAGGAGTTGAAGCTTAAGAAATCATAAGAAAAGGAGCCTGGGGATATTCCAAGTGGAGGGGAGTCCAAACTCATTGTCCCTTGTGAACTCAAGTATGAATGAAGATAGGTTGACCCTTGCAACAGTATGTCAACATTGAATCATAGATGGCTTATGATGTGTCTTATAAACCTTGAAATAATGATATATGTTTCCCACTAAGAGCTACTCCTATGGGCGATGAATCTTCTGATCTAATTGTAGCCTTGTCCAAACCTTAGGACATACAGAAGCACACATAAGTACAACTTCAACAACTTCTTAAAACTAATTCCTTTAAACTACATAAACATAAATAGAGAGGTAATTATAAAACATCCTTTGCACAATAAATGGAAGATGCCATAAACCATAATGTCAAGGACGAAGCTAGATAGCAAAGCATAGCTAGTGTGACTCATGGACATACTAGTGCTTGTAGCCTCGATGACAGGAGTTGGACCATTCCAATTGATAGGGATATCTGCTAAGACCTTGGAAATCATAGGGGGCCCCAAAATTTATGTGTATAGCTAAAACGTTTGGGTGTCATTGTAGTGGCTATAATAATTGGCGAGTCACTGGTAAAATCCAGCATCTCTGGCTACGTCCTTACAATAGATCGAGTCTTGGGAATAATGAAAGGATGTATTGAATAAAAAACAGGGGTCCTCCATGAGTTACTTAACCTTTTACATATATTTCCTTCCTCTATTTCCTAAGATAGGTCCTATCAATATATACACTAAAAAAATATCTCAAGCATGCAAGTCTTCAATGATGATGAAGAGAATATAACAAAGGTCTTATTATATACAAAATTTCAAAATGAGTTTCTAGTGTTTCTCCACTGCCAACAAGCTTTTACAGTACCCCGGCGGCGTCACTCAAGGAATCACAAGCAACTTTGCTGCTAGCAAGCCTATTCAACAACTTGACAAAGTTGCTTGCATAACCTCTCTACGCAGGAAGCATTTCTTGATCCTTTACCATTACTTAATTAATTTTATTTTACATGCAAATTGACATGATTTATTGGGTGTTTGTTGCACCGGGGTGGATGAGGAATCCTGACTTATTTTACGGGCAAGAATTATTGTTCCTTTATTTCATAAACTAAAGGAATTCCTAACTTAGGTTTTCCCTTATGTGACATTTCTACATCATATCTTTGACTAAGAAGTGGACGGTGAAAACATACCATGAAATGTTCAGGGCGATGCCAGAGATAGGGTGTAGGTTACAGATATAGGTCATATGTACTAATTAGGGTTCCCCATGAGCGCTTGCTTGTATTTTCCTCGTTAATGGGTTAGACTCATAGAAGGATACTCGAGACGAAATTTTAATAACTGGATCTATGAGAGGCTTCCTTTTGGAGTAGCCATCATATCCACACACAACCATTTGCATTATGGTTTCAACAATAGGGAAAAAATACTAAAGAAGTTCCTCTAGGGTTTCGGGGTGTGCACAGGAGGATAACAAAATTTTAATGCAACATATAGGGTTGTAGGAGGCATTCATATAAAAAGGCTTATGAGAGATCATGTAGTGTCACATAGCATAGAGAATAAATGTAATGGTAGGTCAACATTACGAAACTACAATGCCAAGAGAAGATAATGGTAAGTACAAAAATGAATGCATGATGTAATGAAATAATCAAAGCTACGTGCAATAAAATAAAAAAAAATGCGGTTCAATGCAATGTAATGTAAGAAGAATCAACAAATTGTAACTAAAAAGAGCCATGTAATGATTTATAGTAAACAGTTCATAAATGGAATGTAGTGAAGAGTAATGTAGGAAGACAAATGCCAGAAAAATGACTATTTTCATGAAGAAAACTAAACTACCTGCAATAAGGAACATACAACAAAAACATGTCTAAACCCTAACTAGCATAGACTTAGAAACCTAATATGAAAAATTTAACAAGAAAACCCTAATAAGGAAACCTTAGAAAATAGAATGTGTCCACAATATGCATTCATTTATGTTTAACCCTAAATGATGCACAAGGGGGATGAGAAGTCACTTGCTTGGAGAGGAATTTAGTAGATAAGACTCGTCAATCTAGTCAACGATCCTATCATAATATTCAAAAAGATCAACTTGAAAACCCTAAAAAATCTCCCAAAAATGAGCATTCATCAGAAACCCTAATCTCAGAAACCTTAATTTGTGCATGTTCATGGATATTGTCAAGAACATGAGGACTTCACATAACCATCAATGAGATTTGAAGTGCCTCACCATTCTGACAAGCCTTTGAACCCTCAAAACATAGATCATCGAATATCAATGCTTTTGTAAGATAAACAGATGAATGCATGTAGTATTCATTAGCTATGACAACAAAATCATCATTGAATATGTGGTTGGTTTGATCATATGTTCAAATATTGATAGAGTGGCTATTCAAAAGATGAGATACTTCTGGTTTCCAAGATAGAGATGAATAACTAGTTAAGTCTCATGAAAGAGATGATTTATGTAATTTCTTTCCTTTCATACAGTGGAATTTAAGGTATCACCATCGTGCACCTAATCACAATCTACGCTCTCTAGGGTGGAATCAGAAGGATTTGAAAAAATGGTCGGTGTACTCTTTTCAGTAAAAAAAATCAGAGTACAAGGAGTGATGCATATTAGAATATTTCAAAAATGAGCTTTAATCTAGTGAGATGACGCTGACAGGAGAATCTTGTGAGGAAACTCTAACCTGACCTGGTTTAGGGGTTTCATCAAGATCGTGAGGACCTTATATAACCATCAGTAAAATATGAAGTGACTCAACCTCCTAATAATCCCCTAAACTTTCAAGAGGTGGACCATCAAATTTTGGTGGCTTAGTGAGATCAATACATGAATATGAATAACTATCATCAACAATATCAGTGAAGGCATCATTGATAAAATGAAAGTATTTAAAGCCACTAATTTAATCAGATTTGGCATGTAACAAATGAGACTCTTCAAGAATTAAGAATGAAGAAAAATTGAATGGAGGAATTATTTTAACCTTCTGAGATGTAGAACCTTCCTCTTCACATGTTAAATATTATAGATTGAAAGGGTTGTGAACCAAGGATTCAATATATTCATCTTCTGATTGAGAGGAAATACTATTTTGCACCTTATTGCAATGATCTGAACGTAAATAGGAACGTAACAAATTACAGATATAACCATAAATACAATAATGTAGCAAAAATAATAGTTCATTTCATTAATAACAGAATACTGAAATATGCTTACAAACAAAATGGAAATAAACTAGGTCGAGTGATAGTAGCTTATCTCTGAGAAGAGATGTGGTGGCTACATGCCTCTGAATTGTGTTACGATGAGGCCCCAAGGCCTATTTATTATTGAGAAATAATGGAAAACCCTAAACATCCAAAAACCTAACCTTAGGAGATGAAGCCTCAACATTGTGGGCCCTGTTTGGGTAAATTGGTACATCAATTTCTCAGGGTTGTAACTTTGGCATACGATCTCCGTTTGGATATCATAATACCTCATTTCGATGATCTCAAAGAGTAGGCCGAAAGCAAACTAGCAAACTTGGTTGGGGTACTTTCAGTCTCTCTGTTTTCCCTAAAAACGTCATTTAGGGCCTCAAAACGACTTCGGAAGTTCAGGAACCAAAAAACTGCCAAAAATAGTAAATTGTGCTACACTTAGGGAAACTGAAAAACTAAAAGAGACAGTATTGGGTGTCTAAGTAGAATAGGAGGGTGGCCACTTTTATCCACCTGGATTAGTCCTCCCCCCTTAGAAAGCAATGCTCCCCATTACGTTAAGTGCCTCCACAAGATGGGGAAACTTCTGTTGAACTTGGTCCCTAGTGACCCACTTGCAATGGTGTAAGAGTTAGCTAGCTTTGACAACCTGATACAGTTGAATCTTCTACTGGAGAGTGTTCTTGATATGTGTGCACATGATCCAATCAGTTGTGGAATGTTCCATACAGTGTAGGTTTAGCTCTTTTGGTGTGAGTTGTTCTGCAATGTCGGATGTGTCCAACGATGGTGGAAAGTATGGCCAAAGGAAATCTACATTGAACACTGGGTACAAACCAAGGAATGGTGGAATGTTGATATTAATTGCATTGTCCCCTACAACCTTGGTGATGGTGTATGGCCCATATCAGAGGGGGCGAAGCTTGTGATGGGGTCCATCAAGGTGCTCATTTTGCAAATGTATCCAAACTTTGTCGCCCACCTAGAACTTGTGCGACACCCAATGTTGATCATGTCGCTACTTTGGTGAGCACCAGTATTGCAGTAATAATGCTGCAACTCATGGGGCTTCCTAATTTAATTTTATCAACATGGTAGTTCGTAACAAACTTGGAAGCGACGGTGCTATATGCACAAGTACTAGTTCTTACTGTAGGTTGTCACTTGGTCAGATGGTGCAAGATCACTAAGAGCTCAAGCCAACTTCTATGAATTCCAGAAGAAGCTTTAACTGTGATGAAAGAAAGGAAAGCTTACTCTACAGAGGCTATTCTACTTGCAGAAAGAGAAAGAAGACCAAAATGTGAAGTAAACCTAGCAAACCCTAATTTACCGACTAACCCTACTTTTGCAAGAAGAGAGGTGAAAATCTAGGAAAAGAGTGCCATTACCTACTGAGGAAGTAAACTACACCTATTCAAGTTGTTTCTAGAAGGAAATAAGAAAAAACATCTTTTTTGGATTTTTGTGTATTTTATGTGAAATTGTTATGCATGTAATTTATTTGTTTATGGATGTGGCAGTGATTAGGTGGCGATGGAGGGCGACTTTGGGATTTGTAGAGGTGTAGGAAGGTGTGGAGGGGTCCTAGGAAACCTTTGGCACCCTTTTGAAGGCTTTTCCTTCAATCGGAATTCAAAAAGTCACTTATAGGAAATTCTACAGGAGGTTGCAAGGGATCTATAGGAGGATCTACAGGAGGATGCCAAGAGCTATTTTAGAGGTTTTAAAGGTGAAAAAATGGTGGGAAAGGGTAGCTGAAGCCTAGAGGGAGGTGTTAAGGTGTCTGAAGTTCATCAAGGATGATTAGGAAAGAAAATGATGGTTGGATTTGTTCAAGAGACGAGAGGAAAGCTTATGAGAAAAGTGCAAGAATTAGGGCAGATTTGTGAAGGGTTGTGAATGACCTGTGAAACATGTAGCAAAAGAGATGGTGATGGAAGATTTATTGACTTATTATGAGTAGATATGTACTGTAAGAGAGCTGCGAATCAAAACACTGAATCTGAGCAAGAAAAGAACTAGCTGCACCAACAAAAAACAGAACTATATCTCAAGTTAACCTAAACTCTGATCTAGGAAAATAAAATGCTGAATAGTGCTATATGGAAAGGAAATCATGGAAAGAGATTTATTGCAGAAACAAAAATGAGCATGACAAACTGGATCTGAAGCAAAGCATTAACCTCTAAATCAAATTGTAACACTAGAAATTGCATGGGGAAAGCAAAACTGTGTTTTTATGGCAACAAGTAGATCTTGACCTCAATTCATAGTCCCCAAAGGAGGAAAGGAGGTCAAGCTTTGTTTATGGCCTTTTGTATCTTTCTCTTACCCCTATTTAACCTACTTTAGCAATTGAAATGGAAACAACGATATAACCACCCAAAAGCAACCTAGTCTACCAAGGAAGAAATCTATTTAACAGCAACTAATTCATGAACTGAAGCAAAACATATAAATACAAACCAAGAGGTGCTAGGTAGCTTGGGTTGGGCCCTAACCCAAGAGCTTTAGACCCCTGGAAGAACTCAGTGCTGGCTCAGAAAATAATTCATCTCCATTATCAAAATAATAGTCACATTACATAAATCTGTTCACAAAAGTAAGCTCGAAATGAGCTGAGAAAAAGCTGCAACAAAAGTGCGAAAATTTGACTAACATCCAACTAAACTACTGAGCACCTAAGCCCTCCTATTTATACAACTAGAGCCTCCAATAGCTCTCCTAAAATCAAGAAGGCTTGGCTCCCAAGACTAGAGATAGACAGCAGTTCTTCTTCACTTACTTGACTACCCGTTTGATGCATTGATGTGGTTGCTTATGCTCTGAGCTTTCTAAAGGAGGATTTGAGGTAGGGGATCATAAATGAGGGGGACACCCTCCTACAAATACTCTCCCTTGTTTTCCTCGAATATTGGCTGCCAAATTCTCATTAAACCTTTGACTTTATCTCAAAATTGACTAAAAATCTGCATAAAGCACACATTAGACTTCATGGCATAATGACTAACCCAATTCACTCTATTAGCATAGATATAATCAAAAAA
Source organism: Pinus tabuliformis (assembly GCA_031772625.1). NCBI lineage: Eukaryota > Viridiplantae > Streptophyta > Pinopsida > Pinales > Pinaceae > Pinus > Pinus tabuliformis. The sequence continues at coordinate 497,491,750 of CM062818.1, read as the reverse complement.
ATGCAATAAACTAATGAGAATGGTGGATTAGGCTGATTTAGGAGGCCAAATGAGCCCATATAATTACCCATTTATGGGGCTCATAATCACTCCCCTACTGAATGTGTTTCTCATCCTCTGAGCAACTAGTCTATCTCCTCATCCTTGATGGCCCTGACAGACTCCCTAACATCCCATGCTTCTGTTGTGACATCCTCCTCCTTATCATGGAATCCTGCCTTTCTATCCACCTCTTCCCACTACTTTTGTTCTTCTTCTTCTTTTACACCTTCCAGTAGGCCTAGCAGCAGTGGAGGACTCAATTTGAGGCCAATCCAATTGGCCTTCAAACTCTGCATAGAGCGCTTGTACAGAGGCACTCTCCTCAATGCTTCTTTCATCCTGTTTGGGGAGTGATACTCCCTGATCTGTAGGCTGTGTGGTAGTGTGTTCCACCTTCTCATACAGGCATGAATGCAGTCATCTCCAAGCAATCTTTCCATGTCCTCAAAATGTGCAATAGCTTGGGCCTGCTCATTGATATACTTAGGGGCACTTTGAGGATTATCTGCAAGCTACTGGTGGACACTGATGAGAGCCATGGGGTCTGCTAGCTCAGCTCGGATCATTAAGGGTTCATTTTTCTCTTTTGCCATCAACTTCTTGATTTCTACCACCCTTTTCTCCTCATGATTCATCCATGATGCCATGGCCATCAGCTGCAAGTCCCCCAACCTAGCATTGGGGTCCCATAGGTTCATATCAGTGAGGGCCATGTTATGCAAATAAAACTTTGCCAACTTTGCCTTGTCTTCTACTGAACTTTGGTCACATAGGTCTGTAAACTATTTATAATCCTGAAAAGGCATGCTGCCTCTTTGTGCCAAGGTCTTGATTTGAAACTGTAGCCACTGGTCTTTGAGGTATACTCCATATGATTTGGTTGGTTTCCTACACTGTAGTGCCTCCATAGACCAGCTGGCCATGCATGCCAACTGTGTGTCCTTTTCTTGCAGCTATTTCCTTAACATTTCATTTTCTGCCTCCAAGTGAGATCTTCTGATTGCTTTTGTATGTCTTACAGTGCTCAACTCCTTACCCATTTCTCTCAGCTTGTTCTCCATGTGGCCAATGTCCTCCACCCCTTTGGACTTGGCAATTTGCATCCATCTATGGCTCCTTACCCTTTCTTTTTCCAGTTCAAAGAAAAGTGGGATTGCAAATTTCTGTGGAATAATTTTTCCCCCTTCAAGAAGGTTGTAATAAGAGCCTAAACTAGGCTGGGGGTCAGGTTCTGGAATCTCTGTTGTTTCATCCTTCCCTTTGGTCTGCTCTTCTGCCCTTTTCTCAAGTTTCTCAGTCTCCTGTAGCTTTGTTAGGGTCTCCTATAGAGCAGTTTGTGCCTCCTGTAGGACTGTTTTTGAGTCCTGCAGTTTTACTCTTTCCTTCCAAGTGGAAGATCTAGGACTTCCTCTCTCATAAGTAATGGGGGTTTTGGATGGAGATTCTTCCCTTTTGATAGTAGGGGAATCTTCAATTATGATAGGCTCTTTTGAGGATGGCTGTGGCTTCCCTATTTTTATTCTTGTGCTTTTTCGGGCCCTGAAATACATTGATGGTGGCCTTTTCCTCTTTTGTTTGGGTTTAACTGGGGTGCTGAGGGCAACAAGAATAGTTGTTGCTTCCCTTTCTAGTGTCTCAGGAGACACTTTTGTCTTATTTTCCCCTTTTTCCACTTCGTTTGTCTTCTCTGCCTCTGCTAGCTTTGTTTCCTCTAGCTCTGTTTTGGTTTCCTTCTCATCTTGTTTAGTTTCTACCTTCTCTACTTTAGTCTTTTTCTTCTCTGGTTTAGTCCTTTTCTTTTCTGTTTTAGCCTTTTTCTCTTCTGTCCTAGGTTCCTTCTTCTCTGCTCTAGTCTTTTTCTCCTCTATTTTAGTCTTTTTCTCTTCTGTCCTAGGTTCCTTCTTCTCTGCTCTGGACTTTTTCTCCTCTATTTTAGTCTTTTTCTCTTCTATCCTAGGTTCCTTCTTTTCTTCTTTGGTCTTTTTCTTCTCTGTTTTAGGTTCTTCCTTCTCATCTTCTGTTTTGGTTTCCTCCTCTGCTTTATGTTCTTCCTTCTCATCTTCTGTTTTGATTTCCCCCTCATCTTCCCCTTTTTTCTCTCCCCCCTCACTTTCAGAAGGACTGAGGTCATATGTGAGGGCTTTTATATCATCTTCTCCTATCATATTTCTGAAGATCTCCCAGGCTATGGGGATTGTGAAAGTGTGGAGGGCTTCTTCCACCAGCAGTTTAATTAGTCCATGGTGAGCCAATTGATCTGGACCTCCTGCCTTCAATTTAATGTTGGAATCTATAAGGGACTATAGGAGAAAATAGGGAATGTTGAGTTTTTGGGGTGTGGGAATATCCATGCCATATCTTAGCTCATGCAGAAGTCTGAAATGATAACCATAAACTATGTTATACCTCCCTTCACAGGAAATGTACTTGATAATTTGGTAACTGACCTCATCCCAAGGGTAAGGTATGCTTTTTCTCTTGATGCCATTTTTTTCCTCTACAGGATGCTCATTTGGTTGGAAGAAGGTTTTCTTGGCAACTTGACCCAGTGGCTTTTCTTCTTTGCTCCAGGGTAGTCCAAGTGGAAGACTGGTAACCCTACTGATAAACTCTGGGGTGATTTCCATGGTGAGACCTCTGAAAGTAACAGTGGCATGGGTCTTTGAGTGGGGTACCAAGGAAAGTGCAAACTCCTAAGTCACTTCTTCATCATACCCTCGAAGTTTTTTGAAAAATGGCATCCAATTGGCTCTGGTAAAAATGGCTACTACCTTAGGATGTTCATGGAGCCTGACTGAATTTAGGGGTTCCTTCCTCATGAATCCCCCTGTCATTATGTTTATAATCCTTTGGAATACCTCAAGTGGAGAAGGAGACAACAATTTTTTCAAAAACAGGAAACAAAGAAAGAAACTGTGTTTTTCTTTAAGAAATAGGCAGAATTTTTTAATGCAATTTCTCTTCTCTTCAGGCTTAATTCTTCCCTAAAATTGCATCACTCCTTGTATATGTGAGTGCCTAAGGTGGAGAAGAATACAATACTTGTTTTGCAGAAACAGGAAACAGATAAAAACTGTGTTTTTTCTTAAGAAACAAGCAGAACTTTTGAATGCAATTCCTCTTCTTTTTTAGGCTTAATCCTTCCTTAAAATTGCATCACTCCTTGTATATATGAATATGCAAAGTGGGTCTGTATCGAGCCTACCTCTTCAAGTATAAATCTGAATGAAAACCCCTTGTTCTCTTCTGTAAAGCTGGTTACTGGCCCTCCTGTAGAAATGGCTGGAGGTTCTCTTGTAGAACTGTTACTACTCCTGTAGAACCTGATAATGCTCTTGTAGAACCCGATAAGAGGAGGAGGACTGAAAATGATAGAGAACGGTGGTTTCGAGGTTATGGAGGTGGTATGGAGCCTTTTTTAATTACGGGGATGATGATAAAATGGAAACAAAGGTGGTGAATGAGTTCGAGGCAGAGTACTTATGTTTACTAGAGATATTTCCGGCGATGATGTGAGGTGGAAAAAAGGGTACGTTGTCATTATTTAGACCATTGGTCCCTACTGCTATGTCATCATGAGTCTTCATGCCTTCTGCCTGCAATCACTTCCCATCATTTGCGTTGGAGTTTAAACATCCGCCACTACCTGTCTTTTGGATTTTTCGTGAGTTGACTAGACACACGTGTCTTTTGGATCTTCGAATGAGTGCAGTCAAACTGGACAAGGGTGGCCAGTTAACTGGCCACCTTTCTGGTTTAATCCCAACCATTCCATTTTTTCATGCATTTTTTGAATTATACAGATGCAATAGAGGAGAGGGTTAGACACTTACCTGCAGGTCGAATGCTCGTGCTGCAGTGCTGCTAGGTTCTGTTGCTGCTGCATGCTCGGATTTCAGTGTTGCATGCCTGTATCCCTTGTGTTGTATGCTCTTTGCTTCTTGATATGTGGCTCAGTTGCTTTGTACAAGTGCCCTTTAGCTGAATCTTGCTTCAGACATCTTCTGCATTCCTGTGGCTGCACCTATTTTGCTGCTGGAGCTTGATTTTAAGGGGATCAGCTGCTACAAGAAATCCTTCCTGTAGCTGCTTCTCCCTCTAAAATTTTTAGTTGATGCTTGTGCTAGGAGCTGTGAGGATGCTATTGAAGATTCTTAGGGCCATGGAGAGGGATTTGGTAAGCTGCAGGTGAGTTGCGGAGGTGCTGTTCTTTTTTTGTTTCCTTATTTTAAAAAAAACTCGTTTCTGTGTTTTTTCTTTTTGCAGGAAGGAAATAAATCAAATGGGAATGAGGTGATGCATGTGTGGGATGGAGGGTTAGGATGGTGGATAGTTGTAGGATGGCCTACATGCCTTCCAGGAAAATCCTCAGCTCCTCAAACTGTTTGTAAAAGCTATTTCAGGCTCTCTGTGATTTCTACAGGAGCCTCCTGTAGAACACACAGGGTCTCCTGTAGGATGCACAGTCTTTAGAAAAAACACAGAGAGGTGGAAAAAAAAGTCAGAAATGATGGAGAAGAGTATAGAGGATGTGTAATAGGCTTTGTGGCATGTCCCCTTGCTTCCTGTGGTCCATCTATAACCTACAATGCATTTTAAAAGTCAATTATTTTTTTTGAAAAGGCAACTAAGGTGTCTCCAGGAGGTTTTCACCCTACATGCTTGCCCTCGGTGCCTCCAATGGAGGTTTTCACCCAGGGATCTTATTCTCTCTCTTTTTTGTTTTTTTCATCATTGGGCTACCTCCAGAGAGGTTTTCAACCTAATGATGGGACTCAAGCGCCTCATAGAGTTTTTCACTTGAGTCCTTACTATTTTTTCTTCTTTTTTTTCTTTTCAGTGAGTGGATGGAGTGGAGGCTGAGACCTGTTCCACTACCAACACTGTCTTATTTAGATCTTCAATGAATTCTTGCTTGGAGAGGGGCTTCTTGTAAATTTTCAATCTATGCCCATTGACAAGCATGGGGATGGCTTCCTCATCAATGGTTCTGATCAGAACTGAACCATTGTCATTGCATTTTTCTACAGTGTAGGGTCCTAGCCATCTTGTCCTCAGCTTGCCTTTGAAATCTTTATACCTTGAGTCATAGAGCAATGCCCAATCTCCTTCTTGAAATTTCTTCTCCTTGATATTTTTGTCGTGCCATATCTTCCTCTGAAGTTGGATTACCTCTGTGTGAAGAAGGGCCTGCAATCTTTGTTCATCCAATCCATTGAGCTAGAGTAGCCTTTCCCTTTGTGCATGGCTAAGATCTAGGTCCAACTGAGTTTCCAACCTTAGTGTATTGTATTCAAATTCTATTAACAGCAAAGCCTTCTTCCCATAGACCAGTTCATAGGGTGTGAACCCTGTGGTGGTCTTCCATGTGGTGTTGTAGGCCCAGGTGGCCTCAACCAATCTATTTGCCCAATCTTTTTTGTTGCTGCTCACTACCTTGGTCAGAATTCCTTCCAAAGCATTGTCAGTTACTTCCACCTGTCCATTGGCTTGTGGATGGTAAGGGGTGGAAGTCCTGTGCTTGATTTGATGATGTGTGAGCAGGTCTTCAATCAAATTGGAAGTGAACTGACTACCTTGATCTGTAACCAGTTCTCTTGGATACCCGAACTTATAGAAGATGTTCTCTCTTAAAAACTCAACTACTTTTTCTTTTGTTGCTGCCTTGATTGCCTTTGTCTCTACCCATTTTGTCAGATAATCAGTGCACACAATGATGTATTGTTTCTGTTTTGAAGGAGGGTTGATAGGACCCACAAATTCCATGCCCCACTTCTCAAATGGCTCAAAAGTCACTTGAGGTTGCATAGGCATCTCATCCTTTGGAGTAGGTTTCCCCATCCTTTGGCACCGATCACATTGGCTGATATAGCTCTGCACATCTTGATGAAGAGTGGGCCAATAGTAACCTGCTTGCAAAATTTTGAAGGCAGTCCTCTTGCTGCAAAATGGCCTCCACAAGGTTCGTCATGACAGGTCAGGAGAATGTAAAAAGCTTCCTCCTCCCTGACACATCTTCTCAAAATCTGATCTCGGCCAAGTTGGAAGAGATTGCCCGCAATCCAGGTGAAAGGGGCACTTTTTCTCACGATCTTGATCTTCTCTTTTGAGGACAGGTGTGGTGGGAAATATGCTGAAACCAAGTAATTTTCTATAACAGTAAACCATGGAGAGAGTACTGAGATAGAAAATAGGTGTTCATTCGACATTTGATCATCCACCATTCCTTCCTCACCTGCAGGAAAATTTACTCTAGACAAAAAGTTAGCAACAACATTTTCCTTACCAGGCTTATCAACAATGGTTAAATCAAACTGCTGCAATAAAAGCAACCATCTAATAATGCGAGCATTTACATCTGGTTTATTCATTAAATACCTAATTGTAGCATGATCGGTGTGTACAAAGGTTTGATAGCCTATGATGTAATGTCTGAACTTATTTAAGGAATGCACTACAGCTAGGAGTTCCTTCTCGGTGACCGTGTAGTTTAACTCTGCCTTGGACAAATTTTTACTTATAAAGTATATGGCATAAGGTAACTTTTCATCAATTTTCCCCAAGGCTGCTCCTATTGCTTTGTTCGAGGCATCTATGTGAATGTGGAAAGGTAGGGCCCAGTTTGGGCCTCTCAAAATTGGGGTAGTCACAAGTTTACTTTTCAAGGTATCTAGGGCTTCTTGACAGTTGTCAGTCCATATGAACTCAACATCTTTTCCCAAAAGACCAAACAATGGAGAGGCTAACTTACTGAAATCTTTAATGAATCTTTTGTAATATCCCGCTAAGCCTAGGAAACTCTGGACATATCTCACCTTTTGAGGAGGTGGGACCCTTTGGATGATGGCGATTTTGTTGGGGTCCACCTGCAATCCTTTTTTAGATATTTCATGACCTAGCACGGTCCCTTCAGTCATCAAGAATTCATATTTTTCCAGACTGAGGGGCAATTTCATTTCAATACACTTGTCCAAAACTTTTCCTAGGTTAGACAAAGCTTCCTGGAAGTTAGAACCATAAGGAGTAAAATCATCCATATAGATTTCCACTACATCATGAACCAGTTCAGAGAATATACTCAATACTGCTCTCTGGAAAGTGGCGGGAGCATTACACAAACCAAAAGGAAGGACCTGATAGGCAAAGGTACCCCAAGGACAAGTGAAAGTGGTCTTATCTTGGTCTTCCAGGCTAATTTGGATCTGATTGTACCCGTTAAACCCATCTAGGAAGGAGAAAAACTTTTTCCCCACCAGACCATCTAACACTTGATCTATGAAAGGCAAAGGAAAATGGTCCTTTTTGGTGGCCTTGTTCAGTTCCTGATAATCGACACAGATCCTCCACTTACCATTTTTCTTTGGCACTAGCACCAAAGGAGAGACCCATTCACTGTCAGAGATGGGGTAGATGAATCCTGCATCCAGTAACTTTTGCAATTCTTCCTTGACAATGTCCTTAAGGGCTAGATTCATCCTCCTTTGAGGCTACCTAACTGGTTTTCAATCTTCATTAATGTAATTGTCATGAGTATAGATTGAAGAGTGCACTCCCTTCATCTCCTTATAGCTCCAAGTGAAGGCATCTAAATGTTTTCTCAATAGGCTACACAGTTCCTTCTCCTGGGAGGTGGATAGGGATGAGTTGATTTTCAAGGTTCTTTCAGGGCCGAACTCTATATTCTTAACATGGAGAGAGGTTGGGTCGGCCACACAAAGATCAGTTAAGGGATTGTCTTAGGTGTCTTTCACTAGATCTTCTAATGGCAATGTACTGGGGGGTGGATTTTGAATTAGATTTTCAATGATATCATCCTCATTTTTTGGTTGCCCCCTCATAACAATTTCTACTGCACATAGTGGTGAAGAATATACTTCATCCTCATCCTCCTCTTCCAACCAGAGAGGTAGATCATGTTCCAGAAAGGGTTGGGCAAGAGGGTATAGGATTAGATGCTTGGACATATGCCCATTCTTGATTGTCATGTTCCCAGCTCGACAACTGATGTAGGCATCTGCAGTAGCCAACCAGGGTCTTCCCAGGATGAGAGGATACCCAATGAGCTTTCCTTTTGGTTGGAGAACTAGGAAATCAACAGGGTACTCCCAAGAATCAATGGAGACCATCACATCCTCCACAGTCCCCTCAGGAGTCACGATGGAGTGGTCTGCTAGCTGCAGTATGGTCGTGGTCTTTCTCAAGGAGCCTTGAAGTTTGAGCTTGAGCATGGTGTCCTTGGTCATCACATTAATGGCAGCCCCTAGATCAATTAGGGTATGGGGGATCATGGTGCCATTGATGTGGACATCAACTATTGGGCTTCCAGGGTCTAGATATTTTGGACAAATAACCTGCCCCAACATCAGGTTGGACAGTTGTCCTTTGACATTGATGGTTGGGGCATCTCTCTTGCACCTGCCTAGATGCCTGAAGCACTTCTATTTGATCATCTTATTGTATATAGGCACATCCTTTATGGCTTGGAGAAGTGGTATCTTTACACATAGATATTTCAATTCTCTCAGAGGTTCAGTTTCTTCTGGGGCAGGATGTGTTATTCTGGATAATCTATCAGGAAAGGGTGGAATTGCTTTCGATTCACTTTCCTCTTTATCTTCCTCAACCTCCTGAGGGGGAGGATTGCTATCTGGGAGAACCTTCCCAGATTGTAGGTTAATCTCCTAAATCTCCACAACATAGGTTGGGCATGATGGTTCCCCACTGTATACTTGCTGAGCCTGTCTGTTTTTCAGGTTCAGGATCGGTTGAGTAGGCATTTGGGGTTGCCTTGGTGGAGTAGGAGGCAATGGTTGTGGTTGAGCAGGTGGTGGAGGCAAAAGAGTGGGAGGAGAGTTGTATTGGGGCCTCCATCCCTGATGAGATGCATTCCACTGAGGTTGTGGCTAAGTATAGGAGTGGAATGAATGAGCGGCTGGTTGGGCATGATATTGAGATGGATAGGACCAAGGAGGAGGTGTGGACCAGGAAGGATGAGCAGGGGGACCCCAAGAAAGTATGGAAGTGGCTTGACTGGGGTTATAGTATGCCTGAGATTTCCCTTGCATTACCTGTTGGTATGGTCTAGGTCCATGCGGTCTCCTTTGGTTCGTGAAATAGAGTGGTTCAGTGGCTCCTTCGGCCCCTTGGTATACAGCTTTAAGTCTGGGCAAGGGAGGGAATTTATCTGTAGAATGATCTTCTTCACAAATTGAACAAACCTCTATAGAGTTTAATGGACATTTGTTCCTAGGATACCTTTTGGTGCACCTAGGAAAAAAAATGGCCAAAGCCCTCTCTGCTTCCTCTTGTTTCCTTTTGATATGCAAGGTATCCATTTGCATGGAAAGAGTTTGCAACATCTCACTCTTGAAATCTTCCAGCATGCTTCCAAGTTCCCCTTTGAGGGATGAACTAGATGAGGAGGTACTAGCTGTGGGTTGACTCCCCCTACCTCTCTTTCTAGCTGCCCTAGAATGGTTTCTAAAAACAGTCTTTATGTATTTATAAGGTAGTTGGTAGATGTCTCCCCCAACTAGTAAATGGAGGGTGTCTAGAAGGTCTTTCGGAATTCCTTTGAGTAGGACCAACTTCAGAGATTCGGGGTCAAGTGTGCAACTAGCCCTTTTATAACTGAGTTGGAACCTCTCTTCATAATCTTCCAAGGATTCATCACTTCCCATGGTCATTTGGAAGATTTCTTCCTTGATATATTTTGACCTACAGTAGTCCCGGTATTTGTTATTAAAGGCTTGCTGCATCTGAGCCCAAGTTGTGATGTTGTTGCCAGGTAACCCCATGAACCAGCGCAATGCTGCATCTTTGAGGGTAGAAGGAAATTGTCTCAACTTCTGCTCATCTTCTGCATAGTCTTAGGTTCGACAGATAACAACAAACTCAAACAGGAAGGTGTTAGGATCTTCTGTAGTCAATCCACGGAAGTGAGGTAGGGTTGAAGGGCTTATGTTCTTCATTTTAGTGTCTCCATTGGTCTCTCGGATGGGAAAGGTACCCTATACTCTTTCTCCATTCCCCCTAGCATTTTTGTTTTTAGCCATTGTCTCAGGAGGGATGTTTTCTTCCTCTTCTTCTCCTATAGGTTCTTCAAATATCTCAGGTTGTTCTCCTAAAGGTTCTTTTGGATCATTACCACTGAAGAAGAGAGAAGGGTGGCTTTGTGATGTGGTGGGGGTGTTGGGTAGGAATTTCCCTGAATTATCTCTGTTCCTACGAGGCATGAAATGAAATATCTTTTTGGGTGATTTTTGTTTTTTCTGCTTGTACCTGAAAAACTGAAATTGATTGAACAACAAATTGCAACTACTGAAATGAACTTGCTGAAAGGAAATTGTAGAATTGAAATGAAAGCAAGGAAATGACTAATATGGAATGAAAATTGCAGAATTGAAAGAATTAATCTACTTTTGCTTAAATGGAAATTACAGAATTGAAAGGGCTAATCTACTTTTGCTGAAATGGAAATTGCAGAATTGAAATGGAAGCAAGGAAATGTAGAAATTGAAAGAAACAACTACTCTACTTTTGCTTAAATGAACTACTTCGCAAAATGTTGCAGTAAAAAAGAAGAAGAAGAAAAGCAGTAATCACAAAATACTTTGATGCTTCCCTGGAAACAACGCCATAAAAATATGAGCACCAGTATTGCAGCAATAATGCTACAACTCGTGGGGCTTCCTACTTTACTTTTATCAACCTGGTAGTTCATAACAAACTTGGAAGTGACAGTGTTGTATGCACAAGTACTAGTTCTTACTGCAGGCTGTCACTTGGTCAGTTGGTGCAAGATCACTAGGAGCTCAAGCCAACTTCTATGAATTCCAGAAGAAGCTTTAACTGTGATGAAAGAAAGGAAATCTTACTCTACAGAGGCTATTCTACTTGCAGAAAGAGAAAGAAGACTGAAATGTGAAGTAAACCTAACAAACCCTAATTTACCGACTAACCCTACTTTTGCAAGAAGAGAGGTGAAAATCTAGGAAAAGAGTGCCATTACCTACTGAGGAAGTAAACTACACCTATTCAAGTTGTTTCTAGAAGGAAATAAGAAAAAAACATCTTTTTTGGATTTTTGTGTATTTTATGTGAAATTGTTATGCATGTAATTTATTTGTTTATGGATGTGGCAGTGATTAGGTGATGATGGAGGGTGACTTTGGGATTTGCAGAGGTGTAGGAAGGTGTGGAGGGGTCCTAGGAGACCTTTGGCACCCTTTTGAAGGCTTTCCCTGCAATCGGACTTCAAAAAGTCACTTACAGGAAATTCTACAGGAGGCTGCAGGGGATCTACAGGAGGATCTATAGGAGGATCTACAGGAGGATGCCGAGAGTTGTTTTAGAGGGTTTAAAGGTGAAAAAATGGTGGGAAAGGGTAGTTGAAGCCTAGAGGGAGGTTTTAAGGTGTTTGAAGTTCATCAAGGATGATTAAGAAAGAAAATTATGGTTGGATTTGTTCAAGAGACGAGAGGAAAGCTTATGAGAAAAGTGCAGGAATTAGGGCAGATTTGTGAAGGGCTGTGAATGACCTATGAAACATGTAGCAAAAGAGATGGTGATGGAAGCTTTATTGACTTATTATGAGCAGAGATGTACTATAAGAGAGTTGCGAATCAAAACACTGAATCTGAGCAAGAAAAGAACTAGCTGCACCAAAAAAATAGAACTATATCTCAAGTTAACCTAAACTCTGATCTAGGAAAATAAAATGTTGAACAGTGCTATATGGAAAGGAAATCATGGAAAGAGATTTATTGTAGAAATAGAAATGAGCATGACAAACTGGATCTGAAGCAAAGCATTAACCTCTAAATCAAATTGTAACACTAGAAATTGCATGGGGAAAGCAAAACTGTGTTTTTATGGCAGCAAGCGGATCTTGATGTTGAAAAGTGTGCAACAAGAAATGCTTGTTGAGAGTGCAACAAGATGATGGAGCTTAGTGAAAAGAGTCGCCTTCACTAAGTGGGCCCGCAGGCTATTTTTGGCGCAAGTCTATTTTTAGACTATGTCTATTTTTAGACATATGGATCATGTCTATGGATGATTGATCAAGTTGGGAAAAATAGATGGACTTCTACTTTTGATGAAAGTGTGAGTGATCACAGTGTGAGTGATTACAGTGTGAGTGATCACAGTGTGAGTGATCAAAGTCAAAAATAGAAAAGTCAAATATTATTATCTCACAATAATATTTGGACTATAAACTTAATCTTATTCTCTTGGAGCACTTCAGTTTGAGCTACGGAAGTGGCACATGCAGCTGTCAGAAGGAAATTCGTTTTTCTTATGAGTCAGTTGAGTTGTTGCATGCATGACTTCAGTTAGAACTCAAGTGAGTTGAGTTTAGTGGACTGGAGGTACAGTTGATGGAGTTGTGTTCAGTTTAGCTTTGTTAAACTGGTTGTATTTAGTCTAACTGATCAATAGACTAAAGATGAGTTGGGTGAATTAGTTATTAATTAATTCACAAGTTATTAACTCATAATGCAACTATAGAATACATCAGTTAACTCAGTTGCATGTCAGTGCATGTTCAGTTCAGCAGGGACAAGTGTTAGAGGATCAGATTGCTATCAGTTGTGACTATAGCTGTGCATGATGATTTGCACAATCAAAGGATTGAGTATGCCAATGAGTTTGCTCACGTATATTCATGATATTATAGCTGTTGCTCACGTCCAACATAGTGTGGGTGACTATTTTGCAGTGTAAAATCGAGTTTGGGAAGCTATTCTCATCAGTTCTCGAGCAGGTTTGAGCAGTGGAGGCAGGCAAGCAGCGGGAGAGATTTGGAGATCAAATCTGAGTTGTATTGTGTGTAACAGGTGGAGATACTTGTGAGAAGTATTATGCTTTGTATTGTTACATGATTGAATCAATATAATATACAGATAGTGTGGGGTTTTTAGCGAGATGCTTTCCCCGGGATACATACTGTGTTTATGAGTTTGATTGATGCTTCTATGTGTGCCTGTGGATGTTTCTGCTTCTGTAATTTGATGATCAACGTTGAGGAGATTATGTATTATACATGTTCCGCTTAAATTGTATGATCAGGATAATCTCTGTTGAATATGTGTCATATTATTCAAAATTTATACATGGTATCAGAGCAGCTTGATTTGTAAAAGAGATTTTTACAGGATATCAAGCGAGGGTTGATCGGAAGCAGTTGAGTTGGTTGCTGTTGGAATTCGAATTTGCAGCAGTGTTTTCTTGGTGACAACGCAACAATGTCTTTCAACGGATTGCGATTGGAGTATGCTCTTGAGGGCAGCTCAAACTATATTGCATGGAAGGACAGGATGGAGGCAGTATTGGATGATAACGGGCTGAAGGAGTTCATAGATACGGATATCCCAAAGCCTACTGATGCTACTCAAGCTGATGCTTGGCAAAAGAAGATCGCAAAATGTCGAAGAATTCTGTTGGAGGGCGTGAAGGATCACATTGTGTCCAGCCTCCATGGAAAGGCTACTCCATATTTGATGTGGAAATCACTAACAGAATTATTCCAAAGCAAGAGCGATCAGAGGAAGCTGGCGCTCAAAGATAAACTCAGAAACATCAAATGCGAGAAGGGAGACAGTATTCCCAAGTATCTCACGAAGTTCACTCAGTGTCGAGATGAGCTGGGAAGTGTGGGGGTTACTGTCGATGATGAGGACTTGGTGAGCTTGGCTCTCCTTGGTCTTCCGAAGAGTTGGCATTCCTATCAGGACTCTGTCAATGGTCGGGAGAAATTGCCAGGATGGGAGAGACTTTGGTCGGATCTTGTGCAGGAGGAGATCAGGCGGAGCACCAGAGACGGTTCTTCATCCATGCAGGATGAGGAGAACTGTGCCTTAGCGAGTAAGGCGAGGAAGGGGAAGGGGAAGGTTTCTCTTTCCGAATCCAGTTCTTCCAATGATGGGAAGAAGGTTGACAAGGCGAAGGTGAGATGCTTTCGTTGTCATGAGTTGGGTCATTATGCTACTAATTGCCCAAAGAAGAAGTCCAAGAAGGGATCCGGGGAAGGATCTGAAGGTGAGGCAGCCTCACTTGCTTCACAGTTTGAGTTGGACTTCACACTCTTCGCATGCATGGTTTCATCCATGATGGGAAGTGGTTGGTTTCTTGACAGTGGAGCTTCTTTCCACATGACCGGTGACAAAAGTTTGTTCAGTACTTTGGAGGAGAAAGATCTCCAGATACTCATAGGGATGGGTAATGATGAGAAGTATAGTGTCTCAGGTGTAGGCACGGTTATTTTTCAGAGGGAGCATGGAGCTCGCCTTACCTTGACCGATGTCAAGTATGTACCAGGACTGAAGAGAAACTTGGTGTCGATCGCGATGTTGGAAGACAGAGGATATGATGTGGTCTTTACTAAGGGAAAGGTTTTCCTTAGACACATCATCACTAGACAGGTGAAGCAGATTGGTTCACGGGTCAAGAACCTGTATGCTCTTGAGGTTCAAGATGCATGCAAAGCCTTGAGCAGCAAGGCAACTGATGGAGACTTGGTGGTTGAGAGGGAGCGTATATTACCTCTCAACATGCAGAGCCAGAAGAAGTCTCAGACGATTGTGGAGGAGCCACGATTGGTGCAGCAGCTTCAGGAGGTTGTGGAGCAGCCACAACAAGGGAAGCTGAGAGGAGATCGAGTAGAGACATCTACTCATCCAGAGACCTCCAGTAGGGGGAAACTTCAAGCCAGGTGGGCTGAGGGATCGCATGCATCCATACCTCCAGGTAGGAGGTGGGGTGATGTGGATTGATTGTCCCAAGGAGGAGGGGCAAGATCCTTGAGGTACCCAACCTCTTGGATGAGACCTTGCTACGGGAGCCCCGATGTGTAGTAGCAGGAACTGACTGATTGGGTAGAGACAGATGCGGATGGAGCGGCAGAGAGAGCGACAGTGCAGGGAATCCCAGGACAACGCATAGCTAGCAGGCTGTAGCAATGCGAGAGGCACAAGTGTTTTGCACAGTGTTAGGTGGCATAGAGAGGTGTGCAATGGTGCGAGATGCATGGAGATGTTGCAGTAGCGCAGATGTCAGAGAGGGAGCACTTGTCAGCAGCAGGTAGAGCTTCAGCATCAGAGGATGTTTCTATCCCAACAGGGAGGTCAGTTGGGAGGTGCAGTGCGGATGCAATGCTGGGAGATAGAACCAGCAGCAGCACGGATGCAGTCAGAGATCAAAGTGACAGAGGCTAGAGCAGTCAGATACTGAAGAGCACAGAGATGCAGAGTTTCAGTTGACAGAGGCAATAGCAGTCAGAGACTTTGATGACAGAGAAAGTGGACCGGCCAAATGTGTTGCATGGAGAACATTCCAGAGTTACAGGATCGGGTTTGAGAGGAAGCCTTTCTTGTTGAGAGGGAGTGTTGAAAAGTGTGCAACAAGAAATGCTTGTTGAGAGTGCAACAAGATGATGGAGCTTAGTGAAAAGAGTCGCCTTCACTAAGTGGGCCCGCAGACTATTTTTGGCGCAAGTCTATTTTTAGACTATGTCTATTTTTAGACATATGGATCATGTCTATGGATGATTGATCAAGTTGGGAAAAATAGATGGACTTCTATTTTTGATGAAAGTGTGAGTGATCACAGTGTGAGTGATTACAGTGTGAGTGATCACAGTGTGAGTGATCAAAGTCAAAAATAGAAAAGTCAAATATTATTATCTCACAATAATATTTGGACTATAAACTTAATCTTATTCTCTTGGAGCACTTCAGTTTGAGCTACGGAAGTGGCACATGCAGCTGTCAGAAGGAAATTCGTTTTTCTTATGAGTCAGTTGAGTTGTTGCATGCATGACTTCAGTTAGAACTCAAGTGAGTTGAGTTTAGTGGACTGGAGGTACAGTTGATGGAGTTGTGTTCAGTTTAGCTTTGTTAAACTGGTTGTATTTAGTCTAACTGATCAATAGACTAAAGATGAGTTGGGTGAATTAGTTATTAATTAATTCACAAGTTATTAACTCATAATGCAACTATAGAATACATCAGTTAACTCAGTTGCATGTCAGTGCATGTTCAGTTCAGCAGGGACAGGTGTTAGAGGATCAGATTGCTATCAGTTGTGACTATAGCTGTGCATGATGATTTGCACAATCAAAGGATTGAGTATGCCAATGAGTTTGCTCACGTATCTTCATGATATTATAGCTGTTGCTCACGTCCAACATAGTGTGGGTGACTATTTTGCAGTGTAAAATCGAGTTTGGGAAGCTATTCTCATCAGTTCTCGAGCAGGTTTGAGCAGTGGAGGCAGGCAAGCAGTGGGAGAGATTTGGAGATCAAATCTGAGCTGTATTGTGTGTAACAGGTGGAGATACTTGTGAGAAGTATTATGCTTTGTATTGTTACATGATTCAATCAATATAATATACAGATAGTGTGGGGTTTTTAGCGAGATGCTTTCCCCGGGATACATACTGTGTTTATGAGTTTGATTGATGCTTCTATGTGTGCCTGTGGATGTTTCTGCTTCTGTAATTTGATGATCAACGTAGAGGAGATTATGTATTATACATGTTCCGCTTAAATTGTATGATCAGGATAATCTCTGTTGAATATGTGTCATATTATTCAAAATTTCTACACTTGACCTCAATTCATAGTCCCCAAAGGAGGAAAGGAGGTTAGGCTCTGTTGATGGCCTTTTGTATCTTTCTCTTACCCCTATTTAACCTACTTCAACAACTAAAATGGAAACAGCTATGTAAACCCCCAAAAGCAACCTATTCTACTAAGGAAGAAATCTATCTAATAGCAACTAATTCATGAACTGAAGAAAAACATATAAATACAAAACAAGAGGTGTTGGGCAGCTTGGGTTGGGCCCTAACCCAAGAGCTTCAGCCCCCTGGAAGAACTCAGTGCTGGCTCAGAAAATAATTCATCTCCATTATCAAAATAATAGTCACATTACATAAATTTGTTCACAAAAGTAAGCTCGAAATGAGCTAAGCAAAAACTACAACAAAAGTGCGAAAATTTGACTAACATCCAACTAAACTACTAAGAACCTAAGCCCTCCTATTTATACAATTGGAGCCTCCAACAGCTCTCCTAAAATCAAGGAGGCTTGGCTCCCAAGACTAGAGATAGACAACAGTTCTTCTTCACTTGCTCGACTGCCCCTTTGATGCATTGATGTGGCTGCTTGTGCTCTGAGCTTTTTGAAGGAGGATTCAAGGTAGGGGGTCATAAATGAGGGGGACACCCTCCTACAAATCCTCTCCCTTGTTTTCCTCGAATATTGGCTACCAAATGCTCATTAAACCTTTGACTTTGTCTCAAAATTGACCAAAAATCTGCATAAAGCACACATTAGACTTCATGGCATAATGACTAACCCAATTCACTCTATTAGCATAAATATAATAAAAAACATGCAATAAACTAATGAGAATGGTGGATTAAGCTGAGTTAGGAGGCCAAATGAGCCCATATAATTACCCATTTATGGGGCTCATCATACTTGTACGTAGCATTGGCTCTATCCAATATATCATGGACCTTCTGGCGGATGTGTTGAATGTGCTCAATGAAGTTGTTATCCTTGTTGGCTTTGGAGTGGACATGAGCCGAATCTTCCTGAGTAACTGCAAATGGTATGGCCACATCAATGGGAAATAATGGATGAAATCCCAACCCTACCTGAAAGGGGTTGTGGCCCGTTGAGCTGTGGAGAACTCTGTTGTAGCTATGCTGGAAATAGGGGAGTCTTTCATCCCATGTGTGTGGATGCTTTAAGTTGTACATGCATGTAATTTGTATGATCATCTTGTTGACGACTTTTGTTTGGCCATCAGTTTGGGGATGGAAAGCCATGGACTTAGTGAGTTTGGTATCCAACATCAACCAGAGACTTGATTGAAATGCACTTGCGAATTTTTTGTCACGATTAGAGAAAATGGATTGTGGGATCCCAAAATGTACCCACACTCACTCAAACAAAGGCTTAGCAGTGGCCTTTGCTGTAATATTCTTCTTGCAGGCTGCTATAATGGCCATCTTAGAGAATCTGTCAACGACCATGAAAACGTAGTCTTTGTCGCACTTAGTAGAAGGAAGGCCCGACATGTAATCCATGGAGATGGATTCCCAAGGTCGAGTAGGAGTAGGCAGAGGATTATATAGGCCTTTCTTCTTGATGGTTGGTTTGGCAATGACACAGGTAGTGCGGGATTTAATGTACCTCCCAACATCCAAACGAAGGTTAGGCCAATAAAAATACTTCTATAGTATTGCCACTATTTTCTCTACTCCGAAATGTCTATTGACCCGACTGTAGTGCGCCTCCCAAATCATCTTGGCACACACACTTGAAGGAACATAGATGTGTCCTAGGTGGCATAATGATGCATCTTGGAGTTGAAAATTTGGAACTTTCTTACCTTCCAGGAGTGTCTGGTATGTGCTGCCAAATTTTGGATATCTCTCATAAAGAAGCATCCACCCTGAAGTCTCGTGCCCATAGGAGTCGAGCAAAATGTTCAGCACCATGACTGGTGGTCAACTAAGGCAATCTACAACATTATTGGTGTTTCCCTTCTTGTACTTAATGTTCAAATGGAATTGTTGTAGGTATATGGACCATTTATGATGGCTATCATTCTACAAATTCCCTTCTTTCTGTATGAACAACAGGGGTCAGTCATCTATGTGGATGATCATTTCCTTCCCCAAAATGTAATGCTTCCATTGACTTTAGGATTGCACAATGGAATAAAGTTTCTTGTCATAAGTGGGATAATTTCAGACTATGTCTGAAAGTGTCTCACTATTGTAAGCCACCGGATGCCCCTACTCAGTAAGAACTGCACCAATAGCATAATCGGAGGTGTTTGTCACAATCTCAAATGGTTGTTGCAGGTCTGGTAATGTGAGCACCGATGCAAAGTAGAGGTGATGCTTCAGCTCGAAAAATACCTTTTTCTGGGTTTTAGACCAAAAAAACTTTTCTTTCGCTCCACCCTTGGTGACTTGACTTAAAGGCCAGGTGATATGGGTGAACCCCAACATGAAGCTGTGGTAGAAATTGGAAAGACCTAGAAAGTTGTGGAGTTCTGTTCGAGTGGTTAGGGCTGGCCAATCTTGAATGACTTGTATCTTAGCTGGGTCCACACGCACACCCTACTCATCATGATGTACCCAAGATATTGAACCTGGGTCATGCCAAAAGTTCATTTCTCCAAATTGGCACACAACTTCTGTTGTTGCAGGGTTTAAAGGACCTACCGAATATGGTGGAGGTGCTCTTCCCAACTCTAGCCGAAGAACAAGATGTCACCTAAATACACCACCATGAATTCATTGGTGAAGGGTCTCAAGATGTCTTCCATCAATCTCATGAAGGTTGTGAGGGAATTTGTCAACCTGAAAGGCATGACCAACCATTCGAAAAGTCCCTCCTTGGATTTGAAGGCATTCTTCCACACATCAGAGGGTTTGATAGGCACCTGGTGATAACCAGACTTCAAGTCAATATTGCTAAAATATTTGGCCCCTTGAGCTTGTTTAGAAGGTCATCAATCTGTGGGATTGAGTATCTATTTCGGACAGTGATCTTGTTCAGTGCCTAATAGTCAATACAGAGTCTCCAGGTCCCATCCTTCTTCTATACCAATACAATCGCACTCCCAAAGGGTGATGAGCTTGGTTTGATGTTCCATTTCTACAACAGCTCCTGAATTTGTCTCTTGATCTCATCATTCTCCAAAACAGAGTGTTGATAGATTAGTCCATTGCATAGCAGCGTGCCCGAGGTCAAATCGATGGAGTGATTGACCTAACAGTGCATAGGTACCCCTATAGGTGAGGTGACAATGTCCCTATACTCCTCCATGACCTTGTCCATTTGTTGTTGTTGTGTGGAGTAGCCTTGTCTAGAAGTCATGGCCACAACCTTATTCTTTCCTTGAGGGAAAATCATAAGGAAAACAAATTTCTTGGTATGGGAAATAATCTTACCACATTTCTTTGTAGTGATCAAAGAGATGGCAGTAGGTTGGGCTACCTCTGGTATCCTATACAACTTATTTCCCAAAGTAATAATCATAGAGCAAGTTCTAGACTCATATATAGTATGTTTCTTCCACAAGTATGGTTTTCCTAATAATACATCACAAACTTCAAGAGGAGCAACATCACACAATACCTCATCTGTGAAGGGATTGATGTTGTAGGAAAGGTGACACTGCTAGCTGACGCAGAGATCTTGTCCTTGGTGAAATTACTGGATGGTGTATGGTTGCAGATGTGTTATCATCAGTAGGCTCAGCCACTTCATGACCTTTGCTGAAATGAGGTTCTTTTGGCTCCTGTTGTTGACAATGAACTACAACGGAGAACCTTTCACCCACATCTATGACTGGAAGAGGTGTTCCCCCTCCTCTGGATTTTCAGGCTCATCCTTCTAGATTTTGGTGTTAGCCACAGTGGCACTGGGCTCCGCATCAATGATCTACTTCCCTTTGTCATTCCCCTTGTCAAGTTCTGACTCGGAGTTGGAATATGCATCTGATTCAAAATTCTTCAACTCGGCCACCAATGACTGCTTGGCCTGACACTTACTTGTGTTGTGAGTGGAGCTCTTATGAAACTCACACCATTTTCCCATGTCCTTCTTTGTCTTTGTGGTGTCGTTCTTTTCTTGCGGCTTTAGCGAGTTGTCCTAGGTCACCCTGCCTTGGATTTGGACTTTTCTCTATGGTTTGGGGGTGTCTTTTCCTTGCTTCATATTCGCAAATCCAAAGTCTCACTTCTTCTTTTTAAACTTATTGTCAATATTGACAGTGTATTGGTATGTCGTGCCAATCGAGGAGATGTCCAAGAACTTCATCTCATCCTGGATGTAATTATGTAGAAAGTTGCAATACTTGAGTACCAAATGTTGCTGAAAATCCTTGATACACAATTTAGTGCATAGGGTATGTAAAATAATTGTGAAATCCGACACATCTTGGTCCCTTCCCTATTGTAGCATGGTCCACTTTATGTATTTATCTTCATATCTCCTGACAGGGTAATATTGTTCCTTGATGGCATCTCGAAAAGAATCCCAAGTGAGAGTGGCTAAAAACAATAAGGATTCCCTCTCGTCCTTTTGTTCACAGTAGGTTTCTCACCAGTCCTTGACGTGTGGGGCAACTTTGAGAAGTGAAAAAGTATTATTTTCCCGATTCAAAAAGTCATGAACTAAAAAATATCCTTCCAACAAATTCAACCATTTATCTATGGCGTCTACATCTATTTGGACCTCAAATATGGGAATATCAAAGTTAACTTGTACCTTAAAAGGAATGGCACCTCGAGATTGGTTGCTAGATGAAGATGTGTCACCTGTGGGTAGTCGTCAAAGGATCTAGGAAAAGTTATCCATCATCGCGTTCCTCTGTCACTCAAGGGATTCCTCAAGCAATTGTTTGAAAGGATCTCATGCCCCCTCATCTTTATTTTCTTCTGCCATGGGAGGTCATGGAGTTTGCAAGGCTAGTCTTGCAAAGGTTTAACCAGTTTGAGCCCTAAATCCTTATACCCTGACCTCATTGGGAACATGCAAAGAAAAACAAAGAAAGAGAATATTGTTATAACACTTCATTTCATTAATATCAGAATATTGAAATATGCTTACAAACATAATGGAAATAACCTAGCTCGGCTAATGGTATCTTATCTCTAAGAAGATATGTGGTGGCTACATGCCTCTAAACTATGTTACAATTAGGCACCAAGGCCTATTTATTATTGAGAAACAATGGAAAACCCTAAACATCCAGAAACCTAACCCTAGGAGATGAAGCGCCAAAACTGTGGGTCCCATTTGGGTTAATTGGTACATCAATTTCCCGGGGTCATAACTTTGGCATACGATCTCTGTTTGGCTATTATTGGCTTGAGGGGGCTTGGACCTCGGTTCGAAATTAGTTGCACTAACCAAAAAAACCTACACTATGAGCCCTTTCTGCAACGACCCGTGTAGCGTAGGCTGTAGTCTCACCTGAGGCAGTATTTGGGGATGCTATAACCAGGTTTCTACATCCAGAAACCTGGTTATAGCAAACTTAGGGCTTTATCTTTACCTTCGTGAACCCTAACCCTTAAAACCTAGAAATTACAGTAATTAACAGTTAGCATATTTATGTCCTTCACCGATTGCGCTAAACATGAATAAAATCATATAAGTAAATAGTTCTACGTCTTCACGAATCTATTAAGTACTTTTCTTGATTAAACGCTGTTGACACCTAATCATCAGGATTGGGTGAATAACTGAAATTGATGTAAATAAATAATAGAGAATATGAATAGTCACCGGGAGATGAAATGAACAGTCTCTCCCTCATGTATATAATAAACACCAACCTAAATGAAATCAATGAATTGTTTTGAGGAGTTACTGCCTGGTCTGACATGGTATCAGAGCCAGCTCCATTTTTGGCATTGCAGTCTGCCATTGTAACTCCCTTCTGTTATTTCTTCAGAAATTTGTCAGTTTGTCCTACATTTTTTCTTCCAATTTTTGTAACCTCCCACGCTCCTCTGACATAGTCCATATGCTGCTCTCTCCATGCTGCTGGCCTCCATATCTACGTGAAAGATTATGGAGCATTGAACGGGTGCAGTGAATGGGTGGTATTGTTGGAACTGTGCTAGTGTGCAGTGAAGGGTGCATATAACCGTTGAAGGACTGTTAATGGCGGTGTGCAACTGTTTTGAGACTAAGGTATCCAAGCCATGGTTGAAGACTGAAACTTCATTAACTGGTATGCAGAATATGCATTGAGTTCTATGCTAGTACGTTTTTAAATTCATCGAAGGCTTTTAAATACGTCGAATTCTGCTACACCTCGGCCTCGGCCTCCATACGCTTCTCGACTCCACAGTCATACCTCCCACCGCTACACAGTGTGTATAACTCCCATAGTCATACTTCCCACTGCTACATAGCGTGTATAACTCCTGCGTGAAGGACAACCCCATGCTTGAAGAAGGCCATCAGAGCCCTCCTTATACCACACTCCCATCGTATCTACTCCACGGTGAACGTGGTGGCAGCGGAAACGTGGTGGCGCTGCTCCGATATGACCCTCCTCCATACCTCGGCTTGATATATCACTCTGTTGGTTAATGCTGTGGTATCTTGAATGCTGATGCTCTTGATATATCACGTTGTTGGTTAACGTTGTGGTATCTTGAACGCTATCTTGCACAGGAGAAATTTCGGAGAAGTTAAGGTTATGCTGAAGACTTCCAATTGACTTTTGTAGACTGACTAATTTGGTGCATTACTATAATAGTTGATTCATTTGTGGAATTGCTTATACAAGTCTCAGTAGTTTTCTGTAGATTCCTTTGACAACATAGACAATAATTGCGAAGATGCCATGAAGATGAAAATAATTTGTTCACATATATCTTTGATATTTTTTGTGAATTTGGATTGAGATAGCTTTGAAGATAAATTATTTTGCATACCTCTGTCTCCATATATCATATATCAGAATCAATTTTTTAGCAGCAGAAGTTTTCTCCACAAAAGCACATTTTTTGCTAGCAGAAGTATTTTTACAGCACTCAGATTTTACAATGCATTCAATCATATCCATTGTGGGAATAGTTCTCACTGGCAAGGAGAACTATCCTGAGTGGTCTAGGATGATAAAACACACCCTCATTTTCAATGAGTTGTGGAAAGGAGTGTGTGTTGGAGACTCAGACAAAGAGCTAGAATAGCCTACCTCAGACAAAGAGCTCGCCATTTGGGAAAATAAGAACAGCAAAGCCTATGCACTAATTGCAGCATCTGTAAGTGAAGAGGTGAGTCGCCATATTTCGCCATTTTCAACTTCTTTCTAAGCCTTACAAAAGCTGAAAGAAATTTATGACTCACATTCTGCACTTGAAGTTGTTCAACTCATAATTAAACTCTTTGCTCTTGAATTGCAAAATAATGATCCTCTTGCTCTTGCATCTGAAGTAAAATCTATAATGCATGATATCAAAGCCACTAAGGTTGAATTAGATATTCTCTTATCGCTTTTCTCAAGGCACTTTATCCTACTTACTCCAATTATCTTGAGTCATTGCAAGCAAATGGAAAACTCAAAGATATTACCTTTGACTCTCTTGTGAAAAAAATTGCTAAAAGAGAGAAAGCTTTTGGAAAGAAGACAGCCCCTGAATCTTCTGAAGAGGTTGTGTGCCTTGCTCATAAAGAAAAGAATCCTTCTCAAGATTCTTCCAGAGGAAGAGGTGGTCGAAGAGGAAGAGGAAGATATTTTAGAGGCAGGGGGGCAGACACTCTCAAGGAGAAAAGGCAAATTTTCACTGCATACACTGCAAAAGAAATGGATCACATAATGCCTCGACATGCAAGTTACCATGGGACAAAATTGAGCAGCAAAGAAACCAACAAAAAGGTAAAACTAATGACACAAAAAAAGGTAAAGCACCTGAATCCGCTCATTATGTAGTGGCACAATGTAATATTGGAGTAAATGAAGACTTATTTAATGCTTCACTTGCTTCCTAGAAAAATGGTTGGTTCCTTGATTCAAGAGCAACTTTCCACATGACTCATAGAAAAGATTTTTTTGAAGAATTTACTAACAATGTTGATGGAGCAATATACTTTGCATACCAATCAAAAATCAAGCCATCATGGCTTGGCACAATCAAGCTTAAATTGCCTGGTCTTCCAGACTTTCTTCTGCATCACGTTCTATATCTCCCACAACTGAAGAGAAAATTGTTTTCCTTAGTCCACATTCGCCAGCAAGGTCACTCCATTCATATGTTTGATGGAAAGCTTGAGGTAAGAAAATCATTTGACCACTCACTTGTCATGAGGGGAATAGAAGAAGAAAGGCTTCTCAAGCTGCAAGGTACCTCTACTCGTGCACAACATTTCTCATACAATTCTCATTATGAAGAAGGTACACTTCCATCAAGTTTATTATGGCATGCTATTTGTGGACATTTGAACTATGACAACCTCCACTTGTTGAAGAAAAATGTTGTTTCTGGTTTGCCTTTAATTCTTAGAAAATTTAAGCAATGTGATGCTTGCATTCTAGAAAAGCATAGCAAACAATCTTTTCATGATTCACATTCAATAGCACATAGAAAACTTGAACTCATTCAT
The DNA here is from genome assembly GCA_031772625.1 of Pinus tabuliformis. NCBI lineage: Eukaryota > Viridiplantae > Streptophyta > Pinopsida > Pinales > Pinaceae > Pinus > Pinus tabuliformis. The sequence goes on along the minus strand of CM062818.1, from coordinate 497,466,550 downwards.
GCAGATTTATGTGGTCCAATGCTTGTTCCTTCTATAAATGGAAATAAATATATGATGACATTTATTGATGACTACACCAGAATGTGTTGGGTTTATTTATTGAAGAACAAATTTGATGCTTTTCAAACATTCAAGAACTTTCATAAATGGATTGAAAATGATGCACAATCTCATATTGGGTCTATTCGCACTGATAATGGAAAAGAATACACATCAAATGAATTTGAAAACTATCTTCGCCAACATGGGATCAAACATCAAACAATTGTGCCTTATAATCCCCAACAGAATGGTGTAGCTAAAAGAATGAATAAGACAATATTAAATATGGTATGCTCCATGCTCTTCTTCAAAAATGTAAAAATAATGTTTTGGGCTGACGCTGTTCTATGTGTTGCATATATAAATAATAGATGTCCATCTAATGCTATTAGAAACAAGACTCCATATGAAATGTGGTATGGGCACGTTCCTTCGGTAAAGCATCTCAGGGTCTTTGGTTCCACCTGTTATGCCTTGATACCAAAGGTGCATAGAAAAAAAACTTGGTGCAAGAAGTCATAAGTGTATCTTCCTGGGGTATTCAAACACCTCTAAATCATACCATCTCTATGATGAAGCCAATAAAAAGTTTGTTGTATCTAGAGATGTAATTTTTCTTGAATCATCCAAAATTGACAATGTTGTTGAGCGGCAACTTGATCGCTTGGATAGATTCGCAAATGAAAAATCATTTCAAGAATTTGATAAATAGATTCCACATCTTGAAGGGGGAATTCCTATACTAGATCAACATGTGGAATCTTCTTATGAATAACTCTCTCCCTCGCATGAAACTCCAACAACGGATGATGCTTTAAGTGATGTGATTGATAGAATTGGGAGACTCAATCTTGATTCAGTCCCAACTCAAGCAATGGAGCAGCCTGGACCATCTAAGAAAGGTCCTCCAAAGTGGCTGATAAAGACACTTGAATGTTTTCATCCTGATGAGGTTGGAAAGACAGGAACTAGAAATTCAAACTGGCAAAATGGAGCTGATGTAGATGACTCTAATTCACCTGTTGATATGGATGTTTCTTATGATTTTGAATTGAATTTATCTACAGATTTTGAACCAACTTCCTTCAAAGAAGCTTCTTCTCATGATGAATGGAAAGAAGCAATGAAAAAGGAGTATGATGCCCTCATAAATAATGGCACTTGGAAGCTAGTTGATCCTCCATTAGGAACCAAACTAATTGGCTACAAGTGCGTTTACAAGAACAAGTATAAAGCTGATGGCTCACTTGACAAGCACAAAGCTAGGCTTGTGGCAAAAGGTTTTTCACAAAAGGAAGGGGTCGATTATGAGGAGACTTTTGCCCCCACAACAAAATGGGCTACCATCCAGACACTCTTTTCCTTAGCAGCTCAGAACGGATGGAAAGTCCATCAAATGGATGTAAAAACTTCTTTCTTGAATGGAGATCTAAAAGCGAATGTTTTTATGTCCCAGCCTTAAGGATTTGCTGTGAAAGGACATGAACATAAAGTATACAAACTTGTGAAATCCTTGTATGGCCTCAAACAAGCACCACGAGCCTGGTATGAAAAACTAACTGAGCATCTTCTGAAACTCAATTTCAAACATTATGATCTTGATGATGCAAATTTATTTGTCAAGAAAGTTGGCAAAACAGTGGTATATCTTGTGGTATATGTAGATGATCTTTTGATGACAGGGAACAATGAAAGCTACATTGCATCCATAAAGAAGGAATTGGGGAAATTTTTTGAAATGATTGATTTGGGCTATGTTCATTACTATCTTGGTATTGACGTAACTCAACATCCGAAGTCCATATTTATTTCTCAAAAGAAGTACATTGGAGATCTGTTGAATAGGTTTGGCATGATAGAATGCAATCCTCTTACTACTCCAATGGAACAAAACTTAAAGCTCACATCTATTGAAGGAAAAGAATTTGAGGATGCAACAAAGTATAGACAGCTTGTAGGAAGTCTCAACTACCTAACTACTACCAAACTAGACATTTTGTTTGCTATTGGAATCGTCTCCAGGTTTATGCAAAAGCCTTGTGAGGGACATTGGTCTGCTGCAAAAAGAGTTCTAAGGTACTTGAAGGGAACTCAAGACTTTGGAATCAAGTATACACAGGTGGATGACTTTAGCTTGATTGGATACTCTGATTCAGACTTCGATGGAGACAAAGAAACTGGGGTATCTACTTCAGGATATGCTATGAGTCTTGGATCAGGAGCTATCTCCTGGAGATCATGCAAACAATCAGTTCCAGCAGATTCCACAACAGAAGCAAAATACGTGGCAGCAGCTGAGGCAACAAAAGAAATTGTGTGGCTCAGGAAAATTCTTGAAAATTTGCAGGTGAAACAAGTACAATCAACTCCACTCATGATTGACAATACCTCTGCAATAAAGTTGGCCAAGAATCCAAAGTTCCATGACTGAACAAACCACATCAATACTAAATATCATCTGATTCGACATCATGTTGAGGCCAAAACAATCCATCTCCGCCATTGTTCCACAAATTAGCAAATTGCAGACATCTTCACCAAAGCGCTTGGAAGAAAAAAGCTTGAAAGATTCAAAACAATGCTTGGACTCATGAACATCCCTTCAGATTAAGGGGGGGAATGTTGACACCTAATCATCAGGATTGGGTGAATAATTGAAATTGATGTAAATAAATAAAAGAGAATATGAATAGTCACCAGGAGATGAAATGAACAGTCTCTCCCTCATGTATCTAATAAACACCAACCTAAATGAAATCAATGAATTGTTTTGAGTTACTGCCTGGTCTGACAAATGCATTCAACAAATCATAAATAAAGTAAATTCAGAGATAAAATAGTAATACGTAGATGCATAGATAGTTCTTCAAAATAAGCCTCTATTATCTTTCAGATCTTCGATTATAGCTCTTCCTAACCCTGAGCACACAGCTACAGAGGCCCACACACTCAGCTATAGACTTACCAAGGTCTCCACGCACACAGCTGCAAGAGCCTTCCCCTTCACCCAAGTACAAAATAGATAAAATTATACCCAAATCATGCACTATTCTTACTTAGCTATCTTATGACTCTTCTATGACTTCCTTTTATATTCTTCTTCATTACAATACCATGGTCCGCAAACCATGGGTGGGTCTCAAAACATCATGAATCTAACAAACTAACAAGCCTTGACCTTCCTAAATCCCCTTTGACTCTTATGGACCTGTGCTACATGCGCTCTGCTCCTCAAAATGCAAAGAATTTACAATATTTAACAAAAATTAACAAAATTTGACCTAGGGGACCCCATCCCAACAGGACCCCAACACAAAATCGTGACTTGTCCTGAGTCACTCTGCTGGTGTTGCCTCAACCTTTGCTTGTAGGCTACTGAATTCTATCTTCAATGCTTGAAGATCTGTTGTTCCCTGAGCAGCGTCCTGACAAACTTCTTCAACCAACTTCTTCATCGTTGGACCTTCAACTGCAAGGCCCATGGTTCTCTGTGACGATTGAAGAGCTTTGAGCTTGCGTTGAAAAATCTGTGATAATTGGCTTGCCTCATCGACCCATGGCTATGTCCTTGAGGAAATAATAGAGGTCTTTCGACGTAGCTCATCAATTTGGGTCTGGATGAATTTCCATTCCTAAAGTCTGGTGAACCTTTGCACAGGTGCTAAGGTCCACATTGTTTCCCTGATCTCATCAAACTATAGTTGATTTTTGCTGATGTCTGCTTCAATTGTCTGCAAGTGTGGATCCTCCTACAGTGAGGTCCACATCTCCATTATCTTCTCAAAAATTGGGTACAGTCCTTGACTACAGTGGCCAAAGTGGTCATATTGGCTTTAATGGCAGCTTCGCGCTGCTCTCTAACCTCTGGAGGTGTGGTTAGCTGCAGCTTAATGTTGGGTTGTGTTATATTCTTTCCACGACTAGCCCACATAGTTAACCGGGGGGTTAGAGGGGGGGCAGAGCCCCCCCTTCATTGCACCGATTGTGTAGCGGGGGGGGTCACAGGGGGTTTGAGGCGTACCCGTAAGCCCACTTTATGGGGTCCGAGGTAGCGCCCTAGAAAATTTTGGTTTTAGACCCTATGTTAGGTTGGGCGGACCCACCTATGATTTTGTGCATGATTTTCACACATGTTTTTTGGACGCGATGGTTTTCGATCCATGGTTTATGTGTTTTAGAATCCGTATGCAGGTAATTTTTGTATGGGGTTAAAACCTACATTTGGTATCAGAGTTATTTTGGCTTCAAGGGGATGCCTCTATTGCTAAGGGGTTTCACTCGGGCCTGTGGTAGACCCTGTTCAGTGGGAGATCTGTGAAATCGATTCTGGTGGTGAAAGAAGATGGCGAGCAGTGGAAAGATAGAGATCGAGAAATATAATGGTCAAATTTTTGAGCTGTGGAAACTCAAGATGGAGGATCTGTTGGTGGATAAAGATCAGTGGATCGTGGTAGATCTGGGTACTAAACCAACGGGAGTGTCTAATGAAGAATGGAAGAAGTTGGATCAGAAGGCAAAGAGCACAATATGATTGTGTGTCTCAAATTCAGTATTGCTAAATGTATCAGGGGACGCTACGGTGAAGGCTTTGTGGGACAAGTTAGCGAATTTGTACCAATCTAAGTCTCTGGTGAATAAAATGGTCTTGCGGAAAAAGTTGTATAACCTGAGGATGAAAGATGGAGACTCAGTGACAGAGCATCTGAACACATTTAATACTGTGGTAAGTCAGTTAGCATCTGTTGATATTAAAATTTCAGATGAAGATAAGTGCATCAGTTTGTTGTGTTCTCTACCAGATTCATGGGATAGTCTGGTTATTGCAATAGGTAGCAATGCAACTGCCTTGCATTTTGATGAAATAGTCTCATCCTTGCTGATGGAGGAGATGAGATGGAAAAATACGGAGAGCCAGAATGGTGATGCATTGTCTATACGAGGACGGTCCCAGAACAGAAACAAAAATAAGTCATCAATTGGGAGATCTAAATCTAGAGGGAAATCTAAATCTCTAGGAAAGCCTGTAAAGGTTGTGTGCTGGAAATGTGGAAAGGAAGGGAAGTACAAAAGGGACTGTAAATCTAAAGCTCCTGATAAAAGAAAGGGATCTGATGATGCTCCTTCTGTAGAGGTGAAAACCACCTCAGATGAAGGTGGGGATGTGTACTTGGCTTCTTCAAGTACACATGTAGATCATGAGGCATGGTTGATTGACTCAGGTGAATCCTTTCATTTCACTCCCCATAGAGAGTGGTTCTGCGAGTATGAGAAATATGATGGTGGTGATGTCTTCTTGGGGGATGACAAGAAGGCTAGAACCACTGGTCGTGGAAAAGTAAAGTTGAAGCTGCAAGGTGGAAGCGTTAGAACACTTCCGGGTGTTTTGCATATTCCTGTATTAGCTAGAAATCTGAATTCTATTATCAAGTTGGATGATGCAGGTGTAAAAACAGTGTTTGAGAAGGATACCTACAAGATGGTTCGAGGAGCACTAGTATTGATGCAGGGAGTTCGGATTGGAACTCTGTACAAGCTGCAAGGTAGCACAGTTGTTGATGGGTGCAATAGTTTTGTGGTTCTTGAAAGTGGAGCAAAAAATCTAGTGGTCTCTGGAGAGAAGACCATGTTGTGGCATCAAAGGCTTGGACATAATGGAGAGAAGGGCCTTCGAATACTTCATGGTAAAGGTATGGTAGAAGGTATGAGTAATAGCTCTCTGGATTTTGATTTTTGTGAAAATTTTGTATACGGGAAGCAGAATCAGGTGAGTTTCCCCTCTGGTGGTAAGAGGGTGAAACATATATTAGAGCTTGTGCACAATGATGTGTTTAGACCTATGAAGGTTCCATCACTGGGTAAGTCTGTGTACTATGTATCATTTATAGATGACTTCTCAAGGAACACATGGATATATTTCCTTAAGAAGAAATCTGAAGTCTTTGACAAGTTTAAAGAGTTTAAGGCTCTGGTGGAAAACCAGACAGATAAGAAGATAAAGGTGCTGAGGACAGATAACGGTGGAGAGTTTTGCATTAAGGATTTTGAAGAATTTTGTAAGAAGTGTGGTATAGCACGGCAGAAGACTACTCCATATACACCTCAACAAAATGGAGTTGCAGAAAGAATGACCAAGACATTGATGGAAATGGCAAGAAGCATGCTCAATGGTGTCGGGTTAGGACAGGAATTCTGGGCAGAGGCGGTGGAGATAGCATGTTACATAGTCAACAGATCATCTTCATCAGCGTTGGAGGATAAGACTCCACAAGAGGTATGGACTGGTAAGAAACCCTCTCTTTCACATCTGAGAGTATTTGGATGTGATGCATACGTACATGTTCCAAAGGAGAAAAGAACCAAGTTGGATAGTAAATCTGAAAAGTGCATCTTTATTGGGTATAAGGATGGTTTAAAGGGTTATAAGCTTTGGAACCCAGTAACAAGGAAGGTTGTGTACAGCTGAGATGTGGTGTTCACAGAGGTGAAAGATGTTATTAAACATGAACTCCAACCAAAGGAACCTAAGAAGATAGAGTTTGAGCTAAAGGAGGAAGAATCAGACTGTACATTAGAGGAGGAATCAGAAGATGAAGAACCACAAACTCCGAGTGTAAGAAGATCAGTTGGATAAAGAAGGAAACTAGAAAGGTATAGTCCATTTGCTTTCTGTTCAAATTTTTCTTTGTCCGTTACTGATGATGATCCCAGAACTGTGAAGGAAGCAGTAGATTCAGAGGATGGAAAACTCTGGAAAGAGGCCATGGTTGATGAAATGACATCTTTGCACAAAAATGAGGCTTAGGATCTGGTGGAGTTGCCGGCTGGAAGGAAACCCATTGGCAGCAAATGGGTGTTCAAAAGGAAGACAAATGCAGAAGGAAAAGTGGAGAAATACAAAGCTCAGTTGGTAACAAAAGGTTATTCCCAGGTGTCGGGAATTGATTTTGGTGATATTTTTTCTCCTGTTGCCAAGGTAACTTCTATTAGATTACTTCTATATGTTGCTACTGCTTTTGATTTTGAGGTAGAACAGATGGATGTGAAGACAACATTTCTTCACGGGGATCTGGAAGAGGAGATCTACATGAAGCAACCTGAAGGCTTTACGGTGAAGGGTAAGAAAGAACTGGTATGTAAGTTAAAGAAGTCTCTGTATGGGTTAAAACAGTCACCAAGGATGTGGTATCAGAAATTTGATATATTTATACGGGGACTTGGCTTCACCAGAAGCAAAGCAGATCACTGTGTGTATTTTAAATTAATTGGTGACTGTGTTATTTATCTGGTCTTGTATCTGGATGATATGTTGCTTGTTGGAAATGACAAATAAATTATCCAGAATTTGAAGACCCATTTGTCCTCCAAATTCGATATGAAAGATCTTGGTGCTTCAAACTATATTTTGGGCATGGAAATTAAAAGAGATCAGACAAACAGGAAGCTCTAGTTAAACCAGAGGAAGTATGTCGAGACAATATTGCAGAGGTTTAATATGCAAGATAGTAAACCGGTGAAGGTTCCTATTCCTATAGGTGTGAGGTTATTTGCTGAACAGTGTCCCAAGACACAAGAAGAGGAAGAGGACATGTCCCGTGTTCCATATGCAAGTGCAGTCAGTAGCTTGATGTATGCAATGGTCTGTACTAGACCAGACATTACACATACAGTGGGAGTATTGAGCAGGTTTATGTCAAAACCAGGGAAGGAGCATTAGACAGTAGTGAAGCGGGTTTTCAGGTATTTGTGTGGCACTAGTGATTATGTTTTGTGCTACCAAGGAAGACGAGGATTGGACAGAGTGTTGGATATCCGTGGCTTTGTTGATGCAGACTGGGCTGGAGATCTGGATCAGAGAATATCTACAAGTGGGTATGTGTTTAACCTATTTGGAGGTGTAGTCAGTTGGATGAGTGAAAAACAATCTGTAGTGGAACTATCAACTACAGAGGTAGAATACATGGCAGCCACTCATGCAAGCAAGGAAGTAGTTTGGTTGTAGAGATTGTGTTCAAGTATGGGGTTAGTACAGGGAGCTATAAGGATAGATTGTGATAGCCAAAGTGCAATTTTCTTGGCAAAGAACTTAGCATATCATTCAAAGACATAGCACATTGATGTTCAGTATCACTTTGTGATGGACATGATAGAAGACCAAAATATGTGGCTGGTAAAGGTGGACACTTTGAAGAATACTGCAAATGCATTGACAAAATCTGTGACCTCTAAGAAGTTCTCTTGGTGTAGAGAGACAATGGGTGTTTCTGGGCTAAAAAAATGACTAAGCTCTCTTGTGGCCCTCAGTGGAAAGAAAACAACATGTGGGAGAATGTTGGGTTGTGTTATATTCTTTCCACAACTAGCCCACGTAGTTAACCGGGGGGGGTAGAGGTTGGGCAAAGCCCCCCATTCATTGTGCCGATTGTGTAGCAGGGGGGTCACGGGGGGTTTGAGGTGTACTCGTAACCCCACTTTATGTGGTCCGGGGCAGCGCCCCGAAAAATTTTGGTTTTGGACCCTATGTTAGGTTGGGCGGACCCACCTATAGTTTTGTGCATGATTTTCACACATGTTTTTTGGATGCGATGGTTTTCGGTCCATGGTTTTGGACGCAATGGCTTTAATTCCATGGTATTGGATGCTTCGGCATGTATAAATATGTATTGTAACATTGAAAGGAACATAATGAAAAATCAAGCTCTTAGTCCCGATTTTGGGATCCAGGGGAAAATCTCTGTGTACATGTGTTTTATGTGTTATGCTCTCACACTGTTTATTTTATGTGTTTTAGAATTCATATGTAGGTAATTTTTGTATGGGGTTAAAACCTAAACTTAAGTTGAAGTTCTAAAATATGCAACTGCAGATCAAACCATACCTTCCCAATTTCTTCCTTGGATTCCTTCACCGCAGCAGCTAACTTGTGAATTTTCTCTGCTGAGGCCACCTTTGCTGGAATTTGGAGCTCAGGGAGCTTGCTGCACACGTGGGTAAGGGATGCCTCTAGTTGCTGATTTTGCTGCATCACCTTGTCGTGGGCCTGCAAGGCCTGTGTTTTCTCTACAAAAATTTGTTGATTGCTAGTTTTTACCTCGTCGATAATCAACAATGATCATTTCTCCTGGACATGGAGCTCATCTAAAACTCCTTGGTGCAGCTCATGCAAGGTCGGAATAGGCAGTGCTGCAAGGTTGATACTTATATTTTTCCAGTACTACGTGCAATCCTAGTCTTTAACTATCTCAAAATGGAGAGATCCCCGTGGTGCTTGCACTTCTCGGAGCTCGGATGTGATTTCTGCAATGGTACTAAATTTTGGCATGCTCACTTCATCTATGCTCACTTGTCCCATGCTCACCTAGATCACCCCTGTCTGGACCTACAATTCCTTCAAGCCCTGTTGTACTTTGTCCAATATCTGGTGGTACTAGTTCTTGATTTGTCCCCATATGGTTTCAGTGGCAGAGCGAACAACATCACCTATCTCATCAAAGTCCCCCTCCGTGGGGACCAATGGTGTCGTACTCACAGACTTATCAGACTTCTATTTCTTGTAAGGTCCCATCGAACTTCGCTTCTGCCTCTTCCTAATTCTGAAGGGGGAATCTAAGTCCTCTAATCTGAGATAGGGGTCTGTACACTTTTCTTCTTCATATACGGTTTCGACCTCTACATCATTGCGGTCTGTGTCAAGTTCCTCAAGGTCAATGGTGACCTACAATGTTGTTGATTGTGCAGCTTTTTCCTTTTGCACTTTCTTTTATTACATAGAAGCCTTTTCCTTCTATGCTTCCTTCTCTTTTGTAGAAGCCTTATGAGCTTCTTTTTCTTTCTTAGAATCCTTTTGTGCTTCTTTCTCTTTGTCTTTCTTGGCTGCTATTACAGCTATTGTTTTCCCTGTATTTCCTTCTACGCCCTTACTTGTTCCTGCAGCTTCACCAGATTGGGTGAGCCAATCGCTCAGTCATTTGCTAATGACCCCCTTAATATCGTCTACTGTGACTAAATAAGGCAACTTATTCCATGTTCCTGTGACATCCTTCTTTGCGCGTATGGAGAGATTGTGAAAATCTGCTTTGAAATCTATGATATTTATGTACTAAACATGTAGGCTGGGTAACAACCACGGTCGTTGGTTGATCACCATCCACAACTCTAACTTGAACAATACCCAAAAAAATTTGGTTTCAATTATATGGTCAAGATCCTTCATAGCCCATAGCAAGGAAAATTTTGCAACCTCACACAAGTTTGGATCTCACATTGGGAACTAGATATCCTTAAGCATCCTCCAGACTACCAATGCGATCAATAGTAGTAACCACGTGTAGTGGAATTCCTTTCCATCCTCCTGGGCTTCGTGAAAATCCTCCAGGAACTCGTGACAAAGATACTTATACCAATTGAATTGGACCCCTTGGCTACACTACGCAACTAAAGATACCACTGATGCTGACACTTCATCGACAAGACACTTCTGCATTATTTTTCCTGCCAAAATCTGTGCAGTAAACTGCACAACTCCATCTAATATGGAGCTAATGTCATAGCCTCACAACTTCTTCACCAACTCGAAGTCACTCTTCATTTGATCTGTGAGCTTCTTCTCCTGCGACTTCCCCACAAAAGCGTCTGCAGGGTTCACACCTTAATAAGGTAGTGTGGTGATTCTGTGGACCAACATCTCATCAATTGGAATAGGCCCTCCCAACTAGAGGCACTCATCATGAACTACAGCCAACAATTGACGTACACAAATGGTGTTAATGATTCTGCGACTAAACTGTGGAACATATAGCATGTTGAGTAACCCTACCGGCTCAATCTCGGCTGCCCACTTTAGTGGTTCAAGCCTTGTGACTCCCACTTCCTTGTAATAGACTAATTTCAAAAATTTGTTAGGTTATAACTACGTAAACTTCGCATGATCACCCAGATCTCAATCCTCCATCTTTAGAAATGGTATCTGGGCCAAAAAGTTGCCCTCAACAAGTACTTCCTCTAGCGGAAATGGTGTGAATACCCTATATTTCAATGAGTTAGGGTCCTCAGTGACCTTCGCAATGGATTTTCTAGGGGATACATAAGGTGGTAGCCAAGTAATTGGCATTGCTTCCTCTACATTGATATCTTCATGTTGTACTATGTAACAACCCCCCCATTTATACGAGTAATAGTTAATATTTGACATATAAATGGGGACCCCTTTTAAATTTTTAGCCTTTGAAAAATAAATGATAACTCTAAGAAATTGCCTTGAAACCCTTAGGAAACAACCCAAGCTTAGGACCTTTATGGCAAATCACATTTCGCAATTTTCCATGTGATAATAATAAACATCTTTAAGAAAATCCCGAAATGCGATATGCGATGAGCCCCCGCTGTGATATTCCGATCAGAATGACTTGAGAACACACGATCTCACTTCTCAGAGTTGCAAATAAATAATGCATGCCATTTTGTCATCCTTTGACAATTTGCAAAATGTGATATTGCAATTTTCACAATCGTATTTCACATTATCTCCAGGAAACGCTATATTGCAACGTTTAAAAGTTGTGATGCACAAATAAAGCATGAAGCGTGGGAATTTACTCTGTTTTAATATAATAATGAGTGGTTTGACAAGGTAATTAATTAGATATCATTTTGGGATTCAACTGCGTTAAGTAAGTCATTCATGTATGACCATTTCCATGAGAGGTAGTCGTAACTGACTAATTTCTCATGATTTTTGAATAGTTCACTTAGCACTCATTGCATCGGGTGATGCTCACAGGGGTGAAGAAGTGGGATTGAAACTAGTGAAATGAATCACATAGCATCAATCATCACTTTCGGGGCTTGCACCCGGTAACCAGGACTTCCCAGGAGGTAACCCATCCCAGAACTCCTCTGGCTCAAGCGCGCTTAACTGTGGAGTTTTCCCCACAATGCAATATAATGCACTGCGTAAACCCCCATACTTAAAGGTACTTAATGTTTAGCAACCCAAGAGAGGTAATGATGTTTCATGTTACAGCTAGTTAACACTGAATATCTCATTCAAAATCTTCTCACGATTCAAAGTCATTTCAGAGAGCTTTTAGCCTTAATTTCCCTATATCGTCTGTGTTGATATATCTCTTTCATTTCAAGCAATCTTCAAAAGACATGTCATTCCGAAAGGTGATGCAAAAGCAAAAAAAGCAGAACATTAAAGAGTCTGATCTATTAGAAATGTCGTTTATATTCATTGACACAGTTTGCAGCGTTGATGGGGGAGCGAGAGCATGGGAAGTCATATAAAACAGGCTTGAAGATGAGCATCCTAAAATTACTATCATAAAGGTGAAAACTAACTCAATAAAACCTTCAAGAGTCTACTTCAAAGATGTTGCCTGTTCCTTCCTTCACAGGATAGGAGCAAGAGCGAAAGTACTCCCATACACTGATATGATTAGATGGGTGGTGGAAAATCTCAATATTGAAGACATGCAATTTAGGAACTCAAAGATGGAGCTCATGGGGTCATTCAAAGCTAAAGACCTTAATCAAATGTATCATATACCTAACCCTCAAGACATATATGACAAGTCATACCTGGCCAACTCCACAAAGAAAAATGAAGAACCTTTCAATATGATCCAGGGATGGAAGGTACTAGAGAAGAAGTTCAAATATGATAAAATGGGTATGTATCTCATAGATTATTTGGAAAACCCCTACAATTATGCAACTTCTATGTTATGTAGGCTATATGGATTACCTAACAATACCAAGTTTCCCATAGAATGGATTCCTTTAATTGATGCTTGTGTCAATTCCCACATAATGAATTGGGTCACTATCCTATATGATAATCTAGCCACTGCCATTTCCGAGTATTGTCAAAAGAGGTCTTCCTCCACAGAGAACCTTACTCCATTTTATTTCAGTGCCTATGTCATGGATGTCATCTATTTCTACACTAAATTTCCAATCATGGGTTGGAAATGGACTTTTCAGGACCCCTACCCCATCCATCTCATCCATAAACAGATTTGGGAATCCCATTATATGCCCCATTTTTATGAAGTATGCCATGTTGTTATTTTACCATTGCATGAATTGATTTTTAATAAGAAAGCCCCCAGGTTTTCCAAAGAAGCCGCTACAGACCTTCTCATAGTAGGCAAGTATTTTTTTGAAGAATGGTTTACATACATTAGGGTTTTTGGCAGTACATCAGAGCCACATGTCCTTCCTTTGTATGTCTTTGATAAACTATTAGCAAGAGAAATAGCCCACCAAAATGTGGGAAAAGGCTTGACCAAGACCCTAAAAGATAACAAAAAGTCATTGTGGCCATCTTTTCCCATTCGGTGTGGTTCCTTTTCGTTAGAAAATTTTAATCATGCAACCAAGTAATCACTAAGCCTAGAGAGCCTCGTGTTCCATACTCTACTGAAAAGGATCCAAACAAAATAGAACATAATATTACTATTGTGGTGAAGATTAAGCCCTTTAACCATGAGGCCAATAATTCTGAATACCTTTTACAGTCAGCTGAATCATTCAAACAAGCATTCGAGTGGGCAAGGGCCAATTTGAGTCCTGAAGATTTTGAAAGCTTTTAGGAATTCAGAAACAAAAGGATCGAAATAATTCCATTTCATTTGTTAAGAGCTGAGGAAAAACCTACACCCAATGTAACTATCAAAAATGAGGGATCAAATTCTTGGATAGAGTCTCAAGTGGACATAGGGAAATCACTGGATATAGGGAAAGCCCAAGACACCGAGAATACAACAGAATCCAGCAGGAGGTCAACCGAAATGTAGGTCATAAGAGACCTGACTAAAGATATCGGTTTTGAGATCAAAAGCAGCAGTTTGGAGCAAGAGTGGGACCAATTCAATAAAAAACTACAAGACACTCCTAAGACAACGGATTCCCAGGAAACCACGGAATATCACACTCCTCTGCATACTCAGAAAATTACAGAGTCTGAGCCGATGGATGAGCAAGGGACAAGTTTGCAGCAGACATAAATCATTCTTGATTTGCCCACATCAGAAATTTTCCTAAAGGTAACTGAAATTCCTCCTTTAGATGTGTTCTACAACACACTTAACAAGGCTCTAGTAAGGAGACAGAGGAAAAGAAGGAGGGTAGAGACACCCAATATCCCACCTAGGAATGAGCCAATGGAGATAGTATGGAAGGATATTCCTTCCAATCCAACTGAAAACTTGACCAAACTGTCGTAGTTTACAGGGGAATATGCAACTTCCACCATGGATAAATCTACAGAGATATCTATTTTTTTAAAGGAAAGGGAGGAAAAGATAGCGCAGCTCGAGCAGTAGCTTGAAATTGAGAAGGCAAGTGTGAATAGGCAAGCTGTTGAACAACTATCCCAATTACAGTAGAATATGGAAGTGTTAAAGATAAGCCATGAAACATACATCTCTACGAAGAACATGCAAATTCAAGAGGTACAAGAAGCCATAGAAAAATATGAAGATGTCCCTACTGTCGATGAATTCATCAAAGAGGAACTAGAGCTAAATTCCCTTCTATCAAAACAACATGATTTATTTTTCCAAAGAATGGTGCATATCGCTCCTTATCTGATCACTAGTGATTAGTTAACGGATAAAGTGATTGACCGGAGAAATTAATTTAATGATTTAAATACAAGGATCTCTGAATTCATTGAATGGCAAGAAACATAAGAAGGAAGGAGAGATAATCTACCCGAGATTGAGGAGACACATAAGGAAATTCTATTCACGGATTTCGATGTGTGGATCAATCAAGCTGAATTAACAGTCGCAAGAGCAGCAGAGGTGTCAAAGAACATAGTAAAAGCAATAAACCACAGCTTGCATGCCACAAACCTAGTGAAAGAAGGTAACCCCAAATCACTGCTAGATTTAAATGACTTGCACAAAAGCTAGAAGGAAAGAGTGGAAATCCAAAGGGAGAAGATTGTAAAGTTAGCAAAGACAGACCGGGAGGCATATTGGAAATACCTTGTCAAGCCACATAGCCAAATCATGACCCTCAACTACTCCCTCCATTCAACTCAACGGGTGATGCCACCTCTCACAGATGCTATTTTCGCAGGATGGGTTAGAACACAGATTGGGGCACCTCCTCAAGTGAAACTGATGCCGATATATGCGATTTCAAAGAGAATCTGGTAGACAGCAAGTCATTTTTATAATCTATGCTCGTCAAGTCACTTTTATTTTTAGAGTTAGTTGACTAGTTAGGAGGAAGGTTGTTTGAAACCTCCTCACATTTTTGTATAATATTTTTTTGAACATTAGTTAGAATAATATATATACCCTTCTCATGCATTTAGAGAAGGGTCCAGATTTTTATCAAAAACATTTGAAAAGAATGCACTTCTATAAGTTTGTGAATGCCTTGATGAAATTATGGAACATGGTCATTTTTTTTAAATATCAGACTACTTTCCTTTGTTGATGCGCTATTGTATACTTGGTAGATAATTTGATCTGAAGAAAGGAGTTGATCTATGCCATTAGTCAAATGAGCAGAACTTCACACATATGGTACTTTTATCTTGTATGATTAGTTATGTTTCTGTTTAATTAGTGATAACATTTAAATTTCATGAATTGTATATGAAATATGTTCTTTCTGTTATGCATTAATTGAACTACTGTATGAAGCCTAGCTGGAATTGTTTATTTTCGTATGTAATCATCAGATATATGCGTTATAGTTTATACATTTCTTTGACTATCTATTTAGTCAAATAAATTATCTTTACACATTATCATCTCTGTTTAATGCGTGATTGATATTTATTATCACATGTCAAACATATATATTTTTACATCACATATCACACAGAAATACCAGGGTTTATATTAGATTAAGTTAGCTAGATATCTACATGATAGAATGGGCCATTTAGTTATCATTATTCTTACCGCAATCCCTTGAAAGCCACCCACTCTCATTTTAAAACCCACATTGGGAAATTGGTCCCATCAGCCCCAATCGGAGCCACCACTTCAAATAGAAAAGGAGTTGTCTTTAAGGTCTGAACCGGGGGGTTATCCGCCATGTTGGAGCAACAGAAATTTGAGGCTTCAACATTTTGGTGCTAAAAGGATGGCATTTTGACTATGAATGTCATATAAACCTAAAGATCAATCGAAAAACATTCATAAGAGTCAAAACCCCTCCACAACTTCTACTTCTTCTAGATCTCATTCAAAATATCTAGATCAGAAATCTGAAGCTGTAGAAATATCTCCCTCATCTCCTGAAGTATTAAGACATCCACCTTCTCTAGATTACACTCCCAAGTCTCCCGAAGTTCACTCCTTGATACAAAAATTGGAATAGATATCCATTTTTTCCAAGAAACCCGAGAGACCCAAAGCCTGCGAAGAAAGTTTTACTTCCTTATTACAAGAAACTGGTGTATTAACTTAATTACAAAGTGAAAGGATTGGAGTAACTCCTTTTGAGTTTCCCATTCATTCACGACGTGAGAAAGTTACCACATCAAGATCTGAATCAAATACAAGAGAGATAACTTCACCTTTCCATCCATTCACTTCTACTCAATTCACCTCCTTTCAACTATCCATTTCTTCAACTAGTACTACTACTAGTAGTACTAACCCAATAGTAATTTCTTCACCATCTATACCTACTTCTGGACCGGCCTTCCCATCTTCCCAGTCTCCAACTCAAGTTATGGCCAATTAACCCGCTCAACCTTGGACAAATCTTGGTGTTGTTATGGTTGCTAATCCAAATGCTCTCCCAACAAACCCAGAAAAATGATTACCTAAGTATAATCCTGATGATGGTATTCCTACTGAAGAGCATCTAGATAACTTTATGCTAGCCATGAATCTTAATGGAGTATCACATGAAGATGTTGTAATGAGACTGTTTCCTTATACTTTCCAAGAATCTGCAGGATCTTGGTATTTTTCCCTTCCAGCAAGTACAATAAGAAACTAGGATACTTTTCAAGAAATATTTCTTGAAAAATTTGGTGATGACAGGACTATAGCATCCTTAATCAATGATCTTTCCAACTTAAAAGAAAATTTATATGAAACGATCAAAGACTTCAACTCCATATTTAACGAGTTGTTAAACAAAATCCCAGCTGCCTCTAAACTTGTAGTAGATGTACAAATAGAGTGGTATATATCCTCCCTTCCTTATAATATCACAATTTTTGTAGATAGAGACAATAAGGCTACCCTTGTAGAAAACATGAAAGAAGCTCTGTCTGTATAATGAAAAATTATTGGCTTAGAAAAGAGGTCATAGACAGACGAAAGGAAATCAAAGAAAGTAACATTCAAGGATGATTCAAAGAAGAAAACTCCAAAGGACCCATTCGACCTTGAAGGTCTTCAGAAAGTGTTGAAGACCATGTCCAATGAAATGGTTGAAATCAAGAAACAAGTTGCAAAATCATCTGCTCCCAATAAACCTTTTCGCTAATTTAAAATAAATCATTCTTCCACATCTCAGCCACCAAATACCATTTCAAACATTGAATCTGATCGAGAGCTAGAAGAAGACTCACCAACCAAAGAAGAAGCCAAAATTGAAGAGGAAGTTGAGTTAAATGGAATGTGGGACTTCATTCTTCCAATATAAGAGGAAGCACAAACTATGCTAGTAACTAAAATAATTAAAAACTCTCCTGATATGTCTACAACAATTCAGAAACAGAAAAATGCTACTGCTGTAAAGGAGAAGATAGTAATTAAGAAATCTAAGACTACTCAAACTGATTCTATTCCACTAGATCCTCCAACTGAGTCTAAAACATTGGTAATCTCGGATACAGTAGAATATAACATAGTTAGAGATATGAAAAAGATGAGAGAAAATATTTCATTACATGAGCTGACTAAACTCAAGAAATAACAGAAAATTCTATTAAGAGAGTTAAAAGCAGTTCCTATAGCCCCTCTACCATCCGCCATAGTCACTCAAGCTGCATATGATATGGGAAAACCTCCTTCATCTTCAAACAAAGTAAATCCCTCAGATTTAGTTCTAATAGGTAATAGGTCTATTTCTCATACACCTCCATTTCTTCTTACAAATGAGATTTTCAATAGAAATGTCCATAATTGCCTTGTTGATTCAGGAGCCTCTTCAAATATTATGCCAAGAATTGTGTGCACCAAATTGAATATTACACCTCAAAAATCTGTTGTACACATAGTTCAACTGGATAGAACCAAAGTAGAGGTACTTGGAGAAATAGCATCAGTTTCAATCAAGCTTTCCTCTAATCCAAAAGTTTCACAGATAATTGATATTCTAGTGGCTGATATCCTTGAATTTTATGGTTTAATTCTAAGTAGGGATTGGTCTAAAAAGTTACATGGATACTTTGCAACTGATTGGTCTCACATGTGGTTGCCACACAATGGTAAACCTAACCAAATCAGAGTAGACCATGAAAAATTCATGAAGTACACAGTCACTAATCTCAAGGGAAGCAATGAACCTGTAGCTTTCACCAATAACATCATTGGAAATTACTTGGCTGAGTCATTCTTGGGATCCTTTAATGCTAAAAAATATCCCTTTCCAGATAATGTTGTAATATCTCAAATAGAAAAATTTTCACAAACAAATGCTTCTAAGTGTGTAGATGTAGTTGATAAAGTTGTAAATAATTCACTATTCTGGACTCTTTATTTTGATGGTTCCAAGTTTGAAGATGGTGCAGGTGCAGGATGTATCTTAATTAGCCCGCAAGGAGAGAAAACCATGTTAGTCTACAGGCTTGAATTTCAATGCACTAACAATACTGTAGAATATGAAGCTTTGATTCAGGGGTTGTACAAAGCCATTGGCCTTAATGTCAAGTATTTGCAAGTATATGGAGACTCTGAAATAGTTATTAAATAGGTAAGCATGGTAAATTTTAGGGGCGAAATTTAAGGGGTTTTTCATTTTAGAGGGGCGAAATTTTTATAAAGCACCCATTTCATATATTTAGTCCAACTTTTATTTAATATATATATATATCTATATATATATATATATATATATATATATATATATATATATATATATGTATGTATATATATATATATATATATATATATATATATATATATATATATATATTTCATTTTAGCCCCAAAAAAGGGGTAGATAAACTATGAAAAGACTCATTTGACCCAATTCGCCTGGTTTGGGAGGTTATATTCCATTACAAATCACCCTATTTTTTCTTTGCAATTTTAAATTTGTTGCAATGTTAAATTTGTTTGCAATCACCCATTTTCTGGTTTGGGAGGTGGTTTTTGGTCGCAATCGCCCTAATTTCTTCTATGAATGGCTCCCTATTTTCAAATTTGGTTTTCATCCATGGCAAGGGTTTAAATAAATAAAAATAAAAATAAAGTGGAGGTATGGTAAATAAATAAAACCTCTTTTTATACTTACTCCAAAGGTATGGTAAATAAATAAAAATATAAATAAACTAGAGGTATGGTAAATAAATAAAACCTCTTTTTATATTTGGTCCATAACCCTTTCTATTTAAGAAGCCTCAAAAAAGAGGTTTTATTTAAGTGAATCCTATGGGCCAAATACCATATTTATAAAAGAGGTATGGTAAATTAATAAAAATATAAATAAACTAGAGGTATGGTAAATAAATAAAACATTTTTTTTATTTACTCCATAAGTCGCCTTATATTTAAGGACACGCAAGGGTGTAAATAAATAAAAATATAAATAAAGCCGAGGTATGGTAAAAATATAAATAAAGTGGAGGTATGGTAAAAAAATAAAATCTCTTGTTTATACTTACTCCAAAGGTATGGTAAATAAATATAAATATAAATAAACTAGAGGTATGGTAAATAAATAAAACCTCTTTTTATATTTAGTTCATAACCCTCTTTTTATTTAAGAAGGCTTAAAAAATAGGTTTTATTTAAGTGAAGTCTATGGGCCAAATACCATATTTATAAAAGAGGTACGGTAAATTAATAAAAATATAAATAAACGAGAGGTATGGTAAATAAATAAAAGATTTTTTTATATTTACTCCATAAGTCACCTTATATTTACGAACACCCAAAAAATGCTTTATATTTACATGAAGCCTATGGGCCAAATACCATGGGCTAAATTATTATTAATACCATGCAAAAAAACATTATTAACCCTAATATTAGTATTAATAAAAATAAAGATGGCACATGGTATTGACCCATGGTATTCACGTGGAATGTAGCATATTTAAAGGGGGGAATTAAACCAGCATAGATCCATCTTTACTCTGGATCTACTAAGCCCTGAGAGGGATCAAATATCGTGATATGAAAACTAGCATAGAGTGAAAAAATATTTTATCCCTCTTGGGGCTTGGTAGATCAAGAGTAAAAATGGATCTTGTAATTTAACTTAAACATTTTAACTTGGTTAAAATAAAAAATAAAAATAAAAATCAATTATTAATTGTATTAATTTTTATGAATTACTAATAGTAGTTTTTAATCTCCAGGTTTATGATAACCCATGGTATTGACCCATGGTAATACCATGGTAGTCATGTGAGCATAGACTATTTAAAGGGGAAATTCTATCAGGTTAGATCTATCTTAATTCTGGATCTACCAAATGCTGAGAGGGATAAATAGATCTCATCCCTCTAAGAGTGGTAGATGTGGAGTTAAGATGGATATAGGCTGGTTTTTATGATAATGAAGATATTAAATAGACTTAAGGAATTATATTGTAAAAAACATCTTAAGGTGAATGGTTAAAGCTACATCTAGTTACTTCACAAAATTTAGTAAAAAATACCAATATCTCCATTAATATTGGTTTTGGTTTTTCTAATTTAACAAAAAAAATTCAAAACAGTGAAATCTTATCACCCTTTCTGCATCACCTTGGCAGAAGAGAGATAGTCTCTACCCAGATTTCCCACCATTTTTCAAATATTCTCAATATGATATCTTCATGAAAAAGTTAAGGTAATGATGTTGGATTAGTTGTGTGAAAAATATGTTGGTTTGTACAACCTTTCATCTTCTCTGTTATTCTTAGTTTGTCATAATGATCCGTAGGGGTTGGTCCACTGCACCATATTGTCCTAAAAGGCAGAGATTGTGCACCAAAAATGAAATTAATCCACATGTTACAATGTTAAAAAATGCAAGACATATGAAGGTAGTGAATTATGCTAATAAGCAAATTATATTGGGAGAGACGTAATTAAATTTTATTATTTAATTGAATATTTCCAATTAAAATAATAATAAATCTACATTTATATATTTATATATTGATTGGAAGGCTTCTGACAATGGTCACTTCTTTCCATTATACTCCCTTCAGGCCTTTGGGATACCTACTACTTTCTTATATTATATAGTCGGGGCTTGCTACTTGTTGGCGTGTTGGGGTAAACAAACTTGATGTGTTTTTTTTATCTCGCAGTTGGAGTCTATGGAATAAGAAAGAAATTTGATTTGCATTTTCTCATCCTGATAGGTAAATGTTTGTAGATGAAGATTCCATCTTAGCAACTCTGTCACAAGGAAATTATGTATATTTTGTTGTTGCTCAGTACAAAATCAAGCAATTTTTTTTTTAAATCAACATTGGTTGCATTTAGGAGAAAATAGTTGTCTCCATGTCTTCTTCATGCAAGAAAGTTGTATCGTCTAATGATTCTTCCATATGACTGTTGACAGCTAGCTTGCGGTACAAGGCTATCTTTGATGATGAAGTAGTAGTAGTAACTTGGTGGTGGGGAAGATTTGGAAAGTTAAATCTTCAATGAAATCCACGATTTTTATGTGGTTGGCCCCAATGAATAATGTTTTGATGTGGGAGGTTCTACAAGATAGGGGAAGGTAGGGTCCTGGAATTTGTACTCTATGCAAATGTGAAGGGGAAACAATAGAAAATGTACTGGTGTTCATTTGTATTTTTTCTCAGGAGCTATGAGGTGTTATTCTCCCCTTTTTGCGGATAGGGTACTTGGCAGGAGGCTTCATTGTTGGATTGTTTGATGATAGAACACTCAAATAACATATATCATTGCCCCTAATTTCCTCTAGAGCCATTTGGATAGGAAAGAAGGAATAACAATTTTGTAGAGAAGGAGATCCCTCCTTTTCAAGTACATCATCAAATGAAATACCTATATGAAGGTATAAAAATGATTCCAAAGGTTAAAGTTCCAAGGTGGGTTGAAATCTGGAGGTTGATAAAACTTATCCATGGCCTTTATTTGTTGGTGCTTGCCAAGGTGATATTCTTGTTATATATATTATCTGCGAATATGTGTGATATTCTTGTTCTATATATTATTTGCGATTCGAACCCAAGTCAGCTACTCATGCATGTGTGATATTATTGTTCTGTATATTATCTGCGATTCGAACCTAAGTTAGCAACGTGCAAGAGGAAAATTCGAACTGGTGCTAATTTTGGTGTCTTTCATGTCTACCTCTTCCAGAGAATTATCCACAATACATCAAGTTCTAGATTCACATGTCTCCTGATATTTGATTATTTTTCACATTTTGAAGTGGGCACAAAGGATAGCTCTTGTTTTAGGTGCAAACATATTCATTGCAAGTCATAATGGGCAGTGTAACAGTAGGGATGGGCTTGTTGGGTCAATATAATTTGAACCCAACTGCAAATTTGACGCCCAAAACTTCACAACTAGTTTTGGGGGTTCCCTGGCAACTGAAAAGCAGAAAATTAGAAGGTTTGAAACTTTGAGGCCGTTCCCATCATATAAACTTGTTTGTATCACAACAAGCTTGAAAATGGGAAATCCTTTGGTGTTCATCCTGGCGCAACCCGGAAACGTCCCAGGTGTGCATGTTGTTCACAATTCACGCTATGATTTATTTATTTATGTCTTTGTTTTTGGTTGAAATTGCTACATGTATGGATAGCCTATGTCACATCCTTGATAATCTTTCCATTTGAAGACCAAGTGAAGAAAACACATATCATAGTTGAATATAGTTTAACTTGGAGGTGTTTAGAAGATTCATTTGTAAATTGAGTTGCTACAAATAAGCTTCTTATCTTCATTTAATGAACTATGTCAAATACCTCGATTTTATTTATAGTTTTTTTGAGTTAATGGTTAGTGAATGGCTTGATAAAGACTTTGTTCTTGATCTGGATTCCCCTCGGATGCCAGCAAACATAAATTGTAGACCTCAATAATACAATTAATGCTCCTGTCAAACCATGCCTCAGTTACTGAGGGTACTAAATTTATTGTGATTTATTTATCTAGTTTGTAAATTACTCCATGCAGAGGGAAAGAAAAGCTTTGTAGATCCTCCTCTGAGTGAGCTCGATCCTGAAATGAATGTGATAATTGAGAAAGAAAAGTAGTCACAATTCAATGGCTTGGAACTTATTTCTTCTGAAAATTTTACATCCTGGGTGGTTATGGAAGCTATTGGATCATGTCTAACAAACAAGTATTCAGAAGGACTCCCTAGTAAGAGGTAAGTGCCTGAAGATATAACTTGGAATGTGAAGAATGGAACCATCATGATTGTGATTGTGTTTGAGCTGCTTGGCAGTTTCTTCTTGCCACTTGGTATTTTTTTCTTGTTAAACTCAGTTTCTCTTAGCTTTTGGACCTATACTTTTTAGTTTGAATGTTTGACATGTGTGTAATGGTTTCTGGGTTCAACGTTATAGTGTAGAGACCTGTAGTTGTTGCATGAGTATCTGTTATCACAATGATGGATACAATTGTTGGACACTTTTCTATATTTATTCACTACTGTGTTGGGTTGGGATTTATGCCATGCATATAATATGCTGGCAATGAATTCATTGACCAAAGTGAGAGGCTTTGCTAGCAGAGGGCCCTAGAAGCATTCCATATTGACAACAGTACATGGGGTGTTAATTTTCAACCATTATCTCGATCCCCAACTAATTTTGTTGTTTATACAACTCTCCTCTAACCACATCATTGCATTATGGTGTGTATGGTTCTGAACTATGAACCTCCTTTGATAAGATTATCATTCCTGTTGGGTTGTGTTATATTCTTTCCATGACTAGCCCACGTAGTTAACCAGGGGGTTAAAGGGGGGTGGAGCCCCCCTTCATTGCGCCGATTGTGTAGCGGGGGCGGGGGTGGGGGGGGTCACAGGGGGTTTGAGGCATACCCATAACCCCACTTTATGGGGTTTGGGGTAGCGCCCTGGAAAATTTTGGTTTTGGACCCTATGTTAGGATGGGCAAACCCACCTATGGTTTTGTGCATGACTTTTGCACATGTTTTTGGACGCGATCGTTTTCAGTCAATGATATTTGGCGTGATGGTTTTCAGTCCAGGGTATTGGATGCTTCGGCATGTATAAATATGTATTATAACATTGAAAGGAACATAATGAAAAATCAAGCTGGTAGTCCCGGTTTTGGGATCCAAGGGAAAATATCTGTGTATATGTGTTTTATGTGTTATGCTCTCGCATTGTTTATTTTCTGTGTTTTAGAATTCATATGCAGGTAATTTCTATACGGGGTTAAAACCTACATTTGGTATCAGAGCAATTTTGGCTTCAAGGGGATGCCTTTCTTGCTGAGGGGTTTTGCTCGAGCCTGTGGTAGACCCTGTTTAGTGGGAGGTCTGCGAGATCAATTCTGGTGGTGAAAGAAGATGGCGAGCAGTGGAAAGATAGAGATCGAGAAATTTAATGGTCAGAGTTTTGAGTTGTTGAAACTCAAGATGGAGGATCTGTTAGTGGATAAAGATAAGTGGATCGTGGTAGATCCAAGTACTAAACCAACGAGAGTGTCCGATGAAGAATGGAAGAAGTTGGATCGGAAGGCAAAGAGCACAATACGATTGTGTGTCTCAGATTCAGTATTGTTGAATGTATCAGGGGAGGCTACGGCGAACGCTTTGCGAGACAAGTTAGGGACTTTGTACCAATCTAAGTCTCTGGTGAATAAACTGTTGCTGTGGAAAAATTTGTATAACCTGAGGATGAAAGATGGAGACTCGATGATAGAGCATATGAATGCATTTAATACTGTGGTAAGTCAGTTAGAATCTGTTGATATTAAAATTTTATATGAAGATAAGTGCATCATTTTGTTGTGTTCCCTACTAGATTCGTGGGATAGTCTGGTTATTGCAATAGGTAGTAATGCAACTACCTTGAAGTTTGATGAAATAGTCTCATCCTTGCTGATGGAGGAGATGAGATGGAAAAATACGGAGAGCCAAAATGGTGATGCCTTGTCTGTACGAGGACGGTCCTAGAATAGAAACAAAAATAATTCATCGAGTGGGAGATCTAAATCTCCAGGAAAACCTGTAAAGGTGGTGTGCTAGAAATGCGGAAAGGAAGGGCACTACAAAAGGGACTGTAAATCTAAAGCTCCTGACAAAGGAAAGGGATGTGATGATGCTCCTTCTGCAGAGGCAAAAACCACCTCAGATGAAGGTGGGGATGTGTACTTGGCTTCTTAAAGTACACATGTAGATCACGAGGCATGGTTGATTGACTCAGGTGCATCCTTTCACTTCACTCCCCATAGAGAGTGGTTCTGTGAGTATGAGAAATATGATGGTGGTGATGTCTTCTTGGGGGATGACAGGAAAGCTAGAATCATTGGTCATGGAAAATTAAAGTTGAAGCTGCAAGGTGGAATGGTTAGAACACTTCTGGTTGTTTTGCATAAACCTGCATTAGCCAGAAATCTGATTTTTGTAAGCAAGCTTAGTGATGCAGGTGTAAAAACAATATTCGAGAAGGATACCTGCAAAATGGTTCGAGGAGCACTGGTATTGATGTGGGGAGTTAGGATTGGAACTCTATACAAGCTGCAAGGTAGCACTGTTATTGATGGGTGCAACAGTTCTGTGGTTCCTGAAAGTGGAGTAGAAAATCTAGTGGTCTCTAGAGAAAAGACCATGTTGTGGCATCAAAGGCTTGGACATATTGGAGAGAAGGGCCTTTGAATACTTCATGGTAAAGGTATGGTAAAAGGTATAAGTAATAGCTCTCTGGATTTTTATTTCTGTGAAAATTTTGTATATGGGAAGCAAAATCGGGTGAGTTTCCCCTTTGGTGGTAAGAGGGCAAAACAGATATTAGAACTTGTGCACAGTGATGTGTTTGGACCTGTGAAGGTTCCATCACTAGGTAAGTCCATGTACTATGTATCATTTATAGATGACTTCTCAAGGAATACATGGATATATTTCCTTAAGAGGAAATCTGAAGTCTTTGACAGGTTTAAAGAATTTAAGGCTCTGGTGGAAAACCAAACAGAGAAGAAGATAAAGGTGTTGAGGACAGATAACGGTGGAGAGTTCTGCAGTAAGGAATTTGAAGAATTTTGTAAGAAGTGTGGTATAGCATGGCAGAAGACTACTCCATTTACACCTCAGCAAAATGGAGTTGTAGAAAGAATGAACAAGACATTGATGGAAAGGGCAAGAAGCATGCTCAGTGGTGCCGGGTTAGGACAGGAATTCTAGGCAGAGGCGGTGGAGACAGCATGTTACCTGGTCAACAGATCACCTTCATTAGCATTGGAGGATAAGACTCCACAAGAGGTATGGACTAGTAAGAAACCCTCTCTTTCACATCTAAGGGAATTTGGATGTGATGCATATGTACATGTTCCAAAGGAGAAAAGAACCAAGTTGGACAGTAAATCTGAAAAAGTGCATCTTTATTAGGTATAAGGATGGTTTAAAGGGTTATAAGCTTTGGAACCCAATAACAAGGAAGGTTGTGTACAGCTGAGATGTGGTGTTTAGAGAGGTGAAAGATGTTATTAAACATGAAGTCCAACCAAAGGAACCTGAGAAGATAGAGTTTGAGCTAAAGGAGGAAGAATCAGACTCTACAGCAGAAGAGGAATCAGAAGATGAAGAGCCACAAACTTCGGCTGTGAGAAGATCAGTTTGAGAAAGAAGGTAGCCAGAAAGGTATAGTCCATCTGCTTGCTATTCAAATTTTTCTTTGTCTGTTATTGATGATGATCCCAGAACTGTGAAAGAGGCAGTAGATTCAGAGGATGGAAACTCTAGAAAGAGGCCATGGTTGATGAAATGGCATCTTTGCACAAAAATGAGGCTTGGGATCTGGTGGAGTTTTCAGCTGGAAGGAAACCCATTGGCAGCAAATGGGAGTTCAAAAAGAAGACAAATGTAGAAGGAAAAGTGGAGAAATATAAAGCTCAGTTGGTAGCAAAAGGTTATTCCCAGGTGTCAGCAATTGATTTTGGTGATATTTTTTCTCCTGTTGCCAAGGTAACTTCTATTAGATTACTTTTATCTGTTGTTGCTGCTTTTGATTTTGAGGTAGAACAGATGGATGTGAAGACAACATTTCTTCATGAGGATCTAGAAAAGGATATCTACATGAAGCAACCTGAAGGCTTTGCGATGAAGGGTAAGAAAGAACTGGTATGGAAGTTAAAGAAGTCTATGTATGGGTTAAAACAGTCACCAAGGATGTGGCATCAAAAATTTGATATATTTATACGGGACTTGGCTTCACCAGAAGCAAAGCAGATCACTGTGTGTATTTTAAATTAATTGGTGACCATGTTATTTATCTAGTCTTATATGTGGATGATATGTTGCTGGTTGGAAATGACAAAGAAATTATCCAAGATTTGAAGACCCATTTGTCCTCCAATTTCGACATGAAAGATCTTGGTGCTGCAAACTATATTTTGGGCATGGAAATTAAAAGAGATCGGACAAAGAGGAAGCTATGGCTAAACCAGAGGAAGTATGTCAAGACAAGATTGCAGAGGTTTAATATGCAGGAGAGTAAACCGGTGAAGGTTCCTATTCCTGTAGGTGTGAGGTTATCTGCTGAACAGTGTCTCAAGACACAAGAAGAGGAAGAGGACATGTCCCGTGTTCCATATGCAAGTGCAGTAGATAGCCTGATGTATGCAATGGTCTGTGCTAGACCAGAAATTACACATGCAGTGGGAGTATTGAGCAATTTTATGTCAAAACCGGGGAAGGAGCATTAGACAACAATGAAGCAGGTTTTAAGGTATTTGCATGGAACTAGTGATTATGGTTTGTGCTACAAGGAAGACCAGGATTGGATAGAGTGTTGGATATTCATGGCTTTGTTGATGTAGACTAGGCTGGAGATCTGGATCAGAGAAGATCTACAAGTGGGTATGTGTTTAACCTATTTGGAGGCGCAATCAGTTGGACAAGTAAGAAACAATCTGTAGTGGCACTATCAACTACAGAGGCAGAATACATGACAACCACTCATGCAAGCAAGGAAGCAGTTTGGTTGCAGAGATTGTGTTCAAGTATGGGGTTAGTACAAGAAGCTCTAAGGATAGACTGTGACAGCCAAAGTGCAATTTCCTTGGCAAAGAACCCTGCATATCATCCAAAGACAAAGCACATTGATGTTCAATATCACTTTGTGAGGGATATGATAGAAGACAAAAAGGTGTTGCTGGTGAAGGTGGACACTTATAAGAATACTGCAGATGCATTGATAAAATCTATGAGCTCTGAGAAGTTCTCTTGGTGTAGAGAGACAATGGGTGTTTCATGGCTAGAAAAATGACTAAGCTCTCTTCGACCCCCCTGTGGAAAGAAACCAACAAGTGTGAGAATGTTGGGTTGTGTTATATTCTTTCCACGACTAGCCCACATAGTTAACCGGGGGTTATAGGGGGGGCAGGATCCCCCCTTTGTTGTGTCGATTGTGTAGCGGGCGGATGGGGGGGGGGGGGGGGGTCACAGGGGGTTCGAGGTGTACCCATAACCCCACTTTATGGGGTCTGGGGCAGCGCCCCGAAAAATTTTGGGTTTGGACCCTATGTTAGGATGGGCGGACCCACCTATGGTTTTGTGCATGATTTTTGCACATGTTTTTGGATGCGATGGTTTTCGGTCAATGGTATTGGATGCGATGGTTTTCAGTCCATGGTATTGGATGCTTTGACATGTATAAATATGTATTATAACATTGAAAGGAACATAATGAAAAATCAAGCTAGTAGTCTCGGTTTTGGGATCCAGGGGAAAATCTCTGTGTATATGTGTTTTATGTGTTATGCTCTCGCATTGTTTATTTTCTGTGTTTTAGAATTCGTATGTAGGCAATTTCTGTACGGGGTTAAAACGTACAATTCCTATTTGAGCATGTAACATGTGAAAATTTTCTTTGAAATGTTTAGGGTTTGGAATTACCACATGGAAGGCATTTGTCTCATGGATTCATGATAGAAAAAAGTGAGTATCTGTTACATCAATTTACTTTGAATCAATTCCATATCATCTAGATGAGTCCACATGTGAGCTCGCATTTCCAGTCTAATAATAATTAGGAGGGAAACAATTCCATCATTAACAAATATTGAACCAATATTTTGGGGAAGTGTTCAAAGTGTTAATGGTCGGGTTTGTTTTCTTGGGTTATAGGATTCATTGACTATGAGATGCTTGAGAAGAATTCCACCCTTTTTAGGATCAATCTTATCATTGCTAGTGCTAGTGTATATCCCTGTGATATTGATAATGCTCGCATGAGGTAGGTATTGAATCTGGGTATTTCTAGATGTTATAATGTCAATTCTTTTAAAAAAATTCTCTTTCCAGCAATGTTTATTCTAGCATATTTTATTAATATGTTCTTATAGTATGTAATGTTGGATTTTTTTATGATTTTTAGTACTAAAAAGTTTGTGGTTTGGGAAGATTTCCAATATAGTTGGGGCATACTTAATGATGGACATGGCACACATAAATGGTCTCATCATTGCTTCTATAATGGTCAGTCCATTTGATTTTTGTGATGTAGTAACAACTACAACACACAAGGTGAGTTGATGCTATTAATTTTCTCTGCACTTCACCCTTTCAATTAAAAATATGAGTATATTAGATGGACCTTTTTTTGGATCTATCTTAATGCTATATATCTGTGCCATTCCCCCCTTGTAGAAGAAAAAGAATCCCATTAATGTTCAAGAAACGACGAAGAACTAAAACAAATATGCCATTCCCATCATAGGAGGAGTGATTATAGAGTTAAGAGGTGTAGATTTTCCTTTTGATTCTCTTACATGTTCTTTGATTCAGTTTCCTGTTTTCATTTTTTTATGTTCTTTCTGTTTCTTATCACTACTAGATCAAAGCTTTGATGAAACTCATTATGTTCCTTGAATTGTTTGTCAATTGTTTCACTTTTTTCCTTTCATTTTTATCTTTATGATATTTTTCATTCTGAAATATTTTTGGATTGGAGGGTTGTGATTTTTAGTCTTTACGAGGTCCTTGGGGAGGCATGATATTCTTCAGGAAGGAACCAGTATTGGGGGTCAACCTAGAGACAACCATAAAAAATGTAGTTTTTCCAGGGTTACAGGTCAATCTGAGTTCTCCTTCCTTTCCTCCATCATCCATATTGTTCTCCTGCTCACTAATATCATAATATTGGATATATTGATTTTTTGTATCATTTCGTTTCTAAAAGATACATGAAATAATTTGTGGCTTTCTAGGGAGGACCACATAACCATACCATAGGAGGGTTGGTTGTTTGTTTAAAACATGATGTAACTACAGAGTTCAAGGCTTATCAAGTACATGTGTAGCACTCTCACATGTCTAAGCTTTTGTAAAATTCATGCATGTGAATTATTTTTTGAATGGATTTTGTTTCTTATCAAAGGTAAAATAGTTTTAGTAAGTTGTAGCAAATTGCCGAGCCCTTGCAAAGAGCCTAATGGATTTGGGTTACAATTTGGTGTCTGGTGGTAGTGAAAATCACCTAGTTCTAGTTGATTTGAGGCCCTTGGTAAGGATCCTCTGTTCATATGCTAGAGTACACAACCTACTTGTATATTGATTTCTATTGGATTTAGTTGGTTGAATGTAACATGGTATATATTAATGGGCTTGGATAGGGCATTGATGGTGCAAGAGTAGAGGATGTTTTGGATGTTGCTTCTATCACATTGAACAAGAATTTTGTACCAGGTTACATGAATTTTTTCTTTGTATATTTAGATGTAATGGATTCATTGATTTTCCTTTCTCCATGGGATGATATATCTTACTTTAATACCTTACATTTTCAGATGATAAAAGTGTTATGGTTCCTAGTGGTATACGCATAGGGACTCCTACATTAACCACCTATGGGCTTCTTGAGGATGACTTTATTAAGGTTGTAGATTTTATCCACGAGGGGGTGCAGATAGCCATTAAGGCTAAGAGCTCTGTGAAAAGTACAAAATTAAAAGATTTTATAGAATTTATTAAGTCAGACAATTTCCAGCTACGAAATAGCATTGTTGATCTCAAAAAGCGGGTTGAATCATTTGCTAGCCAATTTCCATTGTCTGGTGTTGGCACTGAAAATATTAGTTAGATATATGACGTGCTCACAAGATCAGAAGTGTCCTTTATTAACTTTTAGGTTGGGCTTCAATGACGATAACTAGGTTGGTAAGATTTGGTTCCATGTGTATATTATAGTGATGAATAATGTTTTAAGCTAAATTTTGTCTGAATTTATGTGCTTTCCCAGCGTTGGCATTACCATATTCTATTCCAATGTGTTGGATGTTGAGTTTGCCATTTTATTTATTGGCAATTATGTATGACTCTCTTTTTTTTCATCACAAGAATTTTGGGTTGAAAAATATTGATAACTTGTATGGAAGCTATTATAGCACTTATTTATGTGGTGTGACCATTGATATTTTATATAACTTAGAAAGAAATATTTCATACCTCTCAATGGCCTAGGTATTGGGCCAATTACATAATTTCATAAAATGTGTTCACTAAGATACTTCTACTACACATGCAGAGATTCCATATATACATTACATGTTTGCAATCAATTAGGCTTCTAAGATTTTATTAGTACATTCATCATCTCACATAAGTTGGAAAGAATTACTCCCATTTGTAGATTATAACAATGAACCATGTTGAGATCTGTATTTTTCTTGAATTTATGTGCTTTCCCAGTATAAGCATATAGATTCTGTTTTGGTGTTATGGATGTTGAGTTTTCTATTTTATTTATTGGAAAAAAATTTCTATATAATTTGTATGGTACACCCTTTCAATCCTTCATTTTCCGAAGCAGTTATGTAGACTCTCTTCCATTGGTTAAGACGAAGTAATAGGAATAGTAGGCATAAAGACTTAGGTAGGAATAAATAGAAAGAAAGTGCTACTGTTACATTTATTTTACACACCCTTTATAGAATGAATTTACCACCCTATCCATGGTTTATAGATAGAATTGACATAGCTTGAGTAGGTATTTACATAGGGTTTGATTACTGAATTTACCACTTTACACACCCTGTCTATGTTTCATTTGACTGGTTGACTACTCTTACTGTTTTGAATTATATTAGTATTAGTTAGTATATTAGATTGATTGGGACTTACACTATTAGGAAGCTACATCCTGAGTTTATTGAGTCTATAGAATCAAGCTCTCATTTAGTCTATAGGACAGAGGAATGCAAAGTATATAGAGACAAATTTGAGAGCCAAAAACATAAAAAAAATATAAGTGGATTATTTGATCCAATTACTATTGGATTCACTTATTCCAAACAAGTGTATATATAATTTTTTATGGAGTTTTATGGGGTGAAGAAAAAAGTGCAAGGATTTTTGGATTAAGGTTGTGAGACGTGATGTGATGTGCCTGAGGACTGTAAAATATACCATGACTGGGTGGTATCTATTTTTCCAAAATTGCATAGGACTTGTAACTAGTCCCATACACAATAAGCAACCCCTTGTGGAGGTATGCCAGTCCACGAGAGGTGAACATGTCACTTGGGGGAGTTGAACCCCAGTGGGCGTGATAACAACACCCCTCTTTCACTGACCAGGTAAGACCCTGTTGACAACATTGTTTAGCTTTTGATTTAATAGTCTTCTGGTCTTAATTGTCTTAACAGGAGAGGGTATTATTCAATGGAATCATAGTATCTAAATGATGAACATGGGTTAAGTTTTGTTTCAAAATATTTGACTCTTGAATGCTCAAATTTTTGTGTGACCACCAAATGCAAGGCCTTTCAACCAACTGGATGTTCAAAGTAGCACAAATTATAGTGAGTGCAGTCTCACATTGCTAGAGATTGTTTTCAGTTGGAAGTGATGAAAATAATAATGGGTGTTTGCCAAACTGGGATTCTGAAACATAAGAGTAATTGCTTCTATACCTTGGTGAACTTTCATTTGCATATACATATATTCCAACTAATCTCTCCCTGAATTAGCAGGATGTAAAAGCTTTTGCGAATGGTAGGAATGGTGTATTGGGATGTTTCCATTAACTCATAATCTGAACATCATGATTGAGTGTCAGGTTACGGGTAAAAACTTGGCATGTTTTGAATTAGTAATATTTTCTTTCTCAATCCAAAATTTCATCTGCATATACATCCTAGCTGGGCTCTCTCGAAAATGGAAGAATATAAAAATTTTGTTGTTGTGTCATGGATGGAATAAAGTAATATGATTTAATTAGCTTAGGTTTTCATTAGGTCAAGTGTCGAAGATCAAGATTGAAAGTTGTCTACAACCATGGTGGTTTATCAAATAGTAATGGTGTTTTAATGAGAAACCTAGATCTACACGTATATTCCAACTCGACTCTTTCAGAAATGGTAGAATGTACTTTTGTGTTTTGAGTATTATTGGTCGAATAAGCTAACATTATTTAGGCAACTCGGTTATTTCATAGCAGCCATGATTTTCCTATGTCTAGTCATCATCTCAAATTTTTGTGCTTTTTTTTTGGTGCAGACTGCAAAATTGAGTTCTTTTTTCTTTTTCTTTGATGAGCTACTCTGATTTTCAATTGGAATTTATGTCTGATAATTTGGTGATTGTGCTTGATTTTTTTTAATTCCTACACAACCATTGTGATATGTCATTCGTTAAAAGATAACACTTTTTTTTTTTTTTTTTTGTTTTTTTTTTTTTTTTCAGTCTGGATTATTTTTCATTACTCTGCTGCCAAAACACAGAAGTCCTATTGGGTTATGCATGTATTTGATTCTTGGGATTTTATGTTGGAAGTTCCTTTGTTGTTCATTGTAATACATTTGAAATTAAACATGAGGTGTTGCTTGTGGTGTAGTAATACATTTGAAATTAAACATGAGGTGTTGCTTGTGGTGTAGTAATACATTTGAAATTAAACATGAGGTGTTGTTTGTGTGGTAATACATTATTCTTAAGCAGAACCTCTTTTTGATCAATGCTTTGAATATTTTTGTATTTGATGTCATGATCCCCAATCGTTCCTATTGTAATGGAGATTGTTCTCGCAAGAATTATGGCATTCTTAATGTATTGTGTTGATACAATGACCTAATTATGTTTTTTTATTATTTCAACTCCATTGATATTATTGTCAAGTTCTCATTGGTTCTATTCAATTATAATCAATGGCTCATGAATTTGTGATTCTGGAGTAGGTGATAAACTGGGGGGGAAGCCAGTAGAGGAATGGGGACCAATAGTGGAGATAGAACCTAACCTCTGAAGCTATAACAAATCAGAACACAACACACCGATAACACATTATAAAAGTGGTATTAAAATAATGAAGAATGCTCACAAGTTTAAAAATAGTCCATAAAATCACTAGGCATACAATTTTCTAGAAAGTGACTCTTAGTTCACTACCATACAAAACATCATGTCCAAACACATCTTTAAATGCTCTAATGTAAAGACACTTCAAATCCTTAGACATTAAGAACCATCAAATGTTTAGTCCAACAAGGTTCAGTTTTGATGTACAGATTACCTATCACATCTGACAGAGAGGTTGATTGCTGGAGAATGTCTACAGTAAATGATGTTCCAATATGTATAACCTCAAGTCCATATAGAGCCCAATGCTTCTTTCCCCTTGTGCATTTGATCAAACATGAATAGGTAATGCTTATCATTCAATTCTTTCCATGACCCACCCCTAAGTTTTCAATCTATAATGCAAAGGAGTAACTTATTAAACTATGTTGAAAATGACCATTGATCAAATCAATATGCGAGGTCCATTAAACATTTTAGAAGCACCAACATTGGCTAGGAGAAACTAAGAGCCCCTAGATCATAATCAAATCAATCCTAGACACAGATATCATCATTATGCATATGCAATCCATGTCAATGACCATTCACCACTCAAATTCCCAATGGAATGTTATACATTTAATCTATAATCCATGGAAGCACCATTGCGGAAACTTAGTTTACAATACTGCTTTCTAGATTATTGTCATAATTTCATACAATGTATCTTTATTCTTGGGACTCATAAATCAAGATTTCCAATGGAGCATAATAAATCTAAACCATCATTAATGGAAGCACCATTTCTTCAACTCAGTTTACAATACTGCTCTATAGGTCACTGCAAACATTTCTCTCACCATGAATCTTTAGTTAGGGATCAACACTATTTCATAAACTCTCTCCTTTTAAATTTTTGTTTCTTGTCACCTATGTTTACTTCAAATTTTTTTGTTTCCTTGTTGCTATGCACTGCATCAACCTCTATTATTCTACAATATTTGATTTTTTAATGTTTTTCTATCATTGTTTTCAGAAAATTTAGTGTTCTTGGAAAAACACCTAACCCTCTAGATTTAATAGCAGATCTAGAAACAACAAACAAAGTAATCTCTACCTTTCCTATAAACAATAGATAAAATAAGAGAACATAGAACCTACTTGTAGCTTCCGCTCATTCCTTATCTCCTTGACCGATCTTGTTGCTCCTTCCCGTACTTAAGTCGCTTGAGAAGTACCTGCACACCGACAGAAACAAGAACCCATCAAAGCAAATGATAATGATCTATTGTTTATAAATAACATGGAATCGATAACATGATATACATATGAAAGCGTCAACATATAACACAAGAATAAGGGAAAAAGTTTCAAATACTTTATTGATAAGAGGAAGAATTACAACCTATATGTGCTCGATCCAGTGACACTCTTCCAATTCTATCCCATCCTTTTCACCTCATGGCAAGCAAGACACTTCAACACTAATACAAAACTTGCAGTCAATTCTAATCTCATATCACCAGCATCTCCTTACAACTCAATATTTTTCAGTCCCTGATCTCTTAGATGAGTGATATTTTTATAGGTGAGTGAAGGAGGTTATGCCATCAATGGTGATAATGAATGCCTTAGAAATCAGTTCCATG
This sequence comes from Pinus tabuliformis, assembly GCA_031772625.1. Classification (NCBI taxonomy): domain Eukaryota; kingdom Viridiplantae; phylum Streptophyta; class Pinopsida; order Pinales; family Pinaceae; genus Pinus; species Pinus tabuliformis. The sequence goes on along the minus strand of CM062818.1, from coordinate 497,430,253 downwards.
GAAGAAGGGATAGGGGATTGATGTTTCCTAATTCCCTTTCTCATCCAAATGTGAACTCAAAGGAGTAGGTGGCATTGAGAAACTTCTAGGGGTTTCCAATGGATAAGGAATCTTCAAACCCTCATGGAAATTTGCTCAAATTCACCCAGCAGAGGCCAAAGAGGGACCAAGTGCGCTGCATAGCACCTAGACAGTGTATGGTTTGTATTGCAGCACACCCTAATGAAGGCCTACCTGTGCTAATCTTCTTAGAGGAAACTTTTGGATGTTTTTAGTGATGGAACTTCTTGGGATGTGAGGCATTCTAATGTTCAACTTCTTTAGGGCATATAACAACTGTATTAGGGGTTGAAGGGCCCTAATAGTATCAATCTATAAGTTGGGGTTGATGTGCCCAAATGGATCTATAACAGTCATGCACGAGGAAATAATGTTGCTCTTGTGAGGGTAAGAATGCAAGTGACAAGGGTTGATCATCTACAAAACTCTTACTCAAATGGGGAGTTAAACCGATGGGTTTTGAAGAGCATAATGATATAAAAGTTGAAGAGCATATGATGTAGATGTTGAAAGTGGTGCTTCTGCACGAATTATAGTGCAAGGTGAAAGTTTAACCAAGAATATTATTGTTAATAGAGACCGAACTAAAGAGGATATGCTGAAGGAAATTGATGATATTGACCTCAATGGATGCTTAATAAGAGTTGCAGTGAGAAAATATGGAACTCACCAGCATAAATACATTATTGGCTAAATACCTCATGGAAGGAGGAAGAAGAAGAAAGGGTTATTACAGTGTTAATTGAACAAAAGGAGGAAATAGTTTATTGGTGTAAGGAGATACTTGAAATTGGCCATGACCTAGAGTTGATACAACTTAAGGCTAACGTTGCTCCACTTTGAGTCCATTCAAAGATGGATTTTGGGGAAATCAGGGTGTGCAGGAGTTAAGAAAATATATCAAGAGCTGGCATTATGAACAATTGAAATCCTAAATAGAGACAAAGCTATGGATTTACACCCTACAATTCTGACCAAGTTCTATTACACTCTATCCAAGGCATACAAAGATCATTCATACAATTTACAAAATATATATGCAATTGTGACGAGTTTCCTTTCCAAGTTGGAAGGAATTGTGGCATGTGGATAAATGCCAAGAGAATGAGTGAAAATGTGCCAAAGTGTTTCCTAACAACAACATGGATAACTATATTTTGTTGTGCAATTACAATTGGTTTATCAATGTCTAGGCTATATTTGTTTTAGGGAAATAAAAATATGAAGAACCATGTCAAGAATTGTGAGCAAGGAATATCTGTGGTTGCACATCCTAATGCATGGATGACTAAATAATTGTTTATGATTTTGCTATACCATTTTGTCACTTTTTACCTGGAGGCATCTATCTTACAAACATATACTTGTTAATTTTTTATGGCCATCACAACAACATAGTTTTACAAACCACATAGGAAAACATGATAGGCATACATAGTGTTGGCACTACTTAGACATTACTCATAAGTCGCAACCCCTAGAAGTGTGTTTGGGCCTTTTAAGAATTATTTAAGGTTTGAGAGAATAAATTGAATGGCAAAGAACCCATGGAGAGAGGTAAAAAGGTTTGAAACAGTTGAAATTTCTATCATAACTATTCAAAGGACCTTGACACCCTCTAATATTAATGTGGAATGTAGGTGCAATCAAATTTGGCTAGTCAATTATGACACTGTGACCAATGATGAGGCTTGTAGCCAAGTTTTTGAAATACCTGGTGATAAAGATGCAAAAGTTGTTATAAACATCTTGAGTCTACCTCAAGGATGTTATCATCTATTAGGTGATGATAATGAACATGGAAATTCTACTTAAGAATATGATGGAGAAATTCAAGAAAAATGGTAGTTGTTGATGACAAAAACCACATACAAATTTTACAAATGCTAATCAAAATGAAATTGTTGAAATGAATATGATTAAAGGTGGTTGAGTGATGGGAAGAATTAATGATAAATTTGAATTGCCAAGCCAAGTGACCCTACATGAGTAGTTAGTGGAAGCCATGATGAATATGAATTGAAATGATCTTTACGATGACTAATGAAGAAATCCTTAAGATGCCTTCATTCATGCTGGGCCATAACGTGTTCAAGTGTTGGGGACCAGAGTTACATAAATATTTTATTGTTGATCGATTAAACTCCATAATTCAAGGTAGGAACCATTTGTTGGTTGGGTAAGATACAACTATTCAGGTAAGAGAAAGGAAGGTCGGTAAGTAAGGGGGGCCTGTTTCACTTTCCTACTTGCATAAATCTTGCTTGAATGGGAGGGACTTTAACACAATGACTGAAAACAGAAGATTGCATCGTAAGACCACTGGTAAGGTTCATGGGTATGGGATTCCCTCGATTCAACACTTCATGACATGGTAGAATGACTTTCATAACTTATATATTTCTTGAAGAACAGAGTGTAATGATTGAACATCATATGGAAGGATGAGCTACCTAAAGGTTGATGGCTTAAAAACTACCCGGAGAGTGAATGAAAATGTTTATAAATTTCCCCTACAAATATAACAAATTCTCCTTACAATGAGGCTGCAAATTTGTAGAGGCAAGAAAGAGTCCTTTTTCACAGTTAGGCTGGCATTTGAGAAATTGGTTTGATATGGAATCAACAAGGTAGTGATGGAAACACTCAAGGAAACAAAAGCTGGGAGAAAAGTAAAACAAAATTTGTGCAAACATTAATCTCTCATCGCTTGAAAAAATTGGTAGAGAAAAGATTAATCTCTCCTACCTTGACAAAACTGGTGGTCAAGATCAACACCTACAAGAACTTTGTTGTGGAATATTGTCAAAACTAATAGAAGGATATATGCAAGAGTGTACAACAAGAATCTTGACAAACACGACCACTGAAACTTGCAACATTGTTTGTAGGAAGAGAAAATTATATTTCTTTTTTCCAAACATGTATGTTAGTATATTACAGTTTAATGAATCTATTTTCCTATTATCATATATGGTTTCATACTTTAACAAAAAATTCGCCAAGACTTCACAGTGTTTTATTATTTAGTGAAATATTTTCCAAGATCTTACAAGATTTTATAATTCAGTGAAAGCTTCGCCGTGACTTTACAAGATAATATAATCTGGTGAGAGACTCACCAAAAAAATTATATATACATATTATATTATTGATAAAATCGCCTCCCATTTTTCCTATTTATCACGAGGATTCGCCCATTTATTATACATATAAATTTAGGTTGGTTCTTAAAATTTTCCTGTATGTAAGAAACACAATCCATTGCGTGTCTAGGCATCTCAAACATTATCAATCTTTAGCCCAGAATCTTACTTCTCATTTCACTGCTTTTAACATTTCTTCAGTCCCCAGATTACAAAATGAAAGTGTTGACTTACTTGCCAATGTAGCATCTAGGCTTATACCTTCAGAAGAATTTAGTCCAGATAGATTTTCCATAGAGTTAGTTTTCAGACCATCCATTCTTGATAATGTAACAAATTGGAGAGTGTTTAATAATGATGCTGATATAATCGATTTCCTTACATCAGAAGGATCTTATGAAGAAAAAATCATATATTAACATGAGCATGACTTGCAAATCAACCATAAACAATATCAAAACCCAATTCCAAAGTTTGTAGTCAAAATGGAAGATCTCTATGATTTGAAAGATAGATTTAAGAAGATTACAAACTCCAAGGCTCAGAGTTCTACTTTGAGATTTGAAGTGGTAAACCTAGGTACAACTGAAAAACCTCAAAATGTCAACCTAGGTCTTGGTTTATCATCCGAAGAAAGGATATCATTCATTAAGTTGTTGAAAACATATAAATGTGCCTTTTCCTGGGATTATTCAAATCTCAAGACCTGTGATACCTATGTAATTCAACATACCATACCAATGACTTCTAATGAGAAACCAGTTCAACAGAAGCTCAGAAAGATTCATCCAAACCTTGAAAGTCAAATCAAATCTAAGTTGAACAAACTTCTGAAAGCAAAGATAATCTTTCCTATTAGACACTCAAAATGGGTATCAAATATGGTTCCTGTCAAGAAAAAGAATGGTGATATTAGGATTTGTATTGATTTTAGAAACCTGAATAGAGCTTGTCAAAAGGATAGCTTTCCTTTGCCTACCATGGAGAAAATATTGCAATCCATTGCAGGTTCTGAGTTAATGTCTTTTATGGATGGATTTTCGGGATACAATCATATTCTTGTACATCCAGCTGATAGATTAAAGACAACATTTAGGACCAAGTGGGGAACATATGCTTATTAAAAGATGCCTTTTTGACTTATCAATGCAGGTGCTACATTCCAACGCGCCATGGATATTGCTTTTAAAGGTATAATTAATAAATCAGTTGTTATTTACCTAGATGACATTACAATCTACTCTAGGAACATAAACAATCATTTGAATGACCTAAAGCATATCTTTGAAATATGCAAGAAATATGGCATTTATTTGAATCCAAAAAAGTCATACTTTGCTCTAGTAGAAGGCACGATTCTTGGATTCATAGTATCCAAGAAAGGAATTTATATTGATCCTGATAGAATCCAAGAAATTGAAAAGATTCCTCTCCCACATAACAAAAAGACCATGCAATCATTGCTAGGCCAGATTAATTTTGTAAAAGGAATTGTTCCGGATTTCTCACAGATTGTTTTACCCCTTCAATCAATGATAATAAAGAATGTAGTCTTCAAATGGGGTAAAGATGAAAAGGAGTCATTTGAGTTAATTAAAAAAGCCATCATCAATGCTCCTTCTTTAACAACTCCAGACTTTCTCAAACCTTTTTTGTTGTACACTTTTTCATCTGATACATCATATGTAGTAGTTTTAACAAAGCTAAACAATTAAAACATAGAAGCACCTATCTCTTTTTTTAGTTCCAATTTACAAGGTGGCGAGTTAAACAACTCAGTTTTTGAGAAACAAGATTTTGTTGTCTTTAAAACCTTGAAACATTTTAGACCTTTTCTCCTCAAAACTCATATAAAAATAATAGTACCTTATCCTGCAGTAAGGAAATTACTGATTCAAAGAGAAGTGGGGGAGAAAAGAGCCAATTGGGTCACTGCACTTCAAGAGTACGATGTAGAAATTCAGCCAGCTAAAATTGTTAGGGGCCAAGGTTTTTACAGGATGCTAACTGGAGCTTCCCACTTATCAACAGAAGAAGACCAAGGTAATGAAGTGCAAATATCATAGGTAAGCCTCAACGATGCACAATCACAGTATGTTGATTTGAAGTTTTATTTGAAGAATGGATATGCTCCTATGCATCTCAATTACAAAACAAATCGTGCTTTAAGGTTGAAATCAAATTAGTATGAATTGATTGATGATGTATTATTTAGAAAAAATTATGATTCAGTGTTATTAAGATGCCTTGAAACACCTGAAGCTGAAAAGGTTATGCAGGAGTTATATGGTGGACCAGTTGGAGGTCATTTCGGAGGAAACATCACAGCCAATAAAATCCTGCATGCAGGTTATTATTGGCCAACACTATTTAAAGATACACATGACTATGCAAGAAAATGCAAAACTTGTCAAACTTCAGTTGGAAGAGAAAAGAAATCAACATTTCCTTTGCAGCCAGTTAATATCCAACAACCATTTAAACAATGGCGATTAGATATAATTGGTGAGATTGTTCCTAACTCTTCCAGGCAGCACAAGTACATCCTTACAGCCGCTGATTATTTCACAAAATGGGTAGAGGCTATCCCGCTAAAGGTATCTAATACAAAAAGTATTACAGACTTTATTGATCAGTACATAATCACCAGGTTTGGCCTACCCACAACTTTAATGTTTGATAATGCATCTTATTTTTTTGGAAATACTATGCTAGAATTTGCTTTGAAAAGAGGTTTAAAATTGAAGTATTCAGCCAACTATTATACACAAGGTAATGGATTAGTTGAATCAAAAACAAAATCCTTATCAGAATCATCAAGAGGACTATAGACCAAAATCATAGGAATTGGCACAAAGCATTAACATCTGCTCCTTGGGCAGATATAATAACATAGAAGGCCTCGATCGATTGTTCTCCTTTTGCTTTAGTTTATGGAAAAGAAGCAGTTCTCCCAACAAACATAGCAATCACATCTCTCGGCCTAATGCAATTTATCAATGAAAATCCTTCCTCTTCTCTTCAAGAAAGAAAATTTCATATCTTTAAGCTTGAAGAAGAAAGATAAAATGCTAAAGCTACCCATTCCCATCATCAACAGTTAGTCAAAGCCTCTTTTGATACAACCTCTACCAGTCATAAAACTTTTATAGTGGTTGATCTGTTTTGAAATGGGACAAAGCACATGAGGAAAAAGGTAAGCATACCAAGTTCCAAATATTGTGGCTTGGACCATTCCAAATCATTGAGAAAATTGGTCAATCAAAATTTCTTTTACAAGACTTGTCAAGTAAAGTGGATTCCTTGGCCGTTAATGGGAAAATTCTAAAACAATACTTTTCCTAGAAGACAACCTCTTATATTTTTGTATCATATTGTCTTTAAAGATTCTTAGGAAAATAAAGGTTAAATTAGTATTTAGTTTTTCCTTCTCAAAATAAAATCTCTGATAATATTTTTGATTTTTCGCTTCAATAAGTAGGAAAAGTTAAAGAAACAATTAGAGCATTTGAGTATCAAAATTAATATTATTTCTTTGGAAAAACTTGACCTTGCTAAAAACACTTGTTCAATGAACAAGCTCTTAACTTTATAAAGTATAGATGTCTTGTTATCAATCAAGAAAAGAATCTTTAACCTAGTAAGGACTTTCTACAGATAAGTATCTCAAAATTATATTATTATCATCCAAAACTCTTTAAAAGGGCCAATGATTCACCCCATATAATAAAAATTTATTTTTTCGTAGTTTAATTCTAAAATATACAAAACTTAAAAGATAATAAGTCTCATTACAAGCTTGTTTACGATGATTATAGGGGACTAATTAAACTGCATATCAAAACAGGGTAATAGTCGATGATCTAACCAATCAAAGGACAAGGGGTCTCGTCAAGAGCCATCTTATTCAGTTTAGTTACAACTAGTGAATGGAATTGTCATTATTGGATTACCAAGCCTTGACAATGTCTTTTAAGAAATTTGAAAAGAAAATTACATGAAAAGAAAAATAAGGTCCAAATGAGAAAAAAGAAAATGAATATCATTTTGAATTTTGAAAATTGCTTTCAATGGGACAATGAATCATTTTTGGTTAAAATATAACCCTGTCAAGGCTATGAACGCCTGCTAGCAGCAGAGGCTCTATCTGTGATAAATGAGAAAACCAAAAAACTAATCTGTAGAAGACACCTGCTATATCTCTTTAAAATCTTAGTATTGACTGATGCAAACATTTGTATTTTTATCACTACAAGAGTAAAGTAGTTGAATAGATAGATTCAGTGAGGGATTATGATTTCAGAGGAATGTGGTTTAGTTTATAACTCATGTAATTATTATCCCTATAACTTTTCTTATTTTGAAAGTTTTAGAAATTTCAAAAGATCAATCAGAGATAGCTGGTTCTCCCAAGTGAATCGCCAATTGTTGTACTATGTAACAACCCCCCATTTATATGAGTAATAGTTAATATTTGACATATAAATGGGGACCCTTTTTAAATTTTTAGCCTTTGAAAAATAAATTCTAACTCTAAGAAATTGCATTGAAACCCTTAGAAAACAACCCAAGCTTAGGACCTTTATCGCAAATTGCATTTCGCAATTTTCCATGTGATAATTATAAACATCTTTAATAAAATATCGACATGTGATATGCGATGAAGCCCCCCACTGTGATATTTCGATCAGAACGTCTTGAGAACATGTGATCCCACTTCGCAGAGTCGCAATAAATAATGCATGCCATTGTGTCATCCTTTAACGATTTACGAAATGCGATATTGCGATTTTCGCAATTGCATTTCACATTATCTCCAAACAACGCTATATTACAACATTTAAAAGCTGTGATGCGTGAATAAAGCATGAAGCATTGGAATTTACTGTGTTTTAATATAATAATGAGTGGCTTGATAGAGTAGTTAATGTTTAGCAGCCCGAGGAGAGGTAATGATGTTTCAAGTTACAGCTATTTAACACTAAATATCTCTTTCAAAATCTTCCCATGATTCAAAGTCATTTCAGAGAGCTTTCAGCCTTAATTGCCCTATATCGTCTGTGCTGATATATCTCTTTTGTTTCAGGAAAGCTTCAAAAGACATGTCATTGCGAAAGGTGATGCAAAAGCAGAAGAAGCAGAGCATTACAGAGTCTGAGCTATCAGAAATGTTGCCTATATTCGCTGACACAGTTTGCAGTGCCGATGGGGGAGCGACAACATGGGAAGTCATATACAACAGGCTTGAAGATGAGCATCCTAAAATTATTTTCATAAAGGCAACGACTGACTTAAAAAAACCTTTGGGAGTCCAATTCAAAGATGCTTCATGTTCCTTCCTTCACAAAATAGGAGCAAGAGCGAAAGTACTCCCATACACTGATATGATTAGATGGATGCTGGAAAATCTTAGTATTGAAGACAAGAAATTCAGGAACTCGAAGATGGATCTCATGGGGTCATTCAAAGCTGAAGACCTAAAGCAAATGTATCATATACCTGACCCTCGGGACATATATGACAAATCATACCTGGCCAACTTCGCAAAGAAAAATGAAGAACCTTTCAAGATGATCCAGGGCTGGAGGGTACTGGAGAACAAGTTCAAATATGATAAAACAGGTATGTATCCCATAGCTTCTTTGGAAAACCCCTACAACTATGCAACTTCTATGTTATGTAGGCTATATGGATTACCTAATAATACCAAGTTTTCCATAGAATGGATTCCTTTAATTGATGCTTGTGTCAATTCCCACATAATGAATTGGGCCACTATCCTATCTGATAACCTAGCCACTGCCATCTCCGAGTATTGTTAGAAGAGGTCTTCCTCCATAGAGAACCTTCCTCCATTTTATTTCAGTGCCTATATCATGGATGCCATCTGTTTCTGCACTAAATTTCCAATCATGGGTTGGAAATGGACTTTGCAGGACCCCTACCCCATCCATCTCAGCCATAAACAAATTTGGGAATCCCATTATATACCCCATTTTTATAAAGTATGCCATGCTATTATTTTACCATTGCATCAATTGATTTTTAATAAGAAAGCCCCCAGGTTTTCCAAAGAATCCGTTACAGACCTTCTCGTAGTAGGCAAGTATTTTGTTGAAGAATGGTTTACATACATTAGGGTTTTTGGCAGTACACAGACCTGCATGTCCTCCCTTTGTATGTCTCTGATAAATTATTAGCAAGGGAAATAAACCACCAAACTGTGGGAAAAGGATTGACCAAGACCCTAAAAGATAACAAAAAGTCATTGTGGCCATATTTTCCCATTCGATTTGGTTCCTTTTCGTTAGCAATTTTTAATCATGCAACCAAGGAATCACTAAGCCTAGAGAGCCTCAGGCTCCATACTCTATCGAAAACGAAATTTGATCCAGACAAAATAGAACATAATATTACTACTGCGGTGAAGATTAAGCCCTTTAACCATGAGGCTAATAATTTTGAAGACCTTTTACAATCAATTGAATCATTCGAACAAGCGTTTGAGTGGGAAAGGGCCAATTTGGGTCTTGAATATTTTGAAAGCTTTCAGGAATGTAGAAACAAAAGGCTCGAAATAATTCCATTGCATTTGTTAAGAGACGAGGGCAAACCTACACCCAGTGTAACTATAAATAGCAAGGGACCAAATTCTCGCATAGAGTCTCAAGTGGACACAGGGAAAGAACTGGATACAAGGAAAGCCCAAGACACCAAGAATACAACAGAATCTAGCAGGAGGTCAGACGAAAAGCAGGTCATAAGTGACTTGACTAAAGATACTTGTTCTGAGATCAAAAGCAGAAGTTTGGAGCAGGAGTGGGACCAATTCAATAAAAAAACTACAAGACACTCCTAAGACAATAGATTCCCAAGAAAACACAAAATATCACACTCCTATGCATCTCATAAATTATAGAGTCTGAGCTGATGGATGAACAAGGGACAAGTTCACAATAGAAAGAAATCATTCTTGCTTTTCCCACATCGAAAATTTCCCTAAAGGTAACTAAAATTCCTCCTTTAGATGTGTTCTACAACCCACTTCACAAGGCTGTAGTAAGGAGACAGAGGAAAAGAAGGAGGGTAGATACACCTGAGATCCACCTGGGAATGAGTCGATGGACATAGTCTAGAAGGATTTCCTTCCAATCTAGCTGAAATCTTGACCAGACTGTCGCAGTTTACAGGGGCATATGCAACTTCCACCATGGAAAAAGCTACAAAGATATCTATTTTGTTAAAGGAAAGGGAGGAAAAGATAGCGCAACTTGAGAAGCAGCTTGAAATTGAGAAGGCGAGTGTGAATAGGAAAGTCGCTAAACAACTATCCCAATTATAGCAGAATATGGAAGTGTTAAAGATAAGCCATGAAATAGACATCTCTATGAAGAACATGCAAATTCAAGAGGTGCAAGAAGCCATGGATAAATATGAAGATGTCCCTCCTGTCAATGAATTCATCAAAGAGGCACTAAGAGCTAAATTCCCTTCTATCAAAACAAGAAGATTTATTTTGCCAAATAATATCACATATCGCTCCTTATTTGATCACCAGTGATCAACTAACGGATAAATAAAATCACCAGAGAACTGAATCTAATGATTTAAATACAAGGATCTTTGAATTCATTGAATGGCAAGAAACAAAAGAAGGAGAGCTAATGTTCCCAAGATTGAGGAGACACATAAAGACATTATATTCACGGATTGGGATGTGTGGATCAAGCAAGATGAATTAGCAGTAGCAAGAGCAGTAGCAGTGTCAAAGAACATAGTAAAAGCAGTAAACCACACTTTGCATGCCACCAACCTAGTGAAAGAGGGTAACCTGAAATCACTGCCAGATTTAAATGACTTGCACAAAAGCTGGAAGGAAAGAGCGGAAATCCAAAGGGAGGTGATCGCAAAGTTAGCAAACACTGACTAGGAGGTGTATTGACAATACCTTGTCAAGCCACACAGCCAAATCATGACCCTCAATTGCTCACTCCATTCAACTCAATAGATGATGCCACTTCTCACAGATGTTATTTTCGTAGGATAGGTCAGAACACAGTTTGGGGCACCTCCTCAAGTGAAACTGATGGCCGATATATGTGATTTAAAAGAGAAGCTGGTAGATAGCAAGTCATCATTATAACCTCTACTCATCAAGTCACTTTTATTTTTAGATTTAGTTGACTAGTTAGGCAGAAGGTTGTTTGAAACCTCCTCAAATTTTTGGATAGTCTATTTCTGAATATTAGTTAGAATAGCATTTATACCCTTCTCATGCCTTTAGAGAAGGGTCCAAAATTTTATCAAAATCATTTGCAAATAATGCACTTCTGTAAGTTTGTGAATGCCTTGATGAAATTATGGAACACGGTCATTTATTTTAAATATTGGACTACTTTTCTTTGTTGATGCACTATTGTATACTTGGAATATAATTTTATCTAAAGAAAGGAGTTGATCTATGTCCATTAGGGGATTTTTGAGCTCTAAAATGGGCATCCTAAGTAAATTATTAAATAATAGTGGAAATAATAAAATAATATTAGATGAAAACATCAAATTTTAGAGGGAAAAAAGAAAAAAAAAATCTACTAGTATTTTCAACTTATCTCCCTATGGGTTTACTCAAATTTCGAGTGAAAACACTTGTTGGATGCATAATTTGATTCCTCATATAAGGAGTCCCCATGTTGCATATTTTTTATGGACCTTGCTACATGGAAACTGAGAAATACATGAAAATTGTGATTGTAATCATGTTTTTCATGTATTTCTCATTTTTCATGTAGTAGGGTCCATCGAAAGTATGCAACATGGGTACTCTTTGGATGAGGAATTAAATTTTGCATCCAATGAGTACTCCCACTCAAAATTTGAGTAAAATATTAGGGAGACAAGTTGAAAATATGAGTTGAAAAAGTAGTTTTGCTATTTTATTATTTTTTAATCTTTTTACTTTTTTATTCCCAAAATGGTGAATCATCCCCCATGGTTGACATCATCATCTTGAATCCTATTGGTTCTTATAAAGTTAATTTTGGTTATAGATTTTTCTTAGGAGGCCCATTTTAGACCTCAAATGTCCCCTAATGATTAGTCAAATGAGTAGAACTTCACACATGGTACTTTTATCTTGTATGATTAGTTCTATTTCTGTTTAATTAGTGATAACATTTAAATTTCATGAATTGTATATGAAATATGTTCTTTCTATTATGCGTTAATTGCACTACTGTATGATGCCTAGATGAAATTGTTTATTTTCATATATAATCATCAGATATATATATGCATTATAGTTTATACATTTCTTTGACTAACTATTTATTCAAAGAAATTGTCTTTACACGTTATCATCTTTGTTTAATGCGTGATTGATCTTTATTATCACATGTCAAACATATATCTTTTTAGATCTCATATCACACAGAAAAACCTGGGTTTATATTAGATTAAGTTAGCTAGATATTTGCATGATAGAATAGGTCGTTTAGTTATCATTATTCTTACTGCAATCCCTTGAAAACCACCCACTCTCCATTTAAAACCCACATTGGGAAACTAGTCCCATCATCCCCAGTCGGAGCCACTACTTCAAACGGAAAAGGAGTTGTCTTTAAGGTCTGGTCTGGGTGGTTATCCCGCATGTTGGAGCAGTAGAAATTGGAGGCTTCAACACTTCCACCCCTATAATCAATTCTCCTTCATCCAGGTCTAGGGGTTCCATCAGTTGCTTGCTTTTATCCATCTGACCCTTTTTTCTAACCTCAATTGGGTTTTTTTTCAGCAATTTCTGAACTAGGGCTTCCTGTGGCTTCTTTTGCTTCTTCTCTCCTACCATGGAGGCAGTAGGTTTTGGCCTCGGAGATCTAGGCACTGTGGTATGGACTAGTGGTGTTGCATTCATTTTTTCAATACTCTCCCATAATAGTCTCTTCTACCACTCAAACAAATCTACCTCAAACCCAAGCTCCTTCTACAATAAGTCCTTCTCTACCTCTTGCCAATCTCGTCCAAACATGCAGCAATTGTCTAAGCTCAAACTGAGGCAAAAAATATCAAGGAAATATCTCTGGAAGAAAAGTGTTCAAATGTAGAGTGGGGTGTTGTATTTATACCCTTTTTTGAATTCAAATCCATTGGTTCCCTCCAAATCTCCCTCATAAATGTGATTTTGGCAAAAGATTTCCAAAGATATGCTCCTTAAATGCTTCCCCCTGCTCCCTCTAATGGAAAAATAACCATCCAATCACCTAGAGCCTTTTCAACGGTCACCTTCTGACTAGGTTATGTGGGACCCACCTTGCTAGCGTAGATCTGTCATCGCAGCTCCCATCTACACATTTTTGCTAACCCTCATACAACCCAATCTCTTTGCCAAAATTTTCTCCTAGCAGAATAGTTTATAGTCCCACACTTCCTTGCAACTGCCTGAAGTATTAAGACTATCCTAGTTCCATATAGTCATTATGCAGGGACAAGATCGCCCCTATACAACTTCAACCATCTCCCAATGATTCTTCTTGGGAATAACTCCCCATTCAGCTTCGTGAACTGAAGTGCTCTGATCCAGGTGGATGTTGGTGGCCACCCACCTATCCCATTTGGACCCCCACAACTGTCTCTTTCAGTTTTTTCAGTTTCCTAAATTGTAGCAGAGTTTACTATTTTTCGCAGTTTTTCGGGTCCTGAACTTCCAGAGCCATTTTGAGGCCCTAAACAACGTTTTCTGGGAAATATGGGGGCAACATGGGTCCATGGACCGATGTTTCCCTTCCCAAAGTTGTAGTGCTTGGATAGATCTTTCTAACGAGCTATTGTACACATCAAACGGAGATCATATGCCAAAGTTATGACCCCGGGAAATTGATGTACCAATTTACCCAAATGGGGCCCACAATTTGGCGTTTCATCTTCTAGGGTTAGGTTTCGGAATGTGAAGGGTTTTCCATTGTTTCTCAATGATAAATAGGCCTTCGAGCCTCATTGTAAGACAATTCAGAGGCATGTAGCCGCCACATCTCTTCTCAGAGATAAGCTACCATCGCCCTAGCTCGTTTATTTCCATTTCTGGTTGTAAGCATATTTCAGTATTTTCCATTAATGAAATGAAGCATTATTTCTGCTGCATCTTTGTGTATATGGTTATCTCTATAATTTGTTGCATTCCTATTTAAATCCGGATCAGTGGTATCAGAGCGGTCTGCTTTTTCTCTGTTTTTCTTTGCATGTCCCCAATGAGGTCGAGATATAAGGAGTTAGGGCTTGAACTGGTCGAACCTTTGCAAGACCAGCCTCGCAAATCCCGACAGCCTCCCATTGCGGATGAGAAGAAAGATGAGGAGGCAGGAGATCCTATCAAAATCTTGCTCGAAGAATCCCTCGAGCGACAAAGGAACGCGATGATGGATAGCTTTGCACAGATCCTTCAGCGGCTACCCAGAGGCGATGCATCAGCTTCCAACAGCTACTATGGAAACGCCACACCGTTTAAGGTACAAGTTAATTTTGAAATCCCCATCTTCGAGGGTCAAATAGACGCAGATGCTATAGACAAATGGTCGAATCTGCTAGATGGGTATTTTTCTGTTCATGAATTTTCGAGTTGGGAAAAGATTGTTTTCGCTCTTCTCAAAGTAGCCCCCCACGTCAAGGATTGGTGGGAAACCTACTGCGAGCAGAAGAAAAAGTACGGGCTCAATATTTTCAACCGCACCCACTTGGGATTCATTTCACGATGCCATCAAGGAGCAATATTACCCTGTCAAAAGCTACGAGGACAAATACGTAAAGTGGACCACGCTGCGAAAGGGAAGGGACCAAGATGTGCTAGAGTTCACCAACATTTTTCATACCCTTTGCACACAGTTGGGTATCAAAGATTCTGATCTGCATCTGGTACTCAAGTACCACGGCTGTCTACACATATACATCCAGGAAGAGATGGAGTTCCTGAACATCTCCTCGCTCGGCACGGCGTACCAATACGCTGTCAAAATCGAGCAAAAGTTCAAACAGAAGAAGTGAGACTTTGGATCTGCAAATCTGAAGCCCAAAGGACAAAGCCAAGGTGGACTGACCCAAGACAACCCGTCAAAGCCACAAGAAAAGAACAACACCACGAAGCCAAAGAAGGACACAGGAAAGTGGTGTGACTTCCATAAGAGCCCCACTCACAACACAAGTGAGTGTCGGACCAAGCAGTCGTTGGTGGCCGAGTTGAAGGCTTCCAAATCAGATGCATGTTCCGACCCTGAGCCAGAACCCGGCAAGGGGAATGGCAAAGGGAAGTAGATCATTGATGCGGATCCTAGCGCCACTGTTGCCACCGCCAAGATCTAGAAAAATGAGCCTGAAAATCCAGAGGAGGGGGAGCATCTTTTCCACTCACAGATGTGGGTGAAGGGTTCGCCGCTGCAATTCATTGTCGACAGTGGTAGCCAAAAGAACCTTATTTCAGCAAAGGTCGTGAAGCGGTTAGGCCTATTGACTACACCACACCCACAACCGTACAGTACCGAGTGGCTTCATGAAGGACGAGATCTGAAATTTCACCAACAATGTTGCCTTCCCTATAGCATCAAGCCCTTCACATACGAGGTATTGTGTGATGTTACACCTTTGGATGTTTGTGATGTACTATTAGCCTAGCCATACTTGTGGAGGCGACATGCTGTGTATGAGTCAAGGCCTCACGCTATCATTATTTCTTTGGGTGATTCATTATACAGAATACCGGAGGTAGCCCCACCTACCGCCACCTCTTTGATCACTACCAAGAAAGGCAGCAAGCTCATCTCCCAGACTAGGAAATTCGTTTTTTGTCTAGTTCGCTCCCAAAGTAAGGGGAAGATCATTGCTACATCCATGACCCCCGCAAAGGGTTCCTCCATGCAGCAGTAGCAGCAAAGGGATACAGTCATGACAGAACACAGGAACAACTTCTCCTCACCACAGGGGTACCACACAAGTTTCAGGTGCGTGACAAAGCTTGGTTACATCTGCAGAGAGAACGCCTTACCAGAACCCATCAGAAACTCAGACCACTCCAACATGGTCCTTAAACTAGTACCAAGGCTATGGGAAACAATGCTTTGAAGCACAACATTCCTCCATTCCTTCGCTTGCACTGAGTGTTCAATGTGGACCATCGTTGACCATGCTTCCCACCATTTCTAGACACATTAGAGATTGCAGAACAGCTCACCAGAGACCCAGCTCAGCAGAAGCTTCTTCATCTCCGGGAGGAACTCAACGTAATGGGGACCATTACTTCCTAAGGGGGGAGGAATGATCCAGGTGGATGTTGGTGGCCACCCACCTATCCCATTTGGACCCCCACAACTATCTCTTTTAGTCTTTTCAGTTTCCTAAATTGTACCACAGTTTACTGTTTTTAGCAGTTTTTCGGGTCCTGAACTTCCAGAGCCATTTTGAGGCCCTAGACGATGTTTTTTGGGAAATCTGGGGGCAACATGGGTCCATGGACTAGTGTTTTCCTTCCCAAAGTTGTAGTGCTCGGATAGATCTTTCTAACGAGCTATTGTACGCGCCAAATGGAGATCATATGCCAAAGTTACGACCCCAGGAAATTGATGTACCAATTTACCCAAACAGGGCCCACACTTTGGTGTTTCATCTTCTAGAGTTAGGTTTCGGGATGTGAAGGGTTTTCCATTGTTTCTCAATGATAAATAGGCCTTCGAGCCTCATTATAAGATAGTTCAGAGGCATGTAGCCTCGACGTCTCTTCTCAGAGATAAGCTACCATCGCCCTAGCTGGTTTATTTCCATTTCTGGTTGTAAGCATATTTCAGTATTTTCCATTAATGAAATGAAGCACTATTTCCACTGCATCTTTGTGTATATGGTTATCTCTGTAATTTGTTGCGTTCCTGTTTAAATCCGGATCATGCTCCCCCATCCGTAATCTCCTTGAAAATGTATGGTCCCATCCAATGCATTTGAAACTTTCCTAGGAATTTAGTAAACTTTCTATCATACATCAACATGAAATATTCATTTTTAAAGGTGCATTGCTTAATGTGGTGATCATGCCATGCCTTTTCTCAAGCCTTTTGTGCCTGTTGATGAAAATTTGCCAACAAGTGATCTTCTTCTAACTCAAGTATCTACGCGAGGCATTCTTCCATTATATCCTGACTTGCCATCTTTGTGACTGCAACAATCCTCAAACTGGGCACTAGGTACTCCATTCGCATCACTGCTCCCTATCCATAAACCAATCGAAATGGAATCTGTCCGGTCAACTTCTTATAGGTAGTTCTATAGGCCCAAATAATAGTTGGTATGTGCATATCCCAATCATTCCTATTCGCATTATAGATCTTCGTCAAAGCATTCTCCAGGATCTTATTAAAGGCTTCAACTATTCCATTTGCTTGAGGATGGTATGGCATGATTTTATAATGATACATCTGGAATTCTTCAAGAAAAACAAAAAGCATTTCATTCAGGAAATGTGAACCCCTGTCACTCATCAAAATATTAGGATAGCCAAACCTAGATAGAATGTACTCAAATATAACTTTGTAGTTGTAGTTGCGCTACAATCCTTCATGGGCTGCCCCTTAGCCCACCTGCTAAAATATTTTGTTGCCATGATGATGTAGCGTGCTCTTGTCTTCTTTCTTGGTGGTTGAATAGGTCCCACAAAATATATTGCCCATTTGTCGAATGCCTGTAACGAGAATTGCAGGTTCAAAGGTAATTCATCCCTTCTTGATAGCTTCCTAGTCTTCTGACAGACATCACATGCCCTATAATATTCCTTAGAATATTTGTGCACAGTTGGACACCACAACCCCCACAACCCAGCGCGTAGGATCTTCTATGCAGTCTCTCTTCCAACATTATGTCCTCTAGAAACTCCCCCATATGCTTCTGTGAGGATACTTTGTCTTTCATAATCCACGCAAAACTTCATCTAAGCCCATTTTATATAAGTGCCCTACAATTACGAAGAAATATGTGGCCCTGACCACCAATTCCTTCTTATACTACATCGTATATCCTTCAGAGGCTACACTTGTAGATAGGAATTTGATGATATCCGCAAAATGTTCATCTGCAACGCGTACGACATCAGGTAATCCTTCATCAAGACTTGTAGGTTCTTCACCATTCTCAATCCGTGAAAGGTGATCGGGTCCAACATTTAATCTTCTTGGCTTCACACTTACTTCAAAGTCATACTCCTGAAATAGTAGTAACCACCTACAAATCCCCCTCCCCCCCAGCCCGTCAACACAAGCTTCTTGACCAGGTACTTATCTGCCAACAAGTGATCTTCTTCTAACTCAAGTATCTACATGAGGCATTCTTCCATTATATCCTGAGTTGCCATCTTTGTGACTGCAACAATCCTCAAATTGGGCACTAGGTACTCCATTCGCATCACTGCTCCCTGTCCATAAACCAATCGAAAAGGTATCTGTCCAGTCAACTTCTTATAGGTAGTTCTATAGGCCCAAATAATAGCTGGTATGCGCATATCCCAATCATTCCTATTCGCATTACAAATCTTTGTCAAAGAATTCTCCAGGATCTTATTAAAGGCTTCAACTGTTCCATTTGCTTGAGGATGGTATGGTATGATTTTCTAACGATACATTTGGAATTCTTCAAGCAAAACAAAAATCATTTCATTCAAGAAATGCGAACCCCTGTCGCTCATCAAAATCCTAGGATAGCCAAACCTAGATAGAATGTACTCAAATATAACTTTGTAGTTGTAGTTGCGCTACAATCCTTCATGGGCTACCCCTTAGCCCACCTGCTAAAATATTTTGTTGCTGTGATGATGTAGCGTGCTCTTGTCTTCTTTCTTGGTGGCTAAATAGGTCCCACAAAATATATGCCCATTTGTCAAATGGCTGTAACGAGAATTGTAGGTTCATAGGTAATTCAACCCTTCGTGACAACTTCCTAGTCTTTTGACAAACATCACATGCCCTATAATATTCCTTAGAATATTGCACAGTTGGACACCACAACCCCCACAACCCAGTGCGTAGGGTCTTCTGCGTAGTCTCTCTTCCAACATTATGTCCTCTAGAAACTCCCCCATGTGCTTCCGTGTGGATACTTTGTCTTTCATAATCCGCGCAAAACTTCATCTAAGCCCATTTTATATAAGTGCCCTACAATTACGAAGAAATTTGTTGCCCTGACCACCAATTCCTTCTTATACTACATTGTATATCTTTCAGAGGCTACACTTGTAAATAGGAATTGGATGATATCCGCAAAATGTTCATCTGCAACGCGTACGACATCAGGTAATCCTTCATCAAGACTTGTAGGTTCTTCGCCATTCTCAATCATGAAAGGTGATCGGGTCCAGCATTTAATCTTCTTGGCTTCACACTTACTTCAAATTCATACTCCTGAAATAGTAGTAACCACCTACAAATTCCCCCCCTAGCCTGCCAACACAAGCTTCTTGACCAGGTACTTATCTACCAACAAGTGATCTTCTTCTAACTCAAGTATCTACGTGAGGCATTCTTCCATTATATCTTGAGGTGCCATCTTTGTGACTGCAACAATCCTCAAGTTGGGCACTAGGTACTCCATTCGCATCACTGCTCCCTATCCATAAACCAATCAAAATGGTATCTGTCCAGTCAACTTCTTATAGGTAGTTCTATAGGCCCAAATAATAGCTAGTATGCGCATATCCCAATCATTCCTATTCGCATTACAGATCTTCTTCAAAGAATTCTCCAGGATCTTATTAAAGGCTTCAACTGTTCCATTTTCCTTGAGGATGGTATGGCATGATTTTCTAACGATACATCTGGAATTCTTCAAGCAAAACAAAAATCATTTCATTCAGGAAATGTGGACCCCTGTCACTCATCAAAATCATAGGATAGCCAAACCTAGATAGAATGTACTCAAATATAACTTTGAAGTTGTAGTTGCGCTACAATCCTTCATGGGCTACCCCTTAGCCCACCTGCTAAAATATTTTGTTGTCGTGATGATGTAGCGTGCTCTTGTCTTCTTTCTTGGTGGCTGAATAGGTCCCACAAAATATATTGCCCATTTGTCGAATGCTTGTAACGAGAATTGTGGGTTCAGAGGTAATTCATCCCTTCATGACAACTTCCTAGTCTTCTGAGAGACATCACATGCCCTATAATACTCCTTAGAATATTTGTGCACAGTTGGACACCACAACCCCCACAACCCAGTGCATAGGATCTTCTGCACAGTCTCTCTTCGAACATTATGTCCTCTAGAAACTCCCCCATGTGCTTCTATGAGGATACTTTGTCTTTCATAATCCGATACATACCTGCACAAAACTTCATCCAAGCCCATTTTATATAAGTGCCCTACAATTACAAAGAAATCTATGGCCCTGACCACCAATTCCTTCTTATACTACATCGTATATCCTTTAGAGGCTACACTTGTAGATAGGAATTGGATGATATCCACAAAATGTTCATCTGCAACACGTATGACAAAGAGTTGTGCATCAGGTAATCCTTCATCAAGACTTGTAGGTTCTTCGCTATTCTCAATCCGCGAAAGTTGATCGGGTCCAACATTTAATCTTCTTGGCTTCACACTTACTTCAAAGTCATACTCCTGAAATAGTAGTAACCACCTACAAATTCCCCCCCCTAGCCCCGCCAACATAGGCTTCTTGACCAGGCATTATCTGTATACATTTTGAAGTGCACACCCAACAGATAATGCCTAAATTTCTGGAGTGTATATACCATCGCCAACCCTTCACACTCCGTGGTTGAATAATTCTTTTCTACCTTAGACAACTTTCTACTCGCAAATGCAATCAGATGGTCGATATCCCCTACGCCTGGTTGGGTTAAAACTTCTCCTAGTGCTATGCAGGATGCATACACATGTACATGAAATTCTCTCTCTCAATCCTGGAATACCAGAATGGGTGTTGTAACCATCTTCTCCTTTAAAACATCTAAGCTTTTTTGGCAATCATCATCCTAGCAAAATGTCGCATCTTTCTTCAATAATTTCTCCATGGACGCAGTGATCTGCGCATATGCCTTAATGAACTTTCTATAGTATCATGTATGGCCCAATGTTGCGCACAGCTATTTTACATTCCTCGGAGGCTCCAAATTGATAATCACTGCAATTTTAGTAGGGTCCACCATCAACCCTTGCTTACAAACAACGTGGCCCAAAAGTATCCCATATGGTACGCAAAATATGCACTTCTTCAGATTTAGGGAGATTTGATACTTCCTACAAGTATCCAACATTAGGCGAAGACTTGCAACATGCTTTTTAACTAACCCAAACACTGTCCAATCATCAAAGTAGACCTCCAAAAACTTGTGAATAAATTCCTTAAAGGTTGTGACTACCACCCTAGAAAATATCGCAGGGGCATTCTTAAGTCCAAAGGGCATAACTATATACTGAAAAGAGCCCCATTCTATGGCGAAGGTAGTCTTACTTCGATCTTTTGGCGTGATCTTGATTTGGTGATATCCTGAGAATCCATCTATAAAAGAGTATGCTTCTTGACTACCAACGTTATCAAAGACTTCATCTGTGAACGACGTAGGGAATGGATCATGTACACAAGCATCATTCAACTTCCTTAGATCTACACAGATCCTGATTTTTCCCTTTGTCTTCTTCTCCTGAACCACCATAGGACTAACCCAGTCTGATTCTTCTACAGGCTCAATAATTCTTATTGTGAGCATCTTATCTAGCTCTTCGCACACCTTTTCTTTGTATTTAGGATTCAGTCGGTATGGGCACTACTTTACCGGTTTCACATCTGGCTTCAGATTGATCTTCATAACACCCAAATCACCAACTATCCCCTTTATATTAGAAAAATTTGTTGGGAACAAGTCCTAATATTCCCACAATAAGTCTGTGACCTTGTCAACAGTGTCCTCATCCCAATAATCGCATATATTCGCAAACTTAAACTATGCTTCCGACCCAATGTTCACTTGATTTGTCCCTAAAGGTTTTGAAATGTCAGGAATCTCTACCTTAGGCCCAACGACTTCGTGTTGTCCTTCTAACGCTGGGATAGTGATATTCATGGGGTCTTCCTCACCTTCCTCTGTGGTAACATTGTAGCATTCCATAGCATGGCATAGCTGCTTACTCCAGTCGGGTTGTACCCATGTGATAGGCTCTATAGGTGTTCTAAATATCACAACCTTGATCTCTTGTAATGCTTCATCAATACACTTGAATCCGTCCTCAAAACTGAATGTTAGCAAAAAGATTTCCTTCAAAATGTCCCACTCCACGGTTCCATGTCGCAGCTTTGTTTCTAAATACTAATTCATCAAAATAATATCCAAGGTATGGCAGAATATATGTACCCATTCAGGTTACGATTACTCTCCCCATGATTTTTTCCAACAAGCCAGATGCTCACATGGATCATCCTTCCCTATATATTTTTCAGTAATGTGGGTATTTTCATATCTAAACCGCAACTTCATCATCCTTCGATACTCCTTCCAATATTCAAAATTGTTCTTATGTGTACCCCATCATATGGTAGGCATAGTTCTTAGCATGATGTCCAATGTCTGGAACCCATGCTCCTCCGATACATACCCTTCAAATTTATCAAGAAACAAATTTTCATCTTCTAAGCCATCATAGTATTGTAAATTGTGTACCTCAATGGATATACACCAAAGTGATTTAATAAGTCTGTTGCATCGTAGCATTGATACTTCATGTAATCTATTCTACCAATGTTCAAGCTCCTCATGTGAGTCTAAATTGCAGGAGTTGTCCTTTTCCCAAGTAATTCTTCCATCTACCGTAGGATTGATCCAATCTTCGTTCCGAGTAGTAAGCTTGTAAATCTGTTCAATATAATCCTCCTCATAGTAATCTTATACTGGTTCAATATACCTTGCACCCTCAGTTGGATCCAGAGGAATAATGACTCTCAGTTCCTTCTTCTCAAACATCATGTTGTGCTTCTTCAGGTTGTTGACCACATTCATATCAAATGCCCAATCAATTCCAAGCAATGTCAGGTAAGGATTACTATCATCTACTATCTTGATTACCTCAAAATCGGCTATAGCATGCACCCCTTCAATGTCTACAGTTAGTCCATGTATGTATCCCATAGGAATAATATTTTGTTGGTTCGTCATTTACAACTGAATTGGGGACCACTGTAGCGTCGGCTTTCCCATTCTTTCCAAATTTTGTTTAGGAAAAA
This sequence comes from Pinus tabuliformis, assembly GCA_031772625.1. Lineage (NCBI taxonomy): Eukaryota > Viridiplantae > Streptophyta > Pinopsida > Pinales > Pinaceae > Pinus > Pinus tabuliformis. The sequence goes on along the minus strand of CM062818.1, from coordinate 497,406,802 downwards.
CATTCACATCAAATCCCAAATCTAGGATCACCTGGTCCATTTCAAATTCTCTAATTTGTGCAGTAAATCTCATCTCCTGGCCCGTCCTTTTCTTAATTTTGTTTACTTTATGCACTGCGCGTTGTTCAGGCAACAACTTACCCTTGCCAATGCAGTTGTTTATTAACTCTTGCAGTCCCTCCACCACTTTTTGGTCCCTTAAGAGCTTCATATAGGTTTGTAAGAAGGATGTCAATACTGAAGGATTTGTTTCCTACGCAACTATGACTTCTTCAGGATTTTTTGTTCATGCATTCTAATTCTTTGATGTGAAGCTTCTGAATCCACAAATCTCTTCTTTGCCTCCATAAATGTTTCTTTTGCTTTATGTAAATCAAATTCAGTGTCCTTCTTAGCAACCCTGTGCACCACAGATTCTCTTCTAGTTGTTTTCCTGCGACTTTATCTTCCCTGGTAGCTATACCGCTTCACGTAACTATATTAATGTTGGGGCCATCCTCAAGTGGTTCTGAACTCATCATCTGAATGTTCTGGGTGGGCTGCTGGTTCTTCTTCTCTTACATCTTTGTGATGAGTACAGGACAATCCTCTATTACGTGGTCAAGCTATTAGCAATATTGACAAGAGGGGCGTGTCGGGTTCTGACAATCTCACGCATAGTGGCCTGGCTCCCCACAATTGTAACAAATAACATGTCCGTGACCTCTTCCAACTCCTCCCCTCGTCCTCTTCTTCGTCCCTAGAATCCTCTACACATTGTAGGTGCGCCTTGATCCTGCTATGGATGTGTCTCTACCCGTATTCTATATGTCGTAGTTCTATCCATCATTAACTCATAGCTTTGGCAGTTGTGATCATCATGGCCTACAGACTTACATAAATTGCAAAATAGTTGTTGGGGAGTCTGAAAAAACATCTGTAATAAATGAAAATTGTTTGTTGAATGTTTTCTTGTTATTTGGCAGACAGCGCACCATGGCACTACCTAGTTACTTCATCCAGGGGAATTTTCTGGCTTCAGCGGGATAGGACCTCCCCCAGTTAGGTAGTTTTGATATACTAGGCAATGATCCTTTTCATGACCATTTCCTTTTCAATTTAAGAACCATACTTCAAAATGGGTCTCATTTTGGACCTCTTTCCCCTTTTGAGATTTGATTCAACTCCATATGTAGGCTGGCCAACTATGACTCAATTTGCTACACTCCCAGATTAGTATCCTGGATAGGAGAAGCCTCTAATTCCATAGAAATTTCCAACACTTCAACCTATGATCCAAGATTCTATTGTGACAATGGTAACCTTAAATGAGGCAATAGCATAGAAATAAACTAGTCCTTATGTTTCTCATCCGAAATCTGTAGATTAGCCTATTGTAGCAAACATTTAAGCCTTTTATCAATATCCCATGCAGATTCATTTGCCTTCTGTTTAATTTCTTTGACCTCAGTTACATATTGGCCTTGAGACTTTGGATTTTTGAATTCATTATTCAACGATTCTTTTGTGTCTTTCAATGACACAGCTGGATGAGTCATATTGTACTTAATATACCAACTCAACACCTTGTCTTGCAATCCCGTGACCGACTATGCTTTCCTCAGATTGTCATCTCTTATTTGTTGTGACTTCCACACAACATCTACTACAAACCAAAATTGATTAGCGTCTTCCATCCCTTGACCCCTGAATATGGGCATCTTCATGGTGGTCACCATACTGAATAGTGTAGGTGGACGTGGACGTGGAGGCATAGGTATGTGAGGTGGAGGTGATGGCGGAGGTGGAAGTGATGGTGGAGGTGGAGTGGATGGATGTGGTATTCGTAAACGCTCTGAGCTGCTGACTGCAATGAACCTCTGGGTGTCTTCAGACTATTACTTTCTTCTTCGCTATTGGATGCTCCCAATAGAGGATTGTACTCAACAATTGTATCTAGATCTTTTCTGAATTGTTTCCCACTTCGAGTAGCACTCGTCGAGTCTCTTCTAAACATCAATTTAGCGACATAACCCGTTTCTCACACAATATCAATTTAATCCAAGTTTTTAGAGGCTTCAGATACTTACCTCTTGTTCCTTTAAAAAATCATAGTTCAGCTTCACTATAACTTGTAGACATATCAATCACGAACTTAGTAATAAATCTACCCAAAATACTATCGATCCTATAATCGATAGCCTTTGCAACCTTGTTTTTTGATCCTTCCATATGCTTCACTAACTCTGGAGTCCACGCAATAAGGTTATCTAGCTTCGAGGTAGGTTGACCATTTGGAAATTTAGCCAACCATTCATATAATTCACATGAAAAAGAGAAAAATAAAACTTATTGTTCCTCTGTATATAGATATCTCTGCAACCACTCTTCTTTCGGCAGGCGCAGATTCCTGTTTTCTTGAGCTGAAAACTCGTGCAGATTCCAATCTATCCACTTTTCAATCTCCTTCTTAGGCAGTACCCACTTATGCCACATCACACATTCCTCAGATAGATATCGATCCCAGCAATGGACCATTTGTTGGCTTGAGGGGGCTTGGACCTAATTCGGAGATAATTGCGCTGACCAACAAAACCCTACACTATCAGTCCTTTCGGAAACAACCTGCATATCGCAAGCTACAGTCTCACTCGAGGCAGTATTAGGGGATGCTAGAACTAGTTTTCTGCATCCAGAGGACTATGTGATGTGTTTCTACCAAACTTAGGGCTTTATCTTGACCTTCACGAACCCTAACCCTTAAAACCTAGAAATTACAATAATTAATAGTTAGTGGGATTATGTCCTTCGCCGATTGCACTAAACATGCATAACATTGTATAAATAAACAGATCTACATCTTCATGAATCTATTAAGTACTTTTCCTGATTAAATGCATTCAAAAAATCATAAATAAAGTAAATTCAGAGATAAAACAATAATACGCATATGCACAGATAATTCTTCAAAATAAGCCTCTATTATGCTTCAGATCTTCAATTAAAACTCTTCCCAACCCTGCGCACATAGTTGCAGGGGCCTGCACACTCAGCTGTGAACTTACCAAGGTCTTCGCACACACAGCTGCAGGAGCCTTCCCCTTCGCCCAAGCACAGAATAGATAAAATCAGCCCCAAATCATGCACTATTCTTACTTAGCTATCTTATGACTCTTCTATGACTTCTTTTTATATTCTTCTTCATTACAATACCATGGTCCGTGAATCATGGGTGGGTCTCAAAACAACTTGACCTCTAACAAACTAAGGGTCTTTGACCTTCCTAAAGCCACTTTGACTCCTATCGACCCGCGCTACTCGCGCTTCACTCCTCGAAATGTGGAGACTTTATAATATTTAACAAAACTTAACAAAATTTGACTCGAGGGACCCTATCCCAACAGCTATCATAATACCTCATTTCGAAGATCTCAAAGAGTAGGCTGAAAAAAATCAACAAACTTAATTAGGAATTTTTTGATTTCTTTGTTTTCTCTAAAAACGTCATTTAGGGCCTCAAAACGACTCCGGAAGTTCAAGACCCAAAAAATTGCCAAAAAATAGTAAATTGTGCTACAATTAAGGAAACTGAAAAACTGAAAGAGACAGTGTTGGGGGTCCAAGTGAAATAAGAGGGTGGCCACCAATATCCACCTAGATCATGCAATCAGAATGAGTGAGATAATTATTAAAGGATTTGGAGACGTCACTAGTGTAGTAGACTCATCAAATAAATTTGGGTACAACATATGAAAAGACTTAGGTGAAGAGACATCAATTTGAACCAAATATGGTTCAAGACTTTAACCCTGCACATTAGTGTTAGATTAGGGAACCAATGGATCAACATGCATGTTATGCTTGGTGGAGTTGTTAAGACATCCATTATTATTCGAGAAAATTCCTAGGCCATTGCAAGCAAGTGAAAGAGGGATCATTTCATGAGGAGATTTTGGAATAGATTCTAGCAGATGTTTCACGAGCTCAAGTTGGATCTCATTAACAGGGGGAGGTGTTTATTAATTTGATTTCCAGGTTTTCCAGTTTCAACAAGATGTATGCGAGCTTTGGAAGCAAGACAAATTGGATCATTTACCTGCAAACACTCTTCATCAGCTAAATTGTTAATGGTATAAATTTCATTAAGTAATGAAGTTGAAGGAGGTTGTCGAATTTCACAGGTGTTAATTTTCTCCTCAGAGGCTTGAGACTTTTCCTAACTCATAGAAGTTGGCAATAAAAAATCATGGATAAGTTTTGGCTAGTTCATAACTTGCAGATTATCATCAGATTCAGGATTCATTTCAAATTCAAATTGTTGCAGAGAAAGATGAACCAATCACCAACATTTCTCACCTAAATACATCCAATCCACATCTCTTTCAAGAAATTTATCAAAAAGGTGAAAAAAACCTATCAACAAAATATTCTAAAGAATCATGTGGTTTCGACCTAAGCTCATTGATCCATTTAAACAAAGTTTCAAAATCATACTTGTTGAAAGCATGATGAATTGCTCAAAAGAATGGATGGACACAACTGGAATTTTTTCACACCATTCCTTAACGCAACCTCTACGCATAAGGGTGAATTTTTTTCATGCAACATCTTCACAATGTACTTCATTAGAAACACAAAACTGAAGAAATTGATGTGTATGTTCAAACACAGATATTCCATCCTCACCATCAAAATTATTTAGCGACAACTGATGAAATAATTTCACGAGGACTAAAAGATTAAGACTTTTAGAAAAACAACCCAAAATTATGATTTGGGACATATTAATTAAAAAATATGATGTTATGATAAAGGATCCACAAGCTCAGCTTGTCATATGGCCCTCCTTCTAGCGCCAAAAAATTGTTGACGAAGGAACATGTCCCAACAATAGAAAGGGGGTCTCCCTAGTGTGAAGTCCCAATTAGACCTCACATTATTTTTTGTAGGAGCCCCATCTAGTATGTAGGCTTGGCTTCCATCATGTAAGTTTCACCCCTAGCTATCAAATGTAGGGATGTAAGAGCAAGAGAACTAAACAAATGCCCAAACAATGGGAATGAGGTCAACCCGTGATTGATAACCTGCAGAACAAGATATACATATATAATAGTAAAGAAACAAGACGAAGCATGCCACAAGAAGGATTAGTAAGCTAAAACCATATTAGACATACATGAATAGGAACATTCCAGAGGTTAATTGCAAATCAGTTCTCAATAAGTTATCAGCATGGCATGGCATGAGACAACAAATATTCAAATTGGACATGAAAGAAATAAGCTAAGAATGATTCATTAAAATATTCTCACATAAAAGCACACATACAAACATGATGAAAATATAGGAAATCCAATACAACCATCATAAAGATGCACTGGAATCCATGTCGAAAGCTAAGAACTTCTCATTATCCATGCTACATATTCAAGTACATATTCAATAAGTCAATCAAGGCCCATTAGTGGAACATGGGTTATTCATACAATCATCCAAGGAAAAACCCTAGCCTCACCTCAACTCATCCTACTAGTTGCCAAGAGTTGAGTGCCTCTAGCCTCTTACGCACAAATCAACTATTTAATGATAGTCCTAGTCGCAAGTGCTAAAGTCCCTTTTTCAAATGAGGCATGAGGGTATATTTATAGAAATGAGGAGGGCGACCTTTCACCTTCTCCCATGACTCTTGGACTTCCCTCATAACCTTTCAAATTCTACTCAACTCTTCATATTACCTAGGACCTTTCAACTTCCTCATGACCTTCTAATGTTTAATAACCTTTGGTAATTTTTCACTTTATAAGATGAAAAAATAGCATTTACAACCAAAGGAAGGTCATGAGGAATTTACACGTGCTTTGAGTCTAACTTTTATTAATAAATTTTTTGAAAACCTTGAGATAATTTCCCTTAGTCAAAATAGGTAACCTTGGTTGCACAACAATTCCCAATGCAAATTCAAATTCTAGTGCAATTGCAAATTGGGATTATATTGATACTAAGGGCCGAAAATGCAACGAGTGACCTTAGGACAAGGGTAAGCCAAGTATAGTCACAAATTTCAGTTATAGTGCAAGTCACATTTCCTCTTCACAATGTTAGTAGTAAATCCTCTTCATAGTGTTAGTTACATCTTCAAGTCACATTGTTGGTTGCATCTTCAAGTCACAGTGTTGGTCACATTTTCTCTTGACAACGTTGATCGCATTTCCAAGTCATAGTGTTGGTCGTATATTCTTCAAGTCATAATTTGGTAATTTAAAGTGTGACTTGTGACCAAGTTTAGTCACAGTTCGCAATGATAGAAGACAAACAATGCATATTGGTGATGGAAAGAGTGGTTAGGGGCTCGAGAGTCATTTTTCGTACTCAAGGCACAAGTTTCTATCTTAGCTGGTAGTGCTCAATGGTGAAGGTTTAAGTCTAAGAAGCGATTGCAAGTTGCACTAGAGGTATAGTGATTAAGAGGAAGGGGCACCTTGGAGAGTTATCGCATAAGAGGGATATGCAAAGGATGAAGAAGGTTAGAGTCTAGGTGTAAAATACAAAGGGACAAGATGCATATAAAGTTGAGGTTTAGGGAAGATAAAGAGTCATGGAAGTTGAAGTGGCAGAAATATGAAGAGAAAAAAACAAGCCACAATCGCAAAAGTAAGGCTAAGGAGGTCACAAATTACAAATCCAATGGCTAGTCACAAGTCGCAGATCTAGTGACTAGTGTCAAGCCCCTATGAACTGAAAATGTGATTTGCGACTATAGGGTGTAAGAAGCTCAAGGAAAGTCATACATTGGACTTTTAGTTGCTAGTAAAAAATCGCAATTGAATAGTTGTAGTTTCAAAGTGTGCCTTGGCTTTGTCACATGTGATGAGAACAACCTTAGTCGAAAATCACATTTGCAGAGGTCAATGAGTAAGTCACAAATTAGAATAGCAGAGGCTAGTCGCAAATCAATAAGTAGAGGAAATATAGGCTAGTTGTGAATCGTATCAGTAGAATTTATTTGTAGGTTACAGATCTAGGGACTAGTCACAGGTCACGGATCTAATGACTAGTCACAAACCTAATTACTAGTCGCAGGTCATAGGTCTAGTGACTAGTAACACGTCGCAGATATTGTGACTAGTCGTATGTCACAGTTGGATGTGCATGCTATTTTTATCGCATGCACCAAATACAATGAAGTTGTTGGTCACATATAGAGAGAAGTTCCAAATCATTGTGAATTCAAAATTTTATTTGTGACTAAGGGGTGTGTGGAGCTTAAGGAAGGTCAGAAATCACACTTACAATGGTTAGGGAGACTAGCATTGTTAGTTGAGATTGTAACTTGCAACTCAGGAAGAAAAAAAAAGTCTTGAACTTTAAGGCTAGGATTACGAAAATGAAATGAAAATACTGGCTTGGTTGCATGAGGACTCGAAGCCTAAGAAATCATAGGAAAAGGAGCCTAGGGATACTCTAAGTGGAGTGGAATCCAAAATCATTAACCCCTGTGAAATCAAGTATGAATGAAGCTAGGTTGACGACTAGGATAATATGTCGACATTGAATCATAGATGGCTTATGATGTGTCTTATAAACCTTGACATAATGATATATGTTTCCCACTAAGTGTTTCTCCTGAGTGAAATGAACCGTATGAGCTATTTTTAGCCTTGTCCAAACCCTAGGACATACAAAAGAAAACATAAGTACATCTTTGACACCTTCTTAAATATAATTCATTTAACCTACATATACACAAATAGAGAGGTAATGTTGAAACATCCTTTGTGTGATGAATGAAATATTCCATAAACCCTAATGTCAAGGATGAAGCTAGATAGGCAAGCATATGCGGTTTTTCTCATGGACATACTATCGCTTGCAGCCTCGATGACAAGAGTTGGACCATTACATTTAATAGGTATTTCTGATAATACCCTGAAAATCATAGGGGGCCCAAAAGTTAGGTTTATAAGATAAACATTTTGGGTGTTATTGTAGAAAATACAACAAAAGGGGATGCTTGAATGAATTGGTTTTAAAATATTCATGTACATACTCATTATAATCATGAATGCATTGAGAGTGTCCAAGAAAATAATGAACTAGGCTACTTCCCTATGGAAGCCTTATGAAGCAATGGATAACCATGTAGGAATGTGTTGGAATGTTAAGAGGTCTAGAGGTAACTAGACCATGAAAAATGAATGACATTGCTTGACATGGAAACTAACGACATGGAAAATGTTGATGATATGAAAATGATATATCCCTTCTTCTGCATAGAATGCTTCTACAAATAGTATAACACTGAGGACAATGTTTCTTAAAGGGAAGGGGATTGTGACATCTCTTTCATTACCCCAATTCTTTTAATGTAATTAAGAACATATAATGTTTGGGACCGACACTGATGTTATGATGTCAAACTCTATTATATGATGTAATATTTTTTTTTTGTTAATAAAAATTATAGATTTGAAGAAAGGGGATAACCAATAGATTATGATGCCTTAGGGAGGGGGGAAACTTTACTTGGGAGGAAAATACATACCTTGAATTAACAATTCTCTTAATGTGATGGTTGGGAAGATAAAGGGTCAAGGTCTCTTTATAAAAATGAAAGAGAAATTCATTGAGGGATATTTTTCTTTTTGGAATTTTTATTTTCAGCATTACTTTATTATTCTTCTCATACACTCATTTTTTTTCCTTTTCTAACTCAAAAATTTGAAATGGTGTGAGAATTGGTGACAACTTATGTAACATAAATTGAATATGCTGTATTGCTTTTTCCTTAGACTTAATGGCTAGAAGGACTAGGAGTTGTCTTGTTTGTGTGGCATGGAGAGAATTAAAGAAGGGTGGGTTGAGGGAGTGTAGAGATCAGATAAGGACTCCCTTGTGGTGTGCAGATCTACATTGTCATTTATGAATGTCTATGGACCTAGTCAAGGAATGTAAAGGTTAAACACTGAAATTAATTTCTATTTATGGAGAAGATTGGCCTTCACTTTTTGTATTAAATATGGTCTAAAAATTATATGCTAAATCCCTGAGTGTAGTTTTTCCCTCAAGGCATCAAGATTTGGCTCAAGGGTGGCCATCTATGAGAAATACTACAGCATAGTTGAACCTATGGTTGGGTGGAGAGTGGCTCACCCTTCTTCAGTTCCAGATTGTAAAATGTTTGACTCGAGATAAATATCTCTTACACTTGATTATTTAATATCTCTTTTTAGCAATTTTATTACATGCATTTACCCTTTCACAAATTTATCATGGTTGTAGATATTATACTATTTGGTTGTAGCTTTTTATATGTATTAAATTTTGTAACAAATATTGGTTGAGGAAGATAGACTTCCTAAGTTATTCTATAAATATGTCATGTTGGAATTTCTATTATAAATTTTCTTCTAGGAGGTTCCATAATCTAAAACTTTTAAAATAGTGAGGACAGATCCCACTGATACTTTGGTCCAATTTTCAAATCTTAAATCATGAAATTTAAAGAAATATGATGAGGGGAAGTTGGGATTCCTAAATGCATATTTAAACAGGTCATGTTGGAATTTCTTCTATAATTTTTCTTCTAAGAGGTTCTAGAAGCTTAAACTTGGACCATAGTAAGGGGAAATCCCACTAATAATCTAGTATAAATTTTAGATCCCGAGTCGTGATTTTTTAGGAGATATGATCAAAGATGTTGAGCTTCCTAGATGCTCCTAAAATTAGGCATCAATCAGGCCATGTAGGCATTTCTACCATAATTTTGCATCTGGGAGTTTCCAATGGTTAGTGAGGGGAATTCCCACTAACCATCTAGTTCAATTTTCAGAACTTGGATTGCTATAATTTAGGAGACATTCCCTAAGGAAGTTACTATATTAGTTTTGCATGCAAAGCGTTTGAAGAAATGCGTAAACGGATTGATAATCCATTGCATACAAATTGTTCAATGAAACATCCCAATGAAAATGTCGTTTTGTGGACGGGGATAATATTGTTGTAAGTTAACATTTTTATATGATAGTACTTTGTATTTGTCTATGCCTATTGCATGTAGAGCATTTGAAGAAATGTGTTAAAGGTATTTTATTACAATTCACATACAAACTATTAGATAAAATGCCTCAAATATAGAAATCAAAAGCTACATGATTGAGTGGTATATTTTGGTGAGTATGTTACAAGTGGAATTAGTGAGAGGTTTCTTATATTATTTCATACAAAATTTCTACAAGAAAAAAACTTCTTAATTGGTTGTATACAAAGTATTTGAAAAAATGCTTACATGTTAAGTGTTTGAAAAAATGTATGAGTGATGAAAATCAAGTTTTCGCAAGTGTGGTTAGGATAAATTTAGTAGGTGTATGTGACAAAGTGGTATCAAAGCTTATTGTCAATAAAAAGAAGTTTTTGGGTACCCTATAACCTTTGTAATTCATTTAGGCAATTGGGTATGTTACAACCCACATAGCTTGAGGATCTTAGGGGAAGAAGTTTCCCCTAAGAAAGGCTAGGTGGAAACAAATCATACTCATTAACTTGAAAAAGGTAAGGAAACTAAGGCTTGTAGTACTCATTCAGTAGTTAGAAACAGTTAAGGAAACTAAGGCTTGTAGTACTCATTCAATAGTTAGAAGCAATTTTTGAGTAGGTATAATCATATAATCAGTTATCTTGTAGCTACAAATTGGATTTCTTAATTGCATTGAGGTGTAGATATCGATTATATTATGACTAGGTATATAATTAGTGCTATAAATTATTTTTTATTTTTACTTAAAAATATTGATCAAACAATATTTAAGCTAACATGATGGTGGTAACTAAATCAAAAGTGCCTTCCTAGATCTTGTGAATGTTATTGTAGATGTCATAGCACTAGGTAAATTCCAATGAAAATACCAATATCAACGGAAAAGGATAAAGAACGATCTTTAAAGTCAACTAGCACCGAGAAATCTTGATTGGTAAATTAATTGGAAAGTATATATTAGGTTCCAATGAGTAATGACATTATCTCTTTATTATTTTTTATTATTATTCGTGTATTTTAGTTTATGAATTAATCCTAATTTGGTATTGGCTCAATAAGTAATAGAGTAAGTTGTTAGTAAGCCACAAGGGATGTTTGGTTTGGTATAGTATAAAGGAGATTTCATGATTTTATTTTATGTTTTAGTTTTTTAATTCTAAGTAAATATATGTGCATGGCTTGTAGCAGTGAAAATTAAGCTTGATTGAGCTATGCATGTGACAGACACTTGTATGGCCAAGCATATGTCCTAGTGCGGTTTTGTGATTTAAATCAGAAAAGGTGATTGGAATTGAAATTAAATTGTGTGGTATGCTATACTATAAATAATTATTTGGCTAATCCACATTTAATGTTTATAAACTTGGGTGCATTTATGCAAAATATTGTATATGATTTCTTCCTAAATACCTCACATATTTATAATTCTTAGAATATTTCACTTAGGTGTTTAAGCAAAAAAGTAATTCACTAGTTTTGTATTCCTTGAACGGTTGTATAAATTTTGTATGATAAGTGTTTGTAAAAAATGTTTACACGCCAATTGATTGTATGATTGTATTAATCAAATTATAGAGAAAAATCTTTCGTTGTGTTTAAATCAAAGGGAAAAGTGGCCTTATGATTGTGTATGAATTTTTAATGAGAAGTCACTCTAAGAGATGTTTGATATGCTACTTACAAAATCAAGTTCGTAATTACTTTGATAATGTATTAGTAAAGAGATAAATTGCTTGTAACTTCAAAATGATATAGAGCATAGTAATACTATTATTTATAATGATAGTTTAATTCTTAAAAAATAAATCTTGTGTTTTTTTGATAACATGTTATCAAACTAATCAAGAAAATTAACTAATTATATGTGGAATGTAATTAGAAATTGTCTTGATTAGTTTTTGTTTTAAAAAAAAGAGAAAAAACATTGCCTTTTCCCTTGGTTTTAAAAATTATGTGTTGCATTGTTCTATGTGGTAGAAGTAGTGCCATGCATTACAACTATTAATGGTGACATTTACACTTCACAATAATCTTACATGTCACCAAGTTATTAGGTTTTCAAATATTTTCCACCTTTACTTTCAAATGATATAAATAATGAAATTTATTGCATACATCTCACTATAAAAGAATAAAGAATCTCATCTACAAATTCTCACCATTTCTCACTCTGACACATTGTATCTCTACTCATCAACTTTAATCACTTTTAGAGTCTCACTAGTTATTCTTAATTATATCATAGAAGTAAAGTGTTTCCTTTATAGATCATTGGAATGTTGTAGAATACATATATAAATAACTATGTAGAAATTTTGAATAATATGACACTTATTCACAGAGATTATCCTGATTATACACTATTGCGGAATGCATGCATAATACATAACCTCCTCTACGTTGATCATCAATTTTGCAGAACTCAGAAACAATCACATGTGCACATTGAAGCATCAATCACACATATCAACATAGTATATCACGGGGAAAGCATACAGCTGAAAACCCCACACTATCTGTATATTATAATGATTGAGAACATGTAACAATACATAGTACAATACTCCTCACAAGTAATCAGTACTATCTCCACCTGTTACACACAAACTAGCTCAGATCTGAATCAATCACAGGTTCAAATCTCCTCCGCTGCTTGCCTGCCTCCACTGCGCAATCCTGCAAGAGAATAATGATGAATGGCTGAAGAAAACTCGTATTCCTTGGCTGAACCACGCAATCCTCATTGGCATTACTCAATCCCATTGATTGTGCAAGATCTCATGCACAACTATAGTCACAACTGATAGCAATCTCAACCTCTAACACCTGTCTCCACTGAATTGTCCATGCATTGGGTTAACTGATGTATTCTTTAGTTGCTTTATGAGTTAATAATTAGTGAATTAATTTAACAATTAATTCACATCACTCATCACTAGTGTATTTGCAGTTAAACTAAATACAACTAGTTCAACCAAGTCAAACTGAACACAACTCCATCAACTCCTCAATCAACTCCACCAAACTCAACCACATGAGTTCTAACTGAATTCCATCATGCAATAGCTCAACTGACCCATAAGAAAAGCACATTTCCTTCTGACAGCTGCATGTGCCACATCTGTAGCTCAAACTGAAGAGCTCCAAGAGGATAAGATAATGTTTATAGTCCAAATACTATTATAAGCTAATAATATTCGATTGTTCTATTTTTAGCCTGGCAGTCTAAAAATAGAAACCGCCCATATGTCTAAAAATAGAAGTCCATCTATTTTTACCAACATGACCAATCATCCACAAATAGCATCCTACAACTCATAGACCATGATCCATATGCCTAAAAATAGACTTTGCCCCAAAAATAGCCTGCGGGCCCACTTAGGGAAGGCGACTCCTTTCCACTAAGCTCCATCATCTTGTTGCATTTTCAACACTCCCTCTCAACAAGATATGGATTATCTGCAACCCCTATGCTGCAACTCTGGAATGTTTTGCGTGCAACACAGTTTCCCAGTCCACTTGCTCCACCAACACTTGGAACAAAAACACTCCCAACTGACCACTCTATTGGGCTAGGAACATACTCTGATGCTGAAGCTCTACCTACTGCTGACAAGTGCTCCCTCTCTGACATCTGTGCTACTGCAACATCTCCATGCATATCGCACCATTACACACTTATCTGTGCCACCTAGCACTATGCAAAACACTTGTGCCTCTCGCATTGTTGCAGCCTGCTAGCTATGCGCTGTCCTGGGATTCCCTACACTGTCGCTCTCTCTGCTGCTCCATCCGCATATGTCTCTACCCAATCAGTCAGTTCCTACTACTCCACATCGGGGCTCCCGTAGCAAGGTCTCATCCAAGAGGTTGGGTACCTCAAGGATCCTGCCCCTCCTCCTTGGGACGATCAATCCACATCACCCCACCTCCTACCTGGAGGTATGGCTGCATGTGATCCCTCAGCCCACCTAGCTCGAAGTTTCCCCCTACTGGAGGTCTCTGCATGAGTAGATGTCTCTACTCGATCTCCTCTCAGCTTCCCTTGTTGTGGCTGCTCCACAACCTCCTGAAGCTGCTGCACCAATCGTGGCTCCTCCATAATCGTCTGAGACTTCTTCTAGCTCTGCATGTTGAGAGGTAATATACGCTCCCTCTCAACCACCAAGTCTCCATCAGTTGCCTCGCTGCTCAAGGCTTTACATGCATCTTGAACCTCAAGAGCATACAGGTTCTTGACCCGTGAACCAATCTGCTTCACTTGTCTAATGATGATGTGTCTAAGGAAAACCTTTCCCTTACTGAAGACTACATCATAGCCTCTGTCTTCCAGCATCGCGATCGACACCAAGTTTCTCTTCAGTCCTAGTACATACTTGACATCGGTCAAGGTAAGGCAAGCTCCATGCTCCCTCTGAAAAATAACCATGCCTACACCTGAGACACTATACTTCTCATCATTACCCATCGCTATGAGTATCTGGAGATCTTTCTCCTCCAAAGTACTGAACAAACTTTTGTCACCGGTCATGTGGAAAGAAGCTCCACTGTCAAGAAACCAACCACTTCCCACCATGGATGAAACCATGCATGTGAAGAGTGTGAAATCCAACTCAAACTGTGAAGCAAGTGCCTCACCTTCAGATCCTTCCCCGGATCCCTTCTTGGATTTTCTCCGTGGACAATTTGCAGCATAATGGCCCACCTCATGACAACGAAAGCATCGTACTTTCGATTTTTCAACCTTCTTCCCATCATTGGAAGAATTGGATTTGGAAAGAGAACCCTTCTCCTTCCCCTTCTTTGCTTTGGCAACCAAAGCGCAATTTTCTTCATCAGATGCCTTTGATGAAGATCTGTCCCTGGTGTTCCGCCTGATCTCCTCCTGCACAAGATCCGACCAAAGTCTCTCCCATCTTGGCAATTTCTCCCGACTATTAACAGAGTCTTGATAGGAATGCCAACTCTTCGGAAGACCAAGGAGAGCCAAGCTCACCAAGTCCTCATCATCGACAGTCACCCCCACACTTCCTAGCTCATCCCCGCATTGGGTGAACTTCGTGAGATACCTGGGCATACTGTCTCCATTCTCACACTTAATGTTTTTGAGTTTATCCTTGAGCGCCAACTTCCTCTGGTCGCTCTTGCTTTGGAATAGATCTGTCAACGCTTTCCACATCAAGTATGGAGAAGCCTTTCCATACAGGCTGGACACAATGTGATCCTTCATGCCCTCCAACAGAATCCTTCGACACTTTGCTGTCTTCTTTTGCCAAGCATCAACTTGCGCACTATCAGTAGGCTTTGGGACCTCAACCTGTTGTTGGGAAAAGTATCCAATATGGAATGACCCTATCCCACTCTAAGGGTGATAGTACCTCAGCAACAACCGAATGCAAAGCTATTCAAGATTACTTCTTTATGAGATGTAAGAGAGAGGAGGAAGAGATCCACTAACCGTTATCTTCCGCTAATGATTGATCCAATCTTCTCTCTTTGCTGCTTGCTCCCAGCTCCTTGCTCTTTCACTGGCCCAGCTACACGAAGATCCTGCAAAAGTACAAGAAAGGGAAACTACAAGAAGCATACATCCATAATTGATTCAAGGATTAGAATAAATCAAATATACAAGCATCAATACGCCATTGAGACACATGGATATAGAAGAACCTCAAATGCTTTATTAATGGAAGAAGTAAAGTTCTGAGAGTGTTACAACCATAAGAGGCCCAATCCAGCAACACCTCCCAGCAGAAAGAAATCTCCTCTTCACCTCCTTCAAGCAAATCACCCAATAGTTCTATACTCAAACCAACAGCACTTCCTTACAGTCACAAAATTCCAGCCTCCCTAGACCTCATGAGAGAGCTCTATATATAGGAGTTTTGGAGAAAGGATGAGTCAGCTTGAGGCTGGCATGAAGCTGACTAGTGTCCTCTCCCGCTTCAGCTATTCTTCAGTTCTTGAGTCCACTTGGAGTTTCTTGCTTCCACTTGGAGATCTAGATCCTCTTACTCATGACAAGGCGAATTCCCTGATCCAAGTGTCATTTTGGAATCTTCCTGGGCATTTGACACCTTGAGGAATGACTGTGCCACTTGGCCAATCTCGCCCAGCGCAGGTAGCCTTCATTACTGTTGACATTCAGCGCAGGTACAGAGTGGAGCAGTTGACATTCAGCGCAGATGCTCAGTGGAGCAGTTGACATGATCCAAAATTAGCTTGTTTTTGAGTGTTTTCAGGTGGAGAACTGATATTTAGTGCTTTGGTTTGCTGACCTTGTTCCTCTAGGGGTAGGAACAACATGTTTAGGGACTTTGGATCCCTCAGATTATTGACATTTCATGCTTCATGCTGTAAGGCACAAAAATGTCTATAACAGTTGCCCCCTAAAGTATGAGGTCGTTTATCGGGTGAAATGCTTTATCAGGAGGATCCGAAGTTCATTCAATCGTTGAGAGGTGACCTGTAATAAATACAATACAATACATTATTTTTCATTCTGCTTTCATGATCTAGCTGAGGCGGGCATTCCCATGCTCAGCTTTATAAATTCATTTTGGTACATAGAACAGATGATCGTCTGATGGTAGACTGATAATTCTCTGCTGAAATTATCATCCTTTGAGTAGGATGATCATCTGTTGTAATAATGTACATATCAAATGTCTTTATATTTCCTGAATATATATCGCAGCCCGGATGGATGAAACTAGATCCGGGGTCTTCAAACTCGTTCGATCTTCACTCTAAGTACAAGTCGATCCATGTGAGAATTGCGCTGAAGTCGAACATGGAAAGACATCGCTTGATTACCGGTCAATAATGTAAACCGTTAACAAGCGCGAGAGGAATCACTGATAATGATAATGACCCTCAAGGTACTGCAGTGCAATTCACATGGTGTGAATAAAGGACTTGGCGTCGAACACCACGCAAAATCTTCTGGTCGAAGGTCATTGATGTATACCTGTCACCGGAAGTGAGAAACTTGCCATTGAGGCATGCAAGCTTCAAAGTACTGAGGGGGGTGTTCCTAGATCAACTTCTTGGATAATGAGCTGAAGTCGACAAGAAGCGATCCGTCAAAGGAGGGCCTTAATGAATCCCACATCAGTGACACGGAACGGAGCTAATGATTTTAGTGGAGGTGAAAACAATCTGTGAAATATGATTCAGGGTGGCGATCATGGGTGGATGAAGGATAATGTATGGCAGTGGATGGGACATGGTTGACTCTTTCTGAATGACATCTCTTGAACATATAACGACACTGATGTGATGGATCGGTAGCATTACCCCAAATGTGGATGGTTTGACGAGGACCATGGTGATGAGACCGGTGAATGAAACAACCCAACCCGATGTGATACGGAGGACAAAGTGTCATGTTCAAGAGCGACTTGCTACCATTAAAGCTTTGAGGTTCTCCCAATTTTTCCCCAGTGGAGTCGCCAATTTGTTGTTGGGAAAAGTATCCAATACGGAATGACCCTATCCCACTCTAAGGGTGATAGTACCTCAGCAACAACCGAATGCAAAGCTATTCAAGATTACTTCTTTATGAGATGTAAGAGAGAGGAGGAAGAGATCCACTAACCGTTATCTTCCGCTAATGATTGATCCAATCTTCTCTCTTTGCTGCTTGCTCCCAGCTCCTTGCTCTTTCACTGGCCCAGCTACACGAAGATCCTGCAAAAGTACAAGAAAGGGAAACTACAAGAAGCATACATCCATAATTGATTCAAGGATTAGAATAAATCAGATATACAAGCATCAATACGCCATTGAGACACATGCATATAGAAGAACCTCAAATGCTTTATTAATGGAAGAAGTAAAGTTCTGAGAGTGTAACAACCATAAGAGGCCCAATCCAGCAACACCTCCCAGCAGAAAGAAATCTCCTCTTCACCTCCTTCAAGCAAATCACCCAATAGTTCTATACTCAAACCAACAGCACTTCCTTACAGTCACAAAATTCCAGCCTCCCTAGACCTCATGAGAGAGCTCTATATATAGGAGTTTTGGAGAAAGGATGAGTCAGCTTGAGGCTGGCATGAAGCTGACTAGTGTCCTCTCCCACTTCAGTTATTCTTCAGTTCTTGAGTCCACTTGGAGTTTCTTGCTTCCACTTGGAGATCTAGATCCTCTTACTCATGACAAGGCGAATTCCCTGATCCAAGTGTCATTTTGGAAGCTTCCTGGGCATTTGAAACGTTGAGGAATGACTGTGCCACTTGGCCAATCTCGCCCAGCACAGGTAGCCTTCATTACTGTTGACATTCAGCGCAGGTACAGAGTGGAGCAGTTGACATTCAGCGCAGATGCTCAGTGGAGCAGTTGACATGATCCAGAATTAGCTTGTTTTTGAGTGTTTTCAGGTGGAGAACTGATATTTAGTGCCGTGGTTTGCTGACCTTGTTCCTCTAGGGGTAGGAACAACATGTTTAGGGACTTTGGATCCCTCAGATTATTGACATTTCATGCTTCATGCTGTAAGGCACAAAAATGTCTATAACACAACCTCTATGAAATCCTTCAACCCATTATCATCTAACATCGCCTCCATCTTGTCCTTCCATGCAATATAGTTCGAGCTGCCCTCAAGGGCATACTTCAATCGCAATCCATTGAAAGACATTGCAACGTTGACACCAAGAAAAACACTGCTACAAATTCGAATTCCACCAGCTCAAAACTCAACCGCCTCTGATCTAGAATTCGTGAGAACAAAGTATTTCTCGTACAGAGATTGACTATATGGGCTTTTACCGGATATCTCACCTTCCAAAGGAAGGATGAATCCAGAGGCTACCTGGCCCAATTACAGATTCTGCCTGAAGAAATAAAATGTAAACACTTTCTGAATAATAAATCTGATGATCAACTGCTCCGATACCATGTAGAAATTTTGAATAATATGAAACTTATTCATAGAGATTATCCTGATTATACACTATTGCGGAATGCATGCATAATACATAACCTCCTCTACATTGATCATCAATTTTGCAGAATTCAGAAACAATCACATGCGCACATTGAAGCATCAATCACACATATCAACACAGTATATCACGGGGAAAGCATACAGCTGAAAACCCCACACTATTTTGTATATTATAATGATTGAGAACATGTAAAAATACATAGTACAATACTCCTCACAAGTACTCAGTACTATCTCCACCTGTTACACACAAACTAGCTCAGATCTAAATCAATCACAGGTTCAAATCTCCTCCGCTGCTTGCCTGCCTCCATTGCGCAATCCTGCAAGAGAATAATGATGAATGGCTGAAGCAAACTCGTATTCCTTGGCTGAACCACGCAATCCTCATTGGCATTACTCAATCCCACTGATTGTGCAAGATCTCATGCACAACTATAGTCACAACTGATAGCAATCTCAACCTCTAACACCTGTCTCCACTGAACTGTCCATGCACTGAGTTAACTAATGTATTCTTTAGTTGCTTTATGAGTTAATAATTAGTGAATTAATTTAACAATTAATTCACATCACTCATCACTAGTGTATTTGCAGTTAAACTAAATACAACTAGTTCAACCAAGTCAAACTGAACACAACTCCATCAACTCCTCAATCAACTCTACCAAACTCAACCACATGAGTTCTAACTAAAGTCCATCATGCAATAGCTCAACTGACCCATAAGAAAAGTGTATTTCCTTCTAACAGCTGCATGTGCCACATCTGTAGCTCAAAATGAAGTGCTCCAAAATGATAAGATAATGTTTATAGTCCAAATATTATTATGAGCTAATAATATTCGACTGTTCTATTTTTAGCCCGACAGTCTAAAAATAGAAACCGCCCATATGTCTAAAAATAGAAGTCCATCTATTTTTACCAACATGACCAATCATCCACAAATAGCATCCTGCAACTATAGACCATGATCCATATGTCTAAAAATAGACATAGTCTAAAAATAGACTTTGCCCCAAAAATAGCCTGCGGGCCCACTTAGTGAAGGCGACTCCTTTCCACTAAGCTCCATCATCTTGTTGCATTTTCAACAAACTATGTGAAATATATGTAAGTAAGAATCTGAAAAGATCAAATTAGTAGATGCATTGATTTTAATAACAACATACTATAAAATGATTTGAGTTTCATGGTTCAACAATGATACATTACAAACTGATTAGATACATTGATTTAAACAATTGCATATTGAAAAAAAATGATATATTGATTTCACTAATGATATAATGCAAAATGACATTGTCAAGGATAATTTTAGGGGCGAATGTTCGCCCTTTGGCGAAATTAAGGGGTTTTAAATTTTTAGTGGGCGAATATTTTGTATCATAGTACATTTTTATAAATCACCTCAAATAGCCCACCTTATTTTAAGGGAGAGGGTAAAAAAGGTAAATTTAGCCCTTGAAATTAGGACTTACAACCTTCCATTCGCCCATTTTCAAGAATAGGTTTTATTTAAGTGAATCCTATGGGCCAAATACCATATTTATAAAAGAGGTATGGTAAATTAATAAAAATATAAATAAATGAGAGGTATGGTAAATAAATAAAACATTTTTTATATTTACTCCATAAGTCACCTTATATACATGTAAGGGTGTAAACAAATAAAAATATAAGTAAAGTGGAGGTATGGTAAATAGATAAAACGTCTTTTTATACTTACTCAAAAGGTGTGGTAAATAAATAAAAATATAAATAAACTAGACGTATCGTAAATAAATAAAACCTCTTTTTATATTTAGTCCATAACCCTCCTCCTATTTATGAAGGCTCAAGAAAGAGGTTTTATTTAAGTGAATCCTATGGGCCAAATACCATATTTGTAAAATAGGTATGGTAAATTAATAAAAATATAAATAAACGAGAGGTATGGTAAACAAATAAAACATTTTTTAATATTTACTCCATAAGTCACCTTATATTTACGAACACTCAAAAAATGGGTTATATTTAGGTGAAACCTATGGCCAAAATACTATGGGACAAATACCATGGACTAGATTGTTATTAATACCATGCAAAAAACCATTATTAACCCTAATATTAGAATTAATAAAAATAAAAATGGCACATGGTATTGACCCATGGTATTCACCAAAATGGCACATGGTATTGACCCATGGTATTCACCTGGAATGTAGCCTATTTAAATGGGGGAATTAAACCAGCATGTAGCCTATGCTAAGATTCACTAGGACTTTACAAAGTTTTATTATTTAGTGAAGCTCGCCAAGATCTTACAAGATTTTATAATTGAGTAAAATATTTGCCATGCCTGGTGAGAGATTCGCCAAAAAATTATATATACATATTATATTATTGATAAAATCGCCTTCCATTTTTCCTATATACCATGGAGATTCGCCCATTTATTATATTTATAAATTTAGGGGGGTTCTTAAAATTTTCCCTGGACATTGTGTGTTTACAAATGCTACAATGCGACATTATTAATGCAATGATTCTAGAAAAGATATGTAAATTGTCATAGATATTTCACTTGATAATTTTTCACAAAAAAACTACTAGAATATATTAGAAAATACAAAATATACATAATGAGGGTTTATTTATCCTTAGATTTTTGGATCTTTTCATTCTTGTTTATTTCATGTGATGCAAATTAAAATTATGTAGAAAATAGAGAACAGATGGAACAACCACTCACAAATCACAATAACACAATATTTGACTTGGGAAGCCCTTTTAGCTAGAAAACCCGATTGGAAGGTGAGGTTGCTATGCTCTCACTTTTTCTAAATGGAAATGGATGCAAGTACAAAGAAGTGATACCTATGGCCCATGGGCTACAACACTGCACAAAGCCTCTTTGTTTCCTCTCTTTCTATGCACTCTTGGCTACTATGATCATCTATGGAACAAAATGCACTTAAATAGAATGAACCCCCTTTTCCTTTTAGTGTTCAGGTTATAACACAGCACAATAGCCTACTTGTGGTTAAGATTGACTCCTTTAACTCTTAAATATAATTACAATACTGACTCTTCTAGTGTCATATTCATCATGATCATATTTTTGGCCCCTTTTTCCATGAATAATGGGGGCTAATGTGGCATCCTCTCAAACCATGGTGATCAAAATAAGAAGGTCAACTTCTAGGCGGCATATCTTTTGCATACAGACTTTGATTGAGACCATTCTTGCACCATTGGGAAGGTATATGTGTTTTTAATAGAACTAGGGTTTCACACTTTGGTAATAAAGTTTTACCCACTAAAAACGTCATTTTAGTCCTAAAATTGCTTCCAAAGGTTTCAAACCCTATTTTGTAAAAATGGTTATGTGAGCTAATTCCTCTACTTTTTCCACTTTGAAAGCATTAATATGGATGGAAAAAATGTATTCATCCAATATGGATCATACCACCCCAATGTTAGACCAAACATCACATTGAGAGGGGTTGTTGGATCAGTGTGGTAACAATTTTATCATTTCACAACTTGTCATCAATGAACAATTATGTAGCAATGAATCATAACCATTTGCATCATATCAGTAAATATGGAAATTCATATTGAAGTTATCATCACATCACATCAATGTAAGAGGACACATTATTTATGTGGAAACCCATACAAGAGAAAACATGAAACTTATTATTATTATTATTATTCAATTCATTACATAGATTTGTAGGAACCAATTTATTGGAGGCCCCTACCCCCAAGATATGTAAGAAAATACTTGTGGTAGTATATAACTTGATTGAGGCACCAACATCAAAAATATGCAAGTAACTACTCACTATAGGCTACAAGTTGTTTGAGGCACCAACCCAAGAAATGAGAAAGCTTTGACTTGCTTTAAGCTCTACCCTGATTGAGGCATGTCCAACCTCAATAATGAGAAAGCTTCAACTTGCTATAAGATTCTACCTAATTGAGGAACCAATGTTAATGGAGATGCCCACCTCCTTCTTCAACTTCATGTGGACCACTTTTCAAAATATTTCAAAATGGATCCACCTACTCTTCAATCAATACAATTCTTCAACCTAACCAAATCATTGTTGTCATACTGTTGTCAACAACCTAGCATACCCTGTCCATACTCTGTTCCAACCTACTCATCAATCTGGTCATATAAAACCCTTCTCAAAACCTATTCTTTCTATATATCTAATGTTAATTGCAACATGCTTATAAACTTCCAAAATATATACTAGATGTTTTGAATACATAATCAAGGTTTTTCATGCCTTTACAACTATTCATCATTGAACCCTTATCATCACACTTCTTCCATAATCCAAATTGGCATAGAAATGAGCCCAAAAAAACCATATAAATCAAAAACTTAATTAATTTTTATTATAAAGGCCCTTTCAGGGTGCATTCTTCAAAATGAGCACTTTCCAACAACAACTATAAAATTTGCATTTTTGACAACTTAAATGTTCGACTAAATGTAAACTTACGAGGGAAATAAACACTATTTTCTGACCTATTGAATGACGAGTTTCGGACCCAGGACCTTAGCAACACCATTCATGTCTACTATCAACTGGGCTACGCAATATTTCTTATGATAGCGTCCTTATGATTTGATTTTATTATGTACAAAATTACTTCAAAGGGAGTGGGGAATTTATCCTGTCACCGGTCCTCATCAAATTACTTCAATACAGCTCATCTTTACAAGCATTGCATGCCTTTACAGCAGCCATTCCTTGGCACTGCAACTTTGCCTGAATATTGATTATGTAATCCAACTTGTCATGCGAACTCTACTTTGTACACGGTCAACTAGACTCCAAGTCTCGGTTGTGCCCTAATCGATAGTGAATGTGGTAATCTCTGTCGTGATTAGTGATCTTAGCAATGTATGCCAATGTAGACAGTCTCCTGCTAGCATTTAGAATGATACTAATGACACTCTAATGATGGTTACACTTTGTCCATGCCCTCAATACAATCCAATTCCGATTGAATCCAGAACAACCATAATCATAGATAAACCAGGGTCATACTTTCAACCTCCGCTCATCACAAAAGAAATGAGAACCAATGCTAATGAACTCAAATGAATGTTACAAATAAGTTTCAGCCACTGGCTTCTAATTAATTAACAGAGTAACTCAACCACAGGCCTGGCCCACTATTGGCCATTAAACAATAATGGAGCTTAGCCTTTTCCTTACAAGTCTCTACCATTAATCAAATAACGATGGCACTCGACCTTTGTCTAATAGAAATGGAGTTGAGCCTCTATGTGATCGCAATGGAGCTTGGACTTTTTCTACGATAACAAGTCTCTACCATTAATCAAATAATGATGGCACTCGACCTTTGTCTAATAGAAACGGAGTTGAGCCTCTATGTGATCACAATGGAGCTTGGCCTTTTTCTATGATAACAATGGTGTTCGAACTTTGTTTATCATACCAATGGATCTTGGCCTCTATCTACGATAGAAATGGAGGCTAGGCCTCACATGCCTCAATCATATGTCAAACAAGAGTAGAAATTGCCCACAACCCTTTATCTAAGATAAATTGAACGGTGGATCTAGGCCACCGATCTATATTGATTGTTCAAACAACTATTAGAACTCAATCACCCAGTTGCCCATAGTGAAACTTCAACTACCACTCATCATTGAAAAATACAATGAACATATTAAAACCAATACACATCATTTCTGAACTAAGAACCAAAACATATAACTTGTGTTTTTTATTGCATGTGTTTAATGAAGTTATCCTCCATGGCATGGATATTTATCTATGCAATTGGTGGATCGAAACTTATGGAGGTGACCATGGGTCATGCCACTAATCTAGGAGTTTCCACCTTAATATCTTCACCAAGTTGACCATGTGACCATTCCCCTAACTTTCGCCCTAGATTTTTGGCCTAATTTTGGAAGCCATATGACCATGCCCCATGACCAGCTACTGAGGGATTAATGGTCCTTGGCATGGTGACGAAATAATTCCGTGTGGAATCTTATGAGAGGATCCATGTGTCACTATGGGATAGGCTAGTATTCTTGGATAACATTCAAACAAGTTGAGCATATATTTGTCATCCAATTCCTCATCTGGCTATTAGAGACATCTGATTGGAGTAGGTACATTGTTAAAGTTCATGCACCTTTTTCCACTATTCACCATCGATTATATCAATGACCCATTTATTAGCCCTTAATATGCACACTCATTAATGAATTTGGTGATTTGGATTTTCCCCATGGTTTAGGTATTCTACTATTGTTATTTTTCAAATGGCCATAACTTCTTGTCTGGGTGTTTTTTAGAGTGTGATATATTGTTGGAAAGGTATTGACAAGGGCTATCTAACCACACTATCCATAGGATCATTGTAACATCATAAATTCATCAAAAAATAAATAACTTCAAACCTATTTGAATTCATGTGATGAGAACATACAATATATTAGGTTATCATACTACTTCATAGGTGACATTGTTGCTTCCTTAGACATTCCCTTTGACATCAATGAAACTTGTTGTCACCAATGACAACACTATATGCAACAATATACCCCTTTATCATTGATGGAAACACCACTAGATATTGATGGTCATTGATGGCACTGAGATTAAACTCTAGTTCTCCTTGACATGTTGTGGAGGACTTCTAATTGCTTTTGTTGCTTCTCTTCTTTGTCACTTCTACATTCTTTCTTTCAATCTTTCTGCTCAACGTATATCTTGCTCATCCTGCTCAAAGTATATTATCAATATATGCATATTCTCCTGATCCGATTAGAAAATGGCATCAACCCATGGTATTCATCCACCCATGGAATTTATCCATGGTATTGTAAGTGGCATCCACCCATTGTATTTATCCACCCATGGTATTGTAAGTGACATCCACCCATGGTATTTGCCCATGGTATTGTGACATTCACCCATGGAATTGACCCGTGGTATTATAACTTAAAAATACTATAAGTAACAAGTCGCATTTTGTAAAAGGATACAAAATGCGACTTTTTTACTTATGGTATTTTTGAGGTACAATACCACGGGTCAATTCCATGGGTGAATGAATACCATGGGTGGATGTCACAATACCATGGGAAAATACCATGGGTGAATGAATACCATGGGTGCATGTCACTTACAATACCATGGGTGTATAAATACAATGGGTGGATGTCACTTACAATACCATGGGTAAATTCCAAGGGTGGATGAATAACATGGGTGGATGAATACCAGGGTTGATGCCATTTTCTATTTGGATCATCTCCCACTTTGACATCAATGAAAAAGGGTCATGGATATCCTCCATAATTATGTGTGGACTTTACCTTGTTATAAGTGTAAAATCCCCCTGAGACCATGTTGTTAGTGCCTACCAATGCTCGTCCAATTTTTCATGTACTTTCATGTGGAACTAATAGATTATATCCCTAATATTAATATTTCATGTTGTTGTTTTTACCTTATCTTATGGATATAATAGAGTCTACCCTTGATATTATGCTCTTAATACTTCTCCAATGGCTCCTATACATTTTCCTCCTTTCATGGATTGGAGGATAGTCCTTTGCAACCTTGAATAATTGTACTAACATCTTTCAGTAAAAATCACATAAGAAAAATTCTCGTCAATGCGTTGAGAAAACTCTTCCATGGAGGAAGAGGCTACTTCCATCATTTGTATGAGATATTTGAAACTTTCCCTTGGTAGAGGCTTAGTAAATATATCAACAATATATACTTTGGAAGGTATATATTCCAATTTGACTGATTGATCCACAAATTGTTCTCACAAAAAGTGATACTTGACGGGAATATGCTTAGTTTTTTAGTGCATGAAATTTGAAACATTAATTTCACCAGTATTGTCACACATGATAGAAACAAGATGATCATTATGTTCCCATAGATCCTTCAAAATTTTCTTCATCCATAGTACTTGATTACAAGATGTAGTTGCCTTAACAAACTATGCTTTAATGGTAGATAGAGAAATGAAGGATTTATTTTGTTGAGCCAAGAGACCAGGAACTTTGCAAGAAAAAATGCTCATCCACTAATGATCTTTTTTCATCCACTCTTTCATCACAGTCTACATTATTATAGACGTTCAGAGTAAGGTTTGTTCCCTTGGGATACCATAATTCATAACCTTTAGTTCACTGCAAATACCTTAGTATTATTTTAACAACATCTATGTGAGAGTCTTTTTGACATGTTTGAGACCTACCTACTAATCCCATAACTTGCATAATGTCTAGCCTTGATGTCTTCAAATAGAGAAGACTTCCTATCATTGATTTGTACATAGTTTTATCTACTTCAAGAGATTCATCATCTTTACTTATTTTACGACTTGTAACCATAATAGTTCTTATAGGGGCACAATTCTCCATTCTAAACTTTTTCAGTATTTCTTTAGGATATTTGGACTGAGATATGAAAATGCCTTTCTTGAATTGATTTAATTTTAGTCCAATAAAAAAGGATAATTCACCTAGCGTATACATTTCAAACTTATTTTGCATGTTTCTCGCAAAGTTATTTCTCATGGAATCATCATCACTACCAAAAAATGATATTATACACATGGACATGTGGTAGACATCAAACGTGGGATGACCCGCTCCTCAGTATTAGCAGAACATGTGGAAAAGACAAAACACCACATATGCATTGAGGACGCTCGAGTCATTGCTAAGATAGATCATTTCCATCACCATAAGTTTAGGGAAGCTATAGAGATTGAAAGGAGGTCAAGCAATCTGAATAGAAATGATGGTTGGAAAATTAGCAGGTGTTAGATCCCTGTCAATTCTCCTTAAGCTTATATATATATATATATAATTTTAAATTTTATCTTGACTACAAATACACGATTAATTATTTTTTTCATTATTGATTTATCTATTATTATTATTATTATTATTATTATTATTTTTATTTTTAAGTTTTTTGTATTAATTGTTTTTATTATTTAAGTTTGATCATTTATTATTTTTGTTTATTTTTAATATTTTAGAATTAATTGTTTTCATTTTTTAAGTTTGACCCTAATATTATTTTTATTTTATTATATTATTATATTGATTTTATTAATTGTTTTATTTTTTTGATTATTTAGGTTTGACATAAATATTATTTTTATTTTTATTTTTAGATATTCATTTCATTAAAATTTCCTTTTGATTAATTAGTTTCCTTAATTCAATATTAACAATTATATTCTAACAATTATTTCTTATATTAAAATATATTTATTTAGTCAAATCTAGTTGTTTTCTTTATATGAAAATATTATTTATTTAGTCAAATCTAATCGTTATATTAAACGGCTAAAAACAATTCTCTTCATCTATTTAACTTGTTCTTCTTCTTGTCCTGACGATGAACCACATTGGATGGTTTGAAACGCGTTGACAAAACTCTGATAATGTGATTTTTACTAAAATTTTTCTTACTATTCAAAAATCAATATGTTACCTCTTTGAATTTTGATATAAAGATTAGGACCGGTAGAGCCTCTTTTAAAACCCTATTGATGAAGATAACCATCAAATTGGGAGTACCATGCTCTAGGAGCCCATTTCAAATCATATAATGCTTTGTTTATACTACACACATAGTCTTTATCTTTGGTTAGATGAAATCCTTTTAGCTGCTCAACATAGAATCCCTCCAAGAGATATCCATTCATGAATGTTGACTTTATGTCCATTTAATATACTTTGAATCCTTTAAAGCATGCAAAATATAGGAACATTTTGATAGCTTATAATCGGGCACTAGAGCAAATGTATAATCAAAATCAATGCCTTCAACCTACACATAAAATTTGCATACAAGTCTTACTTTATTCCTAATAACCATTCCATTTTCATTCTGCTTGTTCTATAAACCCACTTGGTGCCAATTAAATTTTTATCATTTGGTCTTGGAACATATTCCCAAGTCTGGTTCTTCTCAATATTATTCAACTCCTCATTCATGGCTTTAACCCAATGTCCATCCTTGCTAGCTTGTGCAAATTTTTGGGGCTCCATAAGAGACAAAAAGGCCATGTTCTCTTGAGATGATGTACTTGCAAGTTTCCTTCTAGTTTGAACACCTGAATATTTGTTTCCCAAAATTTGATCATCTCGATGATTTTCCTCTACATATGTAAATGGAAATTTTTGTGCAAGGGCTCATCCTCCCTTCTATGATATTCTTCAAACTCTTCATCTTCTTCTTACTTTGATATTGATTCTTGGAAGATGGTAGGATTGGATTAAGGTTGAGGCAGAACTTCGTTATGTGGTAGTACTTCATCTACTTTCACATCAATACTTTCAATAAATTCTCGTGTTCTTTTATTATAGCATATGTATCGATTGCTTTGATAGGAAAATCCTAGGAATATTCCTTCATTGGCTCTAGCTTTGAACATCCCAAGTTTTCATCATTAACCTTGATGTAACATTTGATACAAACACTTTGAAATGCTTAACAATGTCTAGTCTTCCTTTCCATAGCTAATAAGGGGTTTTTTTGCTTTAAGATTTGATTTGAGCCTTATTCAAGATGTACATAGTCATATTTATTACTTCTCTCCAGAGTCAATCCAGTAGTTGAGCTTCAAAGAGAAGAGATATTGCCATATATTGAACCATTCTATCATACCTTTCAGCCACACCATTCTGTTGAGGTGTTCTTGCATTAATGAAGTGCCTCCTAATGCCAAGATGTTCATAGAGTTCATTGAATTCATGGGAGGTGAATTATCCTCCTCTATCTTTCCTTATAAATTTAATCTTAAAATCCATTTCATTTTCAATAAGAGCCTTGAAATTCTTAAATTTCTCAAAAGCTTCCCTTTTTATTTGAGAAAACTAACCCCGGTCATTCTTTTGAAATATAAAAAAACTACATGAAATACCTTTCTCCTTTTAGAGTGTGTGTCTCGGCTAGTCTACAAAGATCTATGTGAATAATTTCTAATAGCCAGAATGTTAAATACTCTTTCTTTTTGAAGATGACTGTGGTTTGTTTCCAAAATTAGCATGCTTTGAAAACATCATTGTGGGGCTTTGAAATTATGGGCATGTCTCTGATGGCTTGTGTTATTGTGACTTTTATCAAGGTTTCAAAACTGATATGTCTCAATCCCTTATGCCACAGGAATATTTCATCCATCACTCCAATGCAAAAAATTTCAAATTTTTTACCCGTAAAAGATATATACATTTCCATTTGTCCTAATACCTTTTTCTACCAATTTACCTATATCTGAATTTTTGATTTCAAACCTTTTGGAGTTGAAGGTAATATCAAAACCTTGATCACACATTTGACTGACACAAAATATTATTTTTAACCCTTCTACATATAGGCTTTTTGTTCTTCAATTGTCAATGTCAATAGTTCCTTTTCTTGTGATTCTTGTTGATGTGTTATTTCCAAAATTTACTTTACCTCCACATATCTCCTTATTCTAAGATACTTGTTTTGATCCTGTTATAGACATTTTTGGGCCCTACAACCCCAAGGATGAAATGTCCATAAACCAAGGGCTCCTAAGTCCCTACAAGTGTTGTTCTAACCCCTAAAGGAATAAGGTCAACAGATTACAGCTTCTCCCAGAAGTTCTCCATGAGAAACTGCTCAGAATTGGTCAAAACAGGATCATTGCAGCTGCTCCACTGGCTAAGTGCGTTGCATCTCACCCAAATACACTGTGAAGGTGCATTGCATTTCAAAAGTCCCTTTTGTGGGGTGCGATGGGCGAGAAATGACAAATGGCAGTGTCATTCCGCGAGGTGGAGAGGCAATGGAAGCTTCCAGAATCTTCTCCTGTGACACTTGCCTCACTGAATTCGACCAAGGATGAGTAAGAGGCCATCAGTCTCCAAGTGGAAGCAACAACTATCAGAGAGAAGACACTAATCAAATCACAAGCTGACTCATCCCCCTTACAGATATCTATATATGGATCCCTCATCCCAGAGATCCAGAGGCTGGAATTTTGCATATTGAAAGGAATTGTTGTTGGTTTCTTGAGACAAACATCAGATTGTTGGGTGATCTAAGCTTTGTTTGAGGTGAAGAGGGGCTTCTTTGCTGGGAGGTTGATGCCGGGTCAGAACAACTGGTTGTAACTCCTCTTGGCTCTTTTCTTGTTTATCAATAAAAGCTATTTGAGTTTTCCTCCATGCTTGTGTGTCATTGATGCTTGCTACATTTGTATGGTCAATTTACATCTGATCCTAGATTGTTTATGATTATAGATCCATGTCTTTGTATAGTGCTATGCTTCTGTGATCTTACAGGTACTTTGTGAAGCTGGGCATGCAAGGGAGTAGTTAGCTGAGGACTATCAAAGAAGAGAGGGATCAAATCAGGAGATTAGCGCAAGATAGAGGTTGGTCTTTCTGTTCCTCTCTATCTATAATTCATAAAGGAAAAATGAAAGTAGCTTTTCTCTGTTTGTTTCTAAGGTAGCTGTCACACCTTAGTGGGATAGAGTAGTTCTATATAGACACTTTTCCCTGTAACAAAATGGCGACTCCGTTGGGGAGATAATTAGTTTGTTTGTTTATCATTCTTTGTTGTTTGTTTCATAAACTTACAAGTAGCATTCGAACTGAATTTGCCATAACAAATGCAAAGTAGATAACTGCTACTTCAATCCATCTACTCGATCTATTTATGATTTAAACAACTGATTCACAAACTATCTGATTGCCCTTGTGATAGCTCTTAGATCCTCCTTAGATCTACCCCTGATTGTTGCATTACTGATTGCTTTTTGCTCGGCCAAAACCCAAGAACTGAACTGCAAACTGTGATCCGGAACCTGAACAGAGTCTCGTTTCTAGCCCAGCACAGGTACTGTTCAGAGATTCTGAATTTCAGCGCACTTCCCGAGTGGACAACCTGCGCTGCATTTCAGATTCTCTGTGTTACAGGTGCGCTGATCAGACTAGCTCTGTGCAGTTGTGGCTTCTGTGGTTCATTCTTTCCAGTTTTATTCCTGAATTTTGCTGCCTGTGATCAGTATATGTCTGTTTGAAACCCATTTTCCTTGTTGTTATTCCGCCTCCTTTGTACAAAAGAACTGTAGATGTTTTTGTGTGTTTGTTGAGTCATTTACAGTTCTCCTTTGCAAAAGTAGCGTAATCGTACTGTCGTCCTTTGATTTGAATCTGTCGCAAGTGTCGATTTCAATCGTAGTAAAGAGTTTGATTGCTGTTGGTGGTCGATTATCCTGTTCCTATTGCTTTTGATTTGAATTTGTAATTTTCTAGTGTCAAGAACAAGTATTCATTTCAAAATCGTAAGGTGTTGTGATCATCTCCATTTTTTGATTTTGAAAAGAAACTTGTTGATATTTGTCGCTTGAAAAGAAATTCAGATTTGTGCATCAACTTTATTTTTAGCATTCATATACTAAGAAAGTCGAAAACAAATACATGCATGTGCATTTGCATATAGACAGTCTGATTGGCTTGATTTAGGAAAGTGCATTTTAGAGTGTGCTCTTTGCTCTTTGTGAAAAGATTTTGTCTTTCTTTTCCCTAGTAGCTAGGATTTTCATTGCATAAAGGAGATAAAAAGTTTGTTTATCATCTTAGATTGCATTTTAGGAATTACATCTACATCTCGTGGTGAACCCGAAAGGCAAACTTCTTAAACAAGATCAACTTAAAATAAATTCAATGAATCTAACAACGCTTTGGAACTTAACGCACAACATTTAGAAGTCTAGGCTAGAGACATATTCCAGTGTTGTAAAGCCTGGTAACTGTTGTTCTCACTGATGGTTGGGTGATTCCTCCACTTTGAGACGATAAGTGCCAGTGCGGACTTGTGCTCCCACGTACCGTCGAGTATATTTTGGGAGACCCCAATAGATTTAATCCTTTATCCATAGGAAGTCGTGTCTGCCGCCCTATCGATCGCAATGCACTGAACACAACATTCGGGAAGATTGACTGTCGTACCGTAAAAAGTATTCTACAGTTTTGCGATTGGTTTGGTACTCCCTCTACCTAGATTTCCAGAGCAGTCCTTTTCGTTCCTTTTCAGACTCCTTAACAGAAAAGGTCCATCTGAGCACTTGTCACTTCAGGCTCATTAAAAATCGAAGGAGACTAGAGTCATCTTTTGTTTTTTCTCGACTCTTAAAAATTGAAAAAAAAAGTTGTGTCAAAGCATCTAAAATTTATTTTAAACGGAATATTCATTAACCTTTCCTACGTTGATCTTGGGTTGAGAAAATGGAATCCACCAACCAAGGAATTCCCCTTGGAGGAAATCCTAGTCCCTTCTCCTCTTGGGGAGATGTTGGTGCACCCCATATGGCCACATTGTCGCTTCCAGGACTGACAATTGGTTTACCTGTATGTCTCTTCTCAACCTCTATCGTTCAGAACACCACAATTCCTGAACAATCGAATAAGCAACTAGACGAGTCTAGAGTTAGCCACCAACCTTCTACTTCCTCTAATTCTTCCTCTCCTCCTTCCTCTTCACTTGATGGGGCTGGTAAAGCCAAAAGTCAAGTACCTAAGGAAAAGAAGGAAAAGAAGAAGAAAGAGAAGAAGAAGAAGGAGCCAAAAGCGAATGGGGGCAAACGAGTGTCGTCTAACGAAAATCCACACACTGCAGCGACCAGGCTTAAATCGCCATGTGTCATTTGCAAAGGAGACCACTATCACAGAGATTGTCCTTGCATCCCTCGAATCTTAAGGGACTGGTCTCCTCGTTTGCACGACCCGATGTCATCAACCTCTGATGATCATGTTGAAAACGCACCGTCAACTAGTGAAAGTGAAGCCCCAGGACAAAAAGGAAAATATAGATTTCCTTGTAAACTGTGCAAAGGCGATCATGCCGTCCACCGTTGTCCCTTCTTAGATGAGGCTAAAAGAGTTTTGGACGATCGTCCGGTTTCACCGTTACGACTTCCTCCTGGATATAAAAAACTCTTGCCGAGTCCGTCACCAGTTGAAAATCCGGCTGGCCCGCTCAGGTGGTCGGCTGAAGCATCTATCATTGAAGATAAACCATCTGAATCCATACTAGACGAAAGTCAAAAGGTCGAGGCGGCAGTTGACCCGGTCTTGCCTTCAGAGGTTCCATCTTCAGATGATACAGTCACTGAAGAGAACAAGGATGACACCGTCCAAATTCTTTTCATAAGCACAGACTCCAACGAACATGGGGGCAATTTACCCGTTCCTTTACCGCAGGAAGGAAGTTCGTCAGAGTCGTACCCGGCCGTCTATTTGGTCCCACCTCCAAGCAACCTAGTTGTCTCCTTCGACTGGAATCAACTAGGTAGACCCCGTTTACCAGCTAGTGTACCATTCCGAATTATTGTTCAAATATATAGAATGGTTATGGCTAGTACCATCATAGGTGAGGGGGCTTCTGTGAGTATCCTTTCCTCAACTGCTTGGAAAGCGCTTGGTTCGCCATCGCTTTTGCCTGAGATGAGAAATCTAACAGGCTTTGATAAAGGAACCAGTCGACCGTTAGGGATCCTTCCCAATGTGCCCATAACATTGAGAGGGAAAACCATTAACATGAACATAATGGTAGTTCAAGGACCCCTGGATTACAATCTACTTCTTGGACGAGACTATATTTATTGCATGAGAGCCATTGTCTCATCACTCTTTAGAGTAATGTGTTTTTCGCACGAAGGAAGAGTGGTCAAGCTCGTAGACCAACTTTCATTTCCCAGATAACGCATAGCAAATAGTCATATACCATCCCTGAATGGTCTTTTCACACAAGAAATGTCTCAATCCCCAGTTCGTCCACCCGATGAGCGCGAGTGATTCGGGGGGACATGACTGAAACCCAGGGGGCATGCATCCTGGTCTGCTTCGGCAGGAAAACTTTGGGTATAAGGTAGGTTTCCGCGAGAGAATATGACCTCCGTACTCCCGTCCGTGATTGGAAGAGGGAGTTGGACTGGAATAAGATCCTCTTTTCAAAGTTATGTGAGTTGGCGAGCATCGCCGCTCACCTTTGTTTATTTCGGTAGACATCGCCGAAGAAGTGTTTTGTTTGTGCTATGAATAGAACAATCTTTGGGTAACCTGTAAGAGGTAGGCCTCTCTCGCTAAAACAAATGTTTTAACGGAAAGAAGTAGGGGTAACCTTGAAACTCTGTTTTATACTTGGGGGCATGCAAACCTTTTGGAGTGCAAGCGAAGAGCGACTATTTTTTTTTTTTTAATTTATAGGACCTCTAACCCTTTAAACTTGTAGGATTGGTCGTTTCCTAACTTGCATAAAGAAAGGATGTGGGGCAAATCTCTAAAAGTTGTTGTTTTATATGAGACATTCTTATCACACGACTGGATTAATCGAGCAGTTTTAGCACATAGTTCAAGCTCGTTAAAAAATAAACATAAGACATGAGCAAATGTTTCCACCCACGTTTAAGCTCGTTAAAAAATGAACTATTCCCCGGTAAATAACCATCGTGAATGTAGTACTTCAGCCATTAAAGCCTTGGTCGTGTTTGCACCGTCACCTCCACTTTTTCATTGGCCGATCATTCACCTCCATTTGATTGTTTACCCATTTTGAGGAACAGCTGCGAAGAGTGATTTCACTAGCCATCCTTGTGACACTGCCGTGATTGGAAAATTCCAAACCTTACCTGGAATCAGCTGCTACCCGTTTTATCACTCGTTCCTCAAAAGACAAGTCTCCTTTAAGCTCTTTTCAACTGACTCGTAAAATATGAAAAGATTTCCGAGCCATTGGCCTCTCCAGCTCGTTAAAGGGACAGGAAGTGCTATCCCTCCTCTAGATTTTAATCTTTTTGGACCTGAGGGATTATTACACAAAAAGATCGAGCGCTTGTTTTGTTCGGCTCGTTAAAAGTATCGAAAATTCATCCCTTCTGTATTGTTTTATACTTTTTCGGACTTAAGGGATTAGATGACGAAAAAGGAATTTTGGAGTTACCTTTACGTTCCTTTTCAGACTCTCTAAAATTGAAAAGGACCGAGTTATCTTTGTCGTTAAACTCGTTAAAAAGATTAATAGCGACAAACTTGTCTGTAGACGAGAACGAGTTTCACTATCGCTAGGCTCGTTAAAACATAGCGATGGGTTTTCCCGAAGGGCAAATTATAGAACAAGCATATGTTATCCTCCTCAAGCTTGACAAAAATAAAGAGGTACTGGTCAGCAATGACTGGGGAAAAATTGGGAAGAAAACTTGAAGAAACTTTGTTGGTAGCAAGTCGCTCTTGAACATGACACTTCCACTCCGTGTCCGAGTCGGGTTGGGTTGTTTCATTCACCGGTCACATCACCATGGTCACGCCATACCATCCACATTTGGGGTTAATGCTACCAAACCATCACATCAGTGTCACCGATATGTTCAAGAGAAGTCATTCAGAGAATTCACCTGTGTCTCACCCACTACCATACATTATACTCCATTCATTCATGACTGCCACCCTGAACCTTATATCACCAGATCATTTTCACCTCCATTAAAATCATTTGCTCCGTTCCGTGTCATTGATGTGGGATTCATTAAGGCCCTCCTGTGATGGATCACTTCTTGTCGACATCAGCTCATTATCCAAGAAGTTGATCTAGGAACACCCCATTCAGTACTTTGAAGCTTGCATGCCTCAATGGCAAGTTTCTCACTTCCAGCGACAGGTTTACATCAATGGCCTTCAACCAAAAGATTTTGCGTGGTGTTTGACGCCAAGTCCTTTATTCACACCACGTGAATTGTACTGCAGTACCTTGAGGGTCATTATCATTATCGGTGATTCCTCTCGCGCTTGTTAACAGTTTACATCATTGACTGGTAATCAAGCGATGTCTTTCCATGTTCGACTTCAGAACATTTCTCACATGGATCGACTTGTACTTCGAGTGAAGATCGGACGAAATTGAAGACCCTGGATCTAGTTTCATCCATCCGGGCTACGATATATATTCACGAAAATAAAGACATTAAATGTACATCATTGTTGCACAGATAATCATCCACTCAAAAGGATGATGGCTCTATCAGAATCATCAGTCTACACTTAGACAATTGTCTGTCCTATGTACATGAAAATGAATTTATAAAGCTGAGCATGGGAATGCCCGCCTCAGCTAGATCATGAAAATAGTATGAAGATAATGTATTGTATTGTATATTATTACAGGTCTCCTCCCAGCATTGAAAGAACTTCGGATCCTCATAATAAAGCATTTCACCCGACACCAAAAGGTTAACGGCCTCATACTTTAGGGGGAAACTGTTATAGACATTTTTGGGCCCTACAACCCCAAGCATGAAATGTCCATAAACCAAGGGCTCCTAAGTCCCTAAAAGTGTTGTTCTAACCCCTAAAGGAACAAGGTCAACAGATTACAGCTTCTCCCAGAAGTTCTCCATGAGAAACTGCTCAGAATTGGTCAAAACAGGATCATTGCAGCTGCTCCACTGGCTAAGTGCGTTGCATCTCACCCAAATACACTGTGAAGGTGCATTGCATTTCAAAATTCCCTTCTGTGCGGTGCGATGGGCGAGAAATGACAAATGGCAGTGTCATTCTGCAAGGTGGAGAGGCAATGGAAGCTTCCAGAATCTTCTCTTGTGACACTTGCCTCACTGAATTCAACCAAGGATGAGTAAGAGGCCATCAGTCTCCAAGTGGAAGCAACAACTATCAGAGAGAAGACACTAATCAAATCACAAGCTGACTCATCCCCCTTACAGATATCTATATATGGATCCCTCATCCCAGAGATCCAGAGGCTGGAATTTTGCATATTGTAAGGAATTGCTGTTGGTTTCTTGAGACAAACATCATATTGTTGGGTGATCTAAACTTTGTTTGAGGTGAAGAGGGGCTTCTTTGCTGGGAGGTTGATGCTGGGTCAGAACAACTGGTTGTAACTCCTCTTGGCTCTTTTCTTGTTTATCAATAAAAGCTATTTGATTTTTCCTCCATGCTTGTGTGTCATTGATGCTTGCTACATTTGTATGGTCAATTTACATCTGATCCTATATTGTTTATGATTATAGATACATGTCTTTGTATAGTACTATGATTCTGTGATCTTACAGGTACTTTGTGAAGCTGGGCGTGCAAGGGAGCAGTTAGCTGAGGACTATCAAAGAAGAGAGGGATCAAATCGGGAGATTAGCGCAAGACAGAGGTTGGTCTTTCTGTTCCTCTCTATCTATAATTCATAAAGGAAAAATGAAAGTAGCTTTTCTCTGTTTGTTTCTAAGGCAACTGTCACACCTTAGTGGGATAGAGCAGTTCTATATAGACACTTTTCCCTGTAACAGATCCTCTTTCATGTTCCTTGCACAACCACTATCTACATGCCACTTATTCTCTTATCTTTGAGCATATAGTATGAGACCACACTTTTCTTCTGTATCCCTCCATATTTTGGGGGAAATTATTTCTTTTCTTTGATATACTTTACAATCCCTAGCCTTGTTTCCAAGGTTATGATATATAAAACATTCAATATAATTTCTTCCATTTTCAATAGACATGTTTCTTTTATAACTACAGTAAGTTTCCTTATGACCAAATGTGTGACATAGATAACAATAACCTTAAAAAAGTGTGTGGTACCCAAATGATAGTTTCTTGTAGATCATTTGGCCTGGACTTCTTCCTGAATTTTGTTAACTGAATTACTTGTTGCGTCTACTTCTCCCTTAAGAAGGATAATTTTTTCATCCCTTTCTCTTAGCTACTTTCCTGTCTCTCCTTGATGCTCGCCATTTTGTTCAAGCTACTTTATCAAACTTTCAAAATTTATTTTAAACTCTTCTAACTCAAATTCCAAAATAATAACATATTTAGCATCTAGATCCATCTTGTCCATATTCCTTAGATCCATCTTATAGTAGTTAATTGTTCCTGAAGGCGACATACTCTAACACCACTTGTTATACCAAATATCGCATTGAGAAGAAGGGGTGAATTAGTGTGACAACCATTTTATCATTTCACAACATTTCATCAACGAAAAATTATATAGCAATGAATCATAACCATTTTAATCATATCAATAAATAGAATATTATGTCATGAAGTTATCATCTCATTATGTCAACCCAAGAGGACACAGGATTTTACGTAGAAACCCATATGGGAGAAAACCAAAATTATTATTTTTCTTCTTCTTCTTCTTTAAATCATTACTTAGATTTGTAGGCACTAACATGTTGGAGGCCCCTACCCCCAATATATGCAAGAAACTACTTGTGGTAGGGTACAACCTGATTGAGGCACTAACCAAAAAAATATGTAAGAAACTTCTCATTATAGGCTACAACTATTATGGTTATGAATGCAAAACCATAAGGAGATGTTTCTCTCTGAATTTTCCCTAAATATCACGAGAATGTATATATTTGCAAGTGTACAAATATTAATGAAAAAAAATCAACTAGATATCTCAACATCCATAACATACATGCATGAGATATCAAGTGAATGGTTCGAAGAGATGCACCCATTCCCTTGCAAGTTGGTGTAGGGTGTTGAGTTCGATGTCGGAGAACCAAATTCAAATTGAGGAACTTAATCCTAGATACCACAATCCAATAAATCTACACACATACACCAAAAAACAAAGCAAAATTTCCTTCCATAGAGAGCATATTAGCATAAACAAAACATACATGAATGCATGATGCACATATCATGTAAGGGAAAGGAATCTTGAACTTTCATTAATAATCAATGAAAAATACATAAATTGATATACCTTCCACACATGATATGACCTCCCCTTTAACTTGCAACTTGGTCTCCTCCCAATGTAGTATGGCTCCCCTATGATAGTATAGACCCTAGACCTAGCCCCTTTCCTCTTGATAGGGTGCTATTATATAGGTTCATTCTATCCTTCGAGAGATTGTATCTAGACACCTAGAGTCTTGATAACTTAGGAAACTTCTACAATAATGGACCCCTAGCCAACTCATACATAAATGGATCAAGTTGATCTCCTTGAAAATGACAAACCCTAGAACCTTTTTCTCAATTATGAGCTTTTCCTAAATTATGAAATAATTATTATCTCATTATTATAAAAAATTGACAAAATATTTATGATAAATTGTTCAATTATGAAATTACACCCTTTTATCATGGAATAAATCCCACATAAGTAAAATCAAAGGTGAAAGGGGATGCATTCTAACCAGCAAATAAGTAAGTTGGACTTGGGTTTCTCTCACTTTAGTGGACTGGAAAATAGGGTTATAACATATTCCCCCTAATGCATGAGGTCAAAAGAGAAACTAATGGACAAAATGCATTATGACAAAACTTAAAGCTCAAAATGAGAGGAAGAAACCATGACTGCAAAGTTGAATCAAAGGAACTCAAGTGTTGAAGTCTCAACCTTGCTGATAATATCCCCGGGGCGGGCATACCCATGCTCATTCATAAAGAGAAACTAAACATGGCCACGAAATGTACACTATGGATTCATGACATGAAATGCTAGAACATGGCCATGAACAATACACAGTGAATCCATGTGATAGACTAAAATCATAATAGCCACTAGCAAATATATTATGGATCTATGTCACTGTAGCATCAATAGGATTATGGAAACATAAAATAAAGGTGCGTCATATTATTCCTTAAAGTACATAAATGATACATAGCTCCAATTTATCCTAGGAAGGGTGCCATATAAGAGTGAGATGTCCCTAACTAAGGGTCTTCTACACAACCCCGATGATAAAAATCTAGAGCGTGTGAATAAATGTGCTAATGTCGATCATGGTAGAAACCCTCTGATTACTGGTCAATGAGGTATACTGATAACAAACATGAGGGGACCCACCAATGATGAAAATGGACCCCAACATACATAGCAAAATCCACTAAGTGTGAATAAATGACCTGACATTGGACATTCATGGACTCGACCGATCAAGGTTCAATGATGTAAACCTATTTTCAATTATGAGGAAGCCTACTAGTAAGGACTACAACCACCAATGTACTAGGTACTATAGTTTCCTAGATCAGGCTCTTGGATAATGAGCTAAATTTGATAGGAGAAGATCTGTCGAAGGAGTGCCTTAATGAATCCCTCATCAATCAAGATGGGATAGATCAAGAGATGACATGAATGGAAGAAGTCATGAAATGATGAAGTATAACTGACACAAGGATGGTCAACACAAAAATGTCAACAATAATTGTAGATGGCCAACTTAGGTTGAGACTTCCCTTTAACACATAATGGCATGACACAAAAGTGACTTGGAAACATGACTAGTAAGCATGATGTGATATCGTGCAACAACAAAAGAGGCATTGAAGCACACTCCATAACAATTGGAAGAGTAACCATCTAGAGAAGTAGACAAACTCATATGTATGGTACATCTCCTAGGAAAGCTAAAACTCGATTGTGAGGAAATGGCTCAAATAAGTGTCATGTTCAAGGGTGACACCACTGACACTACCATTTTGACTAATAAGGCAAATAAATGATTCACCTTCCCTTTTCTATTTTTAGTCTCCTTCATGGTTTAATGAGCACAAAAGAGTAGAAAATTAAGCTCAATAGGTTATTTTTTTGTAAGTTTTATAGCGAGGCTAAAAAAAGAGATAAAGAACACTTGTGTCCTTCTCACAATTTAACAATATTGAAAATGGAAAAGTGATCGCTCACTGAATTTCAATTTAATTAACGATTAGGAAAACATTGAAAGAAATAAACATTTTCATATAGATTTTATGAGCATGATAATATGGGCAAAAGAAGCTCAATATTTTCATAGGTTTAACAAGTCATGTAAAGAATACCAAAATGGACTCAACATTTTCATATAGATTTAATGAGCATGAAAATAACATCAAAAGGAAGCTCGTCCTGGAGGAACAAGTAGTATAAAGGGTAGAAACTAGTTCCAAGTTGATGGAACCACTTTAAGCATAAGGAGGAAAATAGGATGGTAGATAAGACCACTCATCACAAAAGCCCGTCTAGGAAAGGATAAGAAAACCAAGTGAAAGAAAGTAATATGCCAAGCAGAGGATAAGAGAGGTGGTGAAATGAAATGAAGGCTTATGATTGTGCATAAAATAGGCTAAAAGTTGCAGCAATCACAAGGGATAAAAGTGAGGAATCCTCCTGGGGTAAGGCCAAAAGATGACAAAGAAGATAAAAATGAGGCTCATATTCAAAGTCATGGTGGGTCAAAAGGAGTAATTCCAAAAACGAAATGAATTACTAATGCATGGACACCAACACAAATTAAAATTGCTAAACTAGGGCATCCATGTACAGGTAACTTATACCACCAAGTTACAACATGCATAAGAGAGACAAGAAAATGTCACAACCTGGCAAGGTTGGATCTAAGGCACAATGAATATGGAAATAACAGTAAAAAATGCAACTGACATGGAAGTGAGAGACCTACTCCTATATGCCAAGTTCAAGAGAAACAAACCTAAGGTCCAGTGGATGTTGCAATAAAAATGCCACTCTATCCTATAAAACCCATCCAGAAAGACTCAACCCAAGAGAAACACACCTAAGGTCTAGTGGATGTTGCAATAAAAATGCCACTCTATCCTATAAAACCCATCTAGAAAGACTCGACCCATGGTTAAATCACATACAAATATAAATAAAACATGGATTAGGTAAAAATTTCACTATATATTTTTTATTTTTTGAGTTTTGTATTTTTTTGGATTTTTAGCATATATGATGTACTAGAAAATAGCTCACAACACACACCAAACCAAAAATCTAGAAAAACATCACACTCACTCTTATGTATAATATGTACATCATGCAACTCAATCATGGAAGAGTGGAGGTACCATATGGCACACCACAAAGGGGCCATGCCATAAAAAGTTAAACTACCTTATTCTTAAAGGTTGATGATATGAGGGAAGACTTAGAACCATAATGTTATTAGGAATGACCCAAGGATGTAACAGGTGAGTGTTTTGTGAGCTAATGTATCTCCTTGAAAAGGGTTGTCATGACATAAAGAAGCTACAAGACACTCATCAACAGGTGGATATGAGTTGGACAATTCATTAGCAAGTTCAACATTAGAAACCCAACACTTGACTAGGTCCAAGCATGGCACTTCCAAGGATGGCTAAGGAGATGCCTCTTGGATAGATTCAAGATTTTGTTTTCCATCTCTACCTTTTACAAATCGGGGAGACTAGAGGCATCAAGAGGCATAATATCCCTAGGATTATCAATAGCTGAATCCATGACATCTAAGATGACGTGTTGGGAATAATACTAATCATTAAGGAAGTTACGTGGAATAGGTCGAGCGACACCCTATGTGGGCAAAGGATACTGGTTATATTTCATATTGGGATAGATTTTCTGACCAACATCAGGAGGTAATAATAGGGCTACCAAAGAGACAATCTCTTTTGCTAAAGGTGGAATATGCTCACCATATTGATCTACATCTAAAGGAGAATGCATCACCCAAGAGTTAGAAGACTTAAGGGGTCAACAGGTGACAGAAGAGATCATGTGCATGGAAACAGTGGTTGAAGAGGAAGGAATTTTGGGCTGGGGTAAAAGT
This sequence comes from Pinus tabuliformis, assembly GCA_031772625.1. Lineage (NCBI taxonomy): Eukaryota > Viridiplantae > Streptophyta > Pinopsida > Pinales > Pinaceae > Pinus > Pinus tabuliformis. The sequence goes on along the minus strand of CM062818.1, from coordinate 497,363,189 downwards.
AAAACATTGATAATAGATGGGATTTTAAATAGTATTGCACCAACACTCTCATAATTCATGGGGCTATCTCCAATGAATGTCACAATATTTCCTATAGTGGTAGACTTGGTTGATGGTATGCAATAATCTAACACATCTATCATAACAATATTTCCTTCATGGGGTTCAACACACAAAACACCAAAGACACACAAGCAGACATGGCATAAAACCAGCTATGACCAAGGAGCATATTATAATCTTAGGGACCATCAACGACATCAAAATCAACATAGGAAGTTTTCCCCTAGCTCAATGGAAAACTTTGAAAGAATTCCCTTGGGCAGAAAATAATGTTACTCAAAGGATTTTAATGTAGTAATTGGCATAGAGAGTGTTGGAGAACAAATAGATTTCTAACATGACACTGACATATCACAGGTAGAAGACCCTTCATCCACCAAAATGTGATATATGTCACGATTATATATGCGCACTATGATATGAAAGGAAACTTAATGAGAGGGTCTAAAAAGGGGGGAATCAATGTCAAATGTGATCAAATTATATTATGAGGGATCCACCACTCTAATAGTAGTCAATAAGGCTTTGTATTGTGTGGGACAGCTATGTGAAACCTCCAAGGAAAACATGGAACATGGTTCTTAGGTTAAGGCCTCAATAATACTATAATGTTGGGCATCTCATGCATTGGGATTGTGTGTTGAATCAAACAACACCCTTGGGTGGGCGATATACCAATTCCATATTCTTGTCTAACATAAGAGGTCCAGTACAAACAATATGGGTGGTTGAGTCCTTACAAGCATAACTCGACTCAGGAGGGTCATAATATTTTTCTCTCATGATCAAATCAACTTGAGAATCTAACATGAGGACAAGTGCATTGTTATTGGGACCATAATACTATTTCCCCTTGTAGAAATTCATTGTAGATTCAAACTACATATTGTAATATGCTAAAACATTTGACTTGAATATACTCTACTCATCAGTGGAAACAATAAATTATCAATGAAATCACGAAGCATAAAAGAGAAATAATCCAATCACACATAACATAATACTTTTTTGGGGAAAGCCACAACTAAAAACCCCTGCTATCTGTATATTACATTAATCACAAAATATGAGAATATTGCAATGCTTTGCTCAAGCTCAAGCAACCTCTACACTGTCTCTATCTATCTCACTACCTCAAAAACAAGCTCAAGCTAATACTTAGCCCATTTTGTTGCCTGTCAAGATCTTATTTCCTTGTACAGGTTCCTAGGGAATTAGCCCATATTTTATTGGGAAATTCCACAAATACGAATTACACAATCCTCATAGGTCTTCCTCCGATTGCATGCACCACCTGTACAATTCAAATGATTATACAACTGATAGTACCCTATCCCTAAAATCCAATATCAACTAGGCATTTCTCTAATCTAACATGCATGAGTTAATTATGAGTGAATCTTCAGTTTACTAGTTAATCAGTGCTAATTACCCCCCACTATTGGATCTCCCACTAATTCCTCCATCAGTTGGAACTATTTTAACTAAATTTAACTTAGTTAAATTGAATTAAATAATTACAACTCAAAATAAACTCAACCAGGGATCCTAAAAAGTAGGAGACACTCTACATGGCTTTAGTTAGACACCCAACTCGAATTAACTGAGCCAGCTAAGTTAAATTAACTTAGTTAACTATTACAAGTTTTCATAAGAGATGGAATTACAATTTAATTTTTAATTTAATTCAAGGACAAAATTAAATTAGGATTTTCTTGTTGCATTTTCAACACTCCATCTCAACAAGAAAGGGATTGTTTGTTGCCCCAATCTTGCCTCTATGAAACTCGAATCTACATCTTGACAATGCCTTTGCCAAAATATATGCATCTTTCTCCTCTGTGGGAATGTACTCCAGCAACATGATTCTCCTTTGCACACAATCTCATAGATGGTGATACCAGATGTTGATATACTTGGATTGATCATGAAAAACTAGATTCTCAGAGATTTTGATACAACTCTGATTGTCACAGTAACTCACTATAGGATCCATCTGATAACCAAATAACCCAAAAAGTATCTTCCTCATCTAGATAGCCTCACAGGCTACTTGACTAGCATCCATGTACTTTGCTTCTGCTGAACTGAGTGAAATCGATCTCTGCTTCCATCTGTACCAAGCAACTGTTGTTTCCCCACTACTGAACATTCCCCCTGATGTGATTTTCCTTTTGGATGGACTCCCTACCCAATCTGCATCTATGAAGCCTTAAACATTAACTCCCTTTGTCCGTATGTACCAAATACCAAACTGAGTGGTGCCTCTGAGGTATCTTAACACATGTTTAGTTTCTTTACAATAACGTTTGGTTGGCTTAACCATGGCTTGACCAAGTTGGTTAACTAGAAAACACATGTTCGGTCATGTGCTCACCAAATACATAAGTGAACCCACAAGATGTTTATAAATAGTAGCCTCCAGTACTTCACTTGAAGTGGCATTTTCCTTCCTCCAGTTGCCTGCTAGAGGAATCTCCATGTGTTTGTTTCTCTCCGTGTGGAACTTCTTTAGTGTCTCATTGGCATACTTGCCCTAAGAGATAAATAGTTCCCCATCTCCTTGCCATACTTCCATAGCAATAAAGTAATGCATGAGCCCTAGGCCCTTCATCTAAAATTCTCTTGCAAGATCCTCTTTTCAGGATTTCATCATCTTCACATAATCAACAATTTACCTTCAACCATAATATGGTAAAGGTTCACATTTGCTTCAATTTTGGTGAATCCCAACCACGTGAAATAGTTGTTAATCCTAGTGTACCAAGCACAGGGTGCTTGTTTTAGTCCATACAGCACTTGCTTGAGTTTACACACATGCAACTCTCTGTTGAAGGTCTCAAATCCTTCCAAATTCTCAATATACACCTCTTCCTTAATCATGTCATTGAGGAATGTTGTCTTCACATCCATTTGATGCATCTTGCATCTCATCTGCGCTGACAATGCTAGAATAGATCTGATTGAAGAGTACCTTGCTACTAGAGAAAAGGTCTCATAATAATCAATTCCCACCACTTATGAGAATCCTCTGGCCACAAATCTATCCTTTTGCTTCTCCACACTCCCATATGCTGCTTGATTTACCTTGTAATGTCATCTGGAACTCACCACTGACTTTCTTGTTGGTCTTGGGGCCACTTCCCAAACAATATTTCTGATAATGGAGTCATACTCAACCATGGCATCAACCCATACTAGTTTTTGCACTACTTCCTCGAATGAGAATGGCTCGATCTCTACACTCTTTCTCATCAGAGCCATGTATCTAGTGTATCAATCTACTGGCCTCCTTTGTCAGCGTTGTGATGTGTGTGCTCCCACATTCTCTCTAACATCATGAATCAATCTTTCAGCCTATTTGGTGCACTTCCTTCCATCTCTGGAAGTCTCTGCAGGAGTGGGTTCTTCCACTCTCTTCTCCTCTGAATGTTTCTTCTCCACATCATCCTCAGGCTCCTCCTTTGGAGCTAAAATCTCCTCCTCTGCATGTAACTAAAGCTCCATCTCAAGGGAAAATCTCATGGTCTTCTCTTCATTGAACTTCATATCTCTACAAACCATTGTCATCTTGTTCGATGGTAGGTTCACCCAATAGTTGTGAGGTGTATCAGTGTACCCCAAAAATATGCCCAACTTAGTTGTTGGATCTAGATTTTTTCATGCATCCTTTGGAAAATGATAGTAGACTAATGAACCAAATATCTTGAAGTGTGCCACATCTGATTTCTTACTTGATAAGGCTTCTTCTAGTGTACTCATTCTGAGAATTCGATGAGGGCTTCTGTTCTGCAAATAAACATTTGTGTTGCATGCTTCAGCCCACAAGTGCAATTGTAGGCCTTGATCATGTAACATCTCTCGTGCCACTCCCACAATACTTCTATTCTTCCTTTCAGCCACCCCATTATGTTATGGGTTATGAGTTTCTATTAAGTCTCATTGAATCCTTCTAATGCATAAAATTTATTAAATTCATTTGACACATATTCTCCACAGTTATTGCTTCTAAGAGATTTAAATTTACTGCCAGTATCTTCTCGACAAATGCTTTAAATTCACAAAATTTAGTGAATGTCTTATGTTTCTTCTACACGAAGAAAATCCAACACTTACTAGAAAAATCATCAACAAATATTACATAATACCTGTGCTTGGCTGTGGATGCTGTCGAGAATGGTCCACACACATCTGAGTGAACTCTATCAAGGATTGCTTGCACTTGACTATCTTTATCATGAAAGGAAGCTTTGGTGTACTTCCCCAATGTACACCCTTTGCATGTGTCTCTCTACTCTAGTGTACCCTTGGAAATTCCTGTAGAAATTTGTTGCATGATCTTCAAAGCTCAGTGGTGCAAGTGACCAAATCTTCTATGCCACAACTCACCGATGTCTCGGCTCTACACCTTTTCTGCTTTAGTGCTCAAAGTAGCACAATCTTCTACATCCAATTTGTAGATGTTCTTCACCCGAACCCCGATCTGCTTCACCTGTCCTGAGGCTATGTGACGAAGGAAATCCTTTCCCTTGCTAAATATCACATCATAGCCACGGTCCTCCAACATGGAAACTGAAACCAAATTCTTATTCAAACCTGAAACATACATGACATCTTTTAATGTGAGAGGAGAACCAGACTCCCTCTGAAAGTTAACAGTATTGATTTCGATTGCACTATACATCCCATCATCTCCCATCTCGATGTGCATATGGAGATCATTCTCCTCCAAGTCATTGAAGAATGCTTTGTTTTCAATCATATGGAATGAGGCTCCACTATCTAGGTACCACACACTACCCATCACCAATGTCACCATGCAAGAAATGAGGGTGAAATCCAGTTCAAATTGTGAAGCAAGAACTTCACCCGTCGCTCCTCCTGAGGACTTCTTACCAGTCTTCTTGTGCTAACACTTTGTGGCATAGTGTCCCATCTTGTGACAATGAAAACATTTAATCTTCGACATGTCCTTCTTCTTTCCACCCAAACTGGAATCTAGTTTGGAATGGGATGATTTCCCCTTCCTTTTCTTCACCTTTCCAACTAAGGTGAAATTCTCCTCATCATCATTATTGGATGAGGATCCATCCTGGTGTCTCACCTAATCTCTTCTTGTACCAAATCAGACTACAATCACTCCTACTCTGTTAGTTTATCCCTCCCATTAACTAAGTCTTGGTAGTTTTTCCATCTCTTGGGAAGGCCTAGAAGTTCTAGACTCACTAGATCATCTTCAACAACTATAACATCGACACTTCCAAGCTCATCCTGACATTGGGTGAACTTTGTCAAGTAATTCGGTATTGAGTCACCCTTCTCCATTTTGATCTTTATGAGCTTGTCCTTTAATGTCATCTTCCTATGGTCACTGCTATTTTGAAACACATATGTCAAGGCCTTTCGCATTGTAAATGGATTTTCCTTACCATGGAGGTTTGAGACAATATGATCCTGAACTCGTTCTAGGATAATCCTTCTTGCCTTTTCCACACACTTTCTCCACTCTTCCAGATCCTAAGAATCATATTTCTTAGGAATATCTTTATCTATGAATTCTTTAAGCCTGTTATCTTCCAACACTGCCTCCATCTCGTCCTTCCAATAAATATAGTTCAAACTACCATCAAGGGCATATTCAAGTCTCAATCTGTAGAATGACATCTTGGCTCTGAAGTATGAAACTACAAATTCGATTTCTCCTGCAAAAGCCAAAATCATATTCACCTCTTCTATAGTGATTTCAGCTTTGATACCATGTAGAAATTCCTTATAGATTCAAACTGTAGATTGTAATATGCTAAAAAAAGTAACTTGAATCTACTCTACTCATCAGTGGAAACAATAAATAATCGATGAAATCACAAAGCATAAAAGATAAATAATTCAATCACACATAACATAATAATTTCCTAGGGAAAACCATAGCTAAAAATCCCTTCTATCTGTATATTGCATTAATCAGAAAATATGAGAAGATTACAATGCTTTTTTCAAGCTTGAGAAACCTTTGCACTATCTATATATATCTCACTGCCTCACAAACAAGCTCAAGCCAATACTTAGCCAATTTTGTTGCATGCCAAGCTCATATTTTCTTGTGAAATTTCTTAGGGAATTAGCCCATATTTAATTGGGAAATTCCACAAATATGATTTGTGCAATCCTCATAGGCCTTCCTCTGATTGCATGCACCACTTGTACAATTCAGATGACTATACAACTGATAGTACACTATCCCTAAACTCCAATCTCAATTGGGTCTTTCTTTGATCTAACATGCATGAGTTAATTATTAGTGAATATTGAGTTTACGGGTTTATTCGTGTTGGTTACACTCCACTACTATATCCCCCAGTAACTCCTCCATCAGTTGGAACTAGTTCAACTAAATTTAACTCATTTAAACTGAATTAAATAATTACAACTCAAAATAAACTCAACTAGGTCTCCTAAAATGTAGGAGACACTCTACATGACTCTAGTTAGACTCCCAACTCGAATTAACTTGGCCAAATAAGTCATATTTACTCAGTTAACTATTACAAGTTTTCATGAGATGTGGGATTAAAATTTAATTCCTAATTTAATTTAAGGAAAAGTTAAATTAGGATTTTCTTGTTGCATTTTTAACACCCCTCATTAGCCCCAAGAGGAGGTGGAGTAGTTGGAATAAATATTTGTTGTTGTGGTTGGCCGAATAATGGATGATTTAAAATGACTAGCTATTGAGTGGCTTCCAATGATGAAGGAGACGATGGACTTCGTCCATAATTGGGCACTCGTGAGTCAAGTGTTCTTCCTGACAAATATTGCAAGGAAACATAATCTTTCCACAACACTCACTAGTGCCCCCACCTTGAATAGTTTGTTCTTGGTTTTTCTCTTGAGAAAGTTTGTTCTTTTACTTTTTCTTTTTATTCGTTTTACTCCCAAGTTGCTAATTATTCTTAGGAAACGTGGACTTCACCGTAAGAAACTTGGTGGATTACTCGAAAGAAGAAGATGCTTGTTGAGATCCAGGGGATTTTTCTTGGGCTTGAGAAGTGACTATAATTTTCCCTAGCTAAGAAGTTAGCCAAATCACAGCATCGAAGGAAAGGGAACAAATCACACCATCAAAATGTGGTCATGGATTGGGTTTTTGTAGGTCAGTAGAAGGGAAAGGAGCATTGGGAATAATATTGTATAATGTGCCCGACTGCAAGTTAATCAGATCAAGATGTTTAACATGAAACATGGCCTACTCCTTAATAACCACCCCAAGCATAGAAATATCCCTAACGATTTATGGGCGAAGCAATTGGGTGAACCAATATATAAGGACATCATCAAGAAGCCTACTTCATACTATCTTCTTGTGTCTAAGCCACTTGTGAATATTCTTAGAGATATGAGTGGAATCATCTTGTTTAGAGTTGGACAAAATGTTAGTCCTAAGATCCTGCCTAGTAGGTAACAAAAAGTGGTTCAAAAAAGTATGAGCCAAGGAAAAAAGTCATTATAGGATTCTTGATTGAGTTCAATATACCATTTGGTAGCATCCCTTATTATCTTTCATTTAAAGAGTCTCAACGTCACAAAATCATCCACTAAGGAGTTAGATGAACACCATAAATGAAAGGTGGTAATAAGTGTAGAAAGATTCTCTCATGGCATCCCTTCAAACTTAGGAATATCAAAAGGCAACTTGGTCGGCATAGGTGGCTACCTGGATCATGAGAGATGGAGTCGTTTTTCAACTTTTCTAAGTTTGGTAAATAGAGAGGTGTCAGAAAAGGAATGTGCAGTTGACCAAATGAATCATAAGGGTTGTAACCCCCTAATGGACCATAGGGTCCCCCCATACCGTAGTTAAATGTAGAAGAATGTGGACTAAGGTTATAATTCATCCTAGTATACTGATATCTTAAACCAATAGATGAGGTGTAAGTATTATGCCCCCGAGGGTAAACTACTCTAGAGAACAAAGGACTCCTATAAGTTTGGCAGCCAATAGGATTGTACCCAGCGCCAGAGAAAAATCATCCATGTGTAGAAGCATCGCCATAAGCATAAGATCTTGTAGGCATAGTGGTACTAATGGGTAAAATGCCCCTAGGTATACTAGTATCCCCAAAGGAAAAGGAACCTCTAGAGTAGGGTGTTCCTCCAAACATAGAACTAGACCAAGGTTGTGAAATATTTCCAAAAATAAATTTGCCCCCGGCCTCGCTAGAAGAAATATACAACCCTCCCATCATGATCCCAAAAGTAAAATTTCCTTGTTAAGTGTAAGAATCGTAGGTTCAGATAATATAGGAATAAAATTCCCAGCTCCCACGGATTCACCAAGGATTTCCCTTGGTCTAAACACGAAGCTAGAGGAAGGCATAAACACAAGAAAAGGTGGAAAATGTGATGGGGTCACAAACCTAACTGGTGGAATTCCCCAAGAAAATGTCATAAGTGTAAAAGGAGGTGTGGATCCCACCATAATAAGTGGTTCTAAGGATGACATAGAAATGGATACTGCTAATGCAGAGGGTAAAGTTGTACCTGTCTCCCCCTTAGAAAAATAAGTATGTTCACTAGGCATATAAGGAATACACATGTAAAAAGGTTCATTATTGTTAGGATTCAGATGCACTAAAACTAGGTTGAGAGAGTTAGTCAAGAGTGGGTTATGGTGTGGCAAAGGAATTTTGTCAATTACCTCAACATTTATATGGTCTTCCTCCCTAGAACCAATATTATCCCCCCCAACCTAAGTATGGTCTATGTTTTCTGATACCGGAATTAACCTATGTTTACGAGGTGGTAGACCTTCCTCTTCATGAGAAGCACCTAAAAATCTATGAGAACATCGATTACATTGTTCAAACATGATGAGTATATGTTTATTATTAAATAAGAGAATTAAGATACCCTATAGCCAAACTATGACTTGAAACTGAAAGGAATATGTAAAAGAGACTTAAAAGATAAGCACACACACAAACCAAATAGATAGAGAAGGGATCTTACTACTATTGGAGCCTTCTTTATCAAGGAAAAAGTCGATAGTGAAGATATGGTTGGGACAATTATAATAATGACCTAGTTAATGGTCCTTTTAGACCTGACACAAGTTCCCTCCCAAAAAGTGGAGAAATCCCCATGAGGATTGAGTGAATTTGGCTAATAACTACCTAGGTACAATGACGACGACCCCATCACCATCACTCGTGTAAGCTTCCTAGGAAAGGCCACTTGGGCTACCACGTATAGCACACACCCTATGGGGACAGTCTTAAGTCCTATTCACATGAAAGGGTAAGGAAACAAAGGAAAAAAATCCCTGAAAGATTCCTCTAATCGAGGTGTACTCCTCCTAAGTGGTCCCCAAGTGCTACAATAACATTTGTTAATAACATCATTTGTAATACGTGCAAACAACACCACCAAGACCAAAAAATCAAGTCATATCACCCTGTTGGCCTTAATGTGACCTTGTGCTTGACCCTTGTGTTAGAAGGGATTCCAATAAACACACAAAAACAAGTGGATTTTGCCTCCCTAACTCAATATATTAAGTTTGCTTTTGTGTTATTGGAGCAGTTAACCTCACAGTCCTACCCCAAGACCCTATCTTAAATTAATCTTCGTATGCTACCAGTGAAAAAGAAAAAGTATTGAATATATTTTATTAAGAACTAATTTTAAGTGTTATTATTTACTCAAGAAGGTAATGGCATGAAACTCGGATGGTGTGAATAGAATCTTTTAAAAAATACCTTGATGTAACTATATGGCAATTACAAAATTTTGATTTTCAATTCGATTAAGTCTAGCTACAAGAGTGAAGAGAGTTTTTCCTTTTTAAAATGAAAATAAAAACTTCATGCACTCTCAATAATCACTCTTATGAAACTTTCTAAGTTTATAACAAATCAAACCCAAGTAAACAATCCAAACAATTCACTCAAAAAGAGAGCAAAATACCACCAAGCAAGAACACAAGGAAACCACAAGCTCTAAACTTGGCTTTTCAAACCATAGATCACTTAAATAAATCAAAAATAGTTGATAGACAGCTAAAAGAAAATGAAAATCAAGAATCATGGGTGTAGTTCAATAAATAACAAAAGCATGCATAAACAATGATCTACTGTTATCACCTAAAAAATGATCACCTAGCCATGTCTCACAAGGTGGATCGAAACACACCATGTAGAAATAATTTTACCATAGTAAAATCACTTTCACCATGGGAAATAATGTAGTAAATCATTTTTATTAAATTATTTCTGATTAAAAAAAACGAGAATAATTGAATAAATCATTATTTATGTAATTTTCTCGAGGAATAATTATTAAATCATTATTCGATAATTATTCCTTGTCACGTTTGGCTAAATCGACTAGGAATAATTAGATAAATCACTATTTATTTATTATTCCTTAATTCTACTTTTGGAATAATTGTTATATGACTACTTAATAATTATTTCAATTCCATATATTTCTCAGTCCTCGCTTAGTAAGAAAAGTCTTAGTAGGTGTACCAAAAATGCTTCAATTAAGTCACTAGTGAAAAGTGTCCCGAACAATAATATGTGGTTGTTTACACTTCATTTTTGCAATAATAAAACGAGAAAACCCTATAGCAAAAAGATTGTATGTGATCCAAAACAGAAAACAACAAGAAATATCCGATGTAATAACTCAATAGAGAAAGACTTTTTAAATGAATAATATTTTATTAATAACACATGGTGACGGAGATCTACAACAAGGGTATGCAAATCCCCCTATGTGGGATGGGTCCTTTGATGTCCTTGTGCTTTAGTTATCGATTCTCTCTCTTAATGTGTGAAAAGCCCAAAACAAACACTGGAACTCAAGTGGGAGCTTGAATTATAGAAGACGACAGTGGTGACAATGATAGTGATCATGGTGAAAAATGAATTGAAAACCCTCTTATTTATAACAAAGTATTGGGTCGATCTCGAAAATGGGAAATAATAAAATATTATTCACCAAATCAATATCTAACCATTAGGAATACTTTATTATATTTTTCGGAGAGGGAAAAAATATTCAAAATGGTCAAATGTATTTATTTAGAAATAAATAACAAATAAAATGATTTATTAATTATTTAGCGAGGATTAAGAAATTTCTAAAATTGAAATAATTATTAAATAATTTTTTCACAATTATTTCAAAAATAAAATTAAGGAATAATAAATAAATAGTGATTTATTTAATTAGTCCTAGGTGATTTAGTCAAATGTGACAAGAAATAATTTTCAAATAATTATTCCTAGAGAAAATTAAATAAATAATTATTTATTCAATTATTTTCATAGGGTTTTTTTTAATTTTAATCAGAAATCATTTAATAAAAATGGTTTACTACATCATTTCCAATAAGTTTACTACGCTAAAATTAATCCTACATGGTGTATTTTGATCCACCTAGTAAGACCGGGCTAGGTGATGATTTTTTAGGTGATAACAGATTTTGCCCCAAAGTATGAGTGTCAGGAGAAAATCGTATGACCAAAACACGTTGTAGGTTACACTTCCACGAGACACCAAAAGGGAGTTAGTGTGAGAGAGAGTGTTATAGACATTTTTGTGCCTAATAGCATGAAGCATGAAATGTCAATAATCTAAGGGATCCAAAGTCCCTAAACATGTTGTTCCTACCCCTAGAGGAACAAGGTAAGCAAACCACAGCACTGAATATCAGTTCTCCACCTGAAAACACTCAAAAACAAGCTTATTCTGGATCATGTCAACTGCTCCACTGAGCATCTGCGCTGAATGTCAACTGCTCCACTGTGTACCTGCGCTGAATGTCAACTGCAAAGAAGGCTACCTGCGCTGGGCGAGTTTGGCCAAGTGGCACAGTCATTCCTCAAGGTGTCAATGCCCAGGAAGCTTCCAAAATGACACTTGGATCAGAGAATTTTCCTAGTGATGAGTAAGAGGGTCTAGATCTCCAAGTGGAAGCAAGAACCTCCAAGTGGACTCAAGAACTGAAGAATAACTAAAGTGGGAGAGGACACTAGTCAGCTCCATGCCAGCCTCAAGCTGACTCATCCTTTCTCCAAAACTCCTATATATAGAGCTCTCTCATGAGGTCTAGGGAGGTTGGAATCTTGTGAATGTAAGGAAGTGCTGTTGGTTTGAGTATAGAACTATTGGGTGATTTGCTTGAAGGAGGTGAAGAGGAGATTTCTTTCTGCTGGGAGGTGATGCTGGATTGGGCCTTTTATGGTTGTATCACTTCCTGAACTTTACTTCTTCCATTAATAAAGCATTTGAGGTTCTTCTATATGCATGTGTCTCAATGGTGTATTGTTATGCTTGTATATTTGATTTATTCTAATCCTTGAATCAATTATGAATGTATGCTTCTTGTAGTTTCCCTCTCTTGCCATTTTGCAGGATCTTGGTGTAGCTGGGCCAGTGAAAGAGCAAGGAGCTGGGAGCAAGCAGCAAAGAGAGAAGATTGGATCAATCATTAGAGGAAGACATCAGTTAGTGGATCTCTTTCTCCCCTCTCATACATCTCATAAAGAAGTAATCTCAAATAGCTTTGCTTTGATTGTTGCTGAGGTACTATCACCCTTAGAGTGGGATAGGGTCATTCCGTATTGGATACTTTTCCCAACAACAAATTGGCGACTCCACTGGGGATCGTATCTTGTTGGTTGTTTGTGTTTTTGCTATTCATTTCATAAACACAGGGAGTACCGAATCGAACTGCATTTGGATCTTTCAAATGCAAAGTAGAGGGAAGCTACTCTAGCTCAGTTTCTGGGCATGTTTATGATTTGAAGAGCTGATTCACAAGGACTCTAAATAGCTCTTAGTGATAGCTTTTCATCCTCCTTTTCATCCCTTAGTGTGTACTTGATTGATAGCTTCTGATTTGGCCAAAAACTGTGAATTTTTGAGCAATCTGTGACCCGAAAACTGAGAAAAACGAAAGTTTATCTCTTCAGTGCAGGCACTGTGAAGGCAGTCTGCATTTCAGCGCAGTTCCTGAAGGGGCTACCTGCGCTGAAGGTCAAACTGCCAGTGTACTACCTGCACTAAACCAGTTTTGCCTAGTGCTACTGGGGTTCCCTCCTGTTTATTGCCCTGTTTTCACCCTTGTTTTTGCAGCCTGTTACCAGTCAATGTGCCTATCTGAAACCAACATTCCTTGCCACTATTCCACCTCGGTTGTATAAAGAAGCTGTGTTTTTTCTTTGTGTATTTCTTGTATCATTTGCAGTTTCCCATAACGAAAGTGAACTAGTCTTGCTGTGGCCTCTTAGATCTAGACCTGTGATAAAGTGTCGTTTTGATCTTAAGAGTTAGCTTGTTTGCTGTTCATAGCTGATTGAGCTGTTGCTTTCATCATATGGTTTGAATTTATATATTTCTAGTGTCGAAACAAGTAAATCTTAAGGTGCCTTTTGATTTTGGACAAGCTTGTTTGCTTTCACTTGAAATTGAATTCAAAATTATACAACAACTTTCTTTTTGTATTACATCAACATTAAGAAAGAGAAAAGAAATACCTGCATTCTGCATTTTGCATTTCATAAGTTTGCATGTTGATTTAGGGAAAAGTGCGTTAGTGTATGATCTGTGTGAAAAGATGATGTCTTTCTTTTCCCTCAGTAGTTAAGATTTTCATAAGTCGAAAAGATTGAAAGAGCTTGCTTCTCATCTTAGACTGCATTTAGGAATTTGTATCAAACATCTCGTGGTGAACCTTGAAAGGCAAACTTTAAAAAAGATAAACTTAAAATATATTGAATGAACCTAACAACGCTTTGAAACATAACGCAAACACATAGAGGTCTAAGCTAGAGACGTGTTCCGGCGTCGTTAAACGTAGTGACTGTCGATCTTAAAGAAGGTGGGTGATTCCTCCTGAGAGTCGGTGGCACTAATACGGACTTGTGCTCCCACGTACCGTCGCGTATATATTGGGAGACCCCTATAGGCATATATCTTTTATCCATAGGAAGCCATGGCGGCCGCCCTACTGATCGCAATGCAGTGAACACAGCATTCACGAAGATCGACCACTCGTACCGTAAAACGTATTCTGTGGTTTTGCGAAAGGTTTGGCACACCCTCTGCCTAGATCTCTAGAGCAGTTTCTTTTGGCCTTTTTCAAACTCAATAACTGAAAAAGTCCATCCGAGCATTTGTCACTTCGGGCTCGTTAAAACATCGAAGGGGACTAGAGTCATCTTTAGCTTTTTCTCGACTCTTAAAAAGTGAAAAAGCAAGTTGTGTCTAAAAGCGCCTAATAAAATTCATTCAATTCGGAAACACAAATTTCCCCTTTTAATATTTTGGTTGATCGAGTAATCCGCAATCGTGGAAGAAAGTCAATTGAAACCCCGTCGTTCGCAGAGGCTTACGAGTCAACCGTCTTTGTCTCCGGAATCGAAAACAGTACGGACAAAGCGAACTCGTTTAACTGGTTCAAAATCTCCTTTAAAAGTTAGAACAAGTGTTCCAACTGCATCTAAGGTTCCGGTTACTCCAAACATTTCTGGAAACCCTGCCTCTATAGAAGAAGTTCAACAGCCACAGAAGGATAGTAATATTGATCCTAGTCTGGGGGCAAATACTTGTATAACTGAACCAGTTCCATCTGTAACCGGTCCAGAGAGTTTTTCTCCTCAAACAACTGTCGCTGTCGAAACAACCACTTGTTCGGCACCAGAAATATTTTACGGACCTGACGGTCTTCCTCTTCCACCGGGTTTGATTGCGATAGAGAAAATTGCAGAGGATCCGCAAGCAAGTACTCCAATCCATTTTGGAGTCGGGGTCACTCTATTTCCTTCATCAGAAGTTAATCCACCACAAGCGGAAGTTCCTGTAGAATCGCTAGGCAATCTATTGGATAGACTTAAAATGTCTGAACAACCGTCATCATCTAGGACTGTCAAATGACACAGCGACAACAGAAGCCCCTGCCGTCACTCCGACGATGTTTTCCGGCATACCTGCTATCCCAACTAGCTCACAACCGCTAGAAGGAGTCCACCAAGGGACTATTTCAACAGTATGGTCTGTTCCAGTTTGTTCATCTGGAGTGCAATCCGGAAACTCTTACGTTGAGACTCGACAGATTGATCCTCATGGAGGTCAGTTTGGGCCATCCAGTCCTCAAGGACTAACAATCCCTCTGAGTTCCGGATTGCTACCGTATGGGGGGCAGTATGCCTTTTCGTTACCTCCTCCGGGAGGATATCCATACGGCAATTCTCAACAGTATTCAGGTTATACTGGAATTGCATCAAGTAGTTGGGTACCTATGCTACCTCAACAACCAAGGATTGTATATTCTATGCAACAGTGTGTACCTATGATGAACATCCCAACCACACCGGCTATTGTAACAGTGTCACAAGTTCAAGCGATACTTGTTGCATGTCAACCTCAGATTTCTCAGGTTGTAATGCAATAGCCACTTGACCATGGGTCACAACCACAATCGCCAACTGGTGGGGCGAAACAGGTCCAAACGGGTACAATTACCCCACACCTTGGTCCAACGGTTAGCGTAGCACAACAGAACATGGCTTCACAACCATGGCTAGTGCAATACCAACAACCACAATTCCAGCAAGTATACCAAGGTTCTGAGCAGTAGATCTTTGCGAACAGTGGACAACCGTATATCCAAAACGGTCAAAACCAACCACTTTATAGTGGTCAAGTCCACCAACCGTATCAGTCATACCAACATCAATTACATTATGCTGGTATGCAAAGGCCCACTACTCAAGCGATTCCATCGTACCCTGGTTACGCTTCGCCTAACCTGAATCAACAGTTACCATTCGTGGCAACTTTAGAGTTACCTGATTTACACCGGTTAACAAACGATCCGATTGCTTATGCCCCTTGGTGGCCAGCAATTCCTCATAAACTTCCATCTGACATTCCTAAATTCAATGGAAATCCGGGTGAAGACCCATCAAATCACGTGATGACTTTTCATCTATGGTGTTCATCGAACACTCTAAACGATGATTCGATAAGGCTTCGCCTCTTTCAGAGGACATTGACAGGTCCAACGGCTAAATGGTATATTGAATTGCCAAGAGCCTCTTTCGACAATTTTAGTTCCCTAGCCATGACTTTCTTAACCCATTTTCAATTACCAATAAGGTATGAAACGGGAACAGAAATATTAACCAACTTCAAACAGACAACTGCCACCCATATATCTGATCATATACATGAGTGGCGTCGTCGTCGTAGGATGGTGAAAACATACGTTCCCGATCAGCTATTAGCTGAATGGTTTATAAAGTCGTTACTTCCTGCTATTACGGAAGATGTGGCCAAGGGGGGAGTCGTAACAGAGGAGCAAGTTATCGCTCGTGCACAGTATTTGGACTTAGTTTATACTCAGTCCGGCATGCTCTACGACAAAATACCTGATGCCCCTAGACCGGAATTTTCAATTCCTCCCCCTCCTAAATCAAATAGTGACTCTCATGCCGGTGACGGTGTGATTGGCACGGCAAACGCGAAATCGATAAAGGCTTCGTCAAAGAAAGCCCGTAAGAATTCGGATCAAAATTCAAAAGAAGAAATTCTTGCTTCGAAAGTAAATGTCGTATCAGAAGATAAAGGCAAAGAAACCAATCAACCAGGAAGCAAGAAGAAACAAAACAAAGGGAAGCAGAAGAAATAGGGTGAGTCATCCCCTGGAAAAAATTCTTCAAACCCTCCTGGGAAAGGGAAACAAAATTATCCATGTCTAATATGCGATGATAAAGATCATAGCACAAAGAATTGCCCATTCAAAGCTGAGATAAAAAAATTCTTTAAGAGTCCGAAAAATCCAGCTGTGTTGACTGATCCGTTTCCCAATCCAGGTCAAAATCTGGTTGATAGTGGAAATGCTTCCCGGTGCCAGGTGCTAATGTTGTCGACCTCCGAGCAGCAGGATGATGCTTTGATTTCGACAAGGAACAAAGATTGCGGGAATCCGCAGTTGTCGAACGGCAAAGGAAGAGATCAACCAAGCAGTTCGACGACAACATCGACAGAAGTTGTGCCACCATTTATTACGGGAAGCATTCCAATGATCCATGGAAGTAGTCATTCTCTCCAAAATATCGAAGTAATTTTCCTAAAAGATCCCACTTTAATGGGTACTTTGGCCCTACCGTCTCCAAGTAATTTGGCGGAAATGGCCACAGTGGAATATGAAACCTTCTATTTTTAATGGATCTAAAGCTTCGAGGATAGTTCCTATCTCATGTCGACCTCGTTAAAAAACGAAATAAGGAGTCAAGAGGATAGTTCTTTACTGTGTCAACCTCATTAAAAAATGAAATGACCCCTGAAGTCTAGGGGGCATGCGCCTCGTTTGCATTATTATGCTGGGGGCATGCAAACTTATCAATCGATCAATTTTACCACAGAATTTATGCTCGTTAAAAAATAGAAAAGCGAGACCGAGCAGTTTTAGCACATAGTTCATGCTCGTTAAAAAATAAACATAAGATTGAGCAGTGTTTTGGCGCATTCAAGATCGTTAAAAAATGAACCTATCCCGGTAAATAACCATTGTGATCGAAAATTTATTAGCCATAAAAAGCCTTGGTCGTGTTTGCACTTGCCACCTCCATTCCATTTGGCCGATCATTCACCCCCATATGATTGTTTACCCATTTTGAGGAACAGCTGCGAAGAGTGATTTCACCTAGCCATCCTTGTGACACTGCCATGATTGGAAAATTCCAACCTGTACCTGGAATCTGTTGCTATCCCTGTTTATCACTCGTTCCTCAAAAGACGAGTCTTCTTTGAGCTCTTTTCAACTGACTCGTAAAATATGAAAAGTTTGCCGAGTTTTGGCCTTCCAGCTCGTTAAAAGGACCGGAAGAGCTATCCCTCCTCTAGATTTTAATCTTTTTGGATCTGAGGGATTATTACACAAAAAGGTCGAGCGCTTGTTTTATTCGGCTCGTTAAAGTTATCGAAAACTCATCCCTTCTGTATTGTTTTATACTTTTTCGGACTTAAGGGATTAGATGACGAAAAAGGAATTCTGGAGTTAACTTTCTGTACCTTTTCAGACTCTCTAAAAATGAAAAGGACCGAGTTTTCTTTGTCATGAGACTCGTTAAAATGATTAAATAGCGACAAACTTGTCTTTAGACGAGAACGAGTTTCCCTATCTCTAGGCTCGTTAAAACATAGCGATGGGCTTGCCCGAAGGGTAGGTTATAGAACAAGCATATGTTATCCTCCTCAAGCTTGACAAAAATAAAGAGGTACTGGTCAGAAATGACTGGGGAAAAATTGGGAGAACCTCAAAGCTTTAGTGGTAGCAAGTCGCTCTTGAACATGACACTTTTCCTCTGTATCACATCGGGTTGGGTTGTTTCATTCACCGGTCTCATCACCATGGTCTTCGCCAAACCATCCACATTTGGGGTAATGCTACCGATCCATCGCATCAGTGTCGTTATATGTTCAAGAGATGTTGTTCAGAAAGAGTCAACCGTGTCCCATCCACTGCCATACATTATCCTTCATCCACCCATGATCGCCACCCTGAATCATATGTCACAGATTGTTTTCACCTCCACTAAAATCATTAGCTCCGTTCCGTGTCACTGATGTGGGATTCATTAAGGCCCTCCTCTGACGGATCGCCTCTTGTCAACTTCATCTCATTATCCAAGAAGTTGATCTAGGAACAACCCCCTCAGTACTTTGAAGCTTGCATGCCTCAATGGAAAGTTTCTCACTTCCGGCGACAGGTATACATCAATGACCTTCGACCAGAAGATTTTGCGTGGTGTTCGATGCCAAGTCCTTTATTCACACGATGTGAATTGTACTGCAGTACCTTGAGGGTCATTATCATTATCAGTGATTCCTCTCGCGCTTGTTAACGGTTTACATCATTGACCGGTAATCAAGCGATGTCTTTCCATGTTCGACTTCAGCGCAATTTTCACATGGATCGACTCGTACTTAGAGTGAAGATCGAACGAGTTTGAAGACCCCGGATCTAGCTTCATCCATCTAGGCTGCGATATATATTCAGGAAACATAAAGACATTTGACATGTACATCATTGCAGCAGATGGTCATCCTACTCAAAGGATGATAATTTCAGCAGAGAATTATCAGTCTACCATCAGACGATCGTCTGTTCTATGTACTAAAATGAATTTATAAAGTTGAGCATGGGAATGCCCGCCTCAGCTAGATCATGAAAGCAGAATGAAAAATAATGTATTGTATTGTATTTTATTACAGGTCACCTCTCAACGATTGAATGAACTTCGGATCCTCCTGATAAAGCATTTCACCCGATAAACGACCTCATACTTTAGGGGGCAACTATTATAGACATTTTTGTGCCTAACAGCATGAAGCATGAAATGTCAATAATCTAAGGGATCCAAAGTCCCTAAACATGTTGTTCCTACCCCTAGAGGAACAAGGTCAGCAAACCACAGCACTGAATATCAGTTCTCCACCTGAAAACACTCAAAAACAAGCTTATTCTGGATCATGTCAACTGCTCCACTGAGCATCTGCGCTGAATGTCAACTGCTCCACTGTTTACCTGCGCTGAATGTCAACTGCAAAGAAGGCTACCTGCGCTGGGCGAGTTTGGCCAAGTGGCACAGTCATTCCTCAAGGTGTCAATACCCAGGAAGCTTCCAAAATGACACTTGGATCAGAGAATTCGCCTAGTGATGAGTAAGAGGGTCTAGATCTCCAAGTGGAAGCAAGAACCTCCAAGTGGACTCAAGAACTGAAGAATAACTGAAGTGGGAGAGGACACTAGTCAGCTCCATGCCAGCCTCAAGCTGACTCATCCTTTCTCCAAAACTCCTATATATAGAGCTCTCTCATGAGGTCTAGGGAGGCTGGAATCTTGTGAATGTAAGGAAGTGTTGTTGGTTTGAGTATAGAACTATTGGGTGATTTGCTTGAAGGAGGTGAAGAGGAGATTTCTTTCTGCTGGGAGGTGATGCTGGATTGGGCCTTTTATGGTTGTATCACTTCCTGAACTTTACTTCTTCCATTAATAAAGTATTTGAGGTTCTTCTATATGCATGTGTCTCAATGGTGTATTGTTATGCTTTTATATTTGATTTATTCTAATCCTTGAATCAATTATGAATGTATGCTTCTTGTAGTTTCCCTCTCTTGCCATTTTGCAGGATCTTGGTGTAGCTGGGCCAGTGAAAGAGCAAGGAGCTGGGAGCAAGCAGAAAAGAGAGAAGATTGGATCAATCATTAGCGGAAGACATCGGTTAGTGGATCTCTTTCTCCCCTCTCTTACATCTCATAAAGAAGTAATCTCAAATAGCTTTGCTTTGATTGTTGCTGAGGTACTATCACCCTTAGAGTGGGATAGGGTCATTCCGTATTGGATACTTTTCCCAACAACAGAGAGAGAGAGAGAGAGAGAGAGAGAGAGAGAGAGTTGAAGCAATGCAATGAAGGATGAAGGAATAGAGGTGGTGAGACCTACTAATCTAATATAAGTCTCAATATCCAATGTAATAACCCAATAGAGAAAGACTTTTAAAATTAATAATATTTCATTAATAACACCTGGTGAATGAGATCTACAACAATTTTTTACAAATACCCCTCATGGGATGGGTCCTTTGATGCCCTTGTGCTTCAGTGATCGATTCTCTCTCTCAATGTGTGAAAACCCAAAACAAACACTTGAACTCAAGTGGGAGCTCAAATGCTAGAAGACGATAGTGGTGACGATGATAATGACCATGGTGAAAAATCAATGGAAACCCCTCTTATTTATAACAAAGTATTGAGTAGATCTTCAAAATGGTAAATAATAAAATATTATTGACCAAATCCAGATCTAACCATGAGGAAGACTTTAATATATTTTTTGGAGAGGGAAAATATATTCAAAATGGTCAAATATCTTTATTTAGAAATAATTAACAAATAAAATGATTTATTAATTATTTCGTAAGGATTAAGAAGGTGTGAAATTAAAACAATTATTAAATAGTGATTTAACAATTATTCAAAAAAATAAAATTAAATAATAATAAATAAATAGTTATTTATTTAATTATTACTGGGTGAGTTAGTCATATGTGACAAGGAATAACTATCAACGTTTACAAGGGAGAAAACCTAACCCTAATATAAGGTAAATGCAAGAAATGAATGAAATAATGAGAATAGTTTGAATAAGATGTTATGAAGAGATCTAAGGCGCTCATCCAAACCTTTCAAGTCTATTATTGCATAACCACAATAGGTCGAAAACAAGAAGCTACTAAAAGCAAGAAAATTCAAGCATAAAATCCTTCAATGGAAACACCAAAGATGAAAATAGATCAGATTGACTTTAATACAAAATATCTAATGAAAATATAAAATAGGTTTAAAATGGCATGCTCAGCAAGAATACAGATCCAAAAATATCAAGACAAGATCCTAAGGGTAGGCCCCTTAAAACAACCCAAAACAATCTTAAGGAAAACCATAAAATTGGAAAGAAAACAAACCCAATTCAAAGAAGAGTTGTAAATCGGATATCAAGTAGATCCGAACTATAAAAAATAGTAATAATATATATCCAAAAAGTAACAACAAGATCTTAAAGATAAATGCTCTAAAATCAAGCAAAACAAGATCAACAAAAACCCTAAAATAAGAAAATGAAGTAGATCCAATTCAAAACAAGAGTTATAAACCACATCTAATACAGATATGAAATGTAACAAATAGTAGGAATACAAATTCAAAATATCAAAGAAAAATATGATGAAAAACCCCTCAAAAATCAAACAAAGCAACTTGAAGGAAAACCCTAAAATTGGAAAACAAATATGAAAATAAGTTGATCTTTTAATCAACCATATATTCCTTATTTGAACTTTATTTCAAGTGATTTTTTAAATTTATTTTAGGTGAAAATATGAGAAGGATTCAGATATGTGGTTAATTCAATCAAATTCTACACAAAAAAAGGTACATAATTTGATATGAAAGTTGTGATCTGTTATTTTTTCAAAATTTTCATATAAAAATTAAAAATTAAAAATTTGGATCTAAGATCATGCAGATATAAATAAAATGAGACTAATGGAGATCTATATGAGGTTTAAAAAAAACAAAGAAATGGGATGAGTTGACAAAAAACCAAAATTTTTGAAGAATTCTTCGGCGAAAATCACATGGAGAAATTTTTGTCGACGCGTTTCGAACCAACCAGTGTGGTTCATCGTCAGGACAAGTTGAATGAGCAGATCTGGCCTATGCACTTTAAATAGACCGGGCAGAATATCCCATGACTCATATTACTAGAAAGACCACAGCTCGATTTGGCCTGATAACGGCTAGTTTGACCATTATATTAATTAATATAATGGTCAAACTAGCCGTTATCAGGCCAAATCGAACTGTGGTCTTTCTAGTAATCTGAGTCATGGGATATTCTGCCCGGTCTATTTAAAGTGCATAGGCCAGATCTGCTCATTCAACTTGTCCTGACGATGAACCACACTGGTTGGTTCGAAACGCGTCGACAAAAATTTCTCCATGTGATTTTCGCCGAAGAATTCTTCAAAAATTTGATATGGATCACAAAAGTCTCAATTCAAAAAACAAAAATGGAGAATAAAGAGGAGATCTAAACCAAACAAGGGCTAACTCTCATTAAAAGCACCAACCTTTTTATGGTTATGAATGCACAATCATAAGGAGTTGTTGATATTTGAATTTTACCTTGAATATCACCACATTGTATATGTGTGCACATGTACAAACATTCATACATGAGATCTCAAGTAAATGGTTCTAAGGGATGCACCTAATCCTTCCCGGGTTGTTGTATGATGTTGAGTTCGATGTCGGAGAACCAACTTCAACTTGAAGAACTTGATACTAGCTATCACAATCCAATAAATCTACACACATACACCAACAAATAAAGAAACGTTTCCTTCCATGGAGGCCAAATTAACATAAACAAAAAATACATGAATACATGATGTAAATAAGATGTAAGGGAAAGGAATCATGAACTTTCATTAATAATAAATGAAAAATACATAAAGTGATATACCTTCCACACATGAGAACACATCTCCTTCAACTTGCAACTCAGTCTCTTTCTCCCAATGCAACAGAGCTCCTACACTATATTATAGACCCTAGATCTAGCCCCTTTCCTCTTGATAGGGTGAGATTATACCATTTCATTGTATCCTTCAGGAGAACGTATCAAGACACCTATGGGCTTGATAAGTTAGGAAACTTCTACAATAATGGACCCCTAGCCAACTCATACATAAATGGATCAATTTTCTCTCCTTGAGAATGACAAAATCTAGAATGTTTTTCTTAATTATGAGCTTTTCCTCAATTGTGAAATAACAAATATCTCATACTTATAAAATTTTGACAAAATATTTATGAGAAATTAGTCAATTGTGTAATTACACCCTTTTAACAATGGAATAAATCCCACATAAGTAAAATCAAAGGTGAAAGGGGATGCATTCTAGCTAGAAACTAAGGTAAGTTGAACTTGGGTTTCTCTCACTATAGTGGAGTGGAAAATAGGATTATAACAACAACCTAATTGAGGCACCAACCTCAAAGATGAGAAATATTTGACTTGCTTTATGATCCAACCTAATTAAGGCACCAACCTCAATGATGAGCAAGATTCAACTTACTCTAGGCTTCTACCTAATTGAAGCACCAACCTCAGTGGAGACACCCACCTCCTTCTTCAACTTCACGTGGACCAGTTTGCAAAGTATTTAAAATTGGATCCACCTACTCTTCAATCAACACAAATATTCAACCTGACCAACTTATTGTTCTCATAGTATTGTCAACAACCTATCATACCTTGTCCAAACAACCTGCTCATCAATATGGCCACATAAAACCCTCCTCAGAACCTATTCTTTCCATATTCCCAACATCAACTACAACCTGCTTATAAACTTCCAAAATATATAATATAGGTTTTAATCATCAAGAATATATCGTCGAGGTTTTTCATGCCTTTATAACTATTCAATATTATACCCTGATCATCACACTTCTTCCAGAATCCAAATTGGCCAAGAAATGAGCCTAGAAAGCCCCAAAAACCATATAAAACAAAAAAAATAAATTAATTGTTCTACAAAAAGGCCCTTTTAGGGTGTGTTCTACAAAATAAGTGCTTTTCATAAATATCTCTATGAAACGTGCATTTTTGACAACTTGAATGTTCAATAAAATGTAAACTTATGAGAAAAAAAATGACCTATTGAATGACTAATTTCAAACACATGACCTCGGCTACACCATGCGCATCTGCTACCAACTAGGATATGCAACGTGGCTTGTCATACCATCCTTATTATTTGTTTATTATGTATGAACTTACTTAAAAATTAGTGGGGAGTCGATCCTATTATTGGTCCTCAACCAATTACTTCAATATTGAACTGAGTGTTACAAATATTACATGCCTTTACAACGGCCAATCATTGGCACTACAACTCAGCCTAAATATTGTTTATGTAATCCCATCTATCATAAGAAAAAAAAAATTATACATGGTTAACCAAACTCTAAGTTTTAGTTGTGCCTTAATTGAGAGAAAATATGGTAACCTCTGTCATGATTGGCCATCTTCGCAATGTATGCCAATGTAGTCAGATTTTTTCTAGAGTTTAGAATGAGACCAATGATACTCTATTCATTGTTACACCACATCCACGCCCTCAACATGATCCAAGTATGATTGAATCCTAAACAACCATCACCATTAATGAACTAGGGCTAAACTTTCAACTCCAATCATCACAAAAGAAATTACAACCAATGTCGATGATGAACAACTGTAACAAAATAAAGTTCAATGACTAGATTCTAACTAACCAATAGAGAAACTCAACCATGAGATTGGGTCTCTGTCAATGATTAAAAATAATGGGGCTTGGTCTTTTCCTTACAAGCCTCTGTGTTTTATTAAATAATGACAGTGCTCGACCTCCATCTTTGATACCGATGGATCTTAGCCTTTGTTTACGATATCAATGGCGCTCAGACTCTATCTACAATAGTGATGGAGGTTGGTCACATGCCCCAAGTGCCTCATTCATTGATTAAATAAGAATATAACTTGGCCACAAACCTTTATCCAATACCAAATGGATGGTGGAGCTAGGCCACCAGTATCTATTGACTATTCAAATAGTAATCAAAACTCAATCACCCAGTTACCCATAGAAAAACTTCAACCTCCACTCATCATCATTAAATATGTTGTTAATGAATTTGAAAAATTACACATCAATTCTAAACTCATGACTAGAACATAGAACTTATGTTATTTATTTCACGAGTTTGTTGTAATCCCCCTACATGGCATGGATATTTATATATGCAATTGGTGGATCAAAACTTATGGAGTTGAACATGGGTCATGCACTTAATTCAAGAGTTTACACCTTAATATTTTCACCAAGTTGACCATGTGACCGTGCCCTTGACTTTCACCTTGGATTTTGGGTCTAATTTCGTAATCCATATGATTCCCCATAACCTGCTCTCGGGGGCTTAATGGTCCTTGGTGTTAAACACATACATGGCAGCAACAGAAGATGAATGATAAACATGAGAGTGTATCTATTATTGACAATGATAAACTTTTATAGTACATTCACATGACCTTTGGTTTCGTATTCCAACGTCTCTTGGACTTCCTTAGACTATTCAACTTCCACACCAACCCTTAGAGGATTAGGTGTCCAACATTCCCCCTTTAATCCAAAGGGTTATGTATGAGTCCAAGAAGAGAGTTGTAATACAAAACGTGCAAAAATGCATGGTGTCACTAGGCTGAATGTGCTCTATGAAATGTTGGTATAAGGGAGGTGGTTTAAGGATGACCACCAACACTGGAATGCTTAGTGTAGTTCCCAGAACTCTTCCAAGTCTAGCATGAAGCTCAAGTCTTCTGGTAGAGGAAGTGCTCCCGATGTTTTCTAGAGGGAAACCTTCAACCAATAAAAGGAGGTCTCACCCCGCATAAAAGGGAGAACCTAAACCTGAAAAGGGAGGTCTCAACCTGTGATGGTCTAAGGATGACCAACAACTCTGGAATGATTAATGCAATTCCTGGAACTCTTCCAAAAATGGCAAGAAGCTGAAGTCTTCTGCTAGAGGAAGTGTCCCCAATTCTTTGAAGAGGTATCACCGACTGAAGGCATGCTCAGGGGCATATTTTTCTATGGCTACAACTCTAAATCTAGTATAGCAGGTTGTGGCTCAAGCTTGTTTGATGTGGCTTTGAAGCTTGTAGATGACCATCACTTTCCCCCGTGTTAGATACAAGGTAAGAAGATGAAGAGATATCAACTTCAAGACTTTTCAATATTTAAGAACAAATCTTGTTGTATGAGTAAAATATCTTCTTGGTTTTTGAAGCCCATTGCCAAGAGGCAATCCATCCAAGATGAATCTTTTTTCTTGCAGGAGGTTTTTTTCTGAAGCATCTATTTTAAGAATGACTGGTTTTATGACAGTGCTTACATGGATGAAGATCAAAACAATTATCTTTTAGATGGCCAACTCGATCACAGTGTTGGAATTTCACATTCTGTTGTTGTTGCTGTGGAAGAGGGGGAAAATCTAGAACAGTTGAAGGTGAACTGTCATGAAGGAATCCAACACTCTGAAACTAGATGGGCTTTGAGTAATATGGAATATGAAAGGACACATTCCTGTCATATCCAAGACCAGTTTTGTGCTTGTTGTGGACAAGCTCTTCCCAAGGTCTAATGATGGGCTTGGGAAGCGCAAACTGAACTTTTGCATCTGCATGTGACTTTGCTGCTTCATTGGGAAATGGATCTGAATCAACTTGTTGCTTATGGGAGTCTATTTCAATGTTCTAAACAAAAACAGGTTCATAATGATGACTATACTTTTGTAACTCCTCTTGCTGTAGCTATGATTCAAGTTGCAAAAATTCAATGGTTTCTTGTGCATGTTGTAAAGATGTTTGAATATCTCTTAGAGTGTCTTTGCTGACTTTAACTGTGCTTCCACCAGTAGATAAGATTAGAGTGCTTAATAACTCTAATAATCCATGAATTTTCTCCATTATTCAAACAATCAAATCAACAAATGACCAAAAAATGCACTTGTAGAAACAATAATGGTTTTAGAAAATTAATTTGCCAACTTTTCAACAAGAATCAAGGAATTTTTTTTTTTTCAAGGAGTATTTGATTTCTTACAAGGATATTTTTACAGCAGCTGAGATCTTATGCTAGAGAAAAGTCACCTTATTTCTTCCCTTAAGGACAGAACCTCTGAAATCCTATTTTAGTCTGAGTTCTGAAGTGACAAATCTAACCCACGTTTAGATATCAATGCAACTTGGCTCCATTTGATATCTAGTCATTTCCAAGAGTCTTCAACAAACTTAACACACTTCAAAAGAAGCATACCAAAATGACCAATGCATACACAACATCATATCACATTGCATGATGGTCGCATTGTTCAAACCACCTTCACAACCAACGTATGAAGCCGAGGTAACACATGCAACATTCAATGTTGTATTTAGGAATACAAAGTACTGCAAATTCTTTCTCCAGGCAGTTCTTTTGGAAAACACATACTCAACGATGTAACGATGCCCAATTGCTTAATTTATTTAATTAATTTCCAAATAAAGAATTGTTCCCAAAAACATTTCACCTTATTCAAACAAAAGTTTTGTAACTCTCTTCATATAAGGTGGGCGAATTTACTTACCGAGGAGTGCCTTGTAATTAATTGTTTCGGTCATGATTGAATGAAGTGTTTTCCTCCATTGCACAAACCATCAAGAATTTTACATGCTCAACCTCTAGCATAACCATCCATCTGAAGATGAGAAGATGCCTTTGAATGCAACTGTGACTGCCAAATAGTTGAGAGTGTTCCTGAGGGTCTCCTTCTCTTCAGCTAGTTTGTAGTGTATTCCAGCTACAAAGCTTGCGCGTCTTACTGGGGAACAAATTTCACAAAATCAAATAAGGAGGCGATGTATCCAATAAGCATCCTTTGTAGCGATTCATGTCCCTCTAGAGTGTCCACCCAGGGATGAGAATGTAAATTCCGTGGAAAATCATGATCGACCTGCCGCGTTGTAGCATTGACATTTTGTAAAGGCTTCTTCTAAAAAATTTCATCATTAACACTCACATCTACTCATTATTCTTGCAACTGCTATGTCTCCCCAAAATTTAGTTATGAGATTCTTTTTAACTGAACCCCACAATTGATAGAAACATGCAGGTAGCCCACGACTACTCCAACCTTTAAGAACACACAAGAAATGTCCAAGAGAAGCAATATAATCTCACATTGCAAAGCCAAAAAGTCTCTATTTCAGCATGACCACTTGTCTTGTTTTACCTGTGCAATTCTTACAATAGTCGGAGCTCGAGTGCCATTCACAACACAGTTAGTTATCCATGCCTGGATCCCAATAGCCACACCATCTTACACATAAGTTCACCAAAAGGAATCAACACACAAATATTTTCATGGCATTCAATAACTACAGAGAAGGCTTAAACACAATTTATTCAATGCTCCATTCCAACGCACATAACCAGTCTTGAATTCTTTCGAGGAAATTAAGTCAGAATGAGCTCGTTTAGGAGAGTGATGAATAAATTTGAGCATAGACTTCCAATTCCCGGGTTTCAAATATCACATCCCTCAGATCTGAGTAGAATAGAATGACAATAGTTGTTTTCTCCAGGTATGGTGACGGTGGTATGTAGTGGGAGGATGTGAATGGGTTGAAACGTAAGGCCATGGAGAAGTCGATTAGAAGGCAGAGGTAGAGTGGCTTGAAGCGGGCTGCTCGTCCATAAGTAGGGAATCTTTGGTATTCCTTTGTCGATTCGGCTACTGATCACAAACAACTGTTGCAGTTATATCTCAAGGATCTGGAACTGGAGTAATATTCTCAACTGACAAATATGTTGAATGGCCAGCCATAGCTTGAATAATTTTAGTGGTCTTTGCACCATCTAAAGCTACCTCACATGAAGAAGGAAAGGAAATCATAACAACAATAACAATCAATAAAATTTAATGCAGCAACAACCAAGTCATAGAGAAAGAGAAACAAAGGTTTCAACCTTATCCCTGTTGATGAAGGAAAACTAGTCACCAACCTTGATTTTCAAAGAACTAACACCAACGTTTGTTAATTCTTCCATCCCTGGTTCGCCCATGGAAATATCTGTAGCCACTAGCCACTATGTTCCATAATCAAACTTATGGTGAAGGGAAATGTTAAGGCATTATTGAATGGAACGTAGTCCTTCAACTCCACAAAACACAGAAAAAGGAGTGATACCTTGAGAAGGCATAACTTCTTAGGATTGTACACTCACAACCTATTCCAAATGAACAGTCCAGCTACAAGCAAAGTGTTAATTCTGAAATAGACATGTGCACTGTGAAACAAACACTGAATTTTGGGAATCTATCATAGAAATGATAAGGATAGTCCATTATTCATCGAGGACAGAGAAAGAAATATTATTCTCTACAATCATAAGAATAGGTTTGCGTAATACACAGGAATGGCAGAACTGAGGGATGTTACCTCTGTCATAACCCACAAGGAGGAGAGAAGTTACTCGGATTTCATGACTGACAAGGGAGCGTTTACTTGATCTACTGTGATTTTGCTGAGAGATAGGAGTGTTCGTTGGTTTGATGGGTGACATGATGGTACCACATTAGCATTAATAATTCTTCTAATTCATGGGTAAAGGTGAGTGGGCAGGTCTATTGGATGGAAACTAATAAGCAGAGAAAGGCCTCAAATATGAGTAGGGTAGGAGATCGCCCGCTCTGATACCATGTTAAACACATATATGGCAGTAAGAAAAGATGAATGATAACCATGAGAGTGTATCTATTATTGAAAATGATAAACATTTATAGTACATTCACATGACCTTTGGTTTCATATTCCAAGGTCTCTTAGACTTCCTTAGACTATTCAGCTTCCACACCAACCCTTAGAGGATTAGGTGTCCAACACTTGACATGATGATGTCATCATGACATGTGGAAACCTATGAGATGCTCCATGTGTCATTGTGGTATAGGCCAACATTTCTAGATAACATTCAAAAAATTTATGCAGATATATGTCATCTAATTCCACATCTGGCTATTAGAGACATTCGATTAGAGAACACTTTCTCAAACTTTCACATGTTTAAAGTTCATGCACCTTTTTCACTATTCATTGTCAATTAGATCACTAGCCCCTTGATCTTCTATTAACATACACACTCTTTAATGAATTTTCTGATTTGAGTTCCCCCCCATAGTTTGGATCTTCTACTATTGTTGCTTTTCAAATGGCTATAAGTTCTCATCCGAGAGCTATTTTTTAGAGTGTGATATATCGTTGGAAAGGTCTCGATGAGGACTATGCAAAAATATTATCGATAGGATCTTTATGACATCATAAAATAATGAAAAAAAAAATCAATAACTTCAAACCTATTTGACTTCATGTGATGATAATATACAAGAGCGCATGCTATCATATTGCTTCATAAGTGACACTAGTGTTTCCTTAGACATTCCCTTTGACATCAATGACACTTATTGTCATCGATAACAAAACTATGTGAAATACCCATTTTGGGAGGCTTTTGGTCCCAAAAAGCTTCTCTGCTAAATGAGGTGAGGAAACTTTTCCTCCACCTTATCTCAAATGTACCATTTAGCTTTTCCTAGTAGTTGTCTTTTCAAATCAATGTCCCAAAGGCCATGTTGACCCTATCTTTTAGTTCTATACCTCTTCTGCAAAACTATATCCTATGTCACCTCTTCCTTAACATCTAGAGCCAAATCCTATACAAAATGTAGGACCTCTTCCTCTTCCTGATTGAGCATGTAAGGTTCATATAATTTTAGATTATCTACATTAAAAATTGAGTAAATGCATATAATAATATGGGGGTATATTGATTCTATAGATGTTATCTCCAACATTCTATAATATCTCAAAGGGACCATATCACATTGCCTTGATTCCTTGTTCAACTATAACAGTACTTTGTCTCCCACCTTGAAGGACTTCTCTATTTCGTGTTAATCATTCCTAACCTTGTATTTTTCATGTTGTTAGTGTCAGTAAATGCATACTTCCATCAGGGATCAAATTTGCTCTTTGCATTTTCATTTTAGGTGTCTCACACTGAATTTTTGACCATTCCACTAGGTCATGCCAAAATGGTCCACTGATGGTTGTCTTCTTCTCAGAAAATCAAAATTTCCCTCATGAGGTACATTTGTTGACCCATCTCCATGTTGAATTCAGTTATGGTTTTAGTTATGTTATTTTTATAGTCAAGGCAGTCATGTTTCCATTAGGTCTTAGGGTTCATTTCCAAGGTCAAAAGCATAGTTTCAGTGTAAATAAAGGGAAGCAAAGGTATGAGGAATACCAATAAAAAAAGAGTGATTGGTAGTAATTCATGGTTATTGTATAAAGATCTTGTTTCACCGATGTAACTTTCATCTCAAAAACATGTTTTTGAGATGAAAACAAAGTATTTTAGTTGATTTATATATTTTTTTTTATGTAATTCAAGTCATTTCATGTAATAAGTGTTCCCATAAGTTGCCCAGGCATTTCTCCTTGCTGCAAGAAATGAGCCATTGAAGAAATCAGTTCAATCAAAGCATCATCCACCTAAAAAGAGACAAAGAAAGAAAAGCATTAAACTAAGATTTGAAGACAAAGTAAAAGTTCCAAAAAACATTATAAAGTGGGTTTTTTCTAAGGAAAAATCAAAATCACCCTCTATATAAGATTTCAAAATCATTTTTCAAACTTCATCATACTCATTTAACAAAGAGAGAGAAGAGAGTTGAAGGAGAGAAGGAAGTTGAACAGAATTGGTAACTGAGCAAATCATGGGCGTTGCACATTGAGCAAGGAGCGCTGCACATAGGGAAAAATTGTGGAGGCACTGCGCATAGATGAGGGATCATTGCACATACAACCAAAGCATTGCGCATAGAGCCTGGGTGCCAATCTATTTTTTCATGGCGCTGCACATGCAATAGAGCATTGCGCACCTATACAAGGTGCTACGCATAGGGCCAGCAAACACAAAGACTACCCTAACAACCATCTAAATCACTCTTTTGCTACCTAGAGCCTCTAAGAAAGTAAGTACACTCCTTAAACCATCCTCCCAACACTCATTTCATGATTTTTTAGTTTGTTTACTATTTAAATTTTCAAACCCTAGGTCGTCTAAAAGCCCTCCCTTCTTACCATATCCCTTATTCCCACATCTTGTTTTCACATCCATCATTCCCACATTCTATTTTCATATCCCTAAATATCACCCTATTCCCTATTTCCTACTATCAAATACTCATATCCCCTATACCCTAATCCCTCAAACAAAATCCCTAAACCCCTACTTACTAAACAGTACCTACTAAAAAATACCCTTCTTCTCACTCTCACATCATACATATCTCATCCTACATCACACAAACTCCTCTCCTCTTCCCCTATCTCTATTCACCATAACTCACTTCTTGATTACCTTCTCTAAGGTTTCTAAAGATTTAAATTCAAAAAACATGGATAAAGAGGATAAAGATTATGAGGAGGAGGAAAACAGTGGCAGTGAAAGCATAGGAGATGGACCTCAGCATCAGAGAAAACCACATAAGGGAGGCAGAATTATCAGAGAGGAACCATCAAACATCATAGAGTTACAAACTTCTCATATGATTGTCTCTTTTTTCAGGCATCTAGGGTGTTATGATTTTTGTGAGCAGGTACAAAGAGTTCAACATCATCCTGAGTTGACCAAGATTTTGTAGCCAATCTCCGTGATAACAAGGTAACTCTTGCTGGGGTAACATTTACAATTTCCTCCTCCATCATTGTTGATGCTACAAGGATTTCGAATGTGGGGGAAAATGGTATAAAGAACAAGATTTGGATGAGCACTACTATGAGCCATACATCAAATCCAGGTACATGAATGAAAAGAAGAGGACCTTTCCTTTCAGGTTCCTTCACGACAAGTATGCCCCTATGATGAGGATCATTATGAAGTATTTTACATGTGAGGGCAGATTTTCCAGATTGTACACCTATCATATTATGCTTCTTATGCACTTCATAAGAGTGAAAATAATGAACATCATGTACTTCTTATTCAGGAACATTGAGAAGATGGCCTACATTGTACCGAAAAGTCCATACACCTAGCAGATGAATAGTATTTATCACTATTCCTTGATTAAGATTATTGTGCTACATCATCTCAACCTCCTAAACATCTCCTGGGATACATTTATTGCCAATGACACCTTCAATGGTCCTCAAATTCCTCCATCGGTTCCTCAAGAAGCAGAAAGGCCTTCCAACAACACCAAAGTAAAGAAAAGGAAGAAGGCTAAAGAGACTAAAGTTGTTGAGAAGTCATAAACCTACAAAACATATCAGAGAGGGGCTAGAAAGTTGCTTGCAGTGGATAGGCAAGTGTTTACTCCACCTAATGTGGAAGGGGCCCTGCCTTCTTCACCAACTCATAGGCAAATGCCCCCTCCACAAACTGTGGAAGGGGTTTTGCCTTCTTCATCAACACAACAGGTGCATAAAGGGAAATAAAAGATGCTGGAGGAAAACCTCAATGATGAAAAGGAAAGGGAATTTGATTTGATGGAACATGATGAACCAGAACAACCACACATTCATCATGGCATTGAGATAGTCGACTTGGAGGCTCAAGATGAGGCAACAAATGAAAATATAACCATAAGGGAAAAAGATGCACAGATCCAAGCACTGATGGACAACTTGGTGAGAGCTAAGTATGTCATTTCATACCTTGAGCAAGAGAACAAGTAGCTAAGTGACAAACAAGTCCTCATGGAGCTGGAACTTCTCAAAGCAAAGAGGCAAGGTGACAAAGGCAAATCAGTAATGCAAGAGGAAGAGACCCCAGCCACCTTGACTACAAAACAAAGGCTTGAATAGGTGATTGAGGAGGATAGAGAAACATGGCTTGACAAGGTCAATTTGCATTTCGAGAAGCTTCTACAAAGTTCCAACAAGGAAAATCAAATCATTATGCACATGGCTCGCTATTACAGGACCTGGAACAAGATTTGTAACATAAGAGTCAAGCAAATGAAGACAAGGCTAAAACAAGCACTCAAAGCCAAAAGGGAGGGTGATAGGCTTAGGCTGCTTGCTGAAGCTTCCTTGGCTGACCTAGACACTTGATGGTGGTGTTATCCACAAATTTTGAGTAAGTTTTGAGTATTTTTTCGTTTTTGAAGAATTTAGCAATTTTTGGCTTAGAAAAATTGGCTCTATGCGCAGCACCACTGGAATTGTGCTTTTCCTAGGGGCATCCAATCAATAAATCGTTAGAATTTTTAGATTCACAATGATGATTACATACACCCTGTGCATTTTCTAAGCTTTTGGAGCAAAAATGGTCATCCAAAAGGTCAAAAAACACCTAAAACATGACCTTTTTGCCTTCTTTTTGACCATGGCATTGCACATAGAAGCAGTCTTTGGAGAATCAGTTTTTTAGGGGTCAAATAAACTAAAAATGGGAAACTAAAGGCAGATTTGGAAAATATACAGGACATGCTTTCCAATGAGCTATCATGAGCTCAATTTGGACACCAGGAATCCCTCCAAAATGGCCCTTCAAAAAGTGTTGCGCATAGAGATTGAGCACTGTGCATAGGACAATTTTATGTTGAATTTTCACTTTACTGTGCCATCACTTTAATTTTTAGGTTTTCTCTCATGAATGATGTTTTTACTGATGTAAATGGTGACTAGGCATGTAAATAGGATGGATATTAGTTACTAGAGGGTAGATTCATTGGATCAAAAGTTCTCTTGAAGTAAAATGAATCAGTTTCCTCCCTTTTAGAGGCAAGTTGTTAGGGTTGCCTAGATTCCAGTTTCTTGTTCAAATTTCTATGGATTAGTTCCTCATCTTAGGGATTTGACCCCTGAGGATGGGAGGAGGTTGAATTAATGTCTGTATCTTCTTTTTATTTCTCATTGTAAAGGGTTGGACTCAGTGGTGTTGGGTTGTGTTATATTCTTTCCATGACCAGCCGACGTAGTTAACCAGTGGGTTAGAAGGGGGGCAGAGCCCACCCTTCGTTGCGTCAATTGCATAGTGGGGGGATCACAGGGGGTTTGAGGGGTGTAGGTAACCCCCCTCTATGGGTTCCATGGTTTTCGTTCCATGGTATTGGATGCTTCGGCATGTATAAATATGTATTGTAACATTAAAAGGAACATAATGAAAAATCAAGCTGGTAGTTCCGGTTTTGGGATCCAGGGGAAATCTCTGTGTATATGTGTTTTATGTGTTAAGCTCTCGCATTTTTTATTTTCTGTGCTTTAGAATTCATATGCAGGTAATTTCTGTACAGGGTTAAAACCTACATTTGGTTTCAGAGTTGTTTTGGCTTCAAGGGGACGCCTTTGTTGCTAAGGGGTTCCGCTTGGGCCTGTGGTAGACCCTGTTCAGTGGGAGATCTATGAGACAGATTCTGGTGGTGAAAGAAGATGGTGAGAAGTGGAAAGATAGAGATCAAGAAATTTAATGGTCAGAGTTTTGAGTTGTGGAAACTCAAGATGGAGTATCTGTTGGTGGATAAATATCAGTGGATCGCGATAGATCTGGGTAATAAACCAATGGGAGTGTCCGATGAAGAATGGAAGAAGTTGGATCAAAAGGAAAAGAGCACAATACGATTGTGTGTCTCAGATTCATTATTGTTTACTGTATTAGGGGAAGCTATAGTGAAGGCTTTGTGGGACAAGTTAGGGACTTTGTACCAATCTAAGTCTCTGGTGAATAAATTGTTCCTACGGAAAAAGTTGTATAACCTGAGGATGAAAGATGGAGACTCGGTGACAGAGCATTTGAATGGATTTAATACTATGGTAAGTCAGTTATTATCTATTGATATTAAAATTTTAGATGAATATAAGTGCATCAGTTTGTTGTGTTCTCTACCAGATTCGTGGGATAGTCTGGTTATTGCAATAGGTAGCAATGCAACTGCCTTGTAGTTTGATGAAATAGTCTCATCCTTGCTGACAGAGGAGATGAGACGGAAAAATATGGAGAGCCAGAATGGTGATGCCTTTTCTGTCCGAGAATGATCCTAGAACAAAAAACAAAAATAAGTCATCGAGTGGCAGATCTAAATCTCCAGGAAAACTTGTAAAGGTGGTTTGTTGGAAATGCAGAAAGGAAGGTCACTACAAAAGGGACTGTAAATCTAAAGCTCCTGATAAAGGAAAGGAATATGATGATGCTCCGTCTAAAGAGGTGAAAACCACCTCAGATGAAGGTGGGGATGTGTACTTGGCTTCTTCAAGTACATAAGTAGATCATGAGGCATGGTTGATTGACTCAGGTGCATCCTTTCACTTCACTCCCCATAGAGAGTGGTTCTATGAGAATGAGAAATATGATGGTGGTGATGTCTTCTTGGGGGATAACAGGAAGGCTAGAATCATTGGTCGCGGAAAAGTAAAGTTGAAATTGCAAGGTGGAAGGGTTAAAACACTTCCGGGTGTTCTACATATTCTTGCATTGGCCAAAAATATGATTTCCATAAGCAAGTTGGATGATGCAGGTGTAAAAATAGTGTTCGAGAAGGATACCTGCAAGATGGTTCAGGGAGCACTGGTATTAATGTGGGGAGTTCGGATTGGAACTTTGTACAAGCTGCAAGGTAGCACTGTTGTTGATGGGTGCAACAATTCTATAGTTCCTGAATGAGGAGCAGAAAATCTTGTGGTTTCTGGAGAGAAAACCATGTTGTGGCATCAAAGGCTTGGACATAGTGGAGTGAAGGGCCTTCGAATAATTCATTGTAAAGGTATGAGTAATAGCTCTCTAGATTTTTATTTCTATGGAAATTGTGTATATGGGAAGTAGAATCAGGTGAGTTTCCCCTCTGGTGGTAAGAGGGTGAAACATATTAGAGCTTGTGCACAGTGATGTGTTTGGACCTGTGAAGGTTCCATCACTGGGTAAGTCTATGTACTACGTATCATTTATAGATGACTTCTCAAGGAATACATGGATATATTTCTTTAAGAAGAAATCTGAAGTCTTTGACAGGTTTAAAGAATTTAAGGCTCTGGTGGAAAACCAGACAAAGAAGAAGATAAAAGTGCTGAGGACAGATAACGATGGAGAGTTTTGCAGTAAGGAATTTGAATAATTCTATAAGAAGTGTGGTATAGCATGGCAGAAGACTACTCCATATACACCTCAGAAAAATGGAGTTGCAGAAAAAATGAACAAGATGTTGATGGAAAGGGCAAGAAGCATGCTCTGTGGTGCCAGGTTAGGGCAAGAATTCTGGGCAGAGGCAATGGAGACTGCCTGTTACCTGGTCAACAGATCACCTTTATCAGTGTTGAAGGATAACACTCCACAAGAGGTATGGACTGGTAAGAAACCCTCTCTTTCACATCTGAGGGTATTTGGATGTGATGCATATGTACATGTTCCAAAGGAGAAAAGAACAAAGTTGGATAGTAAATCTGAAAAGTGCATTTTTATTGGGTATAAGTATGGTTTAAATGGTGATAAACTTTGGAACCCAGTAACAAGGAAGGTTGTGTACAACCGAAATGTGGTGTTCAGAGAGGTAAAAGATGTTATTAAACATGAAGTCCAACCAAAGGAACCTGAGAAGATAGAGTTTGAGATTAAGGAGGAAGAATCAAACTCTACAGCAGAGGAGGAATTAGAAGATGAAGAGCCACAAACTCTGGGTGTGAGAAGATCAGTACAAGAAAGAAGGCAGCCAGAAAGGTATAGTCTATCTACTTTCTATTCAAATTTTGCTTTATCTATTACTGATGATGATTCCAGAACTGTGAAGGAAGAAGTAGATTCAGAGAATGGAAAACTCTGAAAAGAGGCCATGGTTGATGAAATGGCATCTTTGCACAAAAATGAGGCTTGGGATCTAGTGGAGTTGCTGGATGGAAGGAAACCCATTGGCAGCAAATGGGTGTTCAAGAAGAAGACAAATGCATAAGGAAAGGTGGAGAAATACAAATCTTGGCTGGTAGCAAAATGTTATTCCCAGGTGCTGAGAATTGATTTTGGTGATATTTTTCTCCTGTTGCCAAGGTAACTTCTATTAGATTACTTTTATCTGTTGTTTCTGCTTTTGATTTTGAGGTAGAATAGATGGATGTGAAGAAAACATTTATTCATGGGGATCTAGAAGAGTAAATCTACATGAAGCAACCTGAAGGTTTTGCGGTGAAGGGTAAGAAAGAACTGGTATGCAAGTTAAAGAAGTCTCTTTTAAAATAGTCACAAAGGATGTGGTATCAGAAATTTGATACATTTATACGGGGACTTGGCTTCACCAAAAGCAAAGAAAATCACTGTGTGTATATTAAATTAATTGGTGACCGTGTTATTTATCTGGTCTTGTATGTGGATGATATGTTGCTAGTTAGAAATGACAAAGAAATTATCTAGGATTTGAAGACCCAATTGTCCTTCAAATTCAACATGAAAGATATTGGTGCTGCAAACTATATTTTTGGCATGGAAATTAAAAGAGATCGAGAAAAGAGGAAGCTCTAGTTAAACTAGAGGAAGTATGTCGAGACAATACTACAAAGGTTTAATATGCATGATAGTAAACCGGTGAAGGTTCCTATTCCTGTAGATGTGAGGTTATCTACTGAATAGTGTCCCAAGACACAAGAAGAGGAAAAGGACATGTCCCGTGTTCCATATGCAAGTGCAGTTGGTAGCCTAATGTATGTAATGGTCTGTACCAGACCAGACATTGCACATGCAGTGGGAGTATTGAGCAGGTTTATGTCAAAACTAGGGACTGCGCAGAAATCTCCTAAACGGTCCAGGGACTGCGACCACGAAGCGCTGAAGCCTCATTGGAATATCATCCATAGTAGTCTCAGGTATATCTGCCGTGAGACGCTCTAGATCATGCTCCAAATCGGCTAGTACTTCTGCTGTCGCATCCTGTAAGGCCGGTGCCGGTGCAGCTGGATGTCGTCTGTCGTAAGGCCGGAGATTGGCTGGACGCTGTGGTCCAACATCTGCATTTTTAAAATTTTACTGTTACTTTGAGACGATATATATGAAAAATAAAAAATACATAATTAGAAAACTTGTGAAAATGAAAGTACTAGGGCTATCTTGCGCAGAAATCTCCTAAACGGTCCAGGGACTGCGACCACGAAGCGCTGAAGCCTCATTGGAATATCATCCATAGTAGTCTCAGGTATATCTGCCGTGAGACGCTCTAGATCATGCTCCAAATCGGCTAGTACTTCTGCTGTCGCATCCTGTAAGGCCGGTGCCGGTGCAGCTGGATGTCGTCTGTCGTAAGGCCGGAGATTGGCTGGACGCTGTGGTCCAACATCTGCATTTTTAAAATTTTACTGTTACTTTGAGACGATATATATGAAAAATAAAAAATACATAATTAGAAAACTTGTGAAAATGAAAGTACCTCTGTCATCCCATTGTTCTCCCTGTGGAAGAACCATGTCCGGATCACCTCTGAAATCCATTCCGGCATATGGAAAGTCTTGTATCACAAAAAGCTGGCCCTCTAGCCAGTCGAAGTAACTGTCCGAGAATCGAACCACTGCAGCACCCTCGTCAGGATGCCGGGCCATCACCGCAACCCATCGAACAAGCTTTGGCTCCCGAGGACCCAAGTCATCAACAGTGAGTTGCTGAGGGATCAGCATAGGAACTCTCTCCAAGGCAAAGCTCACGACTAGAGGCCCATATCCAAAAGTCTTTAGTCGTCCGTTCTTTGCCTTGGTTAGTTGGCTCTTCATATGAGCCGACACAGCTTCGCACCAGTTGAAGATGGTGCCTTGGTAACAGTCAACTGCCATCCGCATTTGGGATCCGGAGGCAATGTGCAAGGCGGCCGCGCCACAAATCCTAGTGACCGTAAATGCAATAACTCTAAGTTCCGCCAGAGCGATGTGCTTTATCTCCACGCCTTTTTTATGGCGAGTCCCTGGTCTGCACCACTCCTCGCGGAGATCATCAAGGGATTGGCCACCCGGCCTGGTCCCCGCAAGGTTGAGTTGCTCACCTCTGTTTGGCAAGCCAGTGAGAAAGTATACATCCGAGGGCTCTATCTCGAGCTGGTGCCCTCCAATGTAAAAGCATTGATCTTGAACGTTCCATCGCTCAACCAGCCATTCCAAAAATCTTACCTGGCCCCTCATGCCCGGTATGGTCCAATATTTGTACAATCCACATGTTCTTAAGGCATCCAGAGAGGGTTGGTGGTTAATCGCAGCTTCATCGTCTTCTACGTGCTCTCTCTCTCTCCAGTCTAACATGTTTTGGGCCCTGCACATCAAAAGAGTCAATTAGAAATTAATTTGAGAAAATTTGGTGGTTTTTTGAGAGAGTTAGGGTTTTGAAATGCGCCCTTTGCGGAAGACGCACCCCGGCTTTTTAGCACAGGGCGTCCGGACGCAGCTCGCCTGAAGGCGGACTGCGTCCCCAGACCTTTTTCCCGTGTGAGAAAAAGTCGGGGGACGCGGGTCACCCGAAGGGCACCTGCGTCCGCCGAGGGGCGCATTTTGAACCCAAAACCCCCCCAAAAAATGAAACAGAGACCAAAAACAAAAAACTAAACGGATAAAAATGAAGAGTGGGATGTGTAAAATACCTCGGTGAAGCGGCGTTCGATTCCGACGGTCAGATTTTCCGCAGCAACCACGGGAAGTTTCTTGTCAAAAGCTCCTTTTTCAACCTCAACAGTGAAACGGTAAAAATGACATGGTAAAAGGTCTTTTTATAGGTTTTTTGGATGAATTAGTTCATTTTTTACCATGAAAAGATGTTTTCAAATGTATTTTTGCCTATTTTAAACAGGTATGAGTAATGTGTCGCTTTTGTGCAGGACGAAGGGATTTCGAGGGAAATTGTAATTTTTCACAAACAAAATTTCAGAGTCATCTTTTAAGCCCTTTTCTGACTCCTAAAACATGAAAAGATCGCCGAGTGTTTCTTTTTCACTCGTTAAAACGGAATTAAAAGACGGTCCCCTTTTAGCTCTTTTCTGACCGCAAAATCAGGAAAAGATTGCCGGGTTTTTGTCGTTTCAAACTCGATAAGGGAATAAAACGACGTGTCTTTGATCGCTTTTTACTTTTCAGGTCAACGATACTATTATGAAAGTACTCCTTGGTCGCAAGATCAAGCGGTTCCCCCAGGTATTATTTTATACTTTTTCGGGCTTGAGGGACACAAATATACGAAAAAGTTCAACGTGGAGTTTCCTTAAGTTTTTCAGACTCTCTAAAATTGAAAAACGCCGAGTTTCTCCTATACTGGGCTCGTTAAACTTTTACAGTAAAGGACCTGTTCAATTACAAACAGGAACGAACCACTCCTTCCTAGGGTTCGCATTTAAACTAGGTTGGACTCGTCCGAAGGATGAGCTTATAATCAAGCATATGTTATCCTCCTCAAGCTTGTTAAAAATAAAGAGGTACTTGCCAGAAATGGTGGGGGAAAAAAGAGAAGAATGAACCTATTTGTCACCTTTTGCCTCAGAAGAAACTTTATTACCGCTCTTGAACACGACACTTTTCATTCACCTAGGTTGGGAAATCTTTTACCTCACAGTTGACTAAATCACTTTGAAAATCTTTAACCGGGTTCAGGGATCAACTTTGAGTTATTCGTCACCAAACCATCTGTTGTGTCGTTATGTGTTCAAGAGGTCTGCAAGCAAAACTTTCATCTGCAAAATACTTGTCATCCATTTGACCATCCCTGAGTCAGTCCTTACAGCAACATTTCTTCAACTTGAACAATGATTTCGTGTTGCGGGCTTGCCTGCAACGGGTCGCTTTCTATCGACATCGACACATTATCTAGAAAGATGACTTAGGAATCGACAGTACCTTGAAGTCTGCATGCATCAATGGCAGGTTTCTCGCCTTTGACGTCAGTTTACATCATTGACTTTCGATCAGAGGATTCCGTGAAGTGTTCGACATCAAAACATCTATTCACATTTCACGGGTTGTGCTTGGTACTTTGGGGACCATTGACATTACTGGTGGTTTCTCTCATGCTTGTTAACAGTTTACATCATTAACTGGTAATCAAGTGGTTTCTACCATGTTCGACATCGAATCATTTAATCACATGGCTAGAATCGTACCAATTCGGGAAGTAGAAGTGAAGACCCTGGATCTAGTTTCTACCATCCAGGCTGCGAGGAGTTTTGTATTCATTGTCTATGTAGACTTATCATAAACAGATGGCTGCGTCCATACTGTGTCTACAAAAGTCTATAAAAATAATGTACTGCAAGATCATTCCTGTATCAGGATAGTTAGTCCATTAGTTAAAGTTTTGAATCTGAGTATGGGAATGCCTATCTCAGTGATGATATAATCTTATCCATGTATTTTGTGTTGAAAATTGCAGGTTCCAACCAGGCCATCCACAAGGCAATCCTTGAAATGATAAAGCGCTTCACCCTTCCTAGAATTACAAAACCCTATTCTATTCCAGGCTTCGCACTTTAGGGGGCAATCTGTTACACTAAAAAATGTCACCTTGACTACTTACAGTTAGTATGGCTCAAATCAACAAGTCATGCTACCCTCTTAGGCAAGTCTCATGCCTCTGTTATCCATCTCAAACTCAAAGAAGAGAGAAAGTCTTGTAAAAATCATGTTTATCTCTGGGGTCGCAGGTTCTCTCTAGCCTTACCTGCGGGGACGCTGACCATGTTCACAAAATCTGCGTCCATAGACGCTCTGTATGTTAAGGGACAGGTGCGTCCCTCTGTAAAAGGCAAAATGCGCGAGTTTTATCTTGAAAAAGTTACTTGTGGTTACTTCTAGAACATTCTAGAGGTCGGTTTGATGAAATGGATGCGCCTCCAGTTGGTTCATGTATCTCTATTAAGGGGGAACTTATCCCATCATAAGGGAGCTATCCCACCCAAAGAGGGGGATGATCCCATTGATAGTGGACCTGAATAACCTCTTTACAGCACTATAAATAAAGGCATTGAGCCAGAAGGAGGAGAGGTTGGAGCTATACATTTTCTTTGGGTAAATGCTGCAGGATTTAGGTCTTCCATTAGAGCCTTTGTGAGGAGAGATTGTCTTCACTTGATTCTACTTGGGAGAGGGTGAGCTTTGTCAAAGTAGAGGAAAACCCTTGATGGACCCTGGGAGGAACTTGCACAACACCAAGGCCAGGTTGTAAGAGTTTCTTTGTTTCGTTATTAATACAAACTGGTTTATTTTTCTCAATAGCTTGTGTTAATGAGTTATTTCATGTGTTCCTTGGTCTGCATGTTGAATATATGTTTTATTATATGAAATGCAAGTGCTTGGTAATTGTTTGATTGTTTGTGGTTACAGGAATTGACTTGAAGGAGGAGCTCATCCGGATCGTCAAGAACGGACTTCAACAACGGCGTTTTGGAATAAGGTAAGCCTAAACACTTGTGGTTTTCATGTTGTAAAAGGTGTATTTAGAGAAAGATCACTCCATTTTGTCTTGTTTGTCATTAGAATGTCTTAGACTTCTAGGAAGGTCAGTCGTGTCCGCACCCTTGACAGATTCCGTGTGACACTAAGCTCTCTTGTGGCCCCCTGTGGAAAGAAAAAAACAAGTGGGAGAATTGGGTTGTGTTATATTCTTTCCACGACTAGTCGACGTAGTTAACCGGGGGGATAGAAGGGGGGCGGAGCCCCCCCTTCGTTGTGCCAATTGCATAGCGAGGGGGTCACAGGGGGTTTGAGGGGTGTCGGTAACCCCCTCTCTGGGATCTGGGGCAGCGCCTCAGAAAATTTTGGTTTTGGACCCTATGTTAGGTTGGGCGGACCTACCTATGGTTTCGCGCATGATTTTCACACATGGTTTTGGATGCGATGGTTTTCGGTCCATGGTTTTGGACGCGATGGTTTTTAGTCCATGGTTTTGGACGTGATGGTTTTCAGTCCATGGTATTGGATGCTTTGGCATGTATAAATATGTATTATAACATTGAAAGGAACATAATGAAAAATCAAGCTGGTAGTCCCGGTTTTGGGATCTCGGGGAAAATCTCTGTGTATATGTGTTTTATGCGTTATGCTCTCGCATTGTTTATTTTCTGTGTTTTAGAATTCGTATGCAGGTAATTTCTATATGGGGTTAAAACCTACAAGTGGGATGCTTATGCTTTGAGTAGGCATCATTTTGTATCAGTTTTAGCAGGAGATTAATGAAAAATTGAAGCTATTTCTTTGGGATCCATGTGGTATGATGCTCAGTTCATTTTTTCTTAG
Source organism: Pinus tabuliformis (assembly GCA_031772625.1). Taxonomy (NCBI): domain Eukaryota; kingdom Viridiplantae; phylum Streptophyta; class Pinopsida; order Pinales; family Pinaceae; genus Pinus; species Pinus tabuliformis. The sequence continues at coordinate 497,318,662 of CM062818.1, read as the reverse complement.
TGTAACGGTGTGAGATGCATGGAGATGTTTCAGTAGCATAGAGGTTAGAGAGGGAGCACTTCTCAGCAGCAGGTAGAGCTTCAACATCAAAGTATGTTTCTAGCCCAACAGAGAGGTCAGTTGGGAGTTTTTTTGTTCCGAGAGTTGCTGGAGCAACCACACTTGGTAGAAGTGTTGCATGCAGAACATTCCATAGGTATAGGATCAGGTTCGAGAGGAAGCCTTTCTTGTTGAGAGGGAGTGTTGAAAATGGAAACAATAAATGCTAAAAATAGAAGTGCTAAAAATAGCACTGCTATAAATAGCAGTTTGGTTACCAGTGCTAGATTGGGCAATAGGGAATGAAAAATGGAAGTGCTAAAAATAGCATTCTATTTTTAGCAGTTCAGTATGGATTCCTATTTTAGTGTGTCCCTGGACTAGAAATAGGAAGTAAAATTTGAATTTGATATTAACAGCAGTTTCTAAATTAATTAATTAATTCATCTTGAGTTAATTAGTTAAGGAAAAACAAACTTGAATTCTATGTGAGGACATGCAACAGTTTATCTATTAATTGAGGAATTTATCCATCAGTTAAAGAGATTAGGATGAGTTCTATATTGAGTAGTAATTAGTTGGCTCAGTTAACTAAGTCAAGTCCAGTTATATTTGATTTAAAAAGTTTGTTTAAATTAAGTAACTTCAGTTAGTTAATGCATTCTTGCATATAACTGCTGCACTTCAGATAAATGAAGTTTCTCTCATGAATAACTCATGCATGTTAGTTCAGACAGAGACCCAGTTGAGATCAAAGAAGGGACAGTGTACTATCAGTTGGATGAATGTTTTTCCTATAAAGGAAGCTCATCCATGATGAGGATTTATCTCCTTCAGGACTACATGGTTGGATCAGAGGTTAGTGAGTGTTTGAAGAGACCAATTCACACAAGTGGCTGCACTAGATCCCAATCAAAATTGCACAAATAAATAGGAGGCTTGGAGGGTAGACCAGAGGTTAGATAGAGGCCTTTGACTGTCTATGAGCAGCAGAGGTATTGCAGAGAGAGTAGGATAGCTTTTGAGCTGATTCTTTTTGTAATACTGGCTTTATTTCCACTTGTATGATAATATAGAGTTGGGGTTTTAGATTGAGGTTTTCCCCGGGTAAATTCTTCTGTGTTATGTGTGATTGATTCCTTCTTATCAGTTATATGTGTTCTTATTGATGTTGCTCATGTTTGATTAAGCTTCTGCTAAATTGGTTGTAGAAGTAGATCAAGTATTTTGCTTTAGTATATTGCATTATTAGGTGATCTATAGTTGGGAATTTCTACATGGTATCAGAGCTAGCTGATTTGTAGAAAATTTCTACATGTTATCAGAGCAAAGGTGATCAAAGGAGAGAACAGTATACTGAGAGGAAATTTCAAAGTTTTGAGTTTTGGGTAGAGAGTTTGTAGAGAAGATCTGAAATTTTTTGTACAAAATTTTCAGAAACAAATATTAGATTTGGATTCCTTATGGAAAAATACCCAAATTCAAAAAGGGAATCGGCTGAATTGGATTTTGGATGAGGGAGATAGTGCTGATTTAAAATCAGCTCTTTTTCTAGAAAAATTCGTGACGGCGGGAAATATGAAATAGATTGGTGTGCTAGCCAAGAACCTGTATGCACTTGAGGTACAAGATGCATGCAAATCCTTTAGGAGCAAGGCAGAGGTTAGATACTTGGTGGTTGAGAGGGAGAGTAAATTACCTCTCAACATGCAGTGCCAGAAGAAGTCTCAGACGACTATGGAGGAGCCACAATTGGTGAAGCAGCTTCAGGAGGTTGTGGAACAACCACAACTGGGGAAGCCGAGAGGAGATAGAGTGGAGGCATCCACTCATGTAGAGACCTCCAGTAGGAGTAAACTTCGAGCCAGGTGGGCAGAGGGATCACATGTAGCCATACCTCCAGGTAGGAGGTGGGGCAATGTGGAGTGATCATCCCAAGGAGGAGGGGCAAGATGCTTGAGGTACCCAACCTCTTTGATTTGAATTTGCTATAGTAGCCCCAACGAGGAGTAGCAAGACTGACTAATTGGGTAGATACAGATTCTGATGGAGCACAAAGAGAGCTACAATGCACGAATCCCAAGACAGCGCAGAGCTAGCAGGCTACAGTAATGCGAGAGGCACAAGTGTGTTGCACCAGTGCAGGACGGCAGAGAGAGGTGTGCAATGGTGCAAGATGCATGGAGATGTTGCAGTAGCATAGAGGTCAGAGAGGTAGCACTTGTCAGTAGCAGGTAGAGCTTCAACATCAGAGTATGTTTCTAGCCCAACAGAGAGGTCAGTTGGGAGTTTTTTAATTTCGAGAGTTGCTGGAGCAACCACACTTGGTAGAAGTGTTTCATGCAGAACATTCCGAAGGTACAGGATCGGGTTCGAGAGGAAGCCTTTCTTGTTGAGTTGGAGTGTTGAAAATGGAAACAAGAAATGCTAAAAATAGAAGTGCTAAAAATAGCACTGCTATAAATAGTAGTTTGGGTACCAATGCTAGATTAGGCAACAGGGAATGAAAAATGGGAGTGCTAAAAATAACATTCTATTTTTAGCAGTTCAGTATGGATTCCTCTTTTAGTCAGTCCCTGGACTAGAAATAGGAATTAAAATTCGAATTTGATATTAACAGCAATTTGTAAATTAATTAATTAATTCATCTTAAGTTAATTAGTTGAGGAAAAACAAACTTGAAGTTTATGTGAGGACATGCAACAATTTATCTATTAATTGAGGAATTTATCCATCAGTTAAAGAGATAAGGATGAGTTCTATATTGAGTAGTAATTAGTTGACTCAATTAACTGAGTCAAGTCTAGTTATATTTGATTTAAACAGTTTGTTTAAATTAAGTAAGTTCAATTAGTTAATGCATGCTTGCATATAACTGTTGCACTTCAGATAACTAAAGATTCTCTCATGAATAACTCATGCATGTCAGTTCAGACAGAGACCTATTTGAGATCAAAGAAGGGAAAATGTACTATCAGTTGGATGGATATTTTTCCTATAAAGGAATCTCATCCATGATGAGGATTTATCTCCTTCAGGATTGCGTGGTTGGATCAGAGGTTAGTGAGTGTGTGAATAGGCCAATTCACACAAGTGGCTACACTAGACCCTAATCAAAATTGCGCAAAGAAATAGGAGGCCTGGAGGGTAGGCCAGAGGTTAGATAGAGGCCTTTGACTGTCTATGAGCAGCAGAGGTATTGCAGAGAGAGCATGATAGCATTTGAGCTGATTCTTTTTGTAATACTGGCTATATTTCTACTTGTATGATAATATAGAGTTGGGGTTTTAGGCTGAGGCTTTCCCCGGGTAAATTCTTATGTGTTATGTGTGATTGATTCCTTCTTATTAGTTATATGTGTTCTTATTGATGTTGCTCATGTTCGATTAATCTTCCGCTAAATTGGTTGTAGAAGTAGATCAAGTATTTTGCTTTAGTATATTGCATTATCAGGTGATCTACAGGTGGGAATTTCTACATGGTATCAGAGCTAGCTGATTTCTAGAAAATTTCTACAATGTTTTCATGTATTAAAATGTATTGTTGACTGCATTTCATCATTTCATACTCTTTCTGTGAATGTATACAAGTCTGAAAGGTAGAATCCATAACTTTTATGCTCTATTTTGGGTAGACATTTCACAGTCTGTGTTTTCTTCAGTTTAGGTAGAATCCATGAGGTTTACATGCTCTTCATAGCTCCTCACCTGTCTTTCACCTCATCCATCAAACCCTGAGGTTTTGATCGTTGTGCCTACCTTACCCCATCAAACTCCCGACATTTTTGACCTAATTTCCTTTCCCTAACTGTTTGGCTCCTCCTAATCCAGCAAAACCCCTTCAAAATCAAATCAAACCTTGTGCTACTATACCTAGCCTAATTTCAGTTTCTAGATCCAGTCAATTTGGATGAGAGCCTTACTGAGAGAGCCCTCTCTCGGCCTAGTAGGGCTAGCTACTTGGCTAAGCATGGTTTGTGGTTACCCTGGCATTGCCTTCCTTTAGCCTGAGGTTCAATCCAGGTGTTAATACATGTGACTTGTATAATGTATCTTGTACCCATAGATGGATTTTCCTTATCTTATTAACAAATTTTTCTGCCCTTAAGAAAACCCCTATAAGATCTTCCCTCACTCCAGTCTGTGTTTCCCATATCCAATGTCAAAGGTAAAGGTGGAAAATATCAAAAACAAGTTTCAAATGGAGACTTACCAATAGAAGTGTGAAGTGATATGTTATAAGAGTGTTATATTTATACCAAATTTTCATCGATGTCTTTGTATGCTTCTAATTGTATCCCCTTAAAATTTGCACCAAAATCCTATTCACTACTTTTGTTTTCCCATTTGTCTATGGATGGAATGTTGTATACTTATTTAACTCCATATCCATCTTCTCCCACAATGTAGTCCAAAATGCACTAAGAAATATTTTTTCCCTATTTGAAATGATGCCCTATCCCTAAGTGCATCCAAACCTGTCGAAGGATAAGTTCAAGGCTCTCTTTCCCACTGATGGCATTTTTACAGGGAATTAGAACACACGTCTAGCTAAACCTATTAACTACCATGGATAGATAGTCATGTCCCTTCCTGGTTGTTGGTAAACCTCCCACAAATTCCATGGAAATGCTTTCCCAAGGAAGAGTGGGTACAAATAAGGGATGATATAGAACTTGTTTCTTGTTACTAATATTGGTAGCACAATAAATAATGCATTCTCTAATGAACCTAGATTCCTCTTCTTGCATCTTGGGCCAATACAAATTCCTTTTTAAGTTGGCCACTATCTTCCCTACACCAAAGTTCCCTACAATGATGGAGGTGTGATCCTCTCTGATTAAATATAGTCACTCACCTTTAGGAACACATAATTTATCCAATATGTAGAGTAACCCATCCAGGAGATGGTAGTCAACTATGGTGTCACCATCGTGTACATGAATTTAGATTTTCAACTGCCAAAACACCTCCTTGAAGTCCTCATCCTTTGAATATGCCTCTGTGTATGCTTCATGGGTGAATGGATCCATGTTCATAAGAGTTTCCAAAGTTTTGATCCTTGATGTGGGCGGCCTTAAAAGCATGTCAGACAATTTGTTTATGCTACCCTTATTGTATTTGATAACTAAATGAAATTTTTATATAAACCCCATCCACTTGTAATGCTTGGTTTGTTGTAGCCTATTTTGGGCTTGTAGATATTATAGTTTCTAGTGATATGTGTGGATTCCCATAAAATAATGTTTCCTCCTCTTCATAGCTTACACCAGCAGCATAGATCTCCTTGTTCTAGGTAAGGTAGTTGATAACTACCTCATGAAATACTTCATAATAGTAGCATACATGCCTTCCTCCCTATGTCAAGACCGCTCCCATAGCATGCCCGCTCACATATATCTCCACTTCAAAGGGTTGTTACAAGTTCAGTATCTATAGGACTGGTGCTTGATTGATCTTCTTCTTTAACTCCTCAAGGACACTATGTGGAGCCCTTCCCCACTGGAAACTCTTACCACTCCCTATTATGACATGGAATAATGCTACTACTACTAAACACAAGGTTGTGAATTTCCTCATGTACCTACCCTAACAAAACTCCTAACCTTAGAAACACTAGTAGGAATTGATTGTTTCATGATGGCCTCCATCTTGGTAGGAGCTATCTTAACCTCTCCTCCACTTATCACATACCCTAAATATGCCAAAGACTATTGTTCAAACTCACACTTTTTTATATTTTCCAGCAACTAGTGCTTCTTTAATGCCTCTAGCACCTGCATCAAATGTGAGATGTTCTCCTCCCAGGTATATGATTATATCATCCAAATAGATAGTAAAAAATGAGTCTATAAAAGGGTGTAGTGTATCATTCACTAACCTCATAAATTTATTTAGTAGATTTCATAGACAAAATGACATGACTAACCACTCATACAAACCTTGCCTAGCTTGGAAGGCAATGCTCCATGTACCTTCTTCTGTGACTTGAACCTAGTGATATCTTGACTTTAAGACTATCCCACTAAAGTATTTGGCTTGTTGAAACTGATCCAAAATATCATCTACTTTAGGTAGGGATAACCTATTCTTGAGTGTAATTTTTTTAATGCCTTGTAATCAATACACATCGACCAAATCTCATCCTTTTTTGGCACATTAATGATGGGTAACACACATGGTGAGGTACTTGTTTCAATGACACCCTATTCTATTAGATGCTAAAACTAATTCACCTCACTTGCTTATACTAATGAACTTCCTCTAAAACTCAATGTTTAGTAATGGGGAGCCTAGAAACAACTAAATTTTGAGCTCCACTTCCCTCTTGGGTGGTCAACCTTTGGGCTCCAAGAACGCATCCATGTATACTTTTAACAACTCTTCCATTTGTTTTTTTGTTCCCTAGTACACCCCTTCAAGGATGAATTTTCTCTTGTTGACCCTTCTATAGATTGGTTTCCTCTTAAATATAGTAAAACATGCTTCTTTCTTGAACAAATTTGTTTTTTGGCTTGATTGCCACTTACTAGTGAAAATTTGGACTTTCCCTTGTGCACATTGATAGTAAATGACTTTCATCCTTGATGAGGCCATAATGGTTGTCTCTCTGCATGAATATTGCATCCCAAATGTACATATAGGTACTTCAAGCACATGACTCCACATACATGAAGGGGAGCTACATCTTGTTCTACTTCATCAATAAAATCAACCTTGATAACAAATTTGATTTTGCATTGTTTGGTTACATTTATTTCCACATCCTTATTTACCATCACAATGGATATGGGCTTGGATGGTCACAAACTCCCAAACCCAATTTATTGACCATCTATGTTGCAATGTGGTTTTCCTGTGATCCCGGTCCAAATATAAAATAAATATGTTTTCTTGACCTTTATATTTATATGAAAGAGGTTGGTATTTTTGTTCTCTTGCTAATATTAAAATTCACTTAGATTGATGTATAAACAATATTCTCATCCATGTCCAAGTTTATTTCCACTTGATTCCTCAAATTTTTGGCCATGATATTTTTCTTCATAGTATCTTTTGTTTTGTTCATTGGGTTGAGCTTTATATGAAACTTCTAACGCTTCTCTAGTATATGCGTATCAATGTTATAATGGTTGCAGTAGTTGTTTTGATCTTTGCAGTAGTGTGTTGTGGCTACCATATTTTAATCCTTCCCCCTTTCCACTTCTTCTTTCCCTCCTTGGAAGCTCCATGGTGCTATTTTTGCTTTGACCCACTTGATTTCCTTTTCTTTTGGCCTATGTTCTCCAAGTATTGTGCATGTACACAAGACTCATCCATCGATCTGGGCTTGAACAACATCACTTGCTTCCATAGATGGCTATGTAGACTCCCCAGATACTTAAGGAGTACATATAGGTTCTTTGTGGAGATATCCAACATTATGGCCATATTTTTGAATTATGTGGTTTATTCTTATACACTCTACCCCTACTTCTATTTGAATTAATTCCACTAGATCAACTTTTCCTCTACATACCCAATAGGGTAAAGATATCACTTTATGAGGGTTTTGAAATCCCCCCACTTAGGGTTTTGAAATCCCCCCACTTAGTCATATTTGTGTGTATTTCCCACTAGGTTAGAGCATGGCCCTCTAATTTCAATCAAGCCAAGGAAATATTTTATTCTTCCTCTATATGATGAATGCAAAAAAAAAAAAACTTCTAATTGCTACAACCAGTGGTTTAACTTCAAAGTTTCAATCTGCCCTTGATAAGGCTTAATGTCAACCTTCACATCCATTTTGAATAGGAACTATGAATGGTTCATGGTACTCAAAATGGGTTGATATTTTTTGGTTTCTTTCATAGAATTCCTCTTTGTTTCTTCCTAGTCTGTCCAGTTTCCTTCTAATTTGACCTCCATTTTAGAACCTCCATCTTCTCCAAATAACTTGATATTATTTCTCATGACTGCCATAAAGAGTGTTATAGCATCATTTAGCACTCCTGTAGTTTTGATGCTCTGATATGGCCTTGGGAAACCCTTTACCATTCAGAATTGATCATTTATTATAAAACAATATTTTCAATTCCATACAGGAATATTCCCTTTCAAAAGCGAGTATACACGCGGGTACCATAATACATAATTTGCATATATAATTTAAAATATGAAAAAATAAAACAATATCCTAATTTTCGGGCAGGGTTTATGGGTTTCACTGAAAGCCCACCTACAGGAGCCCATGGCCTAACTGAATCAACTGATTTCTGAAGGTATTTATCCACCTCATGAGAAGGCCTAAGGAGAAGAAGGAGATAGGATATCAACATCATAGTCCTTCTGTCCCTAGATCAAGTCTGATTTTCCTTGTGCCTCCTACCATGGAAAAATTTAAGGATCGAAATGTATTTTAAAGTTTGGAAACCTTGGCGAATATCACGAGCACATAATATCAAATTTGTAGAATGTTTGACAATGTTTTTGTAAAATTATTCAAAATTATAATAATTTTGAATAGTCCCCATATAAAATTTTGACGATTTTTAAGGTAAAACAATTTTATACTATAAAATTTGGGCGATTAGTTTTTAGAAAAAATGGAAATTAACAATTTTTTTTGGAAAAGGCATGGAAAATTAGCCCACTTGCAAATATTAGCCCTTAAAATTTCCCTTGCCCCCTACACTCCCATTCATAGGAAATCCTTGCTTCCTTGCATAGATGTCCATCCTTCATTATATGGCATCCTTTTGCCCATGCTTGAGAGGTGATCTTTGAGGCTTGGGTTGGACGGATCCAGAGGAAGGTTTTGTTGGTGCCATGTACGGATCAGGTTGTATCTTTCCACTACTATTTGTTGATATCTATAAAGAAGCCTTGTTTTGTTCCTAATATGTTATGATCTCATGTATAATATGTCATTATTCATATGTATATGCTTGATGGTCTAACATGTTTATTATGCACGCACTTTGAACTGCTCGATATATATATATATATATATATATATATATATATATATATATATATATATATATATATATATATAGATATATATATATATATGCTTCTCTGAATTGTGTCAGGTCTGATCGCTTTAGAGGAAGTAGAGGCTTTGGACCCTATAGAATTGACATCAAACCTAGGACCTATGAGTACTCCTCTCAAACCAAAATTTAGTAGTTTATATAGTTTTCTTGCTTCAATGTATGCTTCTTGTTGATCTTTTGCCTTCGATCTATTGAGGTTGTCAACCCTTACCTTAGGGAATTTTTTCCCACCAACAAAGAGGCTCACATTATGGTTTATATCTGCAACTAGTTCTTCTAACTACGCAAACCTCTCCTTTGTGGGATAATGAAAATTATTGACATATTTGTTGGCCATGGTCAGGGTTTTATGAATTTTGGCTTAGTTAATATGGATCCCCTACAAATCCCCAAAATATACCCAAAGAAACATTCTTTGATACCAATATGATCCCTAAACTATAATGGATATTCCACTATACATTTTGTCATAATATATCTACATGACTATTTTACAAAATACGAGATCTATAATATGAGGGGTTATTTATCCTTAGATTTATGGATATGTTAATAACTACTTATTTCATATGAATGGAAATTAAAATTATGCAAAAAATAGAGTGATCACTCACGAACCATAATAACACAAGATATGACCTTGGAAACCCTTTTGGGTGAAAACCCAACTAAAAGGTGAGGTTTCTCTACTCTCCCTTTCTATGAATGGAAATGGATGCAAGTACAAGGAAGTGAGACATGTGGATCATGGGATACTATAGTGATCAGGTGCTCAGTACTTGACTGCTAAGGCCGCCATCGATTTGGAAGCTCATCCATCATATGGGTGAGGACCGATGGGTGAGGACCGACAGGGTGCATAAGCACGCTCGACTGTTAAGAAGAGGGGCTCGACTGATAAGGAGAGGAATTCATGAATTGAAGATCCAACTATCTAAAGTTAGATTTTCTCATAAAAAAGGACTTGAAACGGAGATTCTCCTTGGCAATCCGTTCCTCACCATGATCCAACTAATCACTGTCTCGAAAGAAGGAATCAGAGGATATATGAATGGCTCAAAAATCAAAGTTCTCATATTGGCTCAAAGCCTATATGACTGCGTCTCTCTCGTCAAGATGATTGCAACACAATTTGTTTCACTAAAATCTGAGTCTGAATGAAGGAGAAAAGACATGTTGTTTGTTTTCCTAAACAACTAAAAAAATTGCAAAACAGGGCAAAATGATGACATGGTAGTACAATCAGCATGATCGGAATCTTCTTCAGTTTTTGCCTAATGAGGTTGTGACAAGTGTCACTTCAGGATTTGCCAGTTTGGTTGTGTGAATAGCCCAATGTCCTCCAAGGTGGAATTATGGGTTCATGATGAATATTATGTGGAAATTGTGTTTTTTAGAAATATATATATAATTCCATAGTAAATCCAGAGGCATTGAACTATATCCAAATCCCCATATATGTAAATAATTGAATGGAAAATTCAATGGGCGGAAAAATGTATTAAGGGATGGGCGGAGGGCAGGTCGAACCCGTGACCTCCCCCTCCCAACTTCATTGCATTACCATTGAACCAAGTGCTGAATTTTTAAAACGGTGATCACCATACTATATTTATGCTTAAAATAAATGCAGATGGTGGAGAGGAGTGTACCAGCCCCCTCACCATACGACCCCACCGATTAGACCATGGGACAACGCTAATAGATAAGCATGCTTAGCGCAACTAATCTAGATTTCAATTAATTAATCTGTTTTTAAGGTTGGTGGAAGTTTTTGAGGCACGCCAATTTCGGCAGAATTTCCAAATTGGCAATGCTAACTGGAGTCTTCTCCAGTTTTAGCGGAGTTTCCTAGGAAAACATTGAATGAAGCATATCTTGAGAAATTTTCGACCAAATTGAGCTCAAAAAGAGGTGTTCTTGGCTAATTTGGACATTCTAAACACATTGGTGCAGGTATCAGGAGCCATAGAGCTTTGTAAACAACATTTTTTCCACATTGAGCTAATACAGAGGCCCAAGCCATGGAAGCTGGACCAAGGAGATGTAGCCTAGGAGGGGTGAAATCCTTCATAAAAACACTGTGTTAATTTGTCCCTTTGATGGTTTTCTACATTTTACATGTTTGTTGTTCAGTATTTGTTCCTAAATCTATTTTTCTAATGAATTTCTTTTTAAACTTAAGGAAATTTACATGATTGTATGCACAAATAGCTAATGAAACCCCAGCACAAGGAGCAGTAAGTAAGCACATATTTATAAATTTGTAATCGTTATTATCATAGAAAAACTAATCATACAAAAATAAATCAAGTTGGTATTAGAGGAAAGGTTGAATTGCTTGATTGCTAGAGTTTGTGCAATTAGGGTTTTAATGGTTGCAAAATTGTGATGCTTACAAGGTTAAAGTTGCAGAAAGGAGAAGGGAAGCTATTGGTTGCAACTCCTGAGGTAATGATTAGAAGAAGGAGAGACACAAGGCCACATTCTCCAACACCCAAAGTTCCAATTCCAACTGTACTTGAAACTCCTCAAGTTTTGTCTTCAACTGAGATTGAAGAGGTACAAGCAGTACCCATTTCTAAGCCTGAATCCATAGCCATTATGTTTGGAAAAAGAGAGCCTGAAAGTCCCTCAAAAGAAGAGGAAGAATTCAAGAAATCTTTCTATACTTTGACTAAGATGGTTAAAGTCCTCTATGACTAGAGGAACACTAGAATGGTTGGAGAGAGTTCTAAACCTCCATATGGAGAAGGAAGCTCAGAGGAAAAAAGGATGAGAAGAAGGATTCCAAAGGGAATGGTAGAAATCCACCTCCATCTCCACCATCCTCATCATCTTCACCATCTCACATAGCATCATCTTCCACTACCACCACTGAAACTTCTCATACTCATTCCAAAACCCTAAAAGGAAAGACTCCATTATTGAAATTGGACATAAAATTCAAACTTCCCATGTACAATGGAGAGGTAAATGCAAAAAAGTTGGACAATAGGATTTGATAGTTGGAGGTATACTGTAGAATTCAAAACCTTCAAGAAGACGACATAAATATCCATTTGGATTCATTGAGGCTAGAAGGAGTTACACTAGTTTGGTGGGAAGCAAAGACTCAAGAGGAAATGAGAATCCATGGTAAGATATCCATCACTTGGGTTGAATTTGTTTCTTCAATTAAAAGACAATTTTATCCTTTAGCCTATATGAAAAAATCCATTGTGAGTTGGTAGAATTTAAGGCAGCTTAAAGGCCAAACAGTCCAAGATTATACACAAGAGTTTAGGAAAAGGGCTTTGTTATTAGGAATGAATGTTAATTCCCAAGATAGACTACTAAAATATATTTGTGGTTTACATTCCTATACTAAACACACTATTCTTATGTTCAATCCAACTAATTTGGATGAGGTATGTGTGCAAGCCACACACCTTGAATCTAGAGGAAAGAATATTCAAGAATAGGGTAGTAAGAGAAAGCCATTTAAGGGTAAAGAGAAAGGAGAGAAATGGAAGGGAAAGAAGAAGGCAAGTGTGAAGAAAGAAGGGGGGGAAGTTATCTGTAAGCATTGTTTACAAGAGGGACATAATGAGGGTCATTGTTGGATAATCCATCCAGAAATGAGACCAAATAAGTTCTACAATAAAGGGAAACAGAAAGCTACTGCTATCACTCAAGAAGATTTAAGTTCTGAATCAGGTGATGAAAACAAAATCACTGTCATGGGAATCAAAGGAAAACAAGATATTGCAAGCACTAGTTCACAAAAATGTAACACTACTACTACTCCAAATGAAAAGAGACGAATTGAGTTATTTCATGTTAAGGTCATATCTAAACACACCAAGATTGACACACTCTTCGATAGTGTGTCACAAGCGAATCTAATCTCTAAAGACTTAGTCAACATATTGAATATTGAAACTGTACCTCCCCATAAACCATACCCTTTGTGATGGATAACAAGAGACACCAGTTTACAAATTACAAGAAAATGTTTCTTTAAGTTTTCAATCACTGCAAATTTTTTTAATGAAGTAGAGTTAGATGTGCTACCACTTGATATTTCAGGTGTGGTGTTGGGTAGTCCATATTTGTATGACCAGAAAGAAATATTTTACCACCATGAAAACAAGTATCACTTGTTCAAGGACGGTGTGGAGTATGTAGTGATAGCCCATCTCAAAAAGTTAAACATATCAATTGTTAATGCAGGGCAAGAAAAAATACTAGTGAATTCAAGTAAAATTTTAGTACTTCTCATGTTCAATCCAAATGATGATATTGTTTATGAAAATGTTGTTGCATGTAATGGAAATTTCAATTCTGATTTGGTTGGTTCAGTTCATCACAGTGATTGATAATGTATTTCAGGTTGTGAAAGAATCGTCCTTCAAGGACAAACAAACTTCACATGAAATATCTTTGCAGCAATAGGTTTCTCTTTGTGATGTTAGCATGCAAGGGTTAAAAAAATTTCAAAGTGTAGAGACACCAATGCAATACAAAAGTTTGTTGAACAATGGGCTCATTCAATCATCCCTTATGCCATGTTGTGCACCAATGGTTATGGTGCCAAAGAAGAATGGTAAGCATTTCAAGAAAGAGGACAAAAGGAGTAGTTTTTGCCAAAGCAAAGTTGTAAAAATAGGTCAGTGCAAGAATATACATAACACCAAACAATAATGGTTTGTGTGGATTTTAATGTTGTATGTTCTTTGTAGCACTTCTATTACATACATGTATTTGAATTATAGAAAAAAAGAGTCTAAGTATGGGGGTTTTACGCAGTGCATTATATTAGATATCATTTTGGGATTCAACTGCGTTAAGTAAGATCATTCACGTATGACCATTTCCATGAGAGGTAGTCGTAACTGACTAATTTCTCATGATTTTTGAATAGTTCACTTAGCACTCATTGCATCGGGTGATGCTCACAGGGGCGAAGAAGTGGGATTGAAACTAGTGAAATGTGGAGAACGAATCACATAGCATCAATCATCACTTCCGGGGCTTGCACCCGGTAACCAGGACTTCCCAGGAGGTCACCCATCCCAGAACTCCTCTGGCTCAAGCGCGCTTAACTGTGGAGTTTTTCCCCACAATCAAGCCCACTTAGCTTGCTACCCCATTTGCAAAACCTTAGCAAGTATTGTGCCTCATGAACCATTCAAGTAGAGATCCCTTGACTCTTTTTGAATTTAAGTATGGGGGTTTTACGCAGTGCATTATATTAGATATCATTTTGGGATTCAACTGCATTAAGTAAGATCATTCACGTATGACCATTTCCATGAGAGGTAATCGTAACTGACTAATTTCTCATGATTTTTGAATAGTTCACTTAGCACTCATTGCATCGGGTGATGCTCATAGGGGTGAAGAAGTGGGATTGAAACTAGTGAAATGTGGAGAACGAATCACATAGCATCAATCATCACTTCCGGGGCTTGCACCCGGTAACCAGGACTTCCCAGGAGGTCACCCATCCCAGAACTCCTCTGGCTCAAGCGCGCTTAACTGTGGAGTTTTTCCCCACAATCAAGCCCACTTAGCTTGCTACCCCATTTGCAAAACCTTAGCAAGTATTGTGCCTCATGAACCATTCAAGTAGAGATCCCTTGACTCTTTTTGAATTTAAGTATGGGGGTTTTACGCACTGCATTAAAAAAAGAGTCATTTCTTGAAGAAATTGTCCACTTGGGTGACATAAACATGTTTATAAAGTTTTCTTATGCACATGTCATCTATGAAGGAAAATTATTTGATGTTTTGAAGATATCGAAGTACAATTTGGGTTTCACTTCTTTGATGAATTTGGGCCATGATACTAGAGGAGGTAAGTTGGAGGCAAGCCTCCCCAAGTTGGATGCCATTGTTTATTTTTCAACACCCAAGATCATCATTTTGATAAGAGGCTTGTTGGGAGCAACCCAATGTTGGAGGAGAGTTGTTGCTGACATTTTTTCTTTCTAAGTTCCTTGGCATGCATTGTCGTGTGTGTGCAAAGTCTTCAAGTGGGGAGGCAAACAGCAAGAGGCATGTGTTGCTTCAAACCAAAAGATCAGTTCAATTCTTTTTTATGCTCTTTCAAACTTAAAAGGTTCATTTGAGTTTCAGTTTATGCAAGCAGCTTCACCATCTTATTTCATTCAGGATATTTCCATGGTGTAAATATTAAGTTGCAGCGATCCATGCACTTTCATTGGATGGATACTTGTCAAAATTTTCATTTGGTTCGAAGTTACAAAAGAGGTATAAGCAACAAGTTCATTGTTATGCCTTTTAGGCTTGTTGGTTATGAAACTATTGTATTCAGACGTCATTATGTTTTACATGAAATTTATGTTCAGAAAATTTCATACTTTCAAGATGTACAATCAGGCTTGAGTCATGTAAACCAAGTAGTGAAATTTGTCATCCATTTGCATTATATTTTGTTATGTCATCTTGGTAAGAAGGATGTTGCTTTTGATGGTGACATGGACAAAACCATGAGTTTCTATGAACGATTGAAAATGGTGCAACAAACAGTGCAAGATCAGCTTGAAAAGGGCAAAGACAAGTACAGGCGTTATGTCAAACACAAGTTTTAAGTCGACGGTGCAAGCTGGTGTCATTTTTTCAAAAAGAGGCTTCAAGTTGTTGAACAAGGAGAGAATGTTCAAATTTCACATTCTGAATGCATTCCTACAGAATTTCTGAATCAGTTTCAACAAGATGCCATCCATGATAGAAGAACGGGGTCCTCAAGGCAAGTGAATGTTGATTTCCTTAGAGAGGAGCTTAAGGAAACAAATTTGTCAAAATCCAATTGGATCGAGCTTGGAAAGGTGAGGGGGTTGTACCCTCATCTACTTGTCAGATAATAGTGATCTTTTGGGGTCCAAAAGGCTTCCAGTGGGGAGAAATGATTAGGTGCTCAGTATTTAGCTCAAATATCAAAGTTCTCATATTGGATCTAAACCTATACGAATGCGTCCGTCTCGTCAAGAAGATCGCAACGCAATTCGATTCACTAAAATCCGAGTCTAGATAAAGGAGAAAAGGCCTGCTGTTAGAAAACAACTAAAAAAATTGCAAAATAGGACAGAATGATGACATGGCATTATAGTCAGCATGATGGGAATATTCTTCAGTTTTTTTTCCCAATGAGGCTGTGACAAGTGTCACTTCAAGATTCGCTAGTTTGGTTGTGTGAAGGTGAAATAACCCAATGTCCTCCAAGGTGGAATTATGGGTTCATGATGAATATTATGTAGAAATTGTATTTTTTAGAAATATCTATATATATATATATATATATATATATATATATAATTACACATTAAATCGAAAGGCATCGAACTTTATCCAAATCCACATATATACAAACAATTGAATGGCAAATTTAATGGGCAACAAAATATATTAAGGGATGGGTAGAGGGCGGATCAAACCCATGACCTCCCCTCCCAACTTCATTTCATTACCATTGAACCAAGCACTAGATTTGTAAAATGGTGATCACCATACTATGTTTATCCTTACAATAAATGCGGACGGCAGAGCAGAGGGGAGCCAGCCCACTCACAATACGACCACACCGATTAGACCATGGGCCAACGCTAATGGATAAGCGCACTTAGCGCCGCTAATTGAAATTTAAATTAACTAATCCATTTTTAAGGTTGGTGATAGTTTTGGAGGCACACCAATTTCGGCGGAATTGCCAAATTTGCGGTGCTAGCTGGAGTCTTCTCCTGTTTTAGCGGAGTTTCCTAGGGAAACATTGAATGAAGCATATCTTGAGAAATTTTCGACCAAATTGAGCTTAGAAAGAGGTGTTCTTGGCTAATTTGGACATTCTGAACATATTGGTGCAGGTATCAGGAACCATAGAGCTTTTTAAACAACATTATTTCCACATTGAGCTAATATAGAGGCCCAAGCAATGGAAGCTAAACCAAGGAGATGTAGCCTGGGAGGGGTGAAATCCTTCATCAAAACATTGTGTTAATGTATCTATTTGATGGTTTGTTGCACTATACATGTTTGATGTTCATTATTTGCTTATAAATCTATTTTTCTCATGAATGCCTTTTTAAACTTAAGGAAAGATTGTATGCACAAACAACTAATGAAACCTTAGAACAATGAGCAATAAGCAAGAAAATATTTATAAATATGTAATTGTTATTAGCATAGAAAAACTAATCATACAAAAATAGATCATATAGTGTATAAACCCTCCTTGTTTTCTCTCTTCCTATCCACTCTCAGTTACTTTTCTCATATATGGAACAAAATGCACTTGAATAAAATGAACCCAATTTCCTCCTAGTGGTATGGTTATAACACATCACGATAGCATATTAGTGGTTAAGTTTGACTTCTTTAAATTTTAGCTAGAGTTATAATATCAACTATTATAGTTTTATTCATCATGATTATCTGGCTTTACCCTTTTCCATGAATAACATGGACCTCTCTCGAATCATGGTGGTAAAGAAAGGAAGGTCAACTTTTGGGTGGCATAAATTTTTCATACAAATCCCAATTAAGGTGATTCATGCGTTGTTGGGTAGGTATCTATGTGTAGAATAGTGCTTGGGGTAATAGTACTTAAGTGGAAAATATTACCCAATAAAAAAAAATTATGCCTCTAATTGCTTCCAAAAGGTTTCATATCTTAATTTACCAAACTAGGACTTGCCAGTAAAAATGATCTGGTGAGCTGATTCCTCTACTTTTTCAACTTTAAGAGAATAAAAATGAGTGACAAATAATATAATGATCCATTCTGTATCAAGATATAGTGCACAACAATTTGATTTTAACAACAACGAAAAATGTTATTGCATTAGTTTCAACAACAACATGGTTCAAAATAGTGTGATTTGTTGATTTAAAAAGTACAAAATGCAAAAGAATCTAAAACATTAATTTTACTAACAATATAATTCAAAACAAACTAGAGGCATGCATTCTATCAATGATCTATGAAGAATTCAAAATTGTTATGTCAAATGTGAGGTTGAATTACAATACATATAGGAATAGAATGAGAGTAAACATCATACAATAAAATCCAAATAGAAATAAGAGAAACATAATACCCTAAATATGAGAAAAATAGAATGCAAATAAAATAAGCATGATTAGAATACAAATAGAAATGCATTATTAAAATGTCCATACTATTAGAAATCATATTAATTAGAATGGATGGAAATGCAATGAACATTTATTGCGAAAGTAAACCACGTAAAAATTATATATTAGTATATGGAATTATATAATAAAGATATATTTTTCCTTTTTTATCATGGAAAAAATTCTTATTCCATTATAATATGAAAATCACATTCTTTAGTTGCTAAAAGCACGATGCAAATAAAATAAAGTACATGCACATACTAAACTTACAAGATTAAAATTACATAATTATTGTACATGTCATATATTTCCCTTTAAAAAATAATTCTCAGTCTTTCCCTTTTTCCCCTTCTTTTTAACCTCTTGCCACTCTCTTGAAGGAGGAGACACATTAGCTTACTACGAGTAAGAATGTAAGAGGTTATCATTATTGTAAGGTGATAATTCCTTATACCAATAAAAGGTATTAGTTTCATGATGTCTTTTCATTCCAACTAGAGATGTCTAACAACCCTGGTTGAATTTCCATGTAATATATATATATATAATACCAAGGTCATGGGACACATATTCCAAGCTAAATGGTGGAAAGAAACATCCTAGTGGGTGTCACTTTCGGTTTATTATGTCTAAGGAAATTGGAAAAGGCGTTGAAAAAGGAAAAGAGGTATTAATTGGAATTTTATTGATCAAAATAAAGGAAATTAGGAGAAAATGACGTTGAAAGGTCATAGATTTGCATGAGAAGGAAATGAAGGAAATTGAAGAAATTAGAGGCCTCAATGATAAAAAGGATTTTAAGGATCAGTTCATGGATTTTGTTGGTTGGATTTTTGTTAGTGTTAGTCATTTATCAGTTTTATCTTGGACCTTTCTGTCTATTATCTCATACTCTTTCACACTTAGAGTATTCTTAGACCATATTGAATTTGGAGAAAGAAGGAAAAAGAAAGTAAAAAAGTGTAAGGGGACTACATGATTAATATCTACAACTGGATTTCTTTGCAGGTATCGATTTCGCATGTATGGTTACCTTGATAGTTTTGGCATGCATGGTACATGTATGTGGTTTCTTGGTTATGAGTTGTCATTGGCATGGAGGATTTCCTGGATAGTCATGGTTTTGTGGGTTTTTCATTTGTTTTTTATTGTTGCTCCTATTCCTTATGGTTGTGGGTTGAGTTATTATTTCATGGAATCCTTGGTTGGACAAATGCTCTGGAAGCCTTATAACAACTTGGGTTGAGTTACTGGTCCTAGAAGCCTTGGTTGGACAAATTCTCTAGAGCCCTTGGTGGGTTGAGTTACTAATACTTGATTCCTTGGTTGGACAAACGCTCTAGAGCCTAGTGAAAATGTTATGAAACCAGCTCAAGAAAAGATAGAAAAGAAAGATCAACGCCTTAGAATTCAGCCTCTTCGAGGGGGCAACCTCCCTTACATTACATAAATGAACAATTCTTGGATGATACAAATGACAAAACCTCCTTTCTATATATAGGAGTCTAAGGAGTCACAATATAATCCAGCCGACCTAACAATAATAATATAAAGCCACAAAAATAACAATAGAGGGATTCTATGGGGCACAGAAATAACAATATGGGGGTAATAGGGGCACAACAATATAAATAAGGGGTATAACTACAATAGTAATGGGGTAATCACTAGTATTATAGGGACCCAACATGCCCCTCTCCTTCAAAAAAGTGTTGTCCTCAACGCTTGAGTAGTTCTGGATACTTCTGCATAAAATTCTCATCCTCCCATGTGGAATCTTCAGCGGATAAGTTCTTCCACTTGATAAGATACTCTGAAATTGATCGATTTCGTAGCTGTCGAGTTCTTGTTTCTGTGACTGCTTCCGGTTCCAATATAATTTTTCCTTCCTCGTCAAGTTCTGGCAATATTGTTTGAACTGGGAGCTTGTCGCCTATAACCTTCTTTAAACATGAAACATGGAAAACTGGGTGCAATCGAGAAGCTGCAGGAAGCTCCAATTTGTATGCCATAGTACCAATCTTTTCCAACACCTTGTACGGACCATAATACTTTGGTGATAATTTATTATCCTTCTTAGCTTGCTTTAGGGACATTTGCTTATATGGTTGTAGCCGTAGGAATACCCAATCACCTACATCAAAACTTCTTTCACTGCGATGTTGATCTGCCTGTTGTTTCATTCTATTTTGTGCCAACACGAGGTTATCCTTTAAGAGTTGGAGGACTTGTTGTTGATGTTCGATGTGATGTTCCACTGCCTGAACCTTAGAATTTTCTCTTAAATATGATGTGATGGATGGTGGTTGATACCCATAAAGTGCCATAAATGGGGTCATTTTTGTTGTTGTATGGAAGGAAGTGTTATACCACCATTCAGCCAGAGGCAACCATTTGACCCATTGTGTCTGTTTATCAGATACAAAGCAACGAAGATATCCTTCCAAACATTTGTTTACTATCTCAGTTTGCCCATCAGATTGAGGATGATAAGATGAGCTATGAGCTAACTGAGTACCAAGACAAGAAAATAATTCTGTCCAAAAATTTCCAGTGAAAATGGGATCTCTGTCACTTACAATAATCTTTGGGTTTCCATGTAGCTTTTGAACTGTTTCCATAAATGCAGTAGAAACTGTACTGGCTTTAAATGGATGTGATAATGCACAAAAGTGTGCATACTTGGTAAGTCTGTCAACTACCACCATGATGACACTCTTTCCCTCAGACTTGGGTAAACCTGTGATAAAATCCATTGAAACCTCCTCCCAACGTTGGCTTGGAATGGATAAAGGTTGTAATAGACCCGGTGTCTTAATTGTTTCAACTTTATTTTGTTGGCAAACCAAACATTCCGCCACAAACTTTTGAATATCTGATTTAAGGCCATCCCAAAAAAATTCCTTCTTAACCCTGTGGTAAGTTTTTAAAAATCCTGAGTGCCCTCCTAAGGGAGAAGTGTGCAATTCCATAAGAATCTTTTGTTTTAGCTGGGAATTCTTACAGAGGTATAAGCGATCTTTGTACCATAACGAATCATTTTTCCAGCTAAATGTATCAGAAGTACTGGAATCTTGTTGTAGCTTTCGAATAAGTGCCCACACTTCTTCGTCATTCTTCCATTCCTCCTTTGCTTCGTTTATCCAATCTGGTTGGATAATAGAAATGGCACACAACAATGCTTCCACATCCTCATCCTTTCTTGAGAGTGCATCTGCCACCACATTTTGCTTCCCTTTTTTGTAGATGATTTCAAAGTCATAACCCAACATCTTTGTGACCCACTTTTGTTGCTCTTCAGAGGATAATCTTTGTTCTAAAAAGTATTTAAGGCTATCATGATCCGTTTTTACCTTGAAGTGTCTTCCCATTAGGTAGGGTCGCCATTTCTTAAGTGCATGGAGTATTGCCAACATTTCCTTCTCATAAATAGCTTTGCTTAAAAACTTTCCCTTGATTGGACGACTTTCAAAAGCAATGGGTCTTTCATCTTGCATTAGAACAACACCAATTCCATTTCCTGAAGCATCACATTCCACAATAAAGGTTTTTGTGAAGTCCGGTGTAGCTAAGACCGGTGCTTGGCACATTGCCTCTTTAAGATGTTCAAAGGCCTTTGTTGCTTCCGGAGTCCATGAAAATGAATCTTTCTTCAATAATGTTGTTAGAGGTGCTGCTATTCTCCCATAATTCTTAACAAACTTGCGATAATACCCTGTCAACCCAAGAAATCCTCGCAGATGCTTTATGGATGTGGGGATTTTCCATTCCTTAATGGCTTTAATTTTGCTAGGGTCTACCTTAACTCCTTCATGAGATACAATATGACCCAAATATTCCACCTCCTGGACTCCAAAGAAACATTTGGATCTTTTTGCATATAATTGTTTCTCCTCCAATAGTTGTAGCACCTTGTCAACATGTTCAACATGATCCTTCCAAGACTTGTTGTAGATTAGTATATCATCAAAAAATACTAACACAAATTTTCTAAGGAATGGTTTGAAAATTGAATTCATCAAACCTTGAAATGTTGAAGGTGCATTGGTAAGGCCAAAAGGCATGACCAAAAATTCATAATGACCCTCATGAGTTCTAAATGCCGTTTTCGGAATGTCTTCAATCTTCATTCTGATTTGATGATATCCCGAACGAAGATCCAACTTGGTGAAGTAAATTGATCCATGCAATTCATCCAGTAATTCATCAATGACAGGAATGGGGAACTTATCTTTAATAGTGAGCTTGTTGAGCTCCCTATAATCTGGACACATGCGCCATGATCCATCCTTCTTGTGCACCAATACTACTGGAGCTGAGAAAGAACTTTGACTCGGTTGAATTATACCAGCCTCTAGCATTTCTGCAACCATACGTTCAATTTCACTTTTTTGGACATATGGATATCTGTACGGCCTGATGTTTGGAGGAACACTTCCTGGAATCAGATGAATAGCATGATCATGATCACGCATAGGTGGGAGACCTTTGGGAGTCTCAAATACCTTGGAATGATTGTCCAGGACTTTTTGGAGATCTGGAGAAATAGATGATTCCAATGTGGAAACATCTAGCGAACATAATTGTGCAATTACACCTCTTTGCTCCTTTTTTAGAAGCTTTGTCATGCCATTAGAGCTGATTATCTTTCCTGGTTTCCCTGCAATACCCCTTAATTCAACTTCCTTTCCTTCCACAGAAAATTTCATGAAAAGTTCTTGAAAATTAAAAGCTATTGTACCCAAGGATTGTAGCCATTGGACTCCTAGTACAACATCAGCACCTCCCATTGGAATGGAAAGCATTGGGCTAGTCAATACATATTCTCCCATGGATAGCTTGATATTATGGCACTTTCCAGAACAATTTATTGTTCCTCCATTTGCAATCATCACTTGACACTCTGGTGCTGGATATAGGAAGCAATTCAATTCTTTTGCTACCCTACAATGAATAAAATTGTGGGTGCTTCCTGAATCAATCAACACTATTACCTTTTTCTTCTTGATTTGTCCTTCTATCTTGATGGTTTGAGGAGTGGTAATTCCCGCCAATGCATTACAAGATATGGTCGGATTTATTTGTTCTTCATCTAGGCTTTGTTCCTGGAATATATCCTCTTCTTTTGACCTTTCTTGCTCCTTTTCTTCTTCCTCTTCACAATCTATGTAGAATAATTTCTTCTCAGCACACTTATGACCTTTTGTGTATTTGCTATCACAATTGTAACAAAGCCCTTTTGCTCTTTTTTCTTCCAATTGTTGTGGTGTCAACCTTGTAGGTTGTGGAAGACTATGGGCAACAACACTTCCGTCTTTATAGTTGTGAATGGTATGCTTCCTAGTTGCCATAATTTTGCTTTCCATTTTTCTTGCTAACCTGAATGCCTTCTCTAATGAATCAGGTTCCCAAAGGCGCACATCATGTTGGATATTATCCTTTAAAGACCCTATGAACACATCAATCCTATGCTCCTCTGGAATATCTTTTACCCTTATGTTCAATTTTTGGAACTCCTCAATGTGCTCCATTATTGAACCCTTTTGTTTGAGACTTATCAATTGGCTAAAAAAAGTGTTGCTTTTTGTATCCTCATAATGTGCTATCAATTCTTCCGTAAAAATTGCCCAAGTGATAAATTGTTTACGAGAACAAAGCCATTGATACCATACAAACTGATTTGGTTCCAAATATAAAGTTGCCATACGTACCTTTTGTGTGTTTTGCACATTATTGAGATCGAAGAATTGCTCCATCTGTAATATCCATGTGGCGGGATCCTTGCCATCAAACTTCCTCATATCGATTTTTGGAATATGGTGGGTCTTCGATCCAACATTAGAGTCTATGGAATCATGATTAACATTTCTTTTGTTCACATCATGAGTTTCCTTTACAACCTTTTCACCATTAGTAAGTATTTCTTGTAGAAAATTTGTCAAATCTGTCTTCAAATCTGCCATGTCTGTCTTCAAATCTGTCCTCAAATCTGTCTTCAGATCATCCATCTTAGCTTCCACGCCCTTTATCTTAGATTCCATGCCATTTATCTTAGCATCTGTTAGCTTTTGTGAGCGTGACATTTGTTGCACTTGTTCTTGTAATTTTGATATATCATGTAGCATTTCTTCCTCTTCTTCATGAGTCATGCTAGAGCTTTCAGGTTCCTTACTAGGTGTTTGCATTTTCTTTCCTCAGTGCATCAGTTACCGATAATAATGCTTTACTATGCACTTTGAATTCCTTCAAACCAAGCTTATGCAAAATTTTAAAAAAAAAAACTACACACCTTTTTTTACTTTGTAGAAGCCTGATATTGAATCTGATGTATCTCTGTAATTTTGAATCATCCAATTCTGAAATTGTGACCTGTAGCAGCCTTGTATGTCCTCTTTCCAATTCCACTAGTCTGATCCAAATTGGATTCTCCAAGAAAGAGTTATGCACAATCTCTCGTAGTTACCTGATTATAGACTAGTTCAGTAGAGCGAACTTGTATGAAGTGCCACGTGTCACTGCTGCAACCTTTGACTCTGAAAAATATATAAAAAAAAACAACAGTCTGTCCTCTTTCTGTACCTTCTTACAAAATTTCCATCCGATGCTCATAAAGAAAGTTATGACGATTTTCTCCAGGTCACCTGTTTTGAGTGTAATTCAGGAGTCTGAAAAAAGACCAACTTCATCAGATCATATCTCCGAAAATATCGCGCGAAAAGCTCTGAAATTTGGACCCAAGATTCAGCGTGATTTCTTCTCAAATGGGTTTTTTTTGCGACTTCTGAAACGTCACAGAAAAAAAGTTATAGTGAAAATTCCACGATGACCTGTTTGGAGCAGCAAAACCCTAGAATCCAAAGCTCTGATACCAAATGTTATGAAACCAGCTCAAGAAAAGATAGAAAAGAAAGATCAACGCCTTAGAATTCAGCGTCTTCGAGGGGGAAACCTCCCTTACATTACATAAATGAACAATTATTGGATGATACAAATGACAAAACCTCCTTTGTATATATAGGAGTCTAAGGAGTCACAATATAATCCAGCCGACCTAACAATAATAATATAAAGCCACAAAAATAACAATAGAGGGATTCTATGGGGCACAGAAATAACAATATGGGGGTAATAGGGGCACAACAATATAAATAAGGGGTATAACTACAATAGTAATGGGGTAATCATTAGTATTATAGGGACCCAACAGAAAACTATGGATTGCATTACTAGTCCTAGAAGAAGGGTTGGAACAAATGCTCCAGAGCCCTAGACAGCTTGGGTAGACACTTCTCTAATCATAGTTAGCAATGTCTGACCATGAGGTGTAATCATTGGTTGAGGGTTGATGAGGTACAACATCTAGAAGCCCTGGTTTGGTTATGTTTGGTTTATTCCATGAGATCCCACATTCATGCTTGGAATATGGCATGTGGGTGGGTGACTGAAAGAAAGATTTGGTTTAGCCCAGTGTATAGTCGGGTGGTACGTGGAAGTCCCTGACTTGGTTGGAATTTTCATATGTTAATAAGAGGTATTTTATACTGTGATTCATGTATATATGTATTGATTATGATGGTGATTTTAAGGCTGAGTTGTCATGGTTTATATGTTGGTTATTTGTTGGTTTATACGTTGGTTATATGATGTATATGGTTTATGACTCTTGACATGTTTGATAAATATATCAATGGTTGATGAATGCATGGACTAAATTTTTTATTGCAGTTATTATGAGAGGGCATTATAACTTCTTAGTGAATCTCAAATAAGTTTCAGAACCTGTTGGGATTGCATCCCCTAGGTCAGTTTTGGGGCAAAAGCCCAAGTTTTGATGTAAAAAGATGTAAAGTCTCCGCAAGTTGTGGTCATGGAGCACGTAGCTAGTAAAGAGTCAAAAAGGGGTTTACCCTTCTTTCATGTAACTTGAGTTGGTTTTTGAAGATTTACCCATGGTCCACGGACCATGGGATTGTATAAATAGGTGTGTCTTAGAGAGTCTAAGACAAGGAGGATGACAATGATATAAGAGGAATATAATGGGTCAATAGAAGATCAAGATAGTATTCTTAGAGGAGGAAGAGGATCCGTAGTTGCGTGCGTAGAGGCCTAGAGTAGTGTTGGCAACTGAGTGCGTGAACCTCTGCATCTAATTTTGCATGGAATTTTTGAGTCTACAAGCTTAACTGAATATCAATAAAGAAGATTGTTACAGAAATCCTGTGTTTAATCTCTTTATTTCTATTATATATGAATGTGCTCTATGTTGTGATGGTTTTATGAGATAATGATGTTTTGATACACGACTTTACTTGCTCTGTATTGTTATCTGAACATAATTAATATAAAGTGAATACGCGAAGATCATAACGCTTTCTATTAAAATTATCGAACACTTAGGTAGATCCGAGCAATTACTAATCTAAGAGTAATCTAAGGTGCACGTAAGTAGTTAATTGACCTATTCTTGGTTCGCAAAAGCTAGTTGTAGACCTTTGCAGAGGTTTAGAAGCCATTTAAGGGAAGTTATAGCAATAGGCCATAAGGGTCTAGAGATCTGTGCAAAGGCAGATCTAGGTCGCAAAAGGACATCACACTGATCTTTGGCTGCAGAAACTTTGGTTAGCATCCCCCCATACTTCTTCGGGTGAGACTTTAGTCCGCACAATGTAGATTGATGCTGAAAGGGCCAGTAGTCTATGGATTTATTTGGTGCAACTAACTCTGATTCTGGGTGAGGCCCCCTAAGCTAACAAATGGTTCCATTACCGGGACTTGAACCTCGGTCTCTCAAGTGAGAGCCAAGTATCCTAACCAACTAGACTACAACAGATATGCATTCATGATCTATAGATTACATGTCTTCCATGGCTTGGTTAGGTGAGGTCCTTGATCAAGTTTTGTGTTAGAGGTTTTTCCTTTGTGTCATCTATTGTTTTGGAAAGTATCATCAAGTTCTAGGAAGTGGTATGGATCCTATCCCTCAAAAAGTGTCTCAAATCTTCCGGTCGTAGGCACAAAACTTTATAAAAAAAGACTACAGTCTCTCCCTCCCAGGCCTGTGCATGAGACTAGAGGCCTTCAATCTCTCCCTTGCAGGATTGTGCATGCAACTGGGGGTTCAATTTAGTGAAAAACAAAGTTAGCTAAGGGTATGGGCACCTAGAAGGGTGGTTTAGCTCTTGGGGGTCCTGTAGCACTTGAGGGAAGTCAGTAAGGTTTCATTTTATCGATTCCATTTCCTTAAGGTGACCTATGATGTTGAATCATATCATAGTAATTCTTTGTCACATATTTACCCCAGTGGACTGGTAATCTTGGGTAAGTGTGGGAGGAGGGGTTACATATTGGTATTAGGGTGGGTTTTTATTCTCTTTGGGTGATATCTGATACCACAGAGTGGTATCAGGGAATGGTTCAACACTTGGACTAGATGGGCATAATGTGTTTGTCATGCATGCATGTTAGTTGTCTATGTGATTGTTATGCACACATTGTGATAGTCATTTTGCAGTTTTTTTCATCATGATGTTGTTGGTATGTTATGATGATGATATGTTGTTTGAGATAGTCTAGGAGAAGGAAATCATCAAATCGAGGTTGCAACACTAGACCTCGGGTAAGAGTAGATCGTCATGTAGGTTTCTATGTTGGAAAAGCAGGTATGATGGTTAATGCCTGTTATAAGAATTATGGTTATAAAAATGCCTATCATATTATTGTTTTTGTGGTTACATGCATGATAAATGTTAGTTAATCAGTTTGGTCATACACATATGTGTTGGATAGTCATGAATGGTGGTAACTTGTTTTTATATGCATTATGGTCACATGCATGATTATTATGGCCATTGCAGCTAAGATCTTCATGTTATTATGTATCATGCTAATCTAGATTGGCCTGTGTAGATGGTTATGGTAATGATATTTAGGTATGAGTCGATATACTTGTGATGTTGTGTCATACTAATTTGGACTTATTTGTGCAGATGTGATAACCTCCCTTGAGATACATTGAGGTATGAGCTTGATTATGTCATCTATTTGGTTTATTTAACATGGTATGCTTATAGGTTTTCTGAATGTTTGATTAATTGCATGATATGAGTATGCATCTATAAGATTTCTTGAAGGAATGATCTTGTTTTAAGATGGTTGTACTAACACAATATGTGTTAATACAACTGATATGTACTTGAGTGTAAGTGGTTGCTAGTTGTAGTATTATGACTAATGATTGTGAGATAATTGTTGATTATGATATGGATATTAGTCTTGGTAAAGGTTTAATTCATATTAATAAACATTATGTTTTGATCTTTGGAACATGTGGCTAACATGTGTGAACATTTGTGAGGAAACATGCTCGATATTAGCATGACATGGTAACTGTTAATTTTTTTATATAACTAACAGCTAGGTGATGTGACAGTACCCAAGACTCAATTGCAACAAGGAAAAAGGGAAAAGAAAGTAATTGGGTGAGAATTCCTTTGGTTATGTTTGGAAACCACAATTCCAAACAAATGAGTGCTTCGCATGAATACACGAAGTCTTCTTAACCTTGATTTTTTCTAACATTATGTGGATATATAATATATTCGTGAACGTGTATTTGATAGGTATATTAGCTGGTTTCTAGTTGGATCTGTTAAGGGAATCAGATTCCCTTGAGACATGGCATGGACGTGTTTAGTTATAGAGAAATTTGCTTGGCACAACAAGATAAGATAACTGGTATATAGTTATATTTATTTATACACTGATAGTTATGTGTTCATGGAAGTATGATGTAGGGGATTTCATGGCAAAAGAGACTTCCATGGAATCTTGGAGAAGACTGATGAGCCTCATCATTCGGTAAATCTATGGACCTTAATACACCTCCAAGCTTATTTAAGTCAACTCTTCTCATAATTCCTTACATATTTTGATTATATTTTGCTTAATGAGATGAGTAAAAGTGAGATGTTATTCCTAGTGGACTAATGTGCATTGATTGCAGGTTTTCGAGAGTAAATCATGGAAATTTTGGATAATTAAGGGTAGAAACTCAAATGAGACAAGGAGGAGAGATTGTAGGAGATAGATACTCCTCATTTACTCCTCACTCATTCGACTATTCCTACATCAAATCACACTAGCTCGGAGTTACAAGCAGCCGAGCCAGTGACAGTTAAAGAGCCAGTTCATCTTGATTTTGGAAGCCAAGCCTCCCTAGATTTAAGGAATTCATTGGAGACTTTAGTTGTATAAATAAGGAGGTCTATATCCTCATTAGGATTCAAATTTTTGATGTAAAATCACTAAGAATTTTTCGAGTTGAAGACTTTTGGAAGACATTGTTATGTAATTTTCTAATATGATAATGAGACTGAGAATTTCCTTGATCCAGCACTAAGTTGTATTAAAGGGATGAATCTCTTGGGTTAGGGCCCAAACCTGGCAGTAAAGTCTCCTCTTCTTGTATTTTTATACTTAGTTGATTTCATAGATTGATGGTTGAACTATCTTTAGCATTATTTCATTTCAAGTAGTTGTGGATTTGATTAGTTTGCTTCCATTTGTGCATTGCTTTAGCAATAGCTTAGGAAGATAAAGGGATATCAAAAAGTTGTTAGTAGGTGGATTTGGTGTCACTCCTCTCTTCAGGGACCATGGTTTGAGGAAAGAACTCCTATGCAGCCCCAAAAAGATAGAATTTTGGTTTCTCATGGGATTTAGGGTTTTCTGTTACTTAGACCAACATTTTACAAGTTTTAAAGAATAGGATTTAATTGTCATTTCTAATATCTTCAGCCTTTCATTAGATCTCATAAGGGTTTCACATTATTCTGTAAGTTTTCCCATGCATGAAATAGGCAACTAGATAATGAAATTCTATTTTTCTTTAGTTCATTGAAAATCTTTCTTCTTTAACATGATTCATGGATAAATGTCAGTGATTGATGCAGTACAAGAGTTTTAGTAGTGCAGAGGGATTCCATGACTAACAACCCCATCCTAACCTCATCCATCCATGAATATCACTTTTTCCACTAAGTCCCTCACCAAATTCCTCATTCCTTAAGAACATTCCTCCAAGCTTGTCGAGCAAATCCAACCATCTCACAAACTCTGTTTTGAGCTCTAAAGGAGTCCTAGCCACTCCCTTACCTCATTTCTCCCACCATTTACCTTCCCTGAGCCCTACACCACCTTCCAAATCCCTCCTCTTTCTCTCGGTTGGATCTTGTAGGAATATAGGGAATAATGTAGGAGCATTAGGACATCTTGTAGGAGGCATTAGGACATCCTGTAGGTCAACCTGTACTAGCCTGTTTGAGGCTGAATTATGGGAAAAGCACCTAGGAATATAGCAGAAGACCCCTACTTTCCTCCCAAGACATCTGACCATTCACCATCATCCCTAATCTACTTGCCACATCACCAAGAGAAGTTATCATTCACATTTTCACACAAAAAAAGACAAAAAGGAAAACGAGTTATTGTGTTTATTTACATGCACAATAATAGAATGTTTGATGTTTCAAATTACATGCCTAGGACAAAAGGATTACACGCATGTTAACTTAGAATTCTTTTGTAGAAAATCCTCTTAGCAGTTAGTTAGCTGAATGGTGTGTTCAAGCATTTGATTTCAGTCTTTTCATTACTACAGTAGACAAGATTTCATTTAGTGTAAATTTCCTTTTTCCTCATTGGTAATCAAGATTCTTCTGAATCAATAAAAGTCCGGTTTGAAAAACCATAGTGGTCTATCGCCAGCTTAGTAGTGACAAAGAGTGGACTCATCACATTTGCTTGTGTATACAACACTGTCACCTCCAAGTTTGTACGAACCCTGGGTTGATAAAGTAAAGTTGGTATCCCCATGAGTTACAACATTCTTGCTGCAATATTGGTGCTCATCACTTTTTGGCGCCATTGTCGGGGAGGTGTCTGAGTAAGATGTGATTTATGCTTTCTTTCTTCCATTTCTCATCTTTGACATTCTGTTATTAGCTTCATTTCTGCAAAAATAATTCTAAGTTAGTTTTCTTTCTTTTCCATCCTACAATTTAGATTTCATTCAAGCAGTTAGTTTCCATTCAATTTGTGATTTCAATTATGCAGTTAGTCTCAAAGCTTAAAAAAAAAACACAAAAAAAAACAAAAACACTTCTTTCATTCCTTGTAGGAATAGGGATAAGTTAGGAAAGTTTCTACCAAATACCCCCACCACTTCAAAAAGCCAACATTCCCTCTTCTTCGGTGGTTGTGAATTGGAGGACCCATTAGGTGAACAACCAGAGATATTTGAAGAGCCTACAAGGGGAGAAGAAGAAGGAGAACCCATTCCAACTGACCTAATGGCTGAAAATAGAAATGATAGAGGAGATAGAGAAAGAATTTAGGGTGCCTTTCCCATCAGAGAAATTAATGGGGATACCAAGATGAAAAACGTAAGCCCCTCTTCTCTTCCTCATTTCCATGGCCTGAGCTCAGAAGATCCAGACACTTTCTTGTTTGAGTTTGATTTCATATGCAGAACTTATGGTTACAAGACTGATGAGTAGAAGTTGAAACTATTCCCATCCACTCTCAAGGATGCAGTGTTGTGCTGGTTCATGGGTTTACCTAGGGATAGCATCACAACCTGGGCTCATATGCAGTAAGCCTCCAACATCAAGTATCGATACTATTGTAGGTCCAAATACACTAAAGAAGAAATTTTTAGGATGACTTTAAGGCATGATGAATCCCTAGAAGATTATGAAAAAAGGTTCCAGCTTAGCTACAAAAGGGCCAGGTGCACACTTGATCCTGAGTCACTGAAGCTAGTCCTACTTCGAGGGGTAAGGGAAGATCTTCTGGATACCCTAAACCTGCTAGCAGGAGGTGATGTCTACCAACTACCCTATGAAGAAATTAAGACTGTCTTTAGGAATCATTCTAGGGAAGCTAAGAAAAAGGGTATGGGTAGTCAACCAATGGCCAACCCATTCTCTTCCAATACATCCATCAAAGGTGAAATTTGAAATATACTAGAAGATTTTAAGAGTGAAATGTTTCAAACCCTTTCCCTACAGATGGACACTATCCACATCAAGAGAAAGCGGGAGGAAGGAGAAAGAGCATTAGCCATCTTCTACCCTAGATGCATAAGGAGGCACCCTAGGAATGAATGTACATTAAATCTAATTGAAATATGCTCGATCTGTGAAGAAAACCACTCCACAGACAAGTTCCCTTCTCTATCTGGACTAAAATTTGTGTATCAGGGAACTAAAGGAGTGACTGAACAACTCTGCAACATAAATCAAAGGAGACCTCATGGGCCTCGACAATACCAGTAGGGCATGCAAGGGTCATCCCATGCATATTACAACCCTAACTAGAACACATCCATTCCCTCTTGGGGGGGGCCTGCTCATCCCTCTTGGTCTACACCTCCTCCTTGGTCTTTTGCACCTCAGTACCATTCCAAGTTGACTAGCTAGTCATTTCAGCCATATACTCCGCTACAACCTCAGTGGAATACACCACCCCAGGGGTGGAGGCCCCCATACAACAATGCTCCAGCTTTATTGCCTTCACCTCCTACTCAACCACAGATTTTAGACCCTTCTCCACCTAAACAACCTTAGATGCCTGCCAAGCCAAAGCTGAACCTGAACAACCAACATGCACATCAAGTGTATAGTGGAGAGACATCCTACCCTGCTTATGATGTGGAGATTCAGGAAATCAACCTAAGATCTGGAAGAGTACACCCAGACAACCAACCTCCACCTCCACCTAGGGAGAGTGAGGAGGAAATAGAGGAAATCATGCCTAGACTGAATCCACTACCCTTTCCTGAGAGATTAACTCATCCAGTCCAGCCTACCCTAAAAGAGAATGAACTTTTGGGTGAACTGAAAAATCTGTGTCAAAATTCCACTTCTCCAAGCCATCAAGGATGTACCTATTTACAACAAGTTGATTAAAGAGAAGTGTTTCAAACATCTAGGGAGGTGAAAAAGAGACACCCCTACCATTAATGTTATTAGACAGTTGTTTGACTTAATGTTGGGGAAGCTAATATTTCCAAAGTATTTGGACCCTGGAAGCCTTGTAGTATATGTGAACATCAATGGCACCATTGTCCCACACACTTTGATTAATCTTGGGGCTTCCATTAATGTAATGACTAAGGACACCATGCCCAAGCTCAATCTCTAGGGTTCATTAAGAAATACCACAACAGTCTTGCAACTTGTAGAATGTTCCAAAATGACCACTGAGGGGATTGTTGAGGAAGTGATGGTCTCCATTGACTCTTGGGAGTACCCTAAAGACTTCCTAGTTCTCTAGCCTAAGCCCAAGATTACTAGTTACCCTCTCATACTCGAGAGGCCTTGGTTAGCCACTGTCGATGCCTACATCAGCTGCAGGGCTGGAAATATGACTATCAAAAATGGGCATATGTCCAAGAAATTAGTCGTGTACCCTCCTTCTAAGCCATCTCTAGAACATGACTTACCTTTATGGCTAGAAGAGGAGGAAGAAGATGAAATCTACTCAGCCCAAATTTATACTTTAGAAACAACCATGGGAGGAGGACATCTGGATGAAGATGATTTGATTGAACACGTCCTCCAAATTCCAACTCCCAGCACCTTATCCTTAGAGGAAGTAGTAAAGGAAACCAAGAGCAACCATCAGATTGATCTATGCTTAGATGATTCAAACCCTACCCATGTAAAAACCATAGAATTTGACCTTGAATGAACTTTGAAAATCAACCCCTCTTTCTGTACACCAAGACGAAAAGTTGTGCAACATGCTAAGGGAACATCTGGATGCCTTTGCTTGGAGTTACAAGGAAATGAAGGGATTACACCCCTCGATGTGTACTCACCACATTTATATCAAATAAGGTTTCAAACCAGTCCGACAACCCCAAAGGAGAATGAATCCAACTCTCAACGATATAGTCAAAGAAGAATTACAAAATCTGTTGCATGAAGGATTCATTTACCCTATCTCGGATAGTGAGTGGGTTTCTCCTTTGGTGTTGGTTCCAAACAAAAATGGGAAGTGGAGGATTTTTGTCGATTACAGAGAGTTAAACAAAGCAATAAAGAAGGACCATTTCCCTCTACCTTTCATTGACCAAGTGTTGGATGGCCTAGCATGGAAAAAGTTTTTCTCTTTCCTAGATGGGTTTAGTGGGTACAATCAAATCTAGATCAGCCCAGAAGACCATGATAAAACCACCTTCACTTGTCCTTGGGGTACTTTCGCTTATAGGGTCCTTCCTTTTGGCCTGTGCAATGCCCTGCCACTTTCCAGAGAGCAATCCTGAGTATCTTTGGCGATCTAGTCCATGATGCAGTAGAAATTTATATGGATGATTTTACACCCTATGGGTGGGATTTCGAGGAGGCTCTGTCCAACTTAGGTAAGGTGTTGAACAAATGAATTGAAATGAACTTGTCCCTTAGTCCCGAAAAATGTGAGTTCTTGATGATTATAGGGACTTTTCTAGGTCATTCAATATCCCTGAAAGGACTGCAGGTGGACCCAAATAAGATAGCCATCATCCAAAGTGTCCCACCTCTGCAAAAACAGAGGGATGTTAGAAGCTTTCTAGGTTTAGCTAGATACTATCGGAGATTTATAAAAGACTTCATCAAGATAGCTTCTCCTTTATTTTGGTTATTGTTACACAGTAATTTATCACTGCCTTCCTGTCAGTCACCCTGCTGTGCCCAGAATTCACAATCACTAAGTGCTTGCTCCCTGAACTGGCTTAAAAACCCATTTTTCCAAAGTTTTGTTCATCAGCGCGTCTGTTCCTAAAATAACCGCGATGACAGGCGCCTTCCAGTGTATGCTGTGCGCTGCCAGCGCGGAAGAACATCACTTTTCCGCGATGGTCCACAGCGCACCTTTGCCGTGTGCTTCCGCGCTGACATGACTTCTTCAGTTATTGAGATGCGCCGACAGCGCGGCAGTTTCCCTATAATCCGCGCTGATCCAGTTTAGGCGAATTTGTTCAAACAACCTGCCTTCCAGATCCCTCCAGGCTTGGTTGTTAGCTTTGTGACTGTCGACTCCCTTCTATGGCATGTCTGTTCGACCCTTTCCAACAACTTCCCTTGAAGATAAGCTCATCCTTCCACCTTTTTAGGAGACTCCTTCTCCTATATAAACTCTCACCATTACCATGAGCAGCTAGTTAGACTTAGCTTGGAATAGCTTGGATTGTATAGAGCTTGTAGTGCTCAGATTGCTGCTATAGGTGTGGTGTGCTAGAGGTGGAAGTGATTGATTGCTTAGGGAAGGTTGTTTGTGACTTTTGTGTGAGAGAGAGAGTTGTTTGTCTTGGGAGAATCATCCTCAAAAGTGAATGCTTGAGACGCATGCTGACTGGCCCCTCCTGAGAAGGTTACCGACGTCAGAACATTTGGTTGTATTCTTCTCTATTCTGATTAATAATAGATGACTACTATTATTGTTCCATTCTCACTTGTTTATGCAATGATTAAACATGAATTACGTCTTTTCTGACTGATGTATGGTTGCTTTTATTAGATTTCACGCTTGCGTTTGTTTCCTCTTCGTGTGTGCAGGTATCTATTCGCGGGGATCGCGGAGGATCGTGACCAGCTGAAATGAAGGAGCGAAGACAACATCCCTTCGTCAAACGACAGCGCGGGAATCCAAGTAGGTGCTCTTTACCTCTTGTTTAATTGCAATTAGGAACATGCGTGGCAGCATTGTGTGATTTTTGCTAGACCCTTGCTGGGCTAGTAGGGATCGCCTCTATCCGTAGAGGGGATTTACCTCTCCAACAATTTGGCGACTCCGCTGGGGATCAGCCTTTTTGTCTCTTGAGTCCACTTTTGTGTTTGGCTTTGATTGACCTCTTTCCGAGTTTTTGGGATTGTCTTTGTTGCTTATGAGCTTGCTGGGTGTTTCTGGGAAACATTTTTATTGTTGAAAAGCTCCTGCCTTTGGTTTTGGAAGTTTTTATTTTGGCTTTCCTTGTTTTTTGCTCTCAGCGCGTTTTAATTCCGAACAGTCGCGCTGACATCGCGACCCTGTTCTTTGGTTTTCTCTTCATCGCGCCTGTACGTCTAACAGTCGCGCTGACCTCGTTTTCAAGGGCAGCGCGCTTTATTCGTGTCCTTCCGCGCTGACATCGCGCCCTCACTTCTTTGTGGTTTCTGTCATCGCGCCTGTGTGCTTTATTTCCGCGCTGACCTCGTTTTTCTGAGACAGCGCGCTTTATCCGTGTCCTTCCGCGCTGACGTCGCAAAGTTGCTACAGGCCTCCCCCTGTCAGCGCCGAGTTGCTGAAGGCTACCCGCGCTGAGCCTGAAAAATTCATTTTTGACCAAATTGGCCTCCTAAACCTTTTGCTGTGACTTTCCCTTCTTCTCTCCACCTGTCTAATGACTTGTTTTTCACTGTCTGAACTTTGAACTGCTTGATTACGGAGCTTGGCTTCATAGGGTTTCGTTTTGCTCAGTTTTTGAGTTTGCAAATACCTTCCCTTCTTTT
Source organism: Pinus tabuliformis (assembly GCA_031772625.1). Taxonomy (NCBI): domain Eukaryota; kingdom Viridiplantae; phylum Streptophyta; class Pinopsida; order Pinales; family Pinaceae; genus Pinus; species Pinus tabuliformis. The sequence continues at coordinate 497,281,912 of CM062818.1, read as the reverse complement.
GCTTTCGCTGCTTGGTTCGTGTTTCCATCCTTACTTTTGCAATTGCTGGATTGTGTTGAGTCCTTAATTGACTGGTCGTGACTCTCATCCGTCGGGTGTTTGCTTTTGTCTATTGATTTTGCACTCTGAGCCCTAGGACATCTAGAGGCCGTGTGTGTGTCAAGCCTACCGTAGGATTTCTGTTTGCTTGTTTGACCAGCTGGTTCTAGACTTGTTTTCGCATTTGTTCAGTGATTGTTAGAGTGTTTTGGATTGTGTTTCCAAGTGGTCTTTTTCGCTTCCTCCTTTCTTGCAATCCTTGCTTGTCTTGCGGAGCTTAGATTACATAGCTCGTGCATTACTTTGTTTTCCGTTGATTTGGAAACTTTGGTTGAGTGTTTCGGGAACTTTGTGTGCTCTCATTAAGTAGTTTACTTGGTGTTCAGGTTCCTCCAAATTGCTTTAGGTGCTTTATGTCGTTGAAAAGAAATCAAACTAGTGGTTTGCTTTAAAAATTTGAAAAGGAAAAGAACATTTCGTTGGCTTGCATCTTCAAAAGAAAAGTTTCCTTTCCTCGCTTTAGTTGCATTTAGCTGCTTGTTTGTTTGTATTCGTTTGGTTTGATTTAAAATTCTTTGCTCTCCCATAGCTAGAATTCATCGAACAAAACGGAATTCTTTGGCATATAGATTGCATCTAAGTAATTGTGAGTGGACATACGATAGAGCTTGAAATCGAAACTTAATCTCAAGATCAACTGTAAAATGAACCAAATGAATCTAAAAACGCATTGGAACTAAACGCAAACATTTAGAGGTCTAGGTTAGAGACGTGTTCCGGCGTCTTAAAACATAGTCACTGTTGTTTCACATTAGGTTGGGTGATTCCTCCTTCTGTGACTCGATAGTGGTCTAACACGGACTGCGCTCCCACGTACCATCGCGTATATAGGGAGACCCCACTAGGCTTTTATCCTTTATCCATAGGAAGCCGAGTCGGCCGCCCTACGATTCGCAATGCAGTGAACACAGCATTCACGAAGATTGACCACCCGTACCCTAAAAAGTATTCTGTGGTTTTGCGAAAAGTTTGGCACACCCTCTACCTAGAGTTCCAGAGCAGTCGCTTTTGATCCTTTTCGGACTCCCTAAACGAAAAGGTGCCTGTGAGCGTCTTGTCACTTCGTGCTCATTAAACATTCGAAGGAGACTGGAGTCATCTTTTTGTCCTTTTCTCGACTCCTGAAATATGAAAAGGTCAAGTTTGGTTCTTGCGTCTTAAAATTAATTTGGCCACGATAACATTACCCTTTTTAGATCTTGTGTGCGATAGTTTTGAGTAGAGTTTTATCGGTAGTTTTTCTTAGGTTTTCTAAGGGGTCTGGTCATCCTGGCTGACCCATCAGCCCCAGGTCCAAGTGATCAAGGCTCTCCGTCCTCTGTTGCTCCCGAGGTACCAGTTGTAAGCGGTACTCTTCCCGTTGTTCCGAGTATCCAGCCCATCAACGTACGTGCCCCAGGCAACCCAGATTACATAGAGGATTGGAATCCCATCTGGGAGCCGGATCATACCCCCCGTACCCCTCGTACCCCTCTCGGTATGTCATCTCCAATGGATGAGACAGCTTCCAGTACTGGTGAGACACCCGTGGTCACAGACATCGAGACCCCGATCCCGGCTTCCTCTCCCCTCCCTTCACGATATCAATCAGTGAGGGATAGGTATGCCGCTAGAACCACTTCTACAACTATATGGGATCCTAATCTCGCTGCCTCCATCGGACCTTTTGTTTCGCAGCCCCTTTTTACACCCATTACGACAGGGCTTAACACGCCCGTCACCTCAGTTCCCACTCAACCTACTGTCTGTATAGCGCATTCGACTCCGGTCGTCAGTGCTGTACCGGTTTCCTCGTCTGAAAACCCTCAAGCTGGTTCTTTTGTTGGTGGAATTCCAGGATCAGGACCGTATGATGCTTATGGGGAACCTATAACGGACCCAGATTACGAAGGTCCTTTCTTCTACTATGATGAAAATGGTGAGTTTCTTGAGAGCATCCCAGGCCTCCCTAATCGTCCTTTTGAAGAAAACGAGGAACCCTTGAATGTCATGTACGATAACACTACTGTGTTGCAGCCCATAGGACCAACCAACCAAGGCCCGCCATTCCACGTGCGAACCCCCCAGGGGCAACCACTGTATGGCCCGCCCGACCCAGGACAATCTGGGCACCCACAAGGTCAACCTTACCAGGAACAGCCTATGGGCGTTGGAGGTCCGCCATATCCATATCAAAATCAACCTACTGGGCAAATAGAACAACCGTCTTTTCAACAAGACCAACTTGGTTTCCAGCAAGGGTACCCCTCTGGACAAACTGGCTCAGTTTACAATCCTCCAAATCAACCAGCCGTCCAGCAAGGGTATCCTCTTGGGCAGGGTGGACAACCCTATGTTCAACAGGGCCAACCTACCCCTCAAATCACGAATCCTTCTGGGCGTGGGGGGCAACCTGCTATACAGCAAGGCCAACCCTCCGCTCAGCCCATACACCAAGGAGGGCAGCCTGCCATACAGCAAGCCCAACCCTCTTCCCAATTTGGTCACGCTGGGGGACAAACGGGCCAACCGTCTATACAGCCAAATCAACCCGTTGTCCACCCTCATCGTCAACCTGGACAAGCTGGCCAACCTCGGCGTCAACCAGCTATCCAGCCAATTCGACCACCCGTTCCGCAAAGACAACCCTTGGCGGCACATGGACAACCTGGCGCCCAGCAAGGCTATCCTGCTGGCCAACCAGGTCCATCTCGAATCCGACCAAGTCAACCTTCGGGACGCATGGTTCAACCCCAGCCGGTTCAAGGACACTACTCTGGGCCTCAAACTCAAACAGGTTATCAACCCTCGTACCAAACGCAGCCTGCCTACCAGGCTCCGTATGGGACCCAGCAGTCATATGGCTACCAGCAACCCCAGGGGCAAAATCAGTACGCTCCTTATCAAAATTATTAGCAACCACAGGTCACCCCTTATCAAAATTATCAATACGGTCAACCTGTCGGGCAAGCTGCCAATTCATGGGGAGCTGGGGGGCAGACACAGGGACAGTCGTCCGCATATGGACAAAACTCCCACGGACAAACTCCCTATGCGCAGGGTCCTTTTGGGCCAGGTCCATCGGGACAAAATTCCTACGCGCCAGGTCCTTTTGGGTCCGGCCCGTCCGGACAAAGTTCGTGGGGGCAACCCCAATCTGGGTGGAACCCTAATATCGCCTCGAACCCTCAGCCACAGATGTCCTTCAACCCGCAGCTACCATTTTTGTCTACGTTGGAATTACCCGATGTGTCCAAGTTAACAAACGATCCTATTTTGCATAACTCATATTGGCCACCGGTTCCGACCAAGATACCAGGTGACTGTCCAAAGTTCGACGGCAAAGCCGGAGAGGATCCTCAGGCCCATGTAATGACTTATCACCTTTGGTGTTCATCTAACTCATGGCTTGATGATTCTATCCGACTACGCCTCTTCCAGAGGACTCTCACTGGTTCAGCTGCAAAATGGTACATCGAACTCAACCGCGGCATGTTTTCAGACTTTAACTCGTTGGCTATGGCCTTTTTAACTCATTTTTAGTTACCCATTCGGTACGAGACTGGGACCCATCTGCTCACGTCTCTGAAACAGGATACGGCGACGCACATCTCCGATCATATACATGAATGGAGAAGGCGCCGTCGTTTGATTAAATTTTGGATTCCCGATCAACTCCTGACCGACTGGTTTACCACGTCCTTTGTCCCTAAAATTTCCAAAGATATTGCAATGGGGGCATGTGTAACTGAGGAGCAAGCAATCGCGCGAGCTCAATACCTTGACTTAGTGTATTCTCAGTCAGGTACTTTGTATGAGTATTTGCCAGATGCCCCGAGGCACGGACAAACCAAAGCTCCACCAAAGCCTTCCGTTGATGGGGTTATTGGCTCCGTGAATTCATCAAGTAAGAAATCGACCGCGAACCCTGGGAAGCAGAAACAAAACGCCTCTAACGAGAATGCTTCTCAGAGCCAATCTATTCCTGGGAATACCTCCGAGGTAAATGCCGTTCAGTCCACCGCGGCAGACAAATCCTCAAAAGGCAAAAAGAAAGGAAAGGCCAAAGAGAAATCCGGACAACCTAAGCAGAACCCTCCTAAACCTCCCTCCGAGGAAGGAGCCAAACGGAAGCCTAAGTATCCTTGTCTCATTTGCGAGGAGGATCACTACACCAAAGATTGCCCCAGGCGGTCCGAGGTTAGTCGGCTTTTGAAAGGTGCTTCAGGGTCCCCTGCCGTGCTTAAAGAGCCTTTCCCATCCCAGAAGACGCATCAGGTGGCAGACCCCTCTCAAACCTCTTCCTCGTTCGGTTCTCAAGTGTTCATGGCTGGAACCATCCCCATCCATGTCACAACTCGAGCGAAAGATTATCCATCTTCAGCCGGGAAAGAGCCGGAGGTCCCCTCCAGCGCTCCTACATCCAGTTCTGGCCCTCTTCACATCGAACGGCCCAGCACCGAGACGATCCCCCGACCCCCTCCCAAAGGTGTACTCAGGAAGTCATCTTATAACCCCAATGCTCGTGTTGCCCATCATTATAGCATTGTCGAGGACTTAGCTCAGGCTCCGTCTGCTATGTCCGCGTTAGAAGTCCTCCAGAGCTGCCCCTCCCAGAGGAAGTCCCTGCTATCAGCAATTGGTGGCATAGACCCGGCAGATTCGGATTTAATCTCTTTTGATCTCGAAGGTTTCACACAGAGATTGCCTCACCAGGTGGCTTTCCTTATACAAGTTCTCATCAATGGCAAAACGATCCATCGTACCGTCATTGACGAGGGAGCCTCAACCTGCATCATGTCGGTTGCTTGTTGGAAGGCTATTGGTTCGCCTGCTCTGAGCCAGTCTCCCACCACCCTTGAGGCTTTCGATGGAAGAGAATCTCGTCCATATGGTATCCTCCCGCGTTTACCTATCTCTTTAGAAGGGAAAACGGTAGAAGTCGAGGTTGAAGTCGTTGACGCTAATCTCACTTACAACCTCCTCCTTGGACGAAGCTGGACTTATGCCATGCAAGCCGTGGCCTCCTCCTTATTCCGTGTCGTTCGTTTCCCCCATCAAGGGAAAATCGTCACGGTGGACCAGCTGTCCTTTTTTGCTTCCTCTTCTGAAGGGAATGTACCATTCGTGGAGCATACCTCCAAATCGCTAGTGAGTGTGGGTGCCGGATTATTTAAAGATCCCTCCTTAATGGGAGTCTTTCCCCTCCCGCCTCCAAATCTCGCCTCCGTTAACATGATCACAGTACGTTCTGATCCATGGGTTCTCCCTCCCTTGAGTCAGGAAGACTCTTGGGGCGAGATGATGCCGTTGAGCCCTGCCGAGCTCAACTACATCGAGATAGTCGCTGCATCGGCTTCACCCCCTGAACCTGCTCTTCCAAGCAGCGTTCCCGATTCATCTGACCACTTCCCTTGGTTGAGAGAAAAGGCCACTTCGGATCCCCTAAAGGAATCATTTCCCTCTGACGAGGCTATCATCGAGACTATGTCTCCCGAAGAGCTCCCTTGGTCAGATCACCACCATCGCTCTTCGTTTCTCCCTCCTCATTCGGAAATGGCCACATGTCTCGGACGGTTTGCTTCATGTGTCCCATCTATCCCTCTCCAAACGCCTATTCAGTTATATCAAGTGTCTTCGGAAGGAAACATGGGTAACATTACGCAGACTTTGGCTATCGACATCTCTGTCAAAACAGGGGTCGTCGAGAATATTTACATTGGAGTCACGTGTACTCCTGAGGAAATTCAACTTTATACAGATTTATTTCGTGAATTCCGTGATGTTTTCGCATGGTCTTACGAGGAAATTCCTGGCATTGACCCCAGTATCGTGGAGCACAAAATCCCTACCTATCCCGGCGCTAAGCCTGTTCGTCAGCGTTTACGCCCAGTGCACCCTCGAAAGGCTGCAGCCATCAAGGCCGAAGTTGAAAAACTCCTCCGAGCTGGTTTCATTTATGCCATTCCTCTTACGGAGTGGGTATCTAATATAGTCCCTGTGAATAAAAAACAGGGCACTATTCGGGTTTGTGTTGATTACCGCGATATCAATCGCGCCTGTCCAAAAGATAACTTTCCTACGCCTTTTATTGATCAGCTTATCGACGATTGCGCAGGAAGCAAAATTTATTCGTTTATGGACGGCTTCTCTGGTTACAACCAGATCAACATAGCCCCCGCAGACCAGCACAAGACCGCTTTCATTTGTCCTTGGGGCACCTTCGCTTACAAGAAGCTACCTTTCGGTCTTAAAAATGCCGGCGCCACTTTCCAGCGTGCGATGTCATACGCTTTTCATGATATCCGACACATCGTACAGCCTTATCTGGATGACCTACTGGCTCATTCAGCTAAACGTCAAGACCATCCATCTCATTTACGCGAAATCTTTCTCCGCTGTCGACACTACCGTATTCGACTCAATCCGCATAAGTGTGTCTTCTGCGTGGAATCCGGCCGACTACTCGGGTTTATCGTCTCCCGGGAGGGCATCCGCCTGGATCCCCTTAAGGTCGAGGCCATTTTGAATCTTCCTCCCCTTGCCACTCTACAGCAGTTACAGAGCTTGCAGGGAAAAGCTAACTTTCTCAGACGATTCATCCCAAATTATGCCGAGGTGGCCAAGGGTTTCACACGATTACTAAAGCGACACACGCCCTTTCGTTGGGACGATATCGCTCAACAATCTTTTGAGCGTCTTAAAGACCTCCTGGTCTCAGCTCCGCTCCTAAGACCTCCAAATTACCACCGTGACTACACCCTTTACTTGGCCGCTGCCGATACCACCATCGGCATGGTTTTAGTGCAAGACGACGACGATGGCACTGAGCATGTTGTATACTATCTTAGCCGCAACCTTCTGGATACGGAGACTCGCTATGCATATGTCGAGAAGTTGGCATTGGCCGCTGTCTGTGCCGTCCAACGTTTCCGTCATTACATCCTGTTGCGCACGACGACCGTGGTCTCTGATTGCAACCCCATGACCTATATTCTGTCACGTCAGTTGCTGGGGGGCAAATACTCGAAGTGGATCGTAATCCTCCAAGAGTTCGACTTGGAATTCACTGCGGCCAAGTCTAAGAAATCACTGGTCTTTGCTGAACTGCTCTGTTCCTTACCATCTAAGTCTGCACCATCTCGTTCAGAGGAGCATATTCCGGATGAAACGCTATTTCTCATCAGCACTCTCGACCCATGGTACGGGGACATTATCGTATATTTACAAACGTCTTCGTTTCGTCCCAATACATCGAAGGATGCTCGACGACGAATTCGTCACCAAGCTCAACCATATCGCATCCTGGGCGACACCCTGTACCGCCTCGGCGTCGATTCTATTCTTCGCCGGTGCTTAACCTTCGAGGAGGCTGAGCAAGTCTTGAATGACTGCCACTCCGGCGCTTGTGGCGACCATATGTCCGGATACGCTACCGCTCAGAAGATCCTCCGCGCTGGTTATTTCTGGCCTTCTATCTTCAAGGATTGCATCCTTGTTGTACGCGCATGCCACGAGTGCCAGGTTTACCACCGGAAGATGCGTGCACCTGTTGCACCACTGCACCCTCTCGTAACCGTAGGTCCATTTGCAAAATGGGGCATCGATTATACGTCCTGTAACCCTCGTTCGGCCGGGGGGCATGGGTACATTATCGTTGCTGTGGATTATTTCACCAAGTGGGCCGAAGCGATGCCTACATTAAACGAAGACGGTCACACAGCGGCGCAGTTTTTATTCAATCATATCATCTCTCGTTTCGGAGTCCCTCAGGCTATTGTTATAGATCACGGAAAGCATTTCTGAAATCATATGATGACAGAATTAATGACCCAGCTAGGCTTGCGTCAAGATAGTTCGTCACCGTACTATCCTCAATCTAACGGTCAAGTCGAAGCTGTGAACAAAGTTTTGATCACCATGCTTCAACGCACCGTCAATACACACAAGTCAAACTGGCATCTAATGCTTTTCCCGGCCTTGTGGGCCTACCAGACTTCTATGAAGGATGCCACCAGTTTCACCCCGTTTCAACTGGTCTATGGACTGGAGGCTACCCTTCCCGTCGAATGCGAGATTCCTTCATTGAAATTAGCTGTCGAGTTGCTTCCCAACACCACTCCGGTGGAGGAACGGCTTCTTTACCTAGAACGGTTAGACAAGACTCGTCGTTTGGCTTCTCTGGCTATCGAAGCACAGAAGAAGAGAGTCAAAGCTCACTTCGATCAGAATATTCATCCTCGTTCCTTTGTTGAGGGAGACTTAGTACTGCTCTACGATCAAGCTAAGGATAAGCTGGGGGCAGGAAAACTCGAATCCATGTGGTTAGGTCCCTACATTGTGAAACGAGTTTTACAAAAGGGCGCATATGAGTTGATTGACTATGAAGGAAATCCTCTTGACAAGCCCCGTAATGGGCTATATCTGAAAAAATACTATGCATAGCTTCTCACATTCAATTTGTATATACGTGTGTTTTTGAGCTTTTAGTGCATGAGTTTCATTTTGCTTTGGTATAAAGGCGTGTCTTGCCCCTTATTATGCTTTGTCTTTCCTGCGCAGATGTCCAGTACCCCTTCTGTTGGTTTCGCTGATGGTGCCTGCCGTAGCACTTGCAATTTGTCTTCGGCAGCGTGGGTGATCTACGATCCTCACGGAGAGTTGTTAGACCTTCAGGGTGTCTGCCTAGGTCGTACCACTAACAACGTTGCCGAGTACAGCGCTGTAATCGAATTACTTGCCGAAGCAGTTGATCTCGGCATCCGAGAGCTAGTGGTGAACCTGGACTCCCAGCTGGTTGTCCATCAACTCAACGGACAATATTCCGTCAGAGACCAGCGCATACTAAGGTTGTACCTACGTGTAAGATTGTTGGAACGGAATTTTGATTACATTACTTATCAACACATTCCGAGACGATTAAATACGTTGACTGATGCATTGGCAAATCATGTATTAGATAGACATTTGCGTAACAGATAAACATCATACAGGAAAGCATAGATAGCATAGTAAGACCATAAGCATGTGTAAATAAATCATTTCAAGCATAGTTTGCATGTGTGTGCTTTTAAGCTTGCATTAAAAAATATAAAATCCGTGGGTCATGTGTCGTGCAAATTCATACATAAGATCACAATTGTACTGAATAAACGCATAACATAAACAACACATCATCATATGTAACAATGACCCATCCAAAAAATCGGTATGTATATATATATATATCGTGTGGCGCACTAAGGCGCTCAAAAATAGATGTGCATGTCCAAAAATCTCAATACATCTGAGTCATATGTCTCAAAATAGCAGTGGAAATAAAACCTAGACAACTAGTCAGCTGGATGATGCTCTCTGTAGTACACAGCTGCTCGTGCTACCCGCCTCAGAAGGCGGTGCACCCTGGGTTCCACCCCCACTGTATTGATCTGATGCTCTAAGGGGACCTCTTCGACCCCCTGGTAGTCAGGCACCCCCTCCAGCAACCCCTCAAGGTTGCGAGCCACAGTCTCCGATGCGTTAACCCCTGGAGGGGCTAAGGCCAAAACCTCGGCTCCCTGTCCTTCTCTCCGTGCCGTGGCAGCCAGGCCAATCGGTCTAGTAGGCCCCACATCTGCATAACAAGACATTTATTAGGACATGTACATAAAAAATTAAAAAACATTGCAAAACTCAAAGCCAAAGTGTCATACCTGCATCATCCCACTGTTCACCTGGGGGCAGTGCCAAATCAGGGTCATTGCGGAAATCCATACCCGCATATGGCCAATCCTGCACAAAGATCTCCTGCTGATCCAGCCAGTCTCGGAAGAATGCTCCCCAGCTATGTGGCCGGCCGCCACCTCCACGTGGCATGATACGAGCCCATCGTGAGGCCCTCGTCTCCCGAGGATCCCTGGGGGCATCCACGGCCATCGTCTGCAGCCGCATGGCTGGCACTCGCTCCAGAATGAGCGGGACCAGGATCGATCCATAGCCAAACTGCTTTGTCTCCCCGCGACGGCAGTTGCTCAGTTGCCTCTTCATGTTGTTGGCCACTGCCGTGCACCAATCAAACACTGTAGGCTCGAGGCAATCAAGAGCTAGTAGGAGATGAGTCTTTGAAGCCTCATGGTTGGCCATACTACCCGCTGCCCGGGTCACCATGAACAGAATGGTGCGAAGCACTATGTCTCTCACCGTGGGGATTGCTACTTTCCCGCTTCGCGTCTTCACTGCCTCCGGGCAGACCCGAGCCATCAGGTCATCTAAAGTGCCGCCGCTAGGTCGCTGCCCCTCCAAGATGGGCCTTGCACCTCGGCGCGACAGCCCAGTCAAGAAAAAGATATCCATACGGTCAAACTCAATATCGTGACCGCGGATGGTGAATTTCATATCCACCGGGTTCCATGCTCTAATCAGTAGCTCAAGAAGATCATGCTGAGCTCTCAGGCACGGCGTGAGGAAGAATTTCATAAAACCGCAAGCCCGCATGGCATTGCAGCAATTCACATCCCCCCAAGCGGCTATATCTTCCACATCGTGAACTCTCTCCTGCCATTGGAAAGCCATGATGTCCTGCGCAAGCCATAAAAACAAGTTAGAAGTGCTGACATTTAAAAAATTCACGTTCATTTCTGAAAACAAAAAATTTTCCGCGCCAGCGCGGCTGTTTTAGAAACAGCCGCGCTGGCCATGGCAGCCATTCGTTAAATTTCGAGGTCAGCGCGGAAGAACACGAGTTTTCCGCGCTGACCCGAAGTTGGCCACGTTTTGTTATAATTCGGTCAGCGCGGACCCGTGGGGAATATCCGCGCTGACCGAGGGCGCATCCATGCACCAAGAATTTGCCCAATTGGGCAAATTCAACTGTTAAAATCCTACTAAAATTGACCAAAATGCAGGGCAAGGGAACAAGAACCTACCTGGAAGAAGCGGATCGGAAAACGGTGTCTGTACGGGCTGGAAATCGCTCCGTCAACTTTCTGGCTCCTCCACGTCCTTCACGTTCCAAAATAGTAAAATGGTAAAAATGACTTATTACTCCCCCTATTTATAGTAAAAACTCAATAAATTGCCATATTTTTGGGTTTTTACCATTTTTAACCATAACTCTAGCCCTGAATTTGTTAAATGCATGTCTTAATATGTTTTTTACACATATCGAATGGATTTATGCGGGTAGTGCCCTTGTGCAGGTTCAGGTAAAGCAACTTGGTCATGACTGTCCGCCATTCATGTGATCCCCAAATGTGTCGTCTCTAAGCTCTTTTCCGACGTTAAACAAGAGAAGATAGCCGAGCTTCCTTTCAGCTCGTTAAAAGGAAAGAAAGGCGGTCGTTTTAAGCTCTTTTTCCGACCGTTGAACCAAAAAGATTGCCGGGTGTTTGTCGTTTCGCGCTCGATATCGGCTCTAAAACGACGTGTTTTCGACCGCTTTTTTACTTTTTCGGGTCGAAGACACTATTCATGAAAAGTACTCCACGGTTGTAATGGCCGGGCGGTTCTTTCGAGCATAGTTTTATACTTTTTCGGGCTCGAGAGACACAACTGTACGAAAAAGGACCCCCCTGGAGTCTCCTTTTCCGCATTCTTTTCAGACTCTCGAAACAAGAAAAGAGGCCGAGTTTTCCCTTTGTCAGGCTCGTTAAACACTCAATGACATCGGATATTGTCGAAATGACACACATCAAGCATATGTTATCCCCGTCAAGCTTGTCATCCAAAAATAATCGGGGTACCTGCCAGCAATGGTGGGGAAAATGGAACTATGATTACAGTCGTCTCGGCAGTACGTCGCTCTTGAACATGGCACTCCGCTGTATCGTGTCTGGGTGGGGTCATCTCATTTTGTTTTTCACTAGCCTCCATGGGTTTGGGATATCCTATTTGACCTCTCATCTGCTCATTGCCATCATCACCTTATCCTCTGCTCATTTGATGTCAAGTACTGCCAAACCCGTTACAGTGCCGTTATATGTTCAAGAGAAGTTGTCTTCTGCCACAATGCAACCTCGTTCGCTATCTCACACAAACTATTGTACCTCTGTCTCGTGTCGATGATGTGGGAAACACTATGGCCCACCTTCGATCAAAGTCCTTTCTCGTCGACTCCAACTCATTATCCGGGAAAGTGACTTAGAGACTCCTTTCAGGTGCCTTAGAGCCTGCATGCCCTAATGGCAGGTTCTTCGTGTTCGACGCGAGGTTTACATCATTGGCCTCCGATCGAATGATTCCGTGGGTGTTCGACACCAGCTCATTGATTCACATGCCGCGGATTGTACCTATAGTACCTTGAGGGCCATTGTCATTATTGGTGGTACCTCTCGCGTCTGTTAACAGTTTTCATCATTGACTGGTAATCAGACGATGTTCATGCATGTTTGACTTCAACCCATATATTCACATGCTTGAACTTGTACTTTGTTCGGATCGGGACGGAGCGCAAGACCCTGGATCCCTGTCTGTTTATGGTCCAGGTTGCAATTTTGTACATGACTCATTGATGGATGGCTGCGCCCATACCTGAGTCTTCATGGATGGCTGCGACCATACCTTATCAGTTTTTGGTCTCTTTGACTGGGTGGCTGCGTCCATTCCACAGACCATTCTCGCATGTCTTTTGGATGGCTGCGCCCATGCCTAGACTGCATGTACTTGATTGTCAGAGCTTTTCGGTCCTTCTTGGTGGTGTTCCAGTTCGGCGTGTGTTGTAAAGCATTTCACCCCTCCCACTCTCTCGGTCTTCATGCTTTAGGGGGCATCTGTTACACAATAATTTATCACTGCCTTCCTGTCAGTCACCCTACTGTGCCCAGAATTCACAATCACTAAGTGCTTGCTCCCTGAACTGGCTTAAAAACCCATTTTTCCAAAGTTTTGTTCATCAGCGTGTCTGTTCCTAAAATAACCGCGATGACAGGCGCCTTCCAGTGTATGCTGTGCGCTTCCAGCGCGGAAGAACATCACTTTTCCGCGATGGTCCACAGCGCGCCTTTGCCGTGTGCTTCCGCGCTGACATGACTTCTTCAGTTATTGAGATGCGCCGACAGCGCGGCAGTTTCCCTATAATCCGCGCTGATCCAGTTTAGGCGAATTTGTTCAAACAACCTGCCTTCCAGACCCCTCCAGGCTTGGTTGTTAGCTTTGTGACTGTCGACTCCCTTCTATGGCATGTCTGTTCGACCCTTTCCAACAACTTCCCTTGAAGATAAGCTCATCCTTCCACCCTTTTAGGAGACTCCTTCTCCTATATAAACTCTCACCATTACCATGAGCAGCTAGTTAGACTTAGCTTGGAATAGCTTGGATTGTATAGAGCTTGTAGTGCTCAGATTGCTGCTATAGGTGTGGTGTGCTAGAGGTGGAAGTGATTGATTGCTTAGGGAAGGTTGTTTGTGACTTTTGTGTGAGAGAGAGAGTTGTTTGTCTTGGGAGAATCATCCTCAAAAGTGAATGCTTGAGACGCATGCTGACTGGCCCCTCCTGAGAAGGTTACCGACGTCAGAACATTTGGTTGTATTCTTCTCTATTCTGATTAATAATAGATGACTGCTATTATTGTTCCATTCTCACTTGTTTATGCAATGATTAAACATGAATTACGTCTTTTCTGACTGATGTATGGTTGCTTTTATTAGATTTCACGCTTGCGTTTGTTTCCTCTTCGTGTGTGCAGGTATCTATTCGCGGGGATCGCGGAGGATCGTGACCAGCTGAAACGAAGGAGCGAAGACAACATCCCTTCGTCAAACGACAGCGCGGGAATCCAAGTAGGTGCTCTTTACCTCTTGTTTAATTGCAATTAGGAACATGCGTGGCAGCATTGTGTGATTGTTGCTAGACCCTTGCTGGGCTAGTAGGGATCGCCTCTATCCGTAGAGGGGATTTACCTCTCCAACAGTTATTGGCCAAACACTATGAATTTTTATGGTCAGAAAGATGTCAAAAGGCCCTGGACACCCTGAAGGAAGAGTTGATCACTGCACCTATTCTCCAAGGCCCAAATTGGGCCCTTCTTTCCATATACATGTTGATGCCTCTCACAAAGCCATAGGAGCAGCTCTAGGCCAGATAGATGACAAGTTACTTTATGTCATTTACTTCATTCATAAGAATTTGTCAAAGGACAAACTGAACTACACGGTGACTGAAAAGGAGCTCCTAGTTGTTATGCATTCATTGAACAAATTTAGGAATTAGATTACAGGTTACCAAACATTTGTACATACTGACCATGCTGCAATTACATACTTGATGAATAAACCTGATGTGAATTGTAGAATTATTAGATGGTTACTTTTATTACAACAATTTGATCTAACTATTATTGATAAGCATGAAAAGGAGAATGTTTTTGTAGATTTTTTATCTAGATTAACCTTGCCTATAGGGGAGGAAGGAATGGTTGATGATCAGTTACCGGATGAACACTTATTCACCATTTCAGTTCTCTCTCCATGGTTTGCTGACATAGCAAATTACTTGGTGTCTGCACAGTTTCCATCGAACTTGTCCTCCAAAGAGAAAAGCAAGATTGTGAGGAAGAGTACCCCATTCACTTGGATTGGGGACAACCTTTTTAAACTAGGCCCAGATCAAATTCTGAGAAGATGTGTCAGGGAGGAGAAAGTATTTGACATCCTTCTGCCTGTCATGATGGGCCTTGTGGAGGTCACTTTGCAGCCAAGAGGACAACATTCAAGGTGCTACAAGCTAGTTATTACTGTCCCACTCTTCACCAGGATGTGAGGAGATATACTAGTCAGTGTGATCGGTGCCAAAGGATGGGAAAAGCTACCCCAATGGATGAAATTCCTTTGCAACCTCAAGTGACTTTCGAGCCATTTCACAATTGGGGCATGGATTCATTGAACCCATTGACCCTCCATCCAGGAAAAAGCAGTATATCATTGTGTGCACTGAGTATTTAACCAAGTGGGCTAAAACCAAGGCTATCAAGGTAGAAACAAAGGAGAACTTGGTTGAGTTCTTAAGAAAAAATGTATTTTATAAGTTTGGGTAACCTAGAGAACTGGTCATTGATCAAGGCAACTAGTTTACATCTCACATGATTGAAAATTTGTTAAGCTAGCAAAAGATCAAGCATAGAACATCCACTCCTTACCACCCACAAGCTAATGGGAAAGTGAAGGTGACCAATAGAGCGTTGGAGGGCATTCTAACCAAAGTGATTGGCAGCAGCAGAAAGGACTGGGCAGATAGATTAGTTGAGGCCATTTGGGCCAACAATACCACCTAGAAGACCGCCACTAGATTCACTCCTTATGAGCTGGTCTATGGGAAGAAGGCCCTGCCATCCATTGAATTTGAGTACACCACATTAAGAATGACAGCACAACTAGATATATATCTCACCAGGGTGCAACAAGAGAGATTACTCTAGCTGAATGGGGTGACTCAAGTTCAAAGGAAGATCTAGCATGACAAGAACATAAAGGACAAACAATTTCAAGAAGGTGATTGGGCTTTGTTGTATGATTCCAGATACAAGGATTTTAAAGGCAAGTTAATGACTAGATGGTTAGGGCCTTATGTCATAGAGAAATGTCATGATAATGGTTAAGTGAAGATGAGAACCATTGATGTAGAGGTTATTCCTTTACTTGTCAATGGGCACAAATTGAAGGTCTACAAGAAGCCCTTGTCAAAGTAAGAATTCATTAATGGCATTTGCAAGACAGTGATGATAGTGGAACAAGTCTCTACTTCTACACCATCAAGTCACTGAAGAAAGGAAAAAAAAGGAGAAAAAAAAAACGAGACTCAGGGGAAAACCTCCATGAGGCACCCGAGTCCCACTATTGGGTTGAAAACCTCTTGAGGCGGCCCAATGTTGTCAAAACAAAAGATAAAATAAAAGATAAAAAGATCTCTAGGTGAAAACTTCTTTTGAGGCACCCAGAGCAAGCAGTTAGGATGAAAACCTCTTGGAGGTAGACTATTTGTTTTAAACAAAAAAAAGTAAAAAAAAAAAAAAACAAATATTAAAAAAAAAGAGAGAAAAGAAAAAATTTGAAAAAGTTGTTTGCAGATCAGCAAGAGGATCAGAGAAATAAGAGAGGAGCAGAAGGACCTATACATTTCATGTTTTCATTCCTCCATTCCATATTCTTCATCATCCCATTATTCCCTCCATTTATGAACTCATCTAGCTCAGTTTTCACGAGTTCTGTGTTTTCTACAGGTTTCCTTATAAACCTATAGGATTCCCTAAAAACCTACAGGATGATCCTATAGGAATTACAGTGGCTTGAGAATCCCAAGGAAAGTGACCCTAGAGAAAGGGAATGACCTTCTTGTGTCAAAAAAAATAAAATTTTTAATTCACCACCTCATCACCATGCCTCTTACCACCATGATTACCCCTGCATTCATCCAATAAGTTAGTTTAAAAAGGATTACAGTTTTCAGCAAAAAAAAAAAACAAACAAACAAATAAAAGGGTTAAGAACAGAGGACAAGGGGACAGTACTTGAAAGATATATCTCTCACCTACCAATCACTAGACTCCTTCTCTACCCATGACAACAATCCTCATGCTCCAGAAGTGAAGGAAAGAATAAAAGTTTAGGGGAGAGGCAGCTACAGGACATCCTGTAGGTTTCTTGTACGAAATCTTGTAGAAGCCTATCCCACAAAAGAAAATTTCACAAGTCGTAGTCATCTTCATCGTGGAGATCCCAATGTGAAGGAAGCTCCTATAGAGCTCAACAACAACAGTAGGATCATCAACATCACCCTCCAGTATCTGCACATCAAAGAAAAAAACATCAAAAGGGGCCAGTATAAAAAAAAAAAAAAACATATGCAACAAATACACAGCAAGGACATCATTCTCCAACAAGCAGCATCAAGGCATCTTACCCACAGGCATGTCATCTCACTTAAGCTCTATCGCTAGCATAACATGATAAAAAATGTAGGATTGTGTAAAATTTGGTTTTATAAGCAAAGGTGGCCAGTCAACTTGGCCACCATCGGCCAGTCAAAGAGGAGAATACATTTAGTTCACTACACATGTGGTAGCAGTAAAATCAAGATAAAAAGAAGATGAGGCCAAAAGTGGTTAAGATATGGATGACTGAAGTGGGAGATGACTACAAGGTAAGGAGGAATGATGAAGTGGTAGTGGGACCAACAGTCCAAAAGTTGGTGCTCGTACTTCGGCCACTAGCACACCATCCCACACAATCACCCATATGTGGAAATAAAACACTGATTCCCATGCATAGGAGGCATTCGTAATCTCTAGGATACATCGAAGCAAGGTTGCTCTCGGCTCTTAAAGAAGTGTCTACAGGAAAGACAGTGAGAAGTTTTTCAGCACAGGAGCACCTGCAGGATCCTACAGGAAAACCTACAGGATCTTATAGGAGAAACTACAGGATACACAGCAATCATCTACAAGATTGGCAGTGGGCATTTAGAGAGGAAAAATCAAAGGTTGGCGTCATCAGGCAGTAACCAGGAGGTAGGAGCTATACCTTCCTGTTGAGGGACAAAGTCCCCTGGGGTTTTGGTTCAACACCCTAGCAAAGCGGGGGTTATCTACAGTAAAAAACAAGCATTCCACACAACCATGATACTTAAATAAGCAAACTACGTGAAGAGAGGTGCACCTGGGGTCCTTCGTTCGGGTAGATCCAGCCAGGCTTTAAACCCTCTTGGAGTTCCTCTCGATCCTTGAACCTACAAAACAACCAATTTAAAGAAGCATAGCAATATATGGACCAAGTATCATATAGAAATCAACTTCATAACATATTGAAAGGTGGTTAGTTATACAATTGAAACAATTATTCATATGTAAACCATAACAATAACATCATATGCATAAAGAAGATTGATTTCAAGAAAAAGACAAATGTTTCTTTATTGCAGATAACTAAAACAAAGCAAGGAATGATATCACCTAAATCTTCCTCTTTCTGGCTCCAAGTGGAACCATCCTCCGGATCTGTCCAATCCCAAGTCTTCAAAAGGCTTCTTCCATGTCTCACACAAAGATATCTCAACTAGTGAAATGACATCATAACTCAAGGAAACAAAGGTTTCCTATAATGGGGAAAGTGCTGGAAGCACAAGGATATTCAGACCTGATCAGGGATAATCTCAACAGAGTGATTTTCTCTCTATTTTCTCCTCCCTTTATGCCTTCCCATTGAAGCCTTTTTATACTTCTCCCAAAGTAGTTTTTTAGTTGGGAATTCGTTGGGAACAGTTGGGCCACAGGAACTAATAGGTAATCAACAGGTAAAACCCATAATCTCAGCCCGAAATTAAGGAGATTTAATTTTTTAAAATGTTTTAAGACATATACGCGGGTTGGGTATATATTGAGCCATGTACACACACATTTAGCTCAGGGAAATGTCACGTATAGGGAGTAAAACACTATTTTTTAAGTATTTGGACTAGCTCTGGAAGGAGGGGTTTCCCTAGGCCATAAGTGCAACATCACAAATATCAAGGGTGAGATTTGGAGCTATAATAGATGCCCCCTAATATATGAGGTTAGAAGGGGTACATGATGGCCGAAATGTATTAAGTACATGGAAAGGAAACCTGTCAAAAACTGAGAAGGACTTCACCAGATTTCATCCTGCCAAGCCACAAAAGGAGATCAGAAAGAAACACTATCTAAGGCGGGCATACCCATGCTCAAAGAAAGTAAAGCATGTCCGCATATCAAGTACAAGTAGATCCACTAAGTGTACAAGTATAGAAAACTAGAAATACATAATGGTTCATCTGATCATGATTGAACAAGTACATGTCTGAATATCACATATAAGAATGTCAATGATGCTGAAGGATGAAGCTGATCACTGATATCAAAGACTGATCCCAATAGTACCAAATGAACATGATGGAATAAGATGGTACTACACTGCAAACTCGGGTGCCAACATATAGAATGTCGCCATGAATGACTGCAACATATAAGGTGGAATGGTATCAACTAGCAGCAATAGGAGCAACTGTCAAGTGAACCAATGAATGCTGATGCAACCCGAGGTCTTCACCAACCACCGTGGTACATTTCTACACAATGGGAATGAATGAGCTGAAGTCAACCATGTGAGAAATCGTTTGATTATCGGTCATTGATGTATACCGTTAACAAATGCGAGACTACTCACCGATGATGATGATAATGAGAATTAAGGTACCCTAGTACAATCTAATAAGTGTGAATAAATGATCTAAAGTCGAACATCTGGAAGAATCTATCGATCAGGAGACAATGATGGTTTCCCATTGTCGATAGCGAAGGATCTTCCACTAACGACTGCAAACCCCAAGGTACTGCCAAATGGACTCTAGACCTTTTCCCCAGAGCAATGAGTCGTAGTAGATGGGGAAAGATCTGCTAGAATGAAGGCATTAAGGCATCCTTCATCAATCTAGCACGAGTGTAACCCGCAGGCCAATAATGTGGAAGGAATCAGATGAAACAAATGTAGTAACCCAACCGAAGCATGTTTCCGGCATACACAAGATGTGGCTAGCGCATGATAGAAACCCTCTGAACCAACCAATAATGAAAGTTGACATAGAGGCAAGGTATCCACCAATAGGGTCAAATGGAAACCAAGGTACTACACGAATCCCAATGTATGATAGTGTAGGCTGATGTCGAACACAAGGGAAACCACTTAGTCAAAGACCCATGATACTGATCAATGCTAAGCACAAGGTGACCTATCAATAATGAAAATAGGGCCAGGGTGCGGCTCTAGGCCTGTCAGTAAAAATAAATTATTCAAAAATCTAGAATTAAAAATAATAAAATAATAAGATCGCTAAGATCCTAAGGAAGAAAAACATAATCACGCAATTCTCAGCACCTGGAACTATTAGGCAAGGTATGAGGTCTGTAAAAGATAATATTGATAAACATCAACTTAAGGGAGTCTATAAAATAGATTGTTCATGTGGAAAAAGCTACATTGGTGAAACAGGCCGCTCCTTTCAGACAAGACTCAAGGAACATGGAGCTGATATTAGGAATGAAAGATCTCGTACTTCGGCCTTGGCGGAGCACTCCTCAAAAACTAAGCACCATATCTGCTTGGAAAGCGCCTCAATTGTCGCAAGGGAAGAACAACATCATAGGCGAAAGATTAGAGAAGCACTTGAAATTATCAAACATCCTAATAATCTGAACAGAGACAATGGTATGGAGATTAGTGGGAGTTGGCTTCCCTTGATCAGGGAAATTAAGACCCATGTATAGCAATCAGTAGGTAGGTATCCCTCTCCTATTCTAATTTTCAGTAGTTAGGAACCCTACTATAATAATTTAAGTAGTATAATAATAATAATAATAATAACTAATATTTAATTACAACATTTACAATAATTATGATAATAGCTATCACTATTATCATTAACTAAAAAAATAAATAATAAATAAATAATAAATAATAAATAATAAATAATAAATAATAATAATAAATAAATAAACTATTATTAAGTTTTTAATTAAAATCTATTAATTAGTAAAGACTATTTATAAAAATTAAAACATATCCCCGTAATAATTTTCATAATAAGGGGTACTATTTTAATTATTAATATTAATTATTAATTATGATGCCTTAATATTAATTATCAATTAATATTAATTATTATTTATTAATATAAATTATTGTTAATTAATTAATTATTAATTATTATTAATATTGATTTATTAACATTATTAATATGTATTAAATATTAACTATTTTAATATAATATATTAATTAATTAATATATCTATTATTAATATTAATATAATTTTAAATAAATTTAAATATTAACAATATACTAATATTTCTATTAAAAAACAAAAAAACCAAAACAAAACATTTCACATACATAATTAAAATTAATAATATTATATTAACATATATTAAATATTAAAATCTTAGATGAGTTTTTATTATTAAGATTATTATTAGCATTAAGGATTTTAATAATAATAATTTAAATTAATATATTAACTTATTAGTAAAAATAAATTATTCAAAAATCTATAATTAAAAATAATAAAATAAGCCGACCCTCAGCTGATCCTTTAATCTACTCTCCTCATAACTATTTATATCCTTCAATTAAGCTCTTCTAATATCATCTTTCCTAAAGTCCTGATGATGGATCCCGATTGGGATTTGAAATGTTGACAGAAAATGGTTCGTACTGTGGATTCTCCAGTTACTGAGTCAACAAGATGTTGTCGTTGATAAGGACAAGACCCACCAGAAAGAATTCAGTGGGGACCTTCTCAAATTGAAATGAGTAAAGGACCAATATACCTAATGTGATGATAGACAAGACACTAAAAACCAGGGATGGCCGACTGAAAAATGAGTCAAGAGACACCGCAGAGAGGCCGACTCAAGCTAACTTCCCTTGAACAAAAGCATGACTCATTGATGACTATGTGGCA
Organism: Pinus tabuliformis; assembly: GCA_031772625.1. Lineage (NCBI taxonomy): Eukaryota > Viridiplantae > Streptophyta > Pinopsida > Pinales > Pinaceae > Pinus > Pinus tabuliformis. The sequence continues at coordinate 497,260,395 of CM062818.1, read as the reverse complement.
ACATATGATGACTCTATAAAAGTTCATCATGCAAGAGGCACGAACGAACTCTCCATATGATTGGAAGAGATAACCAATCATAGGAGAACTGACTCAATAACAAGGTTAAGGCATGCCTAAGTCAAACTAAATCCCGCCCAAATGGAGGAGAATTTATTTTGAGTGCTTTGTTCAAGGGCGACACAATTGACTCTAGATTCCAATAATAAATGGAAATATTGTCCCATTCCCGCTCTTTTTGGAATATATAATTTTTTTGTCTTTTTCTTTAAGCTGGAAAAAGAATAAAATAATGCTATAATACAGTGGAAAGAACGAGTGTCGGTGAAGCAGATGATCTAGTTCCTAGGATTGGAACAATCCTATGCTCAATGCAGGGAGGTGAAAACTGGTCAAAGACACTCAAAGGTATGTTCCTTCCACAGGTCATAGGGTGTCGAGTTGCAGAAGCTAAGGGATTGCAAGTTTGATTTTGTAGATGACATGGTCAAAAAGTGGCTTAAACACGAGTCCAAGTGAAGCCGGCTCAAGGCCAAAAGGTGCAAATGGTCAAAATGCAATGCAGTAGTACAACTCAACACGAAGGAGCCTCTAGGGTATAAGGCTAGAACGAAGCGAAGAAGAAAAGAGGAATGAGTCTTCATCACATAAGTCATGGCAGGACTACAGAGGACTCCCAAGCCTACTCAAATCGAAGCAGCATGGGCAACAAATGTCAGTGAGGTGCTAACTACGATGCCCATGAAAAGGATGGCTCTACCATCATGCCATGATTTTAAAAAATCGACAAGTGAAGATGGTTTACGAACCATAACGCGATGGGATCGACCCTATGGCAAGTGTATCGACAAATAGAGGCTAGTATGCATAATGCAATGGAAAAATGGCTTCCCTAACTTATATGCCAGTGAGGAAACGATACCTGCCATGACGGGTATGCAGTCATGGAACCGTCTCGAAATTGTCGAAAAAGCGTCCAAAATGTCCTAAAAAACAAACCATTCTTGACATTCTAAGCTCCCAAGTTAAAATTTACATGAGACAAAACAAAATCAATTTTTGAAAAAATTTGACATTTTCAAAGCTTATAAAATAGTTTTTTGACTCACCATTGTTACCGTTTGAGTTGAGAGCACAAGGAGTGGAGAAAAAGAAGCAAGCTTTGCCATTTGCCGAATCCGACCGTTCAAATCTTCCCAAAATCACCAGGTAACCCCCAAACTTATCTTGCACTCATTTGTGATTAGTTTTAAGAATTTTAATTCAGGTTTCACCGTTGAAATTATGTCAAAAATTTTGTCGCGGCATATACGCGGGTTGGCTATATGTAACCTGTATATACGCAGGCCCTAGACGTGACTGTGTATGAAACAAACTCGTGTATACACTGTTTAATATTCAAAACAAAAAACTAATGGTCCAAACTTGTTTTTTCCTCAGGATGCCAGTCACTTGGATGGAAAGGGAGCATGCCACAGTTGATGATGAGGTTATGAACGATCCACAGGCCTTGGATACCTTAAGAGGATGTGGTTTACTAAAATTCTTCAAAATGCCAAATATGAAAGCAAATACTCACTTTCTATAAATGCTCATTCACTACTAGAGCATCGAGGATGACTCATTCATGATTGATCAAATGCCACTGAGGATAGAGATTGAGGATATCTATTTCATCACATGCCTTTCCTGGAGGGGAGAGGTAGTACATTTCACAGGTCGATCACGAGGTAGCCTCTCTATCGAAGATTATGTGCATATATATTGCCCGGGCCATCCAGAAAAGATTGGAAGCCAAATTCCAATCAAGCACATAGAGAGTTGGTCATTGAGGATCATCCCGTTCACTATAGCCAGAGTGAATGGATCAGCTTCCTTACACCAGGCTTCATGGCTTTCCATGACCTTGGCGATAGACTGTCTCACCATAGTATTTGATTGGTGTACTCCTCTTCTCACCAACTTGAAGAGCCAACTATCAACTATCAAAAAGGGCCAGACTGAAAACTTTGGGTATGGGACCATTCTATGCTCCTTCTTTTTTGAGAGGGTCCCAGCGCTACGCCCTAGAGTACCAGTTCTGATCAGTAGCCTGCGAGATCCACGAATGGGCAGGTGGGCTGATTTGGTGAAACGACTAGGAGGTGGGGATGTATCGCGAATAGCTTTTGACAATGATTTATTCTCCTGGTGGGAGTAGCAGATCCTCACAGTGGATGATTACCCCTATGCCAACTTGGACTTCCAGGGAGATCCTGATCTAGCATTACCACCAGCCGCGACATGGGGAAATATAGGTAACAAATGTTTTTGATTTTATGATTTTTATGATTTTTATGATTTTTCAAATATGAAAATGAAAAAACATTTTTGATGGGCTTCAAATGACTAATATAATGATCATATTCCAGATATTGGGCTAGTACGACCAGATGGATTCCCACGGCATGGACGTCACAGTCGAGGTGCCGAAGAGGCGGCTGCCGATATAGAGCGATTCCTACACACATTTCAACGGCACTTGGTGAGATTAACTCACCGAGTACCAATGGAGGCGGTAGAGGAACTCGCTATATACATGCAGCGCAAGGAAAATTTTAAGAACCCCCCCTAAATTTATAAATATAATAAATGGGCGAATCTCCATGGTATATAGGAAAAATGGAAGGCGATTTTATCAATAATATAATATGTATATATAATTTTTTGGCGAATCTCTCACCAGGCATGGCAAATATTTTACTCAATTATAAAATCTTGTAAGATCTTGGCGAGTCTTTCACTAGATAATAAAACTTTGTAAAGTCCTAGTGAATCTTAGCATAGGCTACATGATGGTTTAATTCCCCCATTTAAATAGGTTACATTCTAGGTGAATACCATGGGTCAATACCATGTGTCATTTTGGTGAATACCATGGGTCAATACCATGTGCCATTTTTATTTTTATTAATTCTAATATTAGGGTTAATAATGGTTTTTTTCATGGTATTAATAAAAATCTAGTCCATGGTATTTGTCCCATAGTATTTTGGCCATAGGTTTCACCTAAATATAACCCATTTTCTGAGTGTTCGTAAATATAAGGTGACTTATGGAGTAAATATAAAAAAATGTTTTTTGTTTACCATATCTTTCGTTTATTTATATTTTTATTAATTTACCATACCTCTTTTACAAATAGGTATTTGGCCCATAGGATTCACTTAAATAAAATCTCTTTCTTGAGCCTTCATAAATAGAATGAGGGTTATGGACTAAATATAAAAAGAGGTTTTATTTATTTACGATACATCTAGTTTATTTATATTTTTATTTATTTACCATACCTTTTGAGTAAGTATAAAAAGACGTTTTATTTATTTACCATACCTCCACTTTACTTATATTTTTATTTGTTTACACCCTTACATGTATATAAGGTGACTTATGGAGTAAATATAAAAAATGTTTTATTTATTTACCATACCTCTCATTTATTTATATTTTTATTAATTTACCATACCTCTTTTATAAATATGGTATTTGGCCCATAGGATTCACTTAAATAAAACCTATTCTTGAAAATGGGCGAATGGAAGGTTGTAAGTCTTAATTTCAAGGGCTAAATTTACCTTTTTTACCCTCTCCCTTAAAATAAGGTGGGCTATTTGAGGTGATTTGTAAAAATGTACTATGATACAAAATATTCGCCCACTAAAAATTTAAAACCCCTTAATTTCGCCAAAGGGCAAACATTCGCCCCTAAAATTATCCTTGATGCAGCGTCATGTGGTTGGAATTCCACGAGATTGAGTTCGGACTCTTAGGCGTGTGGCCAAAGAAGTAGTCGCATACTTAGCCGCTCATCCTGAGTCGGGGCATTAGATGTACTGAACATGATTACGGGCATTTGAGTCCCAATTTTTGTATATTATTTTGGACACACTTATGTACACTGGGGATGTTTTATGATATATATATATATATATAGATACAGTTTTGACTTTTTGATGCTTGATTTTATTGTGATGAATGAATGATGTGCTAGTCTAAAGCTTGATTAGCGATAGAATCTACCAACCAATTATGAGATCTTGGAATGTGAAAATAAGTAATGTAAGTAAATGATCTTTGCAACACCCTCACTCTTAAATATTGGCAATGTAAACATGGATCCCTAACCCGATAAATGTTATTCAATTGTGACACTATCAGTTGTGAATCAAGATAAACTACCAACGAATTGATTCCATAAGAAATAGCTTCGATTAGTAAATTAATGAAGGTAGTATAATCAACCATATTATTTGATGCAGGACCAATGCATACTCCCCTTGATACCATCAACTGACCAGTTGGATAGTAGATCACCCAAGCTGCGGAAGCGAGGTTCCGAGTGTGCCAACTAGCACCATCATCGAATCCAAAATAGACCAGTTCATCCATCAACACCTGCCACAACAGATCAAAAAGTGTTGATATCAAAAACTCCCTATGAGATATGTACAAAAATACAAAATGTACAAAGAAGCCATTGCCTAGCTACTACCTAAGCAAAGTACTTCTTAAGGTAGATCTGACCAGGGGGCTCCACCAACTTGCTCTTAGGGATGTTTATAGGTACAGCCATTGAACCAACAATATATTACCTTTGGTAGACATCTGTGTCAGAGCCAAAGGAACCGTACAAACATCGCTAGTAGGTAGAGTGGAGGACCTAGATTCGACTTCAGGCAAAGGAGGACGGACAAGTAAATGATGATGTAAACCTTCCAATGGTCGATCTACAGCTGTCATTGCTTCAAATATCGCTTCATCAGATGGAAAAAAGTGTATCTAAGAAATCCAAAGAAGAAATGGAATTGTTGACACCTAATCATCAAGATTGGGTGAATGTAGTTCATGTAAATAAATAATAAGAAATATGAACAGTCATCGGGAGATGAAGTGAACAGCCTCTCCCTCATGTATATAATAAAGACCAACTTGAAGGAATGATATATGAATTGAATTTCATGGAGTTACTACCTGGCCTGACATGGTATCAGAGCCAGCTCCATTTTTGGCATCTCCTTCTAGTTTTGTAACTCCCTTCTACCATTTTCTTGCAGTCTGTCCACTGCCCCCTGTGGAGTCTATCTACTACCCTCTCCACAGTTGCAGCTACAAATCTTTGACATTATCTGCACCCTCTGCGCTCCTTTCTACGCTCTCTGGGCTCTCTACCATCATCATTGGAAGGATTTCTCCAATGTGAGACCGGCGACTGATCTCTCAGCAATTCATTTTCGCTGAGCAGTGGAGGGAGGATGGCAGCTTATGCGGGAGCGTTTTTGAATCCTTATGTGCCTGTTTCGAAGATTTCTCTTCTTTGGCTTTCAATTCGAACTTGTCTTTGAAGCGATCCGAGAAAGGCTCAGTCAGAAGCGGTCTCTCAGTCATTGGAGAAAACATAAGTTCATTCTATGCGTGGAATGTTGCACATGGCATCTGGTGCATGGTTGTGCATTGAACTGTGGTCGTTGAACTCTACAAAGTTTGATAGTTTCTTGAATGCTGGTATCATACGCTGCCCCATCGATATATATATCTTGAACGCTGATAGTTTCTTGAATGTTAGTTCCATTAAACGCTGGTTCCATTAAAGTTTGAATATTTTCTTGAACGGTGATAGTTTCTTTTACGTTGCCTTAATACACAGTCTTGTATCAGCCTTACTACGCTGGTTCCATTGAAGTTTGAATAGTTTCTTGAACGTTGATAGTTTCTTGAACGATGATAGTTTCTTCTGCGCTGCCTTAATACACAGTCTTATATCAGACCTACTACGCAACATATATTGAACGCTGCCTAACTCGTGTATGCATTGAAGTTTTTTTTGGCATATAAAACTCGTTGAATGCCATGTGTTGAATAGAGTTTTTTAAAACAAGGTCGTGGATCAAAGCATTGTGGCATGAAGTGTTGTGAATGCTATGGTCTCACACTGTATGGTATATACCTCTGATATCATACCTTTGTTGAATGTGTTGTACAATTTTTTTGTGTATTAGAGCTTCCCCACAATATATTTAGGCTGAATTATATTTTTTCCCATTAAGAGTAAAAATAAAAATAAAAATAAAAATTGCAACAGAAGTTTTTGTTACATTATGCATTCAATCATATCCATTGTGGGAATAGTTCTCACTGGCAAGGAGAACTATCCTGAGTGGCCCCAGATGATAAAACACACCTTCATTTTCAATGAGTTGTGGAAAGGAGTGTGCATTGGAGAAGAGACAAAGAGCCAGAACAACATAACTCAAACAAAGAGTTTGCCATTTGGAAAAATAAGAACAACAAAGCTTATACATTAATCGCAGCATTTGTAAATGAAGAGGTGAGTCACCATATTTTTCCATTTTCAACTACTTTCAAAGCCTTACAAAAGCTGAAAGAACTCTACGACTCGTGCAAGAGAGGCTTCTCAAGCTGCAAGGTACCTCTGCTCGTGCACAACATTTCTCATACAATTCTCATTATGAAGAAGGTACACTTCCATCAAGTTTATTATGGCATGCTAGATTTGGAAATTTGAACTATGACAGCCTCCGATTGTTGAAGAAAAATGGTGTTGCTGGTTTGCTTACAATACCTAAGAAATTTAAGCAATGTGATGCTTGCCTTCTAGGAAAGCATAGCAAACAATCTTTTCATGATTCACATTCAAGAGCACATAGAAAAATTGAATTCATTCATTCAGATTTAAGTGGTCCAATGCGTGTTCCTTCTGCAAATGGAAATAAATATATGATGACATTTATTGATGACTACACCAGAATGTGTTGGGTGTTATCACTCAGGTTGTTCCCTGCCTCCTTAAGGGAATACGGCCGAGGTAACCACTAATCAATCTTTTAGCTGCAGATTCTAGCCAATCTGCAACTAGAGAGGGCTCTCTCTTTGTAATTTAGCTTTGTTTTGAAATATTTTAGGCTAGTTATCATGTACAGGGTTTTGTTTTAATTTTTTTGGATGGTGATTTCAGGCAGAGCTGGGATGCAAGTCCAAAACAGTCTATACTATTGGGCAATGGAGTCAATGATGGTGTACTGCTGAAAGTGTTTCTTGGGTAAATGGTAATGCTACAGAGCAAGATAGGCAGTTTTGGAACAATTTTCAAATCTGGAAATTGATGGAATGAAGTCAGGGAATGAAAGGCAATCAAGAATCTTTCATTATGCTGGTAGAGGGAAAGTGCATGAATATTATCAAGGAGCAATAAAGAATTCCTAGGTAATATTCAAAGTGAAAGAATCAGTGCAAACATGAGCAGCTAAGAATTCATATTTATGACTAATTCTGAAGAAAACATAATTAATAACAGAGATTGAACACAGGATGCATTTAAACAAATCCTGGGCTATTGTTCTTCTCTATTACCAAGATTATGGAACATATGTGAAATTTGCAAACAAAGAAAACATAAAACACAGTTTAGAATAACTTATTGATCCATAGAATGACACAGGAATTCTGTAGCAGGTCCCAGAACATCAAATCCACATCCAGATGGTCAGCAACAGTGAACTTCAACAGCTTTTGTATTAAAACAGTCTCAGAATTTACAGCGCAGTCCAGAGAGAAAATCACCAACCCCAAATACATTCTATGGGGAGGTATTTATACAAAAATGATATACGAAATATCTCGTAGATAAGTCTTCATGCAATAACTTTCTTTACCAACTCTTCAAAAGAAGTAAATGAGAGAAATAAATGCTGCAATAATTGTTGGTGTGCTGGAAGTTTAGTCTGTCAGAGATTTTTGACTTTTTAGACTGAGTGAGACGGATGGAGCTGCGTCTTTACTCTTCGTTCCTGTGTTTGTTGTTTTGCTGCCATCGGTGCTCGGTCTTGTCTTTAATGAACTGCAGTTTCAATATGACTTCCTCTTTCTGTTGTTTTTACACTTAGGCAAGTGGCCTGTGTATGTGGAGTTGCTGACCTGTAGTTGACTCAAAAAGGAACAAATATCACATCACTTGGGTAAAATTTCCAGCATTGCCTGCCACCAATCCTCTGTAGATAGCTGATGTCTTTGTATTTTAATCATTGTTTCATCAGCTTCAGTATATCTGTAAAAATTGGGCTGAACCTCAAATAGGTGATTTATCTCATGTTCAATGTAGAACAGATTTTCTAACTTGTCATAAAGACTCTGTCCAGAGGGAGGCCCTGTTTCTTCTAAGGCACTTGAGGATGTTGTAATCTGATTGGAAACATAACTGTTTATCTTGGTAGTATACTGTTCATGGGTTAGCAGTCTGCCACTACTAGTCAATAGGCTGGGTAACCCTCTGCTCTGCAATGCTGCAACCTTTAGTTTGAAGTCATTTATTTCTGCTTGCATTTCTTGGCACTTTCTTTCTAGAGTCTGCACAAAATTTCTCAGGGTCAGCACCTTTTTTATTGTCAGAATAGTATCTGTCCTGCTACTGATATCCAGAGCTGCCAGCTGCTCTTTGGTATGAGTGTTCAAGAACTGAATCATTCTATTGGCTTGCTCAGGCATATTTCCCAATGATGCTCTGGCCCTTTAAGTCTCAAATTGAGCTAAGCCTATCAAGTCTATTTGTTCATGTATGGTCTGAATTGATTGCCATTGGTCAGTGATAGATTGGCCAATCCTGGCCCACAAAATTTTCTTGATTTCAGCTAAGGTTTTATCTAGAGTAAGCTCCTTCTCTAGGGCTTTTATTTTTTTGTCCAAGGCTTTTATTTCCCTTTGTTTCTCAGCCACTGTCATCTTGGACTTGTCATAGCTTGCCTCTAGCTTGGCCAACTTTTCTTTGACCTCTTTGACCTCTGTCACCTGAACTTCTAGCTCTTTGACTGCTTTCATCATTTCTTCCATACTCATGCTAGATTCTGGTGCTGTTGTTTTTGCTACTGCTATAGCATCTGTAGTTGATGTAGCTGTTGTGGATGCTAGAATGACAGGAGGAACTGCTGCTGCTACTATGGGAAGGGCAGTGGGGACCGTTGGAGCTGTTATAGGTGGCTGAGAGGTCGACTCTCCCTGCTTGCCTTGCAATGCTTTCTCCAACTCTTGCTCCATTTCAATTATCCTTTGGTTCATCCTCATTAGCAGATCCATCATATCTTCACCTTCCTTTTCTTGTACGAGTTCTGTTGTTTGAGGGTGCATAGTTGCAGGCAGCCTCAATTTTTTTCTGAGTGCAGAAATATCTTCCTCTTTTTTCTTTATGAGGGCCTGGATGCCTTTGGCATCCTTCTTAGGATCATGCCCTAGCTCCACAATGATTTCCTCCAATGTCTTTATTCTGTTATCTTTGGTCGAGGAAGACATTCTCTCCAAATCCAATTGAGTGTTTGTATTTTTCAATGATTCCTTCAGATGATGGGCCAGCATAGCCTTGTCTGCTAGAGTGGCATAGACCATTTCACCTGTTTGCCTGTGTAGCTCAATTTGGTTCATTGGGTGTATGTCCTTGGAGAGGACCTCTAAGTTTGTCTTTATATAATCTGCAGCTGTCTGTGGCTGTGGTTTCTTAGGCTTGAAATGACTTAGAATCATTTTCTCCTCATTAAAGTCATAAGCTGCCATTAATCTCTACTGTTTGGAGGGTGTTGTCTTCAAAAATTGATCATACAGCTGTACTCTTAACAACTCATTTTGGGCCTTGATTTCCATGAAAGTTCCTTTAATACCAGGCGGTTGCTTGCTTTGCTGCCTCGAGGAGGACACCTCCATACCATGCTGCCTCTCTTGCTCTTGCTGGAATGAGCTAGTAGGTGTTTGCCGGCTAGTTTCTCTCCCCCTCCTCGGACTCTCTATGACTTCTTCACTAATTTCCTCCTCAACTTGAGGATCAACTCTCTGTCTTTTGGCTTTTTGTTGTTGTGTTGACCCACTTGGAGGTGTGGTCTCTTCCCTGTCCCGCTTCTTGCCTCTTTCCTCATTGAGAGGAGTTTGTAATGCTGGAATCTGTGATGCCTCAGTCTGCTGTCGAGGGGCTTGCCCTTGACTCTGCTCCTTTGAGGTAGTAGATTGTTCTTTCACTGTTTCTTGCTCTGCATCCATTACCTCCTTGCCTTTTGTTGTACCTGTTGCTGGTGTAGACCTTTCTTGGGCAGCTTGTGAAGCTGCAGCAGTTGATGGGCCTTCTCCGACTTGTTGTGGCAGTTTGAATGTTACCTGCTCAAAAGAATCCAAGTCAAGAGTTTTTTCCAAATCTTTGACATTTTGCTCCATTATTTCTTCCTGACTGAACTCTTCAACTAGTATGCCTTGCACCCACTCATCTTGGTTAGCAAATTGTTCAATCTGTGGGATTTTGCAATGTTCATAGGCTAACAGCCTATACTTTATTTTTTTGGCATTGATGAAGCCATCTGGGTCATAAGGTACCCACCAAAAACTTCTTTTTAACTTGAGTTTCTCCCCCAATATTTGATCAGCATCTTGCCATCCTTCTTTTTTGTTCATGACAAAGGGGCCTAGTTGGTCTTTGAATTTCAAGCGAGCCTTTTTCTTGGCACTATGAAAATGAGTTAAATTTGAATTGATGAGTTGCCTGTAATATTCCAAGGCAAATAGTCTCATTGGCACATATCTTGGCAGCCTGTAGGGACAGAGCTCACAGCCATATATCCTAATGACAGTGTGATTCTAGTAAAAGTACCAATCCCATATTTTGTAGTTCTTTGAAAGTTGCAATATTTTCTGCATGTCATAGGATAGCCTAGCAGGAGGAGTTCTCATCAGGAGACAAGAGACTGGATAGACAAATAGGTCAATGAACTCACAGTAAGAGTAGGGGGAGTTGTGGACCTCATGAAAGACTGAGGTCCAAAAAATCACAGACCTCTTTTCTCCTTTAGAGTCCAATATTTTGATGGGGCATTGGAAGTAGTCTGGCTGATAATACATGAACAGATGATAGATATAGGATGAATATTTGAAGACTCCCTCCCTATCCAATTTCAGCAGTTGGTCATGTATCTTATTCGCAATGAATTTGGCATAGTTGTATTTGACAGCAGGGGGTTGTCCTGGGGTAAATGAAGACAACAAGACCAATATAGTATGATCAGTATGTTCACTTGTTTTGAAACCTTGCACATAGGAGATCATGTCTACTAGTAATTTGTCCACTTTATTGAAATGTACATAGAGAAAAGGAGGTGGCCCTGTAGGCTGGCAGTCTGCTCTCATGAATACTTTGGCAATTCGGGCTATCTCTGTGTTGGAGAGTTTGGGACCTTCATCAAGCAGGAATTTCATAGAAAAAGGGACCAGAAGCTGAGTTTGCTTGAAGTTTAGCATTTGGTTGATTGAGTCAGGAGTTATATGGAAGAGAATGCTCCCAGATGGAGACTTGATTGCCCTTTGAGTTGGGTCATAGTTCTCACAGCAGAGGCGAATTATTTCAGGGAAGACATTGAGAGAAGGGAGGAAGTAGATGGGCAAGTTTGATTCCCAAATGCCATAAATGTTACTGTTGTTCAAATAACTGTTCCTCAACTGACAGAAGGTCTGCAGGTGGTTTCTGTCACCAACCAAGTCTTGAATTAAGTGGTCCATATCAGCCAAAGGTAATGCTTCAAGTTCCTTATGAGGTTCATTGAGAGGAGTGATGTTCAAGGCTACTGGAGTGGCCATCTTCAAATTCTCTATGTTTGTAATTTGAAATTTGGATTTGTGCAACAACTGAATGGTGAAAATTGTCTCTGAGGCTTTGTCAGGGAGCTGTAGAATGAGCTTATCTAGAACTGACCTCACTGTGTAAAATTTATGGTCAAAAAACAAATGTTGCAGGGTGTAGCAGGGTCTTTAAATGAATTTGCTGGATTGCAAGCTCTGTGAGCAGAATGCAGAGGAAATGGTGGTCTTTGCAGAGGATTTTTTGGTAAATTATCTTAATGCATGGGCAGTTTGGAGACTCTGCCGGTGAACATGGGCTCGAAATATGGTTTAAGGGCCTATTTGTAGAGGATGGCACCGCTCGCCGGTTTGCTTTGAATCAATAGCTCACACAGTGAATACAAGGTGGTGATTGGTAGGTAAGAGCACTTTTGGATTTGAATTATAGATATTTAGGCAATTTTAACAGCAAATTTCAGAAAAAATAGGGTTTTCGGGCAAACAATGGGTAAATACCTGTTTTTGGTGGCACAAAGGGAAATTAGCAGGTACAACTCGAGCTGCGGGGTCGAACTACGGAGCCAAATTCACTGGGTGATGGACTGTGCACGTTTGGTGGCTGATTGATTGTAAAACCGCATGCACGTTCTCCGCAGGTGCTCAAAATAGAAAATAAACAAAACAGTCGTTTTCACAACTTTTTAATGAATTTGGACATTTTAGCGCTTTTTGGCACTTTTTGGGGATGACATCATCATGATGTATTTTTGGCGTGTAGGGGGTACGGAAGATGATGTGGCAGCTGACGTGTATGGTGATGTGGCGCATGACACGGTGGCGGGGCAGTGATGTCAGCGGATGATGTGGCAGTACTGCAGAGGAGTGGGGGGCCGACGTGGACGCGACGTCATCGGTGACGTGGGCATGACGTCAAGGGGCAGGTGGCAGGCGGTAAGCGGTTTTCCCCGCACCGCCTTTGGCCCAGGGTGGTTTTGCAGGGGGGGCTCCGATCATGCCAGGAGATTGACGCGTGGCAGGGGTATGGCAGCAATACCGCCCATCCCCCAGACGCTAACCTTCGGCGGATAAGGGCTTCCGATATCACCGCCAACCGTCAGATCTACGACGCGGGATCGGACGGTGGACGGGTGTTTAAAGCTGCGGGATTTGAAAATGAGGGGGGCCCGCGCAATATTTAAATGTTTTAATAATGCGCCGGGGTTTAAGACTTTGGGTTATAGGTTTAGGTGGGCGCCACGGTTATTCGTTTAACCAGATGTTTAAACGAAACCTGATATATACAAGCACGGAGGGTAATAAGGTATAGTTTATGTGGGAGGGGGTTTGCACGGTTATTTATTTAACCTGAAGTTAAATAAACTCCGAAGGTTTATACGCGGAAGGGTTAATACCAAGGTCCCAAATGGACTTAATATTCCCCGAAAACTGTATTGTATGGCTATATTTGCCAATGGGTAGGGATATTTAGATTTTTTGGGTTTTTTATATAGTTTTTTGTAGAATAGGGGTAGGAAAAATTATTGAGGGAGCTAAATAATAAAGTTAAATGTTAATATGACTTTGTGGAATGAAACTGCATAAGTAAATGCTAAGTTTATAGAGTGAAAATTTAGGCATAGGGAAATGAAAGGAGTATGGAATGATGATTTTTACACAAGAAATGTGGCTTCTTTCAACTAAGTAAACTCAGAGTTTAACTTAGCATTTCTCATAAAATGAAGTGAAATAGGACTATTGGGCAGATCCCAAGGTCCTTGAGGGGATGTCAGTAAGTGATTTCTGGGGGAATGAAAGGGGGAGTTAGTCATGCTTCCATTGTTCTGCAGTCAAACAACTGCCTTGGTACTTGTGTCATTGATGAGATAAATCTTTCTTGACAAGACAAAAAATGATCACAAACTTGCTTCTGCAACCTCAAACTACCTACCCAGCCTAATACACTTAACATGTTTTCATCCTTTTGATTGGGTGCACTTGAAATAGCAAACCCTGAAGTTCCTCTTTTCTTTTGACTGCCCTCCTATCTAAATCTACCCTTATCTCTTCCAAGGGCCCAGATTAAGCAGTTGGGCTCCTTAATTTCTCTATCTATCTACTCATCTGCCAAGCTTGAACTGTTTGGACAGATATTCTTTCTTTATTCTACAACAGTAAATTTAAATATGGAGTGTTCCAGATTGAACTGTTGGCCCTCCATTAGGTGTGATGAAACAGTGTTTGCACCTTGTGAGCTTGCAAAGCAGTGGCATTTTGACAGGCCACTTTCCTGGTCTTTTGGTTTGGGGTTCATTTCTATTATTTTTTCTGACCAATTCATTTTTCTTGCCCTTTGATTATTCTTTTAGAACATACCCTCTTTTCATTTTTAATTTTCTTCATTTGTTTACAAAATATGGAACCTTTGCAGCATGAAAGGATGAACATATTTGGCTCTTCCACAGCCAATCATGAAAAATGAAACCTATTGGTATAGGAACCTAACAGTGGCTCCACTTGGGGATGGCTTTTCCAGGTGAAAAGTCAAGAATAGCAGGTCAGATGGCCTTATTTTCAACTCTTGGTGTTATCTGAAATTCCTCCTTTGTTGTACATTAAATGGTGTTTCTGAAAAATTTGAGTGTTTCTCATGCATTCACTCACTTAGTTGCAGCTCTGTTTAGGTTACTCTACCTGAATATTTAGTCACCATCTTCACAACTCCCAAGCTTTCTTCTTGATCTCTTCTAGTAAATTTAAAATATACACAAAAAGGTGGCACAATTCCTTGTCTTTCCCTCAAAATTTGCTACATCTGATTACCTATCATATTGTTGTAATAAATTGCAGGAAATAAAATAGTATTATGTACAAACTAAAGTGCTGACTTCTTTAATAAACAAGATCAAAATAATGTTTCAGCATTCGACCATTTACTGGTCCATCATCTACCTCTGTACCATCCAAGCTTTTTAGAAAATAGGTGTTGTTTCCTTGTACAGCCTGAACAACAAAGGGTCCTTTCCATAGGAAATCAAATTTGCCATGCTTCCCTTTTTCCTCTCTTCTGGAATCCCACTTCAGCACTTTGTCTCCCATGAAGAAATCTTCATCTTTGGTTCTTTTATCAAATATCTTTTTAATTCTTTCTTGTAAAACCTGAGATCTTTGATATACTTCCTCTCTTGTTTGCCACAAATGAATTGTTTAATTGATTCTTCTCTGAATATCATTAGGTTCTGCTTGTATTTCTTGCAGCAATTTTACCACTGGTATTCCCAAAGAAGAAGGGAATCTTGCCTCCATCCCATAAACCAACTCATATGGGCTTGTTCCAATAGATCTTTTGGTAGTCAATCTCTCTGCCCATAGTGCATTTACCAGCTTCTTATGCCAATTCTTTTTATTCTCTTCCAAGACTTTCTTGATGATGTTGATGAGGCTCTTATTAGATGACTCAGCTAGGCCGTTACCTTGAGGGTAATAGGCTGTGGAATGGCCCAAGGTAATGTGGTACTTGTGGCAAAAACTGATCATTCTTTTGGATTTAAAGGCTGCTGCATTGTCTGTAATAATCTTTTCTGGATAGCCAAATCTAGAAAGGATATTGGATTCTAAGAATTGCATTATGATTGAGTCATTGGCTTGCCTACAAGGGGCAGCTTCTATCCATTTGGTAAAATATTCTGTGGCAGTCAAAATCCACTTGTGTTGGCCAAAGGAGGACGGATGGATTTCTCCAATGAAGTCTAAACCCCATTGCTGAAATGGCCTTTCAATTGAAATGGGTTTGAGGGGTAAAGGCACCAGCTTTTTCTTGCCTTCAAAGATCTGGCATTTGTGGCAGGACATTACAAATTTTTTCACATCAGCAAACAGGAGGGCCAATAAAATCCATCCCTTAGGATTTTATCGACTGTTGATTTCCAATACAAGTGTCCTCCACAGTCACCTACATGAAATTCCTTGAGTACATTGGCAGTTTCATCCTGAATTAGGCAAGTTAGCAAAATACCTTCATGATTTTTCCAAAACAACACATCATCTATAATACAGAACTTTGATGCCTTCATTTTCACGAATCTCTTTTTAGTCCTGGATAACCGTGGAGGAGCTTGCAGGTTTAACAATACAAAACATATGTCAGCATACCAAGGTGATTGTAAAAAGGCTTGATCGATCTGTGGAGTCGCCATCTCCTGTTCGTTATCCAGTTCATTGATGTCAAGGGCTTAAAAATTGGTCTCGGTCATTAATTTAGCTAGCCCTTGTCCTTTTATGAGTTTTGTAGGCTTAATTTCAATGTCATATTCTAAGATGTTGGCTATCCACTTACCCCTTTTACCCTCAATTCCCTCTTGAGTTAAAATGTCTTTAACCACAGCATTTGGAACATAAGCTATCACATGTGAGTACAAGATATAAACTCTGAAATCCTTGATGGCTTTTACAAGGGCATAAGCTTGCTTTTCCATGATCTGATATTTTAGGGGAGCATCTCTAAGGGCTTTGCTGAAGAAAGCAATGGGCTTCTCACACCCTTGATCATCTTTTTGGAATAAGCCAGTAGCAATAGTATGCTCAGATGCAAAGGAAAAAATGATGAAATCTCTATCAAACTTGGGACTTGTGAGGACTGGTGTTTTTGTTAGGGTTATTTTGATGTCCTCAAAGGCTTGTTTAGCTTCCATGGTCCATTTGACTTTAGAATCTTTCTTCAGCATATTATTCAACAGTCTTATTAGCTCGGCTAAATTGGGAATGAACCTCCTTAGGAAATTGATCTTTCCTAAAAAAGCTTGCAGTTCTTTGGTGTTTCTTGGATGACGCGCTTGGAGGATAGCTTGAATTCTGTTCGGGTCAATTCTAATGCCATCTTTTGAAATTATATGACCTAAGAGTTTGCCTTCTTCTAGGACAAACAGTGATTTCTTTGGGTTCAATGATATGCCATATTTTCTGCAAATCAGGAATACTTGCCTCAAATGCTCTAAGTGTTCTTGATCTGATTTTGAAAAAGCAGTGAGATCATCAAGGTATATGACTAAGAAATCATGGATCTCTTTGGCAAAAGCTATACCCATTGCTCTTTGAAATGTGGCCCCTGCATTTTTTAGTCCAAAAGGCATTTTGACATATTTGAAGGTTCCCCAAGGTGTTGTGAAGGCAGTTTTGTCTTGATCATCTGGGTGGACTAAAATCTGATTAAATCCTGAGAATCCATCTAGCAATGAGATCCTGGAGGCTCCTACTACCCTTTGTAGGATATGATCCATTTTTGGTAAGGGGTAGTGGTCTTTGAGGGAGACTTTATTCAAATTTCTCAAGTCAACACATAGTCTTATCTCTTCGGTTTTCTTCCTAGTAGACACTAGATTTGAAATCCACTCTGAGAACCTGATAGGTGCAATGATTCCAGCTTCATACATTCGTTTAACTTCCTTTTCAATCAGGGGAAGGAGGACAGGATTCACCCTTCTAAGCTTTTGTTTAAAAAGTTTTTGATTCTCTTTCAAGGGTATAGTATGTTGGATGACCGAAGTATCATAGGATTTGAGGTCCTCATAACTCCAGGCAAAGACATCTTAGAACTCCTTAAACAACTCAATATATTTTAGCTTTTGATCAGCAGGCAATGTTTTGGATAGCTTTACCATTTTGGGATTTTCTGTGGTTCCAATGTTGCAATCCTCAATTTCTACATTGAGATGTTGCATCTTTGGCTTTCTTGAGATATCATTTGAATCAAATATGTCCTCTAAAGGAGTTAAGCTTGTAGGCAGAAAATTATCCCTTAGTTCAATTACTTCATATTCTGCCTCAGCCAATTCATCAAGGTCTATTTGCTTCAATTCTTGTAAATTTTTGTCATCAAAAGTTGTTGGGTGAAAAATCAGGTTTGTCTTTTCAGCTGATATATTTTGCTCAATTTTGTCTATCTGTTGTTGATCATCCATGGTGCTATTATCAATGTTTATCCTTGAGAATTCCTCTTTCAAAGTGAGGAAATTATTTATCTGTGTATCATTTTCAAAGACCTGCCAATTTTTGACATTATCTGGGACAACAGGTATATGTTTGATTTCAGCAGTGAAGTGGTGGTTGGGCTCAAATGGTAGCTTGCAAGTGCTGGCAAAAGTTGCCAAGCTATGTGCATGTAAATTGTGCTTTCTAGGAATTTTGGTGAGCTGAGATTCTGAGAAGGTTTTAAGTATTTCAATGGCTGCCCCTCTGTAAGCCCTCAACCTAAGATCATTTGTAACAAAATTTCCCTTCATCTGCTGTATAATCAAATCTGAATCCCCTAGAATTGAAACCTTGGTTGCACCTAGACGTTTGATGAGCTTGAGACCTAACAAAAGGGCTTCATACTCGGCCATATTGTTTGTGCATCTGAAATTTAACCTATATGCATGACCTTCAGCATGGTTATTTTGCATGTTATGTGTCCAAACCCCTACCCCTACTCCTAATTTGTTTACCAAGCCATCAAACTCCAAGTACCATAAGATTTCTTGATTATGACTAGCCTTAAGAGTTTTGGAAGCTTTTTCAGCGGGCAGATTTGGCTCTTGTAACTCATATGATATGTCATTTTCCTTTATTGCATCAATCACATCAACAATTTTTTGATCTTGGGCACTAGATTGTTCCTCTATGCTTTGTGTTTGTGCTACTTCTAGGAGTTTGACATCAGTTTTGGGACACATCCCAGCATTATATAAAATGAATGAATCCATATCGGAATGCATAGAATAGATGGGGAAGTTTTGGGGTTTTTCTTGACTGCTAACCACATATTTCATTAATGTTTCCCGGTATAATCTCTTTGGTTGGCCAAAGACTGAAATAGTGGCATAGGACATGTCTAGTTGCAAAGATCCTTGGAGTTTTGCACCCCAAGATCTGGACAAAAGCATACCATACTTAGGTGGAATATCAGCTACCACCACATCCATCAAGATTGTCTTGGCTGGATATTGGACTAAAGATACACAAAGGTCTTTGATTAGGCCTAGACACCTGACCTGGCTAGAATCAAATGAGAACAAGTCTTTGTATGGCCTTGTGATATCTAGGTCTAGTCTCTCCATCACAGATTTAGGCATTAGGTTATGGGAAGCTCCCAAATCAAACATAGCATTATGCAGCACCTTGTCATGAATGTTTAAGCTCACATAGAATGGAGGAACCCCTCCATCTACTGTTTTACCATTGACTTCAGGACCAAAAATCAGTTCTGGTTGATCATCTAGAACATTGACCGCATCCCTATTCTCTGGTATTTGTAGTGACCTATTGATTTGCTATCTGTAAACTTCATGTTTAGCCAATTCAGACAGAGGAATAGCTATTTTCATCTTGCCAATTTCTGTTTCTAAGTTAAAAGGTTTTTCTATCTGAATTTTTGTGTTGTAACCAGCAAAGTTTTCCTTCTTTGCTGTATTTTCAGTGACCTTCTCTTCATTGTGAATGTTGTTTTGAGGTAAATCTGTTTTGAAATTATTTTCATGAGAATAGTTTAGATTTTCTTTTGAAGAATGGGATTTGTATGGTTGGATTTTTGAGGGCTGTAAGTCTGATATGTCTTCCACAGTGACTTCCTTTGGGTCTGGGTCTATTTTAGTAGAGGGTTCTATCAGGACAGCTTTATCTTTTGTTTTCTTTGGCTGCTTGGTATCCTTCAGCTTGGTAGGTTCAGGCACATCTATGGTTCTGCTTCTTAATTTGTACTGTTTATGAACCTCATAGACCGTTGCATCATAGCCTTCCCTAAAATCAAATGACTCTCCAAACTTGGTTTGAAATTGATTGATATTATGAACCTCTTGGTCATCTTGTGTTAGAAAAATTTGTTGCTCACTGTTTAACCCCATTAGGTTGATTTGGGTGTCCTCTATTGGCTCACTAGAGGTTGAGGCTTCTGCATAGTTCTCTTGAAATGGAGGTCTGATGTTCTAGTCAGGGCCAGTCCTCCCAACATTTGGATTTTGATTTTTTCTAAAGTTTGGGTTTCTTGTAGTATTACTTGGTTGCCTTCCCATGATGATTTCCTTTCAATAGTTTCCACTCTATCTCCAAGTCTGTCCATACCTTTGATGATTGCATCCAGTTTTTGTTCAAATGCTGAAGGCTCTTCTTTGAAAGTTGTTCTTCTTTCAGCTCTTGCTCGATTTCGTTTAGCAATTAGGTTTGCCTCCACACTAACAGCTATATTATGCATGTCTGCCAAGCTCGGAGGGGCTCTTTCCCTCAGTTTGTATGCCATGTCAGAATCAAATCCACCAGGGAATTTGATCAAAGCTAAATCAGGTGGAGGTCTAAGGTTTTGAAGAATCGCATTATAAATATTGTTGAACCCAGCACAATAGTCTTGGACAGTTTCTTGTGGGCCTCTTTTCAAATTGTCATATTCTGTTAAGATGTGTAAAGGGTCTTTCTTCTTTTCCCATCTGTTTAAGAAGGATTGATAAAGAGCTTCTGAATCAGCTATTGAATTTCCAGCAAGTTCTCTAAACCAAATCCTCACATCACCAGTTAGACTCTGGACAAAAATCTTCACTCTCACATCATCATCATCAATTTCATAATTCTCAAAATAATCTTGCATTTTCTTAGTGTGCTTTTGGGCTATATAAGAGCCAGTACTATCAAAATATGTGATTTTTCTCTGATAATCCTGAGGCATAGCCCCTGGATTTCCAGGCAACTATAGAGGAGCATAACGGTTTGCCATATTTACAGGGATAAATGGGGCAACAAGAAGAAATAAGACAGCTGGAACAGCAGGGACAACAGTGGAAATTTGTGCAGTGGATGAGGGGGTGGAGAGGATACTTTGAGGTGTGGATGAGGAACTAGGAGAGGCTGTTGAAATGACTGTTGCTCTCCCAGGTGTAAGCTCAGATTTTGCAAGGTTTTGCTGAAGTATATCAAGGTCTGAATCAGCCAATTTTTCTAGTTTTTCTTGTTTCCTAAGGGTCTTAGAAATTAAATTGGGATTTTCAAAAATAGTTGGAGGATCTGGGTCAGGGTTTGACCTGGTGTACCGAGTTTTCTTCTTTGGAGCCAGCTTCTAAATTTATTTTTTGGTATTTTCTGGGAATGTTTTAAGATCACATTTTTTCACAATATTCTACAAGAGTTTCTTTGAAATATAGGAGGCTTTGGGCTTTCCTTTGAATATGTTGAAATAGGGAAACTGATCAAATCTTTGGAACAACTGTTTAAAGCCTAAAACTATACTGGAGATTGACTGAAGCAACTTTTATTTACTCCTGTAAATGCAGAGCAAAGACAGTTTCAAAGGCTACCTGGCTAACTTCAGGCTCCATCTGTAGCTTTAGAAAATAGACAGCAATTACAAATAGTCATTCAGAGTCCCTAGTGGAGTCACCAATGATGTTATCACTCAGGTTGTTCCCTGCCTCCTGAAGGGAATACGGCCGAGGTAACCACTAACCAATCCTTTAGCTGCAGATTCTAGCCAATTTGCAACCAGAGAGGGCTCTCTCTTTGTAATTTAGCTTTGTTTTGAAATATTTTAGGCTAGTTATGATGTGCAAGGTTTTGTTTTAAGTTTTTTGGATGGTGATTTCAGGCCGAGCTGGGATGCAAGTCCAAAATAGCCTATACTATTGGGCAATGGAGTCAACAATGGTGTATTGCTGAAAGTGTTTCTTGGGTAAATGGTAATGCTACAAAGCAAGATAGGCAGTTTTGGAACAATTTTCAAATCTGGAAATTGATGGAATGAAGTCAGGGAATGAAAGGCAATCAAGAATATTTCATTATGCTGGTAGAGGGAAAGTGCATGAATATTATCAAGGAGAAATAAATAATTCCTAGGTAATATTCATAGTGAAAGAAATAGTGCAAACATGAGCAGCTAAGAATTCATATTTATGACTAATTCTGAAGAAAACATAATTAATAGCAGAGATTGAACACGGGATGCATTTAAACAAATCCTGGGCTATTCTTCTTCTCTGTTACCAAGATTATGGAACATATGTGAAATTTGCAAACACAGAAAACATAAAACACAGTTTAGAATAACTTATTGATCCATAGAATGACACAGGAATTCTGTAGCATGTCCCAGAACATCCAATCCACATCCAGACGGTCAGAAATAGTGAACTTCAACAGCTTTTGTATTAAAACAGTCGCAGAATTTATAGTGCCGTCTAGAGAGAAAATCACCAACCCCAAATACATTCTATGGGGAGGTATTTATACAAAAATGATATACAAAATATCTCGCAGATAAGTCTTCATGCAATAACTTTCTTCACCAACTCTTCAAAAGAAGTAAATGAGAGAAATAAATGCTGCAGTAATTGTTGGTGTGCTGGCGGTTTAGTCTGTCAGAGATTTTTGAATTTTTAGACTGAGTGAGATGGCTGGAGCTGCGTCTTTACTCTTCGTTCCTGTGTTTTTTGTTTTGCTGCCATCGATGCTCGGTCTTGTCTTTAATGAACTGAAGTTTCAATATGACTTCCTCTTTCTGCTGTTTTTACACTTAGGCAAGTGGCCTGTGTATGTGGAGTTGTTGACCTGTAGCTGAATCAAAAAGGAACAGAAATCACATCACCTGGGTAAAATTTCCAGCATTTCCTGCCACCAATCCTCTATAGGCAACTGATGTCTTTGTATTTTAATCAGTGTTTCATCAGCTTCAGTATATCTGTAAAAGTTGGGCTGAACCTCAAACAGGTGATTTATCTCATGTTCAATGTAGAACAGATTTTCTAACTTGTCATAAAGACTCTGTCCAGAGGGAGGCCCTGTTTCTTCTGAGGCACTTGAGGATGCTGTAATCTGATTGGAAACATAGTTGTTTATCCTGGTAGTATATTGTTCACAGGTTAGCAGTCTACCACTACTGGTCAATAGGCTGGGTAACCCTCTGCTCTGCAATGCTGCAACCTTTAGTTTGAAGTCATTTATTTCTGCTTGCATTTCCTGGCACTTTCTTTCTAGAGTCTGCACAAAATTTCTCAGGGTCAGCACCTTTTTTACTGTCAGAATAGTATCTGTCTTGCTACTGATATCTAGAGCTGCCAGCTGCTCTTTGGTATGAGTGTTCAGGAACTGAATCATTCTATTGGCTTGCTCAGACATATTTCCCAATGATGCTCTGGCCCTTTGAGTCTCAAATTGAGCTAAGCCTATCAATTCTATTTGTTCATGTATGGTCTGAATTGATTGCCATTGGTCAGTGATAGATTGGCCAATCTTGGCCCACAAAATTTTCTTGATTTCAGTTAGGGTTTTATCTAGAGTAAGCTCCTTCTCTAGGGCTTTTATTTTGTTGTCCAAGGCTTTTATTTCCCTTTGTTTCTCAACCACTGTCATCTTGGACTTGTCATAGCTTGCCTCTAGCTTGGCCAACTTTTCTTTGGCCTCTTTCACCTCTGTCACCTGAACTTCTAGCTCTTTGAATACTTTCATCATTTCTTCCATACTCATGCTAGATTTTGGTGCTGTTGTTGTTGCTGCTGCTGTAGCATCTGTAGTTGATGTAGCTATTGTGGATGCTGGAATGACAGGAGGAACTGCTGCTGCTACTGTGGGAAGGGCAGTGGGGACCATTGGAGCTGTTGCAGGTGGATGAGAGGTCGATTCTCCCTGCTTGCCTTGCAATGCTTTCTCCAACTCTTGCTCCATTTGAATTATCCTTTGGTTCATCTTCATCAGCAGATCCATCATATCTTCACCTTCCTTTTCTTGTACGATTTTTGATGTTTGAGGGTGCATAGTTGCAGACAGCCTCAATTGTTTTCTGAGTGCAATAATATCTTCCTCTTTTTTCTTTATGAGGGCCTGGATGCCTTTGGCATCCTTCTTAGGATCATGCCCTAGCTCCACAATGATTTCCTCCAATGTCTTTATTCTGTTATCTTTGGCCGAGGAAGACATTCTCTCCAAATCCAATTGAGTGTTTGTATTTTTCAATGATTCCTTCAGTTGATGGGCCAGCATAGCCTTGTCTGCTAGAGTGGCATAGACCATTTCACCTGTTTGCTTGTGTAGCTCAATTTGGTCCATTGGGTGTATGTCCTTGGAGAGGACCTCTAAGTTTGTCTTTATATAATCTGCAGCTGTCTGTGGCTGTGGTATCTTAGGCTTGAAATGACTTAGAATCATTTTCTCCTCCTTAAAGTCATAAGCTGCCATTAATCTCTGCTATTTGGAGGGTGTTGTCTTGAGAAATTGATCATACAGTTGTACTCTTAACAACTCATTTTGGGCCTTGATTTCCATGAAAGCTCCTTTAATACCAGGCTGTTGCTTACTTTGCTGCCTCGAGGAGGACACCTCCATACCATGCTGCCTCTCTTGCTCTTGCTGGAATGAGCTAGTAGGTGTTTGCTGGCTAGTTTCTCTCTCCCTCCTCGGACTCTCTATGACTTCTTCACTAATTTCCTCCTCAACTTGAGGATCAACTCTCTGTCTTTTGGCTTCTGGTTGCTGTGTTGACCCACTTGGAGGTGTGGTCTCTTCCCTGTCCCGCTTCTTGCCTCTTTCCTCATTGAGAGGAGTTTGTAATGCTGGAATCTATGGTGCCTCAGTCTGTTGTGGAGGGGCTTGCCCTTGACTCTGCTCCTTTGAGGTAGTAGGTTGTTCTGTCACTGTTTCTTGCTCTGCATCCATTACCTCCTTGCCTTTTGTTGTACCTGTTGCTGGTGTAGACCTTTCTTGGGCAGCTTGTGAAGCTGCAGCAGTTGATGTGCCTTCTCCGACTTGTTGTGGCAGTTTGAATGTTACCTGCTCAAAAGAATCCAAGTCAAGAGTTTTTTCCAAATCTTTGACATTTTGCTCCATTATTTCTTCCTGAGTGAACTCTTCAACTAGTGTGCCTTGCACCCACTCATCTTGGTTAGCAAATTGTTCAATCTGTAGGATTTTTCAATGTTCATAAGTTGACAGCCTATACTTTATTTTTCTGGCATTGATAAAGCCATCTGGTTCATAAGGTACCCACCAAAAACTTCTTTTTAACTTGAGTTTCTCCCCCAATATTTGATCAGCATCTTGCCATCCTTCTTTTTTGTTCATGACAAAGGGGCTTAGTTGGTCTTTGAATTTCAAGCGAACGTTTTTCTTGGCACTATGAAAATGAGTTAAATCTAAATTGATGAGTTTCCTGTAATATTCCAATGCAAACAGTCTCATTGGCACATATCTTGGCAGCCTATAGGGACAGAGCTCACAGCCATATATCCTAATGACAGTGTGATTCTAGTAAAAGTACCAGTCACATATTTTGTAGTTCTTTGAAAGCTGCAATATTTTCTGCATGTCATAGGATAGCCTAGTAGGAGGAGTTCTCATCAGGAGACAAGAGACTAGATAGACAAACAGGTCAATGAACTCACAGTAAGAGTAGGGGGAGTTGTGGACTTCATGAAAGACTGAGGTCCAAAAAATCACAGACCTCTTTTCTCCTTTAGAGTCCAATATTTTGATGGGGCATTGGAAGCAGTCTGGCTGATAATACATGAACAGATGATAGATATAGGATGAATATTTGAAGACTCCCTCCCTATCCAATTTCAGCAGTTGGTCATGTATCTTATTGGCAATGAATTTGGCATAGTTGTATTTGACAGCAGGGGGCTGTCCTGGGGTAAATGCAGACAGCAAGACCAATATAGTATGATCAATATGTTCAGTTGTTTTAAAACCCAGCACATAGGGGATCATGTCTACTAGTAATTTTCCCACTTCATTGAAATGTACATAGAGAAAAGGAGGTGGCCCTGTAGGCTGGCAGTCTGCTCTCATGAATACTTTGGCAATTCGGGCTATCTCTGAGTTGGAGAGTTTGGGACCTTCATCAAGCAGGAATTTCATAGAAAAAGGGACCAGAAGCTAAGTTTGCTTGAAGTTTAGCATTTGGTTGATTGAGTCAGGAGTTATATGGAAGAGAATGCTCCCAGATGGAGACTTGACTGCCCTTTGAGTTGGGTCATAGTTTTCACAGCAGAGGCGAATTATTTCAGGGAAGACATTGACAGAAGGGAGGAAGTAGATGGGCAAGTTTGATTCCCAAATGCCATAAATGTCACTGTTGTTCAAATAACTGTTCCTCAGCTGACAGAAGGTCTGCAGGTGGTTTCTGTCACCAACCAAGTCTTGAATTAAGTGGTCCCTATCAGCCAAAGGTAATGCTTCAAGTTCCTTGTGAGGTGCATTGAGAGGAGTGATGTTCAAGGCTGCTGGAGTGGCCATCTTCAAATTCTCTGTGTTTGTATTTGAAATTTGGATTTGTGCAACAACTGAATGGTGAAAACTGCCTCTGAGGCTTTGCCAGGGAGCTGTAGAATGAGCTTATCTAGAACTGACCTCACTGTGTAAAATTTATGGTCCAAAAACAAATGTTGCAGGGTGTAGCAGGGTCTTTAAATGAATTTGTTGGATTGCAAGCTCTGTGAGTAGAATGCAGAGGAAATGGTGGTCTTTGTAGAGGATTTTTTGATAAATTATCTTAATGCATGGGCAGTTTGGAGACTCTGCCGGCGGAAACGGGCTCGAAATATGGTTTAAGGGCCTATTTGCAGAGGAGGGCACCGCTCGCCAGTTTGCTTTGAATCAATAGCTCACACAGTGAATACAAGGTGGTGATTGGTAGGCAGGAGCACTTTTGGATTTGAATTATAGATCTTTAGGCAATTTTAACAGCAAATTTTGGGAAAAACAAGGTTTTCGGGCAAACAATGGGTAAATACCTATTTTTGGTAGCACGGAGGGCAATTAGCAGGTACAAATCGAGCTGCGGGGTCGAACTACGGAGCCAAATTCGCTAGGTGATGGACTGTGCACGTTTGGTGGCTGATTGATTGTAAAATCACATGCACGTTCTCCGCAGGTGCTCAAAAAAGAAAATAAACAAAACAATTGTTTTCATGACTTTTTAACGAATTTGGACATTTTAGCGCTTTTTGGCGCTTTTTGGGGATGACGTCATCATGACGTATTTTTGGCGCGTAGCGGGTATGGAAGATGATGTGGCAGCTAACGTGTATGGTGACGTCGCACATGACACGGTGGCGAGGCAGTGATGTCAGCGGATGATGTGGCAGTACTGCAGAGAAGTGGGGGGCCGACGTGGACACGACGTCATCGGTGACGTGGGCATGCCGTCAAGGGGCAGGTGGCGGGCGGTAAGCGGTTTTCCCCGCACCGACTTTGGCCCAGGGTGGTTTTACAGGGGGGGCTCCGGTCATGCCGGGAGATTGACGCGTGGCAGGGGTACGATAGCAATACCGCCCATCCCCCGGATGCTAACCTTCGGCAGATAAGGGCTCCCGATATCGCCACCAACCGTCAAATCTACGGCGCGGGATCCGACAGTGGACGGGTGTTGAAAGCTGCGGGATTTCAAATGAGGGGGGCCCGCGCAATATTTAAATGTTTTAATAATGCATCGGGGTTTAATACTTTGGGTTATAGGTTTAGGTGGGCGCCACGGTTATTCGTTTAACCGGATGTTTAAACGAAACCCGATATATACAAGCGCGGAGGGTAATAAGGTATAGTTTATGTGGGAGGGGGTTTGCACGGTTATTTATTTAACTTGAAGTTTAATAAACTCTGAAGGTTTATACGCAGAAGGGTTAATACCAAGGTCCCAAATGGACTTAATATTCCCTGAAAACTGTATTGTATGGCTATATTTGCCAATGGGTAGGGATATTTATATTTTTTGGGTTTTTTATATAGTTTTTTGTAGAATAGGGGTAGGAAAAATGATTGAGGGAGCTAAATAATAAAGTTAAATGTTAATATGACTTTGTGGAATGAAACTACATGAGTAAATGCTAAGTTTATAGAGTGAAAACTTAGGCATAGGGAAATGAAAGGAGTATGGAATGATGATTTTTACACAAGAAATGTGGCTTCTTTCAACTAAGTAAACTCAGAGTTTAAGTTAGCATTTCTCATAAAATGAAGTGAAATAGGACTATTGGGCAGATCCCAAGGTCTTTAAGGGGATGTTAGTAAGTGATTTCTGGGGGAATGGAAGGGGGAGTTAGTCATGCTTCCATTGTTCTGCAGTCAAACAAATGCCTTGGTACTTATGTCATTGATGAGATAAATCTTTCTTGACAAGACAAAAAATGATCACAAACTTGCTTCTGCAACCTCAAACTGCCTACCCAGCCTAATACACCTAACATATTTTCTTCCTTTTGATTGGGTGCACTTGAACTAGCAAACCCTGAAGTTCCTCTTTTCTTTTGACTGCCCTCCTATCTAAATCTACCCTTATCTCTTCCAAGGGCCCAGATTAAGCAGTTGGGCTCCTTAATTTCTCTATCTATCTACTCATCTGCCAAGCTTGAACTGTTTGGATAGATATTCTTCCTTTATTCTACAACAGTAAATTTAAATATGGAGTGGTCCAGATTGAACTGTTGGGCCCTCCATTAGGTGTGATGAAACAGTGTTTGCACCTTGTGAGCTTGCAAAGCAGTGGCATTTTGACTGGCCACTTTCCTGGTCTTTTGGTTTGGGGTTCATTTCTATTATTTTTTCTGACCAATTCATTTTTCTTGCCCTTTGATTATTATTTTAGAGCATACCCTCTTTCCATTTTTAATTTTCTTCATTTGTTTACAAAATATGAAACCTTTGCAGCATGAAAGGATGAACATATTTGGCTCTTCCACAGCCAAAAATGAAAAATGAAACCTATTGGTATAGGAACCTAACATTGGGTTTATTTATTGAAGAACAAATCTGATGCTTTCAAACATTCAAGAACTTTCATAAATGGATTGAAAATGATGCACAATCTCATATTGGGTCTATTTGCACTGATAATGGAAAAGAATACACATCAAATGAATTTGAAAACTATCTTCCCTAGCATGGGATCAAACATCAAACGACTATACCTTATAATCCCCAACTGAATGGTGTAGCTGAAAGAATGAATAGGACAATCTTAAATATGGTATGCTCCATGCTCTTCTTCAAAAATGTAAAGATAATGTTTTGGGCTAATGCTATTCTATGTGCTACATATATAAAGAATAGATTTCCATCTAATGTTATTAGAAACAAGACTCCATATGAAATGTGGTATGGGCATGTTCCTTCGGTAAAGCATCTCAGGGTCTTTGGTTCCACCTGTTATGCCTTGATACCAAAAGTACATAGAAACAAACTTGGTGCAAGAAGTCATAAGTGTATCTTCCTGGGGTATTCAAACACCTCCAAAGCATACCGTCTCTATGATGAAGTCAATAAAAAGTTTGTTGTATCTAGAGATGTAATTTTTCTTGAATCATCCAAAACTGACAATGTTGTTAAGCGGCAACTTGATCACTTGGATAGATTCGCAAATGAAAAATCATTTCAAGAATTTGATAATCAAATTCCACATCTTAAAGGGGGGATTCCTATACTAGATCAACATGTGGAATCTTCTTCTAAAGAACTCTCTCCCCCTCATGAAACTCCAACAACGGATGATGCTTTAATTGATGTGATTGATAGAATTGGGAGACTCAATCTTGATTCAGTCCCAACTCAATCAATGGAGCAGCCTGGACCATCTGAGAAAGGTCCCCCAAAGTGGTTGACAAAGACACTTGAAAGTGTTCATTATGATGAGGTTGGAAAGACATGAACTAGAAATTCAAACTGGCAAAATGGAGGTGATGTAGATGACTCTAATTCACCTGTTGATATGGATGTTTCTTATGATTGTGAATTGAACTTGTCTACATATTTTGAACCAACTTCCTTCAAAGAAGTTTCTTCTAATGATGAATGGAAAGAAGCAATGCAAAAGGAGTATGATGCCCTCATAAAGAATGGCACTTGGAAGCTGGTTGATCCTCCATTAGGAACCAAACCATTTGGTTGCTAGTGGGTCTACAAGAACAAGTATAAAGCTTATGGCTCACTTGACAAGCACAAAGCTAGGCTTGTGGCAAAAGGTTATGCATAGAAGGAAGGGGTCGATTATGAGGAAACTTTTTCCCCCACAGCAAAATGGGCTACCATCCAGACACTCTTTGCCCTAGCAGCTCGGAACGGTTGGAAAGTCCATCAAATGGATGTAAAAACTAATTTCTTGAATGGAGATCCAAAAGAGAATGTTTTTATGTCCCAGCCTGAAGGATTTGCTGTGAAAGGACATGAAAAAAAAGTATGCAAACTTGTGAAATCCTTGTATGGCCTCAAACAAGCACTGTGAGCCTGGTATGAAAAACTAATTGAGCATCTTCTGAAACTCAATTTCAAACATTATGATATTGATGATGCAACTTTATTTGTCAAGAAAGTTGGCAAAACAATTGTATACCTTGTGGTATATGTAGATGATCTTTTGATGACAGGGAACAATGAAAGCTACATTGCATCCATAAAGAAGGAATTGGGGAAAAGTTTTGAAATGACTGATTTAGGCTATGTTCATTACTATCTTGGTATTGAAGTAACTCAACATCCAAAGTCCATATTTCTTTCTCAAAAGAAGTGCATTGGAGATCTGTTGAACAGGTTTGGCATGACAGAATGCAATCCTTTTACTACTCCAATGGAACAAAAATTAAAGCTCACATCTATTGAAGGAAAATAATTTGAGGATGGAACAAAGTATAGACAGCTTGCAGGAAGTCTCAACTACCTAACTACTACCAGACCAGACATTTCGTTTGCTCTTGGAATCCTCTCCAAGTTTATGCAAAAGCCTTGTGAGGGACATTGGTTTGTTGCAAAAAGAGTTCTAAGGTACTTGAAGGGAACTCAAGACTTTGGAATCAAGTATACAAGGGTGGATGACTTCAGCTTGATTAGATACTCTGATTTAGACTTAGATGGAGACAAAGAAACTAGGGTATCTACTTGAGGATATGTTATGAGTCTTGGATCAGGTGTTGTCTCCTAGAGATTACGCAAACAATCAGTTCCAGCAGATTCCACAACAGAAGCAGAATACGTAGTAGCAGCTGAGGCAACAAAAGAAATTGTGTGGCTCAGGAAAATTCTTGAAGATTTGCAGGTAAAACAAGTACAATCAACTCCACTCATGATTAACAATACCTTTACAATAAAGTTGGCCAAGAACCCAAAGTTCCATGATTGAACGAAGCACATCAATACTAAATATGATCTGATTCGACATCATGTTGAGGCCAAAACAATCCATCTCTATCATTGTTCCACTAATGAGAAAATTGCAGACATCATCACCAAAGCGATTGGAAGAGAAAAACTTGAACGATCTAGAATGATGCTTGGACTCACCAACATCCCCTCAGATTAAGGGGGGGAATGTTGACACCTAATCATCTGGATTGGGTGAATGTAATTAATGTAAATAAATAATAAGAAATATGAACAGTCATCGGGAGATGAAGTGAATAGTCTCTCCCTCATGTATATAATAAAGACCAACCTCAAGGAATGATATATGAATTGAATTTTGTGGAGTTACTACCTGGCCTGACAAGAATCAAGGGTCCAAGTAGGGGCCACATCACCCTCTAACTCCTCCTCAGAGAAAGAAGTAGAATAGTTGTCTGCAGAGTTATCGGTAGATTCATAACTAAGATCTGCAGCAGACATAGAAGATTCTATTTCACCTACCTTGTCATCATCTGATGTGGTCACAGATGAAGATAAGGCTACAGGATCCGAAAAATAATGAGTTTGAAAAAAATCTTTCCATAAAGTGTCCTTGGAGGATGAAATTGTATCTATTCTAGCTGTAGGAGGGGGAAGATCAAACATACCCATCAATGAAGAATACATCCCGACTCCCAGATTCTCAGTAGGCAAACGGGGGTTATCCACCATCGAAATAGCAAAATCTGAAGTTGCATGAGGAAGACTAGAGAATAATCCAATTGATCAACTTCCCCTCATGAGGAAAGCAAAGGACACGAAATACATTCGGAACGATGGCATCCATTTCATAAATCCAATTTCATCCTATGAGGAGATTGTAATCTAGTTTGGCATCGACGATTTCTACTTTGACGTTAACGACCTTTCCTCCAACACATATAGGAAAGGCCGAAATAATCCCGTGTGGCATATGAGAATTACCATCAAACACTATCAAGAGGGTGGGTGAAGGAACAGCTGAAAGTGATACAATGTCCTTCTAACATGACATGGACATGACACACGCGGAAGCTCTTTCATCTATAACCGTCTGAAAAATATTAGTTTTCCGGTAAGTCGACTTTATCTAGAAAGCCATATGATGAGGAAGTCTCTTTTTGACATTATGCATATCAAAAGTGAGAGCTAAGGAATTGTTTGGATCAACTGCCCCTATCGCCGAAAGCAAAGCACTTCATTGAGTTGGACATGATTGGAGTACCTCTAAAGCCGACATCGCGCATGGACTCTAAGCCAGATCCTCCACAATGGATTAATTTTGAGCTGCCCTAGCATTAGGGTTTGATAGTAGTGCGCTTGGCAGAACCTTTTGGTATCTGAGGTATAGACTTGATAGAGGGTCGCTCGATATAAAATGGGTCCGTAGTTCCGGGCATAGTTTTATCCTTGGATGTTTCAGCTTCACCATAATCACGTGACCATGTGGCCACATTGGCATGAGAACTCATCATGAAGGCATTTGAGGAATTGTCCCCCTCCTAGCTACCCCCTGCAAAGGTACTAGGGTTTGAATTCGCGCCAGCAAGCAGGTATTGCCCTTGGGGGAAAGGGTTGGTTAACACATCTTGAGAGCTAGAAGTCCCTTGTTGTACTAACAAGCACTGATCATCCTGAATTTTTGGGTAGAGATGAGTCAAATGGTCTCCATTGCATAGCTTGCATGGAAACTTAACTTTCCTTTTAGACCCATTTCCACCCTCACCAGCACCATTTCCGAGATTGTTCGCACTACCCTTGCCATCTTGATTCTTCTTTTTACCTCGTCCCTTCTTCTTCCCATCAGAATTTTGATTCCCTTTTGGGTTAGAAGCTTGAACGACGTTTACGGAAGAAGGTTGGGAAGGTGAAGGGTTAGACAATGTGACCTGATTGGTAGGAGTAGTTTGTAAAGACAACTGCTACAATTGGCTAAACAGGTTCACCGCATTGGAGTCTATTGCTCCAACAATACCATCTGCATGAGGACTTGGCTTTGATTTGGCTATATCAACCTTAGTCCTAAGAGCATCAGGCAAGATTTTCTGAAGAATCCCAGAAGAAGAGTAAATCAATTCTAACTGATGGGCCTGAAAAATATCTTGCTCTTCAAAATAAACTCCGGACATAGAGGCATCCTTGGAAATCTCAGGTTGTAACAATTTCAAGAACCATTCGAGACGGTATTCAAGCAAAATTTCAGCTTTAATGATCCTCTTTCTCCGTCTCCATTCCTGAATATGATCAGAGATGTGAGTGGCCGTATCCTAACGGAAGTTGGCCAGAAGTTCAGCTCCGGGATCATAATGGATGGGCAAATGGAAATGGTTTAGAAAAATGTTAGCCAAGTCAGCGAAAGATGTAAAGCTGCCCCCTGGAAACTCTATATACCACTTGGCCGCATTGCCAGTTAAGGTGCGTTGAAAAAGTATCAACCTGACTGAGTCATCGATGAGGGAGTTTGATGAGCACCACAAATGGAATGTGGCTACATGGTCACTCAGGTCTTCACCACCCTTCCCCTCAAACTATGCAATGTTCGAAGGGAGTTTGGTTGGGACTGGAGGCCAAGCCAGATTGTATCTAATTGGATCATTTGTTAATTTCGTCAGATCTGGCAAATTCAACGTTGCCAGAAAAGGAAGCCTAGGAGTACCTTGGGGATTCCACCCAAATTGGGTGAAATTCCCAAAGTTCTGAAAAGGTTGGCCTGGATTTTGAAAGGCACCAGGCTGCCCGAAGTAACTAGCAGAACATGTTGATCCAAAAGGTGATCCTTGTGGTCCAGCAAAACTCGGAGTTTGATCAACTCCAGCCGAAACACCTCCAAAACCAGCGAAGTTCCATCCTAAATCATTATAAGGAGTCGATAACCCTTAATAAGGATTCCAAGTAGTAGCTAAATGAGGAATACTTCGAAATGAACCAACTGTGGAGTATGGCATATTCCCTTGTTGGCCAAAAAATGGATTCCTAGTTCCTATGCCACTAACCGCAGGGTTAGTCCAACCTTGAAAGGGATTACTGCCTTGACCTATAGAAGAGAAAGGCATAGATCCTATCATCGGGTTGGAATGTGGTACATGACCTCTTCCAAAAGGAAAACCCTGAAATGAAGTCGATCCACTCATCATGGATGTGGAGGCACTGAATAGAACTGGCGGAATACCCTGTGACTAGGTTCCAAACGGGAAGAATCCAGAATTGGATGCATGTGCTTGGGAACTTCCACTCATCAACAGAATGGAAGTATACCCAAACAAATATGTGCTAGTAGTAGACCCAAATAAATATGTAGAAGGGATGGAAATGGTTCCTCCCCCTTGTACTGATATAAGAGTCTCCATGCCTGTAGCACTTGTGGTGGATGCCATGCTCCCAGCAGTGGTCATCAAAGGGATGTGTGTGATGTGACCTGGACTTGAAGGTCTATGTGTCGGAGTCTGTTGAGGGCCCCGAAATCGGGTCAACAACAAGGGGGATACCCACCCGGTCCGGAACCTGGTTGGCGGCTCCTTGCCCGTTTGATGTAGCGGGTCCGACTGGGGGTAACGGGACCAACTTCCCGATGCATGGGATGTGTTTGTGTGTAGAGTTTGATTATGTTGATTCTGGAAGCATTCTAAAACTAATTAAATCTAACTCGCAAACTGATTCTAAGCTACAGTAATCTAATGAAAACAACATATGTAATCTACACTAACCCGGGATATATCTTTTCCATTATGCGATTTAGAAAGATTTCACATAATAACTGGTAATAAGGATTATTCAGCTATCACAAGAATATAAACCATTTAAGATGAACCATTCTGCATAAGAAGTTAAACAAAACAGTTGTGAACAACACATCGCATAAATAAATCATTCATATGTCAAGCATAAATAAATGAGTCCACCGTACAAAAGTGCCAAATGATAACCCATATGCTCATACATTAACATATAAACAATATCAGCTGCATATCACTCTAAGAATATAAGCAAAAATTCGTCAAGAGATAAAAGTACCATTTATGACTGATTTTTACTCACAGACTTCAAGCAATAACGATTTATCTCTACTTGTTCTAATATTTACTAAGAGTACAGTAGTGCAACATCAGTAGCAGACATTAAAAATGCAAACATAAATAAATCTCGATCCTTCCATTCATCAAAACCTCCTCTGAGGGTGCAGAAGTGCATGTTCCGAGGACAAGTTTTTGACAAATTTCTGGACCCTTGTCCAATGCAATGAGAAGGGTTAAAATACTACTTCCTAATTCTAATAATAGTATTATTACAAAATTGAGGATACGGTTCTCAAATGACCGCCCTTTTTCTAATTTAGTTAAAAAGGAAAAAACAACATTCTAAATGAAATTACTTGTGAACTTGGTCTTTGAAATTGCAGCTGTCAAGCATAGGCTTGAGAAGTGTAGGCTGGCTGATTTCTGCGCTTAGCTGGGCTGCGAAAACGAAATCCATAAGAGCTGGCGCTACCTTCTCGGCTGCGTTCATGATGCATCTTACTGTCATGCATTGGCTGTGCGGTTTAACTAAGTATGTCCAGAAACTTTCCCAATTTAGTCTAGCCAATGCTTGGATTGTTTTCCCGTTTGCCTGCGCTTTCTGCCTCCATTCTGTCTCCAGTTGCAACTTGCTCGGTAGGTATCCCGGGGTGGTCTCTGAAATCAAATTGGCTTTGTGTAAATTTTCATTTACACAGTCAATAAGGATGCTCGCTTGTGTCGCCGCTGTCTCTATTTCTTGCTCCGCCTGTGTGATTTGTTCGTCCCATTTATTAAAGAGCAGCTCCTTGTGATTTTCATTAATCTTGGGTGCCCCTGCTCTTTTCCCTTCCTCATCATTTTGCCAAGTCAAATATTCTGTTACTCTTTTGTTGTTTTGATCATAGTCGTTCCACAATTCCACCACCTAGCTGGTGATCCTGTCGCTTAGTTCACAAAAGTGTCTCCACTGTGATATTCTACGTACCATATATTCCTGTTGCTGTGATAGTTGCTCGTTCAAGCCGATGGACTCTGAAATAAACTCTGCCAGCTTAGGTTCATCTTTATGCATTTCTTGCACCATCTGCAGTTGCTTTTCTTTTTCTTCAAGACTTCTTTGATAGCTTACCTGCATCTGGCGAAAGTCTTCCTGTAGCTTTTCGAGCTGTCTGGAAGCTTCAGTGTTTGCGCTGGCTTGTTGCAACTGTTGTGTAGCAGTTGTATTTGATTTTCATGTTCCTTTAGGAGTTGATGAACTTCAGAGGCCTTATAAATAGTTGCAGAAGCATATGCTCCTGCAATCTGAGACAACATCATGAGATTCTCGGTTGGATTATTATTTGGGTCTTTCCACAAGACGTCTAGATGTTCAGCATCTTGAGACAGTGCATTCTCAAGCTTTCTCTTCTTTCTTTGTGTCCTTACAACTGATTTGTGCTGGGGACTGTAGAATACGTCCAGTGGAGGAATTTCTTCTACGTTGAGTAGAAGTTTTGAGGATGGAGTGATAGGAAGGTGTTATGCTTCTGCGATGCTACTGACTATGGTCGAGACGACCTCTTGCACCACCTGTGTATTGCCCACAGGTGTCTTCGGGACTTGCCCTTCAAGATTAATTAATTCATTGAAGGTTTCCCACTCTTTATCCAACTCTGTTGTGACAAGAGGTGTTTCGACGACAGGAGGGGGAACGTTTCTTGGTGGTGAGGCGATAACTTGCTGTTGAGCCATCGTACTTGACTGAGCTGTGCCTTTGGTTGTTTCTTCATTCTTTTCTTTGTCGTGCACAGACTCTTCAGGATGTTCAGATATTTGTTTTGCGGCGCTGGACTTAGATCTGGAAGCGCTGGAGTTTTCACTGAGGCTGATGCTCGGAGTCGGTTCTCTAGTAGCTACTCGCAGCCCTTCTAGTGGAATACTAGCCAGCCTTCTCTCTCTATATAACGTGAATTTCCGGAGGTCGTCTAGAGACAACCTTGACTGAGCTTCTTGAAAAATCTCTTTGAGCGAGCTCTTACTCTGAAAGAGATCATCAAACAGATCTTTCTTCCCAGAGAACACTCTTATCTTGACGTTGGTCGTAAATTCCTGGGCCACATTATTTGGGTCGAATGGTCTTGATGAGAACTTAAATAATTGAAGACACGTCACATTCTCCACCTCGTCAAAAGCGTGTCCCACATCGAACAAAGAGAAGGCCCCACAAGTGACGGGAAATGGAGGCCAAATGGCCTTCTTTTTGTCCTTTAGGTCCATGGTTAAGCCGCCTTCAAAACAAGTTTGATAAGCGATTTCCCAGGCCAACAGTTTATCACGGACATACAAGGGTAGGACATGTGGAGGTACAGTGCTTCCAAAAACTCGAATGTAGGTAAACCATTCTTCCCCAAACCATCTCGCGATCGGGATGATGTCAATTTGGGCCTCGGGAGAGCACCTTGGGGGGTCCTTATCATATATCATTCTATGTATGGGCAATATGAGCCCATGGCAAATCTGGTAAAAATGAGGGGCAAACTGGGAATCCCATAAGACTTTATGATAAACATGGATGGGCAATGGGTCTTGGGTAGTCCATTTCCAACCCATGGTAGGAAAATTTGATACAAGACAGACAGAGTCCATTATATAGGCAGACAAATAAAAAGGAGGATAGACCCTTTGGGAGAAGGATCTCTTAGAACGATAATTGACAACCGCCGTGTATAGAGTATCAGAAAGGATTTTGGCCCAATCTGCTATCTCGGAGTTAGTCGCGGCGTCAACTAATGGTAGCCATTCAGATGAAAAATTATTGATATCGGGCATACCAAATAATCTACAGAGCATGGCTGCAGCAAAACAATATGGAGAGGTAAGGGAACCAGTGTTGTACATACCGTTTTTATCCTTTTTCAACGGCTCATCTCTTCTTGACCATTCTTTAGTGGTGTCTGATAGATCTGGATTTTCTACTGCGAACTTCTTAACAAACTGTGCATTATAGGTTGCTTGCGGTTCAGGAAGATGATACATGAGCTTCAGGTCTTGGGCAGCAAACGATCCCACGAGCCCATGTCCCTGGACTTTGAATTGCCTATTTTCCAATTCCGCATCATCTAGAATCCACTTGATCATGTCTGTATATGGTAGGATCTTCGGCCTTGCCGCTATTCTATGGAGGAAAGAACACGCTAGGTCTTCCAGGGATGCCTCCGAAGGACATGATGCACCCGCGACAGAAGTAGTTACCTTCATTATTCTAGGGTTCTCTTCTTCTAACAGCCTATACATGCCTTCCCATGTTGAGATACCTGCATCTCTGTTGCAGGCTGTATCTGTGTACAGGGGCGCCATCTCCTTGGTTTTTTCTCTTGTTTCGGAGCTTCGAGCTTTGTTCTTCTTTCCCATTTCGCTTTGGGCTTCTGTCTGATTTGCCTTCGCACTTTTCTCCTGCAGGTTACGAGTGAAATGGAAAGACTGATCAGAAAGGTGATGGGAGAGTTTTAAATGCAAGAGATAATCAGATATGCCACCTTACGTGAAGCAAATCCGCATCAAGGCACGCGTCTTTATTTCACTTAATAACTGACAACTAATTCATTACTATCATTAAAAGTGCATAATTTCAAGTCAGGTTATAGTAAGTGGATTTTCTTTGGGTGACGCGCCCGAAGGATTCGTACTAAGGTGCTTTATGATTTGCCAACGTACCCTTGCATGTCGCGCAATCGCAAATCGCAGCGATCGCAATATCACAGATTGCAATAATTCAATGTTTGCCAAACTTCGCCTGCCTCATTTCTGCGATATGCGATCGCGATATCGCATATCGGCGGATTTGTAAGCTTTTATTTATGGATGCTAGTATGTTGCGATGTGATGTTGTTATTAATACTGGGGTGACGCGCATATTGGTCTTTAGAAGGGAAACGAAGGTGTTTCTTATCCTTATGTGGTGCGACCTTAAAGATTTGCTTTCATGAACACAGGCTTAGGCTTAAGACATTCAAGAAACCTTTTCTAAGCGTATGGTTGTAACTTCAAAAAGAAATCCTTGCTTTTCCTAAAAATTAACTAAGGGTCCCCATCCATTCAGTATCGTGGCTGATACTAGATTGAACGAGGGGGGGGTTGTTGCTGGCCACAACAATTGGCGATTCACTTGGGAGAACCAGTTATCTCTGCTCTTTTTCTATTGACGTTTTCAAACTTCTAAAAAAAAATTTCTCAGGAAATTTGAACTTTATTATAAAAAGATAAAAACAAAAGATACTTCAAAGCGTCAATGATGTTTTGTTTCAGCTCCATTCTAGCTCAATTACTTGCATCCCCAGATTGTATTCGAATTTAAATTAGTCATTACTTGGTCTTGTAAAACATAAAAATAAAGTGTTCTCTATGTATCAGTCCTTCTTAAATATGCTCCTTTGTCGCAGGTAGAGCCACTGCTGCCAGCAGGCATCCATAGCCTCGACAGGGTTACCTATTATCCAGGAATGATCCTTTATCCTGCCTCAGGTTATTTACAACTTTTTCAGAAAGAATCCTTTCTTGATGCTTTTTCCTTTTTTATTCTCTAAAGAACAATGTCTTGGTTTGGTGGCCAGATTATGACAAAGTCATTCACCTGATTTACACTTTTGCTGAGAAAGCTGGCTCGTGATGAGACCCCTTGTCTTTTGATTGCAACAATCTTGAGTCATTGCCCTGTTTTGGTAGACATTGTTGGCAAAGTCAGCAAGTTATAATATCTGTGATCATGATAAGTCGGCTCGTGATGAGACCTCTTATTCTTTGAGATATAGCATCTTTTTAGGTCATTCCTCTGAATGTTGTGTTTTCCTTCAGCAGGGAGGAAGTCAAATTTTCTTTCCTTAAGAAAGTTCTGGACGACAATGATAGGGCTGCTTTTGGTAATGGCTACTTTCACAGAGAATCTTTATTTTAATATTGATACCTTTCATTGTGCTGACCTAAGACAAATCCTTCACTGAGATAGCTTTCTTTTAATTTAATTTTTTGGAGTTGAAACTATCATCATTTCTGGGTCAAAGTTCTATCGATAATAAAGATCAAATTCTCAAAAGATTTGCTGTTCATAGGAGCCGAAGTCCAAAATCTTTAACAGAGACAAGGTGTCTTTAGTAAACGTCAAATGTCGTTTAGCCAGAACAAACATTACTTGAGAGAGGCAAACATTCCCTAGGGTCATGTAGAGAATATAAATAACTTTGCCTATCAATTATTGAAAGCGAAACTAACAACCTAGCTAAATTACTCCTACTCCTATTCTAACTA
This sequence comes from Pinus tabuliformis, assembly GCA_031772625.1. Classification (NCBI taxonomy): domain Eukaryota; kingdom Viridiplantae; phylum Streptophyta; class Pinopsida; order Pinales; family Pinaceae; genus Pinus; species Pinus tabuliformis. The sequence goes on along the minus strand of CM062818.1, from coordinate 497,220,358 downwards.
TATACAGGAAATAACTAAGTAAAATGATATTTCCAATGGAACCAACGATTCATTATTATTCCTAGCCGTATGAATCTTCCAAGCATCAGTAAAAAGAACCGAATTTCCCTTGGACCGAAATTGTTGGCTAGGGAATAAGAACCTACAACCTCAATTGGAATTCTGTCTGATTTTCTTTTCTCATGAGAAGTTTTTTCCAACTGAGTACCTATTGGATCATAAAAATTAGGATGAATTTCTGATGTGAATTGGTGATCTTTCAATAGGAGGGATAACGAGTCAAATTTTGAAAAGGGTTTTTCAGTTTCGATGGCTTGTAACCCGTCGCTTGTTGACGTTAAGCTTTTAGCGATAATGAAAGTTCTCATATATGAATCGCTAAAATATAATTTATCAAAAATTTGAAAATTTAAAAAGAAATCCGATTTTGTACAAAATGAATGCAAGTGAGAAAGAAATGATTGGGTATTTATAAAAATAGTGTTATCGCACAACTGGGAGTTACTTGCAACTCTTTTCTTTTCACAAGAACTGGCCAGGTTTTGTGAATCAGGAACTAAGTCATGATTGCGAACAGGGATGGAGCTTTCCTCTTGATATGAATCATAGATCGGAGTATTGTCTTGGATAGTAGAATTATTCAAATGAGCTTTTGCTTTGAGATGAGGGTCAGATGGAATAATTCCTGATCTAAGATGTTCCTTATTAACTGACCCTAGATGAGTTACTTGTGATAACTCAACATCATCACAATTGTCAAAGCAACTATCGTGAAAGACTTTATAGTTTTCCCTAGGTTCCTTTTTTTATTATATGTTTTCAGACAAGGGAGGTCAGGCAGATCTCGTTTGATATTGATCAAAGGCGGTGCTAAAGTGGTCTCTTTATTTTGAAAACCCAATGATGATTTGTTTGAATAACCCTCTGTGTCTGTTGAGATATGCTTGATATTATGAGGGGAAAAATCGTCATCACTAAAAACATTGGGGTAAAGAGAAAAATGCGAATCTGGAATAATGCATTTAAAAACATCAAATAAATTTTGTTCATCAGATTCACTATAAGCATCGGGCTTTAGATCATACCTTTTTGTGTCGATATTTTTTGAAAGAGAAACAGTTGGTGGATCTAACCTTGGCATCAGCATTTTTTGATTTGAAATGATATCGTCTGACTCTATGTCAAAGTCATCTTCTGGTTCCAAGGAAGTTTCCCTTTCAGTATTTTCGTCTTTTTTTTCTGGTACTAGAGCATGCAAGACTCCTAGGCTAATCTCTGTTTGGTCAGATACAGGAGGTGGGAAATACTCGTCACAATCTGAAGATTCTTCATCTGTGAGCTCATTCTCGAGGTCATATTGTAGACATTTAAGATGAAATCGCATATTGAAATCCCTTACGGGTTTGTCTTGTTTCCGCAGATAGTCGATTTCATCATAGACCTGGTCGTATTCATAGCAATCAAATTCCAAGATGAAAGTCCTAACGAATTGGTCCCAGCTGTGGATTGATGCAACTGGGAGGTTTCTGCACCATTTTCTAGTTTCCGCTGTGAATGTAAGAGTAAAAATCCTGCACAAAACGCCTTCATCAATTTTCTGAATCTCAGAACTCGAAACTCTTTGAATGAATTGCAGGGCATGGTGGAATGCAGAAGAATTATTCTTACCATTGAATTTTACCTGAGACAATAGCCTTACCACATCTGGTGGAGAGTTGGAAGAGGCAGGAACATGGATGCAACTCCAAATAGGAATTCTATGAGCAGCCATCCTGTTTCAAGATTTCTAATTTAAAACATTCCAACAGACAATATGCTCAGGCCCTCCTTCTAGCGCCAAATATGTTGAGGGCCCCGAAATCGGGTCAACAACAAGGGGGATACCCACCCGGTCCGGAACCTGGTTGGCGGCTCCTTGCCCGTTTGATGTAGCGGGTCTGACTGGGGGTAACGGGACCAGCTTCCCGATGCATGGGATGTGTGTGTGTGTGTAGAGTTTGATTATGTTGATTCTAGAAGCATTCTAAAACTAATTTAAATCTAACTCGCAAATTGATTCTAAGCTACAGTAATCTAATGAAAACAACATATATAATCTACACTAACCCGGGATATATCTTTTCCATTATGCGATTTAGAAAGATTTCACATAATAACTGGTAATAAAGATTATTCATCTATCACAAGAATATCAACCATTTAAGATGAACCATTCTGCATAAGAAGTTAAACAAAACAGTTGTGAACAGCATATCACATAAATAAATCATTCATATGTCAAGCATAAATAAATGAGTCCACCGTACAAAAGTGCCAAATGATAACCCATATGCTCATACATTAACATATAAACAATATCAGCTGCATATCACTCTAAGAATATAAGCAGAAATTCGTCAAGAGATAAAAGTACCATTTATGACTGATTTTTACTCACAGACTTCAAGCAATCACGATTTATCTCTACTTGTTCTAATATCTACTAAGATTACAGTAGTGCAACATCAGTAGCAGACATTAAAAATGCAAACATAAATAAATCTCGATCCTTTCATTCATCAAAACCTCCTCTGAGGGTGCAGAAGTGCATGTTCCGAGGACAAGTTTTTGACAAATTTCTGGACCCTTCTCCAATGCAATGAGAAGGGTTAAAATACTACTTCCTAATTCTAATAATAGTATTATTACAAAATTGAGGATACGGTTCTCAAATGACCGCCCTTTTTCTAATTTAGTTAAAAAGGAAAAAGCAACATTCTAAATGAAATTACTTGTGAACTTGGTCTTTGAAATTGCAGCTGTCAAGCATAGGCTTGAGAAGAGTAGGCTGGCTGATTTCTGCGCTTAGCTGGGCTGCGAAAACGGCATCCATAAGATCTGGCGCTACCTTCTCGGCTGCGTTCATGATGCATATTACTGTCATGCATTGGGTGTGCGGTTTAACTAAGTATGTCCAGTAACTTTCCCAATTTAGTCTAGCCAATGCTTGGATTGTTTTCCCGTTTGCCTGCGCTTTCTACCTCCATTCTGTCTCCAGTTGCAACTTGCTCGGTAGGTATCCCAGGGTGGTCTCTGAAATGAAATTGGCTCTGTGTAAATTTTCATTTACACAGTCGATAAGGATGCTCGCTTGTGTCGCCACTGTCTCTGCTGCTTGCTCCGCCTGTGTGATTTGTTCGTCCCATTTATTAAAGAGCAGATCCTTGTGATTTTCATTAATCTTGGGTGCCCCTGCTCTTTTCCCTCCCTCATCATTTTTCCAAGTCAAATATTCTGTTACTCTTTTGTTGTTTTGATCATAGTCGTTCCGCAATTCCACCACCTGGCTGGTGATCCTGTCGCTTAGTTCACAAAAGTGTCTCCACTGTGATATTCTATGTACCATATCTTCCTGTTGCTGTGATAGTTGCTCGTTCAAGCCGATGGACTCTGAAATAAACTCTGCCAGCTTAGGTTCATCTTTATGCATTTCTTGCACCATCTGCAGTTGCTTTTCTTTTTCTTCAAGACTTCTTTGATAGCTTACCTGCATCTGGCGAAAGTCTTCCTGTAGCTTTTCGAGCTGTCTGGAAACTTCAGTGTTTGCGCTGGCTTGTTGCAACTGTTGTTGTAGCAGTTGTATTTGATTTTCATGTTCCTTTAGGAGTTGCTGAACTTCAGAGGCCTTATCAATAGTTGCAGAAGCATATGCTCCTGCAATCTGAGACAGCTTCGTGAGATTCTCGGTTGGATTATTATTTGGGTCTTTCCACAAGACGTCTAGATGTTCAGCATCTTGAGACAGTGCATTCTCAAGCTTTCTCTTCTTTCCTTGTCTCCTTACAACTGCTTTGTGCTGGGGACTGTAGAATACGTCCAGTGGAGGAATTTCTTCTACGTTGAATAGAAGTTCTGAGGATGGAGCGATAGGAAGGTGTTATGCTTCTGCGACGCTACTGACTATGGTCGAGACGACCTCTTGCACCACCTGTGTATTTCCCACAGGTGTCTTCGGGACTTTCCCTTCAAGATTAATTAATTCATTGAAGGTTTCCCACTCTTTATCCAACTCTATTGTGACAAGAGGTGTTTCGACGACAGGAGGGGGAACGTTTCTTGGTGGTGAGGCGATAACTTGCTGCTGAGCCATCGTACTTGACTGAGCTGTGTCTTTGGTTGTTTCTTCGTTCTTTTCTTTGTCGTGCACAGACTCTTCAGGATGTTCAGATATTTTTTTTGCGGCGCTGGACTTAGATCTAGAAGCGCTGGAGTTTTCACTGAGGCTGATGCTCGGAGTGGGTTCTCTAGTAGCTACTCGCAGCCCTTCTAGTGGAATACTAGCCAGCCTTCTCTCTCTATATAACGTGAATTTTCGGAGTTCGTCTGGAGACAACCTTGATTGAGCTTCTTGCAAAATCTCTTTGAGCGAGCTCTTACTCTGAAAGAGATCATCAAACAGATCTTTCTTCCCATATAACACTCTTATCTTGACGTTGGTCGTAAATTCCTGGGCCACATTATTTGGGTCGAATGGTCTTGATGAGAACTTAAATAATTGAAGACACGTCACATTCTCCACCTCGTCAAAAGCGTTTCCCACATCGAAAAAATAGAAGGCCCCACAAGTGATAGGAAATGGAGGCCAAATGGCCTTCTTTTTGTCCTTTAGGTCCTTGGTTAAGCCGCCTTCAGAACAAGTTTGATAAGCGATTTCCCGGGCCAACAGTTTATCAGGGACATACAAGGGTAGGACATGTGGAGGTACAGTGCTTCCAAAAACTCGAATGTAGGTAAACCATTCTTCCCCAAACCATCTCGCGATGGGGATGATGTCAATTTGGGCCTCGGGAGATCACCTTGGGGGGTCCTTATCATATATCATTCTATGTATGGGAAATATGAGCCCATGGCAAATCTAGTAAAAATGAGGGGCAAACTGGGAATCCCATAAGACTTTATGATAAACATGGATGGGCAATGGGTCTTGGGTAGTCCATTTCCAACCCATGGTAGGAAACTTTGATACAAGACAGACAAAGTCCATTATATAGGCAGACAAATAAAAAGGAGGATAGACCCTTTGGGAGAAGGATCTCTTAGAACGGTAATTGACAACCGCCGTGTATAGAGTAATCAGAAAGGATTTTGGCCCAATCTACTATCTCGGAGCTAGTCGCGGCGTCAACTAATGGTAGCCATTCAGATGAAAAATTATTGATATCGGGCATACCAAATAATCTACAGAGCATGGCTACAGCAAAACAATATGGAGAGGTAAGGGAACCAGTGTTGTACATACCGTTTTTATCCTTTTTCAATGGCTCATCTCTTCTTGACCATTCTTTAGTGGTGTCTGATAGATCCGGATTTTCTACTGCGAACTTCTTAACAAACTGTGCATTATAGGTCGCTTGCGGTTCAGGAAGATGATACATGAGCTTCAGGTCTTGGGCAGCAAACGATCCCACGAGCCCATGTCCCTGGACTTTGAATTGCCTATTTTCCAATTCCGCATCATCTAGAATCCACTTGATCATGTCTGTATATGGTAGTATCTTCTACCTTGCCACTATTCTATGGAGGAAAGAACACGCTAGGTCTTCCAGGGATGCCTCCAAAGGACGTGATGCACCCACGACAGCAGCAGTTACCTTCATTATTCTAGGGTTCTCTTCTTCTAACAGCCTATACATGCCTTCCCATGTTGAGATACCTGCATCTCTGTTGCAGGCTGTATCTGTGTACAGGGGCGCCATCTCCTTGGTTTTTTCTCTTGTTTCGGAGCTTCGAGCTTTGTTCTTCTTTCCCATTTCACTTTGCGCTTCTGTCTGATTTGCCTTTGCACTTTGCTCCTGCAGGTTACGAGTGAAATGGAAAGACTGATCAGAAAGGTGATGGGAGAGTTTTAAATGCAAGAGATAATCAGATATGCCACCTTACGTGAAGCAAATCCACATCAAGGCACGGGTCTTTATTCCACTTAATAACTGAAAACTAATTCATTACTATCATTAAAAGCGCATAATTTCAAGTCAGGTTAAAGTAAGTGGCTTTTCTTTGGGTGACGCGCCCAAAGGATTCGTACTAAGGTGCTTTATGATTTGCCAACGTACCCTTGCATGTCGCGCAATCGCAAATCGCAGCGATCGCAATATCGCAGATCGGAATAATTCAATGTTTGCCAAACTTCGCCTGCCTCATTTCTGCGATATGCGATCGCGCGATCGCGATATCGCATATCGGCGGATTTGTAAGCTTTTCTTTATGGATGCTAGTATGTTGCGATGCGATGTTGTTATTAATACTGGGGCGGCGCGCATATTGGTCTTTAGAAGGGAAACAAAGGTGTTTCTTATCCTTATGTGGTGCGACCTTAAAGATTTGCTTTCATGAACACAGGCTTAGGCTTAAGACATTCAAGAAACTTTTTCTAAGCGTATGGTTGTAACTTCAAAAAGAAATCCTTGCTTTTCCTAAAAATTAACTAAGGGTCCCCATTCATTCAGTATCGTGGCTGATACTAGATTGAAAGAGGGGGGGTTGTTGCTGGCCACAACAGAGTCCTAACGTATAATACTACAATCGGATGATCAGAAGGCAAAGGATAATTCGGACCTACTAATGGCTCTGAAAGCTATTCTACCTCAATGTTATCTTCCGACTGGAAGAGGATTCGAGAAAGAACTAGAGTGTTCCTCTCTAGCTCTGTGGTAGTACCAGGCCTGTCTTGTACACGAATGCCCCCAAGCAGAGGATCAATCCCCGATGCGTCGGCTGCCACTGGGTGAAAACCACTGGCAGTATTGCCTCTGCACCTTCTAGGAGAAGGCTCTAAACTTGGTGGTGAAAGACCACAAAGTCTTCGAGACCGTCTAGGCAATCGGTCAACCACTTTGAATTTTTTATTAAGATCTAATTAAAGACTCAAGAAAAAATGAAAGCTAGGCCAACTAAGAGCACAGAGCACACACTAAAAATGTCCCTAAAAGATATCATCCAGTCAAACAACTTTCAAGTATTTCTGCTCCGGGTGATGAGGACCGGACACCAAAATACAAGAAAGTGAAGTAGGGGCCTTTCGAAGATAGTCTGGGATAATGATGGCCCAAGCCTACCAGCAAAGGTATCAGAGGAAGTTACGCTGACCTCCAAACAACAGCCTGTGTCGGTGCAAGCCCCCAAGCTTCACAAGGGTGCCCTCCAGAAGTACTGCTGAGAGTGATACAACGTCGACCTCAGGTGCCATAGGATTCCCCTCCATAGCCACCTATGTAGATCCCTAGGATAAGCAACTAAGGTTACCAACTCATGTCAGAAGCCAGGTGGAACAGTCTTAAGGTAAGATCTGACAAGTAGGAGAGGGGTATCTCTCTTCCTTATCTTCAAAAACCCTCGTGCTTAACTCCAAGATCTAGAGCTTTCCTGGTCTCCCTAATGCTATTGGATTTGCACTCGTTATTCAGACTTCTATGTTTGACAGTTTAAAATGGCCTTGGAGAGTTTTCTCTCCACTCACTTAATCCAAGGCCCTAAATATCCTAAAACTTGTTGGTGTGTCTAAACTAACAATATAAAAAAGTTCTAGTATATTTTAGTTAGCGCTTTTTTTTAAATGGGTTGTTCTTAAGTCAAGGGATAAACAGAAATGAAACTTGTGGTGTTTTCCGATGCAAAAGAAATTAATAAAAACCAAACTATATGCAAATGCAATTGTTTTGTTCTTCAATGAAAGAAATTTCTACCAAGTTCTAAGGAACTTCTAAGAAAGCAATAAATTTCTCTTTTCTTTTCTTTTAACAAGCTTCACACTCACAAAAACTAACACAAACTATGGATGCCCTAAAAGATGCACAAACTATCCTAATGCAATGAGTATATGCTGATGCAAAAACTTAAGACTACTCTAAAACAAAGAATGAAAGTAACTTGTTTATTGCTTCTAAATAGCCACTTAAGATGTTTAGATAGAATATAAGTTGATAATGCTCATTTTCGTCCAAACACTAAAATCAAATCTCAATACAAACAAAATGCACTTTCACTCGCAAAAAGAAACCAAAATCAAAACGAGGCAAAAGAGAGCAAAAACCAAGTTTTCAAGAAATTTTCTTCAAAAGAAAAAACAAAAAACAACTTTTCAAAAATGCTCCAAATACTATTGAAAACTTTGAGACCGAAATATAGGCTACAAAAAACACTTTGTAAGCTATCAACTCAAAATGGGCGAAATCTCAACAAAATAGGTGTTTCAAGATGCTCTTAACGACCAAAAAGTAGCAAAAAGAGCTTGGTGACAATGATCGAAAGACCAAGAAAGACAAATTTCAAAATCGTCACTCAACAACTTTCAAAAAGCGAGAAAAGCAAATGTCCACAAGATGCAGTTTTGACACAAAGTAAGAAGATCATAAAGATAAAGTTTTTCACAAAGATTGAAACCAATCTTTATGCCTTAGAAGACCAGAACAGCCAAGATTCTCATAAATAAATCTCGTGTGCTCAAACAAAAATGATGACACTTGCGACGAAACAAAAACAAGACCAAAACCTTCCACAATAAGAGAGAATTTGAAACTGGAAACTTGTTGCAAAACTAAAGACTGACAACAAAAGTTGACTGCTCAGGAAACCCTCAGACTAGCAAACAAATCTTCAGAAACAGAAAGACTTGACAAAATCTTGGAAAATTATGGTATACACGACTGTGTAAATACACAGTTGCATGTATACGTGACTCAGCCCAAAGAAACCTACATATACTCGGGTTCATATGGGGAAACTTGCGTACATACACTACTGTAACCTGACAAAAGTGCATATATAACAGTTCACAATAAGAAGTAAAAAAGAGGTCTGAAGAAACTGCTCAAACTTAAAGTCTAAGCTCCTACAAGAACAGACAAACCAATTACAGCAAGAACAACTATGGTTGAGTCGTGATTTGCTTAAAATAACCCAAACTAGGAACAACAATATTGTTGTCCCCAGCGGAGTCGCCAATTCTGTTGAGGGACAAAGTCCCCTAGCGTTTTGGGTCAACACCCTAGCAGAGCGGGGGTTATCTACAGTAAAAAACAAGCATTCTACACAACCATGATACTTAAATAAGCAAACTACACGAAGAGAGGTACACCTGGGGGTCCTTCGTTCGGGTAGATCTAGCCAGGGTTCAAACCCTCTTGGAGTTCCTCTCGATCCTCGAACATGCAAAACAACCAATTCAAAGAAGCATAGTAATATATGGACCAAGTATCATATAGAAATCAACTTCATAACATACTGAAAGGTGGTTAGTTATACAATTGAAACAATTATTCATATGTAAACCATAACAATAACATCATATGCATAAAGAAGATTGATTTCGGGAACAAGACAAATGTTTCTTTATTGCAGATAACTAAAACAAAGCAAGGAATGATATCACCTGAATCTTCCTCTTGCTGGCTCCAAGCGAAACCGTCCTCCGGATCTGTCCAATCCCAAGTCTTCAAAAGTCTCCTTCCATGACTCACATAAAGATATCTCAACTAGTGAAATGACATCATAACTCAAGGAAACAAGGATTTCCTATAATGGGGGAAGTGCTGGAAGCACATGGATCTTCAGACCTGATCAGGGATAATCTCAGCAGAGTGATTTTTCTCTCTATTCTCTCCTCCCTTTAGGCCTTCCCATTGAAGCCTTTTTATACTTCTCCCAAAGTAGTTTTCTAGTTGGGAATTTGTTGGGAACAGTTGGGCCATGGGCACTAATAGGTAATCAATAGGTAAAACCCGTGATCTCCGCCCAAAATTAAGGAGATTTAATTTTTTTAAGTGTTTTAAGACATATACGCGGGTTGGGTATATACTGACCTACGTACACACGTGTTTAGCTCAGGGCAATGTCGTGTATAGGGAGTAAAACACTGTTTTTTAAGTATTTGGACTAGGTCTAGAAGGAGGGGTTACCCTAGGCCATAAGTGCAGCATCACAAATATCAAGGGTAAGATTTGGAGCTATAACACTTCCCACATTTTCCAAGTAAAAAAGTAGAGAAAAACATTCCATTTGGTTAAGGAAATTGCAGTCTAGGGGAATTATATACAGAGTTGTCATTTAAAATCTCTCACCCATTAGAATTCAGAATTAGACCAATACAAGCCTCCACAATTATCAGAGGAAAAATGACAGGGGGGTTTAACAAGAGGGAACCCACAAACACAATGAGAATTCATCAGCGCCTTCCTGTAGCAGAGATCTTCACAAGGCACAATTGGATTGGTTTCTTTGAAAAAATGAGGGGATACGATGATGAGGTGGCCAGAGACTTTGCTCTCTCACTCATCCCACTAACTAGGACCCATGCTATTGTTGTGGTGAAAGGCCTCTTGTTATAGCTCCAAATCTCACTCTTATGGTTTGTGATGTTGTACTCATGGCCTAGGGCAACCCCTCCTTCCAGACCTGGTCCTAAAATTTAAAAAACAGTGTTTTATCCCTTATACGCGACATTGCCCTGAGTTAAACGCGTGTATACGTGGGTCTGTGTATATCCAACCCGCGTGTATGTATTAAAACACTTTAAAAAATATAAAATTCCTTCTTTTCGGGCAGAGATCGCGGGTTTTACCTGCTGATCACCTGTTAGTGCCCGTGGCCCAACTGTTCCCAACCAACTCCTAACTAAAAAACTACTTTGGAGATGGTATAAAAAGACCTCAAAGGGAAGGCCTGAGGGAGAGAATAGAGAGAAAGGTTATTATGCTGAGATTTTTCCCTTGACCGGGTCTGAAGTCCCTTGTGCCTTCTGCACTTCCCCCATTTTGTACAGGAAACCTTTGTTTCCTTGTGTGTTGATGTTCATCCACCATTTATGACATCATGGAGAGAGTCATGGAAGGAGTTTTGTTAGAGGCTTGAGGCTGGAGCGGATCCGGAAGGAAGCTTTGCTTGGAGCCTGCTGAAGATGACTCAGGTGAACATATTCCTTTTTATGTACTTTATTTGTCTATAATAAAAGAAACACATGTCTTGGTTCCCGAAATGAATCTTCTTTATGTTAATGATATTCATGTTTTGAATTCATGTGTAAATGGTTGTTTAGATTTCATAACTAACTACCTTTCTTTATAACATGAAGATGGTTTCTTTATAAGTTTTTGTCCATGTACTGCTGTGTTCTTTGAATTGTTTGTTTTGCAGGACAAAAGAGAAGAAGGGAACTCCAAGAAGGGTTTGGACCATAATGGCCTTCTCAAACGTAGGACCGAAGGTATGTACCCTTATCATAGAATTTGCTTATAATAGCATAATGGCTGTATGAATGCATGTTTCTTTGAATAGACAACTTTGAGTCTGCTAGGGTTTCACCCAAAAAGCCCTAGGGGAGCAATTCCCTCTACCAGAATTGGCGACTCCACTGGGGAAAACACTCTTGTTGTTCCTAGTTTGGGTGTTTTTCAAGCCAATTAGGGCTCAGCTGCCTTGTCTGCTTGCTGTTACTATCTGGTATGTTCTTGAACTTTAAGCTTTGCCAGTTTCTTCAATTTGTCTTTTTTATTTTTCTTGAAGCTTTTCATATACGTTGTTTTTCTTAGATACAGAGGCGTATATACGCTTGTTTCTTTGAGTGAACCCGCATATACGCAGGTTTCCTCAAACACAGTCGCGTATAAACGCAATCTGTACTACAGTACAGTCGCATATATATTCCAATTTTCAAGATTTGTAAATATTTTTGGCCTCTGAAGGTTTGTCTGGTGGTTTGAGTCAGTCTGAAACAGTCATTTTCCAGTATCATTTATTTGTTTTACAGCGAGCATCTCGTTCTAAATTCTCTCTGATTATAAGGAGTATTGGTCTTGTTTTGTTGATTGCAAGCGTCATCGTTTTTTGCTAAAGCATGCAAGATTTCTGGCTAGGAATCTTGGCTGCTCTGTTTCATCAGGGTAGGAAGATTGAATTCAATCTTTGTGTTAATCTTGCTTTTCGTGACTTTTTGTTTGCTTGACAAAATCGCTTTTTGTGACCATCTACTTCTTGTTTCATGAAAGTTGTTGTTTGACATTTTCTTGGAATTTGTCTTTTTGGTCTTTTTGGTTTTCATTGCCAAGGCTTTCATTGCTGCTTTTGATTGTTAAGAGCGATTTCAAACACATTTATTTTTGTTGAGTTTTCATCCATTAAGTGGTGTTGATTCGCAAAAGTGTTTAATTGCCTATTCTTCAATCACAAGTTTCAGTGTTGTTGAGAGCATTTTTTGAAAAGACTTTTTTGTTTGTTGCTTTGAAGAAAATCTTTTGAAAATCTTAGTTTTGCTTTCTTGAACTTGCTTTTCATTTGGTTTCCTTTTAGAGAAGTGAAAGTGTTGTATGTTTGTCTTAGAACTTGTTTTTAGTGTTTAGACGAAATGAATGGAAACATCTCATATTCCATCTAGGCATCTTAAGTGGCAAGATAAAGTTTGATAAGCAAGCAACTTTCATTTTTGTTTTTAGAGTAGTTTTGAATCTTGCATCCACATATAGTTGTTGCATTAGGATAGATTTGCATCCCCTTTTAGGCATACATAGCTTTGTTATCTTTTGTGAGTATGAAGTGTGAATTAACGAAAAGAAAAAGGAAATTTTGTTTTATTAGAAGTACCTCTGAACCCTATAGAAACTGCTCTTCATCGAAAAACGAAAAAGTGCATGTGCATGTAGTTAAGTTTTTATTAATTTCTTTTGCGTCAAAAAACACCACTAGTTTCACTTCCGTTACCTTGTGACTTAAAGAACAGCCTAATAAAATCAAGCGCTAACTAAAATTCACTAGAACTTTTTGTTTTATTCCGTTACAACAACAAGATTAGGATTTTAGGGCCTTGGATTAGGCGAGTGGAGAGTTAACTCTCCAAGGCCATATAAACGTCAAACGTAGGAGTCTGAATAACGAGAGAAAATCCAATAGCGTTAGGAAGACCAGGAAAGCTCCGGATCTGGGAGTTAAGCACAAGGGTCTGTGAAGACAGGGAAGAGAGATACCCCCTCTCCTACTTGTCCGAACTTACCTCACGACTGTTCTGCCTGGCTTCTACGACGAGTTGGTATCCATAGTTGCTTCTCCTAGGGAACTACACAGGTGGCTGCGGAGGGGAATCCCGTGGCACCTGAGGTTGACGTTGCATCACTCTCGACAGTACTACTGGAGGGCACCCTTGCGAAGCTTGGGGGCTTGCACCGGCGCAAGCTGTTGTTAGGAGGTTAGCGTAACTTCCTCTGATACCTTCGCTGATAGGACTGGGCCCTCATCATCCCAGACTATCTTCAGAAGGCCCCTTATTCCACTTTCTCGTATTTTGGTGTCCGGTCTTAATCACCCGGAGCGGAAATACTTGGAAGTTGTTTGACTGGCTGTATCTTTAGGGACTTTATAGTGCATGCTTTGTGCTCCTAGTTGGCCTAGCTTTCAATTTTTTGAGTCTTTAGTTAGATCATAACAAAAAATTCAAAGCGGCTGACCGATCTCCAAGACGGTCTCGAAGACTTCGTGGTCTCTCGCCACCAAGTTTAGAGCCTTCTCCTAGAAGGCGCAGAGGCAATACTACCGGTGGGTTCCGTCCCACGCCGGTTGACGCATCAGGGATTGATCCTCCTCTCGGGGACATTAGCGGCCAAGCAAGGCCTGGCACTTCTGAGCAAGAGAGGGACACTCCAGTCCTTCCTTGAGTTCTCTTTCAAGCGGAGAATAACATAGAGGTAGAAGAAATTTCAGAGTCATTAGTGGCTCCAAATTCTCCACTACCATCTAGTCATCCAGACGTATTACAATACGTTGGGACTCCGACGCATAGACCGTCAAGTCCAGGTTACGCTACGCGCTTACCATCGATGACCACTACTGGAAGCATGGCTTCTACGAGTGCTACGACTATGCAAACCCCAACATCGGTGCAAGGGGGAGGAACCATTTCCATCCCCTCCGCTTCCTTGTTCGGATCTTTTGCTAGCACATCTTTAGTTGGGTCTACCTCCATTCCGTCCACGAGTGGAAATGCCCAAACCAATGCTTTTGGTACTGGATTCTTCCCTTTTGGCACCCAATCACAGGGTATTCCATCGGTTCCGTTTAGTGCCGCTACGTCCATGATGGGCGGATCGGCTTCATTCCAGGGTTTTCCTTTCGGAAGTGGTCATATACCACATTCCAACCCGACGGTAGGATCCATGCCTTTTTCTTCTGTAGGACAAAGCAGCAATCCTTTCCAAGGTTGGAATAACCCTGGGGTCAGTAGCGCGGGAACTGGGAATCCGTTTATCGGCCAACAAGGGAATAGGCCGTACTCCACGGTTAGCATGTTTCAAAGTATTCCTCCCCTTGCTTCGGCTTGGAATCCGTATCAGGGGTTATCAACTCCCTACAATCCTTTAGGAGGAAACTTTGCTGGTTATGGAGGTTATACGGCCGGAGTTGGTCAAACTCCGAATTTTGCTGGACCACAAGGCTTGCCTTTTGGTTCAGCCGGTTCTACTGGTTACTTCGGGCAGCCTGGTGCCTCCCAAATTCCAGGACAATCTTTTCAGAGCTTTGGGAGTTCTGCCCAGTCTGGGTGGAATCCCCAAGGTCCTCCTAGGCTTCCGTTTCTGGCAACGTTAAACTTGCCAGATCTCACTAAGTTAACAAATGACCCAATCAAGTACAATCCGGCCTGGCCTCCGGTCCCAACCAAACTCCCTTCAGACATTCCAAAATTCGAAGGGAAGAGTGGTGAAGACCCAGGCGACCATGTAACCACATTCCATTTGTGGTGCTCATCTAACTCCCTTATCAATGACTCGATTAGGTTGAGACTCTTTCAGCGCACCTTGACTGGTAATGCAGCCAAATGGTATATAGAGTTGCCAGGGGGCAACTTTACATCGTTCGCTGACTTAGCCAATATTTTCTTAAATCACTTCCAGTTGCCTATCCGCTATGATGTCAGAACTGAACTTCTGGCCACCTTTCGTCAGGATAAGGAAACCCACATTTCTGAACATATTCAGGAATGGAGACGGAGAAAGAGGCTCATTAAAGCCGAAATCCCTCCGGAGTACCGTCTCGAGTGGTTTTTCAAGTCTTTACAACCCGAGATCTCCAAGGATGTCTCCATGTCTGGGGTCTATTCTGAGGAGCAAGCCATTTCTAGGGCCCAGCAATTAGAATTGATCTACTCTCAGTCTGGGATCCTACAAAAGTACTTGCCAGATGCTCCTGGATCTAAGGTTGATGTAGCTAAGTCGAAGCCAGGTCCGCACGCGGATGGTATCGTCGGGTCAATAGACACAACTACCGTGAACTTGTTGAATCAATTGCAGCAGTTGTCCTTGCAAACTGCTTCTAACAACCAAGTCACATCGTCTAATCCCCCTGCTTCCCAAAATTCTTCAATAAATGTCGTCCAATCTGATAATCCCAAAAGAAATCAAAATTCCAATGGGAAAAAGAAAGGACGAGATAAGAAAAAGAACCAGGATGGGAAGCCTGATGCAAATAAATCCGGCAACAACGCTGGTGGTGGTAGAAATGAGTCGAGAAAGAAAGTCAAGTTTCCATGCAAGTTGTGCAGTGGAGACCATCTAAATCATCTCTGCCCTAAGATTGAAGACGCTCAGCACTTGTTAGGACAGCAAGGGATTTCTAGTTCTTAAGCTGTGTTAACCAACCCGTTTCCCCAAGGGCAGCAACTTCTTGCTGGCGCGAGTTCGAACCCTGGAACCTCCGCTGGGGGAAACCAGGAAGGGGAAAAATCGTCAAATGTTTTCATGATGGGTTCTAACGTCCATGTGGCTACTCGGTCACGTGATTATGGTGAAGCCGAAACTTCCAAGGACAAGACTGTTCCCGGAAGTACTGACCTTCATATTGAGCGACCCCCTGTCGAGACTATACCACGGATACCGAAAGGTTCCGCTAAATGCGCGATGATTAATCCTAATGCTAGGGCTGCCCAGAATTACTCCATTGTGGAGGATCTGGCTCAGAGTCCGTGCGCCATGTCCGCTTTAGAGGTTCTCCAGTCGTGTCCAGCTCAAAGAAGTGCTTTACTCTCTGCGATTGGAGCAGTCGATCCAGCTAACTCTTTAGTGCTCACTTTTGACATGTTAAATGTCAAAAAGTGACTCCCTCATCATATGGCTTTTCAAATAAAGTCTACATACCGGAAAATCAATATTTTTCGCACCTTAGTAGATGAAGGAGCTTCCACATGTGTTATGTCGATGTCATGCTGGAAGGCTATTGGATCAGCTTCGGCTGTTCCTTCACCCACCGTCTTGACTGCATTTGACAATCATTCTCACAAGCCGCATGGGATTATCCCGGCCTTTCCTATATGTGTTGGGGGAAAGGTCGTCAATATTGAAATAGAAGTCATAGACGCTAACCTAGACTATAATCTCCTATTAGGAAGGAACTGGGTATACGAGATGGATGTCGTTGTTTCGACTCTGTTTCATGTTATTTGCTTTTCTCATGAGGGGAAAATCGTTAAGGTTGATCAATTGGACTATTGTCCAGTTGATCCTCGAGCAAGCTCTGACTCTACTGTCCCTTTAGTGGATAACCCTTGCCCTCCGACTGAGAATTTAGGATTAGGGATGTATTCCTCATTGATGGGTACATTTGATCTTCCCTCTCCTTTCGCTAAAATTAATGCTATTTCATCATATAAGGAGTCTCCTCGAGAATAGTTCTTTCGAACTCATTATTTTTCAGACCCTTGGACCTTGCCTTCACCTACGACCACATTAGTTGAAGGACAAGTAAACGGAATGGCATTCCATATATCTGCAGCTGAGCTTAGATATCAGTCTATTGTAGACTCTGCAGACAACCATTCTACTCCTTTTTCCGAAGAGGAGATAGATGGTCACGTGGCCCCGGCTTGGAGCCTTGATTCTACCTCTGCCTTGGACTGCTTAGATTCGGTTCTGCCTTCTGAAGAAGCAATCCTCAAAGTAATGATGGGTATAGATCGACCTTGGGAAGTCTTACACCATCGTTCATACTTTCTTCCTCCATTGCAGGAAGTAGAATCTAGATTCTCCGAGCTCTTCACTAGTGATGTTTGTACGGTGTCGAACCCTTTGGCTCCAACACACGTTCGTGCCGAAGGTAATATGTCGGTAATTTCAAAAACGATACCTATAAACATCTCTAGGGACCCTAACATCATCGAGAATATCTTCATCGGAATTGAGTGTTCCCCTAAAGAAATTCAAATTTACACCGACCTATTCAAGGAATATCGCGATGTATTTGCTTGGTCTTATGAGGAAATGCCTGCAATTGATCCTTCTATAGTTCAACATGAGATCAAGACGTACGAAAACGCAAAACCGGTTCGTCAAAGGCTTCGGCCGGTTAACCCTAGGAAAGCAGCAGCTATCAAAGCTGAGGTTAAGAAGTTGCTAAGGGCAGGTTTTATATACCCTGTTCCTCTTACTGATTGGGTTTCTAATCTAGTCCCTGTGGACAAAAAGCAAGGAACAATCCGAGTATGCATCGATTTTAGGGACCTAAACAAGGCTTGTCTGAAAGACAACTACCCCACGCCATTCATTGATCAGATTATCGACGAGTGTGCGGGTAATGAAATTTTTTCCTTCATGGATGGTTTTTCGGGTTATAATCAAATCTCTATCCGTCCTGAAGATCAACATAAGACAGCTTTTATATGTCCCTGGGGTACCTTTGCATATAGAAAGATGCCTTTTGGTCTTAAAAATGCTGGAGCCACTTTTCAGCGGGCCATGTCATACGCTTTCCACAACATCAAACATGTCATCAAGGCATACTTGGATGATCTCGCTGCTCGTTCTCGAAAGAGAACTGATCATCCTAGTCATCTTCGATTGGTTTTTGAACGTTGTCATTTTTATAAAATCCGATTGAATCCCAACAAGTGCGTTTTCGCGGTTACATCCGGTCGGTTGTTAGGGTTCATAGTGTCCAATGAAGGGATTCGGGTTGATCCCTTCAAGGTTGAGGCAATAGTTCAGTTGCCTCCCCCGTCCTCAATTCGTCAACTTCAAAGTCTTCAAGGGAAGGCTAATTTCTTAAGATGGTTTATAGCAAACTATGCCGAGATTACTAAAGGGTTTATGCGTTTGCTACGAAAAGGAGTTCCATTTGTGTGGGATGACTTTGCACAGCGGTCATTTGATGCTTTGAAAAAGGCATTAGTCTCTGCCCCGCTTTTGAGTCCACCGGATTATAGTAGAGACTTCCTTTTATATCTCGCTGCAGCAGAATCAACCATTGGTATGGTTCTAGTTCAGGAGGATGATGCTCTTGCCGAGCACGTGATTTATTATTTGAGCCGAGGCTTAATAGGTCCTGAACTCCGCTATTCTCCGGTTGAGAAGTTGGCCTTGGCAGCTGTCCACGCTGTCTAGAGGCTCCGTCATTATATCTTGCTACGCAAAACTTTTGTCTTAGCGGAGGTCAATCCATTTCAATTTGTCCTCAGTAGGCGAGTGATTGGGGGCAAATATAATAGATGGATAGTCATTTTACAAGAATTCGATCTCGAGTTCTTGTCTGCCAAGTCTAAGAAATCTATGGTTTTCACGGAGCTAATTTCTGAGCTTCCTTGTGGAGAGGATACTGTTTATGAGGAAATTTTTCCCGACGAACATTTATTCCTCATCTCTTCACTCGACCCTTGGTATGGAGATATCTTTGTTTATCTCCAGACTTCGAAGTTTCCCTCCACTTTCTCCAAGGATGAACGTCGCAAATTACGTCACCTGGCTAAAAACTATGTTATCATTGGTGACACATTATACCGTCGAGGGATTGATTCAATCCTTCGGCGCTGTTTAACCTTAGAGGAAGCAGAGTCTATGCTCAATGACTGCCATAGTGGAGCTTGTGGTGGTCATCTATCAGGGCTTGCTACAGTCCAGCGCATCTTACGTTCCGGCTATTTTTGGCCTTCACTCTTTAAGGACTGTGTGGAAGCGGTAAAACGCTGTCACCCGTGTCAAATTTTTACTTGCAAGATGTGTGCGCATCCAGCTCCCCTTTTTCCTGTTGTCACCGTCAGTCCCTTTACTAAGTGGGGTATTGATTTTACAACTTGTAATCTGCCTTCATCGGCGAATCACAAGTACATTATCGTGGCTGTAGACTACTTTACGAAGTGGGCTGAGGCCATGCCTACTTATAAGAACAATAGTGACACGGCAGCTTTGTTTCTTTTCAATCAGGTTATCTCAAGATTCGATATCCCAAGAGAGATTGTCACTGACCACGGCAGTCATTTCCAGAATCAACTAATGTCTGAATTGGCTCTTAAATTAGGTTTCCGTCAGGAGCATTCGTCCCCTTATTATCCTCAGGCCAATGGACAGGTCGAGGTGGTCAATAAAACTCTTAAGACGATACTCCAATGAACAATTGATAAAAATCGATCCAATTGGCACATTATGTTGTATTCGGCTCTTTGGGCATACCGAACATCCGTCAAAACGGCTACTGGCTTTACTCCTTTTCAGTTGGTTTATGGGATGGAATCTATCTTTCCGGTTGAATGTGAAATTCCATCTCTGAAGTTGGTTGTTGATCTTCTTCCTGAGACTTCGAGTCTCGAGGAGCGCCTAGTTCACTTGGAAAATCTCGATGAGCAGCGTCGAGATGCCGCCACGATGAATGAGGCTCATAAGAAAAGGGTTAAAACGCAGTATGATAAGTCTGTCCGTCCTCGAGTCTTTTTTGAAGGTGACCTTGTCCTGGTCTATGACCAAGATAAGGACGCCTTGGGGGCAGGAAAATTTAAGCCTATGTGGTACGGTCCTTTCATTATTAAACGAGTTTTAGAAAAAGGATCGTATGAGTTAATTGATTTCGAGGGAAACAAGCTGGCGGAGCCCCAAAATGGGCTCTACCTAAAGAAGTACTTTGCTTAGTTTTGGCCAGGAAATGACTTCTTTGTATTTTATGTATATTTGTACATATATCATCGAGAGTTTTCTGATATTAGCACTTTTTGGTTTGCTTTGACAGGTGTTGATGGATGATTTGGTTTATTTTGGGTTCGCCGATGGTGCT
Organism: Pinus tabuliformis; assembly: GCA_031772625.1. Lineage (NCBI taxonomy): Eukaryota > Viridiplantae > Streptophyta > Pinopsida > Pinales > Pinaceae > Pinus > Pinus tabuliformis. The sequence goes on along the minus strand of CM062818.1, from coordinate 497,200,318 downwards.
AGTCGGCACACTCGGAATCTTGCTTCCGCAGCTTGGGTACTCTATTATCCAACTGGTCAATTGATGGCATCAAGAGGCGTGTGCATCAGTCCTGCTTCAAACAATATGGCCGAGAATACTGTTGTTATTAATTTATTATCCGAGGCAATCTCTCATGGGATCGACTCGTTGGTAGTTTATCTTGATTCTCAATTGATAGTGTCTCAATTAAATAACATTTATCGAGTACGGGATCCATCTTTATATCGCCAGTATTTAAGAGTGAGGTTGTTGCAAAGATCATTTACTTATATTAATTATTTTCATATTCCAAGATCTCATAATTGGTTAGCTGATTCTATCGCTAATCAAGCATTAGACTGGCATATTAATCATTCATCACAATAAAATCAAGCATCAAAAAGTCAAACTGTATATATATATATATATATATATCGTAAAGCGTCTCGAGTGTACATATGTTTGTCCAAAAAATATACAAAATTGGGACTCAAATGCCCATAATCATGTCTGGCATATCTAATGCCTCGGCTCAGGATGAGCGTCTAAATATGTCACTATAGCATTGGCCACGCGCCGAAAGATGCGAACCCAGTCATGTGGCATGCCAACCACATGACACTGCATATCCTCAGGAAGGTCCTCTATGATGTCCATCGGTACTCGGCAGCTCAGTCTCGCCAAGTGTCGCTGAACATTGTTTAGAGTCCATTCTATATCAGCAGCCGCCTCTTCGGCTCCTCGGCCACGCCGCCCATGCCGGGGGAATCCATCTGGTCGTACAGGCCCAATGTCTGGAACATGATCATCATATCAGTCATTTGAATCTCATCAAAAAATATTTTTCAAAATTCATCATTATATTTGAAAAATCCAAAAAAATCAAAAAATCAAAAAATCTTACCAATCTCGCCCCATGCTGCATTCAGTGGTAACACTAAATCAGGATCTCCTTGGAAATCCAGTCCAGCATAGGGGTAGTCATCCACGGTGATGATCTGCTGATCCCACCAGGTGAAGAAGTCATCGTCGAAGGCAGTCCGTGGGACCTCCCCACCCCCCAGACGTTTCATCAGATCAGCCCACCGACCCATGCGTGGATCGCGTGGGGTGCTGATGGAAACTGCTACCCTGGGGCGGAGTGTGGGAACCTTCTCGAAAAATAAAGTACACAAGATGCTTCCATATCCAAATTTTTTAGTCTGACCCCTCCTGATAGAAGTGAGCTGGCTCTTCATGTTGGCCAGAAGAGGAGTACACCAGTCGAACACAGTAGTGAGACAGTCAACTGCCACGCTCATGTTTTTCCGTGATGCCTGATGCAGAGAGGATGATCCGTTCACCCGAGCCATGGTGAACAGGATTATCCTAAATGACAAACTCGCCACATGTGTGATGGAAATCTGGCTCCCAACCTTCCTGGGATGTCCATGGCAGTATATCTGTACATAGTCCTCTATCAAGAGGGCACTCCGTGACCTACCCCGGGACTGTACTACCTCTCCCCTTCGGGAAAGGCCCGTGATAAAATAGATGTCCTCCACTTCTACCCTGAGCGGCATCTGATCTATCATAAAAGCTTCCTCATCGACATCCCAATAACCAATGAGAATCTCAAGCAATCGCGTGTTCGCTTTCATATGGAAATTTGAAAAATTTAAACAAACCGCATCCCCGGAGTGCATCTAATGCTTCTGGACTGTTCATAACTTCATTGTCTACCGCTGCATGTTCTCTTTCACGCCACGTGATAGGCATCCTGAGAAAAAATCAAGTTTTAACCGTTAGTTTTTGTTTAAAAATGATCCGCGGCATATACGCGGGTCCCTATGCACACAGCCGCGTGTAGGGCTTGCCTATACGCGGGTTCAATATTACCAACCCGCGTATACGCCGCGAGCGAATTTTTGACAAAAGTTTAACGGTGAAACATCAATCATAAATCTTAAAACCTGTCACAATCAATTGCAAGCTAAGTATAAGGGTTACCTGGAGGTATTCGACGAATTTGAACGGTTGAATCTGGCTGTGGGAAGTTTGCTCCTTTTGCTCTAAATCTTTTGCTCTCAAACTCAAATGGTAAAAATGGTGAGTCCAAAATGCTTTTTATAAGTTTTGAAAATGCAAAATTTTTTCAAAATTTTATTTTGTTTGGCCTCATGTGACTTTTAACTTGGGAGCTTGGAATGTCGAGATTGGTTTGTTTTTCAGGACATTTTGGACGTTTTTCGATAGTTTGAGACGGTTCCATGACTACTGACCCGTCATGGCAGGTATCGTGTTCTCACTGGCATATAGGTTAGGGACACCATTTTTCCGTTGCATTATGCATACTAGCCTCCATTTAACCGATACATCTGCCATAGGGTTGATCCCATCGTGTTATGGTTTGCAAGCCATCTTCACTCGCCGATTTTTTAAATCATGACACGATGGTAGAGCCATCCTTTACATGGGCATCCTAGTTAGCACCTCACTAACATTTGTTGCCCATGCTGCTCTGATTTGAGTAGGCTCGGGAGTCCTCTGTAGTCCCGCCATGACTTATGCGTTGAAGACTCATTCCTCTTAGCTTCTCCGCTTTATTCTGGCCTTTTACCCTAGAGGCTCCTTTGTGTTGAGTTGTACTACTGCATTGCATGTTGACCACTTGCACCTTTTGGCCTAGAGCCGGCTTCACTTGGACTCATGTTTAAGCCAAATTTTGACCATGACATCTGCAAAATCAACCTTGCATACCTTTGACTTCTGCAGCTTGACACACCTTGACCCGTGGAAGGGACATACCTTTGAGTGTCACTGACCAGTTTTCACCTCCCTGCATTGAGCATAGGAACGTTCCTTTCCCAGGAACTAGATCATCTGTTTCACCAACACTCGTTCTTTCCACTGTACCATAGCATTCTTTTATTCTTTTTCCGGCTTAACAGAAAAAGACAAAAAAAATTAAATATTCCAAAAAGAGCGGGAACGAGACATTATTTCCATTTATTTTTGGCAGCTAGAGTCAGTCGTGTCGCCCTTGAACAAAGCACTCAAAACAAAGTCTCCTCCGTGTGGGTGGGATTTAGTTTGACTTAGGTACGCCATAACCTTGTTATTGAGTCAGTTCTCCCCCGATTGGTTATCTCTTCCAATCATATGGAGGGTTCGTTTGTGCCTCCTGCATGGCGAACTTATACAGAGTCATCATATGCTGCCACACAGTCACATTGAGTCGTGCTTTTGTTCAAGGGAAGTTAGCCTGAGTCGGCCTCTCTACGATGTCTCTTGACTCATTTTTCAGTCGGCCATCCCTGGTTGTCAGTGTCATGTCTATCATCACATCAGTTATATTGGTCCTTTACTCGTGCCGGTTTGAGAAGGTCCCCATTGACTTCTTGCTGGCGGGTCTTGTCCTTATCGACGACGACACCTTGCTCTGAGGACAGGCCTAGAGCCGCACCCTGGCCCTATTTTCATTATTGATAGGTCACCTTGTGCTCAGCATCGATCAGTATCATGGGTCTTTGACTGAGTGGTTTCCCTTGTGTTTGACATCAGCTTACATTATCACACATTGGGATTCGTGCAGTACCTTGGTTTCCATTTGACCCTATTGGTGGATACCTCGCCTCTGTGTCAGCTTTCATTATTGGTTGGTTCAGAGGGTTTCTACCATGTGCTAGCCACATCTTGTGTACGCTGGAAACGTACTTCAGTTGGGTTACTACATCTTTTTCATCCGATTCCTTCCACATTATTGGCCTACGGGTTACACTCGCGCTAGATTGATGGAGGATGCCTTAATGCCTTCCTTCTAGCGGATCTTTCCCTATCGACTTCGACTCATTGCTCTGGGGCAAAGATCTAGAGTCCATTTGGCAGTACCTTGGGGTTTGCAGTCATTAGTGGCAGATCCTTCACTATCGACAGTGGGAAACCATCATTGTCTCCTTATCGATAGATTCTTACAGGTGTTCGACTCCAGCTCATCTATTCACACTTGTTAGATTGTACTGGGTACCTTGATGCTCATTATCATTATCGGTGAGTAGTCTCGCGTTTTTTAACGGTATACATCAATGACCGGTAATCAAACGATTTCTCACATGGTCGACTTCAGATCATTTATTCCCATGGTGTAGAAATGTACCACGGCGGTCGGTGAAGACCTCAGGTTGTATTAGAATTCATTGGTTCACTTGACAATTGCTCCTGTTGTTGCTAGTTGATACCACTCCACTTTATATGCTGCAGTCAGTCATGGCGACATTCTATATGCTGGCACCTGAGTTTGCAGTGTAGTACCATCCTATTCCATCATGTTCAGTTGGTACCTTTTGGGATCAGTTTTTGATATCAGTGATCCGTTGCATCTTTCATCATCATTGATAGTCTTATATGTGATATTCAGACATGTACTTGTTCATTATGATCAGATGATCCATTATGTATCTTTTAGTCATTTATACTTGTATACTTAGTGGATCCACTTGTACTTGGTATGCGGACATGCTTTAATTTTTCTGAGCATGGGTATGCCCGCCTTAGACAGTGTTTCTTTCTAATCTCCTTTGGTGGCTTGGCAGGCTGAATTCTGGTGAATTCCTCCTTGGTTTTTGACAGACTTCCTTTCCATGTACTCGCATAATATATTTCGGCCATCATGTACCCCTTCTGACCTCATATATTAGGGGGCATCTGTTATAGCTCCAAATCTCACTCTTATGTTTTGTGATGCTGTACTCATGGCCTAGGGCAACCCCTCCTTCCAGACCTGGTCCTAAAATTTAAAAAACAGTGTTTTATCCCTTATACGCGACATTGCCCTGAGTTAAACGCGTGTATACGCGGGTCTGTGCATATCCAACCCGCGTGTATGTATTAAAACACTTAAAAAAATATAAAATCCTTCTTTTCGGGCGGAGATCGCGGGTTTTACCTGCTGATCACCTGTTAGTGCCCGTGGCGGCCCAACTGTTCCCAACCAACTCCTAACTAAAAAACTACTTTGGAGATGGTATAAAAAGACCTCAAAGGGAAGGCCTAAGGGAGAGAATAGAGAGAAAGGTTATTATGCTGAGATTTTTCCCTTGACCAGGTCTGAAGTCCCTTGTGCCTTCTGCACTTCCCCCATTTTGTACAGGAAACCTTTGTTTCCTTGTGTGTTGATGTTCATCCACCATTTATGACATCATGGAGAGAGTCATGGAAGGAGTTTTGTTAGAGGCTTGAGGCTGGAACGGATCCAGAAGGAAGCTTTGCTTGGAGCCTGCTGAAGGTGACTCAGGTGAACATATTCCTTTTTATGTACTTTATTTTTCTATAATAAAAGAAACACATGTCTTGGTTCCCGAAATGAATCTTCTTTATGTTAATGATATTCATGTTTTGAATTCATGTGTAAATGGTTGTTTAGATTTCATAACTAACTACCTTTCTTTATAACATGAAGATGGTTTCTTTATAAGTTTTTGTCCATGTACTGTTGTGCTCTTTGAATTGTTTGTTTTGCAGGACAAAAGAGAAGAAGGGAACTCCAAGAAGGGTTTGGACCCTAAAGGCCTTCTCAAACGTAGGACCGAAGGTACATACCCTTATCCTAGAATTTTCTTATAATAGCATAATGGTTGTATGAATGCATGTTTCTTTGAATAGACAACTTTCAGTCTGCTAGGGTTTCACCCAAAAATCCCTAGGGGAGCAATTCCCTCTACCACCTCTCAATAGAAATCACCCTTGAAGTAATAGGCAGAATCACCACACTTCATTTAGGGTTGCCTTAGAGAAAGGAAGATAAGGGTAACAACCAACTTGCAAAGAATACATTCTCTTTGGAAGGAGAGGAGGCAATGGAAGACAAAAATGGGGTCAGAAGAGAAAGCCTGCCATACCCTTGGAATGAATTAGCTAACACCTCATTAAATATATATCATGTGAGGGGAGATACAATGTGGTATATGGTTACCATTTTAGGCTTCTCCAAGAATTGAGGTTTGGAGAAAACACACCTCCTCAAAACAGACTAAGCATACCATACTTTCTTCTTCAATCAGTGATAGATATGAGCATCAAGATTCAGGAAGGAAAAAATCAAGAGCTAGCCCATCATGGGTTAATAAAACTTATCCATAAAATTCCCTCCAAAACCTAAGACTCTCTATTACATGGACAACTTTCAGAGACATGCAGATAGAGGGAGAAATAAAATCTCTTGAATATTACAAAAGCCCCATTTCTAGTGAGAGGGATGAAGAGGAAACAGACGAGGAAGAAGAAAAAGAAGAGGAAGAAAAGGAGGAGGAAAGTGATGAAGAGACAAAAGAAGATGCAAAAGAAGAAACTGATGAGCAGAGTGAGGAACTAGCAAGAGAAGAAGAAGGCAAATACAAGGATGCGAAGGAGAATGGAAAAGAGAAAACAAAAGGAAAGGAAGAATAGAGGTCTACAATTCAAGGTAAAGAGGGAGAATAATAACCAAGGGAATCTCCAGAACCCACTGAGAAAAAGGCCGCAACTGCTCTCACTGCCCTAAGTACACCTATCAAGCAAAAAGGGAAGAGACAAAGACAAACCCCATTGTACTTTACAACAAGAAAAAGTACATGGATCAGGTAAGGAAAACCTAAAACACCCAATAGAGTTCCTATTATCATTGAAGACTCACCAAAGCAGCAAGAAAATATAACTCCTCTTGTGAAAAAATTAAGGAGAAGGATCATCAGGACAAGCCTCTCCCAAATCTCCCATCACTTACATTAGGAGCCCTGTCACCAGGTCTGCCTTATCTAGAGGAAAAAGTCCCCTATAGGAGACACATAAGGACCTACAGGAAGCAAAGTCCATCCTATAGGAAACTCTGCTAAACCTACAAGAAACTCATAAAATGGACCAAGAAGGGATCATTCAGCAAAAAAAGAAGAAGGAAGATCTAGAACTAATGGAACCCAGTCCTCAACCCAACCTTGGCTCTTACTACATGTTCATTGAAGGGGGTAGGCTCATTCCATAGAAATTTTTCATTCCCTTATTCTTTGAGCTTGAAAAAGAAAGGGAAACAACACATAGGTGGATGCAAATTACCAAATCTAAAGGAGTGGAGGATATAGGCCACATGGAGAAGAAAGTAAAGGAGATGGGAAAATAACTGAGCAGCCTAAGGGACAGAGAGGCAATGATGAAAGCTCAGTTGGAAGCAGAGAATGCATTGCTAAGGGGACAGTTACAAGAGATAGAAAGTCAATTGGCATCCATGGCCAGTTTATCCCTAGAGGCAATCTAGTGCAGGATGCCAACAAAGTCCTATGCATTGTATATTAAGGAATAGTGGCTACAGTTCCAAATTAAGACTTTAGCATAGAGAGGCACTATTCCTTTCCAATGCTACAAAAAATTCATTAATATCTATGATCAAAGCAGCTTGTAGGATAGATCTAAAATTTCTGAGTTAAAATACCTACACAACTTAGCCTTGACAGATCTGAATGTGTGAGATCCAAATTTAAAACTAGGGGAATTGCAATTAATGGCCTTGGCATCATGGATGACTCATCAAGAGGAAAGAGCTACAGAGATGAAGAAAGCAATGGCGAGAGAAGAAATAGAACCCCTCATGATAAGAGTTGAGCAATCAAATCCAATGGCTGTCATCAACACCCACAACATGATTACAAATGACCCTAAACTTGCACCTAGGTACCTTGCTGCCCAAGAGCAAGTAGTCACACACTTTGAAGACATGTTCAGGTTGTTAGGGGATGACAGCATGCAAGCTTGACAAAGGAGATGGAACACTTTGCCCTACAGCCTGAAAATCAGAGAGTACCATTCTCCTCAGAGAATGAGAGAGGCACTAAACAAAACACCCATGTATAAGCAAGCTCTTTAAAGACTCAAAGTTAATTGGATTGGCTTGAGACTCAGTCCACCACTACCCTTAGGAATGTTGGAAGGAAGGAAGGAAGAGGAAGAAAGAAAGCAGTGGGAGGAGATAGAGAGGAAGGTAGGATTCTATTCATAGGAAGAGGAAAATACAACAAAATCACATGATGTCAAGGAGGCCACTAGAGCAATGAAACACATGGATATAGATTGATTTGCTCAGAGGATGAGCAACACTTTCAGTATGGGGGTGATGATAAGCCTCATCATTGGGTAACTATATGGACCTTAATACACCTCCAAGCTTATTTAAATCAACTCTTCTCATAATTCCTTACATATTTCCTCATTTACTCCTCACTCATTCCAATATTCCCTCATCAAAACACACTAGCTCGGAGTTACAAGCAGCCGAGTCATGAAGATCAAAAGGCAGCTGAGCCAGTGACAGTTAAATAGCCAGTTCATCCTGATTTTGGAAGCCGAGCCTCCCTAGATTTAAGGAATTTGTTGGAGACTTTAGTTGTATAAATAAGGAGGCCTAGAGCCTCATTAGGATTCAAATTTTTGATGTAAAAGCACTAAGCATTTTTCGAGTTCAAGACTTTTGGAAGACATTGTTATGTAATTTTCTGATATGATAATGAGAATGAGAATTTCCTTGATCCAACACTGAGTTGAATCAGAGGACTGAAGCTCTTGGGTTAGGACACAACCCTAGAAACAAAGGCTCCTCTTCTTGTATTTGTATGATTAGTTGATTTCATAGATTAATGGTTGAATTGTCTTTAGAATTATTTCATTGTAAGTAGTTGTGGATTTGAATAGTTTTCTTCCATTTGTGAATTTCTTTAGTAGTAGATTAGGAATATAAAGAGATATTAAAAAGTTGTTAGTAGGTGGATTTCACCTCACTCCTCCCTTCAGGGACCATGGTTTGAGGATATAACTCCTATGCAGCCCCAAAAAGACAAAATAATGGTTTCTCATGGGATTTAGTGTTTTTTGTTACTTAGGCCAGCATTTTACCAGTTTTCAAGAAAATGATTTAATTGCCATTTCTGATATCTACAGCCTTGCATTAGATCTCATAAGGGTTTCACATTATTCTGCAAGTTTTCCCATGCATGAAATAGGAAACTAGATAATGAAATTATGTTTTTCTTTAGTTCATTGAAAATATTTCTTTTTTTTAACATGATTCATGATAAATGTCAGTGATTGATGCAATGCAGGAGTTTCAGTAGTGCTGAGGGATTCCATGACCATAAAGCCCATCCTAACCTCATCCATCCATGATTATCACTTTTCCCACCAAGTCCCTCACCAAATTCATGATTCCTTAAGAACATTCCTCCATGCTTGTTGAGAAAATCCAACCATCTCACAAACTTTGTTTTGAGCTCTGAAGGAGTCCTAGCAACTCCCTTGCCTCATTTCCAACCATTCACCTTTCCTAAGCCCTACACCACCTTCCAAATCCCTCCTCTTTCTCTTGGTTGGATCCTGTAGGAATAAAGCGGATCCTGTAGGAACATTAGGACATCTTGTAGATCGACCTGTAGTGGCCTGTTTTGGGGCCGAATTGTGGAAAAAGCACCTAGGAAGATAGGAGAAGACCCCTACTTGCCTCCTAAGCCATCTGACCATTCACCATCATCCCTAATCCACCTCCCACATCACCAAGAGAAGTTAGCATTCACATTTTCACACAAAAAAAGACAAAAAGGAAAAAGTTTATTGTGCTTATTTACATCCACAACAGTAGAATGTTTGGATGTTTCAAATTGCATGCCTAGGATAGTAGAATTACACACATGTTACTTAGCATTATTTTGGAGCAAAGCCTCTTAGTAGTTAGTTAGCTAAATGGTATGTTTAAGCATTTGATTTCATTCTTTTCGTTACTATAGTAGACAAGATTTCATTTATTGTAAATTTCCTTTTTTGTCATTGGTAATCAAGCTTCTTCTGAATCAATAGATGTCTGTTTTAAAAAACCATAGTGGTCTAATGCCATCTTAGCAATGAAAAAGAGCGGACCCATCGCATCTTCTTGTGTATACAACATTGTCACCTCCAATTTTGTATCAACCCCGGGTTGATAAATTAATGTTGGTAGCCCTAGGAGTTGCAACATTCTTGCTGCATTACTGGTGCTCATCAAAGACTCATGTTTAGATTTCCTTGGATGCATTGGGAATCCATGGACATTGAGTCATGGTGTATGTTTCTAGTTTGTGATTTGTTTGTGCTTGACTTGCATTTTTTTTTATGTTGGGTGCATGGCCATGCCACTTTGTTGTGGTTTTGTATTGTTATTGTTTTTTCATGGTTTTCTTCTTCTTTGCTTGTTTTTCTTGCCTTCTATTTTGAGGGTATTAGGAATTGGTTGGGGAAAGAGGAAAGTTGATGGAGCTCAAGGAGAGTCGAATGAAACCCAATAGGTAATGTAAGACCTGGATGAAGCTTGATGCATGTAAAGGAAAACTGAATGCAAGAGTATGATAACGAGTTGGATTGGTTGGGTCCATTAGGGTAAATGGACAGTGGCAGGACAATCATGAGAAAAATAATAGGAAAGGTAAATTAAATGGATTTTAGGCATCAAATGATCTAGCTATGTTGGGGACTGTTGTTCTCAATGTTGTGCACAGATAAAGGGAGTTCTCTTAACCTTAACCTTATGATATCTGGTAATTATGTTGTGATTATGATGATGATGATGTCTATATATGTATATATGTATGTATGTATTCCATTGTCTAACAAGGTCATCAAGGATCATGATTGTTTTATGTTAATGTTTATATGTATGGATGTTGTAGTCTGACAGGGTCGTCAGGGATCATTCTTGGGGAGGAATGATTTCTTATGTAGGTGAATGGCGTGGACATGTTTCTGGTTTATGAGGAATCAAGTGAGAATAGTAACCCTGAAATATCTATGGGGTTAGTATCATGCAGATATGAATTGATATTATGTGATTATACTATGTCTATGTTTATGTTATGGATAGGTAATGCTAATGGATACATCAGTAGAATGAAAGCGGTGTGATCTGCGGCGTGTTGGGAAAAGAATGGATAATGGAAGGACACTAGAAGCAAGGTTTCTTGGTAGAGTCAATGTGGTCTCTAAATGTGTAGTACTATTGTTGTACATATGTTGCACATGTTGTATATGTGATGCTATCTACACATGGTGTTGTTTACATGTTGTATAGCGGTTCTATGTACATATGGTGTTGTGTACGTGTTGTATATGTGGTGTTGTGTACATATGGTGATATTTATGTGTTGTATATACGGTGTTATGTACATATGATGTTGTGTACATGTTGTATATGTGGTGCTATGTGGTGTGGTGTACATATGGTGTTGTGCACATGTTGTATATGTGGTGTTGTGTACATATGGTGCTATGTACATGTTGTACATGCATTATTGTGTACATATGGTGTTGTGTGCATGTTGTACATGTGGTGTTATGTACATGTGATGTTGTGTGCATATGGTGTTGTGTACATATTGTACATGGGGTGTTGTGTGCAGGTGGTATTGTGTACATGTCATGCATGTGGTGCTATGTACATGTGGTGTTGTGTACACATTGTGCATGTGGTGTTTTATACATGTGGTGTTGTGCACACATTGTGTAGGTGGTGTTGTCTATGGATAGTATTGTGTACATGTTGTACATGTAGTATTGTGTGCATGTCGTGCATGTTATGTTGTGCACATGTGGTAGTATGTATGTTTATTATGTAGTCATTGTAATGTAACATGTGTATTCATTGTTTTGTACTATGTGTACGTATATGTATTGTGTTGTACATCAGATGTAAGTTTATGTGTTGTGTTGTACACCAGATGTAGGTGTATGTGTTGTATTTTACACCGGGTGTAGTTGTATGTGTTGTGTTGTACACCATGTGTAGGGGTATATGTTGTATTGTACATAAGGTGTAGGTGTATGTGTTATGATGTATGTTGGGTGTAGGTGTATGTGTTGTATTGTACACTGGGTGTAGGTGTATGTGTTGTGTTTTATACTGGGTGTAGGTGTATGTGTTATGTTGTACGTTGGGTGTAGATGTATGTGTTGTATGTTGGGTCTAGATGCATGTATTACATGGTATTGTATGTCATGTGTAGTTTTATGTGTGTCATGTACATTGTGTGTATGTCTACATGATGGAAGAGAAGTGAAGGAGTTGGGTGTTTGTCAAGTGTGGCAACTGATCTGGTATGTGTATGGAAAGAACAAAAGTAGAAGCAAAGAATTATTTGAAGGATAAGTATTATTATTTTATTTATGTATTAATTATGCATGTGATCTATGACTCTGATTTATGATGGTTACATATGACCTATGATTCTAATTTATGATTGTTGAGTTTTGAGCTAATCGGATGTGATATGTTTATTAATGATGATTTGATAAAAGAACTAGTTAAACTTGTTGTGACAGGAAGTGAACAAAAGTGCATGTGTACCTCATTGACAAGCCACCGATGAGGTATGATGTGAATTTATTTCAATTTATTTTGAATCTAATGGAAATTATGTGCTTGGTACAAGAAAGCATGAAAAATTCTCTGTTTGGGTGGTTGAAACTGACTTCCAGAATGTTAGCAGCAACAATAAAAGGAATTTGCGCATGCAACAATATGTGGGTAAAACACTCCAGGAGCAAGGCCATTGTGTGACACTAGTACCCAACAGTGTCCATTGATTGCCATGAGCATGCTATGACTAGTATGATGGTTTTGAGGTAGGGATATGCCTTGTTTCTTTTTTACCTTTTGATGCGAGGAAATCTTGCCAAGGAAGGGGTCTCCCGAGGGATTGTGTAGCAGAGAAGGGGATGCCCGCAGAACTTGGAAGGTTTGTGACTGCATGGAAGGGGGTGACCAGATTTCCCAAGGGACCGTGTGGCAGAGAATGGAAGGTCAGAGAATACATTTATTTTGGTCATTAGAATTTCCAGATGGAATTAGAAGCACATGGTGAGTGTGCCTTGGAACAATGAGTTGGCAATTGTTCACTGAGAGGATAAGTTATGCAGGATTGTAGCGCTAGACATTGGATGTAGGTATGACTTTGTCAGTGGATTCTGATATTCCTGGGAAGGAGGTTAATCCTAGTATTACTTTTCAGGGTGGAGGTGTGAGCCTCAATATTCCTCTGTTGATTGATATGGGCATCATGTCCTTTTATTTGCTAGTTAGAGCAAATGTACATATGTATATGTGTATATTATTGTAAATACTATATCGAGCTATTTTACAAAGCTCCATAGACAGTATGGTTATTTTTTGGTTGAAGCAAATGTGCATACATATATATTTGGTTGTTATTGCAAATATAGTAATGAGTTGTGTTATAAAGCTCTAGTAAACAATATGATTGTCATGTTTTCAACAGGATGTCATTGCAAATACTGCACTAAGTTGTGTTATAAAGCTCCATGGGTAGTTGTTTTTTTTTCAACAGCTTTTTGGTTTATAGGTGTCATTGAACATCGAGGGTGTTGTTCCCCCAAGGGGGTGGGAGGGTTATGTAATAGCTCGGGTTGAATTTCCATGTGAAAAAAATATAAGACCAAGGTCATGGGACACGTATTCCAAGATGAATGGTGGGAAAAAACATCCTAATGGGTGTCACTTTCGGTTTATTATGGCTAAGGAAATTGGAAAAGGCATTGGTAAAGGAAAAGAGGCATTAATTGGCATTTTATTTATCAAAATAAAGGGAATTAGGAGAAAAGGAAGGTGAAAGGTCACAAATTTGCATGTGAAGGAAATTGATGGAAAAATGAAGGAAAATGAAGAAATTAGAGGGCTCAATGATAAAAAGGATTCTAAGGATTAGTTCATGGATTTTTTTGGTTGGATTTTTGTCAGTGTTAGTCTTTTGTCAATTTTGGCTTGGGGCTCTCTCTCTATTCGCTCTATTCTCTCATACTCTTGCAAATTTAGAGTGTTCTTGGAGCATCCTTGGAGCATATTGGATTTGGATAAAGAAGGCAATGGAAAACAAAAAATTGCAAGGGAACAAAGGGATCAACATCTACAACTGGATTTCTTTGCAGGTATCGAGTTGCATGTATGGTTTCCTTGCGATTTTTGGCATGGAGAATTGCCTGGATTTATAGTGTATTTTCCTAGCCTTGCCATTTCCTAAATAACCATGGTGTTGTGGGTTTCCCCTTTCATTTTTTTATTGGTGCTCATTTTCCTTATGATTGTGGGTTGAGTTATTAGTTCCTGGTGTTAGCACTTGAAATTTCATCTCAGACTGAGAAAGGAAAACTCTAAGGCAACATCAAACCACTTAGCCTCGTAGTTAGCCCTACGGGGTAGGAGAGGGCTCTCTCCGGTCTATCTCAGCAAAGATCTTCAACGGGCAGAGATAACCAATAAAGAACACTGATTTTAGGCTAGTAAACTGATAAAAAGGTTTGATTTGCGATTTTTTAGGGTTTCGGTGGAAAGTTGGGGAAAGGCAATTTTGGGTGCGGGGATTGGACACAGTTTTTGCAAGGGGTTCTTTGGGGCAAGGTAGGAGACTGTATTGATGCCTTTGAAAGAGTCAGATGGGCAAGAATGACTGGTGAGGAGCTAAGGAGAGAAAGTAAACACCTTGAATCCTCCTTAAACAGATGAAAACATTGATATCAAGCAAACTTAAAGGCAGAGCATAGCAACCATGAATTCTACCTTAACACTTCATTTGCCTAATTTGCAGAAGGAAAAGTAAGAAGATGATTCACATAAAAAACTTACAAGTACAAAGAGAAACACACCATCAATACATGTAACCACAGGAATCCCAAAAAGGACTGCAAAACCCTGGTCTTCCTTTGCCAAAAATTCAAAGATACAATGAGTAATACAATAGAAGCTTTCTCCCTCAAGAGTCCAACCTCTCCAACCATGAAAATGATTGAGAAAATACATAATATAGACCATTCAAACCCATTCCCTAGCCTCTAGGGGTCGAGCTCATCCTTCTAGGAGTTGTTTCAACCAATTCTAAACTGAGCACTAAAATCTAGGCAGTCAAAACAACTTGCCTCTATAAGCTAGGAAACCAATTCATTCATTAAATTTTTTACTTTTTATGAATGAATATTCTAGAAGAGATAAATAAGTGCCATGAAATCATAAAATTACATCAATTACATAAATTACATCAAGGAGGGTGAAAAATCCCATCACAAATCAAAATTGGTCAAAGCTGGGCGAATTCCTGAGCTGGAAGGTGCAAAATGTGGAAAATATCCTGATGCGTAGCGCCCCAATTCTGAACGCATAGCGCGCCTTTGAACCCACTTTTGGGGCACTTCCCGGCATCCAAATGAGGCAAAAGTAGGCTTGATGGAAAGGTATGGATGTCTAATTTCCAACCCAAGTGGAATTTCTCAATTTGGTGTCCATTTACCCCTCCAAAATTGCAATCGCCCAAGACTACTCCCTGTGTGTCCAAAAAGTGGCAGAAAGTCATTTTTTGCATGCTTTTTGACCTTTTGAGGGCTCAAAACCTGATGAAATGTCTTGGTAATTGCTGAGCAAGTGTAATTTTTCATGAAAAATCCAAAAATGCTGAGTTTTTGAGGAATGGACTTGCCCATCTTCAGGGTAGCGCGCGGCGGGCTACGCGTTGAGGGCAAAAACTTGTGTTTGGCACAAAAATTCACAATTGACAAAATTTTCTCCAAATTTCTTGAAATTTGGTCTGGGAGTCCCCAATCAAGTACCATGCGCAGTCAAAGAGGCTTTGGCCAAAATTTGGAGTGGATCGGGCCTTTTCCATCGTTTTAGTGCCTTGGCCAACCTCCTTGGATCTGGCGATTGTAATTTTGACATTTCTCTAAAACCATGACACCTGTGCAAAAAGTGAAGGAGGTTTTTCTTCTTTGGCATGTTGTGGACAAAAAAATCTCTCATTTTTCCCAAATTCATATTTTATTGCTCTGAAACACCATTTGAGTGAAACTTATCCCGATGTGTGAAACAAGGAATTTTGTCGAAATGAAGCGAAATGAAGGGGATAAGAGGCTTCTAAATTCTTGGGGAAATTTTTGGAAGTAGGGAGGGATGTTAGGAAGCAGGAGAAAGTGGAATTGCAGAGATCAAGTGAGGGGAATGGGTCCAAAAGGGAAAAACACAGGCCCGACCTAGAAAATTGCTAGGTTGTAGCAAGAAACTAGGGTTTGTGCGAAAATGAGGAATTTGGCGGATCTAAGGGGTGGGAAGCACTTAATAAGGTACTTTAAGGATAGGGGAAGGTGTATGAAAATTAGGATAAAATTTTTGCCGATGATTTGAACGTCCAAGAGAAATTGCCTTCAAAACCCTAGGAGAGGGAAATGACCTTACCTAGGCGCAACTGAAGCATGGAAAAGGTGTCTAATGACTCATTAGACACTGAGATGATAATGAAAACCCTATGAATGATGATAGACTCAGCTGAATAGTGACATAGATTGGCATTTAGGCAACTTTGCAAAGAGTGAGAGCAAACCCTAGACCTAATGCCTAGTGACCAAATTTTGCTTGAAGACTCACTGAAATGACAAAATTTGACCTTGACACTTCAAAATCACTTTGTAAGAGCACATTTGATCACTGGAGGAAGGCTGGAAAGACTGACACTAACATTGGCTCCAATGGGGATGGTAGCTCCTTGGAGGTGCCAAGAACCGCAGATCTCTGTAAGAGGTAGACAGTGCCTTCATCCATTGGGCCATGGAGTCATTATTTGACAAACAATACAAGACTTTGACTCATTTATTGACTGAAAATTGATTCAAACCGACTCAATTATGAAACCTACATGACTGAAAACTGACTCACAAATGACTCATGACTGACTTAACTAAAACAAGAACTTACAAAGCTTATTGAAGGGCAGCAATCCATCAAGATTTGAAATCATGATGACAACCACCTGTGTTTCTTACAAGACAATATACCATCAAACTATATCAAAATGCCAATGCAACCAATCAAGAAGATGGCTTCTTGACTGATTCTTCCTATCATAACTTCTTGTCAACAGTACAAACCTATCACTGGGCATCCAAAAACATAGTTGACCATGGCTGCAACAAAACACTGTAATAAACATTTTCACTGCTGGCTGCAACAAACTTGCTAGAGGATCGTGAAAAACATGAAGATTTGCCACTGCCACCTCCTGCTGAAAGAACAAGGTGTCCTTTGTTTCAAATTCTGATCTACCTTCATCATGTGCTTCAGTAAAAGTATGCTCATAAGCTTCAAAAAACTCCGAACAAATGGATGAGCAGATCTCTTCTTGGAAAAACATTTCAGGACATGAAACATATGAAGAATATGAAAGGTAATCCTATATGCTCTGATCTTCTGTAGTTTGACAATATGGTAGGTCATTTTCAAATGACATGACAGCCGGATTATCATCTTTGTGAAGGAAAACATTATCTATTTGTTGATCTACAAGGCAGTCATCTTTTTCAACAGAGGAAGAAGTTTTCCCAACACTTTCCTGACTATGTGTGCACTGCAAATCTGCTGTAGCTTGGGCTGTAACAAGACCTTTCAAGAGTTGATCTATCTCCTCTTCAGACAAAGGAGACAATGCCTTTTGTTTTCTTCTGCTTAAATAGTAATTATCTCCATATGACAGGGCACTCAGACTATCATTTATTACTGAGTTATTGAAAGGAGATTCATCACTTACTTGCACAAAGATCTCACCTTGCTGTTCATGAACTGACTGGATTGCTTCTTCATGAAGGTCGTGTTCTAATGATGGACTAACAGTATGAATTACTGTGTCTTCTGCATTCCAAATGATTTCAACAGAACCTGGAGTAGCTGACTGGACATTATCACAATCTACAATCAACATTGGACTTACTTGCATGTTGCTGTCTTCTGTGGGCAGATCTGAAATGTCATTCTCCCTTTCATCATTTTCAGCCATATTATCTTCAACCTGCTGATCTTGATTCTGCTGCAAAATGTCCTGATCATCTTGATGGGAATTCTCTAAGTTTTCTTTATGCTGCTGAAATGGATTCTCATACAGAGCCTCCATGATCTCAACGTCCATAAAATTATCATCTTCATAATATTTCTCAAGGCTTTCAATAAAAGTTGAAGCATGTTTGCAACAGTCATGAACTAAATTTAATGATGGATGAGATGCTTGATATCTTTCAATAAACAAGGCATGAAAATCCTTTAAACAGTAAATACAGGCCTGCGGCAAATTTTCATACCAGGATTGAGCTTCATCTTCCAGAGTGGCCAGGAATATCTTCATCAAGCAATCTTCAGGAAAATCCACCTTCAACTTGCGAATATGCATATGAAATCTAACTAGATGTAGAGCAGCATCATTCTTACCATCATCTTTAAATGTAGGCAGATTCCTTGACCAATCTACCTTCGGAATTTTATTTGGAAAACCAGGGATGTGATCTCGGCTCAAGGGAGCGTAGCTTCTTGCAATCCGATCCATCTTGAAAATCTCAAAGCTACTAATCTTCCGGCAGTGTAGTCACCATGAAGCATAGATTGCTGGAGTCTTAAGTGAAAGGAGTCGCCAGGTGAATGATTTCAGCCTTGCCAGTGTCTGATCGTTGTCCACCATCAACAATCAGATCTGAATTTGATACATGTACTGGGGTAATTAACAAGTTAAATGTCACGTTTACAAGCTAGACCGGAGATTGACTGAAGCAGCGTTTATCTACTTTCGCTAATGCAAAGCAAAAGCGTTTCGAAGGCTTCCTGGCATAACTTCAGGCTCCGTCTGTAGCTTATAAAAAAAACACATCAACCCACAAACAAGTTTGTTCTTCCCAGTATGGTCACCAATATGTTAGCGCTTGAAATTTCACCTCAGGCTGAG
Source organism: Pinus tabuliformis (assembly GCA_031772625.1). Lineage (NCBI taxonomy): Eukaryota > Viridiplantae > Streptophyta > Pinopsida > Pinales > Pinaceae > Pinus > Pinus tabuliformis. The sequence continues at coordinate 497,181,545 of CM062818.1, read as the reverse complement.
AAAGGCAAACTCCAAGGCAAAATCAAACCACTTAGCCTCGTAGCTAGCCCTACGGGGCAGGAGAGGGCTCTCTCTGGTCTATCTCGACAAAGATATTCAACGGGCAGAGATAACCAATAAAGAACACTGATTTTAGGCTAGTAAACTGATAAAAAGGTTTGATTTGCGATTTTTTAGGGTTTCGGTGGAAAGTTGGGGAAAGGCAATTTTGGGTGTGGGGATTGGACACAGTTTTTGCAGGGGGTTCTTTGGGGCAAGGTAGGAGACTGTATTGATGCCTTTGAAAGAGTCAGATGGGAAAGAATGACTAGTGAGGAGTTAAGGAGAGCAAGTAAACACCTTGAATCCTCCTTAAACAGATGAAAACATTGATATCAAGCAAACTTAAAGGCAGAGCATAACAACCATGAATTCTACCTTAACACTTCATTTGCCTAATTTGCAGAAGGAAAAGTAAGAAGATGATTCACATAACAAACTTAAAAGTACAAAGAGAAACACACCATCAATACATGTAACCACAGGAATCCCAAAAAGGACTGCAAAACCCTGGTCTTCCTTTGCCAAAAATTGCAGAGATACAATGACTAATACAATAGAAGCTTTCTCCCTCAAGAGTCCAACCTCTCCAACCATGAAAATGATTGAGAAAATACATAATATAGACCATGAAAATCCATTCCCTAGCCTCTAGGGGTCGAGCTCATCCTTCTAGGAGTTGTTTCAACCAATTCTAAACTGAGCACTAAAATCTAGGCAGTCAAAACAACTTGCCTCTATAAGCTAGGAAACCAATTCATTCATTAAATTTTTGACTTTTTATGAATGAATCTTCTAGAAGAGATAAATAAGTGCCATGACATCATAAAATTACATCAATTACATCAAGGAGGGTGAAAAATCCCATCACAAATCAAAATTGGTCAAAGCTGGGCGAATTCCTGAGCTGGAAGGTGCAAAATGTGGAAAATATCCTGATGCGTAGCGCCCCAATTCTGAACGCATAGCGTGCCTTTGAGCCCACTTTTGGGGCACTTCACAGCATCCAAATGAGGCAAAAGTAGGCTTTTTGGAAAGGTAAGGATGTCTAATTTCCAACACAAGTGGAATTTCTCAATTTCGTGTCCATTTTCCCCTCCAAAATTGCAATCTCCCAAGACTGCTCCCTGTGTGTCCAAAAAGTGGCAGAAAGTCATTTTTTGCATGCTTTTTGACCTTCTGAGGACTCAAAACCTGATGAAATGTCTTGGTAATTGCTGAGAAAGTATAATTTTTCATGAAAAATCCAAAAATTCTGAGTTTTTGAGGAATGGACTTGCCCATCTTCAGGGTAGCGCGCGGCGCGCTACGCGTTGAGGGCAAAAACCTGTGTTTGGCACAAAAAATTCACAATTGACAAAATTTTCTCCAAATTTCTTGAAATTTGGGCTGGGAGTCCCCAATCAAGTACCATGCTCATTCAAAGAGGCTTTGGCCAAAATTTGGAGTGGATCGGGCCTTTTCCGTCGTTTTAGTGCCTTGGCCAACCTCCTTGGATCTGGCGATTGTAATTTTGACATTTCTCTAAAACCATGACACATGTGCAAAACGTGAAGGAGGTTTTTCTTCTTTGGAATGTTTTGGACAAAAACCTCTCTCAGTTTTCCCAAATTCATCTTTTATTGCTCTGAAACACCATTTGAGTGAAACTTATCCCGATGTGTGAAACAAGGAATTTTGTCGAAATGAAGCGAAATGAAGGGGATAAGAGGCTTCTAAATTCTTGGAGAAATTTTTGGAAGTAGGGAGGGATATTAGGAAGCAGGGGAAAGTGGAATCATGGAGATCGAGTGAGGGGAAGGGGTCCAAAAGGGCAAAACACAAGCCCGACCTAGAAAATTGCCAGGTTGTAGCAAGAAACTAGGGTTTGTGCGAAAATGAGGAATTTGGCGGATCTCAGGGGTGGGAAGAATTTAATAAGGTAATTTAAGGATAGGGGAAGGTGTATGAACATCAGGATACAAGTTTTGCCGATGATTTGACCGTCCAAGAGAAATTGCCTTCAAAACCCTAGGAGAGGGAAATGACCTTACCTAGGCGCAACTGAAGCATGAACAAGGTGTATAATGACTCATTAGACACTGAGATGATAATGAAAACCCTATGAATGATGATAGACTCAGCTGAATAGTGAAATAGATTGGCATTTGGGCAACTTTGCAAAGAGTGAGAGCAAACCCTAGACCTAATGCCTAGTAACAAAATTTTGCTTGAAGACTCACTGAAATGACAAAATTTGACCTTGACACTTCAAAATCACTTTGTAAGAGCACGTTTGATCACTGGAGGAGGGATGGAAAGACTGACACTAACATTGGCTCCAATGGGGATCGTAGCTCCTTGGAGGTGCCAAGAACCGCAGATCTCTGTAAGAGCTAGACAATGCCTTCATCCATTGGGCGATGGAGTCATTATTTGACAAACAATACAAGACTTTGACTCATTTATTGACTGAAACTTGATTCAAACCGACTCAATTATGAAACCTACATGACTGAAAACTGACTCATAAATGACTCATGACTGACTTAACTAAAACAAGAACTTACAAAGCTTATTGAAGGGCAGCAGTCCATCAAGATTTGAAATCATGATGACAACCACCTGTGTTTCTTACAAGACAATATACCATCAAACTATATCAAAATGCCAATGCAACCAATCAAGAAGATGGCTTCTTGACTGATTCTTCCTATCAGAACTTCTGGTCAACAGTACAAACCTATCACTGGGCATCCAAAAACATAGTTGACCATGGCTGCAACAAAACACTGTAATAAACATTTTCACTGCTGGCTGCAACAAACTTGCTAGAGGATCGTGAAAAACATGAAGATTTGCCACTGCCACCTCCTGCTGAAAGAACAAGGTGTCCTTTGTTTCAAATTCTGATCTGCCTTCATCATGTGCTTCAGTAAAAGTATGCTCATAAGCTTCAAAAAACTCCGAACAAATGGATGAGCAGATCTCTTCTTGGAAAAACATTTCAGGACATGAAACATATGAAGAATCTGAAAGGTAATCCTGTATGCTCTGATCTTCTGTAGTTTGACAATATGGTAGGTCATTTTCAAATGACATGACAGCCGGATTATCATCTTTGTGAAGGAAAACATTATCTATTTTTTGATCTACAAGACAGTCATCTTTTTCAACAGAGGAAGAAGTTTTCCCAACACTTTCCTGACTATGTGTGCATTGCAAATCTGTTGTAGCTTGGGCTGTAACAAGACCTTTCAAGAGCTGATCTATCTCCTCTTCAGACAAAGGAGACAATGCCTTTTGTTTTCTTCTGCTTAAAGAGTAATTATCTCCATATGACAGGGCACTCAGACTATCATTTATTACTGAGTTATTGAAAGGAGATTCATCACTTACTTGCACAAAGATCTCACCTTGCTGTTCATGAACTGACTGGATTGCTTCTTCATGAAGGCCGTGTTCTAATGATGGACTAACAGTATGAATTACTGTGTCTTCTGCATTCCAAATGATTTCAACAGAACCTGGAGTAGCTGACTGGACATTATCACAATCTACAATCAGCATTGGACTTACTTGCATGTTGTTGTCTTCTGTGGGCAGATCTGAAATGTCATTCTCCCTTTCATCATTTTCAGCCATATTATCTTCAACCTGCTGATCTTGATTCTGCTGCAAAATTTCCTGATCATCTTGATGGGAATTCTCTAAGTTTTCTTTATGCTGCTGAAATGGATTCTCATACAGAGCCTCCATGATCTCAACGTCCATAAAATTATCATCTTCATAATATTTCTCAAGGCTTTCAATAAAAGTTGAAGCATGTTTGCAACAGTCATGAACTCAATTTAATGATGCATAAGATGCTTGATATCTTTCAATAAACAAGGCATGAAAATCCTTTAAACAGTAAATACAGGCCTGCGGCAAATTTTCATACCAGGATTGAGCTTCATCTTCCAGAGTGGCCAGGAATATATTCATCAAGCAATCTTCAGGAAAATCCACCTTCAACTTGTGAATATGCATATGAAATCTAACTAGATGTAGAGCAGCATCCTTCTTACCATCATCTTTAAATGTAGGCAGATTCCTTGACCAATCTACCTTCGGAATTTTATTTGGAAAACCAGGGATGTGATCTCGGCTCAAGGGAGCGTATCTTCTTGCAATCCGATCCATCTTGAAAATCTCAAAGCTACTAATCTTCCGGCAGTGAAGTCACTATGAAGCATAGATTGCTGGAGTCTTCAGTGAAAGGAGTCGCCAGGTGAATGATTTCAGCCTTGCCAGTGTCTGATCGTTGTCCACCATCAACAATCAGATCTGAATTTGATACATGTACTGGGGTAATTAACAAGTTAAATGTCACGTTTACAAGCTAGACCGGAGATTGACTGAAGCAGTGTTTATCTACTTTCGCTAATGCAAAGCAAAAGCGTTTCGAAGGCTTCCTGGAATAACTTCAGGCTCCGTCTGTAGCTTATAAAACAAACACATCAACCCACAAACAAGTTTGTTCTTCCCAGTATGGTCGCCAATATGTTAGCACTTGAAATTTCACCTCAGGCTGAGAAAGGCAAACTCCAAGGCAACATCAAACCACTTAGCCTCGTAGCTAGCCCTACGGGGCAGGAGAGGGCTCTCTCCGGTCTATCTCGGAAAAGATCTTCAACGGGCAGAGATAACCAATAAAGAACACTGATTTTAGGCTAGTAAACTGATAAAAAGGTTTGATTTTAGATTTTTTAGGGTTTCGGTGGAAAGTTGGGGAAAGGCAATTTTGGGTGTGGGGATTGGACACAGTTTTTGCAGGCGGTTCTTTGGGGCAAGGTAGGAGACTGTATTGATGCCTTTGAAAGATTCAGATGGGAAAGAATGACTGGTGAGGAGCTAAGGAGAGCAAGTAAACACCTTGAATCCTCCTTAAACAGATGAAAACATTGATATCAAGCAAACTTAAAGGCAGAGCATAGCAACCATGAATTCTACCTTAACACTTCATTTGCCTAATTTGCAGAAGGAAAAGTAAGAATATGATTCACATAAAAAACTTACAAGTACAAAGAGAAACACACCATCAATACATGTAACCACAGGAATCCCAAAAAGGACTGCAAAACCCTAGTCTTCCTTTGCCAAAAATTGGAGAGATACAATGAGTAATACAATAGAAGCTTTCTCCCTCAAGAGTCCAAGCTCTCCAACCATGAAAATGATTGAGAAAATACATAATATAGACCATGCCAACCCATTCCCTAGCCTCTAGGGGTCGAGCTCATCCTTCTAGGAGTTGTTTCAACCAATTCTAAACTGAGCACTAAAATCTAGGCAGTCAAAACAACTTGCCTCTATAAGCTAGGAAACCAATTCATTCATTAAATTTTTGACCTTTTATGAATGAATCTTCTAGAAGAGATAAATAAGTGCCATGAAATCATAAAATTACATCAAGGAGGGTGAAAAATCCCATCACAAATCAAAATTGGTCAAATCTGGGCGAATTCCTGAGCTGGAAGGTGCAAAATGTGGAAAATATCCTGATGTGTAGCGCCCCAATTCTGAACGCGTAGCGCGCATTTGAGCCCACGTTTGGGGCACTTCCTGGCATCCAAATGAGGCAAAAGTAGGCTTGTTGGAAAGTTCTGGATGTCTACTTTCCAACCCAGGTGGATTGTCTCAATTTGGTGTCCACTGGCCCCTCCAAAATTGCAATCTCCCAAGACTGCTCCCTGTATGTCCAAAAAGTGGCAGAAAGTCATTGTTTGCATGCTTTTTGACCTTCTGAGGGCTCAAAACCTGATGAAATGTCTTGGTAATTGCTGAGATAGTGTAATTTGTCATGAAAAATCCAAAAATTCTGAGTTTTTGAGGAATGGACTTGCCCATCTTCAGGGTAGCGCGCGGCACGCTACGCGTTGAGGGCAAAAACCTGTGTTTGGCACAAAAAATTCACAATTGACAAAATTTTCTCCAAATTTCTTGAAATTTGGGCTGGGAGTCCCCAATCAAGTACCATGCTCAGTAAAAGAGGCTTTGGCCAAAATTTGGAGTGGATCGGGCCTTTTCCGTCGTTTTAGTGCCTTGGCCAACCTCCTTGGATCTGGCGATTGTAATTTTGACATTTCTCTAAAACCATGACACCTGTGCAAAAAGTGAAGGAGGTTTTTCTTCTTTGGAATTTTTTGGACAAAAACCTCTCTCAGTTTTCCAAAATTCATCTTTTATTTCTCTGAAACACCATTTGAGTGAAACTTATCCCGATGTGTGAAACAAGGAATTTTGTCGAAATGAAGCGAAATGAAGGGGATAAGAGGCTTCTAAATTCTTGGGGAAATTTTTGGAAGTAGGGAGGTATGTTAGGAAGCAGGGAAAAGTGGAATTGTGGAGATCGAGTGAGGGGAAGGGGTCGAAAAGGGCAAAACACAGGCCCGACCTAGAAAATTGCCAAGTTGTAGCAAGAAACTAGGGTTTGTGCGAAAATGAGGAATTTGGCGGATCTAAGTGGTGGGAAGCATTTAATAAGGTACTTTAAGGATAGAGGAAGGTGTATGAACATCAGGATACAATTTTTGCCGATGATTTGACCGTCCAAGAGAAATTGCCTTCAAAACCTTAGGAGAGGGAAATGACCTTACCTAGGCGCAACTGAAGCATGAACAAGGTGTATAATGACTCATTAGACACTGAGATGATAATGAAAACCCTATGAATGATGATAGACTCAGCTGAATAGTGACATAAATTGGCATTTGGGCAACTTTGCAAAGAGTGAGAGCAAACCCTAGACCTAATGCCTAGTGACCAAATTTTGCTTGAAGACTCACTGAAATGACAAAATTTGACCTTGACACTTCAAAATCACTTTGTAAGAGCACGTTTGATCACTGGAGGAAGGCTGGAAAGACTGACACTAACACCTTGAACCCTTGGTTGGAAAAATGCTCTGGGATCCCTGTAACAACTTGGGTGAAGTTATTAGTCCTAGAATCCTTGGTTAGACAAATGCTCTAGATCCCTTGGTGGTTTGAGTTACTAGTCCTGGAAGCCTTGGTTGGAAAAACACTTTGGAGCCCGGTAGTAGTTGTGGGTTAAGTTACTAGTATTGGAAGTTGGGTTGGAACAAATGCTCCAGAGCCATGGATAGCTTGGGTAGAGACTGATCTGGTGATGGTGATGGGCCTCCACATTAGACATAAATTAAGGACCATATGATCATCCTTCAACACATTAAACCTCTCTTTTTGCATTAGATAATGTATTTTAAACATTAATACGTTCATTAGGAATGTTTATGGGTAATTTCATATTTGGGCCTAATATTATTTATTTTTGTAGAATACTGCGAGAATATTGGGCAGATTATGGAGATTTGGAGGAGGAGATAATTTAGGGACCTGTTCCCTACTACATGAGGATCAATATTGGATAATAAATCAACAAGATATTCTAAAATTATTGCACATATTCTAGAGTGAGAAAATCTAGGAACATGTTCCCTATCATTTAAAGTAGATTCCTAGTGTTGGGAACCAAATCCACTATTAGAGGGATTTTGGAGGGGAAAGCTTCCTCATTTCATGGGGAATTCTTCCTAATCATTTTGTATACTTACCAAGTCGAATTTTCCTCTAGGGTTTGATTTGTATTAGTCTTCTTGGGGGAGAATTCATATTTTTGCAGCTCCACTATCATTTATTGTAGGGATGTAATTGTATTGATGGAAATAATGAAGATGTGCCATGTTCAGCTTCTAAATCTTGGTCTCCTTCATATGAATATGAGTTTCCTTGGGCTTAGCCATTCCAGGAGCCTAAGAGCCCTTTTGTATCCTTTACTTTTCTTCCTTTCACTTCTTATTCGCATGCATCTCTTGTTCTTGTTTTTTCTATTCCTACATTTATTATTGGTGATTTCTTCTTGTAGGATTGGGTTAAATAATTGAAGTAAGTTCTTTTGTAGGATCATAAGAATCATTTCATCCTTGGAACATCTTGGGAAATTCATAGTAATCATTGAGCTACTTAGATCCGTTTGCTTATTCCCAAATCTAAATTTTTGGAAGTCCCTTGTGGCAAATAGTAGTAAATTTCTGTTATTTTTTAGAACATGCTAACTCAATTCAATCAAGGTGATTCCACTTGAATTAGATCAAAAAAACATTCCAATTAATAACAAAATTTACCCCATTTCATTTTCACTTGATTAGGTTAGGAATTTGATAGATTTACTAGCTCACTAGTTCTCAAATTTCTAGATTTTAGACTAGTAATTTTCTACTATTTTTTAGCACGGGTTAATAGGGGTATTTTTGAGTGATTCCACTTGCAATGGAGACCTAAGATATCCTATTCAATAAAAAAAAATTCCAATCTAATTTGGATTTGATTTCTTTGTCATTCGGTGAATTATAACATTCTGTAGTTTCCTATAGCACTCTTCCAACATGTATATACTTGCCCAGATTTTCTCAAAAGATTGGTTTTTATCCCTTAGGGTTGAATCATGACCCCTAGGCTCTAAATCAATGGTTGAGGAGAAATAAACACCACTTAGGACTTGCCTTTTTACCCATGCAAAACATCTCATCGGTTTGGTTTAATGGACAGATTTATGAAATGGGAATACAATGATGATTTTATTGATTGCCACATCCAATGAACTCTATCAATGGATCTAAACTCTTCAAAGTGTAATGATTGATATTTAGTTCATTATATTTTCTTTATGCAATTAGAATATGTTTTCTTTCCTTGTATTTTCTTTCTTGCAATAGGTTAAGGTTTCCATTTCAAGCATTTCATTTGTTGCAAATAGTTTACGATTTGATTTCATTACAATAACTCCATTACATCATGACAACGAATGAAGGACACAATGTATGTTGCACACATAGTGTCGATAGCTCTTAAGTTTGTACGAACCCCAATTTGATAATTAAAGTTGGTAGCCTTGGGATTTGCAACATTGTTGTTGCAATACCTAGGTTCATTAGATGGTTAGTGATGTCTGACAGTGAGGTGGAATCACTGGTTGAGGGTTGAGGTAGTGCAACCTCTGGAAGAATTTGTTTGGTTATGTTTGGTTTATTCCATGAGATTCCACATTCATGCTTGGAATATGGCACGGGGGTGATTGGTTGAAAGAAATATTTGGTTCAACCCAATCTATGGGCAAGTGGTATGTCGAAGTCCATGATTTGGTTGGCTTTTTCATATGTTAATAAGAGCTCTTTTCCCCTTGTATTTCATGAGTATTTGTACTTATTAGTATGTGGATTTAATGGACGTTCTATCACTGATATTATTCTGGTTATATGTTGGTTATAAGCATTGTTTCATGACATATTTTATGTATCACCCCCCTCCCAAATTTACCCACAATAGATTTGAGCATAGGGGTCTCATACTTATTTGAGAATCGCTAAGAAGCATTGATGCCTTATCACACTAGCTGCATTATCATCTATTAGGTCATATATTCATTGCTCATTCATTTACAAATCAAAACATGATGAGAACCATACATTTTCACTGTCATAAAACATATTTATAACCAACATATAAACAACATAAATAATGAGGATACATCAACCGCAAATGGCACATATGAACCGGCATTTTTACACATAAAATACCAAGGAAATAAACTCTTATTAATGCAAAATCTAAACTGGTATGGGACTACCATGTTCTACCCAACCATAGATTGGCTGAGCCAAATCTCTCTTCAGCCAATCACCCCCATGCCATATTCCAAGGATGAATGTGGGACTTGTTGTACCTTAAGAAACCAATTTCCTGGCTGTGTAGAAATTGTGCTTAAGACATTAATGTTTATAATTATTTTCACTTGTTTGTCACTTAATTGTATGTTTTATTCTCATGAAGGACCTGAAAGACTTGGTTTTAAACCCTCAATACTTAGGTGACATGAAAATCTTAGAATGCCATTTGATTGTTGAATATTAATGATGAATGAAGACAGCTTAAAGAAGTCATAAACAATATGTTGTTTTACACAAAATCTACTATCTATGACACTTTGAGAAGTTAAAGATAATATGTTGTCTAACACGGAAACTACTATCGGTAACTTAGAAGAATTGCAAAGGTGGGAACTTCAAGTATAGGAGTCATACACAATATGTTGTTTTACACAGAATCTACTATCTGTGACACTTGGAGAAGTTAAAGATAATATGTTGTCTTACACAAAAGCTACTATCTGTAACTTAGGAGAATTGTAGAGGTGGGAACTTCAAGTACAGGAACGTTGCTTTAAGGGATTTTAACTTCATTTACATAAGAAAATAAAGACCTACAGCTTCATTACCATACTTAAAGGAAAAAAACATTTTATGACACATAAAAGAGAAGTCACAAAATCATACCCAACAATGTATGGAAAACTTCTGATTCTTTCATCAATCAACAGTTGTATCAGGAATATAATGGCCTAGTCTCCAGGTTCTCCAAAATTCGAACCTCTTCTCTGTAAACTTTCCTCTTTTTATGCATTATGAGACAACTGGTAATCACAAAAACTATCAAACTACCTAATTGTCCTCTAACTGCTTTGAAGTAAAGATCATTACAAAATATTACATTTGAGGGTAAAAACACCTCATTCATTTCAAGAAAACAAGATTATAAGAAGTAATAGAAATCAAAGAATGATGGGGATTGTTGCTCGCCGTTAGAATCTATAGCTTGGGCCTTAATGGAGCAGTGGATGAATTGGTGGGGTATGGTGAGTGACATGGGAAATTAACAAATGAAAGTGATGGAATATGTGGAATGAGCGACATGGGGCGGAAAGTTTTGGGAGCTCACCGCATGGGTAAAGAATGTATGGGAGCTTTCAACGAGGTTGAACCCCCGCAGTAATTTCAGGCCACACATTGCGATCAACCATGCTAACGTCATGGTCAAATGCGAGGGGTTAAGCTTTAATTAATCTTCGTGCTTATTTCTCCCCCACAACGAACCTCAATGTACTTATCAAGCTATCACTTGATCGTGCCTCTTGAACCTACATGACCTTTAGACAACGGCAAACCTTCGGTTACCACGGAACTCAAAAGAATTAACACTCTGGTTCATAACCTATCGCGTCTGCCTTTTCAATGCCCCTTTGACTCCCATACGGACCTGATAGGAAATAAAAACTGCCAGTTAATGATTTACCAAGTCTGATTGTAAAGATAGAACCCGAGTACTTTCCGACCTGATATCCGTCGGATCCTGTCTCTTTCAATGGACGGCTGAGATTGGCCCGGACTTCAGTGAATTAAACAGTATTTGATACACATTCACATCTCGTTTCCAAAATAAACTTCATTCTAGTTACCCATGCGATTTTCGTTGGATCTGTGGCCTGTTGATCAGACAGCCCAGATCTTCTCACGGGTTTATCACTTTCAAAAGCCATTAATAATATAAAAATCAACCATTTCTTTCATATTTTTTATTTTTCTTTCATTTTGTGATAAAACTGAAAATAAAACTTAAATAACAATGGATGCTACAATAGGACTCGTAACAAACAAAAAGGAACCAAACAAGGATGGATTCTACCATAGTTCTCCACTTACACCGTGAGGAATTTTACTGCCTCCTAGTCTCTAGGCTTTACCGCAATCCATAATCTGATATAAGGATCACTAAGCCATGCTCGAGACACCATCCTCTAGGCTTTACTGTATATCCTGCCATTCACCAGTCAAGGATTCCTAGGCACACAGTAGTTGGCTTTACCACAACCCATAGTCTAGTTTAGGGTTTATTAGGCCAGTGGCTTTACCGTGATCCACAGTCTGGTTTAGGGATCACTAGTTCATGTGTTTTTCCTTTCAGAGATCCACCTCACTCAGTTTCAAATCCATATAACAATCCATCTCAACCAGAACATGATAACTCCATCACACCGTGGTTATCCGAAAATGGCAAGGCAAGGCTGAAGAACACTAACACACCTAACAAAACCCATTCCAATGACAATAATAGAACCAAGAACACACATGCATAACCATGCATGCCAAATATAGCAAGGAAATCACACATGTAAATCAATACCTGCAAGTAAACTTGTTATAGCTGCTTGATCTCGCTCTTCCTTGCTTGATATTTGCTTCCTCTTTTCCTTCTTTTCCTTTCTTGATCCAATGTTGAGGTGCTCCAAGAAAACTCTAAGTGTCCAATAGTGTGAGAGAGAGAGAGAATAGAGAGAGAGCTCCAAAACTGAATTGACAAAAGATACCAACTGATCCTCATAAGCCTTTTTATCAATGTGACCTCTATTTTATTCATTTTCCATTATTTTCCTTCATTTTCCTCCTCGAATGAAAATTGTGACCTTTCACCCTCCTTTTTTCCTAATTTCCATTATTTCCATAAATAAATTGCCAAAAATTCCATTTTTCCTTTCCAAATCCTTTGTCATTTCCTTCGCCAATTTCCTTATCCATAATAAACCAAATGAACACCTGCACTAGGATGTTTTTTCCCAACATTCATCTTGGAATAAGTGTCCCATAAACGTGGCTATTATTTTGCCTTTATTAACTTTTATTACATGGAACTTTCCCCATGGCTATTAAATTTTAGTTATGGCTCTTAACATGTTTTGATTGGTAAATGAATGGTTATTGAATGCATGAACTAATATATGTTATTGCAACCATTATGAGAAGGCACTAGATCTTCTTAGTGATTTTTATATAAGTATCATACCGTTATGTTCAAATATGCATTTATAGCCTGTAGACTACATGTTCACAATGTGTTCGAAGAAATGCCTGTCATGGTTAGGCTTGGTTAGGCCAAGTCCTTGATGAATTTTTGTTTTAGAGGATTTTTATCTATGTCATTTATTGTTTTGGAAAGTTTCATCAAGTTATGGGCAGTGACCTGGAGTCTAGCCCTGAAAAGGCAGCACATATTATGTGGTCTCAGGCACAAAATTTGCTGAAAAAGACTACTGTCTCTCCCTTGTAGGTTTGTGCATGCTTATTGGATGCCTACAGTAGCATGGATGTAGGCTTGTGCATGTGATTGGGAGTTCAGGTCAGTGAAAAATAAGTTTAACTTAGGATCTGGGCACCTGGAAGGGTGGTTTTGCTCTTGGGGGTCCTATATCTCCTAAGGAAAGTGAGTAAAGTTTTGGTTTGTCAATTCTACTTCCTTAAAGGTGATCTAGGAGGTTGAATCATACATTAGTAACACTTTGTCACATGTTTACTCCGGTAGACCGGCGAGCTTGGGTAAATGTGGGAGGACGGTGTTAGAGATGCTTCAAATACCACTGCCTCACCCTACGAAGAAATCACTACATCAATTTATGTAACGTTATCACCCAAAAAAGGAGTGGATTTCCTAATCGGTACTTTCAATTGTTGATTTCCCTCATTTTATCAATTGCAATATTTACACACTAATTTACTTCATTTCTATTGTTGTCAATATCTGAACTTGATTCCATAAAAAAAATCATTTCTTTAGTTTTGATTTGGTCCCCTTTTTTGATTTGGATGAGCTCAAGCATGTGGAAAAGTAGTTTTTAAATGTGTGGAAAGACGACATATCATATGCCTAGATGATATATTCCCATAATCCAAGAGATTTGTGTATTTTTTTTTTCCATCTAAGAATCGTTCTATCAAGAAGACCCTTACGAAGGTCTATCTCAATATATATGCATGCATATGTATGTAAACCTACTAAAACTCTCTTAAGTTCTAAGTTTGTATAACTACCAAATGTATTCCCAATATCCTCAAGAAACTAATAAATACCAAAAATTTAATGGAAAACCAGGAAGGCAAACCCAACATACAATCCAGAATTGTACATAGTGTTAGGATCAAAATCTAGGAACCCTGGGTTTACAAAAAGGCATGTGCTTCCCCAAAACTAGGTTTACTCCTCAAACACATGTTGATAATTAGCTTGATTATAGAGCTAAACAATAAAGTGACTTTTAGAACATAAAGGGATCTCATACTTTTTTGTCCAAGCAACATCGATCCATTGAAACGATGTTAATATAGGAGGCCAATAGCCATTATGCAATTAACCACATATTTTTCATATAATAAATGTTGGTGGGTGACCTCCAACATCGTAATCTCCACCATTATTACCTCTTCAATATGCTCCACTATATAGGCACTAGAAACAAGGGAAGAGTTAGAATTAGTTGAAGAAGGAGAATTGTTTTTTACTACATCTCTAAAAGACATCTTAATACCCATCACTTCTACATGTAATCACAATATCAAGAAAAAAGTTGAATCTTTGAAAATATTATAATCAACCAGCTAAGATCCTCTAGTTATTTCCCATCATAAAGAAAGTGATTCTTGACAATATGAATCCCTACACTATGCTTGATCCAGGTCCAAGTGTGACAAAGGACCCTTCCAAGACCTTTTACTTTCATGATGTGTTAAATCACATTTTTAAAAGAACATAAATGGATACATGTGCATGATGTAAAGAAGAGGAACATGTCAATCATCAGCAACATAAAAACTCAAGACGTTGATAACGGAGTTCGTCCAGGAGGGACTACATCTCTAGGCCCCGGTGTCAAGATGGTGTAGGCCATTGCATTAAGTGTTGTCAATAGTGATGATGTACATAAAGGTGATGTCACTATAATACAAGGAAAATGCCCTCACGCAGGAGTGGTGCCAAGAGATGTTCCACTACAAGAACTCTCAGTCAAAAGACTCCTATCAGTATGACATAAACTCATGCATGATGAGCATCCCGCCAACATGGCATAAAGGGATCTTAGTGCAAACATACATGACGACAATATGAGTATCCCATCAACATACAACAAAAGGGAACTCAAAACATAACATGGCAAATCATGAAAACAAGTACATCACATAGACGATTCCATGTCACATCAAGAAGGAATCATGAAAACAAGTAATAAACAAGATCCCTCATCAACATTAAACAGGGATTTGTGCAGCACAATGCATGGCAAAAGAAGTACATAAACACACTGCATATACCTCACAACCAAGGGCCATCTGAAGAAGCGGATGTCAAACTGCTGAAGCTGTTTGTGCCATCAATCTCACGACATCAATCACATGGAAATGGCTGCTTGCACATAAATGTTGACACCTGCATTCCACTTACAAAAGTGGCTGAAGAATAGAATGAGCAAATTAAAAATCTGAATGCACCATCAAATTTGTGGCGTTGAATAGTGCAAAATCATCTGTCCAATTTTTGAATTCTGAGAAATTGAGAATTTGGGGCTCAAGGAATCTTTTAGATTCCTCAAAGATTCTGCTCCATGGGTGGATTGGAAATCTGCAACTCAAAAGGTGAATCTGACCTCGCCATTGTGATCTTTGCGGAAAACCATGAAAAACAACTCTAAACTTGATTATATTCCGACATGGAAAAAAATTACCTCCTCGGAAAAATTTCAAGGATCATGGTTCCGCTCCCTGTTTCTGTGGCAATCATGGTTCCACTTGCATATTGAAAAATGGTCGAAAAATGCAGAATTCTGATGGAGAAACAGACAGTGCCATTGCATTCGTGGCGTCGAGAAGTGCTGAAACCATATAAAACTTGTCAAAATCTAACAAAGTGAAAATTCGACCCTCCTGCAAAACGTTGCCTCGAACTGCGTGCACTGCCTCCTCTACCTCGAAATTCATGCCTTGTCCTGGTTCCTCCATCTCTATGAGCGCATTGTGCAAATGAATGTTTATATTAATTTTCAGGCAAATTTACCAACGAAATCAGTGTGGTGCAATGGTAAAATTGGTAAACGGTTGAGGAGGGGTCAAGTGGTCAAACCCCGCCCCTCCTTGTTCTTAACACATTATTGTTTTACTGTTTGTTTTAGAACTGAAATGTATTGGGGTCAGGTCCACATTGGGCAGCCCACCCCATATCCTCTGTATCATCATTTGAATGGCACGTTTTGTTGCATTTAATGGGCGTATATATATGAGGGTCGTTTGTTATATGGTTTGGCATTACCTTAACATGGGGCCACCACATGGTGGCAGGCCAGCCACGTGGCTAGCGCGGACTCGATACCCACCAGACCCCCAAACTAATACGTATGGGTTTATGTGAGGTGTGGGGTGGTGGCCCACCACCTTCTATATATATATATATATATATATATATATATATATATATATATATATATATATATATATATATATATATATATTAAACTTTTTAATAAAAATAAGGCCACTTTGAAATATTCGGATTTTACGTTGAAGGAGACAAATTAATTAGGCCGCAAATTCGCCCGGAATCTGGTCCAGGTTGGCCGGAATCCAGTCGCCGGATTTTGTTCAAATTGCGGCCTCCTTAAGCCTGCCCAGTCACCAAAGTCAACTTGAACTTTGACTAGCTCGTTCTCCCTCATACGAGCTCGAATTGATGAACCGTTCACACCACCGTGATCAGGACGACGAGATCTGCACTTTGGTCATGGTTCGAAAACATTCTGATGACTTTGGTTTTCGAGCTTTCATAAGCCCTCTTTGTCCTGTGTGTGTCCCTGGATCAATGCTCCAATTTCTCCTTTAAATTGACAACATCAATGCTAGAATTCATCCACATGCATAAGATTTTGTTAGAAAAAGACTTGATCATACAAACTAAAATTATGTTTTGGTACAAAGATTTGCAACAAAAAAATGTTGAATAGGGTTTCTTCTAAAACTTGTCATGCAAGCATTCTATCAAATACTTGCCATGCATAACAAACTTGACATTTATGGATTTCCTCAAACACTTATTATGTAATCATTTTGTCAAACACTTTGCAATCAACTCTATCCAACCTTTGGTTCCCTCCTCTTCTTGTTTAACTTCTCCTACCTGGCCTTGGCATGTTACTCCTTGTCCAAAAGAGCCATGTGTCTTGTGGTTTTCACATGTGGGTTGAGCTTTAGAAGAGTGCTTAAGTTCCTAAGTAGGTTTCCTAAAGCAATTTCTACTTAATTTTATTATTGATATGTTTCACAACAAATTGAATTTCATCAGAATTTACAATCCTTTCCAAATAATAATTAACCATGTTCAAATGAGGCAAATTATATATCTTTGTGTATAAGGACTCCTCAAAACCCATAATATAATGATCAAGCTTCTCAAAGGTAGGCTTCATCCATATGATAAAATTACCCAGATGCTCACCAAGATTAAGCTTCAACGAATTCATTTAATCAACACAAACAATCTACACGTCTGTAATATTCCTAAATATCATAACAAGCTTAAGCCCTTCCATGACACAAGTAATTAGAGAACCCTTCCATGAAATGTAATAGTTGTTCATCATCTTACCCTTAACAACACAAATACTATAATTCTTCTTAGCATTTTTCACATTAGCAAAATCCCTCACCTTCTGTAAAACTTTGTTGAAGATTTCACAATTCCTTTAACAATGCTATGAAGAATAAGCAACAACTCTAAGATGAATAAAATCTTGTAACCTCAAGCCCTTTTCTTGGTATTAGAATCTTTCATCAACATCAATCACCTTTAGTTCACTATAATCAAAGTTGATGTTATTTTTCTTTACAATTAAGTGCAATTATAATTAACTTAAATAAATCTTGATAGTAAATCTACAGTATCCAAAATGATTAAATCATAAAATGTAACTTTTTCAAAATTTATTAGCTTAAAAAAATTTACACCTTTACAAATTTAATTCCAATTAAACACTTAATAAATTCAAAATGTAACTAAATCAAAAATAATATATTGTAATTCACCCATTAATCATTATTTTAAAATTAGTTGTAGATTTGTAATTTAACATATTACTGAATGAAAAATATACATATCGCATCTATAATTATCTAATAGTTAAATAATTTCACAACTGATTCCTTTTCATTCAACCATCGAGGAGGGAGGTGTAATAGTAAAAGTTTGTAAGGATTCATGATTCATCCATTTCTGATTGTCTCCAAAAAATTTAAACAAATCCAAAATGTTGGCTTATGTGCAATGTGATGTAATAATGGATTGCTTGGGAAGTGATGATAAGAAAAGGAAGATGAGGTCAAAGATTAATTATGGAGTCATAATCTTAGGAATGTGCTTCTTGGATTAAACACAGCAACTACCACTATGTGTCTGCAATGGAAACCATTAATATATTTCAATCAGAATCATTGATATATTTCAACCAGGCAAAAAGGGTGGAGAAAATGATCAATATTACTGTTTAACAATCACATCACTTATATAGAACAAAAATTTACTCCCCTGTCCCCGGGTTGGTTCAAATGTGGGCCTGTTATAATGCTCAACTGTAGTTACCTTAAAACTAAATTACAGGGACCTCTGTTTTACTCGTAATCTCTGTTTCCTCATAGAATTCCCTGAACAACTTTCTATAAAACCTTCATGAAGTTTTGACATTTCATTAGAAAGCCAGAGTTGGGATGGCCAAGCAGGCAGCCTCAATTAGCGAGAGCACCCGAAGAGAGATGGAACTGGAGCGCATGAAGGCAGCAGCTCGAGCTTGGTATCGTCGTGGTCGTGGCCATGGAGGAGGAAGAAGAGCAGGCAGGACTGATCATCATGTGAAAGAAGTTGGTGTTGGGGATAAGCCTCATGGCAGGTCAATGAGATCACGCCCTATTTGGGTTTGCAGGCCTTCTCGCTACAAATTAGAAGCTGCATTGAAAAATCATGATCCTGACTCCCCTCCTCCTCCTCCTGCTGTACCCTGCAACCATGACTACTTGGATGACATGTTTAGTTATATAGATTTAGATATTGGTGAAGAAACTGCATCCAAGAAGTCTGATTTCAATGGATCAGCCTCCTGCAATCAGTATTCAAGAAGCAGCAGGTCATCATCTTCCAAGAGAGTCTCGTTTAAGGCTGAGGATGAAATTATCTTTGCAGAAACCAAGAACATCATCAGGTTGGCTGCCTGTACTAATGATTTCAACAGCTCTCTGTTCGATTCTTATGAGATCAAATCACTCTCCAACTATGTTTTATCTGGTAACTATGATGCACTGTCATTTGATGGTCGTCGTCACTCTGTGCATGGTGATGATGATGTGAGCAAGAAATGGTGGAAAGAGTTTAGTTTTCCTTATGATGACTGTTTTCCTGGAACGGCCATGAAGGGATCTTCAGGAGGCAGAGGCAGTAAGAGACATCTCTGGTTGAACTTCATGCCTTCTCTGTGTAGCAACTCTTCTGCTCAGGTCGTATTTTCTGCTATGCGGCCCGGGCAGGATGATAAGTAGAATTTTGGATATCAAATTTTGATGAAAACATGTGTTAGGGTTCATCAAAACATGTGTTAGGGTAGTTCAGGTAAATTTGAACGAAATGGGCGTTCGGGAAATGGTCTTCTAGTAGTTCAGGTAAACTTGACATGGTCAGAGAGTTAATTTCAAGTAAACTTGACATGGTCAGAGAGTTAATTTACTGTTTGTGATGTTTGTGATCTTTAAAATCAAGTTTTGATGATCTTTAAAATCAAGTTTTGATAACTCATGGTTTTGTTCAATTCCGTTGTAAATTGCCTTTGAACCAAGAATACTAAAGCTATTATTCAGAGCTGATTTGTGGCATGAATCTAAAAATGGCAGAGTAGTTTAAATTGCTGGATTTATTGCCACCAGCTAAAAAGCTCATGGCAAGATCTTGGTTTCGTTTTGGTTTGAAGTTAAATTTTCATATTGTCTATGTCTAATCTCAATGTATTTAAGACATTTGGTCTAAGAAGTTTAGTATGCACAGCTCGAGTTAGCTAACACATATTTTACACAACACAGAACATGATTTTTTAGTATCTCAACCATGGATTGCAGGAGTATGACATACTGCAGCTTCGTTCAGAGTCATTGCTGCATGCTTGTCACTGCTTAAATTCCATGTTGAACCAGTTGTTTCTTTTTAATGTATACTAACATGTCGATTAAGAATAGTAATGCCTTGACTAATTCATGTCCAACCTCTTTATGCCAATTATGTCCATACTATGTGTAGCATACTCTGGTAAAAGTTGCCATTTTCTCATATTGATTTTGACCCTTTGTCTATTACAGATAAAACTAACAAAAAAAATTCAAGATCAGGCCTCGTTTAATACTTGCTTTCTGATTGTGTGAACTTCAGAACCTTGCTGGGTAATGAAATTGTGGAAGCACTCTTAAAAGTAAAAAAGTTGTTTTCTTCTGGTCCCTACCAAGGGTTATATAGGTTTATGTTAAATTTTAAAAAATTAAAAAATTAATTTTATAATTTTATTCATTCAAATTTTAAATTATAAAATGTTAAGATTATTGTAATGTGATTTTATTAATTTGATGTAGTTCAATTTACTTTCACACTGTTTAAATTAAAAATTAATTTAAGAAAATTACAAATTATATTACTAGCATGCCAATACTGTGAATGAGAGGGTGAATGAGTGCTGTGAATGAGAGGGTGAATGAGAGTAGAGTGGCAGGTTATTGCAATCGACGCACTACACAGCAATGCAACAGATTATTGCAATGGATGCATCATCCTCCCTTTAGCATTGCAAGTTGTATGTATATCTCTTTCATCGTCCTTTGTCTATTGCCACCACACACTGAGACACTAGTTGTTTATCTCTTGTTTTTACTATAGTTGGCATTCTTACTCAATGTTCACTCCCCATAAAGCCAGGGTAGGAGCTATCCAATAAGGTCCTCCTAGGCTGTTTCTAGGTAAGTATAGCAATATTGGCCCTCTGCACTGACTTGGTGATTTTGGGTATCTTCACAATGAAGTATTCACCATCTTCACAGACTCGGTGCTCTCTGGTATCTTCTCATGTTCAAACTGTTGAAATCATTTAGCATTTCTAACACCAATCCTTACTTGTACAGTTCTGCTCTTTCTGCAACAGGAATACAACATTATACAGGTACAAATTTATTTAAATGTTTTATTAAATATGAGCCCAGCAATTTGGTCATGGCAATGGGGCACTAGGACACGAGGTTCTTGTAAACCTTTTGCTCACTCTGCAAGTTGAGTGGAGAAATTGATATCAACTAAGTAATCACTCAGGATTCCACTTGACCGCTTAGATGGATCAGTGACATTTTTATGGTTAGGCAAAGACAAAGAAACCCTCTACAACTAGTAACTTGGGCACCTTTTTCTTTTAGGTAAAAGAGAATGTGGAAAGTTCTAGGTGACTGGGTATAACCCCTTAGGGAAGGTGACTCAACATACATACTTTCATATTAAAGCGCCAAGGTCAAGGTCAGGTGCAGCCCATCCAAGCACCATACACCAAGTAACTGTTATACAGGGTTCATTGACTATATATGGTTCAAGATATAATATTTTAAAATAACTTAGTTGATAATCTCTCAGAAAGAGCATGATAACATACCACACACAATACTTTATATCCTTCCCATCCTATCCAGAAATATTAAAGATTGTGGGAGGAAACGATAGTGGTGAGTAGTTTTTGGAGTAATATGAGTGGTGATAAGTGCAATTATTGTGAACTAGTTAGCTTGGATATAAAGAAATATCCTTATAAAATTATTATAAAAATAAATATATTTATTATGAGTTTAACATGAAATAGGCAGGAATTGAATTTCATAGGAAGCATAACAATATTTCTACTAATCACTTTAACTACATTCAATGGAAGTGGCAATGGAATCATTGTGAGTTAGCTATGTGGATTTTTCCATTGATATATGACATCTAAGATTTCTCAATTGATAATTGACATCTAAAAGTAGAAATCCTAAAAAACATCCTCAATCTAAATTCATAACCTAAACTGAATAAACAAAATTCAAAATTCAAGTTGAGTAGCTTACTAAATTTAGGAGAATGAGGAAAACAAGAAATTGAATAAGGAGAAATATCGCCCACAATGAACCTTGTATTAAAATATATAACTACCACTTGCCTTATATGTATGTGTGATCATTATTGTTGGGACTATTGGTCATTATTGGTAGAGTTATAAGCTTTATGTGAAGAAATATGTTCCTATTGTTTAAGAGATTGTTAAAAGCTCGTTAGTTAGTTGAGAGATTTTTTCCAACTAAATAATCTCTTAATTTACTGTGTAGTTAAGATATTCCCTAAACCAAGTAATTGACTATCCAAAATAATTATCCATTTTTAAACAAAATAATTATATTTATATTTATAATTTTATTAATATCTATGCCAAAAAATACTTTCTAACTTAATTCATTGACTAAAAATGTTGTAAAGACATGGAAAGTACAGTGTGATCACCACCAACAACAATATCATCATTGCATCAACCAAACTTCTTTCATGAACTAAACAGCAAAGTCAAAATTCTTGGTTAGAATGGTTAAATTGGTCAAGAAGTTTGAATTTTATAACCAACGAACCGGATCTTATCAGCATGATGACAAAATTTCCCTCAAACCCTATTAGATTTACCAGATCTCAAAAGATTAAATATCGATGGGATGTCCTAGCCAATAAATCCACGAATTAATGATTAAATATTTGCTTCTTCGGTCATTCCCAGAAACTTTTTTCCTACTTCGGTCATCGTTCAAAACCTTCCCATTCACAAAGAATTTTCAGGACAGATGGAAAAGAGAGAGTAATAAAACGATACCTTAAAATTTTATAAATAATTCACGATGAGGATGTTACTTAATTTTTGGTATTATATTAGTATAGATTTATTTTAAATACAGATTTAATATGAATTTAGAGAATTAAATTTGAGATTAAATTTTTAAGTGTAAATTTTTTAAAAATGTAAAATACAATAAGTTATTTTTCATTATTTAAATTGTATTTTTAAATACTAAATAAAGTATATATTATATATAATTTTTAAAAAATTATGTATATATCATTAAAAATAAATAAATTATTATAGTTAAAATGTTTATTTTATATATAATTTAAAAAAATTATGTATATATCATTAAAAATAAATAAATTATTATAGTTAAAATGTTTATTTGGTACAACATATACTTAATTTACATTAAAATATTTTACATTAATATATATTGAAACATTTTATCACACAAATTAAAATGATTTTTATTATTAATATATTTTTAAGTATGTCAATATTAATTCTTAAGTTGAAATAATTTTGAGATTTAACATCTTACTCATACAATTTTTTACTTCTATTCATTTTTGTTTACTATAGCTGACATTATTTTTCCATTTAGAACATAGTATTTATTTTAAAGGGGCGAACGACAGACATACTTACCCATCCTCTCATAATGGGCTATAGAATGAGCCTCTCGGCTAAAAAAACTAACGCTGGTCAATGATCATTTAAGTATGTATTGGTATGTAGTGATGAGTTCAGTGTTTTGCTTAGTTGAAGCATCCTAATTGGCAATAGCCGTGTGAACAAGGAAGTTCGTCGAGATTCTAGATTCAAATCCTTTCTAGACGTACAATGTAATTATATGTAATATAATAACAACCTAAAAAAACAAAAAGGTTTTGGATTCAAGTCCTTCCTAGATGAACAATGTATTCATATGTAATATAGTATCAACCTACAAAAAAAAAAAAAAAAAGTTCATTATTTTGAAATATTATTGAAATCTAATAGAAATGGTTATAGATTTTGGAATATTTTTAAAATCTATAAAATTAAACAATTAATTTTATTTATTTCTGTCAAACTTTTTACATATTTTAAAATGTACAATGAAATTACTATGAATAAATTTATTAAAAAAATATGTTAAAATATATAATTAACATGGAAACATGAAATATTCTCTTGTATCATTGAACCTTATTTTATTTTCTATTAATCAATCACTAGATCAAAGATCACACTAAGAAAGGAGGGGTGAATCAATGTGAGAGCAATTTCATCATTTCATAACTTTTCATCAATGAAAAATTATGTATTAATGAATCATAACCATTTATAGTATATCAATAAATAAAACAATGCATCATGAAGTTATTATCACATCAAAAAACTATCACATCCACAAAAGAGGACACAAGATTTTATGTAGAAACTCATACAATAGAAAACCACAAATATCTATTTTCTTCTTATTCAATTCATTACATTGATTTACAAGCACCAACTTATTGGAGGCACCTACATCCAAGATATGCAAGTTGATCCTTATGGTAGGCGACAACCTAATTGAGGCATGAACCTTAAGAATGTGCAAGCAATAACTCATTGCATGCTACAACCTGATTGAGGTACAAATCTCAATGATAAGCAAGTTCAGACTTGCTCTAGGTTCCAACCCAATCGAGGAACCAACATCGATGCTGAGCAAGCTCTAACTTGCTCTAGGTTCCAACCTCAATGGAGGCACCCACCTCCTCATTCAACCACTTGTGGACCTCTTTTCAAAATATTTCAAACTGGATCCACTTGCTCTTCAAATCTTCAAATTGAATAACCTATTGATGCCATACTGTTGTAAATCACCTATCATACCCTGTCAAAACTCTAGTTCAATCTGCTCATCAATCTGGTCACTTGAAACTCATCTCAAAATCTTTTTTTCCCATATATTCAAATCCAATGGTAACCTGCTCATAACTTTCCAAATCACATAACTAAGATTCTAATAATGAAAAAATACATTATCTAGACTCTTCATGCCTCTAAGATTGTTTACCACTGAACTTTGATCATCCAACTTTTTTCAAATTTCAATTTAGACTTAAAATGAGCCCAGAAACCCCCAAAAACCAAATATTAATTTAATTGTTTTGCAAAATACCATTTTTGAGCAAAATTTTACAAAAATCAATTTTTCAATGCGACAAAATTATCTTCTCTTTATTCATTCTACAAAATGTAACTCACAAATAAAAAAATAAAATATTATTTTGACCTTTTAGTTGTGGAAGATCAAACTAGTGACATGGAGTATACAAACCAAACCTCATACCAACCATGCCATGCGACAATGCTTACCAAGCCATCCTCACCACGACAATGCTTACCAAGCCATCCTCACCAAATGTTTTGTTATAGTAGCACTCACTTCAAAGGGGGAGGTGGAACCCATCCATAGCTAGCCATGATTCCTCGTCTCTTCTTACATAACTAATCAAAACAACGTGCCACTCTAATATGCATCCAACTCACAATGATATGTTAAATTTCCAATGGTTAACACTCATCAATGACCAATTTACGTGTCTAATCAATTGCTCAATGGAGTTTTCCCATTCATCACAGCACCATCGGGATCATGCCAACTATACACTAGTCAACGAGTCTATGGGAGCCAAACAATGTTACCACTCTGACGTGGTGCATGCCAATCCACCAACCAAATTCTACGACAAGGCAATGTGTCACGGTGCATAGGTTCTCATGCAATATGATGACAACTCACACAATGGGGTTGATTTACAAATTAATATGAATTCACGGTGAATTTATGAAAATGGGTTAATTTTTTTGTAATGTTGAAATTTCAATATTTTATTTTTTTATCTAAATTTATATAAGCATTGTGAATTTTGATTCGGAATAAAAAACAATGTGTAGAATTATGTTGTTTTCCTAATAATATTTTTTGCAAAAGAAATGAGTGTTTATTTTTTATCTAAATTTATATAAGCATTGTGAATTTTGATTCGGAGTAAAAAAACAATATCTATAGAATTATGTTGTTTTCCTAATGATATTTTTTGCAAAAAAAAATTAATGTTATATACCATGTCAATTTCCCATTAAATGAAACGCTTGTCTTTGCAAATCTTAAGAGGTATGTGTGTGTTCACATAGCGTAACTTACTAAAAAATGTGTAATTTTAATATATATATATATATATATATATATATATATATATATATATATAAGCATGATCTACTCAGAAAGAACTAAGTTTTTCATATTAATTTTTTTTTATGTAAAAGTATATTTTTTTATTATTTTTTTAAGTTGGCGAAGTAATAGTTCAATTGCATTTTGCAAGAAAATATATTTGTATTTTTTTTTAACTTTTTCGTTTTGTATATTTTATGTTATTGATTTTTTATTCTACCTCTTTATAACTTTCCAAAAAAGTTTTATTTTTAAAAGAAATTTTATAAAAAAATATCATATGAAATTGAAAATGTCAAACCCATATGCCATTGGATAGAGGGTTCCTTGGTAAATGATCAACTCCTACACTTAAGGACAAATTATACTTAGAGTCTACTAGGGTACAAAATGGTGTTCTAGAGAAATCTATAGAATAAGAGGTAAAGCTTTGTTTTTAAGGCCCTCAGTTATCGAGCACCTAAAACGCTTGATCAAGTGTTTGAAATTCAAATTTCAAATAGCTCTAAACCCTCAATCGAGCCCTTAACTGGTGAAACAAAGGCTTCATCGAGCCTATAGCTCCATCGAGCTATCATAATTCTCTTAAAAAAATTAAAAAACGAAGCCTCTCAATACTTGTATTTAAACGAATTATAAAATTTATTTATTCCACAAAAATATTTTTTTATAAATATTCAAATATATTCCAAGCTCTAATTTTCCTTAATTATAAATCCAAATTTTATTTTATTTTACCAAAAAAATAATTATAATAACATATAAATAACTTTCTATTAAAAAAATTTAATTTTACTTTTTCAATTTTGAAATTTTTAAAAACGATAATTTGTTGATTGTTTTGATTTTAAATATAACATATTTTTATATTTTATAATTTATAAATTTTTATGTAGAAATTTTCAATAAATATAAATCAAATTATAATAAATAAAAATAACAAACTAAACTAAGCTATTTCTGACTAACATTTATGACTTTGTCATCGTTCAATGAATTTGAAATATGTCAACATAATACAAAACTAAACACTAATTATAAAGGTTATATATCAAAATACTAATTAATTATTAAAAGAAATCATATGTTATATTTTTTCAAATCATTACTTTAAATATTTGTAAATTTTATAATATTATTATTTTAAAAATAATTTCATACGCACATTTAAATCTAGATTACTCAAATTCAAATTAATCAAATAACGTTTTAAAATTTATGATTTCATTATGTTTTTATTATTTTAAAAATATATATTGCAAATTTAAGCCAGGAGTAAAAAGATAAATAAATATATACTTCTCAAATTTTACAGGTTAGAGAGATGTATCATAGTAGATACCATTGCATCTATTACAACTACATTAATTATAACTTATAACTATTAAAACTACGTTAATTATTATTGCACTCATTTCTTTTCCTGAACCAGTGGATATGACTGCAATATATATATATATAATTTTGATTTTAATAGATTGTGTTTATTAACTCTTATTGAATTTTTGAATTGCACTTATTCATATAAAATGTTATAATATCTATTAAAATCAAATTGATAAATTTATAATTTACCAAATTATAAATATAAGAATATCACAATTTCAATTGCAAGTGGGATAGAATCTTTTTTCAAATCTATACACTAAAATGCTAGAAATGTAATAAGAAATTAATCCACACCATTGTTAATTACCTATTAAAATGTAATTATTATTATTATTAAATCATCAAATACTTACAATTTTAAAGTGTGCATATCATTATTGATATTTACATAAATTTTAAAATTTCCAGATTTAAAGCTCTATCAAGCCTTAAATCTTGATCGAGATCCTAACCTGTGGTTACATAGGAGCTAGATGGAGAGTTAGTTTTAATGCTCAATTGAGTTTCTTTCTTAGCACTCGAAGAGCTCGATCAAGCACTTAAAATGCTTAATTGAGCCATCTTTGTTCCATCTAAATGTGCCCTCTCTTGCCAAAAAGTGTAACCCAACTCCATGCTTTGACCCTCCAGCTAATCTGATGTGTTAATACAATGTTGGGTCAACAATGTATTAATTTACCCTTCAATGTATTAACATTTGTCTAATATAAAGGCCAACTCAAATGATATGTCCAATATGGAGTCGTGTGGCCAATCCTACGTGTCAATCCAATGGAACCTTTTGACATCTCCTATTGAACCTTCGCTATGTTCTATCCGAGAGTTTAACTTTGTCATCGAGCCTCTGCTATATGTAACATGTCACTAAACCTCCACAAATGTTAACATTTCTTCTACCAAAACCCTTCTATCAGAACTCTGCCAAAATCAAACTTCTACTAAGCCTTTATTATCAAATCATACTTCCACCAAGAATAGAGTGATGCTATTGTGATCACTATTTTGTTAGGGATTTGAATGAAATCAACCAAACTTCAAGGTTTCTCCTCGGCCATGTATGAAACATGATTCCGATCTAATTCTGCGTCAAGACGAATCATTACAATGAAACAAACAAAACCAAAACACTAAACCACAATCCAGGCTATGTGTCTTCAATACCATTCATTTTCCAAACACAAAACTTGTTCTTTATTAACATTTTTTTTTTCTTTCCAACTAGAGCCCTTAAACATGTGTATATATACAGAATCAAGTGGTCTGGGGTTTATATGGGCCGACGTTGGACCAATATTTACACCCTTATGACCAGGCAAGGTCGATGTTCAATCCTTCATAGCTGTAATTTAAAAAACCATACGAGTATGCTAAGACCAAGGACTCAACTCCTTTTATTATCATGGTCCCATATGACTGTGAGTTGTGACTGGGTCCCTAGTCATTCGCATGATGAAATTAGTATGATGTGATCATTGCATGTGATAGCTCGTGAGGGGTGTCGCATGTCACTCATATTTGAGCTTTTCACCAATCAAAGGTTTCCAAAAATACTTACCATGTGGCGGCCCTTGGTGATGCCACATCACCTTGTTGACATCATCAGAGGACATATCATCCCATGTTATGCAAGCAACCATGTCATGTCTTGTAATGTTCTACCATGTGTTTGAGCTACCACATCATCACATCGGGCCAATCAACATGCATCAAGTGTCAATCTATCATGTCATCATATTGAGCCAATCAAAATATGCCAAGTGTCATGAAAATTCCAATTGAATTTGCCACCGATGCCTACAATGAACGCCTGCCACATGTCACGATTTTATTGGATCTATGGGGTTGGTTAAATTTTGTGCAATTTTGACATCATCCACAATTCATTGTTTTGGTTATGGTTGGATTTGATGAAAGTTGCACAGTGTTTAATTGCATTAAATAGTGCACAGGTCTATGTTCCCACACCATCAATTAATCTGCCAGTGATTAATCTACCCTAAAGATGCACACTCTATAAATAATTTGGTGTTATGGGTTTTGCTCTATAGGTTTAGGTCCTCTACTTAGTGTTGATCTTGAAATGGCAATAACTTCTCATCCAGGAGGTATTTGTAGAGTGAGATATATTGTTGGGAAGGTTTGGATGAGGCTTATGCAACCATGTTGCTTATAGGGTCATCACATAACCTTGTCAAAAACTTAATAAATTTCAATCCTCCTTTGACATCACCTGATGAGGGTTGCCATACTGCTTGCATTGAGTCATGAATGATATTGTTGTTGTCTTGGTCATCCCCTTTGACATCATTGACACTTGTTTTCATCAATGACGACACTATGTGCAACAATATCCCCATTTTTTATTGATAGTAACACCACTATACATTGAGAGTCATTAATGGAAATAAACCAAATTCCCCTTGACACGTTGTTGGAAACTTCTCCTAATTAGTCTACAAGATGTTCTCCCAGTGTCTTCCTTTGTCTCTTCAATATCTACAATATACCCCCCTTTGACATTAATGGAAAAGGGACATGGTTACCCACCAATGCTTCCATGACTTTTCCTGGAACTAAATTTGATATAAGTGGATTCTCTCCTTGAGACCATGTTGTAAGTTCCAACCAATGCTTGTCTAACAATTCTCTTCCTGTGGACCTGATAGAATCTCCCCCCAAGACGATGCCACCCAAAATTGTAAGTGTGTGCCTTTGTTCTCCAATTGTGGTAAATCTAATAGAGCCTCCCCCTAAGACCATGTTCCCTTCATCAATAAGTGCCTGTCATGTTTTCATTCTCTAATTGTACCTAAATTATCCTATGGACCTAATAGAGTCCCTTATTGGGACCATGCTCCCTTCAAACATTTGTAAGTGCCTGCCAATACTCTCAATTTTTGCCTCAACTTTCGTATGGAATTGTGAATTTGGTGAAGTCTCCCCTAGAAAAATGATTAGGAATCCCCCCTACGAAGATTTTTCCTTCTTTCTTTCTATCCTCAAATCTACCTACTCAATGTATGTTAGTGTCTCCTTCTCCTCTCGATCAAAGTTCATTGATGTCTGTATCATTGTATTCCTTTATCAATATTTCTTCTTGGTGATGTATTACTTCCTATTAAACATCTCCTCTAATCAGTACATGCTTTCTATCATACTCTCCCATCAATCGTAAGTGTTCGAATCTTCTCAAATGATTGACACCTTGATCTCTTCCATTAGTAACTACTTCCATGATAATTACCATCCTACCTTATTTTCTCCTTCATATTTTCTTCCTTTTACATCATCCAAAATAACCTTGGTATTGTCCTTGACACGTTCATTACCTCCTAAATCATTTTAGTCTTTTCTATGCATCCCACCAAAGCATACTTGTCATAATAATATTCAAACTAATAACTTATTTATTAGGAAGAACTTCAGATAGATCAATCACGGGTTCTGCTTTAGGGAACATAACATGATAAACAACTCATATTAGGGCCTTGAACATTCAAGGAAGGTCCAGTTTTTGGTTCAACATGTTTTCTTCTTCAAACCTTAGTGTGAATTTCTATGTTCCTGGTAGAATCCTTTCCCTCAATGGTTTTCTTAGGGAACCTCATGTTGCATTCCCGTGCAATGTGACCGAGATAGTGGCATCTAAAACATCTTCTATGATAAATAAATGAAGGAAAAATTGATACATACACTATATTATTGAATCCATATGAATCTACTCTTCCTATTGTTTAAAAGTGTAACTAGGTCCGATCTTCATAATGAAATCTAATTGTGATATTTGTAAAATAAAATTATTATTGTAATGCTTGCTTCATGGGTTTCATGAGCAAGAGATTTTATTTTTAGATGGCTCCCATTGAGATCCTTTAGGATTTGTCATAAAAGTAAAAAAGAGTCAATGTCATGTATGAAGAACCCTTCTTGGGCATGTTACAAATGTATATGAGTCTATAGAATTGTCAAGAAGCCCTCCAAGACAAGCACAAGTCACTCCTCTTCAAGTTGGCCTCTAGATGAAGTGAAGAACTCATGTCGGCTTCACCTAATGGAGACACACCTATTAGAATACACATGTTGGATTATTTATATAGGACAACCACTATATATATGTGTGTGTGTATAGGGTCTTCATATTTTACACAATCAACAAGTTCGGATCTCTCTGAAATTTAGATGACAAAGTACAGAGAAAAGTTCATATACCTCTGTAATTCGGATAGGAGATTACAATGACACATTCATATCTCAGAGAAGAAAAGTTTACGAGATATGACACAGTCTACAAGCTCAGATTTCAGAGAAGACTGTGGTTCACAGATTCAATGTTATCTTAGCTTTGGTGTTGCTACAATGATCACATTTTGATGACATTACAATGATGTGTTTCAGTGCCATCTCAAGTGTGTCTACAGTTCGTTGCTATCATAGTTTATCTTAGTATGATCAGATAAGAGATGATCTCAACTTGTTTTAATGTTATCACTGTAACTATGTCACAGTGCTAAGAAGGTCAAAGCAGAAGAGGATTCAAGAAGAAGAAAAGAGCAGAAGACAGTCAAGAGAACTGGTGTCTTGGTCTTGGAGTGGCTAATAGGTCAAGCATATTGGTATTGGTATTCATCAATTTGAATATCTATAAGAATAATTTGTGCGGTTTTTCCTCTCAAAGCGTGACAAGTTTTGGCCCTGGCTCATAGCCTACATTTTGTGTCTCTTGTCTATCCATGTTCATGCATTGGTAGTTATTTAATGAAAAAGAACACTAATAAATTAAGTAAAAGAAGATCCTAATCTAAAGTTGTAAAAATCACTCACAAGAAGTCACTAATTGAAGATAAATCACCTAATATTTTATGCCCTATATTTCTCAACATGGTATGAGAGATAAGGTGACAATGTCAAGAAAAGGGCATATAATCAAAGAGACACGCAAGGATCAAGTTTCAAAACAAAGCATGTCAAAGTGAAAGTTCAAGATCTACATTGAAGAATCAAACCCTAAATCAAGGAAGAAATTTTACTTCAAAAGAAGTCTTGGGACCACCAATAAAATAATCAAGGCCAAAGCCTTATTTCTACTCAAGGTGAATAGATATACAAATCAAGGAAACTAGAATTATATTAATCCAAGAGAAGCATTTCTAGATAAAATATCATATCATCTTGGAGAAAGTCAAAACCCTAGAAGTATTTTTGAGATCCACACTCTATCATCACCAAAGGAAGCCTCAAGGAGTTTGTAGACTATTAAATCAAGAGAAGCAAGATCAAGAGCCTGATCATTATCTTCAAAAGGTTTCAAGGAACAACCCCCCTCCCCGCGCCACCCCCCCCCCCCCCACACACACACCAAATTGAAGCAGGGACCTCCTTATCAACAAGATCCGAGGAGCATCAAGACATCTTCATCGATCATCATCAACAAAGGGATCAAGTTAAATATTTTATCTTCACTTGACAAGTAAGTACCTTTTTCTTCTATAATATAATCTAGTAAAATGACTTCATTTTGCAAGGAAATAAATAAGCTAGTTGGGTCATCAAACTTCCTTGCATGGAAAATAAGGATAGAAACAGTCCTCGAAGAAAAATGAAGTCATTGATCATATTAAAGAAAAAGTCCCCAAACCATCCGAATGAAAATTACTATTTGAATACATGGAAAATGATCTAACAGATCAAGATATTCTTTTGGAATACATCAAAGATTCCCTCATTCCTCGTATAGCAGGATTGGAGACATCAAAAGAGATATATGATAAGCTAGTAGAACTATTCTCTGAAGATGTGATAAAGAACGTCATATCACTTAAATTTTATCTACACAAATTGAAGGTGTCAAAGGATAAAGGGTCATCTTCATAAGATCTCAACTACAAGATAAGAAAGATGATTCGAGATAAGGAAATGATCTCCATTGTTCTAAATACACTCTATGATGAAAAAGGTAACAAATTTCTATGAGGATAAGAAATTTATTCCATTCAAAAACTTGTGGTTTCTATGCAAGATAAAGGAAGAAAGGTTGACAGAAAAAAGTTCTCAAACATTTGTAGAAAGCAAAGAAGAACATAACTAAGATTCAATGCTATGAGCAATACAAGAAAGATTATCATAAGCTCAAGAAGGGAAATTTCAAGAAAGATAAAGAAGAAGCCCATACCACCAAAGAAGTGGAAGAACCTGAGAAGAAGAAGCATCAGGAGGAAGTGAGATATCTCTACTATAACTGAGATAATCTCCTCGACTAAGAACTCTTCAGTTTTAATAAGATAAGAAGCATTGTATAGGATGCATCATATTAGAAGATGACATCATGGTAGAAGCATTTCAAGTAAGAGCTTGTGACCTCAGCATAGGAAACATGAAAGATGTCTGGAACAAAATGTATGTCAGTCATCTATGAACGATATAGCTCTTGGGAACCTCATGGGAAAAAGGAAGAAGTCATCTAGAACAAGTCTCATCATACATCAGTCAAAAGGAAACATATGTTGGATAAGGGATATTCATGATCCGAAAGATTCTATAATGGAATATTCGTCAAAAGGTTCACCGATATAGAGAGGAAGCAAAGGTTTTCATAAGGAGTTCCAATCTGTGGATTTCAAGGGATGATTTTATGATGACATAAGAGATGAAGCAGATCAAGGGGTTGAAGCTCTTTTCAATCAATGAAGTTGCTAAAAGAACGCTAGATGACCTAAAGGTAAACGAGGTATGTATGCTTGTATTCAATATTATAAATTCATTTCGTATGGTTGCAGGTAATATGGATCACTGCTTTAGCTTGAGAATCATGATCAAAGGAAAGGAATCTCCTCCTATGAAAGGATGCTTGAAGGCATGGGCCACACTAGATGAAATCAACATAATATGTCCTCATATGGAATATGAGGTGATTGACAGTAACTAGAGGAAATTTGATTGAAAAATACTGGGAATGAAACATGTGAAGAAAAGAAGGAAGAGATCGTAGACTATGCAACCATGGAAGAAGGAAATCAACATGCAGGAACTAAAATATTTGACTATGATATCTCCTAGAAAGATATGAAGACTCTGATGGAAATCTAAAAAAGAAAGAGACCCCTGATATTTGGGAGATGTTTCAACATGTATACATGATACTCATGCCAATAGGAAGATGTCATGATGAAAAACCATCACAAAGGTAATTTTGATTTAAGTGTTCATTTCTTACTTTTCAAGAAATATTTGGATGGGCTTATGCAGGACTGCTAAAGGAAGAACTGTGGATGTATTCCAAGAGGACCATGTAGAAGGATGTAAGATCCTTCCAAAGAGGATAGCATGTAGAAGGAAACATGACACGAAGCAAGGCCATATGTAGATTGATAGATCACTTTTTGATGAAATGAATGATGACATGACTGACCCGTGGATGAAATAGATAAATGGTCTCTACCCTATGAAGAAGTCCAAAAAGATGAAGACTTCGTGACAAAGAAGAAATTCATGACATCAAAGGAAGGAGCTTTTCAAGTAGCTAATTGTCCCTTCATCTCCACCTGAGGAGATGTTATAGGTCCCTAGATAAGAGGCAGCCTAAAAACATGTTTTCTTTCTTGATAGAAACTTGGAAGCAATATGTCCGCCCTAATTGAGAGGGAGAGATAGACACATCATTCTAGTCTTCACTTCTGAAGACAGAATGGAGGATTGGGTAATCATTTGGCATCTAATTCTCTTTGAGGATGAGACATGGAATCCAAGATAAGAGTAGTCGTAGAGGACCGATATTCTTTGAGGACTGGGAATCCAAGATAAAAACAGTCCTGATGGAACACACCCTGATAACCCGGGTGGGGTATGTTCCAGGAGATACAATGATTAGGGTGTCTATAAATCATTGGTCTCACCAGCATTGAGCTCAGACCTCGTGGAGAGAGAGAGTTGTTAGTCAAGGCCTTGCTATGTGACAATGTTGGTTGATATGATGTTATACAGATGGGTTACCAATCTAATTCTTCTTATGAGAAATTATTCATATTGAGAATGACCAAGTACCATTATGAATACCTCCCTAGTTAAGAGGGAGTGTTGAAAAGTGTAACTAGGTTCAATCTTCATAATGACATGTAATTATGATTTTTGTAAAATACAATTATTATTATAATGCTTGCTTCATGGGTTTCATGAGCAAGAGATTTTATTTTTAAATGGATCCCATTAAGAGCCTTTAGGAATTGTCATAAAAGTAGAAAAGAGTCAATGTCATGTATGAAGAACCCTTCTTAGGCATGTTACAAATGTATATGAGTCTATAGAATTGTCAAGAAGCCCTCCAAGGCAAGCACAAGTCACTACTCTTCAAGTCGGCCTCTAGATGAAGTGAAGAAATCAAGTTAGATTGACCTAATGGAGACATACCTAGTCGAATAAACATGTCATCTTATTTATATAGGACAACCACTATATATATGTGTATAGGGTCTTCAAATTTTACATAGTCAACAAGTTCGAATCTCTCCAAATTCAGATGACAAAGTACAAAGGCAAGTTCGGATACCTATGTAATTCAGATAGGAGATTATAGTGACACATTCATATCTCAAAGAAGAAGAGCTTTGGAGCTATGAAATAGTATACAAGCTCAGATTTCAAAGAAGATTGCGGCTAATAGATTCAGTGTTGTCTTATTTTCAGTGATGCTACAGTGATCACATTTCAGTGACATTACAGTGATGTGTTTTAGTGCCATCTCAAGTGTGTCTACAATTCATTTCTATAATATTTTATTTCAGTATGCTCAGATAGGAGATGATCTCAGTTTGTTTTAATGTTATCATTGTAACTATGTCTCGGTGCTAAGAAGGTCAAAGCGGAAGAGGAGTCAAGAAGAAGAAAAGAGAAGAAGACAGTCAAGAGAACTAGTGTCTTGGTCTTGGAGTGGCTAATAGGTCAAGGGTCTTCGTCTTTGTATTCATCAATTGGACTATCTAGAAGAAGAATTTGTGCAGGTTTTCCTCTGAAAGAGTGAGAGGTTTTGGCCCTGGATCATAGCCTACATTCTCTGTCTCTTGTCTATCTATGTTCATGCATTGGTAGTTTTTTGATGAAGAACAACACTAATAAAGTAAGTAAAAGAAGATCCTAATCTAAAGTTGTCAAAAGCACTCACAAGTAGTTACTAATTAAAGAGAAATCACCTAATACTTGATGGCATAGATTTCTGAACACCTACAAACATGCTTCTAAGAGACTAATAACCTGTTGGAAATAATACTTAGAGGAGGGGTGAATCAGTATTATCAGATCAATAATTTTTCATTTCCCAAACAGATTTATATATGCTACTTCTGTGAAGTGAAATAGCATGTACACGCTACTATTATTAGAGAAATCACCGTATACCCAGATAACTTGTGATTTAGTCAATTTATCATGTGTTGATCTTCAACCAGTGCATTAGTAACTATTTAAATAGTTAATTAAAAATAGAACAAACCATCACACATAAGTAACACACATGAACACCAAGATTTAAGGTGGAAACCTAATGTGGGTGAAAACCAACTACTGCTATCATCTCTATCTTCTTTTAATAATAAGAAAATCTATTTACAATCTTGTACTGGTGCAGACTCATACTAGTACACAGGCACCCACCTGCAGAAGGCTACAACCTTCTCTTGTTTTCCAACTTCTACTGGAAGGGAGCTACAACCCCCTAGTTCGTGTAATAGCCAATGTGTTTACTAGTACATAGGTGTTGGCCTATAGAAGGTTACGACCTTCTCTCTTCCTCCAAGGACCACGTTTCATAAATTTTCAGAATGGATGCTCCTGGTACACAACAATACACATGAGGGCCTCGTTTCATCAAATTTTCATGCTGGACCCATCAGAACTTTCAAAATGCATCAACCAATAATCAGTTAATCTGAATAGTCAGATCACTGTCACCAGAACATTGTGTTGAACCCAGAAACCTGCATTATCATTCAAAACCAGCTACAACCTCAAAAATCATGCATCAGAATGTATTCACTACTTTACTAAACCCAACCTGTGTGTATACGCTACTTCCTTTAATCAAACCTATGTTTAGCTTCAAAACTACTGAAACATAAAACTTCTAATTCAAGTCTGTATCAACCAGCAATATATTGAACATCTACTGTCAATTTATAGAGCTTTACACATGCAATAATAGAGATCACCCTTCTCACTTATACAATTAATCAATCAAATACCAAAATCCTTATGCGTTCAATTTTACATTGAGATATAAGAAGACTTTATTGACAGACAACAGTAAAACAACAGAACAAATCAGATAGATCAGTAAGATCTTGAAAAATAGCCTTTTATTTTGTATAAGCTACTTGGAAGAGTAGAACCTACATGTACACGCACTTTTACTGAGATGAACCAGCGTATAGATCTAAAAATATTAACTCATAACTTCACTGAAATTCAGAACTTCGGACAAACCCAGATCATGACATTTAAAGAATAAAATAGGTTTACATAATCAGATCTAACCCAACCAATATCAGATCATTCAGTGATAAGTCATTTTAGGTCTCATGATCCTGATCCAACATTGAATTGAAGGTGCACAAAATATTTCAGATCAAATGACAAACATAGCCCTTGCAACATAAAATACACTTCAGATAGAAGTATTACTTAGAAACCCTTTCACTTGCACACCCTGGCCTTATGATATTCTCCTCCTTATATAGTTTTAGGCCTTTCTCAATACCTCGGACCAAAACCACTTAGGACTCGTGGTATTCTTGGACGGGATCAAATAGTCATTACTCTGCTCAATATTGTGGGTTAATACCATGGTATTGACCCTTGGTATTGTCTCCTCTTGAATTTCCTTGATTTTCCAACATATACGCGCTTTTCTTCTTGTGAAAGTGCGTGTATACGTATATGCTCTTTTTGTTCTGTGAACCAGCATGTATACATTGTTTTGACTAAGTGGACCTACGTATACATCTTAAACTACTTTTCACCATCCTTTACCTTCAACTTCTTCATTCTGATTAGTAGACTTTAGTTCCATCTCCCTGTTCTTCTATACTAATGCCCGGTTACATCTGAATGGACCTGTTACACTGTGGGTTGCCTTTTATCGAAATTGAATTGACCTATGAGTGAGTTTTCATCAGGGAAACACTTGTATCATAATGCTAACATAACCATCTTTGTCATAGGCTTTGCAATCCCTAGCCTTATGCCCAAAATTTGTACATAAAAAGAAATATCCAGGAAATGTACATTGATACCTAAATGAGAAAGACTCCCATGAATATCTTCTAAATATATTGTACCTTGGAGGAGAATTGATCCTT
This sequence comes from Pinus tabuliformis, assembly GCA_031772625.1. Taxonomy (NCBI): domain Eukaryota; kingdom Viridiplantae; phylum Streptophyta; class Pinopsida; order Pinales; family Pinaceae; genus Pinus; species Pinus tabuliformis. The sequence continues at coordinate 497,142,950 of CM062818.1, read as the reverse complement.
TGATGATGCTTTACATTGTTGTCTTCTTCCTAATGACACCTTTTGAGAACATCGACATAACTTCCTGGGGTAGAAACACTTCCTATATGGCATTCTATATATTTTTCTTTGACCTTATCTCCAAATTCAGACTTTGGAGACTTGAAGCTTGAGTCTTCTTTGCAAGGAGACATACCTGTATAACCAAGACCTATTTTGTCACTTGGAGATCTATGACAACTAATAATGTTATCCAACACTTGTGATATCTTTGGGTTCTTGTTGATCTTCTCAACTTCATGCCTCAATGAAACAAATTTTTCCTTAAGTTCATCACATTCTTCTTCTTTCTTTAATATTTGGATCTTCATTACTTCTTCAAATTTATATTTTAAGTAGATGATTTATTCTTTTGCTTTGTGATTCTTCTCTTCAATTTTTTTCACTTTTTCTTCTAGATGATTCACCAATGCTTCCTCATTATGTTTAGATTCTTTTAATTGTGCTTCAGGAATGGAAGCAACACGATCTTTGCTTTCCAATAATTCTTCGATTCTTAAGAGTTATTATTGCCCTTTTTTTTTCCATTTATCATCTGATTGTTGACTTTTTATAGCTTGTCTCTCAAGGAGATGTTCTCAACTTCTATTGATTTACAATGATCTTCTTTTTATTTCAATTTTCTTTGCCATGTGTCTTCCCTTCTTACTTCTTCTAGATGGATTTCCATAACTGCTCTTTCTTGAGCTTGGTTTTAATATTTCTTCAGTAGCTTCTCTTAATATTTATTCATGGCTGTAAGATTACTTATATCTTCTAAACTAGAAGTGAGCTCTTTTTTCATTATAAGTTCCTCTTCATGATTTTTTAAAACTTTTATTACACTTTCTAATCCAAGTTTCACTTATTCAATTTTTCTTTCGGCTTCTTCCTTTTTGCATCAAGCCTCAATTTGATGAGTAATATCTTCTCCATTATGTGTAATAGGACATGGACACACATAATTATAATAACCTTATTTACCACAATTTAAACATAATGTTACACCTGATTCTTTATCATCCATGTGTATGTAGAAGGATTTTTCCCGCAGATCACATACATGATTGCAACCCTTCCTTTTATGAGATAGCTTCTTCTTGCTCTTTCCCTTATTGGCCATAACTTCCTTGATCTACCTTCCAATAGTTAACTATTCCTGAAGGAACCTACTCTAATACCACTTTTTGGACCAAAGATCGCATTTAGACGTGGGGGCGAATCAGTGTGAGAGTAATTTTCCCAGTTCACAACTTTTCATCAATGAACAATTATGTATCAGTGAATCATAACCATTTTCAATATATCAATAAATAAAACAATGCATCATGAAGTTATCATATCATAAAAAAAAATCAAGAAGCTATCATATGAACACAAGAGGACATAAGCTTTTGCGTGGAAAGCCATACAGGAGAAAATCACAAACTTTTCTTCTTCTTCTTCAAATAATTACATTGACTTGCAGGCACTGACCTACTGGAGGAACCTACCCCCAAGATATGCAAGTTGTTAATTATGGTAGGGTACAACATGATTGAGGAACCAGCCTAAAAAATGTGCAAGAAACAACTCACTATAAGTTACAACCTAGTTGAGGAAGGCACAAATCTCGATGATAAGCAAGATTCAACTTGCTCTAGGCTCCAACCTAATTGAGGCATCAACCTCAATGATAAGAAAGCTCCAAATTTCTCTGGGATCAAACCTAATTTAGGCTTCAACCTTAATGGAGGCAACCACCTCCTTTTTCAACCTCTTGTGGACCTCTTTTCAAAATATTTCAAATTGGATCCACCTACTCTTCCAAACTTCAAATAGAATAAAATTCATTGCTATCATATTAGTTTCAATCCCCCGTCATACCCTATCAAAACTACGCTTCAACCTTCTCATCTATCTGGTCACATAAAACTCATCTCGAAACATATTTATACCATATACTCAATTCCAGTTGTAACCTACTCATAAGCTTCCAAATCATATAATTGAGATTCTAATCATTAAAAATACATTATATAGACTCTTCATGCCTCTAAGACTGTTCACCACTAAGCCCTGATCATCCAATTTCTAGATTTCAATTTGGACTTAGAGTGAGACTAGAGACCCCCAAAAACCATATAAAGGCATATATTAATTTAAATGTTCTACAAAATGTGCTTCTCAAGGCACAATTCTAGAAAACACCACATTCCAGCAATGGTGTAACAAAATGATATTCTCTGATTGATTATTCATTCTATAAAATAAAACTCATAAATAAAAAATAAAATATTAATTTGACCTAATAATTGTCGGAGATAGAATCAATGACCTTAGGTATACAAACTAGACAACATACCAACTATGTCATGCGACGATTCTTACCAGGCCATCCTTGCCAACAATTTTGCTATGGTAGCACTGACTTCAAAGGGGGAAGTGGAAATCGATCCATGACTAGTTAGGATTCTACGCCTTTGCTCACATAGCTAATAAAAACAACGTGTCAATCCAATAGACAGCCATCTCACACTGATATGTTGATCTACTAATGGTTAACACTTTTCCAATCAGTGATCAATTGACGTGCCCAATTAATTGTTCAACGAAGTTTTCCAACTCATTGCACCACCATGGGGAGCATGCCAACTATAAAATAGTCCACGAGTCTATGGGAGCTAAACAATGTTACCAGGGTGAGATAGTGCGTGCCAATCCACCAACCAAATTCTATGGTAAGGAAACGTGTCAGGTTACACATATTCTTATCCAATATGATGACAACTCCCACAGTGAGTTGATTTTCCAACTAATATGAACCTAATTGATAAGACATTTTAATACAACGTTGTCTCAACAATGGATTATCTATCCTTCAATGTATTAAAACTTGTCCGATACAAAGTCCATCTCAAATGATGCATCTGATATGGAGTTGTGTGGCTGATCTGACATGTCAATTCAACTAAACCTTTTAACCTCTACTATTGAAGATCTACTATGTTATATCTAGGAGTTTAACTTTGTCACCAAGCCTCTACTATTTATAATATGTCACTAAACCTCCATAAATTGTAATATTTCTTCTACCAAAACCTTTCTATCGAAACTCCACCAAAACTAGACTCCATTAGATTTATGCCAAGACTTTATTATCGAACCAGACTTCCACCAAGAATAGATCTATGATATTGTGATGGTTCTTTCGTTAGATATTCAAATGGAACCAACCAAAATTCAAGGTTTCTCCTAGGCCATGTCTAAAATGTGATTTTGATTTGATTCTAGCTCAAGGGGAATCATTACAATGAAACAAAAAAAAAATGGAACAATAAACCATGATCCAATTATTGTCTCTAGAACCATTCATTTTCCAAACACATATCTTATTCTTTGTTAACATATTTTCCATTCATACACATATCTTATTCTTTGTTAACATATTTTCCATTCATTCCTACTAGAGCCCTCATACATGTGTGTATCTACACATTAGAGTGGTCCAGGGTTTATACAAGCCGATGTGGGACCAATATTCAGGCCCTTATAACCAAGTGAGGCCCGCATTCAACCCTTCATATCCATAATTTTAAAAACCATATTGTTGTCTTTCAAATTTTTTCAGTGACACAAAACAATATAAAAGGACAATATTCAATGAGGATAAAAATATCTTGCCACTTCAAGTTGAAAGATTGGCCTTCCTTAAGCTCAAGGGCTATTCCCTGTGAACTTGTATTTATATATTCTATGATAATTTCTAGATATGGCTAGATTATGAATAAGTATCAAAAACAATAAGTGGTCAAGATTTATATAGAAAGAAACTTATATAAACCATATAATCGATGAGCCCATGTAAACTTTAAGGATGTAGTGATAAACATCGTAAACATAAAATAAGAAAGGACATACATTACAATATGAAGAAAAAAAGAGTTAAATAAAAAAAGAAAATTAACATCATACAATATATTATGTATAATTATATTTCTCATGAAGAGAGCAACAAAATCATCCAAGATCATGTATTGGTATGGTTAGCCTGCAACAAATCAATTAAATAAATTGACTCGAATACTTCAGATAAAGTAAATACAAAAGAGAACGATTCAAGTAATAATACAATGTTTTATTAATTGATCATGTCAATCGCATGAATAATTAACATAAACTAGAATACAACAAGGTACAATTAACAAAACATAAATAACGCATAACAATATATTTCAAATTGCATATCAAAAAAGTCTGAAAAACAGCACGATTTGGTTAACCTAGAGTGTGCATTGAAACCACTCAAGAATAAGTTTCACCTCTCCAACAAGTTAACCCCCTCAAAACGAATTTGAGGACCTTATATATAAGACAATTCAATAATTGTTTGAATAATTGGATTTTATCTATAGAATTACATTGCATAATTGAAAAATAAAAAACTACTTGCGAAAAACATTTTTGTTTTTTGAGTATTGCTTGAAAACTTTAGTCTTTCACTTCAATTCACCATTAATTGAGGACTTTAGACACTCTTCTTCTTTAGCTTCGAAAAAAGCATGACCGTTTCCCCTTCATCCGCTAATTCTTCAATTTCTTCAATCACGGATTGTAAAGGTGGAACGTGTCAATACCTTGTGCAGTGAGGCTTCTTTTTAACTTCTAAAATTTGTCCCATTCAGTTGAAGATACCGATTTTACTTTCTTAAATTTCAACTAAGTCACGCTAAATTGAGATAAGAGCTAATAAGGAGCAGAGGGAATTTTTTGGATCATATTATCTAGGAGGGCCAATCCACTAAAATATCTGAAGCGAGAGTTTACCAGTAACTATCTAGAAACGAATTCATCGTAAGTAATAAGAAGATATCAATGTTCTGCACATGAGTGCATAAAGTAGCGGTCGGGGTTGTCGGTTTGCACGCATCCCGGTCATGTTCGAATCTTGTGGAGCTGCGCGGATGTTGTAGGGTATGGCGTATATCCCGGCTGTGATGGCGAATATTCCGATGTATGATGGTTTCGATGTCACTGTTATCAGCATTGTCTGATATGTATTCAATGTAATAAAAGAGGGCCCTATAATGCTTCTGCTTCGGAACTAGCCCCTCCCTTAAAAAAAAAAAAAGAAGATATCCATGGTCTTATTTATCCTTTTTGAGAGCATCCTAGAACTGTTCTTCTGTCACCAACCAAGGAGAATTTTTACCGAAAGTGGAATTTTGAACCTTTGGATATAACTACTCTCTTCCTTAAACTCTGCAATGATCTTCCTAGCTCTGACAATCTTGTTATTCATTTGTTCTATATATTTTTGCTTCTCTTTGACTGATAATACTTCTAGTATACACTCATATCTCTTAGGTAACTGTAAGAGCTTAATCTTGTATTCATCTGGTGTATTCAAACAATTGATTCTCTGATCCACCTCCTTTAACCTTTCCTCCACTAAAGGATTTATGTTCTTTATTTCAATTTTGGCATATGCCATGACTACTACCTCACAACAAAGGAGATTCACATAAGGTTTTATCTTGAGGATTTTTTCATTTATCATCTCCCCAACATTGTTTTTGGCCTCGATAAGAGTAGCCCTTTCCAATGTGATTTTCTCCATATATTGTTGCAAATATTGTATTTCTTCTTGCTTTGATTTTAGCACTGACTACACACCTTTAATAACTCCATATTTATGTTTTATCTTATTGTTCCACTTCTACTCTAGTTGATTTCTCTCTTGTTGTTCATTTTCTATTTTTCCCTCAAGTTCAACAATTTTAATCTCAAAGAAATTTAATTTTTCTGGATTGACATTATTTGTTGCATCCTGCTGGAGGGCATTGTCAACAGTGGTCTTATATTCTTCTAGTCTACTCAGATATTTCTTTTATTTTTCTTCAAATTATGTAAATTTTTGGAAAATTGTTCTTTTAATTCTTTTAATTGAGTATCTTTCACACTCAATGTTCTTTGAAATTCATGGAGATTATTTGCTTCTTCTTCCTTGTGTTGAAAAAAATTTACTAAATTTGTGACTTCATAATCAGGAGTTTTCAGAGCCAAATTTAAATCTTTGGTTTCAAACAATTTTTTTGTGATAGTTCCATCCCATGGAAAACCTGTCAAACAAGTTATTTTATCTTCCATATCCTTAATCTTATTTTCTTTTGTTTTAGCTACCACCTTAACATTGTTTAGTTGTGCTTCAACTCTAGTCAAAATGGTTTGTAACTTCTTAATGCTAGTAGTTAACTCCAATAGTCTCTGTTGGGTCCCTATAATACTAGTGATTACCCCATTACTATTGTAGTTATACCCCTTATTTATATTGTTGTGCCCCTATTACCCCCATATTGTTATTTCTGTGCCCCATAGAATCCCTCTATTGTTATTTTTGTGGCTTTATATTATTATTGTTAGGTCGGCTGGATTATATTGTGACTCCTTAGACTCCTATATATAGAAAGGAGGTTTTGTCATTTGAAACATCCAAGAATTGTTCATTTATGTAATGTAAAGGAGGTTGCCCCCTCGAAGAGGCTGAATTCTAAGGTGTTGATCTATCTTTTCTATCTTTTCTTGAGCTGGTTTCATAACATTTGGTATCAGAGCTTTGGATTCTAGGGTTTCGCTGCTCCAAAAAGGTCATCGTGGCATTTTCACTATAACTTTTTGTCTGTGACGTTTCAGAAGTCGCAAAAAAAACCCATTTGAGAAGAATTGGCGCTGAACCTTGGGTCCGAATTTCAGAGCTTTTTGCGTGATATTTTTGGAGATATGATCTGAGGAAGTTGACCTTTTTGCAGACTCCTGAATTACATTCAAAACAGGTGATCTGGGGAAAATCGTCATAACTCTCTCTCTGAGGATCGGATTGAAATTTCGTAAAAAGGTGCAGAAAGAGAACAAACTTTAGTTTCTTGTGTGTGTGTTTTAGATTCAAAGGTTGAAACAGTGACTCGTGGCACGTCGTACAAGTTCACTCTACTGAACCAGTCTAAAAGCAAGTCACTGTGGGAGATTTCACATAACTCTTCCTTGGAGAATCCAATTTGGCTCAGACTTGTGGCATTGGAAAGAGGATGCAGAAGGCTACTACAGGTACCAATTTCAGAACTGGATGATCCGAAATTACAGAGATACATCAGATTCAATATCAGGCTTCTATAAAGTGAAAAAAGGTGTGTAGTTTTTTTTTAAATTTTTGTGTAAGCTTGGTTTAACGGAATTCAAAGGGCATAGTAAAGCATTATTATCGGTAACTGATGCCCCGAGGAAAGAAAATGCAAACACCTAGTAAGGAACCTGAAAGCTCTAGCATGACTCATGAAGAAGAGGAAGAAATGCTACATGATATATCAAAATTACAAGAACAAGTGCAACAAATGTCACGCTCACAAAAGCTAACAGAAGCTAAGATAAGTGGCGTGGAATCTAAGATAAATGGCGTGGAATCTAAGATAAAGGGCATGGAAGCTAAGATGGATGATTCGAAGACAGAATTGAAGAGAGACATGGCAGATTTGAAGATAGATATGAAGACAGACATGGAAGAATTGAAGAAGTTGCTACAAGAAAGGGTCACTAATGGTGAAAAGGTAGTAAAGGAAACTCATGATGAGAACAAAAGAAATGTTAATCATGATTCCATAGATGCTAATGTTGGATCGAAGAATCACCATATTCCAAAAATCGATATGAGGAAGTTTGATGGCAAGGATCCCGCCACATGGATATTACAGATGGAGCAATTCTTCGATCTCAATAATGTGCAAAACGCACAAAAGGTACGTATGGCAACTGTATATTTGGAACCAAATCAGTTTGTATGGTATCAATGGCTTTGCTCTCGTAAACAATTTATCACTTGGGCAATTTTTACGGAAGAATTGATAGCACATTATGAAGATACAAAAAGCAACACTTTTTTTAGCCAATTGATAAGTCTCAAACAAAAGGGTTCAGTAATGGAGCACATTGAGGAGTTCCAAAAATTGAACATAAGGGTAAAAGATATTCCAGAGGAGCATAGGATTGATGTGTTCATAGGGTCTTTAAAGGATAATATCCAACATGATGTTCGCCTTTGGGAACCTGATTCATTAGAGAAGGCATTCAGGTTAGCAAGAAAAATGGAAAGCAAAATTATGGCAACCAGGAAGCATACCACTCACAACTATAAAGACGGAAGTGTTGTTGCCCATAGTCTTCCACAACCTATAAGGTTGACACCACAACAATTGGAAGAAAAAAGAGCAAAAGGGCTTTGTTACAGTTGTGATAGCAAATACACTAAAGGTCATAAGTGTGCTGAGAAGAAATTATTCTACATAGATTGTGAAGAGGAAGAAGAAAAGGAGCAAGAAAGGTCAAAAGAAGAAGATATACTCCAGGAACAAAGCCTAGATGAAGAACAAATAAATCCGACCATATCTTGTAATGCATTGGCGGGAATTACCACTCCTCAAACCATCAAGATAGAAGGACAAATCAAGAAGAAAAAGGTAATAGTGTTGATTGATTCAGGAAGCACCCACAATTTTATTCATTGTAGGGTAGCAAAAGAATTGAATTGCTTCCTATATCCAGCACCAGAGTGTCAAGTGATGATTGCAAATGGAGGAACAATAAATTGCTCTGGAAAGTGCCATAATATCAAGCTATCCATGGGAGAATATGTATTGACTAGCCCAATGCTTTCCATTCCAATGGGAGGTGCTGATGTTGTACTAGGAGTCCAATGGCTACAATCCTTGGGTACAATAGCTTTTAATTTTCAAGAACTTTTCATCAAATTTTCTGCGGAAGGAAAGGAAGTTGAATTAAGGGGTATTGCAGGGAAACCAGGAAAGATAATCAGCTCTAATGGTATGACAAAGCTTCTAAAAAAGGAGCAAAGAGGTGTAATTGCACAATTATGTTCGCTAGATGTTTCCACATTGGAATCATCTATTTCTCCAGATCTCCAAAAAGTCTTGGACAATCATTCCAAGGTATTTGAGACTCCCAAGGTCTCCCACCTATGCGTGATCATGATCATGCTATTCATCTGATTCCAGGAAGTGTTCCTCCAAACATCAGGCCGTACAGATATCCCTATGTCCAAAAAAGTGAAATTGAACGTATGGTTGCAGAAATGCTAGAGGCTGGTATAATTCAACCGAGTCAAAGTTCTTTCTCAGCTCCAGTAGTATTGGTGCACAAGAAGGATGGATCATGGCGCATGTGTCCAGATTATAGGGAGCTCAACAAGCTCACTATTAAAGATAAGTTCCCCATTCCTGTTATTGATGAATTACTGGATGAATTGCATGGATCAATTTACTTCACCAAGTTGGATCTTCGTTCGGGATATCATCAAATCAGAATGAAGATTGAAGACATTCCAAAAACGGCATTTAGAACTCATGAGGGTCATTATGAATTTTTGGTCATGCCTTTTGGCCTTACCAATGCACCTTCAACATTTCAAGGTTTGATGAATTCAATTTTCAAACCATTCCTTAGAAAATTTGTGTTAGTATTTTTTGATGATATACTAATCTACAGCAAGTCTTGGAAGGATCATGTTGAACATGTTGACAGGGTGCTACAACTATTGGAGGAGAAACAATTATATGCAAAAAGATCCAAATGTTTCTTTGGAGTCCAGGAGGTGGAATATTTGGGTCATATTGTATCTCATGAAGGAGTTAAGGTAGACCCTAGCAAAATTAAAGCCATTAAGGAATGGAAAATCCCCACATCCATAAAGCATCTGCGAGGATTTCTTGGGTTGACAGGGTATTATCGCAAGTTTGTTAAGAATTATGGGAGAATAGCAGCACCTCTAACAACATTATTGAAGAAAGATTCATTTTCATGGACTCCGGAAGCAACAAAGGCCTTTGAACATCTTAAAGAGGCAATGTGCCAAGCACCGGTCTTAGCTACACCGGACTTCACAAAAACCTTTATTGTGGAATGTGATGCTTCAGGAAATGGAATTGGTGCTGTTCTAATGCAAGATGAAAGACCCATTGCTTTTGAAAGTCGTCCAATCAAGGGAAAGTTTTTAAGCAAAGCTATTTATGAGAAGGAAATGTTGGCAATACTCCATGCACTTAAGAAATGGCGACCCTACCTAATGGGAAGACACTTCAAGGTAAAAACGGATCATGATAGCCTTAAATACTTTTTAGAACAAAGATTATCCTCTGAAGAGCAACAAAAGTGGGTCACAAAGATGTTGGGTTATGACTTTGAAATCATCTACAAAAAAGGGAAGCAAAATGTGGTGGCAGATGCACTCTCAAGAAAGGATGAGGATGTGGAAGCATTGTTGTGTGCCATTTCTATTATCCAACCAGATTGGATAAACGAAGCAAGGGAGGAATGGAAGAATGACGAAGAAGTGTGGGCACTTATTCGAAAGCTACAACAAGATTCCAGTACTTCTGATACATTTAGCTGGAAAAATGATTCGTTATGGTACAAAGATCGCTTATACCTCTGTAAGAATTCCCAGCTAAAACAAAAGATTCTTATGGAATTGCACACTTCTCCCTTAGGAGGGCACTCAGGATTTTTAAAAACTTACCACAGGGTTAAGAAGGAATTTTTTTGGGATGGCCTTAAATCAGATATTCAAAAGTTTGTGGCGGAATGTTTGGTTTGCCAGCAAAATAAAGTTGAAACAATTAAGACACCGGGTCTATTACAACCTTTATCCATTCCAAGCCAACGTTGGGAGGAGGTTTCAATGGATTTTATCACAGGTTTACCCAAGTCTGAGGGAAAGAGTGTCATCATGGTGGTAGTTGACAGACTTACCAAGTATGCACACTTTTGTGCATTATCACATCCATTTAAAGCCAGTACAGTTTCTACTGCATTTATGGAAACAGTTCAAAAGCTACATGGAAACCCAAAGATTATTGTAAGTGACAGAGATCCCATTTTCACTGGAAATTTTTGGACAGAATTATTTTCTTGTCTTGGTACTCAGTTAGCTCATAGCTCATCTTATCATCCTCAATCTGATGGGCAAACTGAGATAGTAAACAAATGTTTGGAAGGATATCTTCGTTGCTTTGTATCTGATAAACAGACACAATGGGTCAAATGGTTGCCTCTGGCTGAATGGTGGTATAACACTTCCTTCCATACAGCAACAAAAATGACCCCATTTATGGCACTTTATGGGTATCAACCACCATCCATCACATCATATTTAAGAGAAAATTCTAAGGTTCAGGCAGTGGAACATCACATCGAACATCAACAACAAGTCCTCCAACTCTTAAAGGATAACCTCGTGTTGGCACAAAATAGAATGAAACAACAGGCAGATCAACATCGCAGTGAAAGAAGTTTTGATGTAGGTGATTGGGTATTCCTACGGCTACAACCATATAAGCAAATGTCCCTAAAGCAAGCTAAGAAGGATAATAAATTATCACCAAAGTATTATGGTCCGTACAAGGTGTTGCAAAAGATTGGTACTATGGCATACAAATTGGAGCTTCCTGCAGCTTCTCGATTGCACCCAGTTTTCCATGTTTCATGTTTAAAGAAGGTTATAGGTGACAAGCTCCCAATTCAAACAATATTGCCAGAACTTGACGAGGAAGGAAAAATTATATTGGAACCAGAAGCAGTCACAGAAACAAGAACTCGACAGCTACGAAATCGATCAATTTCAGAGTATCTTATCAAGTGGAAGAACTTATCCGCTGAAGATTCCACATGGGAGGATGAGAATTTTATGCAGAAGTATCCAGAACTACTCAAGCGTTGAGGACAACACTTTTTTGAAGGAGAGGGGCATGTTGGGTCCCTATAATACTAGTGATTACCCCATTACTATTGTAGTTATACCCCTTATTTATATTGTTGTGCCCCTATTACCCCCATATTGTTATTTCTGTGCCCCATAGAATCCCTCTATTGTTATTTTTGTGGCTTTATATTATTATTGTTAGGTCGGCTGGATTATATTGTGACTCCTTAGACTCCTATATATAGAAAGGAGGTTTTGTCATTTGAATCATCCAAGAATTGTTCATTTATGTAATGTAAAGGAGGTTGCCCCCTCGAAGAGGCTGAATTCTAAGGCGTTGATCTATCTTTTCTATCTTTTCTTGAGCTGGTTTCATAACAGTCTCTTTGCCACCACTTCCCCTCCCTGCTTATGCCACTCAACCATATATGTATCAGTGACCTGGGTCAAATCAAGGCTAATAAAAGTATATTTAGAACCAATTAATTCTATTGTAGCAATCATTTATAGCTAGATAAAAGTCAAATTGAAAGTATTTTGACTAAAATAAATAGTAGAAAGAAATCTAGGAACTTTGTATGAAGCCAATTGTCCGCCCATAATTCCTTTTGCAACCTCGACCTATTTTCGAATCGTCATTATCTTTTGCCTTTCTCCCTTGAGAGTTTCTCTACATTTACACTAGTAGCAATTGTTACCACTCGAGTTCCAGAGTTCTTGGGTTGGATTTCCTTCAACATATTGTTCACCTGCTTAGATAACTTCTCAGTAACCTTTTGGAAGGCAGTGTCTTCATCTTCACTTTTTCCTTTCACAGTGCAATCTGCGTCATCATGACTTACTTCACTTACTTTTCTATTTAATAAACTCAGTTGAGGATTGTAACTGACAATATCTATCACTTACCCAATAACTTGGTTTGTTTCTTCAGCTGCATGAGATGGATTTTGTTCTACTAGTTTACTTCCTTTTGTACTACCTTAGCAATATCTTCCTTGGATACTTGTACATTAATTGGATTTTCATTTTTTTGAAGCCAAGTGTCAGTATTAACCAATTTTTCCATTTCAGGGTTTGACACATGTGTATAGGCTGAAAAACTACATGTTTCCTTAAATCCTATATTATATGTAATGGATCATATTCCTAAGGCGAGTCATTTTCTAATGCATACGACAAGAAGTCATTATCAATGATCTCCAACACAAACTTATGTCTAATTATCAAATATAATGTTTCAAAAGGTATTATGATGAGATATTTTTTACTTTTCGAATGTAAGTGAATATCATTTACATGTAATATTTATTTTGCAACTTCTAAAGTAAAGAGTTGGGGTGTAATATATTTAGGAATATGATAAGGTTCTCCCTCAAAACCATATATCCTAATAACAAAGTAGTCTTCAAACAAATACTTGTCTTCTATGTTGATCTCTTTAGTCAGATGTAAGATCCTTTTGAAATCTCCTAATATCCTTTAAGGGGCCTTTTCTTAACAGTCTAACTTGAAGGTAAAATGAAAAATAATCTATATATTTAGCATAAACCTTTGAGATTTTTCCTAGGTATAATGTTTCAGTCCACCTATCAATTTCCTTTTCATTCCCATTTTTATCCTTTACCCCTTCCAATAATCTTGCACTGATAAAGTACTCAGGATAATTGAACAATACCAAATGTACCAGATATGTACAATGTCTAAATAAATGGAAAGACAAAGTTGCACTGAGGTCTAAATAAATACTTCGATCTAAGTAACCTAGGAAATTAATTCTAATCTCCCTAGGGCTTACCATTATTTTCTTAAGCACATAAATATAACCTCATCCATCTTGGAATCATCAGGACATCCAAAAATAACAACCATAAGTGAAATCACAGTATGAAATAGTGGTTTAAGTAACTTAGTTGACACTAGAAACTCTACCTTTGATATTTGATTGGGGTTTTCAAATAGGCCTTGTAGAAAATTCATTTTTTCATCCTCAAACCACATAATGAACTCCTCACTTAATTCCTTATCAATAATATTATTTCGAGAAACATGTAATTGCAACATTTTATCTATAGCTTCTTTAGATATCTCTAAATAAACTTCCCATTTGCAAGACAGATAATATTTCTAATAAATTGGTCGAAATGTTCAGCCAAAATCTAGATAGTATCGAGGTCAAATTGTACAATTGGTAATACAACTCAAAGTAATATAGTTTTTAAAAAGTAAGTGTTTGAGCAAAAAATGCTCAGTGCTAGGTTCTAACTTGGTTCCAAGGGTACGTATAGCAATATTCTCTACATAGGTGTCTCAAATTTGAGCTAGTACATTAACAAAAACATCATCTAAATTTTTTATCTGAGAGCTCTACAACATTACTAAAGACTATTATTCGAATGTAATAATGAGGCTCAGAGACTTATCATTTTCCTTACATATCACTAAGTTTATCTTTACCCTTTTCTTGAAATTGTGTGAGGTGTGAGTGGTAATTTCACTGCAATAATCGATTGTAAACCTAAAAATAAGGGTTTAAACTCATGAATTTAGTTAATAAATGTTGGCGTATTCTATATCACTTCTACAGTATGCCAAATTAGTTGATAATTGTTAGGTTAGGTGATGAAGTAATGTGAACTATGTGCATTTAAATTCCAGTCATTAGATGGGAATGGTTTTGACCGTTAGATGCATCAGACCAATTTCTTATCTTATCTATCACATCGTTCAATTTCCGAAATGACGTAAAGGTAATTGATCTAGTTTCATTTCAGTCATTAGATCATATCGAATCATAAGAGGCCCATTAATGTCCCACTATGTTGTCATCCGATATGACATAATGATCATCAGATTCAAACATCCTTGACCGTTGGATCCCATCAGATTGCAAAGGTTGTGCAATCCGACGTGATTTATTATCGTTGGATTGGATGAATTCCAGCCTTCTAATCACATTATATCGGAGTTGTCTATTGAGGCAGAGGAATTGTCTGGACGACCAAAAGTGACCGGAATACGGGCAAAAAGTTTTCAAAAAATCTTGTAGAGGCAGTGTTTGAATTGTGTTTTTGATGGTGGAAATGGATTCAGCACCATCAAAAACGTCTAGGACACCTAAATTTTTGAAGTTTAACAACTATAACTTGGATTTACAAAAATTCTTGCTGGATTTTCTTAAAATATGACCGGAATTTCCATAACTTTCCAGCGAATTCCTCCGACTACGACCATCATATCAAGCAACATGCCCTAACTTCTACACTTTTCCAAATCCAATGGAAAAACCCACCATTGGAATGAAAGTTTTGTAACCGTTGGATGATATTGGGTGGATGATTTTGAATTATATGAATCAAAAGTCGTCATTCGATGTTTGGATTGCATTAATTTATTTCGAAACCATATGTTTTTTTAACAGAAACATAACACAAGGTTTCAACATGAGGCTTGTTGAAATGATTTTCATTTAACGATTCCATATAGAGTTTGTAAAAATCACACTCACACAATTGAGTTTTCATGATCATTAAGAATATACAGAAAATTTAAAAAGGAGAAACCTCAGTGTTCAAATTCGACTACAGCATTCGACTCCAACTATGGATATTCTGTCATTGCGAACAAACAAAATGAAGACCAAATGCCTTCGGTTAGTAATGATATCTTGGATAAATCAACATCGTTAAGTTACACCAGGATGTCCAATGGTATGTGCAGATTAAATGTGTCGTATTGGCCATTAATACAAAGATGCTCTAAAATAATTAGATGAGGTAATCCACTATGACCACTACAAGGGTAGATATATAAATGAAGAGCCACATCAATGAGGGCTTCATTCACACATTTTAATTTTAGCATTGGAAAAATATGAGTGGTGGCAAGCTCCTTGAAGTAAACACAACAATGAAGGAGACATAAAGAGCAAGGAATTCACATAGTGAAATGCTTTATTCCAAACCAGACTGAAATTTTGAAGGACAAGAGGAGTCTAGGATAAATTGACTTGGATAGAAGAGAAGTTGTTTATTCTCTCAGCCATTTTTCAACTTATACAGAACTTATATCTTATCATAGATCAGGGTGATGGTGTTCAGACAGATTTTAATGATCCTCCACAAGAAGTTATGGAAATATCAGATTAAGATGTCGTTAAGGCTTAGTTAACCATTTTGTATTTTGTAACTCTCAAATAGGAGGTTTATTTTGAGAAGTTCTATACATTTCACAAGCCATATATTTTTGAAATTGTCATATATACTATGAATTATAACAAAGTTATTTCTTAATGACTTTTTATTCTGAGTTTTAAAAATTGTTTTTTTAATTATTTACATTTATTATGTGTTCATCTGTCATTATTTTGTGTTATTTTACCTCATCTTTTCTTTTTGTCAAAATAAATGTATACATATGTTATGGGAATCACAAGATTTAGCTAAAATAGAGATATGTTTCATGTAAATAATACATAACCATTTATAGATAGTTCCATTTCCATCATTATAGTTGAGATATAATAAACTGTGGGATATTATAAATGCATGTATGATATATATATCTTCTTTTTTAACCGATATTAATTTGAGACCAGATATAAAGGATTTCAACTCCTTTTTTAAATCCTTCTACATGAGTTTCCAAATTAGATGTAGCTCTGTTGCGAACAAGCATCCATATCCCTGACGGAGTCATCCACTATTCTAAAATATAGAAACTTGCTACTTTCTTGTTTGCGCTAGTGTTTTTTTAGTCTATGATATACTTGATCTTTGTTTTGTTGAACATGAATTTGATTGATTCATCTTTGTAAATCTTTAGGTTCTTTATTAATTTCTTGTAATAACTTCATATCTTTAGAACCTAAATGTATTGGGATGACAACATCGATACTATATACCAGGTGAAAACTTGATGTTCCTATAGACATTTTGGTGTTGATTCGGTCTACACAAAAAACTTATTTGAGGGTTACATAAGGTACTTTTAAGAATTTTCATGATATTGTTATTACTAGATTCAGCTAACACATTTACTTATGAATAATAAGTGATTGAATGCGCTAAAATGACATTGTAATTATCATAAAAATTCTCAAAAGAAGCTGAGGAAAGGGTTTAGCATTATCCGTGATTATTTTCCTAGTGTAGCCGAATGGAGAGAAAATATTTTCTACCAAGAAATTCATAACGATTTATCTTTCAATTACCTGACAGGCATAACTTCTACCCATTTTGTAAAATAGTTTGTGACTGTTAGAAACCAATGATGTTGGTTGTTGGAGTTGGGGTGTATTTATCCAATAAAATCTATCCCCTTTTGTTGGAAAGGTGTCTAATAATGAATAGGTTTCAAAGGGAGGAAAGCCAAATTTTGTTTCCTGGTGAAAATTTGCAAGTAGAATCCACTCAGAATTTTGTGGGTAGTAGTCTTCCACGCATATTTGCCACCACATAATCCACTATAATGTTGGTTGATAAGACAATCAAAATCATCAGGCATAACACAATTTAAAAGGATCCCTATTGGACCTTTCCAATATAACTTACTTCCTATGATATACTATTTTATAAATTTTAATTTCAATGGATGAGATTGAGATTTGCTCAAATGAGATGGACACTCTAAATTCTAAAGGTAAGTGATGATTTATGCGTACCATTTTGGTGAATGAAATATTTCATCTATAGGTGCAGATTCTTTGTAAGGTAACAACAATCATGGTTGTTTATCCTTTCCAAAACCTTTAGTTTGAGCAATTAGACTCAAATGAATTATTTGGTTAATACCTAGTGCTTTGGAATTTGGTTATGTTAATAATTTGGTGAGACATTGGCCTTTAACTATTTTTATTGGCTTCAACTCTAGATCATACTCTTGAATTTTACTTATCCACTTTCCTCTTCTACCTACAACATCATGTTGAATTAATATCTTTTACAACAAGATTGGGCATATAAACAATAATTTTAGACTGTAACACATAATATCTAAATGCCTTCAAAGCCTTGATTAGAACATAAACCAATTTTTTTTATTATATTATATTTGATTTTAGTGTCTTATAGGGCTTTGCTAAAGAAAGTTATAGGCTGCTCAAAACCTTGTTGTTTTTTTTGGAGGAGAATGACAACTATCGTATGTTCTGACACAAAAGGTGTAGAATTTTCACTGTAGATCACCTGATATATGCAATGTCCTAAAGCATAATACTAGATCTACTTCTAACATAAACTTTGCGGAAGCTTAAACAGATATGAGCATCATCAACCAAGAACAAATATAACTGAGAATGAGAAGTAATCAACCATAACACAGAAGATATGACACTGGGGAAAGCACCAACATAAAACCCCAACTCTGTATTATCATACACGTGGAAATCTTATTCAAGTTACAAAAAGAATCAGCTCTCAAGCTCTCCTGCTCTCTCTGTAATCAAACAATACAGCTCACGGACTGAATAGACATAGAATATATCTTACTCAAGCCCTCCAAGCCTCCTATTTCCTTGCGCAGTTTTGATTGGGGTCCAATGATATCACATGTGTGAATTGGCCTCATCACACTCACTGTAACCTCAGGTCCAACTGTGCAATCCATAAGGAATAATATTCCTTTTGCATGCAAGGAATATTCACCAAGGAATATCCTAGCAACTGATAGTACACTGTCCCTCCATTTGATCTCAACTGGGTCTCTGACTGAATTGACATGCATGAGTTATCCATGAGTGAATACTCAGTTATCTGAAATACAGTAGTTACATGCATGCAAGAATTAACTAACTGAACTCTCATTAATTTAACAAACTGTTAAATTAATCTAACTGGACTTGACTCAGTTAAACTAAGTCAACTAATTACAACTCAATATTACAACTCATCCTTATCTCTTTAACTGATGGATAAATCCCTCAATCAAAGGAGAAACTGTTGCATGTCCTCACATAGACTTCAAGTTTGATTTTCCTTAACTAATTAACTCAAGATGAATTAATTAATTAATTTCCAAACTGTTGTTGATATCAAATTCGAATTTTATTTCCCATGTTTAGTCCAGGGACTAACTAAAATAAGAAGGGATCCCGAAATGCTATTTTTAGAAAAGCTATTTTTAGCACTTTCACTTTTCACCCATTGTTGCTAAGATCTCCAATGGCTGAACTGCTATTTATAGCCGAGCTATTTATAACAATGCTATTTTTAGCATTTCTTGTTGCACATTTCAACAAAAGGAAAGATTATGGTATCTTTAGTATATTTAGGGCTCATAAGAACTAGTGCTTCAATTAAATATTTATTAATTTGAGGGAAGAAATATTCAACACCTTCTTTCCATTTAACTTCCTCTCCTTTTTTGAGCATGTTGGTGATTTCCTTAATAATTTCCTCAAAATTAGGTATAAAACATCTTAAAAAACCAGTTCTTCCTAAAATACACTAGACTTCCTTTTTTCCTATGGAGGGGTATATTTTCAATGGCTTGGACTCTTTCAAGATCCACCTGGACTCCCTGTTTGGACACAAAGTCCCTTGCAATGTAATGAAGGTTTTTGTACCTATCATATTTTTGTATTGTGATATGGATATATCCTGATGGTTTAAACCATCGATCATAGAAATATGATGAGCCCCCATTACCTTTTGAAGAATATGATCCATTTTGGGTAATGGGTAGTTATCCTTGAGTGAAACCTCGTTTAAATTTCTAAAATCAACACAAAGTCAGATTTCATTGTTTTTCTTCCTCATCAGTACTAAATTAGCTACATATTCTGAGTATCTTAAGGGTACTATTATTTTAGTATCGAATATATTTTTAACTTATTTTTCTACGTATGGTAGTAATAATGGATTAACATGTCTAAGTTTCTACCTGAACGGTTTTACACCTTCAATTAAATGGATCCAATGTTCTCTAATATACCTATAATACATCCTTAAATAATCATAAATCCAGGCAAAAACGTCGACATATTGTTTAAAAAAGGGAACATATTTTTTTTCTTACTTCTTTAGAGAGAGATCTTAATAATTTGATGAGTTTATTATTTTCATCTGGTCCCAAGATAATGTGTTAGACATCTTCATTTAGAGGTTTAAGCATGTGAGAAAACATTGCATTTATCTAGTCGGAAATCATTTCTAGAGGAATAAGTCCTCTACAATATCATTATTCTTTAGTTGAGCTATATCATGTTTATCGATTTTTCTTTTGAGTTTAGAGGGATTATCATCTATTCCATCTCAATTATAATCTTCCTCAATACGCATTTCAGAAAATTTACCTACCATTTCAATAAACCTTTTAATTTCTTGATCTTCTTCAAAGACTCACTGATGTTTATATTATCAGGAATAAAAGGCATGTGCAAGACTTCAATTTCATATTTCAAATTAGTTTCCTTGGAAGGAAGGAATGCCATAGTTGTTAGTACCAATGCATTTGCTAATTGGTTTTTCTCCCTAGGAATTATTGTAAAATTAATATAAGAGAATAATTTTTTTGTTAGATCCCAAAGTAGATTTTGGTAAGCTCTTAGCCTAGGTTGTTTGGTCCGACACTTATTAGTTACATGTTTAATAAAAAACTCAAAATAGTCAAATATTGAAATATTATGAATATTTAGTTTCTGGGTTGCTTCTAGTCCTAAACCAAGGCCTCGTACTCTCCTACATTTTTAGTGGTCTAAAAATTTAGCTTGAATGGGAAGGTGACACTTTCTTGAGGGAAATAAAAACTACCTGAATCTTAGATCCACTTCTAGAAGAAGCACCATCGAAAAACATATTCCAAATAATATTTACACCATATACATGACTTTTTTATTTTATTTTTTATTAATCAAGTTTTTCTCTTCATCTAATGGCGTCTAAACAAAATTCTCAAGATTAGCATCAAAAGAATATGGCCGGAAAATTGTTCAGGTTCTTTTAAGACTTCAAAGTATATTCTAATTGAGACTCTTGATATAATCTTTGTGTTTGTCCCCTGAAGATAGGTATGGTAGCATATGATAAATAAATTTGAAGCGACCCTCTTAATTTAACTCCCCATGATCTTGATAATAGCATACCATAATTAGGGGGGCACATTTGCTACCACCATGTCCATTACTACACTTTTGACCAACACTTGTGCTAACATAGATACTAAGTATTTTATCATCCCCAAAAACTTGACTCTTCTAGAATCAAAAGAGTATAAATACTTGTACTCCCTTGTAATATCCAAACCCAATTTATCAATTATTTCCTTGGGAATCATATTATGTGATGCACCAAAATCTAACATACCATTATGAAGTGTCACTTCATGAATCTTTAAATTTCTATAAAAGTCAGGTATTATGTTTTCTTCCCTTTTTATATGCATCCCAATCTAATATTTGGGGAGTCGTCTTGAATATTAATAATGTCAATAATAAGATTATATTTTGTTTGATCATGACTAGTAGCCTTCTATATAAATTTGTCCAATTCATTCTTTAGGTCAAAATTCTAAGAATTTATTGCTACATTCTATTATTATTCTATTTCTCAGGGGACTTCATTTTTATCTTTGATTTGATTTGCTTTATTTATATTTTTTATCTCATATTCTTGGTCGTTAGATGTTTCTATCTTCTTATTATCTTTTCTAGGTCGTAGATCATATTTATTCTATGCTTGAGCATCTAAAATCTCATACTAAATGCTCGAGCTTAGGAGTCCAAAATCCTTGATCAATATAATGAATATGATCTTGATTATAATTTTTGTTATGTTCATCCTGACCTTGGTCATACAATTTATTTTGGGTTAATCTTCATCTTTAACTATCATTTGTTGACTAGATGTCTTGTAATCGTATTCTTCTATAGTATCAACATTATTTTGCAACAAAGGTTGACCGGGAGGTTCTTCTCCCTTTTGACCTCTCTACAAAATTTAAGGATTAAAAGGTCTATGATATGGACCTTGATTCTTGATGGGTACATTCTAATTTCCGTTGGAAATATTATTATTATTATTATTATGAAAATTTCTTTGGGGTGCCTTACTCAGAGTCACTTGAATATAAACTTTATTTCCCATTTCCAATTTTTGAATTTTATTAGATATTTATTTTATGATTTTTGTCATTTCTTCAATTTTTTGGTCTTGGGAACTCTTTGGGTCTGATGGTTCTAGGACTTGATGAAAAACCTTCATTTTCCATTGCTTATTATCCTCTTTTTCTTTATACCCACTTGAAGCTATGAGGTTTCCCTCCACAACACAGGCTTTGTTATGTGTAGAAATTACGATGTAGATTTGCAATTGCTCATGAAATTTTAATCAAAACCACAAGAAAAAAAACCCACTTTACTGCTCTCCAGAGAGTAATTCACAATCTAGAACAAAAAATTTTGACATGCAGTAAATGTATTTTTCCCGAGGAAAGAAAACTGATAAAAGCCCCAATGCCTGCTTGCATTAATCTAATGAATAGAGATTTGTTATAATTTCTTTGCTCAACTGAGCAAAACCTGTAAGTGCATAACCTATCTCTATGCTCACTAAAAGGCTCTAACCGAAGCTTAGTCAAAATTTTCCTTTGCTTGAGCTCCTATTTCCTTGAGAAATTTGGCCCCTATTATTTAGGAATTTCTCCAAAATGGATTGTGCAATTCCTTAGGCCAATCATCTGACTGCATGCAACACGTGTAACTCAAGACTAGTCTACAGCTGATGTTACACTTCCTTGTAATATCCACCAAGCCCGAGCAACTCTAATTCTCCGCATGCACTAGCTATTTTGGGTTGATTGTTCGGTAATTGGATGGCCACTGAGTTTGACTGAAGTCCCACTGCACAACTGACTTTCGACTAGTTCCTCCAAAGGTTGGAACTAGTTTAACTGAAAATAACCTCATGAGATAAGTGACCTTAGTTGCTACAAATTATCAATCAAACGTTCTTAACTGAACTCTAACTCCTCCAACTAAAATTTACCAAGTAAACTGGGTGACACGAGCCATGTCACACAAGTTAACTACATCCAAGTTTTCTGCTATTGTCGAAATTTAAATTTTCACAATTTAATCAAGGCAAAATAAAATTAAGAATTTCTTGCTGTATTTTTCAACATTCCCTCTCAGCAAGAAAGGGATTTTCGTATTTAAGCTTCTGTGATCCATATTCTAAATAATAAAAACATTTTCGGAAGAAATCACATTAGAAGAATTAGGTCGACACATTTTGAACCAACCTATGTGGTTCATCATCAGCACAAGATGAAGAATCAGATCATAGTTGTAGGTTAAATAGGGAGATGGGCCTTCTAATAGCTAAAAGGAAATGGCTATAAAAATGGTTGTATTTGACTCGGCGAGGAAAACAGAGAAAAAATATTAAATTGAGAAACCATTTTTAATTAATTAGATTGGAAATTATTATTATTATTACTTTACCCTTTGACCATTAGTTTGAATTCCCTTAAAATAATATCTATTATTTGACTCTTATTTCACTTACATTGTTAATTAAAAATAAATACAAATTAATAATAATAATAATAATAAATAAATAAAAATAATAATAAAAATTTCCAATCTAACTGACTAAAAATGGTTTCTCAATTTAATATTTTTTTCTCTCTTTTCCTTGCCCAATCAAATATAGCCATTTTTATAGCCATTTCCTTTTAACTTTTAGAAGGCCCATCTCCCTATTTAACCTATAGCTATGATCTGATTCTTCATCTTGTCCTGATGATGAACCACATAGGTTGGATCGAAACATGTCGACCTAATTCTTCTGAGATGATTTCTTCAGAAAATGTTTTTATTATTAAGAAAGGGATTATCAACCACCCCTATCCTACACCTGTGGAACTCAATCTTTCTTCTTGAGAAGGCCTTTTTCAAAATTTCAGCATCTTGTTCCTTTGTCGGAATGTATTGATGCAACATTATCTGCCTCTGCACACAGTCCCATAAATGGTGATATTAGATATCTATATGCTTGGATCGATCGTGAAAAACAAGATTCTCATATATTTTTATGCAACTCTGATTATCAAAGTAGATTAGTTGGATCCATCATCTTACCAAACAATCCAACAATTATCTTTCTCATCCAGATTGCCTCCCATGCTACTTTACTTGCAGCAATGTATTCTTCTTCTACTGAGCTGAGTGCCACAAATATTTATTTCTTGTTGTACCAAGAAACCACTTTGGACCCAAAACTAAAATTCCACCTTATGTACTCTTTTAGTCTGATGGCCTCCCTGCCCAATCTACATCTATTAAGCCACACAAATTCACTCCCTTTGTCTGTCTATGCCACAGTCCAAACTAGGTAGTGCCTCTGAGATATTGTAAAACATGCTTAGTTTCCCTCCAAAATAATTTGGTTGACCTAACCATATATTGGCTCAGCTAGTTGATTGCATAGCACATATCTCGTCGTTTGTTCACAAGGTACATAAGTTAACCCACTAGCTGCTGATAAATGGTAGCATCCACTTCCTCACATGAAGTGGAATCCTCCTTCCTTTATGTGGTTCCTACAGGTGTCTCCATGGGTTTATAGGTCTCCATGCAGATCCTCTGTAGTATCTCATTTTCATACTTGCCTTGAGAGATGAACAATTCCCTACTACCTTGTCATACTTCCAATCTAAGCAAGTAGTGCATGAGACCCATGTCCTCATTTAAAATTCTCTTACAAGGTCCTCCTTGCAAGATCTGATCAATTTTTCATCACCAGTTAAAATTAAATCATCAACATATAAGAAAATAATGAGAAATTTACCTTCTACAAAGATATCATAGATATTTTCATCCACCTCACTTTTGGTGAATCCCAAACAGGTGATATAGTTATCAATCCTAGTGTACCAAGCACAAGGTACTTATTTGAGATTGTACAACATTCGCTTGAGTCTGCACACATGAAAATCCCTATCAAAAGTCTATAAACCTTCTGGTTTCTCAATGTACACCTCCTCATCAATAATTCCATTGAGGAATGTTTTTTTTACATCCATTTGGTGGATCTTCCACCCCATCTGCGTAGCCAGAGAAAGAATTGATCTAATGGATGAGTACCTTGCTACAATAGAAAAGGTATCCTCATAGTAAATTACCTCAACTTGAGAGTACCCCTTGGCTACAAATCTGGCCTTGTACTTCTCTATGCTTCCATCTACTGCCTGCTTAAACTTGAAGATCCATCTCAAACCCACTATTGATTTATCTACTGGTCTTTGGACCACTTCCCAAACATTGTTCTTTACAATGGATTTGTATTCCTCCACCATTACATCAACCCATACAAGTATCTCTACTACTTCCTTGAAAGAGGATGGCTCAGTCTCTACAAGATCAAATATTAGAGCCATGTAGCCAGTGTACCAATTTGGTGACCTTCTTTACCTATGCAAATTTGAAGTACCACCCACATTCTCCCTCACATCCTGCACAAGTCTCTCAAGTTCCCTAGTTCTTTTTCTACCTTCTCTAGATGGTTTTTCTTGAATGTCTCCACTCTCTTCTCCTCAATTTGTGGTTGCTCCATAACTTCTTGAGGTTCCTTCTTTGGAGCTAAAATCTCCTCTTTTGGTGTGATATGAAGCTCCCTCTCAAGAGAGCACTACATCACTTTCTCCTCATCAAATTTTACATCCCTTTGTACAATTGTCATTTTGAGGAATGGAAAGTACACATGATAGTTGTGGGGAGTTTCTTTGTAACCCAAATATACCCCCAATTCTGTCATCAGCTTGAGCTTCTTCCTTGATTCTTTGGATACATGGAAGTAAATAGAGGCCCCAAAAATCCTGAACTGTGAGACATCCGACTTTCTCCCTGAAAAAGCCTACTCTAGTGTAATCATGCTGAGAATCTAATGAGGACTCTGGTTCTAAAAATAGACTTCGGTGTTGCATGCCTTAGCCCACAAGTGCAGAGGTAGGCCTTCATCATGCAACATCACCCTTGCTACTCACACATTTCTATGGTTCTTTCTCTCAGCCACCCCATTACGCTGTGGATTGTTGGGTGTTGTCAACTCTCTTTGAATGCCATATTTTGCACAAATTTTTTTAAATTAATTCGACACATTCTCACCTCCATTATCACTCCTGAGAGCCTTTCACCTTCTTGTAGGCTTCTTTCTCAACTAGTTCCTTGAATTCTATGAACTTAGAGAATGTGTCATATTTCTTCTGCATGAAAAAGATCCAACACTTCCATGATAAATCATCAATAAAAATGTCAAAATATTTATGCTTGGCAGTGGAGGATGTCGAGAAAGGTCCACAAACATTAAAGTGGATCCTTTCTAGGGCTGGATGTGCTTTGTTGTCCTGATCATGGAATGTTGATGGTATGTACTTCCCCAAAGTACATCCTTTTCATAAATCATGTTCCTCAAGTGATATTTTAGGGAGGCCTATTTTCTGCAAAATATTCAGGGTGCCATGATGAAAATGGCCAAGTATTCTATACCAAATTTCACCTGCATCGTAACTCTGCACATTCTCCTCCTTAGTGCTTAATGCAACACAATCCTCCACATATGGCTTATACAAGTTCTTTACATGAACCTTGATCTAATTCACTTGTCCTATGGCTATATGTCTTAGGAATGCCTTTCCTTTGTTGAAGATCACATCATAACCACAGTCTTCCAAAACTGCAACAAAGACGATATTTTTTCTTTAGGCCCAGAACGAACATGACATCCTTGAGCCTGAGGGGGGAGTCTAACTCACTATAATGGTGACTATACCAATCCTTTTCACATTACACATTCCCTCGTCCCCCATCTCAATGTGAATATGCAAGTATTTATCCTCCAATTCACTGGAAAAATATCTACACCTTGCCATGTGGAATGATGCACTTGAGTCCAAGTACCACATGCTCCCCATCACTGTGATTTCCATGCATGCAATGAGGGTAAAGTCAAACTCGAACTGTGAAGCCAAGTCTTCACCTACCCCTCCTCCTAAGGGTTTTTTTCTTGCCTTCTTGTGTGGACACTTCATGGCACAGTGCCCAAATTCATGACAATGGAAGCATTTAATTTTTGAAAAATATTTCTTCTTTCCCCTTTGACTGGATTCTGGTTTGGATTGAGGTTTCTTCTCTTTTTTGTTCTTTTCCTTTCTAGCCAATGCATATTTTTATTCATCCTCTCCATTGGATGAAGTCCCATCTCTGGTATTCTGCCTTATTTCCTCCTCTACAAAATCAGACCATAAGCACTCCCAATTCGGTAGTTTCTCCCTCCCAATCACCAAATCTTGATAGCTATGCCAACTCTCGGGAAGGCCCAGAAGGGCTAGGATTACCAATTCTTCTTTAGGTACATTAAGACCGACCCTTCCAAGTTCATCATGACATTGTGTGAACTTGCTCAAATACTACAGAATTGTGTCATTCTTCTGCATCTTGATGCTTCAAATTTTATCCTTGAGCGCCAGCTTCCTGTGGTCATTATTATTCTCGAACAATTTTGTCAGTGCTTTCCACATTGCAAACAAAGTTCTTTTCCATGGATATTTGAGACAATTTGATCTTGTATTCCATCCAAGATTACTCTCCTCGCCTTACCTACATCTTTCTTCCACTAAGCAAGGTTCCGAGCATCAGAATCCAGCTGTTTTGCAACATCTATCTTGATGTATTCTAGCAATCCATTTTCATCCAATACCATCTCCATGTGATTCTTCCAGGCAAAAAAATTAGAGGTGCCTTCCAAGAAATACTCCAGCCTTAGTCCATTGGATGCCATCTTCTCAATGTTGAAGAAATTCTGTTGCACTGAGCTCCAAAATAGAATCTCCTGAGAAACAACTTTGAATTCTTTCTCTAATGTGAATCCTTCTCTGTTACCATGTATAAATTATGATGTAGATTTGTAGACACTAGTGAAATTTTAATCAAAATCACAAGACACAAACCTACTCTACTGCTCTATGGAAAGTAATTCATAATATAGAACAAAACTTTCAAACATGCAATAAGAAATAACACACATGCAACAAGTATTTTTCCCATGGAATGCAAACTACTAAAAACCCCAATGTTTGCTTGCATTAATCTAATGAATAGAGGTATTACAATTGCTTTTCTCAACTGAGCGTAACCTACAAGTGCATAACCTATCTCTCTTCGCATTGAAAGGCTATGACCCAGACTCGGTCAAAATTTTCCTATGCTTGAGACCCTATTTCCTTTCAATGTTCCTTGAGAATTTAGGCTCCTATTATTTAGTAAATTCTCCAAAATTGATTGTGCAATTCCTTAGGCTGATCATCTGACTGCATGCAACACTTGTACACTCAAGACTAGTCTACAACTGATGTTACATTGCCTTAGAATCTCACCAAGCCTGGGGAACTTGAATTATCTATATGCACTAGCTATTTGGGCTAATTGATCATTTAACTGGATGTTCATCGAGTTTTACTGAAGTCCCACTACACAAATGACCTTCCATTAGTTTCTCTAAAGGTTGGAACTAGTTTAACTAAAAACCACCTAAGATAACTGACCTTGATTTCTACAAATTAGAAATCACACATGCTTAACTTAACTCTAACTCCTCCAAATCGAATTTAATGAGTAAACTAGGTGACACAAACCATGTCACACAATTTAACGACATCCAAGTTATCTGCTAATGTGGAAATTTGAATCTTCTCAATTTAATCAAGGGAAAATCAACTTGAGAATTTCCTACTGCATTTTTCAACATTATGGGCTTTGGACAACATTTGAGGCTCCATTTCCCTTAATAAGAAAGATAAATCATAGTCAAATGCATGATTTTAAGCTACAAGAGAAACAATATCAGATGGTTTGATATTGTTGTGTAGTCTATTATAACATTAACTGAATCTTTTATTAAAGTCTAATACATTTTCTTTTGATTTTTTTTTTTTCTAAGTAAGGCTAATTCTATTACTGGAAAGAAAGTATTGTACACTGAGGCCATAGCCTTTGCAAATCCATGCCCAAGAGTTGGCAAAATTAGCAGAAGAAAGAGTCCAGACTGCCCAAAAAGGGAAACCAGTCCAAATCAAAAGACGAGTGCATAGTTAACTTGCTGCCCACACAGGGGAAACGAACAATTGCACATAATTGTTTAGCAGTTTTTCCAAAAAATGAACAAAAACTATCCAGGGAACCTGAAACTATTATATTTTCCTAAACCCCATTAATAAGTCTAAAAAATCACATAATTGCAGTGAAAAAACCTGTAAAAAAAGAAAATACGTGGCATGCAAAGGGCAGACCAAGTGGCGAGCACGTGGCATACAAGTGGCAGACCAAGTGGCATGCAAAGGGCTGACTAGGGGTGATGTGGAGGCGACAGGTGTTCCTCCACAATGAAGCACTTGTATTCCTCCATGTTGACAGCTGCCTGGTGGAATGCTTCTGTGTCGTTAGGTTGCTGCGCTGATTGTTCTTCCTCAACGTAGCAGCTGTAAGGTTCCGCCTCTTCATCAACTTCTGGTCCGAATCCTTCTCTGGTTGTCTCATGCCCTTCTTAGTATGCCACATCCAAGCTCCTTGAGTGCTCATCTGAGTCCAAGCTGTGTAGTTTCGACTGCCACCAACAATGACCGGCTCCTTCACTGTACTATCTTGGCCAACACCTGCGACTATCTGTCCCGCAATTGCAGATTCTGTCTCATGAAAGCTAATGGAGAAGGTGGCTATAATGAGGGGCCTATTCATGGAAGAACGGAAGGTGAATTTGGCGGTCTGGAGATTCGTTTGAGGATTTGAGGGAGATGCCCTGGGGGGCGAAGCAGGAATTGAAGGACTACCGCTGAAAGGCGAGGCCAGGGGCGTCGGATGGTGGCTGTGAGGTTGAGAGTGGCCTCCACCTCTGCCACTGTGGGTGTTTACGTAGCCCTTGGTAAATTGTAGGGCCTGAGAGGATGTGGTCTCTGAAACCGGGGAAGGTGGTGGACGAGCTAGGCTGCCCCTGCTTCTGCCCTGACAACTGCACATGCGGTGACAAGTCCTCGTCATATTGGCTGCAGAAATTTGTGAATTTCTTCCTGAGTTGGGTTCAGGGTAAAGCAGAGGCTTAGGGAGATTATCGTGCAGCTCTGAGAAGGGACCGACTACGGAGGTCGAAGGGAAGATGTAATGGCAGTCCAGGCTCTAGGAGAAGTGAATTTCGGGGCCGAATTCAATACAACAGAGGAGATGGCAACACCTCTCGGTGGAAGTGCAATGGCTTGGGGACAGCATCTTTGCAGTGGCAGAGGATGGTGAATAGGTTCAGTGGAAATAGCATCATCGATATTCATTTTCGTGCGGAGCCAAGGTTGGTGGTTGCAGTCCTGTTCAAGACGGCGTCCCCTTAAGTGCCATTTATGGCTGTGATTAATTGCTTGCTTAGACCAGTGTGCCAGATTACGGAAGGCCATGTGGTTTGGCCAGATGCGATTCCGTTCTTCCGCCACCGCTTTATTCCTCTGAGCACCCGCATCCGGGGGAAGTGCTTCCTCTTGCACCAGTTCAGTGCATGCTTGTAATTGAGCTTGGTCATGTAAAATGTTGATTTTTCCAGATTGAAGGACCTAATCATGTTCAACTCCAATGTTTGCCAAAAGATCGGCCACCCTATTGTTTTCTCTTTTGACATGAGTGAAAGTGGTGGCTCTACTATTTGTCATCCATTGCTCTATTAGTTCTAGCCTGGCCGCTAGTCTCCAGCTAGTAGCGACTCTCGTAGCTGCAGTTCCCAATTGAATTTGGGATACCATGTTTATCAAAGTTTGGGAGTCCCCTTCTATTATGATGGGATGAAAATTTTGTTGATGTGATAAGTGCATACCTTGCCACAATCCTTCCAGTTATGTAGAGTTATTCGTGTCCCATCCTATTGAGCCATAGTATATTAGCAATGGTCGGCCATCTTGATCTCTGAAAATACCACCGTGTCCAGCTTTGCTTGGGTTGCCTTTTGAGGCCCCATCAAAATTTAGTTTGATCACATTTGTTGGAGGGGGGTTCTAATGTGATGGCCACTTGGTGATAATGCTTGCTTTGTTGGGATCGATTTGAACCTATGGGAGCTTTAATTTCCAGTTGTTCCAAATACTCTGTTCCTGTGCTTGAGTGGGAAAGTCCTCAACACTCCACTTTTGGAGAGTTAGAGTTTCTTGAATATTCTGACATAAATTGGTCCATATGATCTCCAGAGTAGTGCCTTGATTTTTAAAAATTCGTTTGTTTCTTTCCTTCCATATTGTCTAGAAAAGGAATCCCGGGAGAATTGTCCATAGCGCATTTATAAGTTTGCTTTCATATGGCACAGGGGGCCAATTGAGGATGGTGCTTTTGATATCCCCTAAGATTCTGCAGGGTCTCTGACATTTGAAGGTGAGTTTTTCCCATAATTAATTAGACATGTAGCAGGAGTCCATGAGATTTTGAATAGATTCTCCTTGTCTCTGACAATTGGGACAATAAGAGGGTCCCTAGAATCCTATTTTGATTAAATTATCCCAAGTGAGAATTCGTTGATGATAGAGCAACCAAGTGAAGGTAGATATTTTAGGCCAAATTCCTGTAGTCCAGAGACAATTCCAAGCCGGATCAACTAGTTCCTGTGTATGGAGCATCAACTTATAAGCTTCTTTTTTTGTATAAGTTCCCCTTGGGGTATAACCCCATCTCAAAATATCCTTTCCATTAGTATGTCTGATTTTCTTGCTGGTCAGTTCTTCGTGTAGCTCTGAGTTATAGGCTTCAGTTTCATGCTGTATAATCTGTTCAATAGGTTTCCATTGTCTAAAGCCTTGATGGGTACTTTGAGTCTAGTAGTTTGCTAGATGATCAGTGGGGTTGATGTTTTTTCTATCCGTAGGGGGAAGGAGTCCTACCATTTTTGGTCTCTGTTGCCATGAATCCAGCCAAAACCGCACAGATTGTCCATCGCGTATTTCCCAGAAGCTATGCTTTTGTATTAGCTCTCTATGTTGTTTTGTTGCGTTCCAAATTAGAGATCCTGTGTTTGTAGTGGTGATTCTTATTAATTCTTCCTGTGGACGATTGTCTACATATTTTGCGATCCAAATTTGTGCCCATGGCTTCTGTGGCCTTGAAACCCACTGCCACCATATTCGTGCTCCCATTAATGTGTTACTGTGTTGCGGGTCTCACAATCCTAGTCCCCCCTGCATTTTTGGTGTGCATACAGTCTCCCATTTAACTAACGCCCATTTACGGTTTTGCTTTGTGGAGCCCCATAAAAAGTTGTGTTGTAGATTTTTGATCTGTTTGAGAGCCCATTTCGGAGCTGCAAGTACTAAGAAGAGATAGAGAGGGATGGATTGTAAAACTGCCTTTATCAAAACCAGCCTGCTTGCCATGTTGAGAGTTCTGTAGGTCCAAGATGATAGTCAGCTTTCAAGTTTTTCAATGAGTTGTTTCCAAGAGGCATGCTTTAACGCTGAATCTATCAGTGGAGCGCCCAAGTATTTGGAAGGAAGATTAGCTTGAGAGAATCCTATGATTCTAGAAATTATTCTTTGAGTGGCTGGAGGAGTGTGGAAAAAGAAAATTTGAGATTTGGCAGTGTTAATAGTGGTACCTAAGGCCCTTGAAAAGGTTTCTAGCAGAGCTTTGAAGGTGCGGGCTTCACTGATAGAAGGGTGACCGAATAACATATTGTCATCAACAAATTTTTGATGTGTTATTGCAGAGGTTCCATGGGCGGAGATGCCTCTAAGGTCGTGAGATTGAACAACATTCTTTATAAGGCGACCCAGACCTTCTGCCATATAATAAAGAGGAAGGGGGATAAAGGTCACCTTGACGGATTCCTCTAGAAAGGGAGTAGGGTTTGGAGGGGATTCCATTAACAAGGATGGAGTAGAAGGGGGAGGATATGAGACTCATTATCCATCGAACCGGGGTCAGGCTGAAGCCAAAGGTAGTTAGTATGTGTTTTATGTAGGACCAACTAATTTTGTCAAATGCTTTTGAAAGATCGATTTTAAGAAGCATACCTGCATGTTTGTTTCTCTTTAAGGAGTGAATGATTTCATGAGTCAAAATGATGCCGTCCAAGATTTCGCGTCCTTCAACATAGCCAGATTGTTCCAGAGAACTGAGAAGAGGAAGAAGCGGTTTGAGGTGATTGGCGATGACTTTCGAAATGATTTTGTATATGCCATTGCACAAAGCAATAGGCCTGAACTTCTCCGGAGTACTCAGCTGAGCTTCTTTGGGGATGAGAGCTATGAATGTCGCATTGAGAGATGGAAGTAGCCAATGCATAGCTCGAGATTCTTCTACCACATTCCAGACTTCCTCTTTGATTAAATCCCAAAAGTGATGGTAGAAGTTAGAGGTGAAGCCATCAGGTCCTGGAGCTTTCCCATCTTTCAGTTGATCTAAGGTCGCTTCTACTTCCATCAAAGTAACCTCTCACAACAAGAGCTGATTGTTCTCCTTTGTTATAATTCTGGGAATATGTTGGAGTATTTCATTTATTGCAGGTTGTCTATCTGTAGGTGGCTCTTGATGTACTATTTTGAAGTGATTAGTGAGCTCTTTCTCAATATCTTCCTGTTTCTCCATTCTATCTCCCTGCGGATTTTGAATGTGCGAGATGGTGTTATTCATTCTTCTTTGGATAGTTTTGCAGTGAAAGAATTTGGTGTTTCTTTCCCCTTCTTTTAGCCATCTGATTCTTGACTTTTGTTTCCAAAGCAGTTCCTCTTGTTTCCTTCTTTCTTCTAATTGTGTGAGAAGAGCTTGTTCTTGACTTGCTAAGTTTTCCGTTCTTCCTCCTATAATGATCTTATGCTGTAACTCTGTCATACTTTGCTCGAGCACTTTTTGATCTTGAAAGATATTACCAAATGTGGTGTGATTCTAGGTCTTGATTTGTCGTTTGATATGCTTCAACCTCTGCTGGAATTTATATATATTTGAGCTACCATTGGGAATAAAGCTCTCCCACGCTGATTTGACCATATTTTTGAACTCAGGGTGAGTGACCCAAAAAGTTTCAAATTTAAAGGGTTTCCTGTTTGAATTTCCAGGATCCTTCCATTGTAGGGAAATAGGCCAGTGATCCGAGCCGACAATGGGAAGTATTGAGGTGCTGATATCACCTCCTAGATGAACAGAGTTGTCTGAGATAAGATATCTATCCAACTTGGATGAGATTTGTTGAGAGCATGTCCTTTAATTATTCCATGTGAAAGTACCATTATAAAATGGTAAATCAATTAGCCAATTTTTTTGAATGTATTCTTTGAAGCTGCTGCTTTCACTGTCTAGCTTCCTTCTGCCTCCTAGTTTTTCCTCCAACCGAGTGATCATATTAAAGTCACCGCCTGTTATCCAGAGTGGATGTGTTCTTGTAGAATTAAGAATTTCCTGCAATTTTAGCAGCGTATTCTTTTGCATAGTATCTTGGGGGAAGTATACATTTGTTAGGTGACCATGTATATTAGTTCCAATGAGGTGGAAAGTGGCTTGGATAAAATGATGAGAAGCATGGAAGTCCGTAAGGGATACGTGCTGCATATTCCAAGCTATAGCAAGCCCCCCCGTAGCTCCTGTTGCATATACCGTAATAATCTGGCATCCCGACCAGGCTTTGGAAAAAATGGCAACTAATGTGCTAGTGTTACATTTTGTTTCCTGCATAAATAAAATATGTGGTCTTTCTTGCTAAATCATGTTCTTTATCATCCTATATTTCTTGGGACTATAAATTCCTCGAACATTCCATGAGATGAGCTTCATGGTTGATCGGTTTGTAAGGATCTGTAGTATTTAGTCAACTTGGAGCTCCTTCCAGACTCCACTAGAATTTCTCCAATGAGGATGGTGCACTGCAAATTTGTATTTATGCCTCTTTTTTTCCCGTATTTGGTAATGTGTTTCCCATCCCATCTGCTTCCTTGTTGTATCCCCAGTGTGTTGTGCTGGTGCACTCTTGAGAGTACTAATTCCATATTTTCAAGTTGTCTTTCCGGTATTTTCTTGAACTCTTTACTTTTGCATGCTTGTTTTAGACTGAAAATGTCTAGGTCCCCTAGATCAAAGCTTTCAAGTTCTTCTTCCATTAGACTTTGTTGACTGCTTTCATTTATGTGGTGTGTTGCATTAATAGTTTCTATCAACAGGTTATCAATGTCCATTCCTTTTGTGGACCAGAGGGCTTTATTTTGATCTTGAAGGAGAGTGGGTTGTGAGGTTGTTGGTTGTGGATCAAGGTTAATTGATGATAATGGTTGACTGGCCTCATGAGGGTTAGGTATAACTAAAGGTTCGGTGGATGGCACAGAGGTTGTCTTAGATATCTTGGAAGGATCTGAATCAGGCATATCTAGGTTTGATAGAATGCCAAAACTGTTTCTGGAGGATGGAGCATCATAGGATGGTATTACATTTTTTGGGTTATCTATAGATTTAGGAGGGACATTTAAAGGACAATCTCGGAATAGATGTCCATGGGCGTGGAATTTCCTGCATCTAAAAGGAACATGTCCATAGTCTATGGGTTGAATCCATTCAAAGTCATTGTGAAGGAGACTTACCAAATCCGTGAATCGATAGGGCTGCCAAAACAACTTTGGCTGATAATATCAAAGAAGCAATAGTGGTAGAAAAATGTATCATAGCCTTAGAGAAGAAAAACGTTGTTGATGAACGAAAATCAAAGAAGGTCATGTTCAAGGAAGATCCCAAGAAAAAACAACCCAAGGACCCATTCGATTTAGAAGGATTGCAGAAAGTTTTGAAAACCATGTCTAACGAGATGGTCGATATTAAGAAACAAGTAGCAAAGACTTCTTCTAAAAAGCCTTATAGGCCTTATAGAAGAAATCCTTCAACTGATTCAAAGCCTCCCAATGCTATTACAAATGCAGAATTAGAAGAAGAAGAAGAGGAAGTTTCCAATGAAGAACCCACTGATGAAGAATAAGTTGTAGAAGTGCAGGGAATGTGGGACTTCATTCTCCCTAATGAAGAGGATCAAGATGCATCACCGGTCAGTACAAGAAGTCGAAATCAACTTGATCCTCCACAACCAACTCCTAAACAGAAGAGCGCAAGTTCGATATCTAAAGATAAAGTCGCAGGTAAGAAAACGTCACCCAAAGCGACTCAAACAAGCCTAGTCCAATCCGATTCACTAACTCCATCTAAAGCATTGATCATTTCTGACGAGATGGAGTATAATATCATAGAAGACATGAAGAATACTAGGGCTAAAATTACCTTTCATGAATTGAGCAAATTAAAACATCAATAAAAGCTCCTTTTGAAAGAATTACACGCGATATCTGTTGCACCTCTACCTGCCGCTGTAATCTCACAAGCACCTCCAACTAACGTGACTAATAAAGTGGATCCAAACGATATCGCTTTAATTGGAGGAAGGTCCAGATCTCATACTCCCCCATTTCTTCTTACTTATGAAGCCTTTAACAAAAACTTGCACAATTTTTTAGTAGATTCAGGAGCTTCATCTAATATCTTGCCTAAATCAATATGTGCAAAGTCGAACGTTCAACCGCAAAAGTCTGCAGTACACATAGTTCAGCTGGACCGGTCGCAGGTTGAAGTGATCAATGAACTAAATCAAGTTACCATAAGGCTGTCATCGAATCCAAAGGTATGTCAAGTTATTGATATTCTAGTTGCAAACATTCCAGAATTTTATGGCTTAGTTCTTAGTAGGGATTGGTCTGAAAAGCTTCATGGATAATTTGCTACCGATTGGTCACATATGTGGCTCCCTTATAATGGTAAACCGAATCAGATAAAGGTCAAGCGAGAAAGACATCAAAAATACATAGTAACAGAATTGGAAGGAGAAAATGAACCTGTAGCATACAACAACAATATAATTGGCAACTATTTTGTTGATTCTTTCTTGGGAAATTTTAATGCTCATACTTCCCCTTACTTAGAACATTCTGTTTTATCTCAAGTAGAAAATTTTTCCCAATCAGATAGTTCTAAATGTGTTAATTTTATAGATAGTCCTATAAATAAATCTTTATTTTGGAAGTTATTTTTTTACAGTTCAAAGTCTAATGATGGATCAGGATCAGGATGCGTATTAGTTAGTCCAGAAGGAAACAAAACTATGCTAACTTGTAGACTCGAATTCGATTGCACCAATAACACTACAGAGTACGAGGCTTGAGTCCAAGGATTATATAAGGCAATCGGATTAGATATCAAGTATCTACAAGTCTTCGGAGATTCTGAAATTGTAATTAGATAGGTACGAAATACTATACATTGCCTATTAGGTCATTTAAAGCATTATCAATCCTCAGTGCAAGATTTGACTGAACATTTTATAGCATTTAATATTTCATCAATTCCTAGAATCCAAAACGCTAGTGCTGACCTCTTGGCAAATGTAGCTTCCAAGCTCATTCCCTCAGAAGATTATAGTCCAGACAGATTTTCAATCGAATTAATCTTTAGACCCTCAATCCCTGATAATGTTACAAACTGGAGAATTTTCAATGACGATCCTGATATTGTAAGCTTCCTCACATCAGAAGGATCTTACACTAATCAGATAATTGACGAGGACCAACATGACAAACAGTTGCAACAAGAAAGCACTAATAATTCTATACCAAAATCAGTAGTCAAGTTGGAAGACCTATATGATTTGAAAGACCGATTCAAGAGACCTACCAATTCAAAACTTCAGAGTTCAACTTTGAACTATGAATTAGTAAATCTAGGAACTGATACCAAGCTTCAGAATATCAACCTAGGTCTTGGCCTAACCAAAGAAGAAAGAGTAGCTTATGTTCGTCTCCTGAAACAACACAAAAGTGTCTTTACCTGGAACTACGATGACCTAAAGACCTACGACACTTCTATCATTCAGCATACTATCCCAATGATAACCGTTGAAAAACCCGTCCAGCAAAAGCTGAGGAAGATCCATCCTAGTCTGGAAAACCAAATTAAGTCTGAGCTCAACAAATTTTTGAAAGCCAAAATTATTTTTCCTGTTCGACATTCTAGATGGGTTTCTAACTTAGTTCCCGTTAGAAAGAAAAATGGAGACATTAGAATTTGCATTGACTTTCGAAACCTAAACAAATCCTGCCAAAAGGATAACTTTCCCCTGCCTCCCATGGAGCAAATTTTGCAAGCAGTCGCAGGATCAGAATTAATGTCCTTTTTGGATGGTTTCTCCGGCTACAACCAAGTTTTGGTGCATCCCTACGATCAATTAAAAATGACGTTCAGAACCAAATGGGGTACTTACGCATATCAAAAGATGCCTTTTGGTCTGATCAATGCTGGTGCCACATTTCAAAGGGCCATGGACATCGCAATTAAGGGATTAGTAAAAAAAATTAGTAGTAATCTACTTGGATGATATAACTGTATACTCTAAGAAATGTGGTAATCATCTCAGAGACTGAAATAAAATCTTCCAACGTTGCAAAGGTATGGGATTTCACTTAATCCAGAAAAGTCCTTTTTTGCATTAAGTGAAGGAAAACTTCTTGGATTTATAGTGTCAAAATCTAGAATCCATATTGATCCTGATAGAATTAAGGATATTTTTGAAATACCCTTGCCTCACAATAAGAAAGCCATGCAATCCTTCCTTGTCCAAATTAACTTTTTTAAGAGATTTGTTCCAGACTTCTCAAGGATTGTATCTTCCTTACAAGAAATGATAAAAAAGAATTTGATCTTCAAATGTGGCCAAGAGGGATATGAAGCATTCAATCTCATTAAGCAAGCGATTGTAAACGCCCCATCTTTAGCAACTCCAAATTTTTCTGATCCTTTCATTTTGTATACATTTGCCTCCGATAGATCATATGCTGCGATACTCACTCAAGCAAATCAAGATAAGGCGGAAGCCCCAATTGCCTTTTTCAGTTCAAATCTACAAGGGGCCGAATAAAATTATTCTGATGTCGAGAAATAAACGTATGCTATTTTCAAAGCGATTAAACACTTTCGACCCTTTCTACTTAAAACCCATATAAAGATCATAGTATCGTTTCCAACGGTAAGAAATCTCTTAGTACAGAAAGACATGGGTGAGAAAAGAGAAAATTGGGTTACTGCCTTACAAGAATATGACGCTGAAATTAAACCAGCAAATATTGTAAAAGGTCAAGGCTTTTGCAAAATGCTAGCCGGAGCATCGCTTATTTCCGAAATACCATCTTCAGAAGTACAAATGTATGAGGTAAGCCTAAATGATATTGAATCATTATATGCTGATATCATATTTTATCTAAAGAACGGATATGCTCCTTCAAACCTGGATTATACAAAGAAAATAGCTCTAAGATTGAAGGCTAAGCAATATCAACTCGTAAATGATGTACTGTTTAGGATGAATTATGATTATGTTCTCCTTCGATGTCTTGAGAAATCTGAAGCTGAAAAAGTGTTGCAGGAACTCCATGATGGACCAACAGGTGGACATTATGCTGGAGATGCTACAGCACATAAGATCTTGCACGCAGGGTACTATTGGCCTACACTATTTAAATATATGCATCGTTATGTAAGGAAATGTCAAGTTTGTCAAACTGCTGCTGGAAGACAAAAGAAACCGTCATTGCCTTTGCAGCCAATCAATATCGATCAACCCTTTGATCAATGGGGATTGGATATAATAGGTGAGATCATTCCTCACTCTTCTAAACAACATATTTATATCCTTACAGCTACAGATTATTTTACTAAATGGGTAGAAGTTGTTCCTCTCAAGACAGCTAATGCTAAACACATCATCGATTTCATAGATCAGTTTATAATTACTAGGCTTGGTTTACCCTCTGCTTTAATATTTGATAATGCATCGTATTTTTCTGGCAATGTTATGACTAAATTTTCACTCAAAAGAGGTTTTAAACTTAAATACTCTGCCAATTATTACCCACAACGGAACGAGTTAGCTGAATCAACAAATAAAAACTTAATCAGAATCATGAAGCGAACCATTGACCAAAATCATAAGAATTGGCACAAATCTTTGACTTATGCTCTATGGGCAGACCGAAAAACGCAAAAAGCCTCCATTGGCACTTCTCCCTTTAATTTGGTTTATGGGAAAGAAGTGGTTCTCCCAACTGATCTAGCAGTTACCTCTTTGGCCTTAGTTCAATTTATTAACGAAACACCAACTTCATCCTTACAAATAAGACAACTGCAAATTATTAAGCTAGAAGAACAACGAGAAAAGGCTAAAATAACTCATGCTCACCATCAAGCATTAGTAAAAGATTCTTTTGATTTAAACGTGGTATCCAGAAAGGACTTTCAAATCGGAGATTTAGTTTTAAAATGGGATAAGGCTCACGAAGAAAAAGGCAAACATACAAAGTTCCAACGAATGTGGCTTGGCCATTCCAAATTGCAGAAATCATAGGTCCATCCACTTTTATGTTGCAGGATTTAGCATGGAAAAGAGAATCTTTACCTGTTAATGGGCAAATCCTTAAAAAGTAATTTCCATAGAAGATTACTTTTTGTTTTTGTAGATTAGTTTTTCCTTTATTTTGATAATAAAACCAGTTGTAAATGGCTACATTTGGAATTCATGAAAAAGACTAGTATTTTTTTAGATTTTGTTTTTTTGCTTGTATAGATAGAATTGATTTGGAAAATTGGTCATTACTATTGAAAGCTACAGTTAAAGGCTATAAGCTTGGAAATGATACTAGTTTCAACTTTATGAATTTTGATAAAAAAGAAACCTTTAGTGGGAATTTGTTTTATATCGGTCAACGAAAAGTATCAATAACAAAAATCAAGTATTCTCTATAAAAAGCTCTTTCCAAAAACTCTACAATTGTCATCCAGAGCTCTCCTTAAGGAATCAATGAATTCCTCCCCACCTAGAGAATTACGAGCTTCAAGGAATAATCCAGTGATACACTTTAAACTTAAAGAATAAGAGGTCTCATCGCGAGCCAACTTATCACGATCATAGATATTATAGCTTGCTGACTTTTCCAAAACTACATACCAAAACAGGGCAATGAATCAAGATTGTTGCAATCAAAAGACAAGGGGTCTCATCATGAACCAGCTTGTTCAGCAAAGTTATAAATCAAGTGAGTGGCACTGTCATAATTTGGCTACTAAACCAAGGCATTGTTCTTTAAGAATTAAAAGAAAATAAAAGCAAGAAGTGTGGATATGGATTTCTCTTTGAAAATTGTATATTTCTCCAAGTAGGATACAAGATCATTGCTGGATAACAGGTAACCCCGTCGAGGCTATAAATGCCTGCTAGAAGCAGAGGCTCTACCTACGACAAATGAGCATTTTTAAAACTGATTTACAGAGGAGACTTTGTTTTTATCTTTATAAACCAAGTAGTGGCTAATGTAAATACAATGACTAGCTTTAGGAAGTAAATAATTAAAGTTAACATAGAAGAAAGAAACTAGCATTAACAGCTGAAAGCATAATATACTTTATCTTTCTGTAATAAAGTTTGATTTTCCAAAAAACCCTTCTATTTTGGAAGTTTAGAAAATTCAAAAGAAAATCAGAGATAACTGGTTCCTCCAAGTGAATCGCCAATTGTTGTGGCCAGCAACAACCCCCCTTCTTATTTTAGTTTTTCTATCAATAATAAATAAGTGGGGACCCTTCATCTAAAAAATAATAATAAATTAGAATTTGTATTTCCTTTTTTAATAAATCATACTATCATAAACTTAGGAGAATACCCGCAAAATCCAAAAATACTTAATTCTTATGATGATTTCGAGTTAAAATCTTTCTCTCAATGATAAAGCATTGCATCGCAAAAAGGTAATAACGACATCATATAAGCAAACTCCTACAAATGCGAAATCGCGATGCGAAATCGCACACTGAAGGAACTGATCGCATCACAATTTTCATATGCTTCAAATATCACTTAAGGTGAAATACTTCAAAACCGACAATATGCAATAACGCATCTCGCAAATCGCATTTCGCAGAAACACATGGTAATGAATGATTGTCAAAACATAACGGATTAGCGATATTGCAATCTGCGATATTGCGAAGCAAATCGCAAAATCGCTTTATCGCAGATCTGCAGGGCACATCATTCCAAAACATTTTTCGTAATCCGATGTCAAGTCATGCGCATTAATGTTAATTTAATAAGTTAGTTGATGATCATTAATGACATAAGGTTTCGATCTGATCAAGAAGTCAATTCACGTAGGGTGGTATATTTTATATGATTTCAACATTTAAAGCTTTCCCGTCACCTTATTCATATCATTACTCTTTCCTGATTTTGTAAATTGCAGGAGCAGAAAGTAGAAAGATATACGTAGCAATGTTCAGAATGTAATGGGAAAAGAAGGAGAAGTTCCGATTTCCGAAGTGATCTAACAAAACCATGCAAGAGGTGAAAACTCGCACTAGGGAAACCCGGATCAAGAAACGGAGGCAGTTTTCGATGTGCCGCTAATCGCGCATCGCCAGGCAAAACCCCTTGAGAAGGAAAGCCTCTAAATGATCAGTCGCCTGAAAGTCCGGAAAATTGCAGGAAAAAGTGCTAAAGGCTAAAATCAAAACTAGAGTTCTAAAAACAGTGGTATTTATCAGGGATATACTTAAATGGTATGTAAATTTCTCCCAAATGCACAACATTTGTAGACCAGCTGGAGGCAAAAGGCTGAAGAAAGAGCAGAGTCCATCAAGAGGTTAACCAAGTTGAATTGGGATTCTTACTGGCAGTACATGGTTAAACTACACAGTCAATGCATGACTCTCAAATGCCTCACTAACTCTGTCGAGAAGATAGCACCAGCGCTTGCCGATTCTGTTTTTGTAGGACAACTAAAGTCGGAGGTCGGCCAACCAACTGTCCTCAAGCCGATGCTGAATGCTTGCAACCACAGAGAAAATATACATAGATAGTAATTTCCAGATTCAGTTTTAGTTTAGTTTTAGTTTTATTTTTGCCTTAGATGAGGACGGTCATTTAAGCCGCCTCCTATATTTTTGTAATAGACTATTTTTAGGATTTAGCTAGTAGTATTTCAACCCTTCTCATGCATTTAGAGAAAGGTCCTGAAATTTGTCAAAAACGTTTCCTCAGAACATGCACTTCTGCACCCTCGGAGGAGGTTTTGATGAATGAATGGAACAAGGTTTATTGATATCTGTGTTTAATATCTACTACTGAAATTTCACTTTTGTACTTTTAGTAGATGTTGAACTAAGAAGAGATAGATCATTATTGCTGAAACTCATGAGTAGAACTTGTTATCAATGGTACTTTTATCTCTTAATGATTTCTGCCTATGTGTTTACGTGATATTTATGTTTAGTTATTTATATTTGAATGCTTGAATTCTTGAGTTATCATTTGGCACTTTTGTACGGTGATAACTATTCTATTTATGCTTAATATATGAATGACTTATTATGCGATATGTTTTACACAACTATTCGGCTAACTTTTTATACGAAAAAGTTCATCTTTATTGAATTCTTTTCTCATAGGGATTGAATGATCTTTATTACCAATTGTTGTTAGAGACTATTTTAGATCACATAATTGAAAGATTGAATCCCGGGTTAGTTTTAGAGTTAGATATTTCTATTTATTAGAATGCAATAGCATGTTGTTAGATTATATTTAGAATAAAAGCATTTTACTTAGGAATTATTAGAAAGGAAATATCAATTCTAAACACACACACACATAAATTGGGAAACTGGTCCCATTATCCCCAGTCGAACCCACTATCCCAAACGGAAAAGGAGCTGCTAACCAAGGTTCAGACCGGGTGGGTATCCCCCTTGTTATAGACCTGA
The DNA here is from genome assembly GCA_031772625.1 of Pinus tabuliformis. Lineage (NCBI taxonomy): Eukaryota > Viridiplantae > Streptophyta > Pinopsida > Pinales > Pinaceae > Pinus > Pinus tabuliformis. The sequence continues at coordinate 497,099,361 of CM062818.1, read as the reverse complement.
TTTTCGGGGCTTCAACAGGTCCTTACAAGGTGTTGCAAAATATTGGTACGATGGCATACAAATTGGATCTTCTTGCATCTTGGCGAGTGCACCCAATTTTCCATGTTTCATGCTTAAAGAAGGTTATAGGTGACAAGCTCCCAATTCAACCAATATTGTCGGAACTTGACAAGGAAGGAAAAATCATATTGGAACCTGAAGTAGTCACAAAAATAAGAACTCTGATAGCTATAGAATCGATCAATTTCAAAGTATCTCATTAAGTGGAAGAACTTAACTGCTAAATATTTTGGATGGGAGGATGAGAATTTTAGACAAAAGCATCCAAAACTACTCAAGCATTGAGGACACCACTTTTTTGAAGAAGAGGGGCATGTTATGTCCCTATACTACTAGTGTAGCCCCTTATTATTATTAGTGCAACCCCCTTATTGTATTGTTGTTCCCATGTAGTCCCCATATTATTATTATTGTTCCCCATAGAATCCCCATTATTGTTATTGTTGTGCCCTTACAATATTATTGTTATGTAGGCTCTGATTACGTTGTGACCATTTAGACTCCTATATATAGAAAGGAGGTCTTATCATTTGTATCATCGAATAATTATTCATTTGTGTAATGTAAAGGAGGTTGCCCCCTCGAAGAGGATAATTTTTAAGTCGTTGATCTATCTCTTTTGCTATTTTGTGAGCTAGTTGCATAACATATTTCTTGAATCATTCTCTTTTAGATATAAATTATTTGAAGTTTTTGGGTTAGGATATTTAATTGATTTGTTGAAGGTTGAACATACCAATACACAATGTTGGATGATTATGTTGCTCTTCAATAATATTTGTGTTTATTGTTTTATTTGTCTTATGTTTATTTTCTTTATCTGTTATTTTATTTCTCCATATTGTAATGTATGACCTTTGTTAGTTTGTGTGAACATTTTTATCATTGCATCCTTAAAGTCTACATCTGATTCATCAATCATATGTTTTATATAAGTTTTTTTTGCCATATCTAGAAGTTATCATAGAATAGATGGATATATAATTCCATAGGAAATACCCCCCTAAGGTTAAGGAAGGCTAGTCCTTCACCCTGAAGTGGGAGGACATTTTTATCCTCATTGAATATCCTTTTAGACTGTTTCGTGTCATCAGGAGAATCTGAAATACAACATTATTTTTTTTGCTGTTGTCGGGTAATTTAAAATTTTAATTTGTGTTAATTCATGACCAATGATCACTTGGACACCTGAAGAAACACAGAGGAACTAGGAAGTGTTAGCCTACAATGATGAATTGCCATAGCCCAACCCTAGGCCCCTCAATGAAAACAAAGACCATGAAGGTGAACCTTGTTCAAAATTCGAATTTCTTTAAGGGATTTATATGTAATGGAATAGATTCAACTTATGGTATCAGTTTTGCCTATTTTCTTTCCTTGAAAAATCGGTAAAATAATTTATGAAATATAATTTTAAAGACAATTGTTTAAGTTTTCTTGGTGACTCTAAATTAGATCCCCCTAGGATAATAACTAGGTATAGATCAGATTCATCTTAGCTAGAACTACATGATCTAAAGAGCCTAATAACTTCGACAAACAGAAAGAACAAAAATGAGGCATCAAGAGAGAGGAATTTTGGACCTAGTTTTCAAGTTTCTAGACCATAGGAAAATTTTCAACTTTCAACATCCACTAGGGAATCTAAAACCACAACATATCAAGGGGGAACTCAAGCCCTAGCTAGTTCCTCATCTACTTATATCCCTTTAACACAAACAATACCCCAAAATTTGGAACAACACCCTCATGTTCATCCTCCCTTGTTCAAGATGAATGTTTGGGTGAACATATGTTATAGGACTTTGGCCTTACACAATGTTTTACATGATCTCTCAGATAAGTATAATTAAAAATCTCCCAAAGTTTGATGACAAAGGAGAACGTACCATGGAAGAAAATGTAATTAAGTTCCAATATTACTTTGACAACTTAGGGGTAGAATATGATGAGGTATGTATAAGACTGCTTATTCAGATTTTAGAAGGGGATGCCCATAAATGGTTTAGGAATTTACCTCAGGATTCAATTAATTCCATTGATAGATTAGTGCAATTATTTTTTATTAGATTTGGAGAGAATAAGGATAATTAACGTTATCTAATATAATTTTCTTCCCTTACACAAAAATCAAAAGAAAAAAGGTGAGTTTTCTAAATTAAGTTGCGGAGCAGAGGAAAATGGCAGACAAGGGTTTCTGAAAAACCCTTACACGGCACAGAGATAGAGCAAGCAGTTTCTTAGGCTTAGGCAGTACTACTGCCAGTGCGGATTTGGCAGATCTGGCAGCAACCACCAATGAACATCCCGATGGGGGAGGCAACAAGGCCTCCCCCCATAGGGCACAACAATGGAGATAGGACACTTGAAGGCGGAAATGAAAAGCCCGCAAATGGAAGTGCAGAACAACCAATGGTACAGCCTGCGGAGTAGCAGGAGCTGAACGAACAGGCAGATTTGAATAATGAAACGGAAAATAACCCTACAGCATCTGATCAACGAAAGAAGGCATCGTCTTCCACTTGCAATCCCATTGCAACAGAACGACCCAAGATTGAGTTGCCCAGTCACATAATCAAAGCACAAATACAATATATGAAAGACCACGCACTGATAGGTAAATTTATAGAATACTGGCCCACCGAAAGAGCTCTGAAAGGTTGGATAACCTCAAATTGGAAGCCCAAGGGACATGTTACCCTACAGCTAGGCCCCAAAGGTTTTTTCATAGCTATCTTTAACTGCATTGAAGATAGAAACTGAGTTCTAGATGGAGGACCCTATTTCTTCAATGCAGCGGGTCTCTATCTATGAGACTGGATAGAACAATTCAATCCAGACAAGGAAGACTTCAGCTGGGCACCGGTATGGATTCGCATGTATTCCTTACCGCTGGAATACTGGGACGAAGAATCACTTCAAGCTATTGGAAATGGGTTAGGAGAATTCATAAATACTGCAGAGGAAACAAAGCTTCGTTGGTACACCTCATATGCCCGCATCTGCGTTTATATGAAACTTGGCAAAGAACTCACGGATTTGGTAAGTCTCCTTCACAATGACTTTGAATGGATTCAACCCATAGACTATGGACATGTTCCTTTTAGATGCAAGAAATTCCATGCCCATGGACATCTATTCCGGGATTGTCCTTTAAATGTTCGACTGGGGATAATGGGACCAGTTTCCCAATTTATGTGTGTGTGTGTTTAGAATTGATATTTCCTTTCTAATAATTCCTAAGTAAAATGCTTTTATTCTAAATATAATCTAACAACATGCTATTGCATTCTAATAAATAGAAATATCTAACTCTAAAACTAACCCGGGATTCAATCTTTCAATTATGTGATCTAAAATAGTCTCTAACAACAATTGGTAATAAAGATCATTCAATCGCTATGAGAAAAGAATTCAATAAAGATGAACTGTTTCGTATAAAAAGTTAGCCGAATAGTTGTGTAAAACATATCGCATAATAAGTCATTCATATATTAAGCATAAATAGAATAGCTATCATCGTACAAAAGTGCCAAATGATAACTCAAGAATTCAAGCATTCAAATATAAATAACTAAACATAAATATCACGTAAACACATAGGCAGAAATCATTAAGAGATAAAAGTACCATTGATAACAAGTTCTACTCATGAGTTTCAGCAATAATGATCTATCTCTTCTTAGTTCAACATCTACTAAAAGTACAAAAGTGAAATTTCAGTAGTAGATATTAAACACAGATATCAATAAACCTTGTTCCATTCATTCATCAAAACCTCCTCCGAGGGTGCAGAAGTGCATGTTCTGAGGAAACGTTTTTGACAAATTTCAGGACCTTTCTCTAAATGCATGAGAAGGGTTGAAATACTACTAGCTAAATCCTAAAAATAGTCTATTACAAAAATATAGGAGGCGGTTTAAATGACCGTCCTCATCTAAGGCAAAAATAAAACTAAAACTAAACTAAAACTGAATCTGGAAATTACTATCTATGTATATGTTCTCTGTGGTCGCAAGCATTCAGCATCGGCTTGAGGAGAGTTGGTTGGCCGACCTCCGACTTTAGTTGTCCTACAAAAACAGAATCGGCAAGCGCTGGTGCTATCTTCTCGACAGAGTTAGTGAGGCATTTGAGAGTCATGCATTGACTGTGTGGTTTAACCAAGTACTGCCAGTAAGAATCCCAATTCAACTTGGTTAACCTCTTGATGGACTCTGCTCTTTCTTCAGCCTTTTGCCTCCAGCTGGTCTACAAATGTTGTGCATTTGGGAGAAATTTACATACCATTTAAGTATATCCCTGATAAATAACATTGTTTTTAGAACTCTAGTTTTGCTTTTAGCCTTTAGCACTTTTTCCTGCAATTTTCCGGACTTTCAGGCGACTGATCATTTAGAGGCTTTCCTTCTCAAGGGGTTTTGCCTGGCGATGCGCGATTAGCGACACATCGAAAACTGCCTCCGTTTCTTGATCCGGGTTTCCCTAGTGCGAGTTTTCACCTCTTGCATGGTTTTGTTAGATCACTTCGGAAATCAGAACTTCTCCTTCTTTTCCCATTACATTCTGGACATTGCTACGTATATCTTTCTACTTTCTGCTCTTGCAATTTACAAAATCAGGAAAGAGTAATGATATGAATAAGGTGACGAGAAAGCTTTAAATGTTGAAATCATATAAAATATACCACCCTACGTGAATTGACTTCTTGATCAGATCGAAACCTTATGTCATTAATGATCATCAACTAACTTATTAAATTAACATTAATGCGCATGACATGACATCGGATTACGAAAAACATTTTGGAATGATGTGCCCTGCAAATCTGCGATAAAGCGATTTTGCAATTTGCTTCGCAATATCGCAGATTGCAATATCGCTAATCCGTTATGTTTTGACAATCATTCATTACCATGTGTTTCTGCGAAATGCGATTTGCGAGACGCGTTATTGCATATTGTCGGTTTTGAAGTATTTCACCTTAAGTGATATTTGAAGCATATGAAAATTGCGATGCGATCAGTTCCTTCAGTGTGTGATTTCGCATCGCGATTTCGCATTTGTAGGAGTTTGCTTATATGATGTTGTTATTACCTTTTTGCGATGCAATGCTTTATCATTGAGAGAAAGATTTTAACTCGAAATCATCATAAGAATTAAGTATTTTTGGATTTTGCGGGTATTCTCCTAAGTTTATGATAGTATGATTTATTAAAAAAGGAAATACAAATTCTAATTTATTATTATTTTTTAGATGAAGGGTCCCCACTTATTTAGTATTGATAGAAAAACTAAAATAAGAAGGGGGGTTGTTGCTGGCCACAACAATTGGCGATTCACTTGGAGGAACCAGTTATCTCTGATTTTCTTTTGAATTTTCTAAACTTCCAAAATAGAAGGGTTTTTTGGAAAATCAAACTTTATTATAGAAAGATAAAGTATATTATGCTTTCAGCTGTTAATGCTAGTTTCTTTCTTCTATGTTAACTTTAATTATTTACTTCCTAAAGCTAGTCATTGTATTTACATTAGCCACTACTTGGTTTATAAAGATAAAAACAAAGTCTCCTCTGTAAATCAGTTTTAAAAATGCTCATTTGTCGTAGGTAGAGCCTCTGCTTCTAGCAGGCATTTATAGCCTCGACGGGGTTACCTGTTATCCAGCAATGATCCTGTATCCTACTTGGAGAAATATACAATTTTCAAAGAGAAATCCATATCCACACTTCTTGCTTTTATTTTCTTTTAATTCTTAAATAACAATGCCTTGGTTTAGTAGCCAAATTATGATAGTGCCACTCACTTGATTTATAACTTTGCTGAACAAGCTGGTTCATGATGAGACCCCTTGTCTTTTGATTGCAACAATCTTGATTCATTGCCCTGTTTTGGTATGTAGTTTTGGAAAAGTCAGCAAGCTATAATATCTATGATCGTGATAAGTTGGCTCGTGATGAGACCTCTTATTCTTTAAGTTTAAAGTGTATCACTGGATTATTCCTTGAAGCTCGTAATTCTCTAGGTGGGGAGGAAGTCATTGATTCCTTAAGGAGAGCTCTGGATGACAATTGTAGAGTTTTTGGAAAGAGCTTTTTATAGAGAATACTTGATTTTTGTTATTGATACTTTTCGTTGACCGATATAAAACAAATTCCCACTGAAGGTTTCTTTTTTATCAAAATTCATAAAGTTGAAACTAGTATCATTTCCAAGCTTATAGCCTTTAACTGTAGCTTTCAATAGTAATGACCAATTTTCCAAATCAATTCTATCTATACAAGCAAAAAAACAAAATCTAAAAAAATACTAGTCTTTTTCATGAATTCCAAACGTAGCCATTTACAACTGGTTTTATTATCAAAATAAAGGAAAAAGTAATCTACAAAAACAAAAAGTAATCTTCTATGGAAATTACTTTTTAAGGATTTGCCCATTAACAGGTAAAGATTCTCTTTTCCCTGCTAAATCCTGCAACATAAAAGTGGATGGACCTATGATTCCCGCAATTTGGAATGGGCCAAGCCACATTCGTTGGAACTTTGTATGTTTTCCTTTTTCTTCGTGAGCCTTATCCCATTTTAAAACTAAATCTCCGATTTGAAAGTCCTTTCTGGATACCACGTTTAAATCAAAAGAATCTTTTACTAATGCTTGATGGTGAGCATGAGTTATTTTAGCCTTTTCTCGTTGTTCTTCTAGCTTAATAATTTGCAGTTGTCTTATTTGTAAGGATGAAGTTGGTGTTTCGTTAATAAATTGAACTAAGGCCAAAGAGGTAACTGCTAGATCAGTTGGGAGAACCACTTCTTTCCCATAAACCAAATTAAAGGGAGAAGTGCCAATGGAGGCTTTTTGCGTTATTCGGTCTGCCCATAGAGCATAAGTCAAAGATTTGTGCCAATTCTTATGATTTTGGTCAATGGTTCGCTTCATGATTCTGATTAAGTTTTTATTTGTTGATTCAGCTAACCCGTTCCGTTGTGGGTAATAATTGGCAGAGTATTTAAGTTTAAAACCTCTTTTGAGTGCAAATTTAGTCATAACATTGCCAGAAAAATACGATGCATTATCAAATATTAAAGCAGAGGGTAAACCAAGCCTAGTAATTATAAACTGATCTATGAAATCGATGATGTGTTTAGCATTAGCTATCTTGAGAGGAACAACTTCTACCCATTTAGTAAAATAATCTGTAGCTGTAAGGATATAACTATGTTGTTTAGAAGAGTGAGGAATGATCTCACCTATTATATCCAATCCCCATTGATCAAAGGGTTGATCGATATTGATTGGCTGCAAAGGAAATGACGGTTTCTTTTGTCTTCCAGCAACAGTTTGACAAACTTGACATTTCCTTACATAACGATGCATATATTTAAATAGTGTAGGCCAATAGTACCCTGCGTGCAAGATCTTATGTGCTGTAGCATCTCCAGCATAATGTCCACCTGTTAGTCCATCATGGAGTTCCTGCAACACTTTTTCAGCTTCAGATTTCTCAAGACATCGAAGGAGAACATAATCATAATTCATCCTAAACAGTACATCATTTACGAGTTGATATTGCTTAGCCTTCAATCTTAGAGCTATTTTCTTTGTATAATCCAGGTTTGAAGGAGAATATCCGTTCTTTAGATAAAATATGATATCAGCATAATGATTCAATATCATTTAGGCTTACCTCATACATTTGTACTTCTGAAGATGGTATTTCGGAAATAAGCGATGCTCCGGCTAGCATTTTGCAAAAGCCTTGACCTTTTACAATATTTGCTGGTTTAATTTCAGCATCATATTCTTGTAAGGCAGTAACCCAATTTTCTCTTTTCTCACCCATGTCTTTCTGTACTAAGAGATTTCTTACCATTGGAAACGATACTATGATCTTTATATGGGTTTTAAGTAGAAAGGGTCGAAAGTGTTTAATCGCTTTGAAAACATCATACGCTTATTTCTCGACATCGGAATAATTTAATTCGGCCCCTTGTAGATTTGAACTGAAAAAGGCAATTGGGGCTTCCGCCTTATCTTGATTTGCTTGAGTGAGTATCGCAGCATATGATCTATCAGAGGCAAATGTATACAAAATGAAAGGATCAGAAAAATTTGGAGTTGCTAAAGATGGGGCGTTTACAATTGCTTGCTTAATGAGATTGAATGCTTCATATCCCTCTTGGCCACATTTGAAGATCGAATTCTTTTTTATCATTTCTTGTAAGGAAGATGCAATCCTTGAGAAGTCTGGAACAAATCTCTTAAAAAAGTTAATTTGGACAAGGAAGGATTGCATGGCTTTCTTATTGTGAGGCAAGGGTATTTCAGAAATCTCCTTAATTCTATCGGGATCAATATGGATTCTAGATTTTGACACTATAAATCCAAGAAGTTTTCCTTCACTTAATGCAAAAAAGGACTTTTCTAGATTAAGTGAAATCCCATACCTTTGCAACGTTGGAAGATTTTATTTCAGTCTCTGAGATGATTACCACAGTTCTTAGAGTATACAGTTATATCATCCAAGTAGATTACTACTAATTTTTTTACTAATCCCTTAAATGCGATGTCCATGGCCCTTTGAAATGTGGCACCAGCATTGATCAGACCAAAAGGCATCTTTTGATATGCGTAAGTACCCCATTTGGTTCTGAACGTCATTTTTAATTGATCGTAGGGATGCACCAAAACTTGGTTGTAGCCGGAGAAACCATCCAAAAAGGACATTAATTCTGATCCTGTGACTGCTTGCAAAATTTGCTCCATGGGAGGCAGGGGAAAGTTATCCTTTTGGCAGGCTTTATTCAGGTTTCGAAAGTCAATGCAAATTCTAATGTCTCCATTTTTCTTTCTAACGGGAACTAAGTTAGAAACCCATCTAGAATGTCGAACAGGAAAAATAATTTTGGCTTTCAAAAATTTGTTGAGCTCAGACTTAATTTGGTTTTCCAGACTAGGATGGATCTTCCTCAGCTTTTGCTGGACGGGTTTTTCAACGGTTATCATTGGGATAGTATGCTGAATGATAGAAGTGTCGTAGGTCTTTAGGTCATCGTAGTTCCAGGTAAAGACACTTTTGTGTTGTTTCAGGAGACGAACATAAGCTACTCTTTCTTCTTTGGTTAGGCCAAGACCTAGGTTGATATTCTGAAGCTTGGTTTCAGTTCCTAGATTTACTAATTCATAGTTCAAATTTGAACTCTGAAGTTTTGAATTGGTAGATCTCTTGAATCGGTCTTTCAAATCATATAGGTCTTCCAACTTGACTACTGATTTTGGTATAGAATTATTAGTGTTTTCTTGTTGCAACTGTTCGTCATGTTGGTCCTCGTCAATTATCTGATTAGTGTAAGATCCTTCTGATGTGAGGAAGCTTACAATATCAGGATCGTCATTGAAAATTCTCCAGTTTGTAACATTATCAGGGATTGAGGGTCTAAAGATTAATTCGATTGAAAATCTGTCTGGACTATAATCTTCTGAGGGAATGAGCTTGGAAGCTACATTTGCCAAGAGGTCAGCACTAGCGTTTTGGATTCTAGGAATTGATGAAATATTAAATGCTATAAAATGTTCAGTCAAATCTTGCACTGAGGATTGATAATGCTTTAAATGACCTGATATGCAATGTATAGTATTTCGTACCTATCTAATTACAATTTCAGAATCTCCGAAGACTTGTAGATACTTGATATCTAATCCGATTGCCTTATATAATCCTTGGACTCAAGCCTTGTACTCTGTAGTGTTATTGGTGCAATCGAATTCGAGTCTACAAGTTAGCATAGTTTTGTTTCCTTCTGGACTAACTAATACGCATCCTGATCCTGATCCATCATTAGACTTTGAACCGTAAAAAAATAACTTCCAAAATAAAGATTTATTTATAGGACTATCTATAAAATTAACACATTTAGAACTATCTGATTGGGAAAATTTTTCTACTTGAGATAAAACAGAATGTTCTAAGTAAGGGGAAGTATGAGCATTAAAATTTCCCAAGAAAGAATCAACAAAATAGTTGCCAATTATATTGTTGCTGTATGCTATAGGTTCATTTTCTCCTTCCAATTCTGTTACTATGTATTTTTGATATCTTTCTCGCTTGACCTTTATCTGATTCGGTTTACCATTATAAGGGAGCCACATATGTGACCAATCGGTAGCAAATTATCCATGAAGCTTTTCAGACCAATCCCTACTAAGAATTAAGCCATAAAATTCTGGAATGTTTGCAACTAGAATATCAATAACTTGACATACCTTTGGATTCGATGACAGCCTTATGGTAACTTGATTTAGTTCATCGATCACTTCAACCTGCGACCGGTCCAGCTGAACTATGTGTACTGCAGACTTTTGCGGTTTAACGTTCGACTTTGCGCATATTGATTTAGGCAAGATATTAGATGAAGCTCCTGAATCTACTAAAAAATTGTGCAAGTTTTTGTTAAAGGCTTCATAAGTAAGAAGAAATGGGGGAGTATGAGATATGGACCTTCCTCCAATTAAAGTGATATCATTTGGATCCACTTTATTAGTCATGTTAGTTGGAGGTGCTTGTGAGATTACAGCGGCAGGTAGAGGTGCAACAAATATCGCATGTAATTCTTTCAAAAGGAGCTTTTATTGATGTTTTAATTTGCTCAATTCATGAAAGGTAATTTTAGCCCTAGTCTTCTTCATGTCTTCTATGATATTATACTCCATCTCGTCAGAAATGATCAATGCTTTAGATGGAGTTAGTGAATCGGATTGGACTGGGCTTGTTTGAGTCGCTTTGGGTGACGTTTTCTTACCTGCGACTTTATCTTTAGATATCGAACTTGCGCTCTTCTGTTTAGGAGTTGGTTGTGGAGGATCAAGTTGATTTCGACTTCTTGTACTGACCGGTGATGCATCTTGATCCTCTTCGTTAGGGAGAATGAAGTCCCACATTCCCTGCACTTCTACAACTTATTCTTCATCAGTGGGTTCTTCATTGGAAACTTCCTCTTCTTCTTCTTCTAATTCTGCATTTGTAATAGCATTGGGAGGCTTTGAATCAGTTGAAGGATTTCTTCTATAAGGCCTATAAGGCTTTTTAGAAGAATTCTTTGCTACTTGTTTCTTAATATCGACCATCTCGTTAGACATGGTTTTCAAAACTTTCTGCAATACTTCTAAATCGAATGGATCCTTGGGTTGTTTTTTCTTGGGATCTTCCTTGAACGTGACCTTTGATTTTCGTTCATCAACAACGTTTTTCTTCTCTAAGGCTATGATACATTTTTCTACCACTATTGCTTCTTTGATATTATCAGCCAAAGTTGTTTTGGCAGCCCTATCGACAAACATCGCTATGTTTGATGGTAGAGCAGATATATACCATTCACTTCGAACTTCTTCACTAGGCTTGGAAGCGACAGGAATTTTATTCAAAAGTTTGTTGAAACACGAGTTAAAATCTTTAATAGGTTCTCTTGTTTCGGTCTTAATATTTGATAAGTCATTGATCAATATCGTAGTGGACCTATCATCACTAAACTTAGTCAAGAATTGTTCTTGGAAGATATCCCAACTAGTGATAGATCCGGATGGTAATGAAAAATACCAGGATCCGGCTGCTCCTTGCAAAGTGTAAGGAAAGAGCTGGACAACAACATCTTCATTAGTGACTCCATTATGATTTATAGATAACATGAAGTTGTTGATGTGTTCTTCTGCTAGCATTCCTGCTTCAGGATTAAACTTAGGTAGCCATTTTTAAGGATGAGCCGGTAATTGACTCAAGGGCACAAGAATTAAGACTGCCCCTGGGTTATTCTATGGATTTTGGGCCATCGTTGAACTACTAATAGAAGAAAGCGCAGAAGATGTTCCTTGCGATTGGGAAGATGAGGATAATACAGTTCCAGATGATTGTGAAGGAGATGTTGAAGTTCCAGTAGTGTGTTGGACAATAATTTGAAGTGGAGGAGTGGATGGTTGACTTCGCAGTGGAGAGGTTGAGATGGATGACGATGATGAGAGAGTCTCACTATCAGACCCTTTAGGTGATTTCCTTACTCTTTTCCTTTTAGGTATAGGTAATTCAGTTGGTTCAATACCAAAATTTTCACTCTGAAATTGGGTAAGAGGATGAGAAGGGTTATAATGCGAAGTCACACTATCTTGAGATATTTCAGATTTCTGGGGCAATATAGAAAATCCTTGAAGTTTATGGATCAAAGAATCAACTTCAGGAGGTTCAATAGTCAATTTCTCTGAAATGTTCGGGTTTGTGGTAATGGTTGTTGTTTTATCGACTTCTCGCTCAATATTTATAGATTCTAAGTGCAATGGAGAAGTCGGGGGAGATGTTGAGGGTGATTTACTCTCATAATGGTATTTGGATTTAGATTTACTAGCCATTCATAGTTCAGGCCCTCCTTCTAGCGCCAAATATGTTGAAGCCCCGAAAATCAGGTCTACAGCAAGGGGGTTACCCACCCGGTCCAGACCTTGGTTAGCAACTCCTTTTCCGTTTGGGATAGTGGGTCCGATTGGGGATAATGGGACAAGTTTCCCAATTTATGTGTGTGTGTGTGTTGAGAATTGATATTTCCTTTCTAATAATTCCTAAGTAAAATGCTTTTATTCTAAATCTAATCTAACAACATGCAATTATATTCTAATAAATAGAAATATCTAATTCTAAAACTAACCCGTGATTCAATCTTTCAATTATGCGATCTAAAATAGTTTCTAACAACAATTGGTAATAAAGATCATTCAATTGCTATGAGAAAAGAATTCAATAAAGATGATCTATTTCATATAAAAAGTTAGCCAAACAGTTGTGAAAAACATATCGCATAATAAGTCATTCATTTATTAAGCATAAATAGAATAGCTATCACCGTACAAAAGTGCTAAATGATAACTCAAGCATTCAAGCATTCATATATAAATAACTAAACATAAATATCACTTAAACAGATAGGCAGAAATTGTTAAGAGATAAAAGTACCATTGATAACAAGTTTTACTCATGAGCTTCAGAAATAATGATCTATCTCTTCTTAGTTCAACATCTACTAAGAGTACAAAAGTGCAATTTCAGTAGCAGATATTAAACACAGATATCAATAAACCTTGTTCCATTCATTCATCAAAACCTCCTCTGAGGGTGCAGAAGTGCATGTTCTGAGGAAACGTTTTTGACAAATTTCAGGACCCTTCTCTAAATGCATGAGAAGGGTTGAAATACTACTAGCTAAATCCTAAAAATAGTCTATTACAAAAATATAGGAGGCGGTTTAAATGACCGTCCTCATCTAAGGCAAAAATAAAACTAAAACTAAACTAAAACTGAATCTGGAAATTACTATCTATGTATCTGTTCTCTGTGGTCGCAAGCATTCAGCATCGGCTTGAGGAGAGTTGGTTGGCTGACCTTCAACTTTAGTTGTCCTGCAAAAACAAAATTGGCAAGCGTTGGCGCTATCTTCTCGGCAGAGTTAGTGAGGCATTTGAGAGTCATGCATTAACTGTGTGGTTTAACCAAGTACTGCCAGTAAGAATCCCAATTCAACTTGGTTAACCTCTTGATGGACTCTGCTCTTTCTTTAGCCTTTTGCCTCCAGCTGGTCTGCATATGTTGTGCATTTGGGAGAAATTTACATACCATTTAAGTATATCCCTAATAAATAACACTGTTTTTAGAAATCTAGTTTTGCTTTTAGCCTTTAGCACTTTTTCCTGCAATTTTCCAGACTTTCAGGCGACTGATCGTTCAAAGGCTTTCCTTCTCAAGGGGTTTTTCCAAGTGATGCGCGATTAGCGGCGCATCAAAAACTGCCTCCGTTTCTTGATCCGGGCTTCCCTGGTTCCAGTTTTTGCCTCTTGCGCGGTTTTGTTAGATGACTTCGGGAATCAGAACTTCTCCTTCTTTTCCCATTACATTCTGGACATTGCTACATATATCTTTCTGCTTTCTTCTCCTGCAATTTACAAAATCAAGAAAGAGTAATGATATGAATAAGGTGACGGGAAAGCTTTAAATGTTGAAATCATATAAAATATACCAACCTACGTGAACTGACTTCTTTATTAGATCGAAACCTAATGTCATTAATGATCATCAACTAACTTATTAAATTAACGTTAATGCGCATGACATGACATCGAATTACGAAAAACTTTTTGGAACGATGTGCCCTGCAGATCTGTGATAAACTGATTTTGCAATTTGCTTCGCAATATCGCAGATCACAATATCGCTAATCCATTATGTTTTGACAATCATTCATTACCATGTGTTTTTGCGAAATGCGATTTGCGAGACACGTTATTGCATATAGCCGGTTTTGAAGTATTTCACCTTAAGTGATATTTGAAGCATATGAAAATTGTGATGCGATGAGTTCCTTCGATGTGCGATCTTGCATCGCGATTTCACATTTGTAGGAGTTTGATTATATGATGTCGTTATTACCTTTTTGTGATGCGATGCTTTATCATTAAGAGAAAGATTTTGCCTCGAACTCATCATAAAACTTAAGTCTTTTTGGATTTTGCGGGTATTCTCCTAAGTTTATGATAGTAAGATTTATTAAAAAAGGAAATACAAATTCTAATTTATTGTTATTTTTTAGATGAAGGGTCCCCACTTATTTAGTATTGATAGCAAAACTAAAATAAGAAGCGGGGTTGTTGCTGGCCACAACAGGACCATAGTACTTTGGTGATAATTTTGTATCCTTCTTGTTAACACCCAGGTTGTTCCCTATGACTCCCAAGGGAATACGGCCGGGGTAACCACTAACCAATCTTTGGATCACTGTTTCTAGCCAAACTGTGATCAGAGAGGGCTATCTCTTTATGATTTGTAACTGTTTATGATAGGGTTTTAGGCTAGCTATTATGCACAGGTTTTGTTTATGTTTTGGTTGATGAAACTCCTTTTAGATTCCAGTGATGTAGTTCTCAGAGAGGTTGAATACCATTGGGCAATGGAGTCTGTGGCTATATGTGTTTGAAACTTTGAGATGAAAGATGGAACTTACAAGGCCATTTGAGTGCTTAATAGAACAGATTTTTTGATTAAATGACTGGAAACAGGTAACACAAACAGTGAAAGCATTTAAGGATTTTCACTTATTGTTTATATATTCCCAACAGACAGGTTTAAGAGGAAAAGACAGAGGTCTCAGGGGCAAAAATTGAATCCCTGAGAATGCCTATCACAGTAAAAGACACAGTTTTGAAATGCAGCAATTAAGAATTACAATTCTGTCACTGTATCTGAGGAAAACATGTATAATAGCTCAGTTTGAGTCCAGGGTAATCATAAGTTAAGTCCTGGAACTATCCTTTCACCTTGCTATCAAGTGTAAAACATTTAAACAACAAAAGAGAACAAAAGACTCGAAAACATATAACAAAGAGATTTGAGAATACTTATTGTTTTATGCAACACCCTGGAATCCTGTAACATTCATCTTTCACCACAATACATCAAAGTACACCAAGCCTTGGAAATTCCATTCTTCCTTTGTATTACTTCTCTGAAAATATTACAGTAAGAGAGAGTTCTCAAAAGAAAATTCCAACAACCCTTTCAACTGCTGTGAAGGGTGAATATATACTTGCGGTGATTTACAAAATATCTGAGTTCTGAGTTATCTCAGATTTTACATTCTTACCAACTACTTAAGATATTATGACCAAAATTTAATACAGCATTGATTACAGAGTACAGGCATTTTAATGCTCTGTCAGAAGATATTTTAGCTTTTGGAAACAGCTAAGTCGGTCGAGATATTCTGAATAAATGCTGGAAGACCTGTCTTTAAGGCTTGTACGCTGTATCCTGGACTTGTCACCTGTGATTGTGACTGCTGCTTGTGGTGAGTCAATGGTCCTGCTGAGTTGGCTCAGCCTCTGCCTCGTCCTTGTAGATATCTTTCTTCAAAATTGTGCCTGCGCATGTATGCTCATTTGCCTGGAGAATTAGCGCTACTGATTCTGGCCTGACAAAACTGTCTGTGTCAAATTTCTCCAGACATCCTGTGTGGGCAGTTGGTGTGCTAAGATTGCCCCTAGAGTTTCATCTGCTTCTGTGAATTTGAAGAAGTTAGGTGGTGTATCAAACAGATGCTCAACTTCATTCATGAGGAAAAATAGGTTCTCCACCCTGTCATACATACTCTGCCCGGTGGCTGGCCCTGCGTCTGCTGAAGTGCTGGGCGGTTTTGCAATCTCTGCTACTGCATGGGCATCAATTCTCTTATTGTAATTGTCTAGGGTGAGCAGTCTTCCTACACTGCTTAAAATGCTGGGGAGGCCTCTGTTCTGTAGTGCCACGAATTTTTCCAGGAATCTGTTGATTTCAGTCTGCATATCCTGTGTCCTCCTCTCCAGTGTTCCAACCAAGTTCCTCAATGTTATGACTCTTTTGGCTACAGCAATTGTTTCTGTCCTGTTGGTGATTCCCATGACAGCTAATTGAGAGCTAGTCTTATAGTTCAGAATATTGATCATCCTAGTAGTAGCTTCTGGCATGTGTCCAAGGCTTGCCCTGGCTCTCTGTATTTCTCTGTTTGCTTTAGTGATGAGCACCATTTTCTCATCCATGGTCTCAATATATTGCCACTGGTTGGCAATGGACCGCCCAATGTTGCTCCATAGCACTGCTTTCATTTCAGCTGTCACTTTTTCTAGTGCAAGCTCTTTCTCTAGTTCAGCAATTCTCCTCTTAAGAGCTTTTACCTCTCTCTCTTTGGCTGCCTCATTCTGTTTGCTCTTGTCAAACTTTTCATTTACCTTAGCCAAGGTTTTCTTAAGTTCATCCAGCTCTTTCATTTGAGATTCCATGGCTTGGATCTCAGCTTGCAGCTTTTGCATGTCTAAACTAGTAGCCTGTTCCGATGTTGTAGTTGTTGTTGCTGTGGATGGCGCCGTAGTTGGTGCTGTAGCTTCTGTTTGCTGAGGAGGAGGAGTAGTCTTTGGAGGGACTTCCTCAAGATTTATTATTACAGGAGGAGGCTGGGAGGGTTGGCCCTCTTCTCTTTGCTTCAGTGCTTCTTGTAGTGCTGCCTTTGCAGCTTCAGTTTGTCCTAGCTGGTCTTGAGTCCTAACCAGCTCTTTGTATAGGGATACCAGCAGGTCTGTAGTATCCTTTTCTTGCCTTTGCTGGGCAACTTCATCTGTTTGTGGATGGATGGTGGCCGGGAGTTTGATTTTCTTTCTTAGGGCCGCCATGTCTGCATCCCGTATCTTCAGGAGTTCTTGGATGCCTTTGACATCTTTAGGATCATGCCCTATATCTATAATTACCTCTTCCAAGGACTTGATCCTATTATCCTTGGCTTGTGATGATGCTCTTTCTAATTCCAGCTGAGAAGCTGTGTTATCCAGGCTGCTCTTTAGTTTGTAGTTCTCCAATGTCTCATCTGCCAGGGAGGCATACACCATTTCACCAGTTTGCTTATGTAATTCAATCTTGTCCATAGGGTGTATGTCTTTGGCAAGAACCTCCATGTTGGTTCTTAGATAGTCCGAGGTGGACTGAGGATGCAAAGTTGTGGGCATGAAGTGGCTCATTATCATTCTGCCTTCGCTCACATCGAAAGCAGACATGAGTCTCTGCTGGTTGCTAGGAGCTAGTTTTAACAAGTGATCATACAGCTGCACTTTTATGGGATCACTCCTCCTTTTGATGTCAATGAATTGCTGCTTTATACTTGACTGCCCTTCTCTATGTTGATCGGAGGAGCTGACCTCTCCTCCCATAGTCATGTCATGTCCACGCTGAGATGAGCTGGCCGAAAGTTCTCCACTGGGTGGGCCCATGCCCATGGCTTGCCTTACTGCTATGTCCTCCTCTTGGGAGTCATTCAGTCTTTGTCTCTTCTCTCCTCTGATGAAGGATGAGGTCTGGGGGGTCTCTCTCTCCCTTTTCCTGGTCAAGTCCTCCTTCTGTGGTGTTTGGAGGACTGAGGTGTCTACATTGGTGTCTGTCCTGGGAGGCACCTCTGTTTGGGGCTGCTGCTCAGTGTAACTAGGTTGATCTGTCCCCTTTTCCTGCTGCAAGGGCTGCTGTTCACTGGACTGTGCTTTTTCTTGTTGCTGCCCCAGTTCTTGCTGTTCCATTTCTTCTTGCTGCTGTAGCAAGGTGTCAACTTGTTCTTCTGTCAATATAGGTGGCTGTTCCACCTGTTTTCCTTTGTCTTTGCTTGCTGCCTGGGGTGTCTTCTCAGTAGTTTGCTGCTGTGCTGCTGAAGATTTAGCAGCTGTTCCAATTCTTCTGTAGGAGAGGGGCACCTGTCCACAAGTTTCCAAGTCAGCTTCTTTTTGCACATTCCTAGCTTCTTTCTCAAGTAATTCTTCCTTAGTGACTTGTTCTACTAGTGTACCCTCTTCCCAATCTAGTGCATTGGCATACTGTTCAATTTCAGGTTGTCTTTTATGTGCATAGTTGCCCAATTTGTATCTAATTCTCCTGAGGGAGATAGAATGATTGGGATCATAGGGAATCCATTCAAAACTGGTCTGCAATCTGAGGCCTTCCAGGATGCTGCCTGCCTCTTTCCACCCTTCCTCTTTCCTGTTATATAGGAAGGAACCTAGCTGGCTTCTTACCTTCAATTGTGACTTCTTGTTTCTACTCTGAAAGTGAAGGTAATCTGAGTTCCCAAACTGCCTGAAATATTCTAAGGCAAAAAGCCTCATGGGGACATACCTCGGCAACCTAAATGGGTTCAATTCACAGCCATATATCCTAATGACTGTGTGTTTCTGGTAGAAGTACCAGTTGCCAATATTGTAAGATTTGTTCAAATGTAGAATCCTCTTCATTTCATCGGTTAATCTAGGAGGAGGAGTACCTTGCAGCGCTGTTAGGGCTGGATGAACAAATAAATCAATAAACTCACAGTATGTATAGGGTGATACTGAGGTAGAATGAAAGACAGAGGTCCAGAAAACAACTGATCTTGGGATTCCTTGGGCATTGAGTGGCCTCAAAGGAACAGAGAAGGTAGCTGGCTGGTAGAAAAGGAATAAATGATATATATAAGAGGTGTACTTGAACAGTTTCTCCCTTTTCAAATTCATGAACTGCTCATGGATTTTCTCTGCTATGTAAGTTGCATAATCATACTGCATAGCTGGAGGCTTACCAGGGGCAAATATAGACAGCATTGCCATTATGCTGTCATCTACATCTTCCAACCCCCTGAATCCTAGGACATAGCCAATTAGATCCACCAACATTCTGCCCAACTCATTTAGATATTGGTACCCAATAGGAGGGGTTCTGACTGTTTCAGAGCCTGGTGTGACAAACAGTTGGTTGATTTTGACAATCTGGTCACTGGACAGCTTGATCCCTCTGTTAATCAGATTCTGCATGGATAGAGGGGTCAATTTCTTGGCTGTTTTGAAGCGCAGCATCTGGTTTATGCTCTCTGGGGTGATCTGGAACAGGACTAGGCCTGTGGGGCTCATGACTGCTCTTTGGCTGGGGTCATAGCATTCCTGGCAGCTATAAATGAGCTCTGGCATAGGATTGACTTGGGGAAGGTTGTATATGGGCAAATTTGACTCCCAAATCCCCAAGATATCTGCCCCACTGAGGTGCTGGGCTCTTAATTCATTCAACATTTGAATATTGTACTTGGTTCCCATGGGGAACCAATCCAGCATTTGGTAGTCCATGTCTCCCAGGGCTTTCCATGCTAATTCCTGGTGAGGAGCATTGATGGGCTTAATATTCAGTGCAATAGGGGTCTCCATAGTTCTTCAAGTTGCAAGAATTGCAGGTGGACAGGTGGAATGGTAAAAACACAGTCTGGAGGCAGTTCTCTGTGGAAACAGTTGATGTTTTGAGTATCCAAGGGGAATTCTCTCAATAGCAATTGAAATACTACTGGAGTCTAGTGACAGAACTTCTCTGTGGTCTAACTGAACTCTCCAATCGGGTGAATTATATCTATTAGGAGCTCTGCCGGGAAAAATGGTGAATTACAGTGGTTTTATGTGAATTGCAGGTTTCTAAAGTTCTGCAGGTACTTCTTGGCCCTCACAATGACAATGGTGGATGAACAAATGGAAATGAACGGTGCAAATAGCGTTTTTATGGTTCTACTATCCCTCTGAGCAATTTCAAGCTTAATGAAGGTCGTATGGAGGGCGAAACGGTCTAAATACCTGTAATTCGATGAGCAGAGGTTGAAGCAAAGGTGCACAGTTGCTGCTTGAGGAGGTCGCCCGGGCTAATAGACTGGTTGGCGAAAATTGGAGTGCAAACGGTCATGCAGAGCGTACAACAGAAATAACAGTGAAAGTGGTAAAAAACACGGGAAAATTGGTAAATATGGGTTATTTTACCAATTTGGCGCTTTTTTCTGCTGACGTCAGCATGACGTCATTGGTGGGTCATGGTGAGGTGACGTCAGCTGACGTCATCGGGCGACGTGGCAGTGGGTGACTGGTCAAAGGGGCGGTGAGGTGGCAACCCAGTGAGCAGCGAGGTGGACCAATAACAAAGGCAGGTACGAGCAGACAAGGACGTGGCGGCGAGTCAGCGACGGGTAGGTGGCAGTCAAACCGCAGCGGTCACGGTTAAGGCCTTAACCGCCGCGGTTTCTCGGGGCGGTTTAGGTATGGCGCAGAAGCTGTCAGACTCGGCTCCGAGATGGTTAATCGACTGACGCGTGGAGGAGGCGTGACAAGGCGCAACGTCACTTTCTCGGAGGTTAAAGTGCCGCCATCGGATGCGCTCCGATATTGATGTGGACCGTCGGATCTGATGGGCTTGATCCGACGGCTGGCGGAGGAGAAAGAGGCGCGCTTCAAACTGCGGGCGGAAAAATTAAACTTTGTGGGTTTTTATGGGTTTTTTCAAATGTTTTGGCTTAACCCACAATGTGGTAGGATTGGGGAACGTGCCAGAGGCGGGTATTAACCTTTGCAAAGGTTTTTATAGGCAAAAGGGGTTTGGAGAGGGGGTTTTATCAATGCAGAGGTGATTTGAGGGTAAATTAACTTGCAGCAAAGGGGGAATAGGGTGGAATAGGTTCACCAAAGTGGCCAGATGCCATTTGGTCCCTTTTGAAAAATACACGGCTATTATGCCTAGGGGAGGGAATATACATAAGATTTGGGGTTTTATACACCTTAGTGTTAATATTATTAGGGGTGGGGGTAAGATAGGGGAGGTTATATAGTATAATTAGGAGTTAATATGAATGAAGGAGGGGAATTAGAAAGGGGGTGTTAGTGATGGACTAGAGAGGGGAAAGAAAAGAAGTTAGTGATGCTCTTTGCTGTGAGTTCATGGAATTCACCACTTTGTTTGCTGATAGATTTATTGCCTTGGTAAGAGACCTATTGATGCCTGAGTAATGGTAATCATATTCTTTCTGCAACCACAACTGCCTACCCAACTATTTTGCCTAGCATTTTTTGTTTCTTCTTGGAGGGGCACTTGGACTTGCAACCCTCAATTGCCTTTTCTTTTCTTTGGCTTTTTCCTTTTCTCTCTATCTACTTCTACCCTTATGTCTTCCAAGGTCCCAGATTAAACTTTTGGGAACCTTTGCTTCTCTACCTGAACTACTTGTCTGCCAAGATTAAGCTGTTTGGACAGACCTCTTTCTCTATTCTACAACTCAAAATTGAAACATGGCATGATCCAGTTTAGACTGTTGAATCATCCACAAAATTTGAAATAAGGTCCTCAATACTTGAAACACTTTACCCAGCTCTTGCTTTCTAAGAAATATGGGATCTTTGGGACACCAGAGCAGAGCATATTTGGCTTTTCTCTTGCCAATCATGAAATATGAAACCTATTACTATAGGTATCCAACAGTGGCTCCACATGGGGATGGTTTTTCTTTTGAAAGACCAAGAACAGCAGGTCAGATTGCCTTGTTCCTTGACTGCCCATCTTTGTCTTTGAAATCTGCTGTATGAATGTGTCCAAATAGTGTGCTTCTTTCTTGGAGAACCTCTGATTCTATCTGCCTGTTGCTGCTAGGTGCAGCATTTGGGAAAACCTCTTTTTACATTCTAAAATAGAAGATAATATGTAAGGCTGCATATATACAATGAAACTCTGAATTTCTATCATAGTGAACAGTCAAAATAGTGCTTCAGCATCCTGCCATTGACAGACCTTCATCCAGTTCAGTTACAGTCAAACTTTTTAGGAAGTAGGTGTTATTACCTTGTACTGCTTGGACAGAAAATGGTCCTTTCCATAAAGAATCAAACTTTCCATGTTTTCCTTTCTCTTCTCTTCTTGCATCCCACTTTAGAACTTTGTCCCCTACATTGAAATCTTCTGCTTTAGTTCTTCTATCAAAGGCCTTTTTCAGTTTCTCTTGTAGTATCTGCACTCTGCTGAAAACTTGTTCTCTGGTCTGCTGTAAACAAATTATCTGGTTAATCCTTCTTTGCATGTCATTTGGCTCTGCTTGGCTTTCTTGTAGGAGTTTCATAACCGGCACTCCTAGTGATGAAGGAAATCTGGCCTCTAATCCATAGACTAACTCATATGGGCTGGTCCCAATTGATCTTTTAGTGGTTAATCTGTCTGCCCATAAAGCATTTACTAGTTTCTTATGCCAGTTCTTTTTGTTCTCTTCCAGCACTTTCTTTATGATGTTTATCAGGCTTTTGTTTGATGATTCAGCAAGACCATTTCCTTGAGGATAGTAAGCTGTAGAATGGCCCAGGGTAATGTGAAATTTATGGCAGAAGTTCACCATTTTCTTGGATCTGAAGGCAGCAGCATTGTCTGTTATTATCTTGTCTGGGCAGCCAAATCTAGCCAGTATATTGTTCTCCAAAAATTGAATGATTACTGAATCATTTGCTTGTCTGCATGGGACAGCCTCAATCCACTTGGTGAAGTAGTCTGTTGCTGTCAAGATCCATCTGTGTTGTCCTGAAGATGAGGGATGAATTTCTCCAATGAAATCCAAGCCCCATTGTTGAAAAGGTCTCTCTGTTGCAATGGGCCTCAAAGGAAGTGGCAGCAACTGTCTTTTGCCTTCAAACAGTTGGCACTTGTGGCATGATGTTGTGAATTTCTTCACATCAGAGAACATAGTGGGCCAGTAATAACCAGCCCTTAATATCTTGTCCACAGTGGACTTCCAGTACAAATGTCCACCACAGTCTCCAGCATGGAATTCTTGCATGATATTGTCAGTTTCACTCTCAAGAAGACAGTGCAGCAAAATACCTTCATGGTTTTTCCAGAGTAGATTCTCATCTATCACACAAAATTTAGATGTTTTCATTTTTAGGAACCTAGACTTAGTTCTGGACAGCCCTGGGGGAGCACACAGGTTTTGTAATACATAACATACATCAGAATACGAAGGAGATTGTTCAAAGGCTACATTGATCTTTGGAGTCGCCAGCTCTGTTTCACTGTCCAGTTGGTTAATATCTAAGGCTTGGAAATTTGCTTCTGTCATTAACTTGGCCAAACCTTGCCCTTTTATCAGCTTTGTAGGCTTTATTTCAATGTCAAATTCAAGTATGTTTGCAATCCATTTTCCTCTTCTACCCTCTAAGTTTTCTTGTGTGAGAATGTCTTTGACAATAGGACTTGGTACATAAGCCACCACATGGGAGTAAAGGATGTAAATCCTAAAGTCTTTAATAGCTTTGATCAAGGCATAGGCTTGTTTCTCCATTATTTGGTACTTTAGGGGGGCATCTCTAAGAGCTCTGCTGAAAAAAGCAATGGGCTTTTCATTCCCTTGGTCATCTTTCTGTAATAAAACAGCAGCAATAGTATGTTGGGAGGCAAAGGAGAAAATGATGAAGTCTCTGTCAAACTGAGGGTTAGTTAACACTGGGGTTTGAGTCAAGGCCAATTTTATACTTTCAAAGGCTTGCTTTGCTTCAACGGTCCACTTAACCTTTGAATCCTTCTTTAGCATGTTGTTTAGTAATCTGATTAACTCGGCTAAATTTGGGATAAACCTTCTTAAAAAGTTGATTTTTCCTAAGAATCCTTGCAGCTCCTTGACATTCCTTGGGTGAGGCATTTGTAGGATAGCTTGTATCCTATCTAGATCAATTCTTATGCCATCTTTCGAAATGATGTGTCCTAAAAGTTTCCCTTCTTCCAAACCAAATAATGACTTCTTGGGGTTTAAGGAAATACCATATTTCCTGCATGTTATGAAAATTTGTCTCAAATGTTTCAAGTGTTCTTGGTCAGATTTTGAAAAGGGTGTAAGATCATCTAAGTAAATGACCAAGAAATCATGAATTTCCTTTGCAAAAGCAATGTCCATTGCTCTTTGAAACGTTGCCCCTGCATTTTTCAATCCAAAGGGCATCTTCACATACTTGAAAGTTCCCCATGGGGTAGTAAATGCAGTTTTGTCTTGATCATCAGGGTGCACTAAAATTTGATTGAAGCCTGAGAATCCATCAAGCAGTGATATCCTTGAAGCCCCTACTACCCTCTGAAGGATGTGATCCATTTTGGGTAAGGGGTAGTTATCTTTGAGTGATACTTGATTCAGATTCCTTAAGTCTACACAAAGTCTAATCTCACCAGTTTTCTTTCTTGTAGGGACCAAATTTGAAATCCACTCAGAAAACCTGATTGGTGCTATGATACCAGCTTTGAACATTTTTTGTAATTCCTTTTCAATGGAAGGAAGGAGCACAGGATTGATTCTTCTCAATTTCTGTTTGAATGGTTTTTGATTAGGCTTGAGGGGAATGGTGTGCTGGATAACAGAGGTATCATAAGACTTCAAGTCCTCATAACCCCAAGCAAAGACATCTTGGAACTCTTTAAAGAGATCAATATATTTGGGTTTTTGATCAGGGGGCAAAGCAGCAGATAGCTTTATTATTTTAGGCTTGTCAGTGGTACCAATGTTACATTCCTCAATTGTTGCATCTAATGGCTGCATCTTTGGTTTCCTGGGGACATCATTTGAGTCAAAAATATCCTCTAGTGGGGTAAGGCCTGCTGGAAGAAGATTGCCTTTGAGTTGTATGATTTCATCTTCAGCGTTGCTCAGCTCTTCACAGTCAATTTGGTGAATCTGATGAATGTTTTCATTGTTAAAAATGGTTGGACTGAGTAGTTGTTTTGCTGTTCTAGGTGACATTGGGTGGGCAGACTTTTGAAACTGTAATTGTGATTGACTTGCTCCATCAACTATTTGAGATTGACTTGCTGTCTCAAGGTCAATATTTAATCCTGTAAACTCTTGTTGCAAGGTTAAAAAGTTGTTTATTTGCATGTCATTCTCAAATACTTGCCACTCTTTGACATTGTTTGGAATAGAAGGCCTATATTTGACCTCTGCTGTGAAACAATTGTTGGGTTGTAGTGGAAATTTGAAGGTGCTGGCAAATGTTGCCAAGCTATGTGCATGGAGATTGTGGCCCCTAGAAATTTTTGTGATAACAAACTCAGGAAAGGTCTCTAATATTTCAATTACAGCAGACCTATAGGACCTTAATCTTTTGTCATTGGTGACAAAATTCCCTTTTACTTGTTGAATTACTAGATCAGAGTCCCCCATGATTGAGAGGCTATGTGCTTGTAATGATTTTGCAATCTTGAGGCCTAGTAGCAGAGCTTCATATTCTGCCATGTTGTTAGTGCATTTAAAGTTCAATCTATAAGCCCGGCCTTCTACATAGCCTTTCTCTTTGTTATGTATCCATACTCCAGCTCCTGCTCCTAACTTGTTAACTGAGCCATCAAATTCTAGGACCCACAGAATATCTTGCTGAATAGGAGATTTAACATTCTGTTCATGGGATGGCAATGTGAGCATGAGTAGAGGTTTCTTTTCCCATTTGTTTCCTAGGATAATTTCATCATTTGTTTGACAATCTTTGACAACTAGAGGAGGGTTAATGGGTATTGTTGGGCTGATTAAAATTTGGCAGGTGCTACTTTTTTGATCAATGTTTTGTTCTTGTATGGGTGTTTCGGTCTTAATGTCATTGTTTGAGAAGCTTGCGCTGTCATTGAAGAGGATGAAGGAGTCTATGTCCGAATGGACAGCATATATTGGAAAATTTTGAGGCTTTTCTTCACTGCTGACCATATACTTCATGAGTGTTTCCCTATAAAGTCTTTTTGGTTGCCCAAATACAGAAATGGTTGCATATGACATGTCTAATTGCAGGGAGCCTTGGAGTTTGGCTCCCCATGATCTTGATAAGAGCATCCCATATTTGGGTGGGATATCAGCAACAACAACATCCATTAAAATGGTTTTGTTGGGAAATTGAACCAAGGACACACATAAATCCTTAATTAGGCCCAAGCATTTGACTTGACTAGAATCAAAAGAAAACAGGTCTTTATATGGTCTTGTGATGTCTAAGTTTAATCTTTCCATGACAGCTTTTGGCATAAGGTTGTGAGATGCACCTGAGTCAAACATTGCATTATGCAGTATTTTATCATGAACATGCAAGCTGACATAAAAAGGTAAAACCCCTGTGACTACTGTTTTTCCATCTACCTCTGGGCCAAACAGTAATTCTGGAGTGTCATCTAGCACATTTACATCATCTTTGTTGTTGGTGAGCTGAAGGGATTTTTTGATCTGTTGCTTATATATGTCATGCTTGGCTAGCTCTGAAAGGGGAATTGCTATTTTTAACTTGCCAATCTCTGTTCCCAGGTCAAAGGGTTTATCAATTTGGATTTTGGAGTCACGGGTAGCAGTTCTTTCTCTGTTCATTAGATCTTCTTGGTGGATTTCATCCTGATTTTGGAACCTGCCCCTTATATTGATGTCTTGAGGGTTAATGTTCGGATTTGGGTGGGAGGATGAGGTTGCCGTGGGCTGTTGTGGTGTGGACAGTAATTCAGTGACTTCCTCAACCACTACTTCTTTTGTAGGTAAGTTTGTTTTGTCATTAGGTTCAGTGACTAAGGTTTCTTTAGATTGTTGTTTCTCCTTTACCTTCTCAGGCTGATTTGCATTTACAGTCCGACTTCTTAGTTTGTATTGTTTATGGACTTCATAGACAGCAGTATCATACCCTTGTTTAAAGTCAAAAGATTCTCCTGATTGTGTTTGGAATGTTTTGTTTTCATCCTCCTCATGGTCTTCTTGTGTTAAGAAAACCTGGCTTTTACCATCCAGACCTATTAAGTTGATTTCAGGATCTTCATTGAGCTGATTAGCTGAGGAAGTTTCTGCATAATTTTCTTGAAAAGGGGGTCTGATATCTTGGTCTGCACTTGTTTTTCCTATATTGGGGTTCTGTGTTCTCCTAAAATTTGGGTTTCTAGGAGGATTGTTTTGTGGTGCCTCCCATGATGATTTCCTTTCTACTGATTCCACTCTCTCTCCCAATCTCTTCATGCTATTTAGAATTGCATCTAACTTTTGATCAAAACCCGAGGGTTCTTCTTTGAAACCAACCTTCTTTTCCAGCTTTGCCCTGTTTCTCTTGGCAATTAGGTTGGCCTCTACAGTAACTGCAACTCTTTGGGCTTCTGCAAGGGTTGGAGGGTCTCTTTCTCTCAACTGATAGGCCATATCAGAATCAAAACCATCAGGGAAGTTATAAAGGGCCAAATCAGGAGGGGGCCTTAAGTTCTGGGGGATAGCATTGTAGATGTTGTTAAACCTAGCACAATACTCCAAAACCGTTTCTTGGGGACCTCTTTTAATAGTGTTATATTCACCAAGTATATGGTGCGGATCTCTCTTTTTCTCCCATCTGTTGGTAAATTCCTGGTATAGAACTTCAGGGGTTGCAATGGAATTTGCATTTAAGGATCTAAACCAAGTTCTGACATCCCCAGTTAAGCTTTGAACAAAGATTCTCATCCTGACACTGTCATCATCTATTTCATAGGTCTCAAAGTGGTCTTGCATCTTTTTAGCATGCTGGATGGCTGTCAAAGGGCCATGGGAGTCAAAAAATGAGAGTCTAGTTTGGTAGTCTTGGGGTAGAGCTGGAGCATTGGCTGGTATCTGCAGAGGTGCATATCTGTTAGCCATATTTATGGGGTTTATAGGGTTAATAGGAACAAATGGGACAACAGGGATTACAGGTGTAACCGGGTTAAGAGGATGGGTAATAAGTGGGGAACTGGTTGAGGGAGTATGTGCAGATGGTGAAGATGGAAGGAGAGGACTTTGAGGGGTTGATGGTGAACTGGGGGAATTGGGTGTGGAACGGAAAAGAACTTTGCAAGGAGTGGGAATGAGGATAGGTTGGTCCGAACTTATATTTGAATCAGCAGGCTTGTCCTGCTTTTGCTGTCTCCTTATGTTCTTTGGTATGATATTTGGGTTATCGACAATGATGGGTTGATCAGGGTCAGGGTTTGCCCTAGTGTGCCTTGGGTTTCTTTTGGGAGCCAGCTTCTAAGTATTCTTTTAGAACTTTATACAGGAGGTTTTGTATGTACAAGGACTAGGTAAGAATTCTGGAATGACTATATATTTTTCAAAGCTAAGATGAAGATTCCCTAGTTAGCTCTTCCCTAAAGCTATCCCTGTGTTTACAGAAACAGTCCTAAGGCCTCTTGGCTAGTTTCAGGCTTGATGGTAGCTTTTGAAAATAGATAGTAATTGAAAAAAAAATCTTAAGTCCCCAGCGGAGTCGCCAATTATGTTAACACCCAGGTTGTTCCCTATGACTCCCAAGGGAATACGGCTGGGGTAACCACTAACCAATCTTTGGATCACTGTTTCTAGCCAAACTGTGATCAGAGAGGGCTCTCTCTTTATGATTTGTAACTGTTTATGATAGGGTTTTAGGCTAGCTATTATGCACAGGTTTTGTTTATGTTTTGGTTGATGAAACTCCTTTTAGATTCCAGTGATGTAGTTTTCAGAGAGGTTGAATACCATTGGGCAATGGAGTCTGTGGCTATATGTGTTTGAAACTTTGAGATGAAAGATGGAACTTACAAGGCCATTTGAGTGCTTAATAGAACAGATTTTTTTTTTGATTAAATGACTGGAAACAGGTAACACAAACAGTGAAAGCATTTAAGGATTTTCACTTATTGTTTATATATTCCCAACAGACAGGTTTAAGAGGAAAAGACAGAGGTCTCAGGGGCAAAAATTGAATCCCTGAGAATGCCTATCACAGTAAAAGACACAGTTTTGAAATGCAGCAATTAAGAATTACAATTCTGTCACTGTATCTGAGGAAAACATGTATAATAGCTCAGTTTGAGTCCAGGGTAATCATAAGTTAAGTCCTGGAACTATCCTTTCACCTTGCTATCAAGTGTAAAACATTTAAACAACAAAAGAGAACAAAAGACTCGAAAACATATAACAAAGAGATTTGAGAATACTTATTGTTTTATGCAACACCCTGGAATCCTGTAACATTCATCTTTCACCACAATACATCAAAGTACATCAAGCCTTGGAAATTCCATTCTTCCTTTGTATTACTTCTCTGAAAATATTACAGTAAGAGAGAGTTCTCAAAAGAAAATTCCAACAACCCTTTCAACTGCTGTGAAGGGTGAATATATACTTGCGGTGATTTACAAAATATCTGAGTTCTGAGTTATCTCAGATTTTACATTCTTACCAACTACTTAAGATATTATGACCAAAATTTAATACAGCATTGATTACAGAGTACAGGCATTTTAATGCTCTGTCAGAAGATATTTTAGCTTTTGGAAACAGCTAAGTCGGTCGAGATATTCTGAATAAATGCTGGAAGACCTGTCTTTAAGGCTTGTACGCTGTATCCTGGACTTGTCACCTGTGATTGTGACTGCTGCTTGTGGTGAGTCAATGGTCCTGCTGAGTTGGCTCAGCCTCTGCCTCGTCCTTGTAGATATCTTTCTTCAAAATTGTGCCTGCGCATGTATGCTCATTTGCCTGGAGAATTAGCGCTACTGATTCTGGCCTGACAAAACTGTCTGTGTCAAATTTCTCCAGACATCCTGTGTGGGCAGTTGGTGTGCTAAGATTGCCCCTAGAGTTTCATCTGCTTCTGTGAATTTGAAGAAGTTAGGTGGTGTATCAAACAGATGCTCAACTTCATTCATGAGGAAAAATAGGTTCTCCACCCTGTCATACATACTCTGCCCGGTGGCTGGCCCTGCGTCTGCTGAAGTGCTGGGCGGTTTTGCAATCTCTGCTACTGCATGGGCATCAATTCTCTTATTGTAATTGTCTAGGGTGAGCAGTCTTCCTACACTGCTTAAAATGCTGGGGAGGCCTCTATTCTGTAGTGCCACGAATTTTTCCAGGAATCTGTTGATTTCAGTCTGCATATCCTGTGTCCTCCTCTCCAGTGTTCCAACCAAGTTCCTCAATGTTATGACTCTTTTGGCTACAGCAATTGTTTCTGTCCTGTTGGTGATTCCCATGACAGCTAATTGAGAGCTAGTCTTATAGTTCAGAATATTGATCATCCTAGTAGTAGCTTCTGGCATGTGTCCAAGGCTTGCCCTGGCTCTCTGTATTTCTCTGTTTGCTTTAGTGATGAGCACCATTTGCTCATCCATGGTCTCAATATATTGCCACTGGTTGGCAATGGACCGCCCAATGTTGCTCCATAGCACTGCTTTCATTTCAGCTGTCACTTTTTCTAGTGCAAGCTCTTTCTCTAGTTCAGCAATTCTCCTCTTAAGAGCTTTTACCTCTCTCTCTTGGCTGCCTCATTCTGTTTGCTCTTGTCAAACTTTTCATTTACCTTAGCCAAGTTTTTCTTAAGTTCATCCAGCTCTTTCATTTGAGATTCCATGGCTTGGATCTCAGCTTGCAGCTTTTGCATGTCTAAACTAGTAGCCTGTTCCGATGTTGTAGTTGTTGTTGCTGTGGATGGCGCTGTAGTTGGTGCTGTAGCTTCTGTTTGCTGAGGAGGAGGAGTAGTCTTTGGAGGGACTTCCTCAAGATTTATTATTACAGGAGGAGGCTGGGAGGGTTGGCCCTCTTCTCTTTGCTTCAGTGCTTCTTGTAGTGCTGCCTTTGCAGCTTCAGTTTGTCCTAGCTGGTCTTGAGTCCTAACCAGCTCTTTGTATAGGGATACCAGCAGGTCTGTAGTATCCTTTTCTTGCCTTTGCTGGGCAACTTCATCTGTTTGTGGATGGATGGTGGCCGGGAGTTTGATTTTCTTTCTTAGGGCCGCCATGTCTGCATCCCTTATCTTCAGGAGTTCTTGGATGCCTTTGACATCTTTAGGATCATGCCCTATATCTATAATTACCTCTTCCAAGGACTTGATCCTATTGTCCTTGGCTTGTGATGATGCTCTTTCTAATTCCAGCTGAGAAGCTGTGTTATCCAGGCTGCTCTTTAGTTTGTAGTTCTCCAATGTCTCATCTGCCAGGGAGGCATACACCATTTCACCAGTTTGCTTATGTAATTCAATCTTGTCCATAGGGTGTATGTCTTTGGCAAGAACCTCCATGTTGGTTCTTAGATAGTCCGAGGTGGACTGAGGATGCAAAGTTGTGGGCATGAAGTGGCTCATTATCATTTTGCCTTCGCTCACATCGAAAGCAGACATGAGTCTCTGCTGGTTGCTAGGAGCTAGTTTTAACAAGTGATCATACAGCTGCACTTTTATGGGATCACTCCTCCTTTTGATGTCAATGAATTGCTGCTTTATACTTGACTGCCCTTCTCTATGTTGATCGGAGGAGCTGACCTCTCCTCCCATAGTCATGTCATGTCCACGCTGAGATGAGCTGGCCGAAAGTTCTCCACTGGGTGGGCCCATGCCCATGGCTTGCCTTACTGCTATGTCCTCCTCTTGGGAGTCATTCAGTCTTTGTCTCTTCTCTCCTCTGATGAAGGATGAGGTCTGGGGGGTCTCTCTCTCCCTTTTCCTGGTCAAGTCCTCCTTCTGTGGTGTTTGGAGGACTGAGGTGTCTACATTGGTGTCTGTCCTGGGAGGCACCTCTGTTTGGGGCTGCTGCTCAGTGTAACTAGGTTGATCTGTCCCCTTTTCCTGCTGCAAGGGCTGCTGTTCACTGGACTGTGCTTTTTCTTGTTGCTGCCCCAGTTCTTGCTGTTCCATTTCTTCTTGCTGCTGTAGCAAGGTGTCAACTTGTTCTTCTGTCA
This sequence comes from Pinus tabuliformis, assembly GCA_031772625.1. Classification (NCBI taxonomy): domain Eukaryota; kingdom Viridiplantae; phylum Streptophyta; class Pinopsida; order Pinales; family Pinaceae; genus Pinus; species Pinus tabuliformis. Next base: position 497,067,253 of record CM062818.1, on the reverse strand, counting down.
ATATAGGTGGCTGTTCCACCTGTTTTCCTTTGTCTTTGCTTGCTGCCTGGGGTGTCTTCTCAGTAGTTTGCTGCTGTGCTGCTGAAGATTTAGCAGCTGTTCCAATTCTTCTGTAGGAGAGGGGCACCTGTCCACAAGTTTCCAAGTCAGCTTCTTTTTGCACATTCCTAGCTTCTTTCTCAAGTAATTCTTCCTTAGTGACTTGTTCTACTAGTGTACCCTCTTCCCAATCTAGTGCATTGGCATACTGTTCAATTTCAGGTTGTCTTTTATGTGCATAGTTGCCCAATTTGTATCTAATTCTCCTGAGGGAGATAGAATGATTGGGGTCATAGGGAATCCATTCAAAACTGGTCTGCAATCTGAGGCCTTCCAGGATGCTGCCTGCCTCTTTCCACCCTTCCTCTTTCCTGTTATATAGGAAGGAACCTAGCTGGCTTCTTACCTTCAATTGTGACTTCTTGTTTCTACTCTGAAAGTGAAGGTAATCTGAGTTCCCAAACTGCCTGAAATATTCTAAGGCAAAAAGCCTCATGGGGACATACCTCGGCAACCTAAATGGGTTCAATTCACAGCCATATATCCTAATGACTGTGTGTTTCTGGTAGAAGTACCAGTTGCCAATATTGTAAGATTTGTTCAAATGTAGAATCCTCTTCATTTCATCGGTTAATCTAGGAGGAGGAGTACCTTGCAGCGCTGTTAGGGCTGGATGAACAAATAAATCAATAAACTCACAGTATGTATAGGGTGATACTGAGGTAGAATGAAAGACAGAGGTCCAGAAAACAACTGATCTTGGGATTCCTTGGGCATTGAGTGGCCTCAAAGGAACAGAGAAGGTAGCTGGCTGGTAGAAAAGGAATAAATGATATATATAGGAGGTGTACCTGAACAGTTTCTCCCTTTTCAAATTCATGAACTGCTCATGGATTTTCTCTGCTATGTAAGTTGCATAATCATACTGCACAGCTGGAGGCTTACCAGGGGCAAATATAGACAGCATTGCCATTATGCTGTCATCTACATCTTCCAACCCCCTGAATCCTAGGACATAGCCAATTAGATCCACCAACATTCTGCCCAACTCATTTAGATATTGGTACCCAATAGGAGGGGTTCTGACTGTTTCAGAGCCTGGTGTGACAAACAGTTGGTTGATTTTGACAATCTGGTCACTGGACAGCTTGATCCCTCTGTTAATCAGATTCTGCATGGATAGAGGGGTCAATTTCTTGGCTGTTTTGAAGCGCAGCATCTGGTTTATGCTCTCTGGGGTGATCTGGAACAGGACTAGGCCTGTGGGGCTCATGACTGCTCTTTGGCTGGGGTCATAGCATTCCTGGCAGCTATAAATGAGCTCTGGCATAGGATTGACTTGGGGAAGGTTGTATATGGGCAAATTTGACTCCCAAATCCCTAAGATATCTGCCCCACTGAGGTGCTGGGCTCTTAATTCATTCAACATTTGAATATTGTACTTGGTTCCCATGGGGAACCAATCCAGCATTTGGTAGTCCATGTCTCCCAGGGCTTTCCATGCTAATTCCTGGTGAGGAGCATTGATGGGCTTAATATTCAGTGCAATAGGGGTCTCCATAGTTCTTCAAGTTGCAAGAATTGCAGGTGGACAGGTGGAATGGTAAAAACACAGTCTGGAGGCAGTTCTCTGTGGAAACAGTTGATGTTTTGAGTATCCAAGGGGAATTCTCTCAATAGCAATTGAAATACTACTGGAGTCTAGTGACAGAACTTCTCTGTGGTCTAACTGAACTCTCCAATCGGGTGAATTATATCTATTAGGAGCTCTGCCGGGAAAAATGGTGAATTACAGTGGTTTTATGTGAATTGCAGGTTTCTAAAGTTCTGCAGGTACTTCTTGGCCCTCACAATGACAATGGTGGATGAACAAATGGAAATGAACAGTGCAAATAGCGTTTTTATGGTTCTACTATCCCTCTGAGCAATTTCAAGCTTAATGAAGGTCGTATGGAGGGCGAAACGGTCTAAATACCTGTAATTCGATGAGCAGAGGTTGAAGCAAAGGTGCACAGTTGCTGCTTGAGGAGGTCGCCCGGGCTAATAGACTGGTTGGCGAAAATTGGAGTGCAAACGGTCATGCAGAGCATACAACAGAAATAACAGTGAAAGTGGTAAAAAACACGGGAAAATTGGTAAATATGGGTTATTTTACCAATTTGGCGCTTTTTTCTGCTGACGTCAGCATGACGTCATTGGTGGGTCATGGTGAGGTGACGTCAGCTGACGTCATCGGGCGACGTGGCAGTGGGTGACTGGTCAAAGGGGCGGTGAGGTGGCAACCCAGTGAGCAGCGAGGTGGACCAATAACAAAGGCAGGTACGAGCAGACAAGGACGTGGCGGCGAGTCAGCGACGGGTAGGTGGCAGTCAAACCGCAGCGGTCACGGTTAAGGCCTTAACCGCCGCGGTTTCTCGGGGCGGTTTAGGTACGGCGCAGAAGCTGTCAGACTCGGCTCCGAGATGGTTAATCGACTGACGCGTGGAGGAGGCGTGACAAGGCGCAACGTCACTTTCTCGGAGGTTAAAGTGCCGCCATCGGATGCGCTCCGATATTGATGTGGACCGTCGGATCTGATGGGCTTGATCCGACGGCTGGCGGAGGAGAAAGAGGCGCGCTTCATACTGCGGGCGGAAAAATTAAACTTTGTGGGTTTTTATGGGTTTTTTCAAATGTTTTGGCTTAACCCACAATGTGGTAGGATTGGGGAACGTGCCAGAGGCGGGTATTAACCTTTGCAAAGGTTTTTATAGGCAAAAGGGGTTTGGAGAGGGGGTTTTATCAATGCAGAGGTGATTTGAGGGTAAATTAACTTGCAGCAAAGGGGGAATAGGGTGGAATAGGTTCACCAAAGTGGCCAGATGCCATTTGGTCCCTTTTGAAAAATACACGGCTATTATGCCTAGGGGAGGGAATATACATAAGATTTGGGGTTTTATACACCTTAGTGTTAATATTATTAGGGGTGGGGGTAAGATAGGGGAGGTTATATAGTATAATTAGGAGTTAATATGAATGAAGGAGGGGAATTAGAAAGGGGGTGTTAGTGATGGACTAGAGAGGGAAAGAAAAGAAGTTAGTGATGCTCTTTGCTGTGAGTTCATGGAATTCACCACTTTGTTTGCTGATAGATTTATTGCCTTGGTAAGAGACCTATTGATGCCTGAGTAATGGTGATCATATTCTTTCTGCAACCACAACTGCCTACCCAACTATTTTGCCTAGCATTTTTTGTTTCTTCTTGGAGGGGCACTTGGACTTGCAACCCTCAATTGCCTTTTCTTTTCTTTGGCTTTTTCCTTTTCTCTCTATCTACTTCTACCCTTATGTCTTCCAAGGTCCCAGATTAAACTTTTGGGAACCTTTGCTTCTCTACCTGAACTACTTGTCTGCCAAGATTAAGCTGTTTGGACAGACCTCTTTCTCTATTCTACAACTCAAAATTGAAACATGGCATGATCCAGTTTAGACTGTTGAATCATCCACAAAATTTGAAATAAGGTCCTCAATACTTGAAACACTTTACCCAGCTCTTGCTTTCTAAGAAATATGGGATCTTTGGGACACCAGAGCAGAGCATATTTGGCTTTTCTCTTGCCAATCATGAAATATGAAACCTATTACTATAGGTATCCAACACTTCTTAGCTTGCTTGAGGGACATTTGTTTGTATGTTTGTAGCCACAAAAATACCCAGTTGCCTACATCAAAACTTATTTCGCTGCAATGTTGGTATGCTTGTTGTTTCATTTGATTCTGCACCAAAGTGAGGTTATCCTTTAAGCGTTGGAGAACTTGTTGTTGACGCTTGATATGATCTTCCACTGCTTGAACCTTATAATTTTATCTTAAATATGATGTGATGGATGGTGGATGATATCAATAAATTTTCTGAAGCGTTATACCACCATTCAACCAAAGGTAACCACTTAACCCATTGTGTTTGTTTATCAGATAGGAAGCAATGAAGATATCCTTCCAAAAATTTGTTCATTATCTCTGTTTGTCTATCTATGTTAAGAGTTTGAGGAGTGGTAATTCCTACCAATGAATTACAGGATATGGTTGAATTCATTTCTTCTTTCTCTGGGGTTGGTTCCTAGTGTATATCCTCTTTTTTTGACTTTTCTTAATCATTTTCTTGCTCCTCTTCACAATCTATGTAGAATAATTTCTTCTCAGTACACTTATGACCTTTAGTGTATTTTCTATCACAACTATAACAAATCCCTTTTGCTCCTTTTTCTTCCAATTGTTGTGGTTTCAACATTGTAGGATGTGTATGGCTAGGAGAAACAACACTTCCATCTTTATAGTTGCAAGTGGTAGGATTACTTGCTGCTATAATTTTTCTTTCATTTTTTCTAGACAACCTAAATGCCTTCTCCAATGAATCACGTTCCCAAAGATGAACCTCATGTTGGATGTTATCCTTTAAATTCCCTATGAAGACATCAATCTTATGCTCCTCTAGAATAATATTTACCCTTATATTCAATTTTTGGAAGTCCTCAGTGCGCTCCAGCATTGAACCCTTTTATTTGAGATTTATCAATTGGCTAAAGAAGGTGTTTCTCTTTGTATCTTCATAACGTGCTATCATTTCCTCCATAAAACTTGACCACGTGACAAGTGGTTTACGAGAACAAAGGCATCTATACCATACAAACTAATTGGGTTCTAAATATAAAGATGCAATACACACCTTTTGTGAGGGTTGCACATCATGTAGATCAAAATATTGCTCCATCTGTAGTATCCAAGTTACCAGATACTTGCCATCAAACTTCCTCATATCTATCTTTGGACTATGGTGGGTCTTTAATCCAAATTAGATTCTATGAAATCATTATTAACATTTCTTTTGTTCTCATCATGATTTTTTTTGTCATTAGGAAGCCTTTCTTGTAGCAACTTTGTCCAACCTTCCTTGTATTTCTCCAAATCTTTCATGTTGCCTTTCAATTTTTCTTCTATACCATTGATATTAACTTCCATTCCATAGATAAAACCATTTATCTTAGCTTCGATTTCATTCTTCAAATAATCCATCCAATTTTGCTTACTAGGTGTTTCTATTTTCTTGATTCGAGTCATTCTTTTTCTTGCTTTTAGGACCTAGATATTGAAACGAATGTAACTCTATAATTTCAGATCACCAAGTTCTGAAATTTCTTTTTGTAGTAGCCCTCTAAGTCCTTTCTCCAACCCTACAAATCTTATCAATATTGGATTCTCCAAGAAAGAGTTATTCCAAATCTCCCACGATTACCTAATTATATACTAGTTCAGTAGAGCGAATTTGTATGAAGTTCCACGTGTCACTATTTCGACCTTCGGCTCTGAAATTGATACCCAACAAACTACAGTTCCTCCTATTTCCGTAATTTTTTACAAAATTTCAATTCGATGCTCAGAGAGAATTCTATGATGATTTTTCCAAGGTCACTTGTTTTAGTTGGAATTCGGGAGCCTGCCAAAACCATAACTTCCTTGGTTGATATCTTCGAAGCTATAGCGAACCAAGATCTGAAATTCATACACAAGGTTCATCAAGATTTCAGCTCCACTGGGTTTTAATTTCAGCTTCTGAAGCTTCAAATAAAAAAGTTATAGCGAAAATTACATAATGGCTTGTTTGCAGCAGTGAAACCTTAGAATCCAAAGGTCTGATACCAAATATTATGCAACCAACTAAAAAAATAGAAGAAGAGATAGATCAACGAGTTCAAAATCAGTCTCTTTGAGGGGGAAATCTCCTTTACATTACACAAATTAACAATTCTTCAATGATACAAATGACAAGGCCTCCTTTCTATATATAGGAGCCTAAGGCGTCACAATATAATTAGAGCCTACATAACAATAATATTGTAAGGGCACAACAATAACAATAGTGGGGCTTCTATGGGGCATAATAATGAAAATATGGGTACTACATGGGAACAACAATACAATAAGGGGGTTGCACTAATAACAATAAGGGGCTACACTAGTAGTATAGGGACCTAACAAAATATTGCAATATTTTATCAATTGATCATGTCAATCGCATAAATCATTAACATAAACTAGAATATGACGAGGTAAAACTAACAAAACATAAATAAGACAGAACTATATATATCAAATTGCATGCATATCAAAAAGTCAAAAAAAAATTATGGTCTAGTTTACACAGAATGTGTTAAAATCGTTCAAACATAAGTTTCACCTTTCCAAAATTCCAACTCCCTCAAATGAATTTGAAGTCCTTATATACATGAAAATTCAATAATTGTCTTTTAACTATAAAATTACATTGTACAATTGAAAATTAAAAACTACTTGCAAAAAACTCTTTTGTTTTTCGAATATTGCTTGAAAACTTTTGTCTTTCCCTTTGATACAACATCAACTATCGGGACCTAAGGACTTCAAACATTCTTCTTCTTTGGCTATAGAAAAATCATTAAAATTTCCCCTTCATCCTCTTATTCTTTAATTTCTTTAAGCATTGATTGTAAAGGTGGAACTGTCTCAATACCTTATGCAGTGAGAGAAAGGATAGTCTTTTGAGTGAGGCTCCTTTTAAACTTCAGAAATTTGTCCCATTTAGCTAGAGGTACCCATTTTGATCTCTTAAATTTAAAATAAGTCACACTAAGTTGAGATAAGAGTTGATAAGGGGTAGCCCCGAGGGTTAGATCAATTGGTCTAGTGCCTATCGTTAAATAAACTTTGTTATTGAGAGGTCATAGGTTCAATTATCTCAACACTCTTGGGGTCAGACTTTGTGGTTGAGGTGGAAATAAGTGATCTCTTTGGGTGGATCTTTTTGGTACAAATTTTATGTGGATGTAGCAGTCATCGATGTCCAAGGTATGTGGAGAAAAAAATGGATGGTAATGGGAAGAGGCCAGTTGTTGGATAATCTTATCTAGGAGGGCCAGCACATTAAAATATTTGAAGAAAGTGTTTAATAGTAATTGTCCCGAAACAACTTCGTCATCAATAGGAGGAAGACATCCATGGTATTCTTGAGTCATTTTTAGAGAACCTTGAAATTATTCTTCTACAACAAGAAAAGTAGAATTTTCCCAAAAGGATAGGATTCTGAACCTTTGGATAGAACTCCACTCTTCCTTAAACTCAACGATGAACTTCTTGGATTTGGTGATCTCATTATTCATTTATTTTATAATTTCTACTTCTCTTTGACTAATAATACTAATAATATACTCTCGTTTATGCTAGGTAATTGAAGGAGCTTAATATTTTCCTAGTCTAGTGTATTTAGACAATTGATTATCTGATCCACCTCCTTTACCCCATCCTCCACTAAAGGATTTATGTTCCTTATTTCAATATTGGCATTTGTCACGAACAATGCCTCACAACAAAGGATGATATTCACATAAGGTCTGATCTTGAGGATTTTTTCATTTATAATCTCCCAAGCATTTGTTTTAGCCTTGATAAGAGTGGCACTTCCCAATGTGGTGTTTTATATATATTTCTAGTGAGACGATATTTCTTCTTGCTTTTCTTTTACCATTGACTGCACACCTTCAATAACTTCATATTTATGTTTTATTTCCTTGTTCCACTTTTGCTGTAATTGATTTCTCTCTTGTTGTTCATTTTCTATTTTTCCATTGAGTTCAACAATTTTAATCTCAGACAACTCTACTTTGTCCTGATTGACATTTCCTGTTGCATCCTGCTAGAAGGAATTATCAACAATGGTCTTATATTTTTCTAGTCTACTCACATATTTATTTTCTTTTTCTTCAAATTATGTAATTTATTTGGCAAGTTGTTCTTTTAATTCCTTTAACTCAGTATCTTTCATACTTAATGTTCTTTGAAATTATTGGAGCTTAATTGCTTCTGTTGGCATTATGGTTCAAGTGTTGTCCTTGATGGCAACTCACTCAGTGGATGGTACAGGTGCTCAAAGGTTAGTACAGGTGATGGCAACTCAATCAGAAGACAGATCTCAGTACAGCATGGCAAGAAAGCTCATACACGCTCTTTCGTTAAGCCCAAGTCGCGTGTACACGCAAGTTAGATTCAGAAAAAGCGCGTGTATGTGGAAAGGTTCCTTTGGTTCATGGTGGTTAGACCTTGGAAGTTGTGCCTATGATTTCGGACCATTATGTCTCGACGGGCGTGTCGATCCCTAGTTTTAAAGTTGATGGTATTGTGTTACTATGGTTTTGGCTCTTGGTATTGAGAAAGGCCTAAGGCTATATAAGGAGAAGAAGATCATTAGGCAAAGATCATCTTTCGACAAGGCATGAATATCTAAGAGAGAAAGAGATCTGATATGCAGGTTCTGAGTTGGTTGATCTGAGCTAAGGAGAGATCTCATCGGTTGATGGAGAACTAGATCTAAGGAGAGATCGGGATCAAATGGTTTGAAATGCACTATCATGTTATGGTTGATTAGGCGTATTTCTAGATCTGCATATTGTCGCAATGTTACGTTCTGAGTCTAACTAATATCTGGTACAGCTGCAAGTTGAGAAAGTTTATTTTTAGATCTGTACGCAGGTTGGCTTCGGTAAAAGCGCGTGTATACGCGGTTTCTGCTCATTAAAGTAGCGTATATCTTTTGAAGCTTGATTTGGGTTTACAGTGGGATCTGACTGTTATTACAGAGTTCTGTAGTCTGCTCTGTGTTCTGGTAACTGGTGATTGACAGGGTTCAGTGGTTCAGTGATTCAAAGTTGGTTGTTTTATGCTTCAATGATCTGTTGTGAAAATTGAATGAATTGTGGTCTTCAGATTGTAATGTTGTGCTTCAGGAATATCCAAGTCTGAAAATGTATGAAAAGTGATACCTGGAAGAAGGAAGATTGTAGGTCAGCACCTACGTACTAGTATCTTGGCTAGTACAAAAGCAAAAGGGGGTTGGAGCTCCCTTCCAAGGAAGTTTGGAGAACGAGAGAAGGTTGAAGCCTTCTGCAGGTTGTAGCCTGCGTACTGGTATAAGGCTGCACCAGTACAAAAGATTGTAAACTGAAGTTTCATATTAAGAAAGATAGAGACAACTTGCAGCAGGTGGTTTTCACCCACATTGGGTTTCCACCTTATATCTTGGTGTTCATGTGTGTGGCTTTTTATCTGTTCTGTTATACTGCACATGTTTACTGTTAATATGATGAATAATGTCCTGATGCACTTAATTGAAGAATAAGCCAACTAAATTGTGAGTTTTCTGCTTATACGCTGTTTTACTTCGTCACAGTAGCGTGTACACGCTGGTTCACTTAACTGAAGTAGCGTATATGTTTTGGGCATTTGAAAAGTTTGATTAATCTGATAATACTGATTCACCCCCCCTCTCAGTATTATTTCCAACAATTGGTATCAGAGCAGGTCCTTCAGAGAAGCTTGATCGCTTGAAGGAAGATCATTCATCATGAGCAACTACGAGAAAGAAGCATCAATCAGGCCACCGGTTTTTGATGGAACAAATTTCAATTATTGGAAGGTAAGAGTTACTGCATATCTTCAATCTCTTGGTACAGAAGTTTGGGACATTGTAGAAAAAGGCTATGCTTTTCCTTCAGCTACTCCTACAGATCCAGATGGAAAAAAGGCATATGAAACAAATGCAAAAGCAGTCGCTACCCTATTAGGAAGTATATCTCAAACAGAATTCATGAAGGTCATGCACTTCAAATCAGCAAAAGAAATATGGGACAAAATGATCACTAGCTATGAAGGAGATGAACAGGTAAAGGAAGCTAAACTTCAAACACTCAGGATTCAATATGAGACTCTCAGGATGTATAATGATGAAAGTGTGGCTAATTATTTTCTCCGGGTAGATGAGATTGTTAATTGTATGAAAAACTTGGGTGAAGAAATAAGAGAAACTATAGTAGTTCAAAAGGTTCTAAGATCTTTATCCCCCAAGTTTGAATCTAAAGTATCTGCAATAGAAGAAAAAGAAAATCTCCGTGTTCTCACTATGTCTCAGCTACATGGAATTCTAACCGCTTATGAAATGAGAAAGGGAGGTCCATATGACAGAAGGGAAGCTGCTTTTAAGGCATCAGGAAAAGAAGATTACTATGAAGCAAGCCATGTTCCAGAAGAAGAGGAAGAAGAATCAAATTTTGTCAGAAATCTTCAAAGGGGTTCTGGAAGGTTCAGAGGTAAGCTACCTTTCAAATGTTTTGCTTGTGGGAAAGTAGGTCATTATGCTGCAAAATGTCCTTATAAGGATAAAGGAAAAGAACCTGCTAGATGGAACAAGAAACAAAGTGCAAATAGGAAAAGCTACTACACCCATGAAGATAGTGATGGCTTATCAAACAGTGATGAAGATGAACAAGGTAATAAATATAAGCTGTTAATGGCATTTGAAGATGATGATTATGAGGATGCTATAGATGTGGATAATCTCTATAATGAAATCACTAGACTCAAGAGAAGCATAGAAGAAAGGAATGTGATTATTGATACTTTGCAATTTCAAATTGATGAAAAGGAAAAACATCTTGAAAAACTAGAAGGTGAAATTGTTGGTCTCAGAAAAGAAATTGAGAAAACAAAAACTATTAATCTTAAATTTGTCAAAGGATCTGAAACCTTGGATGAGATTATTAGTGTGCAGCGGTCTCCTCTAAACAAAACAGGTTTGGGCTATAATGGAGAAACCTCTCAAGCATCCACCTCAAAAAGTTATCTTGATGCTGCAAGAGGAAATGAGCGGAAGAACAATGAAGATAATCAGGTAAAGCAGGGACGAGTTACAAACAAAAACTATCAGGGACAATCCTCCTTAAGGATGAACAAAAGCTACAACCAACCACAGGTAAAATCTTCTCAGTTTGGCTCAAGAATAGATGAAAATAGAAATTACAATCAGTTGGCTGGTAGATTCAATAACCGCAGAAGCTTCTTCAATGGACAATGCTTTTCTTGCCACAACTTTGGTCACAGAGCAGCTCAATGTGTTGCATATAAAACAATCATGACTAGGGAAGCTCAAAAACAAAGAAGTATGACAGGGATTACAAAAAGGACCTATAACAACTTTTCGGTGCTTGAAAATGAAGTTGAATGTTCTATTTGCAATAATTTTGGTCATAAAGACTCTGAATGCAGGAGCAGGTTTCAGGAGAAAAAGGAACAAGCCACAAGCACCAAAACATGGAGAATAAAGGAACCTCAAACAGAAAGATGTGGGATAGCATTTTATGCAGAAGGACAGGAAAATCTATGGTACATTGACAGTGGATGTTCGAAACATATGACAGGTGATAAAGAAAAACTTGAATCTTATTCTACTTTAGAAAAGGGAAAGAAAGTCTCTTTTGGAAATGATACTCCTGCTACTATAAAAGGAAAAGGTATTGCTCCTTTAAAAGAAAAGGTCAAGGCTGGAAATGTTTTGTATGTTGATGGATTGAAACATAATCTTCTAAGTGTCAGCCAGATGTGTGATCAAAAAACAGAGGTTATTTTCAGATCGAATGGATGTCTTGTTCGTGATCTTGATACAGGTAAAACAGTTCTCAAAGGCAAAAGAACTCCAAATAATCTGTACATATTTGAAGAAGAACAACAACAATGCTATCTTAGCAAGGATGAAGAGCACTGGTTATGGCATCGAAGGTTGGGACATCTAAGCTTCTCACAAATAAGGAAAGCATGCAAATATCAGGCAGTTCGCGATCTTCCAGATATCAAAATTCCAGACAACACCATATGCAAATCTTGTCAGTTTGGAAAGCAGACCAGAACTAACTTTCCAGAGAAGGAAGGGTCAGCTAGCTTGCCTCTTGAGCTAGTCCATACAGATGTATGTGGTCCATTTAGGAAAAGGTCACCTCGAGGAGAAGAATATCTGATATTATTCATTGATGATTTCTCAAGGTTTGTTTGGTTAGGGCTTATGAAGCACAAAGATGAAGCATTCGAAAAATTCAAATCCTTCAAAGCATTGGCCGAAAATGAATCAGGACACAAAATCAAGTGCCTCAGATCTGACAGAGGTGGGGAGTTCACATCAAATGAATTTTTTGATTTCTGCGATGAACATGGGATAAGAAGAGAATTCTCTATAGCTAGAACTCCTCAGCAAAATGGGGTTGTGGAAAGAATGAATAGAACTATCCAACAAATGGCTCGTGCTATGCTCGATGAATCAGGTACTCCTGCAACCTTCTGGGGAGAAGCCGCACATGCTGCTGTTATCATTCTTAACAAAACAAATGTCCGAGTAAACAACACTCAAACACCTCATGAGCTTTGGAGTGGTAAAACTCCTTCCGTGAAGCATTTCAAAATCTTTGGGAGCAAATGTTATATTAAGAACACTGATGAGCAACTTGGCAAACTTGAACCTAGAGCAGATGAGGGCATTCTTCTTGGTTATTCTCCACATAGCAAAGCATACAAGTGCTACAATAAAAGACTTGGCAGAATTGTTGACAGTATTGATATAGTGGTTGATGAGAAGGGATATATTCCTAGGCAAGTTCATCATGAAGAAGATGAAGGTTACTCTCAAAGGCGAAATGATGAAGAAGAAGAACCTCAAGAAGAAGAAGAATCTCAAGAAGAACCAGAGGAGCAGACAAGAATAGAAGAGAAGACTCCATCCAGATATGTCCAAAAGAATCATCCAGAAACTCAGATTGTGGGGCAGAAAGAAGCAGGAGTACAAACAAGAAGGACACTTGCAGAAGCTTCAAGCTACTTGGCTCTACTCTCCTCCATTGAACCACAAAATGTGAAAGAAGCATGCAAAGATGAATGTTGGGTCAAAGCAATGGATGAAGAACTTGAGCAAATCGAAAGGAACAACACTTGGGAATTGGTTCCTAGACCAAAAGATAAGAATGTAATAGGAACAAAATGGGTCTTCAAGAATAAGTTAAATGAAAATGGAGAAGTAATTAGAAACAAGGCCAGACTTGTTTGTAAAGGGTATGCACAGCAAGAAGGAATATTTTTGAAGAGACCTTTGCTCCTGTGGCAAGACTAGAGGCCATCCGAATGTTCCTTGCTCTCTCAAGCTTTCAAAACTTCAAGGTATTTCAAATGGACGTGAAATCAGCCTTCCTGAATGGAGACTTAGAAGAAGAAGTATATATTGAGCAGCCAGATGGGTTCATTCTTGGGAATGATCCAAACCTTGTATGCAGATTGAAAAAGGCTCTCTATGGGCTCAAACAAGCCCCAAGGGCTTGGTACTATCGGTTGGACAAATATCTTCACCAACAAGGCTTTTCAAAAGGATCAGCAGATAGCAATCTCTATATAAAAGTTGAAAATAACAAATTGCTAATTCTTGTTGTTTATGTAGATGATATTATTTTTGGCAGCAATGAAGAAACTATGAGTCAAAACTTTGCCTTGGTTATGCAGAAAGAGTTCGAAATGTCACTTCTTGGAGAATTGACATATTTTCTTGGATTGCAAATCCAACAAAATGAAGGAGGTATCTTCTTGTCTCAAACCAAATACCTCAAGCAGATCTTGAAGAAGTATGGCATGGAAGAGTCAAAACCAGTATGTACACCCATGGTTACAGGATGCAGCCTCAGTGCAAATGATGAATCAGCAGCAGTTCACCAACCCACTTATAGATCCATGATTGGGAGTTTGCTTTATTTGGCAGGTACTCGACTAGATATTACTCATGCAGTAGGAATGGTTGGAAGATTTCAAGCCAACCCAAAGGAAACTCATCTTCAGGCAGTCAAAAGAATCTTCAAATATCTTCAAGGGACCCAAAACTACGGCTTATGGTATCCTAGAAATACTGATCTCACTCTTCATGCTTACACAGATGCAGATTGGGCTGGAAGTGTGGATGATAGGAAAAGCACAAGTGGAGGTGCTTTCTTCATGGGTTCCAGATTAGTATCTTGGTTCAGCAAGAAACAAAGTTCGATTGCCTTATCTACAGCTGAAGCAGAATATGTAGCTGCAGCATCTTGTTGTACACAACTTCTTTGGATGATGCAGACCTTGCAGGACTTTCAAATCACTTGCACTCCACCTGTCTCTATCTTATGTGATAATACAAGTGCAATCAGCATTTCAAAGAATCCAGTCATGCACTCAAAGACCAAGCACATACCAATCAAGTACCATTTTCTTCGGGAACAAGTGCTTGAACAGAAGGTCAAGTTGGAGTATGTTTTCTAAGGAGCAAGTTGCTGATATTCTCACAAAACCACTGCCCAGGGAAACTTTTGAATATCTCAGACAAAAGCTGGGAGTAGTTAATGCTTCATCCTGTTGTTGAAATTTGTTTGTTCTACAGAAAAGTTGGTATACGCAGGTTACGGAAGTAATATGAGCGTATACACGCGGATTCATGGTGGGAAAGTCGCGTGTATGCTGGACGCTTGTTGCAGAAAGAATATCCGCGTACATACGCTGTTTTATACAGGAGAAAACGCGTATATGAAGTTCTGAACAGCAAGCGAAAACTCTGAAGTTCTGAACAGCAATAGGAATGTCAGAATTATTCAGGCACAGTTTCAGGGAGTGCAACAGGCACAGGTTCAGGGGGAGCAGCTCAAAAGTCTCATAAAGCATTGTTGGCATTCAGATGTTTTTGGTTGTTGGTTTCAGGAGAAGGAGCTCAGAAAGAAATTCTAGTTGCTGATCTAACAAGATGTTTATCAGATGCTGCTGATGTCTTTCCTAAGTCTTGGTCTAGATCTGTTGTCTCTATGTCATGTATCTCTCTTGTCTCTTTTTATGGTGTCAAGGTCATGTAACGGCCTTTGTTGGTTTCCCCACTATGCCTGGGATGAATGATGAAATGTTCATGTATTATCATGGTTAGGTGGATGAGTCAATATTGATGTATCCCCACTTGGTTGGGTGGATGAGTCATTTTTTTGTATATCCTCACTTAGTTGAGAAATGGATGTATGTATGAGTCTTTGTGATAGGAAGGTTTTTCTTCTTGAAGAACATCTTTTGCAGATCTTGCCTACAGTCAGGGGAGCATGAACAGCACTTGGTGAGCAGGATGGATAGATTGGTACTCTTTGGCATTCACAAGGGGGACCACACTTGGAGATTTCAGCATGTATTCAGGGGGAGTATGGACAGCAGTATGGACAGCAGAAGGATTACCAAGGGAAGAGAATATCTTGTCCTCCTTTGCCCTTGATGTCAAAGGGGGAGAGTGACTTGGTGTGGTGGTTGCCATCAAGTCCAAAGGGGGAGATTGTTGGCATTATGGTTCAAGTGTTGTCCTTGATGGCAACTCACTCAGTGGATGGTACAGGTGCTCAAAGGTTAGTACAGGTGATGGCAACTCAATCAGAAGACAGATCTCAGTACAGCAAGAAAGCTCATACACGCTCTTTAGTTAAGCCCAAGTCGCGTGTACACGCAAGTTAGATTCAGAAAAAGCGCGTGTATGTGGAAAGGTTCCTTTGGTTCATGGTGGTTAGACCTTGGAAGTTGTGCCTATGATTTCGGACCATTATGTCTCGACGGGCGTGTCGATCCCTAGTTTTAAAGTTGATGGTATTGTGTTACTATGGTTTTGGCTCTTGGTATTGAGAAAGGCCTAAGGCTATATAAGGAGAAGAAGATCATTAGGCAAAGATCATCTTTCGACAAGGCATGAATATCTAAGAGAGAAAGAGATCTGATATGCAGGTTCTGAGTTGGTTGATCTGAGCTAAGGAGAGATCTCATCGGTTGATGGAGAACTAGATCTAAGGAGAGATCGGGATCAAATGGTTTGAAATGCACTATCATGTTATGGTTGATTATGCGTATTTCTAGATCTGCATATTGTCGCAATGTTACGTTCTGAGTCTAACTAATATCTGGTACAGCTGCAAGTTGAGAAAGTTTATTTTTAGATCTGTACGCAGGTTGGCTTCGGTTAAAGCGCGTGTATACGCGGGTTTCTGCTCATTAAAGTAGCGTATATCTTTTGAAGCTTGATTTTGGGTTTACAGTGGGATCTGACTGTTATTACAGAGTTCTGTAGTCTGCTCTGTGTTCTGGTAACTGGTGATTGACAGGGTTCAGTGGTTCAGTGATTCAAAGTTGGTTGTTTTATGCTTCAATGATCTGTTGTGAAAATTGAATGAATTTGTGGTCTTCAGATTGTAATGTTGTGCTTCAGGAATATCCAAGTCTGAAAATGTATGAAAAGTGATACCTGGAAGAAGGAAGATTGTAGGTCAGCACCTACGTACTAGTATCTTGGCTAGTACAAAAGCAAAGGGGGTTGGAGCTCCCTTCCAAGGAAGTTTGGAGAACGAGAGAAGGTTGAAGCCTTCTGCAGGTTGTAGCCTGCGTACTGGTATAAGGCTGCACCAGTACAAAAGATTGTAAACTGAAGTTTCATATTAAGAAAGATAGAGACAACTTGCAGCAGGTGGTTTTCACCCACATTGGGTTTCCACCTTATATCTTGGTGTTCATGTGTGTGGCTTTTTATCTGTTCTGTTATACTGCACATGTTTACTGTTAATATGATGAATAATGTCCTGATGCACTTAATTGAAGAATAAGCCAACTAAATTGTGAGTTTTCTGCTTATACGCTGTTTTACTTCGTCACAGTAGCGTGTACACGCTGGTTCACTTAACTGAAGTAGCGTATATGTTTTGGGCATTTGAAAAGTTTGATTAATCTGATAATACTGATTCACCCCCCCTCTCAGTATTATTTCCAACAGCTTCTTCTTCTTTGCACATAAAGTCTCAATAAATTTCTTTGATTTCTTATACTGGGGTCCAGCAGTTTTATGGTGACAATTCCATCCTTTGAAAAATTGACAAATAGTTATTTTACCTCAATTTCCTTATCTTGTTTTCTTTGCTTTTAATACCCCTTGGCATTGTTTAGTTGTGCTTCAACTATAGTCAATTTGGTTTGTAACTTCTTATTGGCTAGAAATTGACTCAATATTGCTTGTTTCATCAACCAATATGTGTCAGTGACTTGGGTCAAATCAAGGCTAATAGAAGTAAATTTAGAACCAATTAACTCTATTGTAGCATTGGTTTTTGGTTGGATAATAGTTTAGTTGAAATTCTTTTAACTAAAATTAGTTGTAGATAGAAATTTGGGACCTATTTATGAAGCCATTTCTCCACCTGTAATTCCTTTTTTAACCTCATATTCTTTTGGAATTGTTGTTATCTCTTTGCCTGTGGTCCTCGAGAGTTTATCTACATTTACACTAGTAGAAGTTGTTACCACTTGATTTCCAAAGTTCTTGGGTTTCATTTCCTTTAGCACATTTTGCACCTACTGATATAAGTCCTCATTAACCTTTTGGAAGGAAATATCTTCATAATCTTCACTTTTTCCTTTCATGATGTGATCTACCTCATCAGATCTCACTTCACTTGCTTTTCTCTTTAATCAAATCAACTAATGGTTGTTATCCATGGTATCCGTCACTTTCCCAATAAATTGTCCTATTTCCTAAACTACATGAGATGGATTCTCTTCAATTGAATTTACTTCCATTTGTACTGCCTTGGCCATAACTTCCTTTCATACTTGTACATTAAGTGGATTTTCATTATTTTGAAGCCAAGCGTTAGTATTAGATAGTTTTTCCATTTCAGGGTTTGACACATGTGTATAGGTTCAAAAACCTACTTGTTTCCTCAAAATAAAATTTTATATGTAATGGATAATATTTCCAAGGAGAGTCATTTTCTAATCCATATGACATCAAGTCCTTTTCAATGATCTCCAACACAAACTATGCGTAATTATTAAAGATAATATTTCAAAAGGCATTATGATTAGTGTTTTTTTACTTTTTGAAAGAAAGTGAAGATAATTTATATGCAATCTTTGTCTTGCAACTTCTAAGGAAAAGAGGTGGGGTGTAATAAATTTAGGAACAAAATAAGGTTCTCCCTCAAAAATATATATCCTAATAATAGAGTAGTCTTAAAATAAATACCAATCTCCTAACTTGATCTCTTTAGCGAGTTGTAAGATCCTTCTGAAATCTCCTTATATCCTTTCGGGGGTATTTTATTAATAGTTTAACTTGAAGGTAAAATGAAAAACATATATATATTTAGCATAAACCTTTGAGGTTTACCCTGTGTACGATGTTTCAATCCACTTATCAATCTTGTTTTCATTTAGTTTTTTATTTTTTCCCATTCCAATAGTATTGCATTGATAAATTACTCGGGATAATTAAACAAGATCAAATGTACCAAACATGTACAATGTCTAAATAAATAAAAATATGAAGCTATATAGAGGTCTAAAAAATTACTTTAAGCCAAGTGACCTAGAAAATTAATTATAATCTCCCTGGGGTTTACCATCAGGACATCCAAAAACAATAGCCAAAAGTGAAATCATAGTATGAAATAATGGTTTAAGTAACTTAGTTGACATGGGAAACTCTACCTTTGATATCTGACTGGGGTTTCAAACAAGCCTCCTATAAAATTCATTTTTTCTTCTTTGACCCACATAATGAACTCCTCACTTAATTCCTTATCAGTAATATTCTTTCGAGATATGACTAATTTCAACATTTTATCTATAACTTCTTCAGATATCTCTAAAACAACTTTCCCATTTTCAAGATAGATAATATTTCTAGTAGATTGGTTGAAATGTTCAACCAAAAGCAGGATAGTATTAACGTCAAATTGCATAGTTGAAAATATAGCTCAAAGTAAATTGGTTTTCAACAAGTAGGTGTTTGAGCTAAAATTATCAACATCGGGTTCTAACTTGGTTCTAAGGGTATGTATATCAACATTCTCTATGTAAGCATCCGAATTTGAGCCAGTATATTAACAAAAACTTCATTTGGATTTTCGACGAC